>CAMTDV010000029.1:3760715-5056604 GCA_947069175.1 Scalesia atractyloides
AAGTACCTAAGTTCTCCGGAAGGTCCAAGACCCACACACACTTCTTCAATTATGGTTCCCATTAAGGAATCAAACTTGTTTGCAAAACTATGGATAAAGTCTTCATAACATTGCAAAGCAGTACGCCCAGAAAACAAAGGAATATTGTCTACCCCTAATGTAAGATAATCAGCATTAGGAAAACCGTTCTGGTCTCGATAGTATATGTCCTTATTATGCTGACCAATCTAAAAAAGAAAGAAAAGTCAAAAACCATCAATATTAAAAAAAATCCTTAAACTATTTAGGAAAATGTAAGTGGAGGCAACCTAAATATTGAACTTTTTCATAAGTATACCAATTTTGGTCAGAAATATGCTAGATGGTGAAAATGACATTTTAACTTTTTGAAAATAATACAAATTATTCGAGTGTTTCAAGGGCATGAAAACAAATTTAACCCATGGCATGTTGGCAAATATACCCCTCAAAAGTTTTGGAAAGAAAACAAATCTAACCAAAAACATGATGACACCTTATCAAAGGTTTTTTGTTTTTTCAAAATATTTAAGTGCATTTTCATGCCAGAATTGATATATTAAATGAAACATGATACAAACTTGGGTGGCCTATACATGCATTATCCTATTTTTTCAGATGTCACTCAAGGTAGTAGAATATTCATAATAAAAAACAAGAAAAGCATACCTCTATGATCCACTGTGGAAGGCTGATACCTTGTACTCGTGAAGATAAATGAACATTTGAGTGAAAAGACAATGCAACTTGTAACTTCAATCCCATTTCAGATACCAATTTGAAAAGTTGTTCATATAAAGACCAATTATATGCATGAGGAAAAAACCGTTCTACAACCCCCCACCAAACTTCAACAGCAATTCCATGGACACCTGCCAACTTGAGTGCTTTTAGAGATACAGTTAAGGCCTTGATTCTGAAAAGAACAAAAGGGTTGTATACATGTATACGTGTCACCACCGAAATTGGAAAAAATATGCAGAAGTAACAAAATTAAGATTATTAGATCCGAACTATTATCTCCATATTTCTTTTTTCCAAATTGACTGGCATTACAAGAAATGGTAATTACTTTCTGATTCTTGGGGTGCCAGTTGTATCAATCCCGAAAGAGTCAATTGGCATCATAACGTAGAGTGGAACCCTTTTATGTTTTGATGACTCGAATAATGTGGATTTTGATTTCTCTCGAACATCCATGCTGCAATGTGAGTTTATCAGATATCGGGAAATGGTGACATCACGATAAATATTTATATTAATTAGCAAAGGTGACATCACGATAAATATTTATATTAATCTAGCAAAACAGGATATTACTTTTTACATCTGATTAAAGTTCATACTAGTGTTCAGAACTAGTTGTGTAAATGTTTTGCAATATTTTCTTTCACAGAATTTCATAAGGGATAAACTAGATGTTTACACAATAATCAGACCAAAATAGAGCTCTAGTTGGATCTACTTGTCAACTAAAGCCAGATTTAAGAAAACAGTGACCTAAAATTCTTATCTCCGTACATCGATAATGTTTATCTTCCCAAATTACACATGTTTATCGATATGCATAAATAATCATGTGTAATTATGAGCTATAACCATAATTCATAATTAAAATCCTTCCAAATCTCTTCAATAGCCTGTTTCCACAGCATTGAGCACTTATTTTTCAAAAACCCTAAAATCAACAGGAACACGAAATTTAACCTACGGAAACACGTTTTCTCACACCGAATTCCACCACAAATAATTCACCACTCGTACACCACACATAACAGATAACAAATTAAAAACTTAATTTACACATCATTCAAAATTCAAAAACAAAACTTCAATATCATATACAGAAACCGATACCGCAATCCGGTTGGAAACAAACCAGTAAACTGGCCTAACAATGCGACTTCTGCCGGAAATAGATGGCCATTTGGAGAAACTCCATTTGAAAACAGAATTAGGACAAGATTAACCTGAAAAATCTTATCTACTTATATCTCTAATGTTTATCTTCCCTAATTACACATATTTATCAATACGCATCAAATCATGTGTAATTATGAGTTATAACCATAATTATCCTTAAAATCCTTCCAAATCTCTTCAATAACCTATTTCCGAAACAGATTGAGCACATAGCTTTCAAGAACCCTAAAACTAACAGGAATAACAAATCTAACCTACAGAAACACGTTTTCTCACACAAAACAATTCATCAGTCGTACACCACACATAACAGATAACAAGTCTAATACCTAACTTACGCATCTCTCAAAACTCAAAACAAAAACTCCATATCATCCACAAAAACCGAAATCTCAATCAATCCGATCGGAAACAAACCGGTAAACTGACCTAACAATGCGACTTCTGCCGGAAACAGATCGCCATTTTGAGAAACTCCGTTTGAAAACGAGAACTCTGGATACGTTGCGCAAATTCTTCCGATTGAAACAGAATTCTTTGAGTTTGTTGGAGTAGATTACGCTTCTTCTTTCGACACTACTGCTGCTGCATTTACACGCCATACCGATCGATCCTTCGATCATCTCATCGATGTGATGAGACGGTTATTATTATGATGATAATCTGTTTCTCTTTGTTTGTTTTCCCGTGTGTGTAACTATTTGAGCTACAAATTTTTCATGGCCGAGTTTTCAGTTCTGTGCCTTTTTTCGCCTTTTTGTGGTCCCTTTTTCGAGAATTTACCGTTTTGCCATTACCCTGTGTAACTACTTTCACTTTCCACCCTTGAAAAATATCCAGCTATAAAAGGTTTGTTAACAATTTTTGTTTTGGAGAATTTACCGTTTTGCCATTGTCGTAAACCACTAACTAAAGTGGTTTTACTCGACACGTACCGTATCGCACACGGGTTAAAGTAAAGGAGAGAGGCGTCTCATGGAAAAAAAATAGTTTTATTTTACAGCAAAAGCCTTGATCGTTTCACAAAGATTAGAATCCTGGATCCGTAATTGGTACTCATAGCATCATAATATCAACACCTAAGTTTAATTTATCTATTTAAACACTTATAACATTTGAAAGCATATCCTTTTATTTTATTTAACGGTATAATTCGGTTAATATAAATTAATTTTTCTTGTCCAGTAAGTTCCCGAGTTAGAACTTAGTAACTTATAATAATAACTAATTAGTTGTTTCCTCTGTCACAATTTCGTAACCCTAGTATTTGTTTTTATTTCTTTTTTTAACTTAATTCAGGGAGTAAACAAAATCAAAGTCTATATAACTAATAATAACTAAGTATTTGTTTCACTGGAAGTCTATATAGCTAATAATAACTCTGGTCACAATTTCGTAACCACAGTATTTATTTATTTTTTCTCTTATTTCATATTTTTTTAATTATGAAAAGGTTTAATTAAAAAAATAGTAATGAAATATAATATATTAAAATCTTAATAATTTATACATATTTTCAATCGTACTTAACTTAAAGTATCCTTTGTATAATTCATGAATATTTATTATTAACTATTTAATATTTTATTTACTCAGTGTGTTTAATACACGAGTTTCTAACTTACTACTCTGATAAATTACAGTTTTTACTGAATATGTGATCTCCGGTAGAAAATTATTCAAACATGATATTTAATACAGGGACTAACTTGTCATTATTTTTAAATATGTAATAAGTACTTATGATCCCTAAATGGGTTATGAGTAATTTCTTATTTAAATCCTTTATTTTATGATTGTCATATACCTTGTTTTAAATTTCTGTTTTTTAATTACATTTTATTTTATTTGAACTTAGATATTCTTCAATAAATTTGCTATCAATCCAATCCAACAACTCAATTATCCACCGATCACCACATTAACTATAACTATATACAACCAACGTCTACCACCATAATTAGCATGTAATACCACAATCAACCATCATCATAAACACTATATTCTCAAAATAGCTAAAAGTGAAAAAAAAAAAACACACAATACTTAGGGATATGGGATTTAAATAACTCTAACTTTTACCAATTAACCAATAACACTCCTAACTTTTGATTTGTACACCAGCATTCCTAACTTTCAACTTATTGGTAGATAACACTCACTAACTAACTGAACCCTAACCCAGTTAGTTATTGCTGATGTGGCCCTTTTTGCTGTCGTGGCAGCTGATGTGGCATTTTAATGACATAGCAGCTGATGTGGCATTTTTGATGACATGGCAGCTGATGTGGTTTTTTTGATGAGATGGCAACTGACATCAAGCTAACTAGGTTAGGGTTCAGTTAGTTACAAGTGTTATCAACCAATAAATTGAAAGTAGAAAATGTTGATGTACAAATCAAAAGTGAAAATCTATCAGAATGATGAAAGTTATAATTATTTAATTCAATATCTTAAAAACTTATTATCCACCATAGGAATCCATCTTTATCCACACTATGCCACAATCTTCAACCAAGCCTACTATCAATCCGTTTCTCTCGTAACCATCTCTCACTTAAACCTAACTTATCACAACAAATTAATTTCTTTTACATGTAACTTTAGTTTTGATAATTACATAAATACGAAATAAAAAAGTTCTAATGATATAGTTTTATGATTAAAAATAATTGTAACTATTTCAACCTTTTTAGCACTTCATATAACTTTTACATGAGTGGCTTGTGGCCATGTTATGCTACTAAAAGACAAAAGTACGATAAAGAAGATGGCTTTGGTTCTTATAATCTTATCCTCTTTGAAACCTCCACGTTGGAAAATTTTATTAAATGAAAATTCTTATCTCACCAACCCACGTAGAAGAATCAAACAAAAATGTAGCGTCATTGTTGAATTGTTAAAAGGGAGAACAAAACAAAAATATATTATTAATAACTTTGTTAAAATCTATTAGTTTGATCAATAATCTAAACTAATGGAAACTCAATACCGGGTTAATTACTTTTTCGAAAAACATAGCCACATTGATGTAAAAGTAATACAATTGTTGCATCGATTAGACATTGACGTAAAAAAAACTACCATTTTTATGTCATTTGACGTAAATGTTGTTGGAATGTCTTGTTGTAATTGGTTTTCCTTACCATTGATTGACATACATGTTAGACATACCGAAGTCGTTGGTTACTTTTATGCAAACATGGCCATGTTGACGTAAAAGTATTGCCACTTTTATGTCATTCGACACAAAAGTTGGAGACGCATCTTATTCTGACTGGTTTTCTTGTCAACAAGATACGTGTAATAGTCAAATATTTTTTTAAAAGAGTAAGCTGCCAAAATCGTCCCTGAGATTTGGGCATGTTTGTTAGTTTCATTCAAAACAACGTTTTTCTGTACTATATTGCCCTTCACTTTTAACGGTGTTTCTTTTTGTTAACTAAAGGGCAATTTAGACATTTTATATTTTTTCTGTTTTTTATTTTTCTTTAATCAGACACTTTTAACAAGTAAAACAAATCTTTGATTACAAACGCTCAAAACAAACAACATTCAAGCCTTGCAGATCAGATCGTCAACGAGATGATTTAAAACTGAATATCTAAAACTGAATGAATCAAATGAGTCTCTCTCATCTTTTTATAACAACCCGCAACCCGGTTTAGTTAATCTGCAACCCAATACAACATCCAGCTGCAATCTTTTATTAAGCCCAGTCCAGCCCATTAAGCCCAAGTCCAATCTACTCAACAAGCCCAATAAGCATTTCCAAAGCTCAATAACATGAAATAAAAAATACAAAAATACACAACATTAGCATTTAAACAAGCATGCTTGGTATATACACGCTGAATCATATCATATTTTCAACATATGTTGACCATCATTTTCATGGTTTGAGATAATTATTAAATGCTCAAATACACGGTGGTTTTAATGATTCTGATTCAGTTTACTTAGGTTATAATGCCCTCACGAGTGGTCCAAATGATGCCACCAATGGTCTCATTGCCCCCACAAATGGCCCAAATGGTGTCACCAATGGGCGCAATGCCCCCACGAGTGGTCCAAATTGCCATCAACGGTCGAAATGCACTCATTAGTGGTCTAAACGGACAGTCAAAGAGGTTTTGTTTATGATCCAAAGCGTCCATCAAGGAAATCTTTGGAAGTAAATGACATGTGGAAGTAATAAGTTCGATAAAGTGGTATAATATCTAAAAAGATACACACTTTGTACAATGCACATTATTTACCTGGTAGACCTTATCTGGTGGTTTACTTTTCTGTTTGTATGATCTTAGTTATCTAGTTTAACTCGTTTGTATCGACTTAGTTGTAGTCTTTTCAGCTCCTAGGCCATACTCGTTTAGGGCTAGTTGGTCAAGCCAACGGGTCAAACTCATTTAGGTCGAGCCTAAATGCCAAGCCAAGAGGGTTTTTAACATGCACGTTCTCAATCGGAAATTCTTCATCAAGAAAATAGTTTGTCAGATCCTTTCAATTTGTATGCTACCATCTTAGGATCATCATTAAACTTTGTTTTGATTTTGAAATGTAACTTTTATGAAAACTTTCTTCATTTTTAGAACGTAAATTTAAACTATTCTTTTCAGCATCTGTGTTTTCAAAAACATTTTCGACCACTTTTGTAACCATATCAGAATCACATTCATTGGTCACATCTATGTTCTCAGGCAACTCGACCTTTTGTTCCGTTGTCAGGTTCAGATTGAGCGCCTTCTCCTCTCCTTCATAATTTATTCTAGAATAATTGTTTCAGATTGGTGGAGGAACACTATGATAACCCGGGTCATTGTTCTGAACTCCACTTTTATTATCTTCCTTGATAGTTTTTACTACTTGTGGGAAGAATATGATCGATTACATATGAACTTGTAGAGTGACCGATTAACAATTTGTTGACCCTTTCGGCTTCAATTCTGACTTTCTCCAATTCTTGTTTTAGATCGGCAATATTGTTCAAATGAATAGTGATTGCCATCTATTTATCCATTAACGTAGCTTTCAACATGTCGATCATAGCACCATCTTTTAGATTAGCATCACAGTGGATTTTGACGGTATAGCTTAGCTTGTCATAAGCTTCTTTCATTTGATTGTAATCTCTTAATAGATTATTTGTATGACATTTCAGCTCTTTATATCTCTCATCTTTAACAATACATAATTCGCACGATTTTGAGCACATTGCTTTATATATTTCATCTTTTTCAGCACATGATTTGCATGACTCTAAACATTTTATGCACTGTTTTACTATCTTAACTATCTCAATTTTTTTTCTGGACTCTCTCAATTTTTTTAACATTTTCAATTTTCTCATTTCCACTCTCTTTCTTTACATCTCCAACCATGATTTTCTGTTCAACTTGGAAAGTTTCATCTTCTTTGTTTAACCGATCCATTAATTTCTTAGCAATCAATACTTCTTTAATCTGAGTTTTCTGACTATTTTCTTGATTACTGAAGAGACCTGCAAAAGATCGATAAACATCAGGAGTATAAAAAACTTGACAAGCATGTTGTAAAATTTCTTTATCAGTATAATAGTGTTGATTAGATTCTTCTGGGTTTGCATCATAAACAACAATATTAATTTTTGAACTGTCATATTCCATTTTAACCACAGATTCACTTTCCATCTTTAGTTTTAACTTTTTCATTTTTTCAATTTCGATAATAAAAATTCATGTACAGTAAACATTGGATATTTAGGCTCATTTTCCAATTCATTCAAAAATCTATCATACTCTGAAGGTAATGCATCTACAAAATTTGATATCTTCTCATAATCCTGAAATCTAAACATGAATTCGAACTCTTTTAATTTGTTATCCATAACACAAATCGTTTTATCAAATCATTAACAGATTCATTCTTTTTACATTTAAACTTTTTTGAATCTTTTAACCCAAATATTTTTACGTTCTTGAGAATTCAAATACAAAGGCACCTCCTTCCAAT
Source organism: Scalesia atractyloides (assembly GCA_947069175.1). Taxonomy (NCBI): domain Eukaryota; kingdom Viridiplantae; phylum Streptophyta; class Magnoliopsida; order Asterales; family Asteraceae; genus Scalesia; species Scalesia atractyloides. The sequence continues at coordinate 3,768,648 of CAMTDV010000029.1, forward strand.
CATTCATCTTCTCAAACTCATCATCTTTCATTTTGTCAAAAACAAAACTTGGTTTTTCAAATGCTTTATGCAAAATGAAATTTTGATATTCAACAGTTTTTACGAACCGACTTGCTAAAAACATTTAAAAAACTATCTGAAAACTGTTTTTACCAGATTATACCGTTAGACTTGTCTCGACAATACGAATCTAGTGATATATAATGTCCGAGACCTTTTTCATGATTTTCATGCCTTTTTTTTAAGTAAAGTCTAGCATCGTGCGAAGATAGCTTTATCTTCGTGCGAAGTGAGGTATGTTCGTGCGAAGATAACTTCACAATCTCGCATTTTTGCAATTTTTGACATTATTTGGATTGTTTTTAGCTCTGATCTTTTCAAGGGTTTATTATTAGTCACTTTTAAACAGTACTATGAAAAATCAGTCTATTTTATTCGTCCAATATTTAGGAAATGTCAAAAATAAGAAGAAATTAGTAGAAGATGAGATGTTATTGGTCCAATGTTTTCAAATCAGGCCTTCCGTAGCTCTGATACCACTTGTAGGTCCCGAATCGGATCTCCCAATAGCTCAGGCACTAATTTAGTAACCTAGTACAAACGTGCGGAATCCGTTGTGTAGTTAGGCGACATTGTAAACACGACGCATTCTCTTTAATCGCTGTTTCTTTAACACTCTGTACGTTACAAATCCTAGAAACAGTTGTACAGAGCTCCATCGTCTGAGTTACTAGATGTTACAAATGAACTAGTTTGCATGTCTATTTATAGTCTTTGTGCTACCTTCGTGCAAAGCTAGCCTTACTTCGTGCGAAAATAGATTACCTTCGTACGAAGGTAAAATGCTACCTTCGTACGAAGTGCATTCCCACTTCGTGCGAAGTGACATACATACATATCAAATCTAATATGTTCGTTCCTATTACAAACTCAATATGATTCGATAACGTAGGCGACAGACATATCATCAACACATAAAAATGATTAAATATATGAAAATGTGGGGATCGATCTCCACCTTTTTGTACCGTAAACTCTGTTGAATACAATTTAAGATGAGTGTTTTATGAATGAACTAAACAAATTAGCATGAATATGCATAAAACTAACTAAAATAATTGTATTTCATAATTTGGATGTCTCATAAAAACGAGATTCAACCACATGTAATACATGTGTTTTGACATAATAATAAAAAAACAAAGTAAAATATTATAATAAGTAAATAGTACATAAAAGTTTATTTTTAAATATAAAACTTGACGACTGTATGTGTTAACATATACCATTATATTTTATTCAGCACGTGCAAAATATTTGTATTTAAAGATATATATCTTTTTATTATTTATTATATAAAATTACATTTATGCAAAATAAAAAAAAACAATGTAAATTGTTATAACAAATAAATAGTAAATAAATGTTTGTTTTTAAAAGATAAATCTTCATAACTATTTGTGTTATCATATAACATTATATTTTATTCCAACACATGTAATATACGAGTTTTTTTAAAGAATATCTTTTTTATTATCTATAATATATAAGTACATCTCTGCAACTCGTGTAATACACAGAGTTATAACATAGTAAAATAATAAATTAAAACTATTAAACGAGTTTACAAACATAAAATAAAATAAAAATATTCTGAGGCCCTTCGGACATGGTACATAACTAATTACTGTGGCAAGTCGTTTTGATTTTTGTTACATTTTTCTATTTACATAGTCGTATATCGGTGTAAAAGGTAGAGAATAGAGACAAGAAATATATTTTACAAATTAAAATGAGTAAAATATCAAAATCCATTTTGATTTTATAGTTATTTTTACTTGTTTCATTCAAAATTATATTTTTGTTTATTTGAGCCATTCATATTTACGTTTTATTCTTACTTTTATCATTGAGTTTTATAATTTATTACGATTTTCGTCCCTCAAAATTTGACCCCTAGGAATAATAATAACAAGATTTCAAACTTTTTAAATGAAAATAACAACTCAATCGAAAATTACAAAATGATTAAATCTCGTGAACAAAAATATTATTTTACTCTTAAAATATTTTCATATATAAACAAATGGAGCTGGCTGCTTACAATTTATAAAAGGAAAAGATGATGCAAAGGTTTATGAATGTTTGTATGAGTCACGATACTCGATTCCACCTCATAATTATTCAATTTTTCTAAGCCTTTTTTAATGCGACTCTTTTACTTTATGCAAATCTTCATTAAAACTTTCTCAAACTCATATTATATTTTTTATTTACAAAATTTATAAATTTATTACAACATAATGAATAACAAACAAATTTAATAAATCAATATACCTTAAAATCAGTACAATAAACTAGTTGGGTTTAAATATAATGAAACCAACCGAATCATCTAAACCTAAGCAAGCTAGATACTTTACTCAGTTTAAGATCTAAACAATTCAGTTCAGAGTTTGGTATCGTAGTTTAACAGTTTAGTGTTAGATCATTGAACATGCCAATTTTACTCACCCAAACTGGTAGGTTTAACATTAAGAGACTGTCAGAACCAACTAGTCCGTAGACACGCGTGAAATAAACGCATAAATATAAATATTCAAGGGCAAACCCACCTTGAATGGGTTGGATTCACGGGAACCCATTAGTAAGGGAAGTGAATTCAAACAACTCTTTTTTTTTTCTTCTTTTTTTCCCTATTTTTGAAGTATATCATTGCATATGTGGGAGGTTGCGGAATTCTTGACCAACCAAACTACTTTGACACTCGTATCGAAATTATATGGTTTATAATTATAATTGATGTAAACACGTCAAGAATTTTTTGTATATAACTTTATTGTTCTCTTCAGCCGCTATAGCGAATTTTGATACCATAACAAACTGGTATGACACTAACCGAATTTAAAAAAAACACGAGAAAATCCCACTAGTAAATGATTATTTTAGTGCTAATTATATACTTAAATAAACCCATAAATGGCCGACCATGCTCTATCGATAGTCCATATTCCTCCACTATATTCCAATCCAACGGCCCACGCATTACCATAAAAAATGAACACTTATCAAAAAACAACGGCTAATATTCTTCCACGTGGCAGTACACACCGCTCTTAAGCCTCCTATAGCCTTTGATCCGACGGTAATCCCGTATCCCGTTCCAAACTCCTTTTCTCCGTTCTCTTATTTTCCGATCACTCGAATGTCTGTTTCCGGTCACCGATATTTCACTTCACCGTCGTTTCATTCACGGCGTTTGCTTAAAATTATGAAATCATCTGTTCTGTTTTAAAATTCTGATTATTCGTTATTTGATCAGAGGTGATTTTGTTGGTTTCTGATGGATTTTGAGCTTCAGTGATAACTGTTTTAGCGGTGAATTCATTTAATTTTCTGTAGATCTTCTGTAGTTTAGCAAAATTCATGTGCGGAAGTGTTTTTGTTCATTGAAGCTAGATCTAGAAACTTCATCGTTGGATTTCTCAGTTTCCGATTGAATTCAAGCTTTGTCGATTACAGACACTTGAATCGGTTACTTATATCTCTATTTCAGTGATAAAATCAGCAGAAATTTCAGAAGATCAAAGTGTTTTTGTTTATAGAAGTTAGATTTAGAAACTTCAACGTTAATTTTATTAGAATCCGATTAAATTTGAGCTTCGTAGATTACAGACACGTGAAATCGGTTACTTATATCTGTGATTCAGCGTTAAATTACCAGAAATTTTGGAAGATTAAGTGTGAAGTGCTTTTGTTTATATAATTTCGATCTAGAAACGTCATCGTTGATTCGTTAATTTGAGCTTCGCAGATTACAGACACTTGAAAATAATATATCATCTCTATTTCAGCAGATCTCGTGTGGAAGTGTTTATGTTTACAGAAATTTCGATCTAGAAAGTTCATCGTTAATTCTGTCAGTTTCCGACGGAATTTGAGAAGCTTGTGATTTATCAATACTTCCTGTTTGGATGTTTTAGTGTCAAAATTATCCGAAGTTTCAGATAATCAAGTGATTTAGTCATTTAGAGAATTCATTAGTGTTCACATAATATCAAAACCCTAGTGCTTGAAACGAACACGAGGAAGCAATCTGCAAATGGCGGATTCCGATAACGAATCAGGCGGAGGTCACAACGGCGACCACTCTCTTCGCGAGCAAGACAGGTTTCTTCCGATCGCAAACGTGAGCAGAATCATGAAAAAAGCGTTACCGGCGAACGCGAAGATCTCAAAAGACGCAAAGGAGACTGTTCAGGAATGCGTATCGGAGTTCATCAGCTTCATCACCGGCGAAGGATCCGATAAGTGTCAACGAGAAAAACGGAAAACAATCAACGGCGACGATTTGCTATGGGCGATGACGACGTTAGGGTTTGAGGATTACGTCGAGCCGTTGAAGGTTTATTTGCAGAAGTTTAGAGATACGGAGGGGGAGAGGATGACGCTCGCCGGACGTCACGGCGGCGAAAGGGAAGCCGGCGGTGGAGCAACCGTGAATGGCAGTGTTGTAAATGTTGGGGATAATGGAGGGGGGATGTACGGAGGACAGGTGTATGGGTCGGGTGGGTATTATCAGATGGGCCAAAACCCGTCTAGTAAAATGGGTTCGGGTTATCTTGGGCCTGGCCCACTAAATGGAAGGCCGAGATAGAGAGTTAGGCCGACACTACAAGGGTGGTTTATTTTATATGTATGTTTTAGATTGGAATCAATGTAAATGTATTGTTATATTAATTTTTCATATGTATATTATCGGCTTTTCTTATTCTTGATAACTATTTTTAGCCGGCGCGCGCTTCTCTATTGTTTTTTACATTTTTTGTTATCGATTTAGTTCATTCCGGTATTGATATGGTATATCCAAATTTCATAAAAATTTGTAAAATGTAAAAAAACTTGATAATAGATGATATTGTTATTTCGAGTTTTTAAGAACACGTAGAAAATTTTAGTATCTAAATAAATTATGTTGGAATGATTAGCTATTATAAAATGGTTTGCTACATGAATGAACAGTGATGGATCTAGAAAATATTCGTATGGGTAACGTTTTATAAAAAATGGGTAATGAAATGAAAAAACATCAAAAAAGTCAAATTTTTTCCAAAATTTTATACTACTGCCGGAGGGCCAAGGGGTAGCGGAGGTTACCCTTTCGCCTAAGGTAGGTATGGCCCTGTCAATGAACATTAACTTATTATAAGATGGAACGGGTTTAACCCAACATGCTCGTTTAAAAATATAGGTTTAACTAAAAACCATAAGGACAAGTGGGAACGAATGACCGATGAGTGAAAAGAATCTCTCATTCTCTCGTACGTTTGATGCATAAAGTGACTAAACATGGTAATGTGCAAACTTTATGAAATGTTATTGCTCTTGGAATACTAGTGATGAGTTTCGATCAACATTTAGTCTAAAAACGTCTTGATTCCACTTGCCAAAACCAAACCGCCCAAACATTGTTTTGTGCATATTTAGTGATATGGGAATGCAACCAATCAAATGTCTCAAGAATGATTAGCTAATTAAAGTCTCTAATTCGAATTGAACCAAAGGTTATATAATCGAATTCAATAAAAACTAATAGGTAAATAAACCCTATATCCTAATTTATAAGTTATTATAACTGTAAATCATAACACTAATAGAAAACTATATAAGATAAGAAAAAGGAAATTCAAAATTTATATACAGAAGATATGCTTCAGCGTCATTTAGTTTGGATACAACATTAAGTATCGAACTGTATTTATAGGTTTTTACACGCTTATAATCACAAAATATTCATTTTAAACCAAGATCTTTATTTGTATTAAAAGTGTCATTTGAAGCGGAACCACTTGCGAAAGCAGTTCACATGGATTACCAAAACCTGGATCCCTAGTCAATTAAGAGGAGGGGGCGACTTCAAGGAGAGTAAGGGAGTGGTTGGCTCAAGTCAATGGGTCAAACTCGTTTAGGTCGAGCCAAAATGTGGCAACCGTTAATTTAGGTCAATATTCGTACGAACCTAAACATGCTTTCATTGTGTGTGTGTATTCCTCTATATAGGGCAATTAAAGACGAAAAACTCATATGAGTTACAAAAACTATGAAGCCCAAATGAATAGACCTATTTTTGTCACCTATTACACTTTTTACTTAGAGACTACCACGTGTAACAATAACAAGTTTTGCAGACTTTCAGCTTTTTCTGAAAAAAACAAAAGGTGTAAAGTAATCAATCTAAACCTTTGATTTTCTAAACGGATGGTAGAGATGAGGTTTTTAGAGTTTTTGTAAATCACATGAGTTTTCTTTCTATCTCTTCCCTATATATATATATAGATAGAAATAGGTTATGGAGAAAACGCCCTAAAATGTAAGAACAATGAGAATTATTCTTAACCACAAGATCTTTGTTATTTGTGGCTGAGATTGATACGGTGACGTTTTTGTAAATATTGGGAACCTTAAAATTACCAGGAGGGGTAAAATGAGAAGATCCAGAAAAAGGTGAACATGCTAATCACATGTCATTTCCTCAATCATATTTAAACATCTATAACTCTTTTGTACGTGATTATTTAAAAAAAATCCAAAGTTTTTTTATCTTTCCAACAAGTATACTACTGATATATTTTTCAGAAAAAAACTGAACTGGGTTTTTATGTCGTTTTCAACTTTGTTGTTTTATGACGTTTTTAACTATGCTTTTTATGGCGTTTTTCTAAACTGGGTGTGTTTGTGGCGTTTTCGAATTGTTTGTTTCATGGTGTTTTTTTTAAGGGGTGTTTTATGGCGTTTTTAACTGGCATTTCTTGGCGTTTTCATAGAGAGTTGTGAATTGGGTGTGTTTATATCATTTTATTTTGGACATTTTTCATGGCGTTTTCTGAAAACTCCATAAAAACATCCACTTTCACGAACACCCAATCATTTCATTTTTTTTATTTCAAAAGTATAGCAATAGCATACTCGTAACTCGTTGAAAAGATAATAAAACACCCGATCTTATGGTGTAATTGTTTTTAAAATAATCACGTATAAAAAAGTTACGATAGTTTAAAAAAGATGGTGAACGATAAGATCCAGAAAAAGGTGAACATGCTAATCACATGTCATTTCCTCAATCATATTTAAACATCTATAACTCTTTTGTACGTGATTATTTAAAAAAAAATCCAAAGTTTTTTTTATCTTTCCAACGAGTATACTATTGATATATTATTCGGAAAAAAAACTGAACTGGGTTTTTATGTCGTTTTCAACTTTGTTGTTTTATGACGTTTTTAACTATGCTTTTTATGGCGTTTTTCTAAACTGGGTGTGTTTATGGCGTTTTCGAATTGTTTGTTTCATGGTGTTTTTTTGAAGGGGTGTTTTATGGCGTTTTTAACTGGCATTTCTGGGCGTTTTCATAGAGAGTTGTGAATTGGGTGTGTTTATATCATTTTATTTTGGACATTTTTCATGGCGTTTTCTGAAAACTCCATAAAAACATCCACTTTCACGAACACCCAATCATTTCATTTTTTTATTTCAAAAGTATAGCAATAGCATACTCGTAACTCGTTGAAAAGATAATAAAACACCCGATCTTATGGTGTAATTGTTTTTAAAATAATCACGTATAAAAAAGTTACGATAGTTTAAAAAAGATGGTGAACGATACATGTGACTTACTTACCATGTGAGTAACATGTACATGAACTTTTTTACCATTTTCACCATCTTAGGGATTTTCTTCAAATCTTGACCTTTATATATATATATATATATATATATATATATATATATATATATATATGGGAATACTAGAATAGAATTTGGCTTTGAATGAAGAAACTAGAGAAACTTCATATGTGGTTCTAAAAGTGTCCATATGTACATGTACCATGTTTACACACTTTCCTACGTCAACTTTTCATCCTTTTTGTTTTACTACTTTGTAACAGTCTAGCGTAACCGTACAATGATATTGTCTGCTTTAGCAGTCAGCACGTCCTCGGCGCCTGGCCCTCACGGTTTTTAAAACATGTTATGGTAGAGAAGGTTTCCACCCCTTTATAAGGAAGACTTTGTTCTCCTTCTCAACCGAAGTGGTACTTACATCTCCACCCCCTTAGGGAGCCCAGCGTCCGTGCGCTGGCACACCGGCCCGGCACCTGGCTCTGATACCATCTGTAACAGCCCAACTTAATCGCATCATAACATTGTCCGATTTGGCAGCCAACACGTCATCAGCGCTTGCCACTCATAGTTTTTTAAACGCGTCATGGTAGAGAAGGTTTCCACCCCTTATAAGGAAGGCTCGTTCTCCTCCTCAACCGATGCGATGTGGTACTTACATTGTTTTAAATTAGATCTTTCTTATTCCTTCCATATATCTCTAAACCTTTTTGCTTTTGAAGATCCAGCGGAACACCATTGTTGATCTTAATGTTGGTATAGTGTCTCCTCCTTTAAACAGGTGTGGGTTCGCTGCAACAGATCAGAAGTGTTGTAACATACATTTCTTAAAAGCTTGGATGCTGGTAAAAGTTGTAATGAAGACATGGTTTTGTAAAAATGATTTTAGTAGTTTTATTAAAACAAGATGTGGTTTTAATTTTCAAATGTGATTCTCTGGGTTTTGTTTATAAAAGTTTGAATTTTTATGGGTATTGAAAAAAAAAAGACGAAAGTATAAAAATTGCGGAGATATGAAGGATGAGAGAAAGAGGAAAGTATAAAATTAATGTCAAGAGAGAAAATATAACATTAAGTGAAAGACCAGTTTTATCATTTGCAAATATAATGCAATAAAAGACAATTTAATCAAATGTAGTTTCATGGAACTATAATCTCGGTCAATGATTTATTTAATCGTGTGCGTTTTTTAATTTTCACTTGCTATCATTTTAAAAACACGTCATTGGCTTGATTATTCATTTAAATCGTTGTCTTACAACCTATAGGACCACAGTGTCCCGTCAATATTCTCTCTCATATACTCAAACATAAATATATATTTATATCTAGATATAAATTTATACACATCCTACGTTCTTTGGTTGCCTATATACAAATTTTTGTATGAATCTCTATGTCAATGTTTCATACGCCTAGTATATGAGTGGGATATAATTAGGATTCAATATTTCATATGTTTAATATATATATATATATATATATATATATATAGTATTAGGATCATTTGTGAACAATTTCTTGAGAGTAAGATGAACTAATCTTGGTATTGATCATTTTTTAGATTAAAAGGGTAAGATTGACATTAGCGCTCTCTCTCTCTTAATTAAAATCTCTATTAATTTTTCTTTCTCCCTCTTCTTTCTCTCTCTCTCACACATTTTTAATTATTCTCATTATTTTAAACTTGTGTAGAATCGATTGCTAATAACGTATATGAAACTCCTAACGGAACTAGGTACTGAACACCAACTGCCCCTCCCGAATTCAAACGTATATGAAACTCCTAACGAAACTAGGTCGTGGACTACAAAATACACAGATGTATAAAAATCTGTACACATCTGTATAAACTAACAACTGTGTATTTTGTATAAACTGATAGTTAGCGAGACTGTACACATGTGTATAAACTAATAGCTGTGTATCTTGTATAAATTGATAGTTAGCGAGACTGTACACATGTGTATAAACTAAAATCGCGTATCTTGTATAAACGGATACTATCGAGACTGTACACATGTGTATACACTAACAACTGTGTATCTTGTATATAAGGAAACTAGCAAGATTTTAGGAATTTTGATTATATTGTTTAATAAATGCAATTTACAAAAGACGCAAATACCCTTCTGTCAATTAATTTAAAGGGAAGTTACAACATTATAATTACAATTTGCCATTGTTAAAAATCTCTAGATGATATAATCCAATGGCTCAGATTAGTTCACACAGTTCACTCTCAACCTAGTGTTCACTCTAGAACCTTATATATATATATATATATATATATATATATATATATATATATAATATATATATATGGGAAGGTTTAAATGAGAACGCTAAATATTGCGAGAACCGCGAGAACAAATAAAAAAACCGTGAGAACTTGATCAAAAAACAATTAAAACTCAAAATTTCTTTCTACGCTTATCATTATTATTCAAGTATAATGTTAGAAATTTAATTTACACCTTTAAATTTACGTGAATTCATAAATAAAAAAAATTACATGTGTAGAAAATCTAATAAGAGTGATTTTGAGAGTAGAAATGAATTATTCAATATTGTAAACTTTTTTTTATGTTGTATTTTAATTACAATGAATATGTATTCAAAAAAATAGTTTTGATTGTTTTTTTATTCGTTGTCACGGTTCTCGAGATAAACTTCTCAAATAAATATATATATATATGATATATATATATATATAGTGAGTTTATTTAAAAAAAATGTTTTTTGTGAGAAGGGTAAGAAAGAATCCAAACCATTAGATTTTTAATCTAATGGTTGAGATATTGATGACAATTTGTAAATAGTGTTGACTATTAAACTAATTAATTTTCTAGATTTAGGGTAAAAAGTAATTTAACATTTTTAAATTAAAAACTAACATTAATGCACATGAAAGTTTCCCTCCTTCTTTTTTAAACGTCAATAACTTTTTATACGTAACTCTTTTTAAAAAAAAATTACACCATAATAACGAGTATTTTTTTTATCTTTAATATGAGTACCATATTGATATACTTATGTAGAGAAAAAAGTTACGTCTCGCTTGGATGTTTTAGTCCATGGTGTTTTTTCTATGTTCATACAATGGTGTTTTAATTGTAGGGTGTCATTTTTGTTTTCATAAGATGTATGCCTTCAATATATTTGTTTTGGTGTTTTTATGAGTTAATGTGTTTTTATGAGTTAAAGTGTTTTTTCTGTTATATTTAATGTGAGGACAAAGGTCCTTGCATTGCTGTGGTTTCTGGTGTATTCAGTGGGTTTCTGTTTCCTTCAAAGAGCTAGGGTGTTATTTCTGTTTTTAAGTATTTAGGGTGTTATTTCTGTTTTGATTCTGATTAAAGTGTTGACTAATGTTATATTTAGGGCGTTATTCATGTTGTGATTTGATTAAAGTAATGTGTTTTGTAATTGATTTATTATGGTGTTATTTTTGTTATATTCAATATTAGGGTGTTCTTTATAAGATGTGTGCCTTCAATATAACTGTTGTGGTGTTTTTATGAGTTATGGTGTTATTTATGTTATATTTCTGTTCTTTATAAGATGTATGCCTTCAATACACATGCTGTGGTGTTTTTATGAGTTAGGGTGTTGTTTCTGTATATTTCTGTTGTTTATAAGATGTATGCCTTCAATATAAATTTTGTGGTGTTTTTATGAGTTAGGGTGTTGTTTCTGTTATATTTCTTTTCTTTATAAGATGCATACCTTCAATATAAATGCTGTGCTGTTTTTATGAGTTAGGGTGTTAATACTGTTTTATGATTAGGGTGTTAATATGTTTTATGAAATAATACCAGAAATTTATTGAAGACACCAAAAAAACACCCTAACTCTTTGAAAAGCACCAGAAACCTACTGAATACAATGCAAGGTCCCAAAAAACACCCTAACAACTGTGTATCTTGTATATACGGAAACTAGCAAGATTTTAGAATTTTGATTATATTGTTTAATAAATGCAATTTACAAAAGACGCAAATACCCTTCTGTCAATTAATTTAAAGGAAAGTTACAACATTATAATTACAATCTTGGCATTATTTAAAAATCTCTAGATGATACAATCCAATGGCTCAGATTAGTTCACACAGTTCACTCAAACCTATTGTTCACTCTAGAACCTACCCTATATATATATATATATAATATATAGGATCATTTGTGAACAATTTTTTGAAAATGAACAGAGTGAACTATTCTTGACCATTGATTATTTTTTAGATTAAAAGGGTAAGATTGACATTAGTCCTCTCTCTCTCTTAACTAAAATCCCTTAATTTTCTCATCTATTAATTCTCTCTCTCTCACACATTTTTAATTACTTCTCCATTATTTTAAACTCGTAGAATTAGTTGCTAATAACGTATAAGAAACTCATAACGGAACTAGGTACTGGACACCAATTGTGCCTCCTGGATTCAAACCGTATATGAAACTCCTAACGCAACTAGGTCGTGGACTACAAAATACACAGATGTATCAAGAGTCTGTATACATCCGTATAAACTAACAACTGTGTATCTTGTATAACCTGATAGATAGCGAGAATGTACACATGTGTATAAACTAACAATGGTGTATCTTGTATAAATTGATAGTTAGCGAGACTGTACATATGTGTATAAACTAACATATGTGTATCTTGTATAAACTAATACTATCGAGATTGTACACATGTGTATAAATTAACATCTATGTATCTTAGATAAATTGATACTATCGAGACTGTACACATGTGTATACACTAACAACTGTGTATCTTGTATATAGGAAACTAGAAAGATTTTAGGAATTTTGATTATATTGTTTAATAAATGCAATTTACAGAAGACGCAAATACCTTCTGTCAATTAATTTAAAGGGAAGTTACAACATTATAATTACAATCTTGCCATTGTTTAAAAATCCCTAGATGATATAATCCAATGGCTCAAATTAGTTCACACAGTTCATTCTCAACCTAGTGTTCACTCTAGAACCCTATATATATATATATTATAATATATATATATATATATAAAATATGTGTGTGTGTGTGTGTGTGTGTGTGTGTGTTTATGTGATATAATTAGGATGTTATGAACCTAGCTACGTACATGCATAAACTTATGTTTGTTTTCTTTTGAAAACCCATCTAGTACACATACACGCGTATGTGTGGTCGTGTGTGTTGTGTATATATTTCACTTTTGAATTGAAGCAACCTACCATCCCATGTATTATTATTTAAATATAAGTTAACCATCAAAACAACTAGTATACAAAAACACTTTTGAAGTGAAGCCTATATAAGCCTTGCATGAGAATGGTAATATTCTATGCTTGCACCAAAATAGCCATCCTTTTTCCCATCCAAGATAGTCTTGTCCCCATCTAAAACCCAATCCGTAGACCCATTCGGTCAACACACCAACCCCACACATTTTACTCTTTTATTTTTATTTTTTTTCAACGACTTTTTTGTACTAGGCTATCGCATTCCCCAAACTGTAGAGCACTGTTGCTCCACTCTGGCTAGACTACGTTGTCTTGACCGAGCCTACGCTGGCTTCAGAGTTTTGCCTGGCATTCCCCCGTAAAACCATATAGCCGGCTGCAATTTGACAGTCATTGTGTTACACAAGAGCAGAATTCTCTGACGTAACATACTGTGGAACGAAAACCTGAGTGGACTCAGGATAGAACCTGACACCTTTACGAATTGAACTTGAATCTCTATTAGAAAATCCAAATCTTCCAACCACTAGGCCATAAGTGCTGGATCACACATGTTACTCTTTTTCCTGCCTTCTAAAGTTCCATGAAGTTACAACCTCAACCTCTTCTACCCCTCACGGCTAAAAGGAGTGGCCAACACTTGTACCCACACACATTTCACTTGTTTATTTTCAAACTTTCATTTTTTATCTTTCCCCTCTTTGGGCTAATGTCCCCATTTGTACACACACATGCTCCCATTTTTCAAACTCTTACAAACAAGATCAAGTTCTATAATTCAAGCACAAGAGTTCGTTTGTTAAGGTGAGAGTTCATCTTTTAAGTTCTACTTTTCTTTTACAAATGGGTTTATGTAAAGAACATCCACCCAAGTAGTTGTCTTCCCTTTAAAACTTTAAAAGTGGTAAACTAACATTAAAAACAACTCGGTTTATCATAAACTACTTGGTATTACTAATGAATTTTACAAACGTTTTACAAAAAACAAGTGTTGGAGATTTAAATAAGTTACATGACGTTTTTGCCAAAATAAATAAGTGTGTGTTTTTATCTCTAAATATGAGTAATATGTGCACACTCAACTTAGACACAAGTATACTTGTATGTGTGGATTACAAACTTTAAATAAGTATTATTTTAGGTATTTTGGTTTCAAATGAAAAGTATATTTCATGGGCCTATACTTAGATGTGAAGATTATTAATTTTTAGTAGCTTTAAAGGGGTGTTAATTAATCTTGTTATAGTTACAAGGAAAATGGATTTGTGGGTAGTATTTAGAAAAATGGCAAAGACAAAACATTTTGAGAAAGAAAATATCATCTTGCGTTAGTTTGTACAAAAATGGATCTAAAACACTACAAGGATTTATGGTGAAAATTGGTGTTTTTAATAAATTATATGATACACTAGATAATAAGCTTTTTATTTTATTTTAAAAAATAGGCACACACTTACACTAGTTGGTTCATTTTATTTTTAACTTCTTTTAAATCATGTACAATTCTTTTAGCTTTCGTAAATTATTTTTGAATAACTATGTATAAATATTAAACAAGTATTAAAAAAAAATCTTCACACATGTTTTGATTCCACTATTGTAAATCCTAGTGTAAAATCATGTTTCAAAGAAAAAAATATAAAACAAGTTTTTGTATTAAATTTCTTAACGACTTAGGTTTTTATATAAGTTTTCATTTTAAGAATACACTAAAAATATTATACATTGTAAAAAAGTTACAATTTTAGTTTTCCTTATTAAATTTGTTTTTCTAATAGGTGGATCTAAAATATGAAAATAAATAAAAATAAGCCAAAAGAAGAAAAAATATATTAAAAAACGGTTACATTTAATGAGTATGTTAAAAAAATTTCTGCATTCTTTGAGAACTTTCATTTTTTACTGATAATTCACATTTATTGAGATTATTTAATTAGTTTATAGAGTATGGTCCTCGTTTATCATATAGTTACGTAAATAGTCCTTTAAATGTAGAATAACTTAAATACCCTTGAGCCTAACAGAAAAACTAACGTATGTTAGTCTTAGTACCTTAGGTTGTTACAAAATCAAAAGTTGGTATCTTAGAGTGTGACTTTAAACTACAAGTATATGACCTTTTTACTTCATATAAATATAAGGACTAACCATGTAATTAACTCATATATATTATATATATATATATATTAATATCTGAACACAAAATCAGTTAAGATAAAATCAGTTAAGTGTTTATCAAACAATTTTAATTGGTTAGATATGATTTGTAATTAAATCTTTTTAAAAAATCATACCAACATCTATAGCTTTGTTTTTCTAAATCCTAAATCATGCCTGTAGATGTCAATATGTTTTTGAAAAGATTTAATGACAAATCATATCCATCCAATTAAAATTGTTGGACAAACTACTTAAATGATTTTGTATAGTGAGTCTCCAAGGATATGATGTGATGGTAAAATTTATTTCATCAATATAAGAGGTTGAGGGTCTCCTTTTAGATCAAGAGTTATTATATACCAAAGTAACAAATTACAAACAAGTGACAGGTAAACGAGCAGGTTAGTTTGCTACTAAAAAAAGTTAGTAGAAGATGGTATATGTTATGTGTAACAAACTTGTCAGTCATTACCATAAATTTGATGCAACCTGTGATCAATATAATACAAGTAACCTGTGAATTATCAGGTTTCACATTAAAAGCACAAGGTACAAATACTGCAAGGTTATTATTATTATTTTTTAAACATGTGCTTTTGGCATATACATTATACTTATCTTTATAAACATATACAACGAGTTGTCTCTGTTCACAACACCAGGGGCGGACCTACCTTAATAGAAGGGTAGCCTCCGGCGGTAGTGTAAATTTTGGAAAAATTTGACATTTTTTCGATTTCGTTATCCTTTTCTATAAAACGTTACCCCTACGAAAATTTTCTAGATCCGCCACTGCACAACACCATCTTAACTAATTCTCTGTCTCTCTCTCTCCAACCTTGGTTTACACCGTTTTCTCGACTTTTCAGCGACGTCATGACACCGTTTTATACTTCCGACGACTCAAAAGTACCGGATTAATTCTACTTCGTAGATGAGGTACCAAAAAGAAACCATAACCAACTTATACGCATTTGTATTCAATTCTAAATGATAGAAGATGAAGCAAACACTAGCTAAATAGAAATTTCATAACAAACAAGTGGTTTTTACATTTTTTAACGGGTAGTGGACCTTCCTAGTTTTCATAATCAAATTTAATTTGATGATCGAATGTATATTAAATCACTTGTTTTGACTTTTGACAAGTAAATTTACAGACTTTAATATATGTTCGTCTTTTTTTTCTTTTTTTCCTTCAGTTTACTTTAACCTTTGTAACATTTTCTTTTCATGGGTTAGTTTTTATTTTGCATGTACATATTATGATATCACCTTCACCTCTACTAATTCTTTTTTTCTTTTCATATTTCATTTTCAGTTCAAGCTCATCTTCAAATTTTTATGACGTTTTTCTAAGCTTTAAATATTGGTATGTTTTTCTACTTTATTATATAGCTTTAATATGATGAACTTATGTGGGCCGAGAACAAATTTTAACACATATAACAATTTAATTGTTTTTGGATTTTTATCAAAGTTTTGATTCCAGCTTTCCATTTTGTTTATGGATCAAATTTGACTGACCAAGAAAACTACATCAATTTGTTTGTTTGTAGCCAGTTGTGATTCGTGATTAAAGTACCAAAGCAATTCTATATCTCGGCGTCAAGGATGACATTAAGGCTGTGAAGATTGCTTGGGGAGTATTCTTTTAGTATTAAATTCTCTCCAGAGAAAAAAAATGTTTGGAGAATGGCATATATGCTAGTTATGGATGATAAGTTATTTTTGTGTATTTCTTATAGTTATTATTTTATTTATTAAATTTCAGTTAAATTGATCAGATTTAAAGTTTTGATTTTCGCTTTTACTTTATATTAATATAAATACCACTTATTAAGTTGTTATTTACATTTGTTACATTTTTTTAAGTTATGTATTGGCTAAGTTCAAAAAAACCGAATACTAACACTTTTATATATTCGACATTTGATTTTGATTTGGTTTTATCTTTCCTTCAAAAAAAACCTTAAATTGTTCAACTTAAAAAAAGTCGATAATCGTTTTCATGGGTTATGCATTGATGATAGCTAGATTTCAAAAATAAAAACCTGTAGGATTTTCGTTAGTATTTATAATTACGTTTGACGTACTTTTGTTCATAATATAAAATTTAGTTTGATTATCTTTTTTTATATGACCCGACCCGAACCAGACCGAAAAAATTTATTATATAACAATAGACAAATGAACCTTAAAAAATTTCGCCCCCCATTAAACAATTCCTGGGTCCACCGCTATTACTATGTTCAGTTGTAAGTCGTCTTGTTGTACATGAAATTTACAAATGGCTAGACTTACGGAGAAAATCTTCATAAGGTTCATCACACTCTGTTGTTATATTGCTAGTGCAATGTCTTTTTTTTTTTTTTTTTGCATTTATTGCAGTATCTAATACTTTGTGTAATCCTGGCTTTTGTAATGGTTGGATTTACATTCTTTGGCTGTAAGGATGCACCGGACGAAGGTGAGGCGAATGAGATATAAACAATACCAAAATCTATAATTTTTTTATTTTTTACCGCTAAAATTAGGCAATAAGTTTTTACTTTTTATAATGAGTTAGATAAACACAACTCGAACGGGACATACAGATCCCGAAAATCGTAAAAAGTGGGCACCGAATTGATATTGAAAATAGCTTGGTATGGTACTGATACCCGGTAACCTATTTGTTATCCTGCTACCGTTGATTTTAGAGGCAAAATTATACGAGTAAGTCACCTTGTGACTCATGTCTTATTGATGATGCATATTATGCTTATACATGTTTATGGTATTTACAAAAGTATCAATCTTTTCGACTATTTTTTCTTTTAAGTTTTTACAATATAAATTATCCCAACCCACCGTAAATGTTATCCTTAGTAGCTGAAGGCGCAAAAGGCGTGTTCCTAGGCGCAACTCAGCGTAGCAAAGCACCTTGTGTGTAGCCATACGCAAAAAACATAATATGCAAAAAAACAAAAAACTTGTTTAAATCAGCCTAAACATGTCAAAACCGGTCTAAAATAAGCTAACACACAGTCTAAACTATTCTAAGACAGCCTAAACCAACCAATTTAGCCTAAACCATGTATAAAGCTGCTAAACTGGCCCGTTTATAATGTGGTCCTTGCTTATCTAGGGCAATTACTTTTTAAGCGCCTTACGCCTAGGCGACAAGCTCAACCTTTGCGCCTCGAGTGCGCCTAGCGCCTTCGACTACCTAGTGAACCATTAAAATTAGGTTTTTGGCTGCAAACTAATCATAATTACACCACTCGTCCTTCGACTACGTAGTGAATCATTACTATATGAAGCTATCGTTTTTGGGTGCTCGATGAGGTCGTACACGACCGAGACAGTGATTAGTGATGGTTGTAAAAATCATGACTAGGCGCCGATTAATCACAATTAATCCCTATTATTTCCAATTAATTCTGATTAATCCCTGATTAATCGCTAGTCCTCACCCCACCGCCTGACTAGCGACTAGCGACTACTACAGCATTGCCTCTTGTATAAATGAGATATTATATTTTATATATAGACTTGTGTTAACTGGAGTATGTACAGATTGTAATATAACGTAGATATCTCATTTGTTTCTTAGAGCCTATATATAGAATATAATTTACATATATATATATATACACACATTCTAAACTATGATAGTTATATAACTAGTGTAAGGGTATGAATGGTTAAGCCCGTAAAGAGACTTATGAAGCAAGACATACATGATCTAGACATTGAGGGTCATTGAAACCAGGAGGTGGTTGTACGGAAATTGTTCCGTTTAGACTACTGAGAAGAAAAACATTCTGAACCTTCATATGATGGAGTGACCATTTATAATTTACCTCAAGATAGAGAACAAACTAAATAATGGTCAATTTAATGACCGAACTGAGTCTCATGGAAGTCAATCCCGGTTGTTGCTGAAATCCTTTAGCAACACTCAAGTTGCTTAGCGAGCGATAGTGTCATTGCAATCACACTACAACTTGTAAAGCCACACCAAGTGATAAGACTGATAGTGTCATTGCTATCACACTTTTAACTTGTAAACCCACTTACAATCAACAAACGTTAGTCTTAGATACATGAGAAACAAGAAACCATGTTGTGTTTGAAACAAGCGCATAGTACCATCGAGTAATGCTTAATGTGAGCGAGGTTAGAAATTCCTTTACTTTTTGGGGTTCAACAAACACCCCTGATGTAAAGAATTGTAGCCAAAAAAGGCATATGGGGTTGACCGAAAATCCATTTTGACGGTTATGAGACGTGGATTTGGAAAGCATTGACAGACAAAGACCTGATGAAAGGAGTAATCAAGAGCCCGTTTAAATAGATATTCAAAAAGAGACTGATTGATCGATGAACAATATCGGCATGCAATTAATTAGGTAGACCGTTGTATCCAATGCAAAATGCTACAAGCATTGAAGGACACTATCATACACACAAATGCACAGTTAATATACAATACACTTCCTAGTTTATGTCACACAACTACATAAAAACCAAAAGCTAAAACCAACACACCAAGTGAAGTAAAAAACATCCATAAAAAGCAAAAAGATGCCTAAAATTTGTATTTCATGCATACAAAATAGCTTAAGCATCCACTACTCCTATCTTTTAACAAGGTTTTTTGTGAACTGAACATAAACTTGTTTATCTAACAATAGATTACAGACAATTAAAAGAGACCCAACACTACATGATGGCAAGAACTAAAAGATTTATAGAAAATACCAATTATGCCCTCTTTGTGTAGGTGATTTTCAACACGACTACTCTGATGCTTCTTTTCCGATTTCCTCAGCTTCAACTTCTTCAACAGCCATTTTTGCAAGTTCTTCCTTGACAATGGATTTTAAAGTCGCCTTTCTTGGTGTGAGATCGGTATTAAATCGCACGTCTGAAGAAAAAAAAACATGACATCAGATATTACCAAAACTCTTTCTACTGTAAGGACGTTATGGTCAAATATAAAAAAACGGTGTACAAGGGTGGTCAACTGGGAAGGTCTGGTTATGAGTAAACTTCGTTATTGTTTTATTAAGAGTCCAAACTATAAATTGTAAATTGGTCATTCAAAAAGACTCCGATTATTTTCAACTTTTATTCTTTATTTTGTTAATATATGATTAGTGTCAGCTACAATAACAAAAACTAACTTTTATGATGACGAAAACTGAAGTGTATTAAATAAAAAAATAGAAGGTTTTAAGAATCTAAGTAAATCCTTTAGCTTAACCCGATTAACCGTTAAAGATTTAAAAAACAGCACAAATCAACCTATTTTCTATATGGATCAATACTGTCACCTCTACTAAATGCAAAACTATAATGTTTGAAATGAGAGTGGAGAGTGCTTACTAAGCATTTTGAGAATGTCCATAAAGGTTACCTGCAAAATAAAGGAAGAAAATGCAACATAATCAATGCTCAGATCAAGGTAATAATTTGGTTGTTGTCATGTTAGAATTCAGCAACCTATTCTATCAACTGGCATCCCAGATTAGATAGGTGTTGTACATAAAGATCAAGAAAGATTCATGTCTGAATTGCCTTTATGGCCCAAGAAACATATTCTTTTTTTATTTATTGATAAACGATAAATGTTAGCTTATATATCCCTTTTTCATGTTCTCTCTGTCTAGTAAAAAGAATAGATTGTTAGTTACTTCCAATATTATAATCAAATCAATATTAAATGCCTTTCGATGAACTAATGCAACTGATTCTTACCGTATTGAGATCAGCTTCTTTAAGGATCTCACATGTTGCAGTGTTGAGTTCATCATCACTAAGCTCTAGCTTTTTTTCTTTTGGTGCCTCCTCTTTCTCAGCATTTTTCACTTCTACAAAAGAAATGAACAGTGTACATCAACTTCTTTGAACAACACAGAATAGAGAGAGAGAGAGAGAGAGAGAACAACATATATCACGTGCAATGAGGTTGTTTGCTAAAAACAGTAATAAATTGAAACTTATATTTCAAAAATCAACAATGTAATCTACCAGTTTTCTCTTTGGAAGTCAAAGTCTTCTCATCAGCCACATGATTTTTTTTCTTCCTAGAAAAAGTCTTTGTCGGTGGTTGACTTTCATCCTTTGATTTTGACTGAATTGTAGGTGAAAAAGTTTTGACGGATGTTGACTGTCACTTTGATCCTTGGATTTTGACTGAATTGCAGATGATCCGGTTGCAGGTGGAGTTTTCTTTTGAGGAATAGATTTCTTTGGCGTTGATTCTTTTTTTGATTTACTTTTTGAAGCTGATTCCGTCTTGGAAGGAGGTTTTTTAGAATCCCGTTCACGCTTCTTACTGTCTTCTTCCACAGATTCAGGTTCAGACACATTTTCTTCGCTTTCAGATTTTGCAGGATTAGATTTCTTTGGTATCGCTTCTTTTTTTGATTTACTTTTTGAAGCTGATTCGGTCTTGGAAGGAGGTTTTTTAGAATCCCGTCTGCGCTTCTTACGGTCTTCTTCCACAGATTCAGGTTCAGACACATGTTCCTCTTCACTTTCAGATTTTGCGGGCCCTCCATTCACGTCCTGATGTTCATTGTTTCCATCCTCTTGTTCTTCTTCTGAGTCTCGGTCTCGGGAGTTCCCTTCTGTTCTTTAGATACACTTTTACTTCTACTTTTCTGCTTTTGCAAAAATGCCACGTCAGCAGAAGTAGGTTTTTTTTCAAGATAACCATAAGAGACTGTACCTTTGATGAGACTTTTGAAGGTGTAGCCTCAGAAGTTGATGCACTTTTTTTGTTCACCCTCTTGCGTTTGTTGCCTTTGCTTGACTGAAAACATGCACATATAAAGAGAATTTCAAATGTATGCACTATATCTTTACACTATTTAGCGTAGAAAGAACATGTTTTTGTAATATGCTTACACCAAATTCATTTCAACTCCAATGTATGCATCAAATTCTATTACACCAGGTAACTTACATATGTGTTTCAAATTTTCAACAAAATAATTATATTCATCAAACTCAAAACACACAATTCTTATTTTATTTGTATAATTGTGTTTAGTAAAATAGTTAAATATTTACTTAAGTTTTGTTAACAATTATAACTGAATGATAAATTAATTTTAAAATAAAGAGATTGCTTTAATAGTATACTTAATATAAAGGGTAAAGTACACGGATGGTCCCTGTAGGTTAACCTAAATTTTGGATTTGGTCCCTAGCTTTCCAAAACTACACGGATGATCCCTGTGGTTTGCACTTTGTAACACATTTAGTTCCCAGCCAACAAATCTAAAGGATTCAGCAGTCCAAGTTATGGACTAAATGCGTTACAAAGTGCAAACCACAGGGACCATCCATGTCACTTTTGGCAAAGTTGGGACTAAATGCATTACAAAGTGCAAACCACAGGGACCATTTGTGTACTTTTAGAAATCTAGGGACCAAATCCAAAATTTTGATAAACCAAGGACCATCCGTGTACTTTATTTATAAATTATTTTTCCTTTTTCCTTGAATATTAAATAGATCTGCGAATTATGAAAATTTGGTGTGATGAATAGTGTTATACAAAAAAAATTACACCATTTTGGCACTTTTGGGGCACTAGTTGGAGATGGTCTAAGAGATGATAATAGTATGCAAACAATTTATGAAGTTAAGGCCGAAATGACTTGCCTGTTCTTTCTCTGCAAGCAACGCACTAGTTGTGGCATGTGGAACCAACAAAAAGTCTATTAGTTTTGCAATAACCTCTTCCTGCATGCAAAAAAAAATTAAAAGAAAAAAAAAAGAAATTGTCATGATGGTTTCAAATAATTTAGTTATAATAAATAGGTGCCTTATTGAAAATAGCTGAATAGTTATGTGATCTCCACATACATTATCCCTTTAAAAATAATAAGCTATTGCATTAATGCAATAATCTGAACCTTTGTCATGATGGACATCGTCGTTTTAACAATTATATATATAAACACACACATAAAAATCACAAAAGCGGTAACTCTTTTGAAATATGAGAGCAGATACTTAGAATAATAAAATAACCAAACAAACCTTTTTTGCAGTGGTTCTGGTAATTGGTATGTCAAGCAGATCACAGAACTCAAACAGCTTCTCCTTAGGGAATTTGTCAAGCTTTTCGTGCACTTTAGTTTTTTGCTTTTCCTGCAATGATAACAAATATCTAGCTTGTAAATCTTAGTCATAACAATCAATATGAATATATGATTACTCGTATACTTGACCCATGGAGTTCATCAACAACTTAATAAGTTCGTATCAAGAGGTGGCAATTTTATCTCTGACACGTCAAACAGGTCAAATAAAAACTACCTTAGAAGGAAATGGGTTGAAAATTTCGTGATGAGTATTTTTACCAAAGAAGTAAATTTATAATTGATAGAAGATAAACTTGGTAATGTTATTTGATAGTTGACAACTTAACATGCTATTTCATTTATATAAATTTAAAATGCAAAATGTGTCTCGACTTTCAACTGAACCCTACTATCAATTGCAGCCGATGAATAAATTTCCCGTTTTGACCTGCTACCCAACCAGTTCATTTTGCTACCTTTGATCACCTACATTCCATACCGGCAGTGAGTCCTTTACTCCTTTATCACCAACTTAAAATTTTGTACCATATTTAGTATCATATTCATAGTATGTATCTTATATATCGCAGATCTACGTGCATATATACTCATTTTCATACACAATGGGTGTATGTTTCTAACATTATTTGACACATAATGCTTCTAGGCTTAGCCGGTTACAATTCAAGGTAGGGAAAATGGTTCTAAACAAGAGTGACGTAAACAACGAATTCCTTTTACCTCATTTCATGCCAGACAAAGCCAGAAAAACGCAGTATATTACTCTTGAATTTCCTGGGCCTGCAAGTCAACCACAACAGCTCTTCAGTCTAAGGAGAGATAATATTTGAAGAAAACTTCCATTGTAAGCAATGAGATGCCATAATGGAGTATCTATCTATGCAATTAATGTGGTAAATATCGGATATTGGTCAAGGACCGATATTTGAGATATAGGTTATATCGGTGAGATATCGGTGGGATATCGATAATTTTAATATCATGCAGAATTCCTATATATAGCAATTTAACACTAATAATTCAGTGATATATCGGTTATCTCGGTCAAATATCGGTTATACCGGTCAAATATCGGTCAGTATCGCCGATAATCTCAATACCGATATTTTACTAGGGGACCAATATATCACCGATTTTAACTGCATAGTTATCTATAAATAGCAGATAGGTCGGATGATGTAGAAACGATCATATAAAACTTAAACACAAGAGAGCCTTGGATTTTGAGAATATCCTATTGGATTTACTTTAAAGTTTAAACACATTCATGAATTGAAGCTCAATTACCTTTCCTCTCTTTACAAATAAGACAGTATGGAGCAGTTTTAGTGTGTCATCAGCCACCTTCTTCTTTGATAGCTTGTAAGCAACTGAAATGTAGGACACAGTTCGGAAAAAAGTTATACAAAAAACCTTCAGCCTCCAATGTAAACGACAAAGAAAACTTCTAGCCAATCATGCATTAACAAAAAGATAAGAAACCCTAACAGTAATATGTGAACTAATGCGATCTGATCATAGATGGAACTTTACACACAAAGTTTTCTTTCCCAAAGTTTAACAATTTAACAGTTAAATCTCTCACTCTACAACGTAAAAAGGATCTTAAAGGCTCTACCATATATCTTAGTGACGAATAAAAACAAACAATGTCGTAATTCATGATTTTTTCCATATCTTAACGAGGAGTGAAAATAAACCAAGTGATAATTCATGACTTTTTCAATATTCTTTCCAACGGACGACCGTTGAATGATATTGTTTAATAGAAGAAAATCCATATGGGGTGTTCAGCATTCAACTTTAACTCAAAGAAACCAAAGTTCCGAAGCTATTTGAATTCCTGAAATCAAATTTGGCATTAAAAATTGTTGTTTTTTATATCCCAGTTACTATATTTCCTAATAATCCCAACAGCGTATTATCTTCTATAGATTTTCAAGCATGCAACAGCGAACCATCGAAGATCGAAATTCCAAAAGGGAGCACATTTATAACCATAAAGATATGAGTTAGCTTTCAGCTAATGACCTTGATCATTTCAATTACTTTGTACAAAACAAATTAGAAATTAATTAGATAATAGCACACTGCACACAAAAGGTGAGTGGACAAAATCAATGATACAACTGGTAAGAATCCTAATCTTCTTTCTAGACTTGACACAAAAGAAACCAACGTAACTAACATTAAATGAAGCGAACACAGCACCAAAACTTCAAGAATAATAAAGGAAAGATCAAAAACTTAATTTAAACAAAAATAACAGGTATGACATTAATCTACCAATAATAACTAAACGAAGATCCAAAGAAATTTCCTGGACTATGAAAATTTCTTCCAGCTTTTCAACAGGTTGACTAATCTTTACCAAATATGATAATATACAAAGAAGGGTATCACAAATCAAATTATTAAAATGTGGAAAATGCTAACCATAACTGAGAGAACCATAGTGTGGTTAATTTTGATTATCTGTGTAAACACGTAGTTTACATCAACCATAAGTTGGTTGAGGAGCACTCCTTTTCTAGACAAA
This sequence comes from Scalesia atractyloides, assembly GCA_947069175.1. NCBI lineage: Eukaryota > Viridiplantae > Streptophyta > Magnoliopsida > Asterales > Asteraceae > Scalesia > Scalesia atractyloides. Next base: position 3,794,379 of record CAMTDV010000029.1, read on the forward strand.
ATTATAATTATACCGCATATTTTAGTTGTTACCCATATCCCGAAAGGCTATGTTTAGCAAATCCCTTAATATAAAGCAAACCAATATCGTTACGTCGCTATCAAAGAATAAATGCAATAACAAGTTTAAAAATTTACCGTTTGGGATATCTTTCAAAGCAGTACCACGTCCCTGCATGGCATTATAACAACAATACATAAATTAGACAAAGAGGGAACAGCGTGCTTCATCAATTAAAGACGTAAACGACAAAAAAAATCTTAATATAAACTTAACAACACCTTTTCAACATGAAATTCCTTGGAAGTATCCTGATCGATAATTGCAACCAATCTTTCGACAGATTTCCGCTCCCTTACTGGTCGGTCAATTGTTGGACCAACAGGAGTCTTTGGCTCGTCATTTTTCTTTTTCTCTTCAGTTTCCTTCTGTGTTTTGCCTTTTTCTCCTCCACTCTTCTTTGTTGCATGTTTTTTGGATCCACCCTCTTCTGAATCAGCATTTTCGGCTACTTTATCATCACATTGCTCGTCATCAACTTCCATTGCGTCACTCTTGGCTTCTTCTTTCCTTTCATATCCCCTTCTTCCTTGTTATCCGTCACCCCTTTCTCTTCTTCTTTGTCATATTTACTTACTTCAGCATCTTTTTGGTCAACGTTGACTTCTTCATTTTTACCTTCACCTCATCTTGTGTCTCCTCAACTCCCACCTTTTTGTCATCTTTCTTCTCACTTACGTCATTGTTAGATTTAGTGGGCGACACAGTCCCATTAGCCACTGCCTCGCCACCTTCGCTGGTCACCTTTTCCTCGCCCATAACTGAATATATCAAATAATCAAATTAATACAAACGGGCGTCAGAAGTCAACCACATATACGTAGTACGATACTCTTTAAAAACATCTTTAAGCCAATTACCAGCTGATCCTACGCGTTCAGTATGACATGAATGATAAAACTACATCCGGCCTTATCGTGCAATTTAACAATGTTCTTTCACACATGCTTACCAATTAAGGCAATGTACTCTCTAAGATTACACGAAGAGTTAACCTAATTTCAATAATTTACCAATCATAGCAACATTTTGGTAAAATCACATTTCTATGATTATAAAAAAACTTTAAATATAGATTGCGGATAGGGTAAAAAAGAATTAAGTTGTATAAATGCTTGAAGTACATTATTACTTTGTTCAATTAGCCTCACGTAGGTTTTCACCTTTCCTACCAACCAGAATCCCAATTTATTACTTAACATGCAAAATATGTACTCACATAAAAACCTTCGCGCATCAGATCAATTATCAAACCTAAAATCAGCATATTAATTCGAATTACGTCACCAACTAACAAAAAAAACATAATTAAATAACACAAAAACACGCAATTCAACAAAACAACACCAACTAATCAGTCAATTCAAAACAAAAGTTTGAAATTTTTCATAATTTACAAACAAACCCTAAGAAAACAATGCAGCTTCTATGTATAAATAATCAAGCATTCAAGTACCAGATCATGTAATCAATAACATAATTGGACAAACAACAAGTAAAATCATCAAAAATCTACATAACTTAAAACAAAAACTTTGAAATTCTTCGTAATTCATAACACACCCTAGGAGAACAATGCAACCTCTACATCTAAACATCAAACATTCGAGTACAAATCACATAATCAACAAATTAATTGAACAAACAACAGTAAAATCTTCGAAAAATTACGTAAATTAGGGCTCAATTCAAAGTTGAAGACCTAATTTGAGTTCGATTATCAGTCAATTCTAAACAAAACTTCGAAATTCTTCATAATCAATAAACAAACCCTAGGACAACAATGCAACTTTTATGTCTAAATAATCAAACATTCGAGTAACCAATCACGTTATCAATAACTTAATTACTTAATTGAACAAACTACAACTAAAATCATCAAAAACTTATGTAAACTACAACAAAAACTTCGAAAGTCTTCGTAATTCATAAACAAACCCTAGGAGAACAATGCAACTTGTACATCTAAACAGTCAAACATTCGAGAAACAAATCACGTAATCAATAACTTAATTGAACAAACAACAAGTAGAATCATGAAAAACTTACGTAAGTTAGGGCTGAATTCAAAATTCAAAAGCTAATCTGAGTTCGATTATCAATCAATTCAAAACAACAAACCCTAGGAGAACAATGCAACTTCTACATCTAAATAATAAACATGCGAGTACCAGATCACGTAATTAATAACTTAATTGAACAAACAAGTAAAATCATCAAAAGCTTACGTGAATTAAAACAAAACTTCGTAATTCATAAACAAACCCTAGGAGAACAATGCAACTTGTACATCTAAATAATCAACCACAAGAGTTTCAAATCACGTAATCCATAACTTAATTGAACAAACAACAAGTAGAATCAACGAAAACTTACGTAAATTAGGGCTGAATTGGAACTTGAAGAGCTAATTTGAGTTGAATTGATGAAAGGGGGCTAAAATTGTAGGTGTTGTGTGTGTGATGTGATGGGTGGTACTTAGCTAGCAGCGCGAGCGTATCGGACTCCAAATACGGATTTTAAATGCGATTAATTGCCATGTCATATGTGACACTGGGCGGGCTATCCAGGTGCTTGATGGACGGCTGATGTATGATTACTGTTTAGTTCTTTAAATTTGACGGTGGATCTTGTCTTTGATGAGATGAAGCTTTGCCCAAATAATGTTAATAATATTGTATCATATTATACTATATATTACATCTTATTAGATTATATCTTATGACTTTATATCATGTTATATCTTATTGTACTACCAGGGTGTCCGTATAATACAGTGAGGACGATATTTTATATTACGGTACTCATTTCAGTGGTGTAAACAAGTCAGGTTTGATTAACTTATGAGAGCTCAAGCTCTCAGCTTGGTTCCACATTTGTTTTCAAAGCTTAAGTTCGGTTTGTTGGTAGTTTCTCGAGCTCGGCTCAGACACGAATCGCTTATTATCTATTAGTTAATATATTAAATAAAAATAATATACATAATGGACTCGTTTAGTCTCGCGAGCTCGATAAGTGACGCTCGAGCTTAGGATCGTTTGCTAAACGAGCTTATTTTTAGGTTCGGGCTTAGTTCGTAAACGAGTTTAAATAAGCGCGGCTCGACTCATTTATTAGACAACTTAAAATAAGGGGTAAATGTTATTAAATATTAATAAAAACTAATGTTACACTAAGGCTAGACGAGTAGCCTGACGAGCTTCACATGTCAGGCTCAGGATTGATAAATAAACAAGCTTTAATTTAAATTCAAGCTCTACACAGTCTTGATAAGGCTCTGATCTTTTCGAGCGTTTTCTCAGTCCGATCTCAAGTCAATCGACTCGTTTGCACCCCTATTCATAAGTGAAGTCTTGAGTTAGTCCATTTCATTGTGTTATGCATTGTTCGGTTGGTTCAGTTATTATCCTAAACCAAAGTCATTGGTTAATCTATTTTATTAACCAATCGGTTTTCGGTTAATCAGTTTAGTTTATCCGGTTAGATCGAAGGTTTTTTATTCAGTTCGTTTAATTTCAACTAATAGCCAAACCAATCTTGGGCTAAAACTTTTGCTTAAAAATGCATGAACTTGAGGTGTAAATACATTAAATGGATGTATAAATACATGAAATGAAAAAATATATATATATATATATATATATACATACATGAAATGGAGGTATATAAATATGAAACACATTATAAAAATACGAATAATCGATTCAGTTCAGTTAATTTTGGTGAAACGAGGCCAAAAAAACTGATAATCGACTTTTGGATAATTTGCTTTTCGACTAATCGGTTTTCGGCTAATCGGTTTTAGTTAATTCCGTTTTTTGTTGATTTCGGTTCGGTTTCATATGTGTTTGGTTAACGATTCAGTTATTACTCACTTATAGACACTGTTAATCTCGTGACATGTCAATTTTTTAAAATAAAATAAAAAACTATAGTTGTACTATACTCAAATTAAAGAGAATAAAATGCTTGTTTTGTGTGTTTTTTTTAAATAATATGAACATATGAATAAGTTATGGTCGTTTAAAAAATCGTGAGGGTAGTTAGTTTTTTACAAGGGAATAAAAAGGAAATACTAACCATCCACAAATTGGTTAAAGATGAGGGAATTAAGGTATAACTAAAATGGGGGATTAAAGTACAATTAGAGTGTTCACCTCAATTTTAGATTGTACCTTATGCATTAAACTAAAAACACTAGAATTGATTCTCCGTGTTGTTGGCTCAGTTTTTTTAAAGTGATTCGAGCATATACACACACACACACATATATATATATATATGGGAAAGTTTATATATATATATATATATATGGGAAAGTTTATTTGTGAAGAAAAATTTAATTAAGAAGAAAAAGAAAAATTGTACAATTGTAACCATTAAATTTTTTTCTCTCATCTCATTTATTATTATTTTGACTAATTAATTAGTTATAAAGACTATCATCTTCCACATTAAATTTTTGCCTACATACATAAAAAATTATCCTACAAGTTTTGAAATTTATTCTACACATACTTAAAATTAATTCTACACATCTCGTAATTAATCTTACATACCTCGTAATTTATCCTACACTTTAAATTAATTTTTTCCTTTTTAGAAAGAATACATTTTAAAAAAATAAGTTATAAATTTAATGTAGTTAGCTATTAAAAAGGAATACTAACAATTAATGATCTATCTAAATTTACCCATACACCCTTACATTAATATTAAATACAAAAATTAAATGAAGTAAAATGAAGGATTATTATCGATTGAAATTTCTTCTTTCAAAATTTTTTCTTCTAATTTGAACTCTTCACTATATATGAATATAATATCAAAATTGCTTAACGATCAAAAGGTAAACCAATGAAAAATGTTCATAGATATAAGCAGGAAAATGTATTATATTTGACATTACTCATGAAACGTAAAGCAATTCTAATTTATAAAGTTTTTAAAAAATGTATTATATTGACACTATTTGTTTCCAAACAATATTTACGTTAAAATGTAGGCCAACTAAAAATGTCCACAAAAATTAAGCACAAAATGTATTATATTTAACATGGCTCGTTTTTTATAAAAATCGCGTTGAAACGTAAAACATCAATTTATACCTGACGTGTACATAAAAATAAGCATACAAAACTCAAGGGAGTGTCAAAACGACATGTTACAAAGTTTTTAGAATTTTAAATGTCAATAATAAAAGTTAAGGGATGAAATTCACAAAAAGATTAAAAAAAATAGATTATTATAACTAACAACTTGCTCTATTATACATATATAATAATTCTTAAGTTTTGGTATTTTAAAATTTCATTCCCTTATGCATTATAATATAGTATAGATTAGGGGAAGTTTCCGGTACAAACTAGTTTTAACCTAAAAAAGGTAAGAAGTAAAGTGTTTGATATTGATAACAAAGTGTTAATTAATATATAACTACACAAGGTGTTTGTTACATAATAGCACTTTATTCTCACCATTTTTAGGTTAAGATCTATTTTTATTTGAACTCGCCCCTATTATGTTATATGTTGTGTTTTTTTCAAAAAAAAATATGTTAAGAATCGTAAATGGCTATCAGACGCGTCACATTTGGAAGAGAACCACTTTAATGTCATGTAGCTTTAACACTCGTCACATAGTGGTTGAAATGTCTTTCACATGTGAAACTTTATGTCATAACACTTTAAATTTCAGTTACCAGTTTTTATTTTTATTTTTTTGTTAAGATTTTGTAATTAAAAACTTTCGTAATTTAAAATTAAACATTTTAAGGTAAATTCTAAATATTAAAAGAAATACATGAGTATGAGATTGGAAAAAAAATAACACGTAGTTGATTAAGTGATACTTGGTTTGAATACTAGAATTATACACCCTTTTATTTGAAATATACATGTAAACACTTTTAAGTTTTACTTTTATTTCCTTTTAACTATTATTTACTAATATTCATTGTAATAGTTTCATTACTTGAAGATAAAGTTTTCGCTTGATACATATTGATGACATTCTTTATTTTCATATACTACGAAATACAAAAATGTCATCATTATACATAACCATTGCCTATCGTTAAAATTGACGGTGGATCTTTGACTTTTCTATGTTGAAAGGTGCCCAAATATACTAAACAGTATAAAATTATAGTCATTTTATAAATACTATTGAAAAAATTAAAGAAAGATTATATATATATATAGGGTAGGGTTCTAGAGTAAATACTAGGTTGAGAGTGAACTGTGTGAACTAATTTGAGCCATTGGATTATATCATTTACAGATTTTTAAACAATGGCAAGATTATAATTATAATGTTGTAACTTCCATTTAAATTAATTGACAGAAAGGGTATTTACGTCTTTTGTAAATTGCATTTATTAAACAATATAATCAAAATTCCTAAAATCTTGTTAGTTTCTGTATATACAAGATACACAGTTGTTAGTGTGTACACATGATACACAGATGTTAGTTTATACACATGTGTATCAGTTTATACAATATACACAAATATTAGTTTATACACATGTGTACAGTCTCACTAACTATCTATTTATACAAGATACACCGCTGTTAGTTTATACACATGTGTACAGTCTCGCTAACTATCAGTTTATACAAGATACATAGTTGTTAGTTTATACAGATGTGTACAGACTTTTGATACATCTATGTATTTTGTAGTCCACGACCTAGTTCTGTTGGGAGTTTCATATACGATTTGAATCCGAGAGAGACAGTTGGTGTCCAGTACTAGTTCAGTTAGAAGTTTCATATACATTATTAGCAAGTGATTCTACACGAGTTTAAAATAATGGAGAAGTAATAAAAAATGTGAGAGAGAGATAGAGAGAATTAATAGATAAGAAAATTAAGGGATTTTAAGTAAGAGAGAGAGAGTGCTAATGTAAATCTTACGCTTTTAATCTAAAAATTATCAATGGTCAAGATTAGTTCACTCAGTTCATTTTCAAAAAGTTATTCACAAATGATCCTAATCATATATATATATATATGATAAGGATCATCAGAGCATTCACATCCTATCCATCAATCCTAATTTTACCCATATTACACTAAAACAACTATATTTCTCTTTACTTTCAGTTAAATAATAATATATTATACCTTTATCATTATCTTTTCCTTCTCCTCCATTTACAACCACTTTCAAAATATATTAAAAAATTATAAAGGATAAACAATGTCCCTTCAAACATACAGATTAACATTAACTTTTCTCTCTCCTCCACTCACAACCATTTACATCCACTTTTTATAATTTAAAAACTTCTCTCACAAATTTTGATGGAAATAATGTGAATACTCTTACAAAACACTAATTATTACGAAAATAAAAAGAACAACTCTAAATTACTGAATTTTGGTATTTAAGGTTCATATTTTTAAAATTTTATGTTTCTTACATTCATATGTGTATTGTATTTACCTAAAAAACCATATACTTATACCTACGCATAGCCTACATACATGTAGGTAATTTAACCTACAGATAACCTACCTATGTGTAGGTTATATAAAAACTGAAAATTTTTCATATTTTGTATTGAATTCTAGTGTGAGAAACAATAAATATACATTTGTAACATTTTCATTTACTTTTTATATTTTAGGATTGAAAAAATGGGTGATTCATTTTGTTCTGCGTGTTCTCGCAATATTTTCAAAAAGTTGTTCACAAATGATCCTAATCCTATATATATATATACATATATATATATATATATATATACATATATATATATATACATATATTATACATATATATATATATATGAGAATGTTCATTTGAGAATAAAATTAATGTGAGAAGAAAAAAAAGAAAGGGCATAATGGTAAAACATTAAATAGTTAACTCTTCTCGTTAATTATGTTATCTCTCATTAATAAAGTAAAAAAAATTTATCCTACATATGTCTTACATTTACCGGAATTTACCCTACAAACATGTAAATTTACCCTACACATACTAAAATTTATCCTACATATGTCGAAAATTGTCGTACACAATAAATTATTTTATCTTGAAAGAGTATATAAAAAAAATGAGTTAAAGTTTAATTAATTAGCTAATTAATGATAATTATAGATTTACTTATATGCCCTTTTTCATAATATTAAATACACACATTAAATGAAGTAAATGGAGAATTTCTATTGGTTTAAAAGTTATTCTTTTTATTCTTACAAAATTTTTCTTCTCATTTAAAACTATATATATATATATATAATAGACTTATAACTATACCTAATTACAAACAATTTTTAAGGTCACTGGCGATAACGACTTTACATTATTTTATAACGTCGACAATTAATATGAAGAAATACCTAGCGGTAAAGACTTTACATCATTTCATAATTTCATAACCGTCATCAATGACTACGACTAGTACGAGGAACCACCCGATCAAACATATATATATATATATATATTATATATACAATTCATGTATTACATTTTATTTAAAGATATACATAGACAACACTTACTCATTAAATATATATATATATATATATATATGTATGTATAGGTAGAGATTCATGTAAGAAAATTTAAAAGTGTAAGAAGGATAAGAAAGATTATGGAGGTGACATGTGTCCCTTATTATTTTGGTAGTTTAAGGGTATAAGGGTAATTTAACTAATAAAATCTAATGATGGAATGAATATATGCAACCGATTTTTGGCAGTTAGTGTAGAGATTTTCGAATTTGAAATAACACCTTAACTCATAAAAACACCACAGCATGTATATTGAAGGTATACATCTTATAAAGAACAGAAATATAACTCATAAAAACACCACAGCATATATACTAAAGGCATACATCTTATAAAAAACAGAAACATAACAAAAATAACACCATGAAAAACACGACAGCAGTTATATTGAAGGCACACATCATTTAAAGAACACCCTAACATTGAATATAACAGAAATAGCACCCTAATATAACAACAGTCAACACTTTAATCAAAATCAAAACAGAAATAACACCCTAAATATATAGAAATAGAAATAACTCTACAAAAGTGTATCAATATGGTACTCATATTAAAGATAAAAAACACTCGTTATTATGGTGTGCTTTAAAAAAAATTACGTATAAAAAGTTATTGATGTTTAAAAAAGAAGGGGAACTTTTCATGTGTATTAATGTTAGTTTTCTAATTTAAAAATATTAAATTTACCTTTATACCCTTAATCTATAAAATTAGCTAGTTTAATAGTCAACATTATTTACAGAATTGCCACTGTAATCTCAACCATTAGATTAAATATGTAATGGTTTAAATTCTTTCTTATCCTTCTCACACTTTTAAATTTTCTCACAATAACCTCACCCTATATATATATATATATATAGGATTAGGATCATTTGTGAACAACTTCTTGAAAATGAAACAAGTGAACTAATCTTGACAATTGATTATTTTTTAGATTAAAAGGGTAAGATTGACATTAGCCCCCTCTCTCTCTCTCTTAATTAAAATCCTTTAATTTTCTAATCTATTAATTCTCTCTCTATCTATATCTCTCTCATTTTTAATTACTTCTCCATTATTTTAAACTCGTGTAGAATCAGTTGCTAATAACGTATATGAAACTCATAACAGATTAGGTACTGGACATCAGCTGTCCCTCCCAGATTCAAAAGGTATATGAAACTCTTAACAGAACTAGGCCGTGGACTACAAAATACACAGATGTATCAACAGTCTTGCAAGACCCTGTCTTATTATAATGAATTTATAAAAATATCTATTTAAACATGTAATTTCGAATACACGTCACTCTTATTTTCATGTTTATTAAAACTTTTTCAACATATTTAAACAATTTAACATGTTATCAATGATTTATTTTGTTATAATCAAAACCAAGTGTGGAAGCTTCGTCTTTGATCGTGTTCGGTTCTTCGTGGAGCTTGGTCCTCCTCCGGTGCTCCCAATCATGACCTATATTTCAAATTTATGAAATATGTTAGTTATAAATAAATTACAACTTAACCGAATAAACCCGGAGGCCTAAAACATCAAAAACAAAACTAACACAACCAATATGAAAACTTGGCCTATTTAAAACAAAACAAAACTTTCGTTTCTGACTCCACCGTAAGCTACGGCTAGCCACCGTAGCTTACGGTCAAGCTTTACGGTCAAGACTTCCTGTCTTACGGTCAAGACCTTCGGTTTCTACACAACAACTGCCTACCGTAAGCAACGGTAGGCCACCGTAGCTTACGGTGAGCTGCTGCAACCATTTTCAAATTTGTCGTTATTAGTTACGAAAACTTCCGTAACTCATCCAATTCTTATCCGATTCCCATGAAATTTGTTTCTATATGTCTGTAAACTGTTTTCTTACATATTTAACCAAAAATCCTTATCTCGGATTCATAATCTTTATGAATTACGCAACCATTACCCGGTTTATGCACATGTTCATTTTGACCCGTTATGAAATTTAAGTACTTAAACTTAAGTTATCCATATCCCTTCGTTATTTCTCATTCCCGCTTTATAATCTCTATCTATATATCATCACATCTTCAAATGATGGATTAATATAGTAAAATCGTACATTTTCGTTTACGCTCGAGTTTGGCATTTTTTACGAAAACAATCAATTACGTAGTTTTAAACCCAATGGTTCGAGCCTTCCACTTTATACTACCAGAAGTTTTAACCGGATTACTAAACTCATATTTATACTAGTCTTAGGGTCGTTTGCCCAATTTGTGATTTGTGGGCGTTTTGGTCAATTTTAGTCCCTTTTACGAACAAGAACTTTTAAAAACATTTTCCGACCAAACGGACACCTTTAACCCGTTTTCCTTTTTAATCTTCATTATGTTCTTAAAAACATAAAAGTCTCCCATCATTTAATATCATAAACTCGTTTAGATGTACTTTTCGCTTTAAACATGTCATCGGCTCTAATGGTCGTTTTACCCAAACACCTCACTTCGGCTCTAGTGCCCAGCCGTAACTTGACTAGTTTTAGTCGTACCACAAACCCTCATCGGGAACATGACCACTACACGTACCTGGTCCCTCATAATTGAGATTTGATTATAAACAAATTTACAACTCATTATCTCGTTACTTATATTCATGTTATTAACTAGGTTATTTCGTTCCTAGTTATTTCGTTTACGGTTTTACTTTTACCTCTAACGGTCTTTTATCCGCTCTTTACTATTAACGTGGTTTGATTACCAAACCCGTTTTTGGGGTGTTACAAGTCTGTACACATCTGTATAAACTAACAACTCTGTATCTTGTATAAACCGATAGTTAGCGAGACTGTACACATGTGTATAAACTAACAGCGGTGTATCTTGTATAAATTGATAGTTAGCGAGACTGTACACATGTGTATAAACTAACATCTGTGTATCTTGTATAAACTGATACTATCAAGACTGTACACATGTGTATACACTAACAACTGTGTATCTTGTATATTCGGAAACTAGCAAGAGTTTAGTAATTTTGATTATATTGTTTAATAAATGCAATTTACAAAAGACGCAAAAACCCTTCTGTCAAATAATTTAAAGGGAAGTTACAACATTATAATTACAATCTTGCCATTGTTTAAAAATCTCTAGATGATATAATCCAATGGCTCAAATTAGTTCACACAGTTCACTCTCAACCTAGTGTTCACTCTAGAACCCTACCATATATATATATAATGGGCATTTGCTACTAAACTCGTTCTTTATACTTGCTTAATGCAACTTAGTATTGAAGTAGCGTTTTGTTGGTAGTGTAATATATATTTTATAAGACTACAAAAGGACAAGTGTAAACATACAGTAGAAATCATCGCATTCAACTTTAAGATTTACATACACATCCACACCTCTTCATAAGTATTAAATATTATATAGATAAATTAACGAGCAAGTTGTGAGTAATGTGTTACATATTAAGACAATATTAAATATTGTATGTGTTTCCAAACATCAAACTCATACCACAATACACGTATTCAAAGCTAGGCTAAAATGCTATGTGACATATTGATTTGTTATCTTAGATAAAAAGAATCAATAGTATACATCACATCATAGGTGTCAATAATCACTATCGGATACATAAATCTTTGTTAGGTTGGGCAAAGTATGAGTCAGTTCGGGTCCAAAATGGAGTGTTTGAAAGGAAACATCAAATAATTATAAAATTAACACTAAACGCATTCATCAATAAGAGTAGGATTCATATAGGTATAGATGAACCTTTCATTCCTCTGGTCATGTGTAATAGCCGAAGGGTAGAATTCATATTTGTACGATCGGTTTTCGAAACATAGGTAAAAGAGTTATTGGAGTTTAGAAATGAGCATACAAAGGCTTTCTGTGACTCATTCAAAGATGTCTTTACGTTCTTGTGTTGGTCGGAGTCGGGTATTGCACCATAAAAACATTGGATGATTATGTTATGACAGAGGTGGGGTTCTTGATTACGAACAAGTATAATGCATGTGTTCATTTTATGTATAGAGAGAGTAAAAACAGTTTGACATGCTTCCCGTTTTGGAAAGGCATTGATCAATTCTCACAGGAAAAAGTCATTGCAACTACACATGTAAATGGTGACCATTTCATAACAGTGGGATTAAGGAGAGTGTCCAATTGCTAACACAACCGATGGACACTCATGTCACACCCCAACCGATGGCGGAAACATCGGAGTGACAAAAATGAGATTGCAAGAGATTTCATAACGATTATTTGTGGCAAGTATTTAATAATCAAATTTCATCTCATTTCTAATTCGGGAATACAAGGTTTGTAAGCAACGTACAACATCATGCAACAAGGAAACAAAGTACAATACATAAACAAAATTTAAAGTATGTTTTTAATCCTCCTACTCGATTTCTTTCGATGTATCATCATCAACTTCCTGCGGTACATATTAAAGTACATGTCAACACATAAAGTATTAGCGAGCATACAAGTTTGAATTAGTAGCACAAGTATAAAAAGATTTAAACGAATTCACATAGCATAATCGTAAACTAAGACATATCATAACAACACTAGCATGCAACTCATAATTGTTAACCCAAAGATTCCCACTAGCATAATATTGTCGTCGCAACCACAAGACCGTTTTTGTATGACTTAACATGACCTTGAGAATATAGGTGGTGTGTTACTCCTATAGCGCTATACATGTTAAGGGAGGCTTGTACGAAGTTAATGACAAAGTATTGTGCAAGTAATGATTCTAGCATGTATGAGTTTCTAAGCATCACGTATTAAGCATGTATAATGGATTGTTTGTTGGTGTCAAGCATGTTTGTAAGTCATTGTGTGAGTTTGATAAATCATAAGTATTGCAACCAAAAGTTCGAAAAATAAAAAGGGTCATGTACACTCACGGTTTGCTAAGCTTTCCAAAGTAAGCGTGACTTGACGAGTTGTTAAGTGTGGAGTACTGAAGTTACCCTACATTGGGGAAACGAAGATGTGATAGTATATGGAGTTCGTAGGGAGTTCGGATTTGGAATTAAAATGTAAAGTATGTGTATAACAAAAATATATCTTGTCTAAATATCGTTTGGACACTAAGTTTTCATATGTTTTCGTAGGTCCTAACTTGCCAATTAGAATCACAAATGAGGAGTCTAGAAATGAAGATAATCTAACCTAAGTTCTTGATATTTAACCATAATCCGGTTAGTATCAATAATTCAGTTAATAAGTATATATTACATATTATATAGCATAAGTTACAATTGTGTCCATCAAGTATTATCATGTACTGTCATATAAGTCAAGCATGCAGGTAGAATGATTTCCATTTATTAAACCTCATTGTATGATTCACCAAATCACAAACTCATCAACTTAGTTGATGGGTTCGGTTGGTCATGAATGTAAGACTAAATTTAACTATCTAATTAAAACAACCAAGTGAGCAAACTAGATGTGTGCATCTCGATCATGGAAAGTGTTCAAGGACATGATGTAGTCCTGTCACTTTATGGAAGTTGTTTTCTTCCAAAACATATTAGTGAGGTGGTGGAACAAGTCTGGAGAGCCAAGGCTTCTATGGTTCACACCTTTCTCATACACAAGTCTTCTAACAATGAAGGTTAGAAGCTTGAATGGTTTCAACAGTTTTGTAGTCATTTGAGACTTTTTGGGCAGAATTTTGTGGAGGTTTTAAGCCCCACTTCTTATGGAAATCAACCAAAACACAAACCCATAACTATTAGTTTAGTTAGGAGCAAGGTTGGTGTAAGTTTCTATCAAGTTTTAAGCAAGATTCATAAGAAATAAAAAAAGATAAAATAGAGAATAATTTTATGTTACTTTGGACCTCAAATATGGTGAGGTTCCACCTTAGTATGCTATGGAAAATTTGTGGAAACCTTCCTAGAGGTTGCCCAAGTAGTTTGAAAGAATATTAGAAGAAGAAAGGTTAGGAAAAGTGAGTGAAAACTCACTTAGAACACTTGAAAGTATTCTTCCTTGCTTGAAATTCTTGAGAGGATTAGAGAGCTTGGGAGTAGATTAGTGTGTGGAAATTGTTTAGGAGGTGGTGGAGGCTTGTATTTATAAGTAGGGATTAGAGGTTGGGAATTAATAAAGGTTGAAGGTGATTGGAGGAGAAAAGAGTTGGAAAAAGGTGAAATATGATTGACTAAAGAAGGGTGGAATGTATTAGAGGAGAAATGTCACACCCCGGATTTCCAACCCCGAAATCCAAACACCGGTGGGCCCGGGTGGGGAGTATCGTGACAATAGTTGATAACATCATGGTCAATTAAACACGGCACAACGGAAGTCTTGGAGTAAAATTACTATTACAAACCGAATGTTCGAAAATACAAAATAATATACAAGCTTGTAATAGAAGATCCACATGCGGATCATAAATTGTACAAGGAAAGAATATAAAACAGACTTTGGACAAATTTAGGATTTGCAAGATCCTCTATCACTACCGAGCACTTCCGGCCTATTTTCATATTGTACCTGCAGATTAGTCTTTTGAAAATACGTTAGCTTTTGCTGGTAAATACAACCAACTGACTCATTTTGAAAACATTTCAAAAATGTTTTAGGTGCGTATCAGCACAAAATCTTTTTATACTTGGGTTAATTGACCGTCCAGCCTTGTTAATAGATTTACATGTTTGTCATACATACGGGGCTCGGCACGAAAACCGAGACACAATTAACGTACACACCACTTTGGACTCACGAAGGAGTCAATTCCTCCAACCTTGTGGGAATGCATAATTGAGCGTCTATCGGGTGTATGCCTACACCCGCGCTAAGGTCGTGGCCATTTTGATTGTAATGAGCCGAGGATATCCAGGACACGGTAGTTAACCCCTGATGTTTAAATTATCAAAAAAAAACTGACTAAAACAAAATATGCTGATTTCTATTCCGAACCGGAGTTCAATTAATCCCATTTCCGACCAAGCGGTAATAATGTACCGTAACCCAAGCCCGTATAGGGGAAATAAGTCGAGAGTATTTACCTGAGCTAGTCTTCTTTAATTTTTAATAACTCAGCCGTACACAAAAAGGACTAAGTGCAGATAGCATTTACCGGCAAGCCTCTTCTAGATTATGGCATAAACTAACCAATTAAATACTAACGGTCTTATTTAAGTCATAGACTTAGACCGACTAGCATACTTGATCAAAACGTATGACGCTAGATTAAACGATGATTGGATAGAATGTAGTTTAATCCCAACAAGTACCTTGACTTGTTTAAATAGGTAAACTATTAGCATTCTGGATTTTGAGATTTAAATGACAAGGTTAAACCCGTTTCGGTTAAGTTCCGTAAAATAGTTAAATATACGTAACTGTGCGCATATTAGTGATATCGGGTAACCGGATAAGTCATGGACAAGTTCTATATGCCATTATACTCTAAATAAGTTAAGATATCAGTAGGATATCAACTTGTATGCCCGTTAAGGTTTTATAACGAAATTATGCCTCATAAGGGCATTTTGGTAATTTTATATCGTAATAAAGGAACTTGAATATAATTTTAATGTTATAGTCATAAGTATTATGGAAAAAAACTTTATTTATAATATCAGTAGGTAAATTATTTACTTTGAAAAGATTTGATTAAAACCATTTTATAAGCCACAAGGGCTAAAATCGTCATTTGTCGACATAGTTTAAGGACTTGTTTGAAAACTTAGTTTATAAATTGGTTTAACATCCCAAATAATCCTACTTATAATATTACATCAGTAGAAAACTCATTTTTAAGTTTATTATCATTAAAACCTTGATTTATGTAAAAAGGACATTTTGGTCAAAGATGGCATAATTATGGAACTTGCGCATAAACTTGGATTCTGATTATGATCATGCAATATAAGCTCAGACGGTTATGCTACATTATATTACGATCATAATGCAACTTTAGATCAGTAAGTAACTAATCTAAATCGGGTCAGAATCGAAAGTCAAAGCAGAAGTCAAACTTCGCGACTTTCGGTTGCGAACCGACCCTAGAACTGAAATTGACGAGCCGAAAATATTCTCACATGTTCTAATAATTATTACCATCTTGTTTAAGTGTCAAAACAGGTTTCATAATGTCACACCCCGACCCGCAGCGGAATAAGAGTCGGGGCATAATTGGGTTATCACCAAAGCTCATGATGTTTACTAAAATGTTTCATATTTATTAAATTCAAATTACAACTTAAATATCCAAATCAAAATCCATACAATTACAAGGAAATGAAACTATGTAAACAATCCAAAGCTTAAACTGATTTATTCTTCTAGGCCTTCCTATGTGTTTCTTACCTCAACTGGATCACCTGTATCATGTGTAACGGGGGATATTTTGGGTCAACAAAAGTTGGCGAGTGAACCTTGATAAAACATTGTTATTAATTTCTTGTTTTATTTAATATTGAAAATTTGTGCAATAATCACATGTGAGCAAACATATATAAATAACAAACACAAACCACTTTGATTGAGTATATGATATGAATGATGATGAATGTGAGATCAAGGCTCAATCAAACGGAGCCGATCGTATGAGGCACCTGATGCTCAACCCGTCTCCCACGGGGAACTGATGGGCCTAATGAAATGCGTGTACTGAAAATGATAAATCCAAACTACATATAATCCACACAACAATTGATACATATTTGATACACATTTGATCACGGATATGATGGATGCACAAGTGTTTAAATATAGTAAAGAATTAAACGACACATGATACACCCCAAAATATGATTAAAACGGGGAATTGATAGAGATTCACTCACATTGGGTGCGTTCTTTGATGACGTTGGATGCGCACGAATTTTAGGATTTGATCGACGAGGGAAAAACTAACCTAAAATAATAACGAAATGATTCGGTAAATAAATGGATTTTTATTTGAGATTAATACTTTTAATTCATAATCTTAATAGGATTTTTAGATTTATTTTGTGAGTTTAAGAAAATTTTCTAACTTTAAAAATATTATTTTTAAGTATTTTTAAATAATTTTCTAATTACATAAATAAATAAAAAGAAATAAAAAAATTGATTTTTTTTACCGTTGACCGTTGACCGGTCGGACTGTGTGTTTCTATGCGCTGAGTGAGGTTCGAACTCGGGACCTCTCGTTTACGTGCACGCAGCTCTACCATCTAACCCGAAATATTCTCTGTTCTAAATATATTTATATACTAATTAATTTTTAACTTATTTGGGTTTTTATTAAAAACGATTTATATGGCCGAACCGGTTGCAGGGACCCGGAGTCGAACTCGGGTCCTTCGGTTCGAGTGCGCACAACCTAACCAGTTGGGCTGTGTGTCAAATCTGTTAAACTTATGAATTATATTACTCTTATAAACATTCAGTGACTTGTTCTGATTCAGTTGTAAAAATGTTGGTTTTAATTCTGAAATTCGGTAACGTGTGCGCTTCGAACCCGGGACGTGTGCATTGTTTGTGCACACAGTCCACCGCTGGACTGTGTGTCTAACCCGTTCGAATATCCATTTTTAATTATATTTATACACGTGTTTTAACTTCATCTTCTTCGCTTATCGAATTACTGAACAGTGAATTGACTATTTGTTTAATTGACCAACTACGCTTATGATTGATTGAATTGAAGTAAAAGAAAGGAATTAAGGATTAAGATGTACCAATCACAGAGTGTCTTCTTCAGATTTTCCAGCGAAATTCGTCGGCTCCGATTTGTGACTTCTCGGCTGAGTATATTGATTAACAGTTTAGAACCTTTGTTTGAACAATTAAAGTATGAATTAAGAGATAGCAGAGAAGTTTAGACAGATATACCGGTCGAGGAATGAATACGGTTTTCTGACGATCGATTCCGGCGAAGTTCCGGCGAAATTGGAAATCTCCGGCGACGAGCTTTTGAAGAATTGCAACTTCGAATAATTGTGCGGTTCTGAGCGAAAGGATTTCCGGTAGATTGAGTGGGCATTTATAGGGAGGAACTGGATGAATTGAGTTGGAATCGGAGTCAAAGTTCGCGATTGGAAATTTCCGTCAGTTATGTCGGAAATTGACTGCCGGCAATGGTTATAACCGACGTCGACATCAATTTGTGCCGTTTAGTCAAAAAGGATTTGGCCAAAATCGCGGATTGCCGGATTTTCCGGTGATTGCGAGTTCTGAACGCGGTGATCTCCGGTTTTGAATTCGGGTTTTATTTTAAGTATTATTTGTTTCAGTATTTTCACAAAGAAGGCGTGCGGCGGAGCGGTGTGTTGTGTGTTTGGGTTTGTGGGTGACCCGGGTTCGAAACCCGGCGTCCCCATTTTATTTTTTCCTCACTATTTATTATTATTTATAAATTATGGTTTTTAAATTCTAATATATTTATTAATTATGTATCGTTTAAAATTAATTTGAGCAATAAATACGCAACGAAAAAAATTAACTGGATATTTGATTAATAAACGAAGCGGGTTTTGGAAACCCGTTTTTCGACGGATGTTACAGTATCCCCTACTTTTAGAAATTTCGTCCCGAAATTTAAGTAGTAGTGGTAACAGGAAAAAGATGCGGGTATTTCTCGCGCATTGAGTCTTCACGTTCCCAAGTAAACTCAGGTCCTCGTTTCGACTCCCAACGTACCCTGACAATTGGAATACGACTTCGTCTTAAACGCTTCTCTCCGAAACTCCATGATTTCTACTGGTCTTTCAATGAAGTGCATAGATTCATCGATCTGAATGTCTTCTAGAGGAATATGGAGGTTCTCATCGGCGAGGCACTTTTTCAAGTTTGATACGTGGAATGTGAGATGAATTCTGTTGAGCTCTTCTGGTAGGTCAAGCTTGTATGCTACAGGACCTACTCTTTCGAGTATCTTGAAAGGTCCTACGTAGCGTGGTGCTAGCTTGCCCTTCTGGCCAAAACGAACCACTCCCTTCCACGGTGATACTTTTAAAAGTACTTGATCACCAATGTTAAATTCCAAGGGCTTTCGTCGTTTGTTTGCATAACTCTTTTGACGACTTTGAGCCGCTAGAAGATTGTTTCGAATTTGAATGACCTTGTCGGTTGTTTCTTGAATTAACTCTGGACCGGTGATTTTGTGATTCCCCAATTTCGTGCCAACATACTGGGGATCGGCACTTACGACCATATAAAGCTTCGAAAGGAGCCATGCCGATACTTGAATGATAGCTATTGTTGTAAGAAAGTTCAACTAATGGTAGATGAGCGTCCCAATTCCCTTTGAAGTCTATGACACATGCTCGAAGCATGTCTTCAAGAGTTTGGATGGTGCGTTCAGATTGTCCATCAGTTTGAGGATGAAAAGCGGTACTGAGGTCTAATCGTGTACCCAAGGCGGTTTGTACGGCTCGCCATGTTCGTGAAGTGAAACGACCATCACGGTCTGAAATGATGCTTAAAGGTACACCATGACGGCTTACGATCTCGCTGATGTAGATACGAGCTAACTTCTCGTTTTTTAAGTCCTCGTGAATCGGTATGAAGTGAGCTGATTTTGTGAGACGATCAATGATTACCCATATGGTGTCATACCCACTGGAGGTGCGAGGTAGCCCGGTAATGAAGTCCATGGTTATGTTTTCCCACTTCCATACAGGTATTTCAGGTTGGAT
Organism: Scalesia atractyloides; assembly: GCA_947069175.1. Lineage (NCBI taxonomy): Eukaryota > Viridiplantae > Streptophyta > Magnoliopsida > Asterales > Asteraceae > Scalesia > Scalesia atractyloides. Next base: position 3,814,608 of record CAMTDV010000029.1, read on the forward strand.
TAGAAGTCCTGAAGGTCTTTGATGTTCAGCTTTTACTTTGGAACAGGTAAGGCACTTGGAAACAAAAACAGCGATATCCTTTTTCATGCCCTACCACCAGTAGGTGTATCGTAGGTCTTGATACATCTTGTCGGCTCCTGGGTGTACAGAGTACCGTGTTTTGTGTGCCTCATTCATGAGGAAATCATGAAGGTTATCGCGATCGGGAATCCATATGCGATTTAAATAGTATAGAATACCGTCGGATTTGGTTTCGATTTTGAGTTCAGCTCCACATGACAGCTCATCGCGTACGTCATTTTTGGTTACAGAAATGTGTTGAGCTGCTCGGATTCGATCTTTGATGTCGGTAATGATTTGCGAACATAGAAGACGAATGGAGTTCGCATAACCTTTTCGATTGAGTGCATCAGCCACCACATTTGCCTTGCCAGGATGATACCGAATTTCACAGTCGTAGTTGTTAAGAAGTTCGACCCATCTTTGTTGCCTCATATTCAACTCCTTTTGGTTGAAGATATGTTGGAGACTTTTGTGGTCAGTGTATATTTCACACTTGGTACCGTAGAGGTAATGTTCCATATCTTGAGGTTCCTACAATGCAAGAGAACTAAGTTGGATGCTCCTTTCAGCTAGGAACTTCCAGATGAGGGAGAAGAGTGATTTAATGAGAAATGTGCAAGTTGAAATGGTGAACTTAAGCACCTATTTAGTTGGAGAGCTAAAAGGAGGTGAAGCCAGGTGTTTAGGGGTGTAAGAGAAAGTTTACAAGTGTCCCAAAACGTGGCATAGCTGATTACAAGTCCATGGTTTCAATTAAATGGTTTTTGCAGCAGAGGCCTTCTCGCGCCCCGCGAGAGGCCCAGGCCTGGTCTCTCACGGCCCGCGACCGCCCCACGGCCAGTTTCAAAGTTTGACACTTTAGCCCCTAAACTTTAAAAAGCTTCTAAAAACCTTTTTGGCACTTTTAGCCCTCCGTAGCCAATACTTGGCATACCCGGGATTATGCCCGGACATTGTCGAGCTCTTGGTTCGTTAAAGGTCACTCAGTGGTATAAATTAACATGTTGACACTTATAATCCCTCCATTATCCAACTTTCACATATTTACAAAATTGAACTCTCTCGTCCAACAAATGGCACGTATGAGAGTTTAGGACTTCACAAAGGATCACTCAGAGGCTTATGATAAGCATGTTGATCCTGATGTCACTCAGAGGCTGGGCATGTTGACATATCAGTCACTCAGAGGCCAAATTTCAAGCATGTTGACATATCAGTCACTCAGAGGCTGTTATTTATGCATGTTGACATCAGATCGTCACTCAGAGGCTCAGATTGAGCATGTTAACGCCTTTAGGGCTTATTGGTCTTTAACAGACTATATTTAAAAATACAACACGTGTCACTATACTATTGGACACGATTTTACAGGTTGTTACATCCTCACCCCCTTAAAAGAAATCTCGACCTCGAGATTTTATTCAAAAAGATGGGGGTACTTTTGTCGCATTGTGGACTCAACCTCCCATGTATACTCGGGACCTCTATAGGCGTCCCATTTAACCTTTACTATAGGTATCATTTTTCTTCGGAGCTTCTTAACCTGTCAATCCTCGATCGAAATTGGTTTCTCAATGAACCTAAGGTTTTCATCTATTTGCACATCTTCGTGCGACATTGCTAGCGACTCATTGGCTAGACATTTCTTAAGGTTAGATATGTAGAATACATCATGAATTCCACTAAGCTCCTCTGGCAACCTGAGCTTATAAGCTACAGTGCCGACACATTCGATTATTTCGAAGGGTCCTATATATCTTGGGCTCAACTTGCCTTTCTTTCCAAAACGCATCACACCTTTCCAGGGTGATACTTTCATCATGACCTTGTCCCCTATTTGGAACTGAAGAGGTTTACGCCTCTTGTCAGCATAGCTTTTCCCCCTATCCCTGGCAGCTTTGAGACGATCACGGATTTGCATAATCTTTTCCGTGGTCTCCAGGACAATCTCAGGTCCTGATAGTTGGGCCTCCCCAACTTCTGCCCAACATACGGACGTTCTACATCTTCTCCTATACAAGGCCTCAAAAGGAGCAGCCTTGATGCTAGTATGATAACTGTTATTGTAGAAGAATTCTATTAGGGTAAGTGGTCATCCCAACTTCCACCTAAATCAATCACACATGCCCTAAGCATCTCTTCCAAAGTCTGAATAGTACGTTCACTTTGACCATCAGTCTGCGGATTGAAAGCCGTACTAAAATTTAATCGTGTGCCTAACGATTGTTGGAAACTTTTCCAAAAGTGAGATGTATATCTAGTATCTCTGTCAGATACGATGGATACCGGCACACCGTGTAGGGACACAATTTTGTCCACATACAATTTAGCAAATTTATCTGAATTATACGTCTCTTTAATTGGCAAGAAATGAGCTGACTTAGTCAGCCTATCCACTATGACCCAAATAGCGTCATTACCACATTTCGTCTTAGGTAACTTGGTAATCAAATCCATAGTTACCATTTCCCATTTCCAAGTGGGAATCTCTAATTGTTGTAGTAGTCCTGACGGTTTCTGATGTTCAGCCTTAACTTGCGAACACGTCAGACACTTAGCTACATAAGTGGCCATGGATTTCTTCAAACCCATCCACCAATAATTCTTCTTCAAGTCTTGATACATCTTGTCACCTCCCGGGTGAACCGAGTATCTTGAACTATGCGCTTCTTGGAGGATTAGATCTCTAAGTCCTCCAAAGATTGGAACCCAAATTCTATCATTAAATCTTAGGATTCCATCCTTTCCAGGCGTTGACTGATCAACAGTTCCGCCTAATCTCTCATTAGGGATATTAGCCTCTAATAAGGCTTGCTTTTGCGCATCTAGTAGCTTCCCATTTAAGCTATTTCTGAGCTCAATGCTCTTAGCGTTAATCCTAATAGGTTTAACCTTTTCCTTGCGACTTAAGGCATCGGCAACTAATTTGCCTTGCCTGGATGGTAGAGAATCTCGCAATCATAATCGTTAAGTGTTTCCATCCACCGGCGTTGTCTCATGTTCAATTCCTTCTGATTGAACAGATGTTGGAGACTTTTATGGTCTGTGTATATAGCACACTTTGTGCCATACAAGTAATGTCTCCACAGTTTTAGTGCAAATACAACGGCACCCAATTCCAAATCGTGGGTGGTGTAATTCTTTTCATGCACTTTTAATTTTCGTGATGCGTAGGCAATTACCTTGCCATTTTGCATTAGCACACAGCCCATGCCAGTGTGCGAAGCATCACAATAGATAACAAAGTTCTCAACACCCTTAGGTAGAGATAACACAGGAGCATTGCTCAACTTGTGTTTAAGAATCTCAAAAGATTCTTGTTGCTTTGGACCCCAATTATACTTAATATTCTTACGGGTCAAGGAAGTTAAAGGAGTGGCTATTCTTGAAAAGTTCTCAATAAACCTCCTATAGTAACCAGCCAATCCCAAGAAACTACGAACCTCCGTTGGGGTCTTGGGCACTTCCCAATTTATTATGGCCTCAATTTTGGCAGGATCCACTTGGATACCACGCTCACTTACCATGTGTCCAAGAAATTTGACTTCTTTAAGCCAAAATTCGCATTTACAGAACTTTGCATAACGTTTCTCCTGCCTTAATAATTCTAGGATGCACCGAAGATGTTTCTCGTGATCATCTTGATTACGAGAATAGATAAGTATGTCGTCTATGAAGACAATGACAAACTTATCTAAATACGGTCTGCAGACTCTATTCATGAGATCCATGAATGCTGCCGATGCATTTGTGAGCCCAAAAGGCATCACTAAGAATTCAAAAAGACCATAGCGGGTCCTGAAGGCTGTCTTAGGAACATCTTCACTTCTAACCTTCAGTTGATGATATCCTGATCTTAAATCTATTTTAGAAAAGTAACTAGCTCCTTGAAGTTGGTCGAATAAATCATCGATCCTGGGGAGAGGATATCTATTCTTAATGGATAGCTTGTTCAGCTCCCGGTAGTCGATGCACATTCGCATCGAACCGTCTTTCTTCTTTACAAACAGAATAGGAGCTCCCTAAGGTGAGGAACTAGGCTGAATAAAGCCTTTCTCCAAGAGTTCGTCCAATTGAACTCTTAGCTCATTCATTTCGGTTGGAGCTAGCCTATATGGAGCTCTAGCTACGGGTGCTAATCCTGGTATAATATCTATTCTGAACTCCACTTGCCTATCTGGATGTAGGCCTAGTAATTCTTCAGGGAAAACATCGGGATACTCCGAGATAACTGGTTGATCTTCAAGGTTTGGCTTTGGTTCATTTATGGTAACTTGTGCCATATAGATGACACAGCCTCTTCTCAAACACTTGGATGCCTTAAATAATGACACCTTGTCCGGCAATCCATAGTGTGAATCTCCAGGGATGGTGATCATTTCACCAGATGGGGTTTTGATTTCGATGAGCTTTTATCACAGGCAATGCAGGCTTGGTTATGAGATAACCAATCCATGCCTAAGACAACATCGAACCCTGCCAATTTCATTGGCAAAAGAGAGATAGGGATGGAATGATTCTTAATGAATATAGAGCATCCATCAAGAATGGAAGAAGCAATTTCTAAGGTTCCATCGGCGAGTTCTATCTCATAAATTTTGTCTAGAGTTCTTATGGGTAAGTTTAATAGTTTACTAAACTTATGGTCAATAAATGATTTATCTGCACCCGAATGAAAAAGAACTCTAGCATAAATATCATTAATGGGGAGAGTACATGTTATGACGTTGTTGTCATTAACGGCCTCCCTGGCATTCATTTGAAAGGCACGGGCATTTCCCTTCTTGGCCTCTCCAGGCTTTACCTCATTACTTTTGGGTTTCTTGGGGCAATTGTACGTTATATGCTCTTTTTCGTTGCAGTTATAACAAACTGCATCCTTGAGATCCTTACAATCTAAGGTCTTATGCCCTTTTTTTCTTGCAGATACCACAGGGTTTGGTTTGTGGATTTATAATACACTGCCCCAATGCCTATATTTACAATTCTTGCATAGAGGTTTGTCACTAGACACGTGCTGGTTCTTCTTGAACCCGAAATTTCCTTTCTTCTTAAATCCTTGGGGGTTATTATCCTCCCATTTCCTCTTTCTATCAGTTTCAGTCCTAATTGACTTTTGTCTTACCAGATCTAGGGTGAGGGAAAGAGATAGATCTACAGCAGACCTATAGGTATTAGGCTGTGCAGCCTTTACCATGCCCTGTATCTCGGGCGCCAACCCATTTATGAAACGCGCAGTGCGTTTGGATTCGGGGGTGATCAAATAGGATACTAACCTAGATAGGGAGTTGAAATCGGAGACGTACTTCCGACAGTCTAGGTTTTTCATTGATAGAGACAAGAAGTCTGTCTCTAGCTTCTCCACCTCATGGGTTGGACAGTAAGTTTCCTTTACCAAATCAACAAACTTGGACCATCCCAAGTTGTACAGGTGTACCTTACCTGTTGATTGAATCATGGCCTTCCACCATGTTAGGGCATCACCCTTGAAGGATTGTGATACGTACTTAACCACATCCTTATCAGCACAATTGCTGATATCTACAATCGTTTTCATCTCATCTAGCCACTTTAGGGCTTCTACCGCTCCTTTCTCCCCCTTAAAGTCTCGGGGCTTGCATGAGACGAAATACTTATAAGTACATCCGTCCTTAACAGAACGGGACTTTTCATAAGATCTATTTTCTATGGTTCACTCTTCGCATTTGAAGAGTGAACAGAGCTCTCCCTATGAGCTGAAGATGGTGGAATAGATAGGGGTCTAGAGCGAGTGGCACTCGGCTCTCTTAGCTTTTCTATGACCTTACTCATGGCCCTTTCCACAGCCGCATCAATGCGAGCTTGAAAATTTTCATCATCTATAAATTTGTTTTCAGCTTTATTAGATTCAGCATTCCTGTGGCTACTTTGTGCTTCGTTTGAGTTAGCCATCTATAAGTCTTGGTTTCTATATACCAATAAAACTTCATTTAGCCATGGCGCATTAACCATATCGGCTTTCAAGATTGGATATAACAATCCATTGCCTATACTAGTGTGAATAACATCACAACTCTTAGGCTTAACATATCTATATTTGGCCTAGGTCTTAATAGGACCATCATAGGCAAATTACAATTTGGACATAGTCTATATATCATTGGACATTGGATCGCAATGTCACAACTGTCATTGTCATTATTGACAATTATATAGCTTATAGGCTTGTCCCTAATGGACATAATGATTGGGCACATTGGCCGATCATATTGGTCATAATATATATATGGCATATCAGCCTGTCCCGTTGGACAGTTAATTGGGCACATTGGCCTACATCATATCATATGTATATGGCATATCAGCCTGTCCCTTTGGATAATTAATTGGGCACATTGGCCTACATCATATCAGATGTATATGGCATATCAGCCTGTCCCTTTGAATAATTAATTGGGCACATTGGCCTACATCATATCAGATGTACATGGCATATCAGCCTGTCCCTTTGGACAATTAATTGGGCACATTGGCCTACATCATATCAGTTGTATATGGCATATCAGCCTGTCCCTTTGGACAATTAATTGGGCACATTGGCCTACATCATATCAGATGTACATGGCATATCAGCCTGTCCCATTGGACAATTAATTGGGCACATTGGCCTAACGGCTAGTGTGGTTCCTCAAGCCACATTACCAAGAGTATGAACATTTCTTAATGTTACATAAGAGTACCTTAATAATTGATTAATGGTCCCGGTCACCTTCGACCTTAACGACCTTGGAGGTTTGGACCTAGTCCCTTACTCCAGGATAGAAGGATAACTTCCCTTAACTATCCTGATAGAAGACCCCTTCGTACTTTAACTATCACTTCTTGGCCAATGTGTGGTCTGTGCCACTTGGCATAATCAATCTATTAAGATCTTTTGGAATTATATAGCAGATCATAAATTTCGAGTAAAATCGAGACGCTCGTTTTCAAGAGGATGATATATATATATAATTCCAAAAGTACTTCATTAAATTTCAAATTGGAAATTACAATACTAGAAAAATTAAATAAACTTGTCCTGCAAGGACTTAAGGAATAAAGATCTCCACGCAGGGACTAAATAAATAACAATGTCCTCGTAGGGACTACATATAATTAGAAGAGACTTCACTCGTCCTTCTTTCCCTTGACTAATTTGGAGAGTTTCTTGAAGAACTTATTCGTCTTCTTCTCCGTTTTCTCCGCCTGTTGCTGCATTTCTTTCATACTTTCTAAGGCCTCATTAATGGCCTCTAGTGGTGGCGGAGGTTGTGGTTGTGGCATAACCGGATACTGGTACCCATAAGTTGGGTATCCAGTCGGTGGATAAGTAGGTGGGAAAGAGACGGGTAAAGTGCATTGTGCATAACCGCCTGCATGTAGGGGTCTTGCGACCATGCTTGATAGTCTACCGGTGTAGACGAGTTAAAAGGATCATATCCAGACGTGTCTGGATACGTGGGAATTGGGTTAGTATAACCCGTTGGTGGTGGTTGAACAGCTCGTGTTGGTGTTGGTTCCACTATAGGTGGAACATTAGAGGGTCCACCCATTTGTGGGTCCTCTTGTATTGTGGGGTAGGAGTTGGGTAAAGGTGGTAGCGATCCCGACCTTTGTCCGGCACGTACCGACATACGTGCTCCACGCTTCCTCCTTGGTGGTTCAGGTGGTGGTTGAGGTTGGTCCACCGGTTCCATGTGGACATCTTCTTGAACAGGAGGTGGTTGAGAGTGATGGGAAGGTGTGTGGGCAAAGGTGAATTGGTTCCAGTATTGGTCCCATTCATTAGGACCTTGGTAGGGCGATCCGGCATATGAGTTTGAATCGCTCAAAGTTTCAATGGGATGCACATTTGATCCCGACGGCGGCATCTCCGGGTCGGAGTCCTCGTCCATAGGGTGTGGTTGGTCCAACTAATTTTGATCTGCTGGAGGCGTGTTAAGATAATGGTTGGGGTTAAATTCTTCATGGTAGGAGTAGTGAGAATGGGAATGGTGAGAATGGTAGGAGTGGTGTGAGTGGTAAGAATTTTGGGAATGTGAGGGCGAGTGTCTATTAGAGACGGAACGTCTCGCTGGTTACCATGGAGACGAATCTCCTGATTCTTGGTATGCATCTGAATTATGAGGTTGAGGAGGAATACGCCCCGATGGTCCTCCCCTCATTTGACCTTTTCCTCGTCCAGTTTGTCCTCTCACACGTGGCGGCATTTTCCTTTTAAAATTCAATTAAAAAACAATACTAATAACTTAATAATGAAATGAGTAATCCTAGGTCAATACCTAGACTCGGAAGTCTAATGAATGTGCTCGTGTAAGTTTGAGACTAAACACAAAAGGCTAGTGTTAATTTCTCTCAAACGTTGGCTCTGATATCAACCTGTCACACCCCGGATTTCCAACCCCGAAATCCAAACACCGGTGGGCCCGGGTGGGGAGTATTGTGACAACAGTTGATAACATCATAGTCAATTAAACACGGCACAGCGGAAGTCTTGGAGTAAAATTACTATTACAAACCAAATGTTCGAAAATACAAAATAATATACAAGCTTGTAATAGAAGATCCACAGGCGGATCATAAATTGTACAAGGAAAGAATATAAAACAGACTTTGGGCAAATTTAGGATTTCCAAGATCCTCTATCACTACAGAGCACTTCCGGCCTATTTTCATATTGTACCTGCAGATTAGTCTTTTGAAAATACGTTAGCTTTTGCTGGTAAATACACCCAACTGACTCATTTTGAAAACATTTCAAAAATGTTTTAGGTGCGTATCAGCACAAAATCTTTTTATACTTGGGTTAATTGACCGTCCAACCTTGTTAATAGATTTACATGTTTGTCATACATACGGGGCTCGGCACAAAAACCGAGACACAATTAACGTACACACCACTTTGGACTCACGAAGGAGTCAATTCCTCCAACCTTGTGGGAATGCATAATTGAGCGTCTATCGGGTGTATGCCTACACCCGCGCTAAGGTCGTGGCCATTTTGATTGTAATGAGCCGAGGATATCCAGGACACGGTAGTTAACCCCCGATGTTTAAATTATCAAAAAAAAAAACTGACTAAACAAAATATGCTGATTTCTATTCCGAACCGGCGTTCAATTAATCCCATTTCCGACCAAGCGGTAATAATGTACCGTAACCCAAGCCCGTATAGGGGAAATAAGTCGAGAGTATTTACCTGAGCTAGTCTTCTTTAATTTTTAATAACTCAGCCGTACACAAAAAGGACTAAGTGCAGATAGCATTTACCGGCAAGCCTCTTCTAGATTATGGCATAAACTAACCAATTAAATACTAACGGTCTTATTTAAGTCATAGACTTAGACCGACTAGCGTACTTGATCAAAACGTATGACGCTAGATTAAACGATGATTGGATAGAATGTAGTTTAATCCCAACAAGTACCTTGACTTGTTTAAATAGGTAAACTATTAGCATTCTGGATTTTGAGATTTAAATGACAAGGTTAAACCCGTTTCGGTTAAGTTCCGTAAAATAGTTAAATATACGTAACCGTGCGCATATTAGTGATATCGGGTAACCGGATAAGTCATGGACAAGTTCTATATGCCATTATACTCTAAATAAGTTAAGATATCAGTAGGATATCAACTTGTATGCCCGTTAAGGTTTTATAACGAAATTATGCCTCATAAGGGCATTTTGGTAATTGTATATCGTAATAAAGGAACTTGAATATAATTTTAATGCTATAGTCATAAGTATTCTGGAAAAATACTTTATTTATAATATCAGTAGGTAAATGATTTACTTTGAAAAGATTTGATTAAAACCATTTTATAAGCCACAAGGGCTAAAACCGTCATTTGTCGACATAGTTTAAGGATTTGTTTGAAAACTTAGTTTATAAATTAGTTTAACATCCCAAATAATCCTACTTATAATATTACATCAGTAGGAAACTCATTTTTAAGTTTATTATCGTTAAAACCTTGATTTATGTAAAAAGGGCATTTTGGTCAAAGATGGCATAATTATGGAACTTGCGCATAAACTTGGATTCTGATTATGATCATGTAATATAACCTCAGAGGGTGATGCTACATTATATTACGATCATAATGCAACTTTAGATCAGTAAGTAACTAATCTAAATCGGGTCAGAATCGAAAGTCAAAGCAAAAGTCAAACTTCGCGACTTTCGGTTGCGAACCGACCCTAGAACTGAAATTGACGAGCCGAACATGTTCTCACATGTTCTATTAATTATTAACATCTTGTTTAAGTGTCAAAACAGGTTTCATAACATATATAAGGTCAATTTATGATTTTTCCGAAAAATGGCATGTTTGACTTTTTATATTCATATTTTTGACCCGTCAATTGGTCTAGCAAACGTGATCTTCAGGAGGTGACCTTTATAGGGACTAACACCTACCTTATTACGATCACTTAGCCATGTTCATTTCGAATAATGGCTGGACCATAATGGTCTTAACCGAAAGTCAAAGCGTTTTACAAAAATGCTTGACTTTTGGCTATAAAAGCCTATAAACGAAAATGCAAGAGCAAGGAACACTTACAAGAGGTTCCTACAATGAAAGAGAACTAAGTTGGATGCTCCTTTCAGCTAGGAACTTCCAGATGAGGGAGAAGAGTGATTTAATGAGAAAGGTGCAAGTTGAAATGGTGAACTTAAGCACCTATTTATAGTTGGAGAGCTCAAAGGAGGTGAAGCCAGGTATTTAGGGGTGTAAGAGGAAGCTTACAAATGTCCCAAAATGTGGCATAGCTGATTATAAGTCCATGGTTTTGATTTAATGGTTTTTGGAGCTTTTCTTGGCTGCCAAATAATTTTCTACAGCAGAGGCCTTCTCGCGCTCCGCGAGAGACCCAGGCCTGGTCTCTCGCGGCCCGCGACCGCCCCACGGCCAGTTTCAAAGTTTCACTTTAGCCCCTAAACTTTAAAAAGCTTCTAAAAACCTTTTTAAACACCTTTTTGGCACTTTTAGCCCTCCGTAGCCAATACTTGGCATACCCGGGATTATGCCCGGACATTGTCGAGCTCTTGGTTCGTTAAAAGGTCACTCAGAGGTATAAATTAACATGTTGACACTTTTAATCCCTCCTTTATCCAACTTTCACATATTTACAAAATTGAACTCTCTCGTCCAACAAATAGCACGTATGAGAGTTTAGGACTTCACAAAGGATCACTCAGAGGCTTATGATAAGCATGTTGATCCCGATGTCACTCAGAGGCTGGCATGTTGACATATCAGTCACTTAGAGGCCAAATTTCAAGCATGTTGACATATCAGTCACTCAGAGGCTGTTATTTATGCATGTTGACATCGGATCGTCACTCAGAGGCTCAGATTGAGCATGTTGACGCCTTTAGTCCTTATTGGTCTTTAACATACTATATTTAAAAATACAACACGTGTCACTATACTATTGGACACGTGTTTTACAGGTTGTTAAAAGAAAGTAGGTGGAAAAGGGTAAAATCTAATTGGCTAAACAAGGGTGGAAGGTGATTGGAGGAGAAAGAATGTGAAAAAGCTTTTGGTTTTGCTCACCTTTAGTCCCTGCACTTTGTAACTACGTTATTTTATGTCGTTTTATTGTATTTTAACTTATTTTTAGGTATCCAAAGTGTATTTTAAGTCTCGGTTTTGCGTATAAACACGTATTTAAAGATTGATTGCGCATATAACATAAATATGAAAGGTAACACGTATATGTAATCAATTTACATTAAAATCAAAACCTCGAACTACAAGATTGGAATGAACCACGAATACGACACGATTACAAGTTTCTAAAAACAGAAATGCGAATACAACTTATAAACATGGAAAGTACAGAAATATGGAGCGTTACAACTCAAAAGAGAAAAGTGGTGAAACTAGTTAAAAAATATATTCGAATCATGTCAAAATATGTATAGAGATTGGGTAGTACAACATGCTACTACATATGTAAATATGTATTAGAACTAAATATTATATTATATTTATATATTTTATATATATTAATTAAAACTTGTCATGACTAGTGTTTGAAATTTTTTTATTGTTATATTAAGTGATGAACATTTAGTATATTATATTAAATTAATTATTGATATTATTTTATATATATTGATAAGTAGTTGTACTTTTTATCAACTTTTATTCGTTTAAGGTTTTTCTTAAAAATTGAATAGGTAGTTGTATTTAAACTTTTTTTTCACGACAATATACATAGTTTTGATGAATAATATTTGTAATATTTTATGTATTTGCTTTTTTTAATATTTTATTTGTTATAGTTTATTTTTTCAGTAATAACTAGTAACTAATAATTCTTAAGTATTTGTTTTTTATTAGTAGTATCTTGGTTTAGCAATCAATTTGGTATCGGTTTTGTTCATTATAATACCGGTATGATTCATGCACTCAGCATAGAAGTTAACACATGTTCTACATCAACAAAAAACTATTAAAACAAATACCGGTACTGACACCGATATTGTCGAACGGTATCGTTCTGTTTAAATTGTTACGGTACTATCATTATAGACAAAGTTGTATAAATGAAAAAATCATTGAAAGTGAAAACGATATAATGTATATAGGTATCGGTACAAATGTTGTTTGACACGGTACGCAAGCGATGCAATGTCGATTTATCGAAATAAAAGTCAGTAAAAATAAATGTCGATACCGAATCGATGTTGTTCGTTTCGGTACGATATGGTAGCGATAAGATGTTATCTTATCGAAAACAGAAAAAAATAAAAATAAATAACGTTACAGAACAACTCAGTCGGTGTCGATTTGGTTTGGTACGACAATGTTGAAAAAATAAGCATAGAACACAAACCAACTTAACCGATATCAACTGAAAAACATCGGTACCCATATTCGTTTTTATTGTTTTCAATCTATATAAGGTTTTTTCTTTCGCTAAATATAGCGAATGTCGATACCATAACGAACCGAACAGATATCGATCGAATTTCCGCCGTGAAGCGCGAAGAAAATATCACTAGTGTAAATTAAATGATAATGACACAAAACACTAGTTTTTTTATTTGTTGTTATTAATATAAATAATAATTAATAACTATAAATTATAAATAATTAACTATACATAAAAAATATAAATAATAGTAAATAATTAATGATAAAATAACAAGTAATAAAGAAATAAACAATAAATAATATATAACATTAAATAATAAAAAATAAAAAAAGTTATACATAACAATCTATATAACAAATTATTTTTCTTTAAGTTTTATTGATTTAGTTAAACTATAGTTTATTATACAGTTTACTTTTGTTCATTAAAAAAAGCAAATAAAATAGTGTAAAGTACATTTTACGTGTTTGTAAATTGTTGTTTATAATTGTCTTTGCAAAAATCAGAAAAGAATTGTAAACTACAATTTAATTTTATGTAAACTACAGTCAAGTGCAAAATACATGGTCTATGAATCCAGACTCCGAAGATCAGTAAAAGTCAGAAGTTGCCTTCTCATAATTAGATTTTGACACATGTTTGCATGTATATATGTTATTGTTTTTTATAAGAACTTATTTAAATTTTAAAAATTACTAATACTTTATAAACTTTACTATAACTCAATTATTTGTTCCTAATATTAATAGATGCAATGTTTTAGATTTTGTTTTGATAATATTCCTAAATTAGCTATTTACTATTTCCGTTTAACCATTATATTATGCATGTATTAATTTGATTAATTATTATTAATATTATTTTTATTATCGGGTTTTTCGAATACCCGACACTGGATATAAACCGGGTATAGCTGTTGGAACCATCATTTTCAACTTATAGCCGTTGCAAACGACTTTATAACCGTTAGAATGGGCTTTTTAACTTATTTTTGGTTTATCACAACACTCAGAAAAACTCAAAATCTACAAAACCACACAAACTACACTATAAACACTCTCAAAATTGGATTCCAAAAATACATATTATAGAGTAAACAAATTGTACTTGAGTGGATTTATCGTATTGTTGTTATTATTTTAATTATTTTTACAACTAAAAAAGCAAATTTAATTTTAAAATGGATTTATACGTATCTTGTGAAATCCCGTACTTTCAAGTTAACGCCATTAACCCTTTTTTCTGTTAATTACAATTTATAAACGCAAAAGTTAGTACCACAAGAACAAACATACGGAGTTAATTTGGTTAACTTTGCAAAACGAAGGACCTAAGTGTCAATCTACAAAGTTATTGTGATAACTTTCTACCCAAGCTTTGAATTGGGAAACTTGAGGGGACCAATATTGCATTTATTGTAAGTTGGTTTTAAAAAAATAAATAATAAAATCAAACCCAACCCTAGGCCGCCCCCTCCCATTCACGTACGCACTCTCCCTCTATGACTCTAGGAAACTTCAAGAAAACCAAGAACTCTAATCTTGCTTGTTTGATCTTCTTCTCCATCTCTAGGCTCTTTGCTGGCTTCAGGTAATCACATCTTGGTTGTTTTATTGTGTTTACATGTGTATGATCTGAAATCTTGATCTTGCTTTGATTCTTGATGCATGAAAATATGATCTTATACGTGTTAGGGTTTGCTAAATACATGTATTTTGATATTTATGTAATGATTCTTGATAGTATAGTAACTTGATGATCATGTATACATGCTAGGGTTTTGATTATGTTTGATGTTGATGATAAAACTTGAAGCTAAATTTGTGTATGTGGTGTCGTTGGGGTTTTGATTGCTGAAAATAGGGTTAATAGTGTTATACACATGTGTTAATTGAAAGCTGAATTCAAACAGAACTTGATCAGAATTTACAGCCGACTTGTATCGCCGTAAATTGGACAAAACGTGACAAAAACATGTGTTTCTTGAGTGTAAAATGTAATTCCAGGAAATAGCTTTCAACCCCCAGCGGAATTGCATTTTTTTGACGAAAATTAAATGTTTTATGAATTTTTTCGTGTCAAAGGTTCATGCTGTGTTTTCTGGCTGAATTTGTCACACCTCGACCCGCAGCGGAAAAGGTGATCGGGGCATGATTGGGTTATCATCAAAGCTCATGACATTTATTTTAACGTTTCATATTCATTAATACAATTTAATGGAAATTTACAATAAATATTACAACATGTTCTAACTATCAATCTAAGCTTCTTTGTTTTCTTCTAAGGCATTTCCTATGTTTTCCTTGCTTCATCCTGTTCACCTGTATCATGTGTAAAAAGGTTTTTGGATCAACAAAAAGTTGGCGAGTGAATCCTATGGAAAACATTTGAACAAGTTTATTTAATTGATTATGAAATGAGTGCACAACCACACATGAGTAAAAATAGATGTAAACTTATTCAACAATCATTAGATATTAAATAAAGCACACATGAACAATAATGGAACGTTTAGAGGCACGCATTGCTCTACTCGTCTCTCACGAGGAACTGATGGGCCTAATGAATGAATTGCATAAACATGATAATATGAAAGACATAACTACAAACAATATAAACTCAATGATACACACATGAACAATAATGGATTGGTTTTGAGGCACGCGTTGTTCAACTCGTCTCCCACGAGGAACTGATGGGCTTAATGAATGAATTTCATATAATTTGACAAAATGAAATAAGTAATCACAACAATATAAACAATCTAAGTTTAGATCACGATATGGTATGGCACAAGTTTAAATAAACGAGTTAATTATTTTGTGACACATGACACACCCCAAAACGTGTAATTAAAAAGGGGAGTTGTAAGATTCACTCACAGTGGGTGCGTTCGGTTGATGATGTTGAATGCACGCGAAGTGGTTTTAACCACGAGTGAAATTAACCTAGATAGATAGCATTATGGTTTGGTTAGTAAACGGATTTTATTAATCCATTTTAGTAGGATTGTTGGGTGTATTTTTGTGAGTTTAAGGCTATTTTCTAACCTTAAAAATGTTATTTTTAAGTATTTTTAATTGATTTTAAATTAAAATAAATAAATAAAAATAATAAAAAAATTTGAGTTTTTTGACCGTTGACCGTTGACTTTGACCGGTTCGAATGCGAGTATATGTGCGCTGAGTGAGGCTCGAACCCGAGACCTCCCGTACGCGTGCACGCAGCTCTACCAACTGAGCTACGTGTCTAACCCGAAATATTTCTGTTTTTAATTATATTTATACATTAATTAGTTTAAACAGAAAATCCTTTATTTTTAAAAACGATTTTAATCCAAAGAATTGGTGCGCTCCACAGGTCTCGAACCCGGGACCTGTGGCTTATGCTAACACACAGTCCACCGCTGGACTGTGTGTCCAACTTGTTAACTAAACTGATTTTTATTATTCTTAAATACAAACTAAGTATTTTCATTTCTGACTTATTTAAAAAGGTAGATAATTGTCCGAGTCGGTGCAGTAGACCGGACTCGAACTCGTGACGTGTGATTTAAACATACACACAGTCCACCGCTGGACTGTGTGTCTATCTTGGTTATTATTCCGATTATTATTATACTTAACATATATATGAAATGAATCCGGTTCAGTTAACAAAAAAAGACATTTTTATTAAGGCAGCGTGTGTGGGACAAGATTCGAACTCGAGACGTTAGTGTGTTTATTGTGCACACAGTCCACCGCTGGACTGTGTGTCTAACCCGAGTAATAACTTGATTTTAATTATACTTATACGTTACCGAACTTCGTCTTCTTCATCCATTTTTAACCAGAATCGGAAATCCGACTGGTTCAATGTTTTAATCGGTTTATTTAGCGTTTTTAGTTAATTACAGGTGATATTAAATAAAAAGAAGGGACGATTTAAGCGTGAGGTATACTGACTGGATTCCTCTATTTTCCGGCAGAACTCCGGCGACTGCAACAGGTTCCGGCGTCGTGTGTCTTGCAACAGCGAGTCTCCCGAAAGCTTGAAAAGGATGTGGGTGACTTCGGTATAAGCTCAGAGGGTTTAATAAGGCTTAGAAGTGAAGAACCCGGTTTTCCGACGAGATACAGAAGTTTTCCGACGAGTGAGTTTTCGTCGAAAAAGGGTGCGGTTTTGAGCGAAAAAGTTTGCAGAGGTTCGAGGGGGTATTTATAGTGCAGGTTATCGATGAACTTGGTCCGATTTCCGACTTGATTCGTCGGTTATAATTTCTCCGGCGGTTATAGTTTGTGTCGCGAGTTCAGACGTCGGTTATAACCGATGTCCTAGTAAATGTTTACGTTATAACCGAAGGAATCGTTAATTCTTGGCGAGATCGCCGGGATTTCCGACGACTGCATTTGGGCGCCGGTTTTGAATTCGGAAAGTCATGATATGAATTAAATGATCTTAATAATTAACAAAAGATACAAGTGGTGCAGTGGTTTAAGTGTTGAATGTTAAGTCTTTGTTTGACCCGGCGACTGACCCGGGTTCGAAACCCGGTAGGAACAAATTATTTTTATTTTCTTATTTTTGACAGTTTTTCAAAAACAAATTATATATTCCCATATAATAATTAATTATGTATCGTTTAAAATTATTTTGGGCATTTAATTCGCAACGAAATTTTTAACTGATTGTTCGGTTAATAAACGGAGCGGGTTTGGTAAAATCCGTTTTTGACGGATGTTACAGAATTTGCAGCCCATTACGAATGTCATAACTCAATGTAGGAATTGAATTATGATCTCAAATTTTTACTGTAGATAGTTCAGGAGGTCATGGAAATCTCCAATTGGAATTACATCAATCGGACAACCGAGGAATTTTAAATGAATTTTTTCGTGAGCTGCAATCAGTAAATGATTTTTATTAAATTTTTGGTAAAGAATTAGGCTCTAAAAATTTAACACAAGGCCAACCCCTCTGAGGGGCATGTCACATAAAAATATCATAATTTTTACAACCTCGTAAGTTTGGTAAACGGACATCCCAACACAACCTATTTTCAGTGAATTTTGTTATGCATGATTATAAGTTTATAAAGCGTCGAACTTGCTACTCTTAGTTGCTGTACATGCTTAATGATTGTATAACTGATGTATGACGTGTCGTAGGTTTTATTATGAACATGTGCATGAAAACTACATGGTAAATATTTGTGGCGACTTGTAAGCATGCTATTTGCTAGATATATGTAGGATTTGCGTGAATTACATGAACAACCCCTAATATTCTTGGTAAACATAATATGACGTGGTTGACCATCCTAGCTCGCATAACTTAATCTGTCGAGCTAATCTAAGGTGAGTTCACAACACTTTACTAAAAGCATGCATCTCTGGTTTGGGACAACACACTTATTTCCCTGGTTTAGGAAATACATACGATACCCTTGGTTTGGGGCTACACCTGCGTTCCTGGATTTGGAACTAGTGAAATATAACTATCCCTGGATTGGGACCGCCTAGTATTCCTAGATTGGAATACTACTAAACAAACACTATAATTTATATTTCATGTCTTTAGCGGACTAAACGAACTCTATCTGAAAGTCCCCACACATTATACCGATTAGTCGTCGGGTTTGGTGAACGGGGTATAAGTTGATAGCGCTATTAGGTTTGACAAATCTCACACCGTTCCGGGAAGGGCGGGCGTGAACTTTGCCTTGGCAATTGGTCAATGATGATAGACATTGACACGGGGCACAAACAACTACAACAGTCAAGTTTCGGTACCACGCAATTTAATAGCTTAACGATGGGTTAGTTACCCATGACATGCCTTATAAAACTAAAGTGTTTAAATGAACTTATTTTTGTAACAACACTGAAAATTATGAACTCGCCAACTTTATGTTGACACACCATTGCATGCTTTGCAGGTCAGTAGGTATAGCTTTGGACAAGCGTTGCAATCGGCTAGAGTGTGTGGTTCGTAAAGCCTTATGTTTTGTATATTTTTAAGGTTTGATGGATTTTACCTTATTTTTCCGCTGCAACGTAAACTGTGTTTTGGAGTTTTAAACAATAATCACTAATCGTGTTGATGGTGATACCTTTCGATAACTTTAATAATTGTTCAACATAATTAGTGGCTAGATCATGGTCAGTCGCACCCTTCGCGGTAAAACTCCGCATTTGGATTTTGAGGGTGTGACATATCTGGTATTAATACGGTGATACTCGGTAGGAATGGAATCGGTAAGGTACCCATACCCTTACCGAAAATACCGGTACCGAATTTGAACAAAACTAGTTACCAAATATATTGGTATGGTACTGTGCGGGTACAAGTATTGGTACCGCTTCAGTGCGGTACCCGCTTTAACACTATTTTGTTTTTTTTCGAGCACTCCATTGATCTTGGTATCAATACCCGTACATGTACCAAATAGGCTAAAAAGATACGAGTATCAAATAGACTATATCAATACGTGTAAGTGTATTCAAAAAACCATAATACCACAATACGAAAAGAAAACATATCAAATTCGGTACCAATACAATGTTTACCGGAAAGTATGGGTACCGATAGCGAAAGTACTGAATATATTTCTCCACTTCGCTAACAAAAGAAAAAAAAAGCAATTTATCACTCTACCAAAAAGCAGTATCTAGGAATCTTACATGTTTCTGATCACATCTGAGAACCTAGCAAATACTTAGATCACCTATAAAACCGTTTCAATATACAAGCCCACGAGTGATCTCAATGTCAAAAATAGAATACTCGAAGAAACCTCCATAAATAACGAACAATATATGTAACCATCTAATCATCACTGGCAAATGTTTGAAACTCAATACTGCTCTGCGCGCCATACAAAACGGTACGCAAACGAAAAATGATATCATCTACGATCCAGGAATTCTAACGCTTTTGCCGAAGGTGTTAAACCGTGTTGAGAAAGGTACTCGGGATTACAGAACTTGCTTAAATGCCTCATCCCACTATCACACAGAATTGTCACAATAGTATGACCCGGGCCCAATAATCTCGCTAGTCTCACTGCTCCAACACAGTTCATTGCTGAAGAACTTCCAATAAAAAGCCCATCATTCTTCAACAGGAATCTGATCAATGAAAGAAGCTTAGATTTGAAAATAAGAATAATGACTATAGTAAAATATTGCAAAATGGGAGGGCTTTTTAAATTAAAAAAATAATTATTATTTAAATAAAAACAATTTAGGAATCTGTAAGTTACCCATTTCAATTGTACTCAATGTTTGATAACTGGCCCGTCTAACACGTCCAGCCTGTTTTTATTTTTAGTCAATGTTTGAGATTTGGCTTGTTTGACCCGTCGGAGACCTCTAGTGGTAAGATTGGCGGGTCGTGTGACGATATAGGTTAGATAGATCGTTTCAATGCGGGTTAAATTTGCCAAGACAGGTTGACCAGGAAACTTATTCTTGCTCTTTTCTAAGTAAACGAGTCGTTTCAGTACGGGTTTATATTATCCATCTGAGATGAGAAAACCTAATCGGCCCATTTAAGAAAATGGGTCGAAATTGTCACCTCTACTACAACTAATACAGGTATAAAGCATAAAGATTAAATGTTACATGACATGATTATCTATACATATACATAATATATATATTCTTGGAGATAAGGATCAAGTGATCGAATGCGTACCTAGACATTTCGACAGCTTCAATATCAGTGCCTTTAAAAGCTCCATCAAGTTGAGCCATTTTAAAATTTTCTGTTAATCTATTAATCCCGATTCCTTCAGTTATAGTATCAAATGGATTCTTTAATCTCTTTCCTTCAGCCTCTTCTTTTGTGTACATCACTCCCCTTGTAACCTTGTTAAACAAACCAGAACCAGGTGGGTCCACAAGATAACACTTTATCCCCGGGTCTTTTTCCTTTTAAAAAAATAAAAAAGTAATATTAGTAGTTATTACAAAATCAGAGGGGTAGTAATTTCAACCGGTTTACGGATGTCGGTTGTGCTTTATCTTTAACGAGCTAATTAAAAAAAATAGTTAAAAGACAAGGGGTGAATGGGTCAAATAGATACACTGGTTATAGCAACAATTGAATTGTTCGACCGGTGACAAGTAATCTTTATTTTGCAGTTTAATCAGAAACTGCTGATGTGTCATATTATTTGTCATTATAGTGTATACGTACGTATGCGCCTCATGGCACCTGATTTGACATTTGATTATTACTTTAGATATACATATATTAAACGAATTACATTTTCACATCTGTAAATAAGTTTATGTTTAATTTTTCCACATAAGCATTTTTGGCATGTGTAGCATCTAGAATGACATTTGGCCATTGCCACATCAGCATTTTACAAGTAAAATCTGTTAAGTTAAGGTTGGTTGCTAAATACGATTATAAACTGTTGTCGGATTCTATTTTGCACCTAGATTAAAGTTGGTTACTAAAATCAGGATAAATGTAAATGTTGCTTCTTTTTCTTTAGGTGGCTGACCTTTAGAAAACGAGAAACGCCAGCGACAGTGCCACCTGTACCGGCAGCGGCAATAAACGCATGCAATTTGCCACCTGTCTGCTCCCATATCTCGGGTCCAGTCCCTTCATAATGAGCTCTGTAGTTTGCTAAATTCTCAAATTGATCCGCAAAAAATCCACCTTTATGCTCACTAAAGACTACCGCATCTCGTTGTCCATTTTCTGACGCATATCCATTTGTATTTGTAACATTTTTTACGACTGTTTGATTTATGTCCTGCAGTGCTAGTTTATTTGCTTCTAACGCCCTTCGTCTTGCAATATTGACAAAATGATCTTTGTGAGTTATTGAAACCGGCCTAACCCTTTCAACTGTTGCTCCAAGGGCCTCCAATATTTCAGACTGAAAATATATATAATAAAAAAATAGTGAAAAACAATTTACTATATAAGAAAATGATAATTAGACAGATACAACTGCAGAGATAAGTTATATAGTAAAATGCCATTTTCGTCCCTGAGGTTTGGCCAGTTTTGCGACTTTCGTCCAAAGGTTTGTTTTTCCGCATCTGGATCCAAAAAGTTTGAAATCTTGCCATTTCATCGGCTCGTTAACTCCATCCGTTTTCTCCGTTAAGTTAGGTGTCTTTTCATCTTTTTTTGTTAACTTAAAAGGCAATTCGGTCTTTTTACATAAAGACCAAAGTGCCCTTTAAGTTAGCGAAAAAGACGGAAATACCCCTGACTTAACGGAGAAAAATGGTTGGAGTTCACGAGCCAGATGAAAATAGCAAGATTTCAAACTTTTTGGATACAGATGCGGAAAAACAAACCTTTGGACGGAAGTCGCAAAACTGGCCAATGAGGGAAGAAAATGGCATTTTACTCTAAATTATAACAATAATGAAGCTTATAGTTTATAAATTTTAACCATCCCTACCTTTTCAATTGCAGCATCATCTGGGATAACCACGTGACATTTGCATCCATAAGCAGGAGCAACTGTTGCAAGACTAATTGCTGTGCTCCCTGCACTACCCTCTGTAACTACACCGCTTTTTAACAGTTGTCCAGATTCCAAGGCCTATGAAAGTTTAACAAAAAGCAAACGTATAACAATAATAAAAAAATCCATCAACATAAAGGTCTCATGATATGTATTAAATCAAACCCATGTATACTATTACTTAACTTCACATATGGGCCAACATATGCTCATACTCCGTTAACTTCATATTGTAGATATATGGTTAGCGGTTCCTAAGTATTACCAAATAACCACAAGTGGCAGGGTTACAAAATTGAGGTGATCTTGCTGATTTCCAAAAACAGAGGAATCCATGCGATAATCAATTTGTTTACATGTTCCATTTAAGCTCAAAAACTAGCTGACATCAATGTTAACCACAGTGGATGCACATGAGTTTAAATAACCGCTTATTGCACTTGTTAAAACAACTGACCCACAGCTTAGCACCTATATAAACTGTGGTACAATCCATACGTGTATCGTAAATCCTACAATTAGAACCTCATTATCTTGTGCATATGTGCATAAAAATATGCTGCCATAAGCGCTCAAGGCGCGCGCCTAAGCGCAAAGCGCACGCACCATAACCGTTGTGCCCTAAAAGGCGCTCTTTCAGGCTACTAGGCACAGGTTCAAGCCAAATTCCGACCAAAATCGCCTGAAACACCCCTAAATAAGCCTGGAACCAACCTAAATAAACCTGAATCAACCTAAAAAAAGCCTAAACTAACCCTAAACAAGCCTAAACATGTCTAAAACCCCTAGGGGTGAAAAGGGAACTCCATATGAACCAAAAGCATCTTACCAATTACCAATGAGGGAGTGCCTCCTCATTTTGAATCAAAAGATCCAAATGAACCAAATCATATTTCGGCACTCCAAAATCGAGTTCATGAACCAAAATTTTGAACACCGCTTTCTTTGAATCCATGAGGGGGTGCCACCTCATTTCCCCAACTTCGCACTCTTTGAACCAAAATCGGGTAAAGTCCCATCCCACTTTGTTTGCGGCGGTGATCCATTTGGTACCAAACCCCATCCTAAGGGTGCCCCCTTCACCCTAAAAATGGTATTTTTTTACTATGCGTCTAACGCCTAGGTTCCAAGCTAGGCCTATGCGCCTTGAGAACATAGGTAAGACAGTAGTAACAAAAAAATGAACGTTGTAATTGACAAAAAATTCAGCCAAAAACGTCCGAAACCCCTAAAAAAGCCATAAATCGTCCACCCCCCCTGTTATAATTCAAGCCATGATACATATAGCGTATGGCGGCGCTACACATTGGTTGCTCTCACACACACATATATATACATACATATCTATAATTTCTCTCACACATATATACATACATGTTATATAACCCCCTTTCTTACGCATTTTACCACTTGTCACGTAACCCCATTATAAGGCCTCACCACTACGTATGGACTAAGACAAAGGAAACAAAACAATGTATATAGCATTCAACAACAAATTTCAGAAAGAAACAAAAAAGGAAACTAATCATATAAGTATATTATCTACTATATTAAAGAACACAATTTTATAACAAAATTATAAAAGTAAAATACTAAATTTACCTCTTCAATAATTTTAACAGCAACTCTATCTTTAACACTTCCTCCAGGATTCAAAAACTCAGCTTTCGCAAGTATCTGATTAAAAATAACATCAAACAAAGCATTACTTCACAAGTTTATGTACGTGCAAACTTAAAAAAAAAAAAAAAAAACAGAAAATAACAATTACTTCACAGCCAGTGGCATCTGAGAGGCTATTGATTCGAATAAGAGGAGTGTTTCCAATGGCGCCAACGATTCCATTTCTCTTCGGTTTGTTGCGAGTTATTAGGGTTTTGTGTTTCGAGTGCGATATAGCACAGCGTCTGTTGGTTAACACGTATAGAGAGTATATGGATACGGAGAGAGATGCTATGATTGCAATCAGTTTCGCCGGTGCCGTCATCTCACGGTGGTCGGAGGTTCAGACCAGCTGACGGCACGGCGGAGTTGAGTTATGTGACCGGTTTAATTTACTGACTAGAAGAAGACTAGGCCCAAACAGTAACGTCTGTAGGCTCGCTGGAGATGTAAAAAAAACCGGTTTTAGAACCGAAACCGGAAAAAAAACTGAAAGCGGTTTTTTTAACCGGTTTCAGAACTGAACCGAACTGGCGGTTATAGACCGGTTAGTGATCTTTATCTTCGAAACCGGTTTTAAAACCGAAACCGGTTATAGATAACCGGTTTAAATCGGAAAAAACCGGTTATAAACGTCATAACCGGTTAAAAACCAGTCATAACCGGTTGGACTGGTTATTGTTTTGAGTTAAAAAAACCGGTTAGTAACCGGAACCGGTTATAAAAAAACCGGTTATTTTTTTGAAGAGAAAAACCGGTTTAATTAATAACCGAAACCGGTTTTTGAAAAAAACCGATTTGTAGACCTCTAGGCTCAGCCCATCAAGTCTTTCAGAAGTAAGAGCCCATTTATACTATTATAGATATTATAAGCGTGATGGGCGGCGGCATGAAGGCGTTGAAACGTAAAGTAACTAACGATCGATTTCAACAAAATGCACCGATAGTTTGCACAATAAGTTAATAACTCACTGTACAGCCAATAAAGAATCAATTTAAACAAAATGGAAATACGCAACGTGTAAAAATAGAGTTGTTCACAAAGGCGATGCTGCTCCCTGGGGCAAAAACCGCCGCCTTCACACCACCTTGTCGAACCATTGCGCATCACGTTTTCTGATTAGTTATACTTACAGCCGCTGTCGCCTGGAGCAACAGGCACGATCCTTTGGCGTTCGAGATGTGTAAAACGTTAAGGTTTGTGTTTGGATCAAGACTTGCACTTATTCCGGTTAAGATAAACAACTTGGGGACTCTAGAAAGTAAGCAAACATTTGTTTCTAGTAAGATGCATATTTTTATTTTGAAGGTTACGCCTCAGGGGAAAAAAATATTTGTTACAACGGTTGTTGGGGCATAACGTAACCACCAATGTAGATTCCTATTGTTTCAACAGTAATCATTACAAGTACAACCTTTGTTGTAAACAATTTGACAACGTTAACCATAAAACCAAAGCGATCGCTCTAAAGTTCCAAATGCCCTACATTGGAAAAGCAAAACGACACGATGATTGGCCCAGTCATGTCACCAAGCAGGCACCCTGTAAAACAATGCAACAAATGTCAAAAATCATGAATACAAGGGAGTGTTTGATGTATGTCTTTAAAGGACTACGTGATGCTAAATAAACAATCATCTCTTTCTACTAAATAACTATATAAAAATGTGTTCTAATGGGATGCTAACATTTAAAGATGTAACGATTAAATGCTCAGATTTTAAACACATTTCCCAAATTCTAAAGAGTAAAAAAACTATAAAAACATGCAAAAAAAAGGTTTGTAAAATGATTAAAAAAACACACTTTAAATTAGGAATTAAAGGGTAGGTTTATTTTGCTCTAAAGTGATAACTAAAATGATAAATTTATTACCAAAAATGAAGTTTTTTTAATAGAAATATTGTTAATAAAATGAAGAGTAAATTGCCATTTTCATCCCTGAGGTTTGGCCACTTTTGCGCTTTTATCTAAAGGTATGTTTTTCCGCATTTGGGTCCTCGTGGTTTCAAAATCTTGTCATTTTCGTCCTTGAGGGCCAAACCTTGAGGGACAAAAGTCATAGTAAATTGCCAAATCACAGGGACGAAAATGGCAAAGATCTTGAAACCACGAGGACCCAGATGAGGAAAAACAAACCTTTGGATAAAAGTCGCAAAAATGGCCAAACCTTAGGGACGAAATGACAATTTACTCTAAAATGAATAAGAACCTCTCAAATTAGATTAACAAAACGTAATCAGTTTTGTTGCAGTTGGTATGATGTGATTATCTGAGAAGTGACTAATCAGACAAGCATAAAAAATGTAGTGCTTACCAACTGATTGGCCAGATGATGGGCGGAAAAGGGTTGCACCGATCCCGGCTCCTATGGACGCAAAAACTAGTGATGCACCACACCTAACCGTAACACCATACACCTTTTTCCCGAGAACTTTGACTCGTTCTGATTGATCAAAGTCAACATCAACAGCTTCCTCTTGGTTAGATTTGAAAACGTCACGAGCAAAACGGTAACATTCAATCCCAACTTGAACAAGCCATGATGCTGCAACTCCTAAAAAGTGACCTGCTCAAATAAAAACAGTAAGAAAAATGCCTTAAATAGGTAATTTGTTGATACGATTGGTAATAAAAATGTTTCCTGGTTGCTAAAGTCAGCAATAAAGTGCAACTTAGTTTCTATGATAAGCTTTATTTGAAGTTTGATGATTAATTGAGAAAAAAAGAATGTAAATCATTTCCATTTCTTGCCGTTTGCCTTGTGATATTCGTGTGCATTTCAGATTTTACAAATCGAAACAATTTGTTTGCCATACGATGTATAAGTCTTAAAAGGATTAAATAGTCTCTCTTTAGATATAGAATATATCCAATGAAAGTTAATTTGTTCATTATGATGATGCGTTAGTCTATAGTGTGGAGAGCAGTGTGGATTCCTGGGTCATGGATTCTGGTGCTTCATTTCACGCTACCCACAACAATGAAGCACTACAGAATCTGAAAGAAGGTGATTTTGGAAAGGTAAAACTGGCGAATGATGAGGTACTTGATGTTACGGGCATGGGCGACATTGTTTTGAAGACTTCAGCCGGTTTGTGGACTTTAAAAGATGTCAGGGTTATTCCAGGTCTGAAGAGGTTGTTGATTTCAGTTGGCCAGTTGGATGATCAGGGACATGAAGTTAAGTTCGGGAATGGACAGTGGAAGGTTGTTAAGTCATGGCTCGTGGAAAGAAAAAAGGCTCATTATACATGGTCAGTATACCATCAGAAGGAAGTGACGTTCCAATCCTAAAGAAAAACAAAGTCGAGCTCACAGAATCTCGGGGACAGAAGATGGTTTCCTTTGCAAAAGAGAAACCTAGAGTCACAGGGAAGATTCGGGATGAACGAGTTTGGAAGGTCAAACCAGTCGAGGGACATCGTGACAGTGGGAGCGCAAGGGGTGTTTCAGTTACAGTTTCAGGCGACAGTGGGTTAAAAAGACCAGAATTCCAAATGGAAAAGTCTATCCAGAGAATCTCTTGCTAGTATTGGAGAGTGTGTGTGTTCTCGGAATTTCTCAGGATTCGGTAGTTCGTTTAGGTGGGAGCCGGTAGGGACAGAGAACAAGTCACAGGTTGTGACTAATGAGTTGAGGCTCAGTGGGAGCTTCAACGTGCCTTCAGGTTAATTGTCGAGAAAGCTGCTGCAACTAGGTGGTAAATGAAGATTACAAGATGTACAGATGTTGAAGACTATTGGGCGTTGTTCGAAACTCCAAGTGGGAGATTGTTGGGCGAATTGTTGTGGAGGCCCGATCAAGGGAGGGCGGCCGACCCTAGCTTTGAGTCGGCCCACACGTCTTTATTTGGCAGTTAAATTAGGGTTTTAATTTAGCCGGCCCTAGTTATCTCTATGTGGGCTTGGGCCTAACTTGGGGATCAAGTTTCCTAACCCTAGATTAGTCTCTATATATTGATATCATTGTACTTGTAATTCCTCGAGCACCTGAATAATAAAGAAACCCTAGATTAGTCTCTATATGTTGATATCATTGTACTTGTAATTCCTCTATATGTAGGTCAGCTAACCGAACCACTTTAAATCTTCGTGTCGTTTACTGCTTTCGTGTGTGTGTTTAGTTTCGTGTGTGTGTTCAATCCTAACGATCCTAACAACTGGTATCAGATCATTGGCTCTTAATCGGGATCACACGAGAACACCAGAACCGCCACATTTAGTTCGTCGTCAGCCACCCAGTCAGCTGCCGGCGCCGCCGTTAGGGTTTTCGCCGTCATCGCAGAAGAAGGTTTAGGTTCTGTTTTATTCGAAAGCTTTAACAACCAGTCCCAAACCAACCAAATCAGTGATCTATTTTGCAGAAGAACAGTTTGGTTGAATCAAAGAGACCAACTACAAAAACCTAGAACCAGAGTCAACCGCGTTTGTCAAGTTTTAGTGTTTCAGTTAAAGTTTCAGTTTTGGTTATCAAGTTCGTCATTCCGTTGCGTATTGAATATATTGATTTGTTGTGTTTCTCTCTATTATCCAAAACCAGTGTTTCGTTTAGTTTAGTCATTGCCATGGTTGTAGATGGAAAGGTTATAATAGAGAAGTTTGATGGGAATAAGTTTGGTTGGTGGAAGATGCAGATTGAGGCACTATTTTGTCAGAAAGACTTAGATGTAGTGCTTGAGGGTGAGAAGCCAAAAGATATGTCACAAGCAGATTGGTTGACGTTAGATAAGAAAGCCAGAGCAGTGATAACACTTTCTCTGTCAGAGAATGTTGCCTATAACATCCAGAAGGAGACCTCAGCTAAAAGTATGATGAAAGCATTATCTAACATGTATGAGAAACCTTATGCAGCAAATAAGGTTTATCTTATTCGAGAGCTTGTGAATACCAGGATGAAGGAGGGTGACTCGGTAACAAATCACATCAATAACCTAAACTCAATCTTGTCTCGCTTATTTTCTGTCGATATTAAGTTTGACGATGAGGTTCAAGCCCTACTGTTATTATCCTCATTGCCTGATAGTTGGTCCGGAACCGTAACTGCTGTTACTAGCACTTCGGAATCGAGTAAGTTCACGTTTGCGAAGATGTGGGATCTTATTTTGAGAGAGGATGCTCGACGTCGTGGTTCAGGTGAGTCTTCGAGTTCTTTGTTGAGTACAGAGGCCAGTGGAAGTAAGAATCAGCGGGAAAGTTGTCAGAGCAAGAGGAGGATTTGTCTAAGGCTCAGGAAGGATGTGGTATGTTAGAATTGTAATGAAGTAGGACACTTTAGGAATCAGTGTTCGAAACAAAAGAAAGAAATAAACTCTGCAGAAGACCACAGTGATGATGATGATGCGTTAGTCTGTAGTGTGGAGAGCAGTGTGGATTCCTGGGTCAGGATTCTGGTGCTTCATTTCACGCTACCCACAACAATGAAGCACTACAGAATCTGAAAGAAGGTGACTTTGGAAAGGTAAAACAGGCGAATGATGAGGTACTTGATGTTACGGGCATGGGCGACATTGTTTTGAAGACTTCAGCCGGTTTGTGGACTTTAAAAGATGTCAGGGTTATTCCAGGTTGAAGAGGTTGTTGATTTCAGTTGGCCAGTTGGATGATCAGGGACATGAAGTTAAGTTCGGGAATGGACAGTGGAAGGTTGTTAAAGGGAATATGGTCATGGCTCGTGGAAAGAAAAAAGGCTCATTATACATGGTCAGTATACCATCAGAAGGAAGTGACGTTCCAATCCTAAGAAAAACAAAGTCGAGCTCACAGAATCTCGGGACAGAAGAGGGTTTCCTTTGCAAAAGAGAAACCTAGAGTCACAGGGAAGATTCAGGATGAACGAGTTTGGAAGGTCAAACCCAGTCGAGGGACATCGTGACAGTGGGAGCGCAAGGGGTGTTTCAGTTACAGTTTCAGGGCGACAGTGGGTTAAAAAGACCAGAATTCCAAATGGAAAAGTCTATCCAGAGAATCTCTTGCTAGTATTGGAGAGTGTGTGTGTTCTCGGAATTTCTCAGGATTCGGTAGTTCGTTTAGGTGGGAGCCGGTAGGGACAGAGAACAAGTCGCAGGTTGTGACTAATGAGTTGAGGCTCAGTGGGAGCTTCAACGTGCCTTCAGGTTAATTGTCGAGAAAGCTGCTGCAACTAGGTGGTAAATGAAGATTAAAGATGTACAGATGTTGAAGACTATTGGGCGTTGTTCGAAACTCCAAGTGGGAGATTGTTGGGCGAATTGTTGTGGAGGCCCGATCAAGGGAGGGCGACCGACCCTAGCTTTGAGTCGGCCCACACGTCTTTATTTGGCAGTTAAATTAGGGTTTTAATTTAGCCGGCCCTAGTTATCTCTATGTGGGCTTTGGCCTAACTTGGGGATCAAGTTTCCTAACCCTAGATTAGTCTATGTATTGATATCATTGTACTTGTAATTCCTCGAGCACCTAAATAATAAAGAAACCCTAGTTGCAGCACAGTGTACGTAGGTCAGCTGACCGAACCACTTTAAATCTTCGTGGCGTTTACTGCTTTCGTGTGTGCGTTCAATCCTAACAATTTTATTATCACACTGAGCAATATTTAGTTTTCAAATTTAATGAAATACTATATATAAGTATGATCAGATTATTATACTTTTTATAGAAAATTACATTGTTCAAAGCGTGAAACCAGTGAAAACACAGTACATAACTGACCTCTAAATGTTGTTCTGCTGACACAAAAGAAGTACGTATGAATTGGCATTCCCCTGTTAGCTTTGCGCATGGCAGACTTTGAGATATCTAGCATTAACAATAAGAAAATATTCATCTATTGTACTAATGAAATTAGCATGTCGCAGTACAGATATGGTAGGTACCTTTAAGAAGCTTCCATGCAGCACGCTGTGAAAAATGGTGAACGGCAAGTCGTTCTAGAACACGTCTAGTAGTAACTACACTAGTCTGAAATGAAAAAAATATATAGCATCCTAATGCTAACCATTTGAAAACGATTAAGAAAACAATTTCATATATATCCTTCCAAAAGTTCAAAACTTAGAAATTTCACAATGCCGTAATTATCCTTTCACTCTTTCAGTACACTAAAAATATCAAATCTGCCCATTTCATAGCAAATAAAATAAGGCAGGTGCTTTTAACATTCTTTTACAATAAAATAAGTTCCTTACAATAGTCTGTTTCACTTAATAGACAAAGAAACATTCTCCGTTGAGCTGATTCACAAATCACAACATTAACGTCTTCCTATTCGTTTATTCAGTAAACTAGACTGTTATAAGTAACCGATTTTATATTATTTATCATGGAAATAATCATTAGGGTATTTATAGTGCTTTGAAAGGGTAATATAAAGTTGTGGAACTTTGATGAACATATATGAAATTTCAAACTTTTATAACGATTAAAAAACCGGAACCAAATATAATGGGTTAAACAGATATTATATTCCATTCCAGAAAACGCAACAATTTTCTTTTTTGGGTTGTCTAAACACAGTTGTCCAAAAGTAATGTAATGTAACATCTTTCTTCCAAGTACGATCTCGATCCCGAAAAAAGCAATTATAAAAAATATTGGTAATACCCTTTGGTTCACAAGATTTGTCTACTTTGTGCTTAATGAGAGACAAACCAATAATTTAACACTCATGATCTAACTGAATTATGTGTCAAGTCCGATGTTCAGGTTTAAACTTCAACTTGGTAAGGGTATAAACCATACTTATCATGTGTCCATAATAAGAATCAAAAAAATTATTTAGTTGTCAATCACAATGTCAGAATTTATGGTTATATCAAATTTACTTAATGCTATATATCACTTAATTGTAACAAGTTCTCTTTAACCTTAGTCTGACTATAAAAAGCGCTAATGCTTCGTTTAACATATAGAAAGTAGAAACAGTTCAATATTAACCTCACGAAGAATTTGCTTTACTGATCGCTTGAAAGGTACAATCAAGTCAACATGATGCTCATCAGAAGAATCCGGTAAGAAATCA
Source organism: Scalesia atractyloides (assembly GCA_947069175.1). Taxonomy (NCBI): domain Eukaryota; kingdom Viridiplantae; phylum Streptophyta; class Magnoliopsida; order Asterales; family Asteraceae; genus Scalesia; species Scalesia atractyloides. Next base: position 3,846,732 of record CAMTDV010000029.1, read on the forward strand.
TTATCATCATCTTCAACTTTAGGTACCAAAATGGGCAAATAAAACAATAAGAAAGACCTTAACGATGTTAACACAAAGGATTTCCGGTGGAAAGCTGAAAACAACGGCTTTAGCTCAATGTAATATTCTTTTGTCCTGTAGTTCAGTGTATCATGCCTAAAGATTGTTTCAGATGCAGTCCTTAAACTAGAAAGGTAATCTTCAGTCAACAGAGGCGGCGTAGCCCCGCATCACAATAAGCGAACCTTTTTCCACCGAAACTGTTTCATTGATACGATGAATCATTACAAATTCAGAATCTAGAGAAAAAAAGTTAGGATACTTTTTACCTTCCATCATAAATTTCATAATAAAACCGACTTGTATTGTACTCGTAAAAAGAGGTTTTTGGAGCTGGGGTCCAGTGGCAGACCCGTGATTTAAGTTCTGGAGGGCAATCTGGATTCTTGCCTAAAAATTACACTGAATTTTTCTGAGTGTTTGGATAAAGAAAAGTGTCTATGCCCAGGGCTGCAAACGAACCAAACGAACACAAACAACAAACAAACACGAACAAGGTGTTCGTTTGTTAAGAAATATATGTGTTCACGAACTATTCATGAACACATAACGAACGAGATTTTATGTTTGTGTTTGTTTGTTAAGGAAATGAACTTGTTTGTGTTTGTTTGTTAATTTTAGGCAACGAACGAAAACGAACGTTGATGAACACAAATGAGCACAAACTACTGTTCATTATCGCAAATGGAAACAAACTAACACAAACAAGCGTTCATGAACAAAATATATTATACACCGACACTTATAAAATATTTTATCTGTCAGAATTTTGAAGTATTTACATAAAATATAAAAAAATAAAAACGCCAATGAACTATCGAACAAGTTACTGAACGTTCACGAACATAAACGAACAAACATGACCTCTGCTCATGTTCGTTCATTTAATTAAACAAACGAACACAACCGGACTTCCTGCCAAACGGTTCATGAACTGTTCGCCGAACGTTTGGTTCGTTTGCAGCCTATCTATCATTTAGGTAAAATAAGTTATTCCCAATAAACAGTTAAAAATTGCCTTTTCTTTTCAAACTAATTAGTAATTACTCGTGGTGGATCCAAAATCATCTACTTCTGTCTTATAACCATAACCTGCTTATAACAACAATCCCAAACACCCCTTAAATCTTTACAAATCAGATACAATCAAACATCTAAAAGGGGTTACAATTATGTATTCTACAAAACCAACAATCCACAGCAATAACTAAAAAAGATCAAAACTTTATATCTTAATTGCAATAAAATAACAAAAGGGGGTATACCCGAATAAAGCCCTAGAAGCAAAGGGGGTGGCGGAGGTGACGTAAGCAGCGGCGGAGGAGGCAGCAAGAGTGGCGGAGTATAAGCCGGTGGAATGTAGGGTTTGGCCGTTGACGCTGGGATTTTTTCTCAGTAGATCCATAAGTAAAGCTATTCCCGCCATTGTTGTTGAATGGGTGATCGAAAGTTGTTGAAATTAACGATGAATTGAAGGATTTTCAGTTCTACGAAGCTTATTTGTTGTTTATAAGATGGCTCTTTGAGTTTTCTAATGAGTAATGAATGATGAACAAATTAGTTGAGTTAATTTACCTAATTGATCTAAGTTGGTAACTTGGAAAAATTAATAAAGAAAATACAGGAATTATAAAACGAGATAAAGTTTTAAATACAATAGTTCTTAACGAGCGATACGTACAATGTTAAATCACGTATGTTATAATATTCAAATCCTAATCACACATAAACAAAATATAACATGCGTGATTTCTGATTTGTTCATGTGTGATTAAGGTTTGAATTTTATAACATGCACAATTTAATATTGTGTGCATCGTATGTTAAGGATTATTGTATGTTACATTTCTCTGTAAAATATAGAAGTTTTATTGTTTTAAATATAAAATATGAATGAGTGAAATAAGATAAACGAGAAAAAAAATTGGCCCTTAGAATTGGGACGGTGGCGGCAACGGATGGTGAAATAGGGATGAGGGGGAGGGGGGATGATTTTAACTTTTAAGAGAATTGAATATCTTGTGTATTGGCGATTTCATTTCATTAACCAACAAAATATCATTTTTTCATTCCCTTACAATGGTCAATTCCATTTCACCTTTCATTCTTACGTACAAAACACTGCTTTATTGTTTATGACAAGATTCTAAACGCCAACAAAGCTCAATCTTTTCATTTCAAACTAAAAATAACTAATTTATGTTTTTATCAATTATCGAACATCTTTGACCTCCATAACTTTTCTATTCAACCCATTTATATTTATATGAATATATTGTTTTGGTGACATGTTTTTTTTACTTTTCATAACCAGTGGCGGACCTATGAACTTTTCTCATGGGGGTTGGATTTTTTTACGGGTCGTATCACTATTGCTATATAATTTTTTTTGGATCCAGTTCAAGTCGGGTCAAGTCATATTAAAAAAAATAAGAATAATCAAACTAAACTTTATACAATAAAAAATACACTAAACATCATTGCAAAATTTTGACGAGGCGTTCGAGATTTTCACATACTAAAAAGAACTTAAAAGGGCTTAGTGGTGGTGATAAAAGGACCTCGTACATCAAATATTATAAGTCATGGCTTCTTCTTATAATGTATCACGAAAGTCGTGTAACCATCATGTATCATAAAAGTCGTGTAACCACTAACCATCATGAATTAGAGGCCACCATAAATAGCACATGGAAGATAAGTTTGATCACGATAACCATGTGCATGTGTAAGCATGTATAGGTAAGGATGCTAACATAAGGTTTTTAATTATTGGTGTGTTTTCTATTTATAAAACATGAAAGAGAAAAAAAAATTTCAAATGCCATTTTAAAATGCAAAAGTTTACGTTAAATGAGCTCATGCTCTAGTGATACCCGGTGACTTACTCTAGGGGAGGTCACCACTTGGAGTCTTGTCCGTGACAAAATGTCATGCGTGAGTTAAGGGTTTACCACAATGGGTCTTCAGACGGTGAGTTTTCCCTGGATTTAGTGACATGGTCGGTCACCGAAATCATCTACTTTTACAATCAAGACATTTTATTAGACACTTGGTAGGCAACAGTCAAAAGCTAATTAGGAGGTTCTATTTTTTGGCATCTAACACCATAGTTTCAACCAATCAAAAAGGTTCATGCATCCAATAACGTTTAACTAACATAGATTCAAGTTAATATATCAATTTAACAAAAAATGACCGTGGGTTCATCCTCCATGTCAAAACCCACTTCAAACCACACATGAACCTCTATTCAAAACTCTAAATTACATAAATTCTACCTAATACTAATTAAAGTTGTGATTCCAAACACAAATTCTACATAAATCTACATTGAATTGCTAGGGTTGGTACAAGATTTCCATTATTCAAAAGTCCTCCATCATGCATTTCTCCATCAAGTAAAACTTTACAACTTACATTAGGTTTGTTATCTCAAGAAGATCATAATTCTTGCTCAATGTCTAAATTGTGTTCTTGAACCCCTTTATCTCTTCATGTTGTCGCCACCCACAAGAAGGAAATTGAAGATTTTTTTATATGTTTTTTTCTCCTACACTAACTAGTTGTTACATATTTACGCATTCAGGCCATCTTGTTTGATCCTTGGTTTGTTTGTAACTGGAACTTACATAATACATGCAATTAATAAATAAAAACAAGTGTGGTTATTCACATATCTAGTCCTTTAATATAATCACTTATACCACATTATATTTACCTTCTAGTTATCTTAACATTACTAGCATTTATTTAACTAAATTTCATTCGTTTTCGTGTTACATAGTTGTAAGTGGACGTGTATGATTAATAAACACCCTAACATGTTTCTAAAGGATTTCACAACAAAGGGATATCATTATACTAAGAAATTTTGCCCTATTGTCAAACCAACCACTGATATGTTGGTTTTATCGGTTCCATTTCGCATGGATGGGTATTTGGCAAGTCGAAGCCACTAAGACTCTTACTAACAAAATTCTATCTGATACCGTTTATACGGTACAACCTATTGTCTTTGCTGAATTGATCACCCACATCATGTTACTTGATTCCTATGGCTCTTTATGACTATAGACTGATTAAAGAGCTTTGTTTTTTCAGTTTATCCACACCTTTAATCTCAACCGGCTTTCTTTTATATGGTTATAGTAAATACAAGTTCCTTCATTGTCGACATTTAGTTACTTTTCCATGCAAGTTTATATGCTAATGGCATCAACATGACTTAAAGTTCCTAGGCGTTTGTGATTGATTTGATTGGGTGTTTACACCTTTAATTGGAACTCAAGGACTTGGGACGTTGGATTACATTTTGGGTATATGTCATATTCTTTAATGATATTCTTCATTCTGCCATGCAATAGGTATTAAAATGATATATTACATCATACAAGTTATTGTCAATGCACACCCTCGCCTTTTTAGGACCAAAACTTTCCTTGATGTTTTGATACGCCCATGAATGATCCTTAGATTTACAATAGCACTATTGGTGCATTATAGTATCTCGTCTTGATTCATCAAGAGATTGCTTATGCAATATGTAAGGTTTCATAGTTTTTCTTTTTTTGTTAAAACTATTGATTGCATTTGATAATTTCAAGCTTATTATTTGATAACATAGGTACTATCATTCATGTGTCAACTATTCACATGTCTTATAGTCTTGATTTCATTCTTACGCAGATGATGACTAGCCTGTCCCAATGATCCTTGTTATACCACATGCTAGCATGTGCCTCCTCAACTAGTCCCATGAGTTCGAGTTCCAAGGAACAACATACGATTACTCGTTCTAGTATTGTACATACGGGGTATTGTACCAATCTTATAACCAATTAATTGTCTTTAACACAAATTAGCATTATTAGGTTCAAGAGTTACACGTTGCTGTGAATGTCTAGCCTATAAAACATATTAGAGTAACTATGTAGGTAGGGTTTTTTTTTGACAGCCAACGAAGATCTCTTATTAAAAAACACAAAACCGACAAGTAACTATACAGGTAGTTTTTTTTTTTTTCTGACAGGCAACGAAGATCTCTTATTCAAAAACACAAAACCAACATAGCAAGCTACTATATTGGAAGATTACAATTTGCAGACACCGATAAACATAACATTAGAGCTTAAACTTGTAGGCTAAAATTTCTTCAGTTACCCCATGTAACTCCTAGAATTTTTAACCGACACCTTATCGATTTGAACACGCATTCTTTCACTTCCTCGACCACTTGTATGTATAATCTCCTTGGCCACTATGTAGGTAGTTCATAATAGTTACTTTGTGTTATTAAATTCTATAATTAGGTTAGCTAGTCATTTCTATATATAGAAGTGTGATTTTCATTAATGTATATATGTAATTGTTGTATATAGAAAATATGATGCATCAATACACTTCTCTCAACGACACATTTTTTCCATCTTTATACTCTTTGACACACATAAATCTTAATTGTAAAGACAATTAACTTAGGGTGGTCAGGGCACTAAGGAGTCTGGTGACCACAGTGAAAGACCACCGCATATGGTATGGTCACAGTTAGTGATGATGGTCACAACTGTGATGGTTAGTGGTGAACATTGTCTAACAATCTTTTGATTGTTGGATTTAAATTGTTTTATTTTATTTTTTGAAAGAGAATTGCATGTATGAAAACAATCTTTCATTTTATAAAATATTGCATGGATGAAAACAATATTTTTTACATGTATGAACCACGAAGAAAATGGTAAATTTTTTGATATTTACATCATTATCCTATCAAGTTTAAAATAATTAATTTCTTCAACCTTTTAAATAAATACAACTAGGGATACCTTTTTAGTTTTTACACACATAAATCATGACTAAAAACACAATTAGTGTATTCTCCTAATTTCCTTTAACCGGTGACCTTTTGTTGGTCACCGTTTTGTGGGCCCACACAGTAAACTTGCACCTCTTACCATCATACATCACACACATTTACATAAAACCCTCAATATCATATTTCTTCATAGTTTTCTTGCCCCCTTTCCTCCTCCTGTGCCGGCCACCGCTCTCACTCAACTCATCACCACCACCGCCACCGTCACCGCCGCCGGTACCACCGTCAGCTGCCCCTGCAACCCACCCAACAAATTTCCAGTTTTACCCTTCTTGCCCATCTCTTTTTTCAACCTTTTTTCTCTCTTTATATGCATATCCATCATACCCAGAAGTGCCTCACGTTTCTTGACTGTTTCTTGAACCTGCCACCATCAAACCACCATAAAAGAGGTGTTCTTTAGTCTTATCAAGATACCCGCACATGGTTCGCAAAAGGGTTTTCAAAGTTTTGACCTTTTTGTGAATTGGGTCAGAATTGTTGGACCAGTACAGTCAGATCTTCAAGAAAAAGTTGGTATCTTGGTTGTTTGTTAGTTTTATGCGATACCCAGTTCTTGTTTCTAGAATTTTAGGGTTTTAATCAAGTCTTTTAATATGTTTTTGTTGAGGATTTGGTGTTGTCTTGCTTAAATTTGTGCGAGATTGTTAGGTTTCTTGGCAGCTGAAAAGTTCCCTTTTGACTTCAAGAGTTGTATGCTAAATGGTATATTGTTAAGTGTTTATGTGGGTTGGGTGTAGGTTACAATGGTACTTTGATAAATTAGGGTTTCAATTTAGGGTTCTGAAATGTCTTGTTAGTCAAGTGGGCATATTCATATTCTGATTGTTGTTCCAAACATGGCTGCAAATGGTCAATGTTTTGTGGAATGGAAAGAACAATATGTTTCGAAAGAAAGGGGCAAGAGGGTAGTTCACTATTTCTTAAAAGATACTTCGGGTGAATCGATTTTAGCGGTTGTTGGAACCGAAAGGAGTGTTAGGCATATGTTTTATGTGGTTGCTGAGGACTTTTTGAAAGCCAACGAGACCGATTATTCGGTCAATGCAGGGTACCGATGGAGGTCAAGGAGAGAGGTTGTTAATTGGCTTACTTCTATGTTATCGAAACAGCATGCGCAAGGTGAACATTCTAGTAAGTTTCTTGAATTTTTACTAATCAGTTGCATACATTGTATCTTGAGATGTTTATAAATGTTTGACCATTGTTGTATTTGTATATCTGAATTATCAATTTGCAATTAGATTGATAGAAAATCAGCTTTAGCTAAGGTTTCTCGAGGGGTGTTTGGATGAGTGATTTGGAAGTAATTATTGCAACATGAATAATAGGATTAAGATAATCTGTTAAACGTTGTGGGTAGATAGATAAGTCATTCACAATAATCGGTTTATTACTCTTTACTCTTTACATGCTGTCAAAATCTGATTTTTCTGACCTAAATATTATAACCGTAATTGATCAACTTCAAGTTGCAATGCATTGTATAATACTTAGAATATAACATTTTTCTGTTGGTTATCGTCCTCCAATGGTAGGTGTTTTAAAATTTAATTTTTGGATATTAAATTTTGAAATTATGTTGGACGGAGAGCCTGTTTTGGATGATAAAATCTTACAAAATACTATCTAGGGCATGCACTGTGATTGTCTTCTATGAATGGGGAGTCACAATAATAATGATGAGTGATGACGTTTATTTGTCGTGTTCGTGTTTGTCGTGTCGTATGGTTTTTGTCCAATATAGGGGAATTTTTTAATAAATATAATAAAACCCTATCAATTCTCATAAATACACACAAGCGTTTGAATCACATAAATACCATGTTCGGTTTTTATTTATTGCACGTGGATTCTATCGTCTATGACTATAGTATTATTTTTTATACAGGGTATTTCTTTGAAGTTTCTAAAGTAGTAATAGAGTTTTTTGTTGGAAATTTTAAATGCAGAAGCCCCTAAAACTGATCACATTTCGGAGTTGGTGCTTCATTTCAGAATCGTCTTGCAAATAATTTGAATGTACGGGTACTGGATATAGTGTGGTCAGGTGCAGCATGGACCTGCAGTAAACAACTCAAACATTTCCCAGCTTTTTGCAGAAACGGGATTACAATAGCGGTAAGTTTGTTAATAATTAGATTTACACTATCTTTTCACATGATATACTTACTTTATATATAAATGTTTGTTTTGTTTTGTATCAGTAGATGGTGTTGGTTTTGCAAAACAAAAGAAAATAGTAACTTACATAAAGACAGTCTGAAAAGATAATCTGTAAAAATGTAAACTCAAAAGTCTTAAAACACACAATCACGGAAGATGTTGCATGTACGGAGTGACCTTAATAAGTAATGAAAGTAAAGTATTTTTCTGTTAGTGTGGTTTTTCAAAGTACGAGGTTTACAACAGAAATGTGAGTTAAGTACATTAATTTTTTTACCGTAATCATACTCGTTATGTTGTTGGTCTTAATTAATGAGGATACAGTTGACATTAAGACCAGTAAACCACCAAATCATTTGGTGGTTTGTTTTTATTTTTGTCCTAAAGTTGACTCATTTTCATAACGGTGGAAATTTTGACCTATTTAATTGGGAACAAGTCGATATGTATGAAGTTCGAAAAGGTCAAAAGAAAGTCAAAGTTGTGGCTGAAGAGAGTCCTATATACTATACATATTTAATTTGTGTGAAATTTTCAGGTACAATCATTTGTTTATGTTATGGCCGAAGAGGAAAAATGCCACCTTGCGTATCTTGAAGATATGTACGAGGATCGAAAAGGTCAAAAGAAAGTCAAAGTTAGATGGTTTCACCACACTCAAGAAGTACGAGCTGCCATTACGCTTAAAAGTCCTCATCCAAAAGAGGTTTTTATTACACCTTATGCACAAGTTATCAGCGCCGAGTGTGTTGACGGCCTGGCCCTTGTTTTAGCCCGTGAACATTACGACAAATGCGTGTCTACGTTCCCAGAGGATCTATTGAACAGGGTTCATCTTTGTGTTGAGACAGTTCAAAACCAACCGTGTGAAACCGTTTAAGTTGACTAAATTAGGTGGGTATTTTGATCAGCCGGTTTTTTCGGTTCTTGATACCGACATTCTCGAAGATGAAGAAAATAGCCCGAGAGATGCTGTTAGGTTAGGAATTAAGAGACCTAGGAGTTCTCGAGGGCGACAGATGGCGTCGTGTGATTCGTCCAGCATGGACGTGAAATATGAGATTTTGAGACGAAAGCTAATCCCTAAGTATGTGAAGAACCGGGGAATGAATCTCATGTTTCTTAAGGTTAATGAAAAGATCGAGTTATTGAGCTTAGATAGCGGTATTCACGGATGCTGGTTTAGATGTACTGTATTACAAGTTACGAAGAAACAGATGAAAGTCCGATATGATGATTTGATGGAGGAAGGCGGAAGCGGTAATCTTGAGGTATGATATTGCTTATTCTTTTATAGAGTTGCAACTTGCAAATGACCGAACGTTTGTGAACCGTTCGGCGGAAAGTTCGTTTGTGTTTGTTCATTTAAATAATGAATGGACGGGAACAAGAATTTTCGTTCATTTAGTTAACTGAACGAACATGAACAAAGGCCAGGTTCATTCATTTATGCTCATGAACTTTTGGTAACGTGTTCATTTATGTTTGTTTGTGGTCAATAGTTCATTTGTGTTTTTTATTTTTATATTTTATTTAAATGCTTCAAAATTCCGATAGAATAAAATATTTAATAAGTATCAATGTATTATATATTATGTTCATGAACACTTGTGTTCATGCGCATTAGTTTGTGTTCGTGTGTGTTAATGAATGTTCGTTTGCGTTCATTACCTAAAATTAACAAATGAACACAAACACGAACAAAAAATCACGTTCGGTAAGTGTTCATTAACAGTTCGTGAACACATAATTTCTTTAACAAACGTGTTCGTTCGGTTTGTTTTCAGCTCTATTCTTTTTTAGTGTATTATTTTGTGGGTCATTTTCATCTTTTGTGTTCCCTTTGCTTTTGTGGTTTGTGATTGTGGTTCCTATATATCACAAAGTTAAGGGCCTGTTAGTTTGGTCAAAAGGTCTAATCAGGTTTGGGTCAAAGCCGGTGAAATTTCTGCAGGGGTTACAACGGGCTGGATGAGGTTGGGTTGGCCCGGCAATACTTTATTTTGTCTATAATTTAGTTGCATAAAATAAAGATACGCTAAATACAGCTACAAGAAGCTATTAGTAAACCATTGGTCTGATTCCGAAAAGTAAACCGTTTAGGAGGTTGTAAACATTTGAGCGGATTTTAAACCACTTGACGTGTTTTGGTTTTTAGTTATTTAGGTTTTTGGGTCTTTAACTTTCTAGTTTTCTGATTTATATGTTTATTGAAGAATAAGTTAAAGGATAAAGAAGACAAAAGGATCTAACTTTTTGACTTTTTTTTCTTTTAAAGGAATGGGTTCCAGCTTTTAGATTGGCCACGCCTGATAAACTTGGGATAAGATGCTCGGGCCGACCCACGGCAAGACCCGCTCGCATGGAAAATGAAACCGATGTTGCTTTTGAGGTTGGGTCCCCAGTGGATGGCTGGTGGAGTGATGGGTGGTGGGAAGGGGTTGTCACTAAAATTGGTGAATCCGATGATGGGGATGTTCAAGTTTATATTCCCGGTATGTTTCTTAATTTAAATCATGAAAGAGTAAAATGCCATTTTCGTCCCCTGAGGTTTGGCTAGTTTTGCAACTTCCGTCCAAACGTTTGTTTTCCCGTATCTGGATCCAAAAGGTTTGAAATCTTGTCATTTTCATCCGGTCCGCTAACTCCATCCATTTTTCTCCGTTAAGTCAGGGGCATTTTCATCTTTTTTGTGAACATTCGTTTTTTTTTCCAGGGGTATTCGGTCTCTTTACATGAAGTGAAAAAGACCGAATTGACCTTTAAGTTAGCAAAAAGACAGAAATACCCCTAACTTAACAGAGGAAAATGGATGGAGTGAACAAGCCGGATGAAAATGACAATATTTCAAACCTTTGGACGAGAGTCGCAAAACCAGCCAAACCTCAGAGACGAAAATCCGAAAAGGGCATTTTCTCATCATAAAAACTCTAGTTTATATTTTTTTTAATCTTGATATATTTCTTGAGCTAAATCTTAGCAACTTGAGCAGCCGAGATTTAATATCATCCCCATAGTATTTATTTTTTTCCCTGACGGGCTCTTTTTTCGTTGACAACAGGTGAAAGTTTGGTTCTTGAACTACACAAAAAGAACATTAGGGTTTCACGAGATTGGGTTGGAGACCGTTGGGTCGATCTAGAAACAAAACCGGACATTCTCTCGTTGATTCCCGTCAATCTTAATGAAATCAAGCCTGGAACTTTCCCCTTTTTATCCAATGAAAACCCTGAACCCGTTGACCCGCCAGAGCCAGTCAACGGTTCCAATGACAGCGACCCACTTCAAAGCGCTGACCCGGACCCTGAGCTCCATGAGAAAGAAAAAGACCCGAGTTTGGTCCATGATGATAATGATTTACAAATTGGTGAAAAAGGCGAGGATGTAAGCGGAAACAAGGAAGAATGATTTACGGAAAAACCGAATGGCGGTTTATGTATATAAGTGAAAAAGTGAGGTTAGAATGTGTACTTGTTATTACTGATCTGTTTTAGAGAACATCTAACTAGGAGAATGAGAGACACCTTATGGTGGGTGTCTCCAAATTTGTAAGGTTCTTTTTAGTAAAAAAGGCAAGTTCTTTTTGTTGATCTAGAATGCTTTGATGACTTGTACATTGTGCAATGGAAGATGTACATTTGTCATCTGGGAAGGGGGGGGGGGGGGGGGGGGGGGGGGGGGCTTTTGGTTAGCTTTTGTGTACCATTGTTGGTGGGACTTACTTTAACAGTGGAACTGTTGAGTAGGTTATGAAGTATGGTTTATCATTTATTATTGTTTTCTGTTGAAATTCTTTTGTTCTTTCTTTTTTTTTTAGAAGTTTGAAATTTCTGTTGAAATTCTTTTGTTCTTTCTTTTTTTTTAGAAGTTTGAAATATCAATCTTGTTATTGAAATGATACAACTTTTACCCTTCCGTATTGATCCTCTTAATTGATTCCATATTAATTCTCATAATTAATTCCATATTATTTCTCTAAATTAATTTCATATCATCTCTCATGGCAATTCATATGAATTCTCTAAATCGGTTGCTATATTTATTCCCACTTGTTAGTGATACATTCCTTTTTGAAGCAATGTTTCGTGTTTGAGCAAAAAGAGTTTACAATAATTGGTGTAAAGTAGAAGTAACAAGTTAAAAAATTACTATGTTGTAAATTTATTATATAAGTTTTAATTTCACCCTTTATAACTTTTTATAATATATGTATTTAACTCTTTTAGTTTTTATTTAATTTGATTTAAATACTAATACTTTGCGTTCGTAAACTATTTTTAAAAAACATTGAACACCCTTAGAATTTAACATCAAATTCTACTTTAATATCTCAACAAACTTTTTTTTTTTAAATTTAAATGTAGATATCATATACCAAAGTAACAAATTACAAACAAGTGGCAGGTAAACGGGCAACAAGCTGCGCCGCAACCCCCTTTTGAATTGCAAAACCAATCCTACTAAAGATGAAACGGCCCTTAAAGGTTGAAAGATTACTATTCACAACCTGTTGGACCCTGTTTAGAAATTCCACAGCCTCTGGGGCTAGGGACCCAAATGTATCAAAAGCGAATGGGACAAACCGCAATAAAAAATCAAGACGGTGTAGCCTACGCTGGCACCCGTACAAATCTCGACAAGTATCTACTTGTTACTGCATAGCTTCGACTTCCCAAACTTTAACATCTCAACCTCCTCCCAACACTTGAAACTATCAATACATGATTCCTTTGCATAACCATTATGGTAAAATCAGTCATTCACCCGACAAGATTGTTATAATATAATAATACCTTTTCAAACAACAAAAAATAAATAAATAAATAAATAAAACATTAAAAACGTAGTAATATCACAAATCTAATGTCATGAGATATTGGTGTTAGATTTACTTACAATTTAAAAGCTAACATCAAAATGACAATCATATAATATATTAAAATAACTCGTTTTAATTTATCTTTATTCCCAATTTACTTTTCTCATAAATAAATCTTATCGGTCAATAAAAAATATATATATATCTTAACAAACACGACTGGCTCAGGTGTTACACTCATGTTGTTTTACAGCACATACTTTTACAATCCTTTTTAAAACATACTACCCAAAATGGGACATTACAAAATCCTACTAGAGTCTCACAATTTAGTAACATGTTTATAGACGTAGTTTTTGCCCTTGATTTAGCTGAAATGACAAAATTATCCCTCAATTGGGGAGAGTTAATGGTCGTTAGAACCAGAGACAAAACATGTTAAGACTTGAAAGTTAGGAACAAAGGCTGTTAAAAGGTAGACAGAACAACCAAACCTCATGGATGAAAACATGTTAAGACTTGAAAAAGTTGCTACACAAATGGGAAAGAAGGAGATGCTATTGCCGACCCCTTTCACAGACGTTACTATAAGTCATCTCATCTCATCAAACATTTTAACCCATTATCTGTAAAACCAATAATATAATATATAATTTTTTTAGAAAAGTCTTTACAACCAAATAAATCAAGTGACGAAAGTAAAAGTTATTGAATTTTTGGCATTCGTCACATGAAAACTCTCTCCAGAGTGGATTGGGAAAACCTTCCCAACTTTTATATTTATTAAAAACGTTGGTCGACCAAATAAACGGTAGAAAAAAGGCATTTAATTGTTTATCATCGTCGCTGGCATCAAAATCCAAAGGTCTTTAGTTGGGTTTTTTTTCGTTTTTTTTTTCTTGTGAGGGATTAAAATGATGGGTTTCTATGTTTTTGTTTTAATTCATGAGACTAAATGGTCATTTTATAAAATTTTGTAAGAAAAAGTGTGATAAGGTGTGGAAAGTATATGTACCCTCCATATACTTATATACTTTATTCAGTTCTTTTTAAACCGTGTGGAAGATTCTATGAGTATAGAATATGGACACCAACAAATGCCGTCAAACCCACAACATACAAACACAAGGAAAAAAAAGAAAACCGTACAACGAAAAATTACATTATTACGTCTCTAATATTATAATCGCACCATTTCTCCCATTCTAGATTGTTTAACCTTGTTCTTCGTTCTATCATAAATACAAGTTGGCTTTTATATCTTCCACTTAAAACTGGGATATTATACCCCTTGAACTAAATCTCATTTCTTGCTTTCCATATCATCCACATTCTAGTCATAAATACCATGCTTATTGTCATTTCCCACGCCTTCGATCCCTTGTATGTCTTTACAAAATCCTACACTTTTTTTAGTGCATTATCTATCTTCTGAGCATAATATCATATCAGATTTTATTGATTTAATACTTTTTTTTAGTAAAAGTGGGGGTGTACATACGCTAATTCGCCAACTTACCATAACCAATTCTAAATACATAGCTTATTTAAATTTTATGTAAATAAATTTACAACTGTTTAAAATACTTTTAACCAACACAATCACTTTTATTGATTTAAATGAAACTTCAATGTGTTATATTTTTTAAATAGTAAAAACATCCTAATTCTAATATAAACTCATTTACAAATCATTTTTATGGTTTAGAATTTAGACCATTTGACATCAGCTTTATTGAGCTCAATGCTAATTTGATTTTTTAAATAATAATAAAACATTACAAATGACACAATTTTTGTGAGAGGGGGGTTAGGTTTTTAGGTGGTGGTGTGGTGGGGATTCATTGTTTGTTTTGTGTTTATTTTGTTTGTGTTCACACTAATTCTCGTGGTTCTCCCGTTAAAACTAGTTCTCGCATGAACCCTACACTATATAATCATATTTATCCGATTTTTAGTTGAATATTATCATTTTAGCTCATTTCCACTAGAATCCATACAAAAACAAATCAATGCTTGTCTTTTATTACCAATACTAAGTTAGAACCCCGTGTGTTACACAACTTTAATTACTAAAACTTATATTATAAAATAATTATTATAACAATGACATTATATATAATATAAATAATATGATAATTTTAATTTATAATATATTGTCTGTGCACAAATCTTAAAAAAAACGATTGAACTTAGCTCATGAAAAATTTAAATAATATTATAATTTATAAAACAATTGATATATCAATCAACAATACATATATTCAACGGTGTGATAAGATTATAATATTATTACATTTATTAATGGTATTATACAGTTTTATAAGATTATAGTTTATATTTCCTCGATAAGGATTATATAGAAGTTTATGATTTACATCTTTTTATATTCAACTTGGGTAATACACGGGTTTGTAACACCTATAAATTAAAATAATAGCCTATCTTTTTTTTTTATATTTTAACCCGTATAATACACATTTTGTAAGCTACTATATTCATAGAAGGATACCTATATTGTGTTGTATTTAATCATTATATATATTCAATTGAATATTTTAATTGTAGTAACATATATTTATTTGCTAATAATAACAAAATATTTTCACGTTATCTATATAATATTTTTAGTTGGTTTATATCCTAGAAATATTAATCATGTTATGCTACATAAACATCATTTTGTTTTGCAAATAGTTTCTTTGAATCTTGTAACAATTTTAAACTCAAATTTGTTTACCGATTATCTTATTAACGTTTAAGTGATATTTAATCATGTTGCACAACTCCACGCCTTATTATTTAGCTTTTCATCAATTTGACTAATATAATATAATTTTGTTGACAAAAATACTCAAGATTTTGTGAGCGATTAATGAGTTACTACGAAACAAATTTATTTCAGGTATTAACTTAATAAAGTTCTTTTTATCACTCTGACCACTTTGTTATGAGCTAATTTTTTAATTAAAACACATTTAATATAAATAATAATAATAATAATAAAATAATAATAATATATTGGTTATCCATAAGATATTTTAAATACAAAATTAGAATATAAAGTTAATATTATAATTAAGTAGTGTGAGAAATTGACATATATATTTATTGGTTACCCATAAAATATTTCAAATCAAAATTAGAATATAATAAAGTTAATATTATAACCAGGTAGTGTGAGAAATTGTCTTAGCATTTGTTGGAATGCTTTATTAGATTTAGATTAATGCATTTTTACCGTAATTAATGTTTAATAATGTGTACCTAAAATGAACTAATCACTTAGACCATCTCCGATCAAGATCAAAATTCTTGCAAATAATTTTGCCACACCATCTCATTATTCACTCTATTTATTCATTTAAGACATTCCTACTCACAGACGTCATTTTCCATGTATGCCTAAAGAACATTTCTAGTCTCTTTCTACTTTTTCTCTCTTCAATTCATTATCCATATCACAAATGCATCTCAAATGCATTGCATTGGTTTTGGTCTGATACTTTAAATTTATTTCTACTCTCTTTCATCCATGATATATTTCTTTTATATCATGTGTATACCATTTTTGTATGATTGATTTCATGTTTTTAATTAAAATGATTTACTTTTAAAATAAATACAACATTTTAGTTTTTCGCACCATAGTATGCAAGTCGTGTGCCATTGTGGCGCAATTCGTAAGAACTTGTTATTTCAGTATAGACAGACGAAGGTTTTTAAAAGTTTTAGTCGTAGGCCAATGTCGTAAACGCTCTGGCTAACGACCATTTTGTTTGATTTAAAATAAAAAGAAAAAAAAACTTCATTTCAATTTAATGCAGGAATTCATTACAACAAATTAGCTAGGATTATCAGATTTTATCACCCACAACTATTGGCTATTGACTGCGCCACCCCTTACTATTACTTTGACGCCTGTCACCCCCAACTTAATACTTTGGTTGTCCTGTCACCCCGTCATTAACCAAACACTAACCCAGTTCAAAAATGACCACATCACCATGCTGCGTCGGCAATAGATGGCCACATCAACAAAAACACTCACCGGTTAGTGTTTGGTTAACGAAGGGTGGCAGGACAACTCGAAGTGTTAAGTTGAGAATAGCAGCGGCCAATAGCCAATAGTTGGGGGGATAAAATCCAATAACCCAATTAGCTGATGGCCCGTATGTATGATACGAACCTTATTCACATAAATTTAAACTTCAAATATTACACATGCATTATCATGGAATATGTAGTGTGGAAACTTGAATTCAAGAGTGATTTGATAGTGGACTTGTATCCAGTGAAGCATATGCTAGCAGCTCCGGGTTGCATATGCTCCCCAATTGAGCCCATTTGTTGAAGTGACTTCTGCATTGCAACATACCCTTCATCACCTTGAGCTTTGTTCACAAACTCATTGTCTATTTTCGCAATGCTTTCGTGCACCTTATTCACCAAATCATGCAACATGGTCTCGTCGCTAGCTTTGCACACTGCGTTCGAGATCCAAATCATGTTACAAATGGAGTCTTTTGACACCTTTGTTACAAGTTTTCTACAAAGATTCACAAAGTGTGTTAAGCGCGACGTTTTCTGGACGCCATATGCTTCTTTAGATGCCGCGCTTGCACACTTCCATATCAAAGCAGACACCACTTAAACCCGTGTTGGTCGTTGCAACCCCCCCCCCCCTTTTCCACTTGCGTTGGTTCTTAAAGTGTCTATTCCGTTGCGACCAAATATGAATCTTTGTTACACGAGCAGCCGCACTAGATTTACCAACCATGAACCAAAGCTAAGACGTAGTTAGCACCTACATCGTTACAATCAATCGAGAGATTGTTGCTGATCGTTCCTGCAAGCGGATAAAACTGCGACAAAGTTTCAGATAATGACTTCTTTAGAACCAGTGACCTTTGTAGGGCTTGGAAGATATTGTCACCATTTTGAGTTGGGTAGTACAAGATGAGTGGTACATAAGGAGTGATAATAAGTTGATCTAGGATAGCATTAATGGACGATTAATGCTATCTAGAAAATATTGTAATTGCAATATTAGATGTGCCCTCCAAATGCCCTTTTATAGTATGATGATTTGTGATCAATATTTTTTTTCCATTTAATAACATAACAAACACTTGATATTTAATTATATTTAACCATCATAATTGCTATCAATAATAGAGGCTGGGTGTATGTAAACTTGATTTTGGTTATGATTAATTTTATAAACTAAATGATAACAACATGCAATAGGGGACCTTAACATTACAAGATTTTGATTATGATTAATTTAATAACATGCAATAAGGGGACCTTAACATTACATAAAGGAAACTAGGATTTTCGGTAACTAAGCTGGCCTGTAGACCCTTCCAACTAATAAATATATTGGATGATTCTTAGGTACATTTCTATGTTGGAGGTTTCCAAATCAATCCTTAGAGTTTCGTTTTTATTCCGTAAATCATGGTTAAAAAATATAGAGTAAATTGCCAAAATCGTTCTAAAGGTTTGGGCATATTTGCATATTTTATTCAAAATGACTTTTGTACATTGTAGACCTTCACCTTAATTTTTATTTTTTTTATTTCTTTGTAATTTTCATCCTTAAGGTTGGCAACTTATTGTGACTTTCATCCCTTGAAAAATGGTCCTCGGATGAAAATGACAAGAATTCAAACTTTTTGGATGACGATCCTATCTTAGGGACGAAGGTCGCAAAAGTGACCAAACCTTAGGGACGAAAATGGTATTTTACTCAAAATTATAATAACAATACTAAGACACTTCAAACTTTAATATGATTTAAATATTATTATATTTAAATACTAGTTTACAAACCCGTGTATACGGGTTTAATATCGAAAAAAGTAAACCATAAATATATATTTGTAGTTATAAATCTTCCTATACTGATAAATGAAAATCTTTTTTGAACATGTGTCATTTCTTGGTGTTTTGTCACCTTTTTTCCTATTTATCTCTATATTAAATAATAATATAATAATTTAAAACAAAAAAAATAGATAAGAAAAAATATTTATACAAGAATAAACATTTGTTTTTATTATGTTCATAATAATAATAATAATTTTAAACAAAAAATTAGATAAGATAGAAACATTTATTTTATTATGATCATATTAATATAATAATTAATAATAATAATATAATAATAAATAATAATAATAATATAATTTAGACAAAAAAAAGTTGTGAATACATATTTAACAAAGTAAAATGCTATACATTTTATTAAACACTTGCAATATACAAGTTTCTTTTCTTGACGACTATATGTGTTAACATATAACATTATATTTTATTAAACACATGCAATATACGAGTTTTTTTAAAGATATATATATTTTTATTTTGTTATATAAAATGAAATTTATGCAAAATAAAAAAAAGTAAAATGTGATAATAAGTAAACAGTACATCAATTTTAATTTTTAAAAGATAAATCTTGATGACTATTTGTATTAACATATGACATTGTATTTTATTCAACACGTGCAATATACGAGTTTTTTTTAAAATATATCTTTTTATTATTTAATATATAAAATCATATCTATTCAACCCGTGTAATACACGGGGTTTTAACCTAGTATATATTATAACTAAATTTTTTATATTATATCTATAAAGTTACAATTATGTTTATTATAACTAAATTTTATATTATGTCTATAAAGTTACAATTATGTTATTTATGTAACGCTGTTTGCCAATAAGATTTTGGTATATTTTATATTAAATATAGAACATATAGTATATAAGATTTTGGTATATCTTATTGGATGAAAATTATTTTATGCATTTGTATTAGTTATAGATAATCAATAAAATTATCATAGATATATAACTATTTTTTACATTTATATTAGTATAGGTAACCATTAAATTAAGAAAAATATTATTTAATATTATTATTTAAGGGTGAGAAAGATTTATTTTTTAAAATTTATTGAGATTTTATAGGAGTTACAATTTTATTGAAGAATTTATTAAAAATGATAAATTATTTGTATAAAAGATATAAATAAAAATTATGAGGTTAAAGGAGATAATATCACATGGCATTATTTGAAATCGTTTATTAGAATATATATATATTATATATATATATATATATATATATATGTATGTATATAGGGGAAGGTTCATTTGAGAAGAAATTTAATGTGAGAAGAAAGGGCATAATGGTAAAATATTAAATAGTTTATAACTCATCTCATTAATTATATTATCTCTCATTAATAAAACAAAAACATTTTATCCTACACATTTCAAAATTTATCCTACATATGTCTTACATTTACCGGAATTTACTCTACTCACATGTAAATTTACCTTACACGTTTCAAAATTAACCTACACATACCAAAATTTATCCTACACATCTCGAAAATTGTCCTTACACCATAAATTATTTAATCTTGAAAGAGTATATGAAAAAAATGAGTTACAAATTTAATTAATCAGCTAATTAATGACAATTATAGATTTACCTATATGTCTTTTTTTATAACATTAAGAGTTAAATGCTTGGTTGGTCCCTATGGTTTATGAAAATTGCAGACTTGGTCCCAGTGGTTCACTAATTACACACTTGGTCCTAGTGGTTTTAATTTTTAAACTCGGGTGGTCCTTAACACTAACCTTTATTAAAAATTCCAGTTAAGCTTTATGAAATGACTAAATTGCCCCTAAACAATTAAAAATAAAATAAAAAAATAACAAAAAGAGATGGCCCACCCCACATCTTCTTCTTCCCCCTTCTCTCTCTAACCCACCATCACCACCACCTCCTCCACCTCATCTTCTTTTCCGGCAAAGTCTCCGAGATCTGCAGCAACATGAGCGAGAAAAACAATATATAATCATAATTCTAGTGGTAACACCACTCAAACTTATTTAAATAAACAAAGAATCAATCTAAACTATTTAATTCAAATTTCAACTTTTGTTTCTCATAATCTTCTTATCAGCTCTTCCTTTAAATATCCCCATCCAATTCAGTAAACAAGCTGGCAAATAGAAAATAGATGCATGGAAATATTGAGCTTCGAGTTATACTTCAGTTAGTGATTTTAACAACTAGTTGTAGGTTCTTCACAAGATTCGAAGATGTCATAATGAAGTCATCATTCTTCTGCAAATCGAGAAAAATGTATCAAAACCCATTTAATAATTCCAAGAATTCAAGATGGATGTTAACCTGAGCAATAATAGTAACAAAAAAAGTGGTATCAGCAAACGGCAGGGTGCTATAATTGATAACAGATCAACCAACTTTTTGCATCTCGCTCTTCTTTTCCGGCGAAATCTTTTTATTAGTGGTGGTGATGGTGGGTTAGAGAGAGAGAGACAGAGATGGGGGAGAAGAAGATGAGGGTTGGCCATCTCTTTTTAGTTTTTTTTATATTTTTATTGTTCAGGGATAAATTAGTCATTTCACAAAGATTTAATTGGAAAATATAACAATGGTTATTGTTAAGGACCACTCGAGTTTAAAATTTAAACCACTAGGACCAAATGTGTAATTAGTGAACCATTGGGACAAAGTCTGCAATTTTCGCAAATCACAGGGACCAACCAAGCATTTAACTCTAACATTAAATACACACATTAAATGAAGTAAATGGAGAATTTCTATTGGTTTAAAAGTTATTCTTTTTATTCTTACAAAATTTTTATTATCATTTGAACTCTCCACTATATATAACACACACACGATTAAGGATCACAAATACATGTAAGGCACTTGAAAAATAGAAAATGATAAAGAAAAAACTTTAGTTTAATTAATATATACATTAAAATTGGGTTAGAACCCCGTGTATTACACGGGCTGAATAAATATAATTTTATATACTAAGTAATAAAAAAAAGTTATATCTTCAAAAACCTTGCATTGCACGGTTTGAATAAATACGCGTATTAAACGATTTAACGTAATCAGCTAACACACACAGTCATCAATGAATGTTTTTGAAAAAAAAATAACCTTGATGTACTATATACTTTTTTATAACATTTTACTTTGTTCTTTTATTTATTATTAGATTAGAAACTTGTGTATAACATAAGTAATAACATTTTACTTTGCTTTTTTTATTTAATTACACGTGGTTGAATCATTAAAATATTAAATTGAATGATTATAAAAAGAAATATTAAATAAATAATAGATAAACGAAAAAAGAAAATAAAATAGTTATATAGGAATAAGTATTGAAATTAATATTAATATTAATAAATAACCCGTTATACTAAACTCTATATATATATATATATATATTGATTCTACTATATAACAAAATGCTTCATTTGTATTTGTTATATGGATATATTATATACCAACTAATATCTTATCTAATTTTAAACGGATAAATAAAGAGATGCGTGATTATATGATTTGGTCATGTGTGATTAGGGTTTTGTAATAATACCCGTGCCACTTGCTCGTCCCTAGCGTATCTGTTTGTATTTAATTATCGCATCTTTTATTAACTATTGTATACTAGAATCTTGACCCGTGCCACGCGTTGCGACGGCAATAGCGCGTCTGTCACTTCGTTATACACGTAATGATAATGACACAACATGTGTGCCGCATATGACGTTACACATTTTTTACTTTGTTAGACATGTCACATGTGTGACATTAACATCATTAAACAAAGATAAAAAAATACAATATCCTGTAAAAGTTATTTAGATAGCCATGTAAAGGCGTAAAAGTAATTTAAATATTAACGTAATTAAGCATAGATACAAAAATAAGTATAATGATGTGTCGCACGTGACGGTGTAAAGTGATAAAAATAATTTAAATAAAATGCGGTGTCAAGTTATTAAGTAGAAAAGGTTGACGGGTCAAATTTGTCAATTACCAAAAGTCATAAGTAAATGTGTAACTTATTTATAAATAAAGGTTAATACTGTTCCATGTCAAAGTTTAAACGGTGTGTAGTGAAAAAAACAAAGGCCAGACTGGCCTTTGTTTTTAGGAGTATACCATAAAATTGTCTTTATGTATTACAGCGGGAACTCGATTGTGATTATTCGGTTTATTATGATATTCGTATTGTATCGATATTTGGTATATCAATCGTAAGAAAAACTTAAAAACAAAATCGAGATATGACCAAAAATATATTGTTACGTTTTTATTTCAAACTTTCTAAAGTTGAGTAATGCAAATATATTAGTCAAATAAACATTATGTTGAGTAATGCAAATACATTAGTCAAATATAGATTATGTGTTTGTAAAGAAAAAAAAAAGCAAAAGAAATAAAACCATTACATTCCTTAGAGAAATTGAGCAGCATTGTATGTATATATTCTTTTCACTTGGTAGATTTCGAGCTGAAAAAAGAAAAGTCAAAGTGGACAAACTACATTTTAACACGTGGATGTGTTTTGTTTTATTGTCACCGACCTTGTGTTTTAAGTTTATATGTATATATAATTTTATTTGGTTTCTTTATGTTTGTTTCCAAGGTTGTTATTAGTCTATAAAAATGGATTAGTGGATTGCGGGCCACAAGATCAATGAGAGAAA
Source organism: Scalesia atractyloides (assembly GCA_947069175.1). NCBI lineage: Eukaryota > Viridiplantae > Streptophyta > Magnoliopsida > Asterales > Asteraceae > Scalesia > Scalesia atractyloides. The sequence continues at coordinate 3,870,227 of CAMTDV010000029.1, forward strand.
AGATTACGAGAGGCCCATTACTATTCATTTGGCTCTCACATAATAATTGTGAAGGATCTTTTGGTTTTAAACAATTGTATTGGGTATCATGCAAAAAGGAAGCCCAAATCCAGTTTGGGTTCGTTCTATTATGATTAAAGTACCGTGAGACTTTGTGAGCATATTGGCCTTTTCCAAAACGAAGACACAAGTAAGATTAGAATACCGACATAAACTAGATTATCATACTCAGTGAATGTTATCAATAACAAAGCTAAGATAGGGTCTAGGATGGTAAGATACAGACAGTCTTACCTCTACTCTGTTGGGATAGAGAGCAGTTTTCAGTGAAACCATCGGCTTGATAGTAGTTTTGCATCAAGCCTTGGAACTAAGGCACTCAGCAATAGGGACAAAGATCGATTGGTGTATTTACCCTCTTGTCTTTCGGACTATCAGCGCCACCACATGATGCATGATTAACCATCAGCCGTTTTTAATGTTATTTCATGAAGTTAGTAAAATAACGTTAAAGTTAGTGCAATTTCACTTTCGCCCCCCCCCCCCCCAAGGGGGAGGGGAGCGTACACACATACATACATTATATGTGTACACCGCAAGCGGGACATCGACATAAACTAGACTTGGATGATAAAAAATTGTGGGAACAATCCAATGCTCCCTTTGATCCAGGTGATACAAGTTTAGAGTCGGCGAGACAATCCGTGAAGTTGAAATGTGTTATGCATGTTGTGATAACAATAGATATGAATCAGATTAATGTTCCTTTTGACCCATGTTGCTTTAGTTCAAAGAGAAAACTTGAGGAAGAGTTTTTTTAGAAGCCGAGAAAATGATGTAGGTGACGACTCGGGAGCTGAACCTGTTCTGAAATGAGATCTAGGTTGAAGATTATCTGAAGATTTGAATTACATTTAATTTCTTAATTATCGTATCTTTTATTTATTTGTCTTATTTGTGTTTATCTCTGAAGTTGTTAGGTTCTAGTATAAATGTTGTTTCAAGATTTATTATGCAGTAGTGTTTGATTGATCAACATACATCCGACTCGAACTTAAAATTTTCAATTATATATATATATATATATTGTTAACGAAGGCTGATAAATAGTAACTGAATTTTTATAATAATATATAATTTGTTTATTAATTTTTTATTTAATATATTATAATAGTTTATTATTATATTTACTTTAATATTTTTTTTCTTTTTTTTAAACCATATATTTCCTTTACCATTTTTTATAATTTGTTTTCTTTTTTTAAACATATATTAATTTATCGATTAATTTGATACTTCTTTAATAAATTACTTTATAACTTTTTTTGTAAAAACTTAAGTACGTAGTTGTACTTGATTTTTTTCCTGACATCCCGTTATAATGTTTTGTTAAAAACGAAGTTGTATCCTAAATAAAATATTTATTTGGTATAATAAAACGATATGCATTAATTTATCGGTTAATTTGATAATTTTTTAAAAACTTAAGTACGTAGTTGTGCTTGATTTTTTTCCCTGACATTTCGTTATAAGTTTTGTTAAAAACGAAGTTGTATTCAAAATAAAGTATTTATTTGGTATTATGAAATAATATGATGATAAACTTAACCGTTATAATGGTTTGACTTTCTAAAAAACATGCATTCTTTTCAAATCACGTTTGTTTTACATTATCATTTGCTCGGTTTTAGCGCAACGCACGACGAAAAAAATACTAGTATTCTTTAAAGCGAATTGTGACTAACTAAATGAGGACGATGGAGAGCATATAAACTCTCCATTAGGTACCTTGTTTGCAACTTTGGCATGAATATAATCACCCATAAAAGATCCACTAATCAACGCGTGAGAAAAAAAATTATCAGACTTATCATTGGCCTCTGAATAATATCGTTCTTATATTCATAAAAAATACACAAGTGTATTTAACCTATAAAATCTAGAAATCGTCATTAAAAAGTTGTTCAAAGCTTCAATGACTTCTAAGGATGTAATCGAGCCGAGCCAAACAAGGTTGGGCTCGAGATTGAACTTAAACGAGCCAGTTCGGCTTGGCTATCAAGATGAAAGTCGAGTTCGAGCTCAACTCGTAAAAAATTCGAGCCAGCTTGAACCCGATCGAGCCGCCTCCTTATTTTTTTCATAATTTTTTTGTGAGTATTTATAACATAGAAAAACAAAAAAACTGAAAACTAACACAGACTTTTGTTCTATTTTTGTTTTTTAAATTATATATTTTAAAAACATAAAGGCAATAAAAAATATTATATGTCTTTTTTTTCGTTTTTTGTTTGAAATTTCTATATCTTATTTAATTAATTTCCTATAAATAAGTTTACAAATTTTGGTTGTGTTGAAAATACTATTCAATTTTGTAGATATTGAGTCACATATGTGAAGGTTTTCTTTTATATGTATATTTTTTTAATGTGGGTGACCAAAGTGGTTTTCTTTTTCCTTTTTTTTAAGTTTTTTACGTTTACACGTTATATAATACACTTCTTTAACCTTTAGTTTTTTAAGTTTCAGTTTTACCTTTATATTGTCATTTTCTTTATATGGATGTTAAGTTTTTTCAATAAAATTACTATTTAATTTTTTTAAACACAAATTTATGCCTTATTTCCTTGTACATTGTGCTTTGTTGGTTATGTTTTTTTTCTGTAATTTGCTTTTCTTCGCTCAAACCCGGTGTATGCTGCAACACAAAAGTGTGGTTCAATATATCTTTTACGATTTAACGGCCTGTCGCAACTCACGGGTCCAAAGTCGACTTAGTTATTATTTTCTATGTTTCATAATTCAGTCTAAATGCATGATTCGCAACGCGCGTGTCCGATTTCTAACCGAACTTTTTTCAAGCAAGTCGCGACTTTTTTACACACTTGTTGACTTCTCTGAAATAACCCTTCAACTATGTTAAAAGTACCAACTCACCCCTCAACTTCCTATAGTCAACTAAAGTGTTCTCATTGGATAAAAAACCATACAACATGCCCTTTGAAAGAGAGAGTGGACAACCCACATCCTCTGTTTTCATTTTTTATGTTTCTAGATCTTCTTCGTCTTCATCGTTTCTCAAATCCACCTTCCATTCATGGTGAGTCCTCAAACACATCAAATTTCTTGTGTTTTTTCCCCAATTCCCTTAATTTCTTACTTGTTCATCTCATCTAAATCAACCCAATTGGTACACGATCTATATTATGTTCGATTAATCAAATCTAAACTAAAGTTTAAATCTTTATGTTCTTTTAGCATCCAATTTTTTATGTTATTGTTTGATAACAGTTAATGTTAGTAATCCGATCACTGTTTTTTGTTTAATTGATTCAAGATAAGGTGATTGTTAATTTGTTAATCAGTTTTGTTGGATCTTTTTGTATCTACATTTAGATCTGTTAAACTAGGGTTTATGATGAGTAATGTTTATGTTTCTTGTTTATGATCGAAATTGTGTTCAGATTCATGAATTGTTTAGTATAAAGATTGAAGATTCTGCTAAAAGTTTGAATTTTGTTATTGGGAATTTGGAATTACAACTGCAGTTAAAAATATTAATGATGAGTAATGTTTATGTTTCTGTTTTTGATTGAAATTGTGTTCAGATAGTATAAAGATTGTATAGTCTGCTAAAAGTTTGAATTTTGTTTATAGGGTATTTGGAATTACAGCAATTGCAGTTAAAAAAAATACTGTTTTTTAATTTTTTGTGTTTTTGTGTTTTGAATTGTAGTTGAAATTGAGATAGCTTATAGCAACAGGACTTAAATTGGTAACTGAGAGTAAGATCGTTGTAAAGTTATGGCAATTCAACATGGGATTGTGGAGAAGGTGGAACCGGAGCACGGTAAGTTGTTTATTGGTGGGATTTCTTGGGATACCGATGAGGATCGTTTGAAAGAGTATTTTGGTAGTTATGGTGAGGTTATTGAGGCTGTTATTATGAGAGATCGCTTGACGGGTCGTGCTCGAGGGTTTGGATTCGTTGTGTTTGCTGATCATGTTGTTGCCGAGCGAGTTGTGAAGGAAAAACACATGATCGATGGTCGAACCGTAAGTTTCTTGTGTCCAAACACCTATGCAACACAATGTGATCAATAATAGTTAGTTGGTTTTTATTTTGGTCTTGAATTTTCAGGTTGAAGCGAAAAAGGCGGTTCCAAGGGAAGATCATCATGGACTAAACCGAACCGTTAGTAGCATTCAAGGATCGGCAGTGGGTCCCATCGGGCGCACAAAGAAGATATTTGTAGGTGGTTTACCATCAAACATAACCGAAAACGATTTCAAAAGTTATTTCGATCAATTTGGTACTATCACAGACGTGGTGGTAATGTATGACCACAATACTCAAAGGCCAAGAGGTTTTGGTTTCATTACATACGATTCAGAGGAAGCGGTAGATAGAGTATTATATAAAACGTTCCATGAACTAAAGGAAAAATGGTCGAGGTCAAACGGGCCGTCCCTAAAGAGATGTCTCCAGGCCCGAACCCGAATCGTAGTCCTTTAATTGGATATAACTACGGGTTAAATCGAGCAAGCACGTTTCTCACAAATAGCTACCCACAAGGTTACAATATGAGCCCGATCGGCAGTTATGGAGTTAGAATGGACAGTCGCTTCAGCCCAGTCGTTGGCGGTCGAACCGGTTTCCCTCAAATTAGTTCACCCGGTTACGGTCCTGGTTTGAACGTGGAGCCATCTTTGAGCCCCACCGCATTCGGTGGGTCTTCGGGCTATGGGCGGGTTATAAGTCCGTATTTTGGTGGAAATCCAAATAGATATAGTACTCCTATTGGGTTTAATCAAGGTAGTGGGAGAAACGAGGGATCTATCGGTTTGTCAACCCGAAGTGTATGGGGAAATGGCGGGCTCACGAGCCCAGGTGGGTCGGGTTCGGGTTCGTATTTGGGTTCCGGAAACGGTGGGTTTCGGATTGTTTGGGAACAACAGAGCAAGTTGGGGTTCTTTGCCGTTGAATTCTCAAAATGATGGTGGAAATATAGGCGGGTTTAGGGGCGAAGAGAGTAATTATGGGATAGTTGGAAGAAACAATGTTCCAAGTGGGACTACAACGTTACCATTTAATGGGCCGAACGGTGATCATGAAGGGTTTTATGGTAATGTGTATCGTGGGGGTTTGATGTATGGAGATGCAACTTGGCAGTCTTCGGTTAATGAGGTTGATGATTCGGGCTCATTCAGGCTTGGGCTTGACAATGAAGATGTGGTGAGCAGGAGTTCTGAAGGGTATGTTGGGAACTATAGTATTGCAAATAGACAAACAAGTAGAGGTATGTTTATCACATCCCTTTAAAGGTTTTTTTATTTGATTCATAACAGATTGTGATAAGGCATCTTTATATACATCATATAATTTGTAATAATGTATAAAGAGAGTGCTTGTTATAACCTTTGGTGTATTCTTAGCATTTACACAAGAAAGATGATGGTTATTCTTTAATGTAACCTTGTTATAAAAGTAATCTAAAGGTAAATAATATAACAGGGGGCATCCCTTCATGGTTTGTTGGGGCATAGGTTGATTTTTTTACATTTTAGTGTTCTATAGTATAAGCATGTAAGGTTCAGTTTCATATACATTGTTCTTAAAGTTTTAAATTTCATATATATCCTCCAAAATTCTATGATATCATATTTACCCTCGCAGAGTCGCAGAACACTAAAAATATCTTATTTAGTCGTTTCTTTGTAAAGAAAATAAAAATCAGTTACATATAGCAATTTATTTTGTTGAATGTTCATCTGAGTGCATAATGTCTTGTTTATTATGAAAACAGGCTAGTAGCCTAGTATAAGTAATCGAATTACTATGGAACGTGTAAACTGTAAAGATAACTTTTAGTGTTTTGGAAGGGTCATCATCATCGTACTCAGTAAATCCCCCCAATAGCAAAGCTAAGGTAGCGTCTAAGGAGGGTAAGATGTGGACAGCCTTACCTCTACCCCGTAGGAATAGAGACCCTGCTTCCAGTGAGACCCCCCGGCTCCATAGTAGTTTTGCATCAAGTCTTAGACATAAGGCGTATAACTCTTGGCAAAAAGGCTGATTAGTGCATGTACCCCCTTGTCTTTCGCTATCAATGCCACCACATGATACGCATGATGTTACTAGTGAGCATTATACAATAAATGTTACTAGTGAGCATTATACGATCGTGTGATGTATGAAATTGCTCAAGTAAAAATACAACAAAGTTACTAGTGAGCATTATACAATCTTGTTACATAACACATACGATGACTACGGGACCTGTAAAAATCCATCAAAATTTGACAGTGAAACAAACACAAAGAAATCTTAAACTCCATTTTTTTCGTTTTTGTCGATTATTAAGTGATATTTTGTTAATGTGAGAAATATAACATTGTTTTGATCCTAATTCACTATTAACATGTTTTCTCTTTTGTTTACAGAAATTGCTGCATAGAAGTTTCACGTTTTGCATACGGTAACACAACTTTAGCAGGAGGACCACTTCACCTGAACTGGACTGTGATTTTCGTACATATCCCGGTTAGCATACGCCACATCAGCATCTTTAATGCAATGTGATCTGAGGATTCTTGATAAGGTACATTTATACATATCAAGAAAGGCAGTTTAAAAATGGGATTTTGTTTCACGTTTATGAATTTTGATTTCTAATTGACATTTAGGTTTCATTAGAGTTGTAAAATCGAAAATGAGTGATATATTGTGCATCCCTTTAATAAGGGCAGTATAATAGAGCAATAATATCTATATTTTCTTCATCAAAAGCTGTTGTAATGCTTGGCAATGTTGCCACTACTATTTTCCAGTATTTTTTTTTCAAGCAAATTACTTTTGAGTTCTTGATTTACTGACTGTATTCCGGATACGAGTTAATAAGTTGATTATTATTTGAAAATTTTATATGAATGTAGATTATTCCTGTTTTAATGTACTTTAATCATCATGCTTATATGATCTTTGTAAAATGAATCTTTGCTGGTTTCTTGAAAATTAAATGTTAAATTGTGTTATCTCATCATGTCTTGAGTTGTATTTATAAGTTAACCTTTTGTACAACTTTCTAACATCAAAGGCTTCTTTCTTAGAAGTTGTTGGATGTCCTATGAATTTCTCATAATGAGTGTTTAATGCTTGTGTTCGGGTCGAGCCAACATCAACTTTGACCGAATCAATAACAGTACGAGTGGAGTTTACTCGAGTCAACATGTCCAAATCCGAGTTGGAAACTCAGCTTGTATTTAGTGCGTATTCAACTCGTGAGTCGGTTATTTTTTTTCTTTAAATTTTGATGATTTTGATGGTGGATCTAGGGGGTCTAAGGGGGTGCCCGGGTCCCGGAATACCCCTCAACTTTCTTGGCAAAGTGCATTTTTTTTCCATTTATGTGGATCCAGTTATATACACTATTTTTTTCTAATTTCGCCATAGCATAAGCTGAATTTTTTTTGGAATACCCTGAATGTTTCCTCTAGATCCGCCACTGATTTTTAGTGTTTTTTGTTTGTTACACTTACACAAGTCTCTCTCAACACGATACCACTAGTATAAAAATGAAAGGAAATGATAAATCAAAACGGGTTTGGGATATTATATAAGCGAAATGAGCGAGTTACCTTATATTCAATTATACAAGCATGTTATCATCATGCTCAAGTGAGCCAACTAGCTCAAGCTCAATCAGCCAAAAACGCTTAAGACCTAAGTTGTAAACCATAATCCCTAAACCATTAAACACGAGCCACACGAGCAATCATAATCATCATGCTCAAGTGAGCCAACTAGCTCAAGATAAATCAGCCTAAGAACGCTTAAGACCTAAGTTGTAAACCCTAATCCCTAAACCATTAAACACGAGCCACACAAGCAATCATAATCAACCTTTTGCTTTTAAATTGATATAAACTAGTCATTTGATCAAGTGAGCATGATAAATAAGCCAAGTGAGCCAATCATAATCATCATAAGTGTGTTATCGTCATGCTCAAGTGAGCCAACTAGCTCAACATAAATCAGCCAAGAACGCTTAAGACCTAAGTTGTAAACTCTAATCCCTAAACCATTAAACACAAGCCACATGAGCAATCAAAATCAACTTTTTGTTTTAAAATGATATAAACTAATCATTTGATCAAATATATTGTTTATTATTTCCTTTTTAACTACCCATTAAATGGAATTAGACAATGGTCGGTCCATGAAGTCAACATCATGTAGTCAATTGCCAACAAGATATGGCAATAAAAAGTGAAAACTAAACATGTCTCCCTCTTAACTTGATTAAAGGGATTTGTTAGGATTTTAGGAAATGATGGGACACTTCTCTTGAAAGATGGATGTTTGTTGGCAATCATTCAACTTTATTCCTATTTACAAAATCAAGATACCATTACTATTTTAGAACTATTTCTTTCAATAAAATAATATTATCATAAAGTTAGGTTTCATTGGTCTTAGTTACATTTATGTTACAAACCATTTGATACCCTAAAAACAACAATACCGAGTATGATCTTATTCATAGCAGAGCAATTAGTAGAGAATAAAAAGGTTGCTTTCTAAAAACCCACAAATTCAAAAGCTAAATCACAAATTAGTGAATCACGTTTAATATAGAATTAATTACGTGTTACCTTCTTTCTCTCTTATAAAAAATAAACTCTAAATTAAACCGGTCCCTAGAATATATTTGTTCAATATACCATACCCGTTTTTGGTTGTTTTGCATGTGTAGGTGAATGTATTTGTATTTTATAATAACAATTAATAATACAAAATTAATTACATGTTGCCTTCTTTCTCTCTTATAAAATGAATTCTAAATAAAACTTGTCTCTACATTTACATTTGTTTCATATACCATACCCGGTTTTGGTTATTTTGCATGTGCGGGTGAAGATATTCGTATTTTACAATAACCATAAAAAAATAATTATGATAATAGTAATTACTATTACTATTGTCAAAGATGCATTGCTATTTGTCAATGCATTGCAAAAAGGGACTAAAGCCTATGCAAAAGCTTTGACCATTGAATCTTAAATTACCAAGATTCTGTATCCGTGATATATGCCAAAATTACAACAAATGAAGTGATAAACATGATATTTTTCATCCAACGGTCCAAAATAACCAGACCCTTGTATAACATTTTGCATTACTATTTGTACAATGAACCTATAAGCATCACGTCACAAAAGGGGACCAAAGCCTTTGCAAAAGATTTGACCATTGATACACTATTTAAGAATCTTAGATTGCCAAGATTCTGTATCCGTGATTATATGCTAATATCACAACAAATGAAATGATCAACATAATGTTTTTCATCCAACGGTCCAAAATAGCCAGATCCTTATATTATCTTTTCTTTTCTTTTTCCTAAAAGTGTCTTGAAATAGAAACATTTCAAACCTAAACTACGACTTATCTTCATCAGACTGTGAGCATGGTGGTCCAGGAATGGAATCAACAAAGAACTCGTCCACTGAAAATATATTTAAAAATATTATTAATACCAAAAATAGCTAAAAAGAAACGAGTTTAAACTAATTATGTTTTAAACGGGTTAACTTCGCTCAATTTACTAACGAATGGGTAAACTTGGGTTATCTTTTATCTCTAACGGGTCAAATACGAAAAGTAGTTATAAGGAGAACGGGTCAAAAGTTGCCATAGGTGTACGAAAAGTAGTTATAGGAGAACGGGTCAAAAGTGCCATAGTTGATTCGGTGATACTGGTTTTGGTATTACAAGTACAAAAGTAGAGGTCATTTACTTTTTATACATAACCAATTTTAAGTAAAGAAGTGCGAGAACCACATAAGCCTTATACTATTTGGCGTGAATGTAATTAGGGCTGCAAATGAAACGAACCAAACCAACACAAACACGACCTTGTTCGTGTTTGTTTGTTAAGGAAATATATGTGTTCATGAACACCTACGAACGAGATTTTATGTCCGTGTTCATTTGTTAAGGAAATAAACGTGTTCGTGTTCATTTGTGTCGGTTGTTAATTTTAGGTACCGAACACAAAAGAATACAAACTAATGTTCATGGACACAAATGAACACAAACAAGCGTTCATGAACAACATTGATGCTTATTTAATATTTTATTTCTCTGAATTGTGAAGTATTTAAATAAAATCTAAAAATTAAAAACACTAATGAACTATCAAACACAAACGAATACGTTACCGAACGTTCTCGGCCATAAATGACCGAGCGCCGCCTCTGTTCATGTTTGTTCACTTAAATAAATGAACGAAATTTCTTGTTCGTGTTCGTTACGAACTTCCCGCCGAACAGTTCATAAACTGTTCGCTGAAAGTTCAGTTCGTTTGCAGCCCTAATTGTAATACATAAATTGTATAGCCGCCTATCCCACTCTCTCCCTCCCGTTATAAATATCATGTACTATATATGCATTAGGGTGGAAGGGGCACTCCCCAAATGGGGAGTGGTAAACTTTATTTTTTAACCAATAATACCATGCCATGTCAACTCACCACTCCACTCCCCATTTTGCACTCAATCACTAGGGGTGCTCAAACACATGGGATGTTTATTTGTTTTTAACCAAAAATCCAACGGCTAAATGCTTTTTTGTTCGGTGACTATTCCACGATTTGGGGAGTCACCGCGAGCTTGGTGATGGTGGCGGCACTCTTGCCACTCGGTAACTTGATTCACCGAAGGGTCACCGCACGGTGCCCCTTCCACCCTTATGTGTTCGCAATGTTCTCTACTTAATATTGTTTATGTACGGAACGTGCCCCACATAAGTAAATACTCGTAAAACTTTTAATTTAATATTACCGCTGGTCATTGTGGTCAAAGTGGAACATTGCATTTTATCAGGATGGAGTAAACTGGGAAGAAAAGGGTTGTGTTCTTACCAATGTCATCTTGCTCTGGATAATCAAGCAATATATCTGAATCAGAAGGCAGAAAGGGTGAACCAGGATAGTTTCCAAGAGCTCCAAGATCTGAAAACAGCATAACGGAAGAAAAAAATATTAGTTATATTAATAATTCAAATTTTATAAAAGAAGATGAATATATACAGCATATAAACAAGATTACTACGCATAAATAATCAAATTAAAGCATCTCAACAACCAAAGACTTGTGTAAATATCTAACAAACAGCAAAACTGAGATCCAATTTACCTCCGAGGTTTGACAAGTCGGCAGTTAGATCCGAAAGACTGAAATTCCAAGGGATTTGACCGAGAGATCTGTTATTTCCATTATCTGGTAGTAGATGCAATCCTACTGAAGTTGCCACATCAGCTGTAAACGCCGTGTCGAGTGCTGATGTGTCAGCACCCATTCCCGATAGTTCAGATGCAGTAAAAGGAAAATGACCACTGGATGCCACTGATGTAGGACTCATTGGCATATCTGATATGGGTGAAATTGGCCCGTTAGCTGGAATAGGTGTCACACCGGGTGCACTGTTGTCCATTACCATACTTCAATTGATAAATGAAACAACCATCAGCACATGTAAGAAGTGTTTAATATAAAAAAGTTGAAAATGAACAGGTTGGGCAACGGGTTGTTTGTATTAAACTGGTTGCTTTTTGTACGAATCAAAACTGGCAGAGTCGGGTTGACCCATGTTTTCTTCGTTTTTATAGTTTTAATTATACTTAATGTATTAAATATTATCACAAGAACTATTCTTACAATGACAATATAAAAAGGAAATGGTTGTTTTTACAAATTTAGGAGTGAGTTTAGTTTTTGGCAAATATAGAAGTGAGAGTTAAACACACAAAAAAAAATATGTTTCTCCTTCTAAACGAGTAATATCCTTCTACATATCAATTTCGTATATATGCTTCCAAAAGTTCAAAACTTCATATATCCTTTTAATCACCAAAAAAATATATGTAGCAACTTAGTAAATAAAATAAAATAGTTACTCATAACAGTTTGGTTTAATAAATAAACAAATAGAAAAACGTTGTTATTATTGTCAAACATCCCAATGCATAACTTTTTATCGATTTTTTGCCTGAAACAGACTGTTATGTAGGTTTATCTAACCGAATATATTTTAAAAGATTTTGAAATGGATATATATGGCATATTTAGTGTTTTGAAAGGGTATATATGAAGATTATAGAATTTGGAAAAATATAAATGAAACTGCACCTTTCTACATATTAACTGAAAGCTATATGGTTGCAAAGCTATGCTGAGCTTTCAACAGTGAATTAGAGGGTACATGAAAGAAACTATATTTTATTAAAACTCACTCGTTTCCGGAGTTCATATGCATGGGTTGGAAGTTACTGGGAGCAGGCACTCCATTGACCACATGACAGCTAGACATACCATGGAATCCATATGAGGTTGACCAGCAGTTGCCATTTGAGGTTGTGGTATAACGGGGTATCCTATCGGCATATTGTTAACTGCACTGCAAAGAGTGATATCGAATAATAGTAAAAATAACTCAAAGTGGCAATTCATAAAATAAATCATTCCAAAAACTAAAAATATCATGATTATGCTTTTCATAGTAAATAAAATAAAACCCTTTGCTTATAAAAGCATGCTTCACTGACTAAACGAAGAGAACATTATGCATCGGGAGTTAGGACACATTAAAGATGTTTTCCTAGTTGTTTATCCGGTGAAACTTTCACAGCCTGTTATAAGTACAGGTCTATTGCTATTGCTATAGAATAGAAAATGTGATATTTTTAGTGTTTTGAAAAGGTAAATAGGGTATTTACATATTGTCAATGTTTTCCGGATCAGACCGGACGTCGGTACCGGTCCACTGGCCGGGCCGGTCGGATTGGATGTAAGAACCAAGTTATGCCATAAATATTATAAAAATAAACAGGGTAAAAATTGATTTTTTTATCAAAATCCAGCTCAACACCTAAAAAACCCGGTTCGACCACCTGGTTTTCCGGTCTGACCACCGGTTCCCAGTCCAACCGGACGGTTCAAACTCAATCCGGTCCGATAGGGTGAACCGGACCGGTTAGACCCCTGGTTCCCAGTCCAACCGGCCGGTCCAGTTTTCAAAACATTGGTTTATATATTGTAGAAAGACACATATGAGGTTACCTGGCATGGGATGGATCCCGTTGTGTATGGGGGCCACTGGTAGCTTTGGAGCCATGGGATACTTTGTAAGGTGATATTGATGCTCAAGTAAATGATTGAAAAGAATGATCTGCTTCTTCAGTTTTAACCGTATGAATACGCTCTGAAAAAATCTGCATTCTCCTCTTCAAGTTTTTCCATACTATCCACAAAAGAGAATTTTATTATAGTAAATATGATGCCACAGATATATTTAAATTACTCTATAACATGTAAGTAGGTACATATCATTATGTTGTGATAGACAAAAATGTTAAACTGTATTAGATATGAACTATCAATATACAAAAAATTATATATCCTAATAAAGCAATACCATTATTTAAGTCATTTATTTATCTTGTTACATTGTGGTATAACTAACAATTTTCTTTATCTATAAATAAAACTTCAAACAGCATGGAAAGTCAAGAAACTGAATGTGACACAACGATTACGGGAGAAAAAAATATGGTAAAACATTTTACCTAGAGTTGTAAAACCAGGATCAATCCTTGCACGATTTAGTAGAGTTTTCACCACCTCATCTCTATTCATGTACACTGCAAACAGCGTTCTATCAAGTTTTGGACCTACAGCATTCAATAATAGTATCAACACAAATCTTGACTTATTTTATAATTCTACGAGAGAGAATGATATGCAAAACAAAAATATAAAACTTATATACAAGTTCAATATCCTCCCGGGAAACTTTTCTGTTGTCATTGCTTGAAATAGTTATCGACCCAGAATCAGGAACACGAGCTTCTGTTGCATTATTATGCCTGTCACTTTGAGACTCATGTGAAGCTTGGCTACTATATGTTGTGTTTCTGGTGTATCCAGGGACTCTGCATAGATTATAAATTTCAATCAATAACTTCTATAATTCAATACTTTGAAAAACTAAAAAGTCATATAGATGACTCTTAATGTAGCAATATAACTATACAACTCATTTATACTCACTTGTTATTTCGTTTTTCTCTTTCATCCATTCCATAATAAAAAGTGTTTGTTTCAACTTTATTGATTGATACTATCAGATTGTCTATTAGATTGTCACAGTCATATCTTTTCCAAAACAATTGCAGCCAAAATAAGGGTAGTCATGTCAACATTAGATGGGATCCCACCAAGTCTGTGACAAAACTAAGCCATTGATTTGAATTACTCTAGGTTTTCTACAAAAAAATGCCCATATTCAACATAAATCATCAGCAAACTGTAGAAACTTCTACCCTTGTACAAAACTATCCAAACAATCAAGCTTTCATGCTTGCCTCTTGTGTTAACTGTTAAGTTTACTTACACTCATACAAATATACACTAAACATTATAAAAACGCCTTTAAAGTTAAGAAAATGTTAATATCATAACCTGATTGTTCTTCATCTCAGCTAAATGCTACCCGAAGACATCTCTTCAACAATATAACGTTCTCCCCCGAAATAGCCTTTTCACAATTAACAAAAAGTCGTGGCATGTCGACAAATTTAACCTGATATAAGTAATGCACACAAGACATTTAGTCAACTAGTTTTTCAATTTTACCTGAGAAATAACTTATACTCTACACAATAACATATTCACATCTACTTTCAGTTGCAAATTAGCAAATATGACATATATACTGCTCAACTTTCCTTCAACACTTAAAATGAACAAACATTTTATCATAATTCATCCAAATAAATAACCTAAATCAGTAAATCCTCATTTTCAACTAAATACCACTGATTAATATCCATATACCTTAAAACCTACAAAATTGACCTCAATTTCACATCAGAAAGCTATACTGGATCTGTAACAATCGTGAGGTTTAAAACTGAAGCATCTACGAATAACAGATTGACAAAAAACGTACTGTACGGATCGATAATAGGAATTAAGAAGAATAATAATCGTAAAGGATTTTTAGATGCAAACGAAGATGATGTGTGGTTATATTATGAGATGTGGATGTGAGGACATGCCGGACCTGTGTTTTCCGGCAACGTTTTCCGGTGAAATAACCGCCGGCGTGAGTGCGTCGGTTGATAGTTTTCTCTCTGCAACTGCCAGAGTATTCGTTGGAGAATGGAGGCGCTTTGCGATATTAAAAAATAATAATAAGACAGTGGTAAAATGTAATATACAAGGACCACTATTGTAATAATGGAGTTTGTTGAGGGGTGTTTTTGGTTTTCAGTGTAAGTGTGTTTGTTATTACAAACCGAGAGTGAAACCAAACCGAAATTAGATAAGGAGTTAGGAATCTAAAGTTAGATAATAAATAAAAGTTTTGAGGCTGTGAAATAGGGTTGTTCACAAGCTGAGCTGAGCCAAATCAAGGTAAGCTCGGGATCAACTTGATTACAAATTGAGCTGGCTCGGTTCGGTCCGTATTTGAAATCGAGCTGAAAGTCTAAGTTTTGACTCGGCTTGGTTTTAAACCGAGTTGATTCGGCTCGCTAGATTTAGGTCGGTTTTAAAAAGTAAAATTAATACATAGCTTTCAAAATTCAGTTGTCGAAAATATTATACAGTAATTTAAATAAAACATTCAAAATAAGTTCAACATAATATATTACAACCAAAATCAAATTCAATAAAACAGAATAAGTCTAAAATTCAACGAAATACAATATTAGTTCATTATCAAAGTAATCAACCTTCAAAATATATAAGTATCAAATTACTCTCCTAAATACATGTACATAATTATAATATTTTTTGTAATGTATTATAATGTATATAAATTAAAATATATTATAAGTAAAATAATTCAAGCTAAGCCGAACCGAGCTAACAAGCGAGCTAATCCGGCTCTAATGTGAAAGAGCAAAAATTATAAAATTAACATAATTTAGTTTAGGTTATTTAGCAAATTAGATCGAATAAACCTAACTGATAATCAATTTTGTGAAAATATCTTAAATCAAAAATCTAAATGTTGGTATGGTTTGGTTTGACTTGGTCTAGTCATTGTTTAATTAATGGTTTGACAAGATGTCATACATTTATCATATGACTTTTGATGTAGCATGTTTTGGAGCTTCGAATTTGATGTTACGTACATTTGAACCCAACAAAAACGTTTTTTATGGGTTGATACATGGCATGTTTCAAGCTTGCTTAAGTTTGTTTGTATAAATTTTAAGCTTCAGTATACTATACATTAGAGGCAGATCTAGGCCATTTTTGGGTTATTGGCAACTCATTGGGTTTGAAAATTATGGGTTGATACGTGGCATGTTTCAAGCCTGCTTAAGTTTGTTTTTATAAAGTTTTAAGCTTCAGTATACTATAATCAGGGTGGATCTAGGCCACTTTTGTGGGTTCTCAAGAGTCCATCCGGTTTGGAAAAAATGAAAAAAAACAGTAAAACCTTTATGTTTAGAACAATAGAGAGTTAATAGAAATATACCAAAAGAAACCAAGTAAAAACTGCTATATATGTTTTTCAATCGTACATTAAAAAATAGCAAACGAGGTTGATTTTACCACCTCTTTCAAAAATGATACGGGTATATAAGATACTTTTACAATTTTAGTCTATTACTATGAAATAGTAAAATATCCCGCCTGTTGTGGTGGCACGTCACGACATATATTAAACTTGAGTAAAACCATAAAAATGTAGATAAAAGCACATGTTAGGGTATATTTATAAATCACGAAAAAAGTTACGTCCTAATTTAAACTCGAGCAAAACCATAACATATCATAATTTATTACAATTAATAAAAAAAATCTAAAAAAATGAACCACGTAAAACCATAATTATTCTTAAAATAAAATAAATAAGTAAAAAATATAATATACAAAATGTTTGACATATTTATTACTAGGGATGTTCACGAGCCGAGCCGAGCTATGGCAAAACTCGGGCTCAGCTTGATTATAAATCGAACTTGGCTCGGCTCGAATTGGATTTGAAACCGAGTTTGAAATCAAAGCTTGCTCGACTTGGTTTTAAACTGAGCTGGCTCGGCTCGGCTTGGTTTGGCTCGATTTTGAAAAGAAAAATTAATATATGGCTCTCAAAATTCAGTAATGTAAAATATTATTCAATAATTTAAAAGAACATATCCAAAATAAGATGAGCCTAATATATTACAAGCCAAAATCAAGTTTAATAACACAAAATACGTTTTAATTTCAACGAAATACAATATAAGTTTATTAGCATGGTAATCAACCCTTAAATGTGGTATAGATATTAAATTACACTCCTAATCACATGTAAATAATAGTCAGCTTTTTTAATATATTATAATGTATAAAAATAAAATATATTAAAAGTAAAATAATCCGAGCTAAGCCGAGCCGAGCTGGTATGCGAGCCAAACTGAACCAATCTTGCTCGTTACGAGCAGAGCTAGACTCACTTTCAAGCCGAGCCGGCTCGACTCACTTTCAAACCGAGCCACATCGAGCAAACTTTTTCCTAGCTAAATCCGAGTAAGCTACGAGCCGCGAGCTTTTTGGACAGCCTTATTTATTACACAAAAAAAGAATTTTAAGTATAATATTAAGAATTATTTATATTTCATGTATAATTTATAAAAATAAAATAAAAATTTATAAAAATAAAATAAAAATGCATAGGTTTGATGTGGCTGAAGTGGAAAAGAAAAAAATTTGATGAACAAACTAAAAGGAAATAATTTTATTATAGCTAATATGATGCTGTTTAATATATATTATAATATAATATAATTATAATTATAATGCCTTCTTGCTTAATCACCTATTAGCGTTTATACTTTGTTAACTTCTAAATTCTCTTAAAATCACTTTAAATACGGATTTGAAGGGGTATGGTCCCAAAAACCTTGCGCCAGTCAAGGAAACCATACCCATTAATAACTTCTAAAGAAAACTGCGTGCAGACTTCTTTGCCAAAATAAGATTTAATAGAACTCTGCGCTAAATATCCAAAAGAGGAAAGCGTCATTTAACTACCTTGCGCGGGCTCGCGCAAGGTTCAAAGTTAACCTTAAACACTCTCTTTGGATAAATGATTCATTTAACTACCTTGCGCGGGCTCGCGCAAGGTTCAAAGTTAACCTTGAACACTTTCTTTGGATAAATGCTTCATTTAACTATCTTGCTCGGGCTCGCGCAAGGTTCAAAGTTAACCTTGAACACTCTCGTTTGATAATGCTTCATTTAACTACCTTGCGCGGGCTCGCGCAAGGTTCAAAGTTAACCTTGAACATTCTTGTTTGATAATGCTTCATTTAACTACTGCGCAAGGTTCAAAGTTAACCTTGAACATTCTTGTTTGATAATGCTTCATTTAACTACTTTGCGCGGGCTCGCGCAAGGTTCAAAGTTAACCTTGAACATTCTTGTTTGATAATGCTTCATTTAACTACTTTGCGCGGGCTCGCGCAAGGTTCAAAGTTAACCTTGAACATTCTTGTTTGATAATGCTCCATGCACAAACCTTGCGCAGATATTTATATTAAAGCAAGCACCCACCAAACGTTGCGCTAAGCAGCAAGGAGAAGAAGGAAGATCAGTTAACTAACTTGCACTTCTCGCGCAAGGAAACAGTAAATCCTGATAAACTTTCCCTTAGCAAAATCCTTGACTTTGTGCAGAGACAAAGGGAATCTTTCTGTTGTAACGAAATGTACACGTGGCGAATAATAGATGGGTAACAGCTGTGAAACCTTCTAGAAGCCATTAACACCCAATCGTGCAAGCATCTTTTCGGTTATAACCAATTGCCACATGGCAGCATCTGGACGGCTGAGGAAGATCACGGTGATGGCATGCTCACATTTATAAGATGTAGTGATCTCATGTTGACACGTAGCACCTCCCTAACCGCTGATGAGCTCACGATCCATGTGCACTAACGGATTGCCAACAAACGTTAACGGAATAACAAAAGATTCCGTTAAAGTTAACAATCTCTCTTTTTGGCGCCAAACACCGGCTATAAATAAGTAACTTGGAGTTCAAGGAAAGGTATTCCCTCTCAACTACTCTCTCACTTACAATACTTACTTCCGACTACCTGTACTTATTCTCACGCAGGAGGGTGGTCACGGAGAGAACCCCCCATCTCCCCGTGGCGAGCTAACGGTGTTCTGCTTTGCAGGATCAGCCGGAATATTGTTCTATTCATCATCCATCGTGAAACCAAACGGAGGGTTAACCCTTTTATGCAGAGCCTATTCCATAGATCTACTTTGATTCCGGTTTAGTTGATCTAGGGTTTCTTCATTGGCGCCCACCGATTTCGATTCTTTCTCACCTTTCGTTTCGTTTCACTTAGAACTACAGCGTCATGGCTGACGGATCATCTTTTCAAGGTCCTCGATCAGCCTGATTCGACGTGTTGTTGTCGGACCTCAGGTCGACGGACAAATAGTTGAGGATTCTTATGGCGAAGCTAATGCTCAGTATGATCCTAATCATGCGAGTATTCTTGTAACGTCGGCGGCTCCTCAGGTTGATGTTACGTCGATTTTACCACCTGGAGAGACTCCTTTATCGTGGTTAATCAAATCTCAAGCGACTCTAAACGCTATGTATGCTCAGTTATGTGCCCAAACCGGAACTCCAGCTTTTCAAGCTCCGGTTAACGCTCCTCAGGTCCGTGCTTCGCCGGCACCTCGAGTTTTGAGTTATAATACTCAAAGTCATGCTCGTTCCCCTTCGCGCATGCCTGAAGATGGAACAGAAATGTATTCTATACCAGGAATGATCCTGTTCATTCTGGTAATAGAAGGCAAGAAGACAACGTTTAGCGTCGCGCATCTGTCCACTCTCGTTTGGGCTCGCGGTCTTCGCAGAAACGGGACACCCAACACGATGAGCTCGATAGAACCTATGAGGAACGGGATAGTGCAAGTATTTTTAAGCGAATATCTGCAGATCATGCTAGTTACAGGCCAAAAGTACGCGCAGTATACAATCCAGAAGCTGAGCATGATTACAATTTGGTGTATCGCACAACCAAAGCAGCTGAACAATCAAAGTTTACCAGAGAGATACACTGGCTCCGTTGGAGATAGCGAAATTACCATCCAACGTTGGA
Organism: Scalesia atractyloides; assembly: GCA_947069175.1. Taxonomy (NCBI): domain Eukaryota; kingdom Viridiplantae; phylum Streptophyta; class Magnoliopsida; order Asterales; family Asteraceae; genus Scalesia; species Scalesia atractyloides. The sequence continues at coordinate 3,890,415 of CAMTDV010000029.1, forward strand.
AAGTTTAACGGTTTGACCGATCCTGATGATCACATGCGCCACTTTACCGATGCAGGGTTACTTGGGTGCTGGACATTGCCAATGTGGTGTCACCTGTTTGTACAGACCGTTACCGACGTTGCGCGCCTTTGGTTTGATAATTTGCCGGCAGGTAAACTTTCCTCTTGGAACGACTTAAAAGAGAAATTTCTTACACACTTTAGCCAGCAACGGCGATACGTGCGCGACTCCTTTGATGTAATGAACATCTGGCGGAGGGACGATGAAAGCCTCTAAGATTTTATAACGCGTTACAATAAAGAGGTGTTGGAGATTGGAGATATCCATGAAGACCTTATACGCGCGCAGTTCAAGTATGCGGTAAGGTGCGACGAAATGCTTAAAGTGTTGTCCGGTACAACTGGCCTTCCAAAAAACTGGGATAAACTCATGGCGGCAGCCAAGGTCTACGCCCAGACTGAGCGCAACTTAAGTTCTAACCGGCCACCTATGCCTCAGAATCGTCCGTAAGACTTGAGTAGAGGTAGTCGCAAGTATAAGAGAAATTGGAAAGAGTCAAGTAAGAATTCGTATTCTCCTTATTCACCAATTGATGCGCGAGCAACAATCAACAAGATAACAACTCAAAAAGCGATTAAGCAGGAGAATAGGGAACGTCAGTGGACTCCCTTAACGAAATCTCCGGCTGAGGTTCTCAGCACTGAGAATTATCAGTTTAAACAGCCGCAACCAATGAAAAACAAAAAGTTTGTTCTGTGACTATCATAGAGACACAGGCCACACAACAGATAACTGCATCAGTCTACGCACGGAGATTGAAAAAGCATTAAAAAGTGGGAAGCTTACACATATAGTCCAGAATGTGCGCAAAGAGATTAAGCAGATTACGCGCGAGAACGAAGGGTCTAGCAACAAGAAAATGAAACAGCACGTTTCCATGATTCAAGGTGGATCATCGCGCAAGCGTAGCCTTCAACATTTTCAAAACAACACTTGGCGCGAACAGCAAGTCATTTTTCCTATCGTTCCAGGAGGTCCTCAAGAAGACCTGCCAGTAGTTATCACTGGTATCTTTGGGCACTACCAAACAGACTATATGTTTATAGATCCAGGTAGTTCCATGGATATCATGTATGAGCAGTGCTTCAAGCAACTAGATCCTGAGGATAAGGCATGCTTAGAACCAGTTGATTTTCCATTAACTGGGTTCTGCAATGAGGTTATATTTCCTCTAGGACAAATCCTCTTTCCTGTTACTTTATCTGATGGGAGGTGTTCTCGAATGAGTAACATCAACTTCATGGTGATGCCGGCAAATTCCCGTCACGATGTACTATTGGGACGCCGCGCGCAACGTGATTTTAGTATGATTACCTCCGCTCCGCATGCTGATTGTGCTTTTCCGACACCAAATGGTGTAGCTATACTTTATGCACGGAAAGAAATCATGTCAATTGAGGAACCAGTTATGAAGGCTGGCAAGACATTGCCAAGCAATGAACCAGAAAAGTGGGTACTCAACAATAAGTACCCTGAGCAGACAATCTTATTAGGGCCTGCAGTCAGTATTGAAATTCGCACAAAGCTTAAACTACTGTTGTTTCGCAACAAAGACATTTTCGCCTGGACACCTGCCGACATGGTTGGTGTCCCGCGCGACGTTGCGGAACGTTGCCTGAATGTATTTCCATCAGCAGAACCAGATGTGCAGAAAAAGCGCAGCCTCGGGTTAGAAAAGACAGAGGCAATGAACGAACAAGTCACCGAGTTATTAAATGCTGGTATTCTGCGCGAAGTCAAATACCAGACCTGGGTGGCAAACCCAGTCATGGTAAAGAAACATAATGGCGGATGGCGGATGTGCGTAGATTTTAAAGATCTAAACAAGGCGTGTCCGAAAGATTGTTATTCTCTTCCTGAGATTGACAAAAAGGTTGACTCATTAGCTTCCTTTTGCTGGAAATGTTTTCTAGATTGTTATAAAGGTTATCATCAAGTCTTGATGAAAAAAGAGGACGAAGATAAAACCGCTTTTCGCACGGAGAAGGGCATTTTTTGTTATACCAAGATGCCTTTTGGTCTCCGCAATGCGGGAGCTACTTATCAAAGATTGATGGATACAGTGTTTGGAGATGACATCGGGAAAACTGTGGAAGTCTACATTGATGATTTGGTCGTTATGAGTAATTCAGAAGACACTATGCTAGACAACATCCAACGAACTTTTGATTCTCTGCGCGAGGTAAATCTAAAGTTAAATCCCAGCAAATGCTCATTCGGCATGGAGGAGGGCAAATTTTTGGGTTTCATTGTCACCAAAGACGGTTTCAAAGTTAATCCTGAGAAGGTCGAGGCAATACAAAAAATGTCTTCTCCTACTACCATCAAAGAGATGCAACGTTTGGCTGGAAGGTTAGCTGCGCTAAACCGCTTCCTCGGCAATCATGCTGCAAAATCTTATCCATTTATTCGAACCTTGCGTAATTGTACGAAGAGCAAAGAGTTCGCATGAACTCCTGAAGCTGATCAAGCTTTCCAGCAGATGAAAGATTGTTTAGTTCAACTTCCCACACTTACTGCTCCTCGAGAAAAAGAACCCATGGTCTTATATCTTGCTGCATCTGAGGTAGCAGTAGGTGCTGTCTTGTTGGTAGAATGCGAAGGGGTCCAGTCTCCAATTTATTATATCAGCAAGATGTTGAACGATCCAGAGACAAGGTATTCAATCATGGAGAAATTAGTTTTAGCATTGGTCCATGCTTCGCTCAGGCTGCGAAGATACTTTTCAGGACATGTTATTACAGTTTTAACAAATTTTCACATTGGCCAAGTCCTGGCCAAACCAGACTTTTCTGGACGACTTGCGAAATGGGCAATAGAATTGGGAGGTTATAACATCTGTTATAAACCTAGACCGGCTATCAAAGGCCAAGTTTTGACATATTTCATCGCTGAAATTCCTGTTAATAAGATTGAAGAATGCCAAGCAATCCAAAACCCAGTCCCAGTCATCGACAACAGAGCCTGGACATTGTTTACAGATGGCGCATCAAACAGTGATGGGGCTGGAGCAGGTCTTCGATTAATGAGTCCAGAGGGAGCAGAATTCACATATGCAATTCGGTTGGATTTTAAAAGCACCAACAACGAGGCCGAATATGAAGCTTTCCTAGCAGGCTTACGCCTCGCTATCAAAATGCGCGCAACAAATTTAGAAGCCCATGTTGATTCATTACTAGTTATTGAGCAAGTAATTGGAACGTACGATGCAAAGGGAGATATCATGGCTTTATACTTGGCGCAAGCCAAGGCTCTTATAGCACATTTCCAACAATTTAAAGTCACACACGTTAAGCGAAGTGAAAACAAACATGCTGATGCTTTAAGTAAACTCGCAGCAACTAGTTTCAAACATTTGGCTAAGGAAGTTCGCATCGAGGTTTTAAGTAATCCATCAGTTCCCCTCAGACAAGTAACAATGGTCGAAGTAGGAGATCCATCATGGATGTCTCCAATAATAATGTATTTGTTACATGGTTCTTTACCAGAAGATAAAGCGCAAGCACGTAAGTTACGATGCAATGCCCTCAATTACGAAATGATTGACGGTATTCTTTACCGACGCTCTTACATGGGTCCTTCACTCCGCTGCGTTAACAAACATGATGCGCAATACCTGATCAGGGAGGTTCATGAGGGGCTATGCGGTATACATTCTGGGCCGCGCATGGTAGTAGCCAAAGTGAAAAGCGCATGGTATTATTGGCCCGGAATGTACGTTGACGTGGTGGAGATCTTGCGCAAATGCATGTCCTGCCAAAGGCATGCCCCTAAAACGTTGCGCCCAAATAATCCTTTGGTACCCGTCACAACAGCTTGGCCATTTCAACAATGGGCCATTGATTTAGTGGGACCATTTCCGGATGCGCCCGGCGTAGTAAAGTTTATCATTGTTGCGGTCGATTGCTTCACCAAATGTGTTGAAGCCAAACCTTTAGCTTCTACTACAGCGATGGTAATTCACAAATTCATCTGGGAATACATTATTTGCCGTTTTGGTCTGCCCATGCACATTATTACAGACAACGGTACAAATTTAATGGTGATGAGTTGCAAACATGGATGACCGAAATGGGAATCTAACATGTTTTCGCTTCTGTTGCACACCCACAAGCAAATGGTCAAGTTGAAAGCATAAATAAACAGTTGGTCGACAGTATCAAGGCCCGCCTTGGCACGACACGGCGGGGGTGGGTTGACGAATTGCCTAGCATCTTGTGGGCACACCGAACGCCCAAGACTAGCACTGGAGAAACTCCTTTTAGCCTTGTGTACGGCACGGAAGCTTTGATTCCTGCCGAAATTGGGTTGCCATCTCCAAGAATGCTAGCTTTGAAAAAACAAGATAACGAAGAACAAAGGCGCATCGTCCTAGACTTATTGGAAGAACGACGAGAAAATGCAGCGATTCGTGAAGCTAAATACAAGTCCCAGCTTGAAAAGTATTACAACAAAAGGGTGCGCATCTGTTCCTTTTCGCCTGGTGACTTTGTTCTTCGCGATAATGAAGCATCGAATGCCGAAAAATCGGGGAAGTTAGCCCCGCGATGGGAAGGTCCGTACGTGATAAATGAAGTATTGGGAAAAGGCGCGTACACTCTGAAGCGTATGGATGGATCCAGCGTTCCTCGAACCTGGAACGCCCAACAACTACGGCGATGTTATATGTAATCTCAGTCCTCTAAGCAACTTATGAGCGTTGCGTAACGAGACTACTTACTTTATTTTGTTATATAATCTTAGTGGCAGCCATAGTTTTGCTCTTTATCAGTATGAATAAAATACTCTGCCACTACTTATAGTCTTGAATATGTTCATTTACAAATGCATGCAATTCCTTTGGATAAACAAAAACACAAACTCATGAGCCACAATCTAACTTAATACTTACGCTCACACTAGAAAAGAAACTGTTCATTTGTCTATCCTACACAAGTAATTGGTCCCATGCAAACATTGTAAAGCTGAAATATATTATATTCACATCCACAATACTTGTGCAGCAGCACAACGTTACAAGTTATCACAAAGTAAAAAATTACAAATTTCCTATTCTATGGATTTGGTTCCCGCCTGCTTCTCTGTTGAAGAAAATATCTCCTGTAGTTTATCAACAAAGTCGTCTTGCTGCAGCGCGGCATCCACAAGGTCCATAATCGGAATTTGCAATTGATCATATTTTTCTTTGGCAGCAGAATAAATGGCGGCAGTATTTAGCTCATGCGTGGCAGCACGGCTTGTATCCCATTCGGTCTTCAGCGCATGGGCCACGTGCAAAGTACACTCTCTATAGCCCTCGGCATGCCCTTCATTGCGCGCCGCAATCATCAATTCTGTCACTCTCTCATCCAACTCCGTAGAGTTAAGGATGACATTTGCAATCTGTATACAAATACAATTAGTATATGTTGCGACAATCAAACCAGACATGTATAAAGAAAAGGGAATATTACCTCCACAATCTCGTACTCCCGCAACCAAGTAAGCTGGTTCATGAGGGATTCGGTGAGGCTTTCTGCTGTAGCGCGAGCGACCTCCGTCTCGTTAAATTTTTGCTCGCCTTCAGTCAAACGGAGGATCAACTCGGCTTTTTCTGTTCGGTGAAGGTTGATATCTTTTTTCAAACTATCAACCTCATCTTGCAGCCGCGCCTGGTCAAATAGCATAGCAGTTAGATCATCAATTTCTTTATTCTTAAGAAGGAGAGTCATTTTGGTTGTTTACCTCATTCTGCTCGCTCCTTTCTCTGTGTGAGCGCTCCTCTTCTGCTGCCGCAACGGCATCAGCTTTCTCTTTTTTGAGTTTCTCAATTTCGTTGCGCGGAGAAATTTTTTTCTTTGTTATCACGATCACAAGCTTCCATAAAGCGCTTGCGCTCGTCCACATATTGCGCAACAGAGGCCTCACACTTGCGCTTCCACGACAGCGCAGCCCACTCTTCAGTCTTCTTCTCTTCCTCAAACTGGGCCTTTTCCGCCTCAAAATCGACGAGCATTTTTCAACGTCTTCTCCTTCTCAAGTTTGGCCTTTGTCTTCTCAAGCTCAACCTCATCCCACTCTTTGTTCATGTTGCGCCATTCGCGCACAATCCTGTTTATGGTGGAAGAGGCAAGGGCAGACTCTTGAAAATATGACTCGTAGGTAGCCTCGTGGTCTTTTTCTTTCTGGCGCGTCACCTCCGCCGGCGGGAAGATGCCCTTGTACCACTCCCTGCAGGAGTGCCAATTAGTGAAAACATCACCCTGCTTAACTTTCCACACGGGCTGATGAACCGCAGAGACCCGCCTCTCATAATAAGAGCGATAATAATAGTCCCCAGGCGTCTCCTTTGGGCGAATAGGCGACTCCTCCTCCGAATCCTCAACAAACACAAAGCCTTCGCTTTATGTTGAAGGTCCGGCTCCCTTGGATATCAACTTGGACGGTTCCCCAACATCTGTAGCCGTATCTTTAACCTGCTCGCCAACAGGATTCTCAGCATCAAAATTTTTGGGCTCTTCTTCCGGAGCCACTTTCTCAATATTTTCCGGGACGATGGGGTCGGCATCAAGAACAGGAGTTTCTTGCCCCGCATCTCCCTCTTCAACGTTCTCAGGCCTGCGCGGCGATGGTATAGCAGATGAGGTGGCCGGCGCAGCCTTCACCATTTTCTCTGCAAAACATATTAACAAATACCAAGTATAAGATTCTGCGCACCTTTTATGACAAAATGCGCAACAAACTAAACGTACCAGGTAAGAACTTCTTGCAAAGGCATCCAGATTGCCCTTCTTACCAATGCGAGGGCGCGCAACTTTGGTTGGCGCAGGAGTTTTAGTCTCCGCATCCTTCCTCTTCTTAGAAGTGCGCTTCAACGACTCTTCCGGGCTAGAAGGTACTTCCAAAGGATCATCTGGGTTTGCAGCAGGAAGAGATGAGGTGTCAACAGGTTCTGGCTTCGATTTCTTCAAACCTACAGGCGCAAGACCCTCCAGTGAGTTCGACACCACCACATAATTGCACCAAGAGTCAGATACGGAAAGCGTACCTTTCTTGCCCTCAGCTTTCGCATCAGCTGATGGCTTGGTTTTTTGCTCTGGGTTGGAAGGTAGAGGCGCAGCAACTGCAGCAGCAGTTGGTTTCTTCTTCTTCTTCTTCGAATCAGGGCCTATGCCCAAGTTTAGCAAGTCACCTACATAATCAATCATATTAAGCAAAGGTTTGCGCCAATAGTTATACTGCAATATTACTTAGAAAAAATGTTCAAGGGTAATATTGAAATATCAACTTAGGCTTTTTAAGGACTTATTTACCAGTCTGCGAATATGGTTGCGCCTCCAGATCCTCCTGCTTGGGCAACTCAAAGTTCCCCAAGATTTGTGAGAACCAAGTTTCGTCACCATCAGCGATAGGCACGACGACCATTTTTCCTTTCTCTCTCTTGAAAGAGACCAAGTAGAGAGGCGCAGCTACATAACAAACATTTTTGCATCAGTACAGATCTATTGAAGATATTGCTAAGAAGTTAAAGGGTTACATACCAGTTCCATCTTCTGTATACACCGGTTTTTCCCGGCGTTCCTTCTTCCAGAAAATACTCATCCCGGCAGCGATGAGCGTCCTTTCCGGCAAAACAATATTGGGCACATCTTTAATATCTTGATACCATACCTCGTCGGCAGGTATGGGAAGGGTCTCTAGCTCGATCTCATCACCGGCCCGGAATGTCATCTTCATCGGGATCACCGCCGCCTTGATAAAGAAGAACTTCTGCTTCCAGTCGTGATAGGACTTCGGCGGCACCAACAGCAATCGTTTGGCTTGCACACGCTGTTGGAACGAATAAAAACCCAACGAGCAGTGCAGCTGGTAGAAAACTCTAAACTTCTTGACCGACGGCACGATCTGCATCGATCGGCAAACGAACTCAAAATGCTGTATCCTCACCATTCCCATCGGGCTCAACTGAGAAATGTGAATCTTGTAAAAACCAAGAATTTCCAGCAAGAAATGGGTCACCGGCAGCCGGAAGTTCCCTTCGGCAAAATAATCGTAAAATAATGTAATATAGCCGACCGGCGCATCAGCCGCTGTGGCATTCGCCACCGGAAAAAACGCTTTCTAGGACGGAGCGAAAAGAAAGTTGGTGGCAAGATGTCACACCCCGACCCGCAGCGGATAAGGTGATCGGGGCATGATTGGGTTATCATCAAAGCTCATGACATTTATTAAATGTTTCATATTCATTAATACAAATTAAATGAAAGTTTACAATGATTGCTACAACATGATCTAACTAACAATCTAACTCCTTTGTTCTCTTCTAAGGCATATCCTATGCTATCCTTGCTTCAACCTGTTCACCTGTATCATGTGTAAAAAGGTTTTTGGATCAACATAATGTTGGCGAGTGAATCCTATGGAAAACATTTGAGCAATTTATTTAAATTGATTATGAAATATGTGCACAACCAAACATGAGTAAAATTAGATGTAACTTGATCAACAATCATAAGATGTTAAATGAAACACTCATGAATAATAATGGAAACAATTAAAGGCACGCGATGCTCAACTCGTCTCTCACGAGGAACTGAGGGGCCTGATGAATGAATTGCATAAACATGATAATATGAATAACACAACTACAAACAATATAAACTCAATGAAAACACACATGAACAATAATGAATTTGAATTGAAGCACGCGATGTTCTACTCGTTTGCTCACGAGGAACTGAGGGGCTTAATGTATGAGTTTCATGTAATTCGACAAACGGAATATAAATAAATCACAACAATAAATCAATCTAAGTTTTAAGTCATGATGTGGTATGGCACAAGTTTAAATAAATAAATTAATTAATTCATAACACATGACACACCCCAAAACGTGTAATTTAAAAGGGGGAATTGTAAGATTCACTCACAGTGGGTGCGTTCGGTTGATGATGATGAATGCACGCGAAGTGGTTTTAACCACGAGTGAGATTTAACCTAGATAAATCGCATTATGGTTTGGTGAGTAAACGGATTTTATTAAACTATTTTAGTAGTATTGTTGGGTGTATTTTTGTGAGTTTAAAGCTATTTTCTAATCTTAAAAATGTTATTTTTAAGTATTTATAATTGATTTTTAATTAAAATAATTAAATAAAAATAATAAAAATATTTATTTTTTTCTGCTACAGTTGACCTTGACCAGTTGACTTTGACTGGTCGTTGACCGGTTTGCGGAATATTGTTGTGCGCTCGGTGAGGCTCGAACCCGAGACCTCCCGTACGCGTGCACGCAGCTCTACCAACTGAGCTACGTGTCTAACCCGTTATATATCCGATTTTAATTATATATATACATTAATTAGAATTTAAACAGAAAATCATTTTTATTTTAAAAACAGTTTAAGGCGAAACGGTCATGCACACCAAGGTCTCGAACCCGGGACCTGTGGGTTAATCTAACACACAGTCCACCGCTGGACTGTGTGTTCAACATGTTATAATATTCGGTTTTTATTATACTTAAATACAAAATAGATATTTCCTTTTCTGCCTTATTTAAAAGAAAAGATAATTGTCCGAGTCGGTGCTGAGGACCGGACTCGAACTCGTGACCTGTGATATAAACAAACACACAGTCCACCGCTGGACTGTGTGTATAACTTGGTTATTATTCCGGTTATTAATATACTTAACATATAACTAAGGCGACTCCGGTTCAGTAATAAAAAAAATAGATTTTATTAAGGCAGCGTGTGAGACGGGAATCGAACTCGAGACCTTTGCATAATTAACGTCTTATGTGCACACAGTCCACCGCTGGACTGTGTGTCTAACCCGATTAAAATCATGATTTATAATATACTTATATGATATGGAAGTGCGTCGTCTTCTTCGACAAAGTTGAACCAGAAATCGGGTCTGACTGGTTCGAGTTTTTATTCAAGTTTCAATAGTGTTTTAGGTTAATTACTGGTGAGATAGAAGTGAAAAGGAAAAGAACTGAGCGGAGAATATACCGACTGAACTCTCTGTTTTCCGGCAGAAACTCCGGCGACTGAATTCAACTCCGGCGACGTGTTCCTTGTAGCAGCTAGTCTCCGAAAAGTTTGGAAAAGGTAAGGGTATCACCGGTATAAGCTTCAGAGGTTCAGAAAAGCTCGGCAATGGGGAAACGGTTTTCCGGCGACGAACAGGTTTATTCCGGCGAGAGAAATTACGCCGTGAAAAGATGTGATTTTTAGCGAAAAAGTTTGCAGACGATTGTGGTTGAATTTATAGGGAATAATCGAAATGTATTTGGTCTGATTTTGAACTGTATTCATCAATTTAAGTTTTTCCGGCGGTTTTGAAAAGTGTCGCGGACTTCAAACATCGGTTATAACCGACGTCTGATTAAAGGTTTACGTTATAACGTAAATCGTAGTTAAGGCTCGCGAATATTCCGGGATTCCGACGACTGAACCGTTTGGGCGCCGGTTTTGAATTTGTAAAGTCACTATATCAATTAAATGATTCTGTTATTCATCAAACATAACAAGCGGCGCAGTGGTTTGTGTGTGAGAGTTAAGTCACTAGGTGACTCGGTACAGACCCGGGTTCGAAACCCGGCTGTAACAATTCATTTTTATTTTTCGATTTTCAACAGTTTTTCAAAAACTAAATATATACCCCCGTATAATAATTGATTACGGATCGTTTAAAAATATTTTGGGCATTTAATTCGCAACGAAAATTTTGACTGACTGTTCGGTTGCTAAACGGAGCGGGTTTGGTAAATCCGTTTTTGACGGATGTTACAGTATCCCCTGCTTTTTATAAATTTCGTCCCGAAATTTAAATAATGATATATTTTGACTATAAGAATGATGATGTTTTGTTTGACAGTTGTATGCTTAGCAAAAATGAGGGTTTAAGTTTTTGTTCGAGGCGGTAACGTTCCTTGTAAAGGTTAAGTACCCTATTCAGGAATCGCTTTTTGTTGCCTACTGTATGAATATTGATAAACAGGAATGATTCTCTAAAAATGATATCATGCATAAGAGTTTAGATACGTTTGGGAAAAATATGGTTATATCCTAAGGCAAAACTTCTAATCACTACAATCTACATGGAACATAAATAAAAACACAACAGCTGATATCCAAACATGAATGAACACATCAGCAAATATTTGAACATGAATAAACACAACAGCAAAGATTCGAACATGAATAGACACATCAGCGAATATTTGAACATGAATAAACACAACAGCAAATATTTGAATCCACATTCTGATAACATATATGTTTGAATGATGGAAGTTCCTCTCTCGTTTGTTATGATGGAGAGGTTAATTTATGTAGAAATGGAACACAATCCAATCTCTTTAAATAACATGATGATATAAATGTATCACAAATTCCAACCAAGGCAATAATAAATCCTACATGGAACTTCTCATAACCGTCTGATAATGCCTCTGATCCTTTGGCAAGAATACTTATATATAGGAAGTACCAGCGGCGTATCCACCATATTCTTGCCAAATTTTCATTAGTTTTATCCACAAGTTATGATTGGTTACCAAGAAACTAATAAATCCTACATAGAACTTCTCATAACCGTCCGATAAGGCCTCTGATCCTTTGACAAAATACTTATATATAGGAAGTACCAGCGGCGTATCCACCATATTCTTGTAAAATTTTCATTGGTTTTATCAGTGAATTATGATTAGTCCTATAACTCTACAATCAATACAACAAACATAAAATACTGAAATGAAATATATCTGTGCGATCAAGGCTCAATCGAACGGAGCCGATCGTATTGCATGTACTGAAAATAAAATGGATGTGCGCTCAAGGCTCAATCAAACGGAGCCGAACGTATTGAATGTACTGAAATTGAAATTGTGTGCTCAAGGCTCAATCAAACGGAGCCGAGCGTATTGCATGTACTGAATATGAATAACTTAACCATACAAACAGCCTATGCATGGAACCTCTCATAACCGCCTGATAATGCCTCCGATTATTTGACAAGAATACTTATATATAGGAAGTACCATCGGCGTATCCACCATACCCTTGTCAAATTTTCATTGACTTTATCCGCAAGTTATGGTTAGTTCGATGCGACTCTACTACAAACACCACAACCACAAGATACTGATAATGAAATTGTATGTGCGCTCAAGGCTCAATCAAACGGAGCCGAGCGTATTGCATGAACTGGAAATGTAAATAAATCTGTGTACTCAAGGCTCAATCAAACGGAGCCGAGCATATTGCATGAACTGGAAATGTGAATAAATCTGTGTACTCAAGGCTCAATCAAACGGAGCCGAGCATATTGCATGAACTGGAAATGTAAATAAATCTGTGTACTCAAGGCTCAATCAAACGGAGCCGAGCATATTGCATGTATTGAAATGTAATATTACGTAACCGATCAAGGCTCAACAAACGGAGCCGATCGTGCGGGCACGCCAAGATCAACCACATAATAAAATGGGGATCCAACTCAACCTCGATGGATGGGGAGCCACGGCCTCGGCAAAAGCATATACCGAAAACAATATATAATATATAATATCCAATAATTTCTCTAACAGTCTACACATGTGATAAAGAAAGACTAAACAATAGGAGTTGAATCTGGATCTTCGGCGAACAGGACTAGCTGAGTATCTTCGTTTGGGCCGTCATTATCTTCGACAGGGTTGGCGTTGATATTGAAGACTCTTCCTCTTGCTGGCGGCATAGTGGTTGGGTTTTCTTGGTTTACTTGGTTAACTGGGTTTGATTGGGCTTGAGTGTTGATAATGTTAACCAATTGAGGGCATGTGTTTCTAAGGTGGGTAGGGTCGCCACAATTGAAGCAAGCTCGAGCATATGGGAACATGGGGTGTTGGGGTTGATGATAAGTTTGGGCCATGTTTTGTGTAGGGGAAAAGGTTTGGTCTTGAAAGGTGCGACAAACGTTGCTCAAATGACCATAACGTCCACAAGTTGTACATAGCCGGCAAGGTAAAGTAAGGGAATGGTGATAAAAACAGTTGTTGCATCGAGGGTGAGGTCCAAGATATGGTTTCTTATTTGGGTAAGCTGAGTTGGGTGCCACTTGGGTGATTGGGATAGCTCGGATGGGTATAGCGTGAAAAACGGGTTGATTTCGTTGAGTAGCAGCGAAAAGTCGCCCGACTCTTCTTCTCTTAGGATTGGGTTGAGAAGGGGATTCGGTTTGGGTGGAGTCGGAGGTTTCAGTCGATTCTTTATCCTTCTTCTTTTCCTCCTTGAAGTCTTTGTTTCGAATTCGGTTCTCGGTGAGCTCTGTTGCTAGCTCCATTGCTGCTTCCAAAGTTGCAGGCTTGGTACTTATCACAGGGTCTTGAATCTTTGACGGAAGACCACGAATGTAGTGCTCGATCAAACGGTAGAGAGGAGTAAACATGTTGGGAACCATTTGATGTAATTCGAGGAATCTTTTGTTGTAGGTGGTGTGGTCTCCTTCCATTTGCTTCAATGAATAAAATTCATCTTCTAGCTTCTTGATTTCGCTCCTTGGGCAAAATCGTCTGGTCATGATTTCCTTCAATTCGTTCCAAGTTAGAGTCATAGCATCTTCAACACCTCGTTTTGCCTTCTCTGAATTCCACCAAGTAAGTGCTATCCCATATAGTCGACCGGTAGCATAACGCACTTTGCGATCATCAGGGCAATCGCAATTTAGAAAAGTATTCTCCATTTCTTCAAACCAATGGAGGAGTGCGGTGACACCTTCAGTCCCTTTATATTTCGGAGGGTCGCATGATTTGAAATGCTTGTAGGTGCATTTAGTGGTGTTTGGGGAAGAGTTGAAAATGTTTTGGTTTGCTTGATTGACAGGATTATTGGTAAGTGCTTGTTGAACTTGGATTACAATGTTGGGTATTACGGCAGCCATTTGTTGAGCGATTAAGGCAGCCATGCGTTCGCGGGCTCTTCTTGCTCTCGTCTTTCCTACGGTGGAGGTTAGAAGACATCTACAATGAATACATGACAAGGGTATGAGTTGGATGCTTTTGAGATCATGGGTCGCATTAGGGATGAACATTCATAAAATAATTATACAAAAATACTACATCCATAGGATGTCTTTGGCTTTGCTCGCTGTTAGGCCCGTCATGCCGCCATACTTTACCTTATGTAATCATGTGGGCCCCCATGAATTACCGGTTTTTCATATGGTTCGCACGGTTTCTGCCTGGTTGCGTACACAAAACCCGGTGAAAATCGAGAAATATGTATACAACGTGTGATGTTCGGAATGTGTCCAGGTGTAGACACGGTGACACCTCAAAGTAGGGTTAGTTCGAACGACGTTTGGTGTGGCATGCTTTGGCCTAATAGGTCCTTCGTACTCTCATCGTTGGTCCCCAGGTAGGCAAACTGGTCCGTTATATTGGATTTATACGAATGCCAGCCTAGACAGGACGTTCCGACTACCGGTACTTGTACCCTTCCAGTTACTACATGCCCGTCGCAGAACTTACTTTGATGAGAATTGAAAATTGCATAAAATCTTTGGATAACGAGAGTATGAAAATAAATTGAACACATGAACATCGATATATGTATAATGAATATGTATATATGTATAATGAATATGTATATGAGCATGTATGTTTGACTGAAATGTAAACAAATATGAAACAAATAAATATCACAAGTTTGTATGTAACCACCTAATCAATTTAAAATTTAGGCAGACTATAGTATAGGCTCTAAGGGTCTAATAACCTATCCTATATCCCTATAGTCATGGCTCTGATACCAATCTGTCACACCCCGACCCGCAGCGGATAAGGTGATCGGGGCATGATTGGGTTATCATCAAAGCTCATGACATTTATTAAATGTTTCATATTCATTAATACAAATTAAATGAAAGTTTACAATGATTGCTACAACATGATCTAACTAACAATCTAACTCCTTTGTTCTCTTCTAAGGCATATCCTATGCTATCCTTGCTTCAACCTGTTCACCTGTATCATGTGTAAAAAGGTTTTTGGATCAACATAATGTTGGCGAGTGAATCCTATGGAAAACATTTGAGCAATTTATTTAAATTGATTATGAAATATGTGCACAACCAAACATGAGTAAAATTAGATGTAACTTGATCAACAATCATAAGATGTTAAATGAAACACTCATGAATAATAATGGAAACAATTAAAGGCACGCGATGCTCAACTCGTCTCTCACGAGGAACTGAGGGGCCTGATGAATGAATTGCATAAACATGATAATATGAATAACACAACTACAAACAATATAAACTCAATGAAAACACACATGAACAATAATGAATTTGAATTGAAGCACGCGATGTTCTACTCGTTTGCTCACGAGGAACTGATGGGCTTAATGTATGAGTTTCATGTAATTCGACAAACGGAATATAAATAAATCACAACAATAAATCAATCTAAGTTTAAGTCATGATGTGGTATGGCACAAGTTTAAATAAATAAATTAATTAATTCATAACACATGACACACCCCAAAACGTGTAATTTAAAAGGGGGAATTGTAAGATTCACTCACAGTGGGTGCGTTCGGTTGATGATGATGAATGCACGCGAAGTGGTTTTAACCACGAGTGAGATTTAACCTAGATAAATCGCATTATGGTTTGGTGAGTAAACGGATTTTATTAAACTATTTTAGTAGTATTGTTGGGTGTATTTTTGTGAGTTTAAAGCTATTTTCTAATCTTAAAAATGTTATTTTTAAGTATTTATAATTGATTTTTAATTAAAATAATTAAATAAAAATAATAAAAATATTTATTTTTTTCTGCTACAGTTGACCTTGACCAGTTGACTTTGACTGGTCGTTGACCGGTTTGCGGAATATTGTTGTGCGCTCGGTGAGGCTCGAACCCGAGACCTCCCGTACGCGTGCACGCAGCTCTACCAACTGAGCTACGTGTCTAACCCGTTATATATCCGATTTTAATTATATATATACATTAATTAGAATTTAAACAGAAAATCATTTTTATTTTAAAAACAGTTTAAGGCGAAACGGTCATGCACACCACAGGTCTCGAACCCGGGACCTGTGGGTTAATCTAACACACAGTCCACCGCTGGACTGTGTGTTCAACATGTTATAATATTCGGTTTTTATTATACTTAAATACAAAATAGATATTTCCTTTTCTGCCTTATTTAAAAGAAAAGATAATTGTCCGAGTCGGTGCTGAGGACCGGACTCGAACTCGTGACCTGTGATATAAACAAACACACAGTCCACCGCTGGACTGTGTGTATAACTTGGTTATTATTCCGGTTATTAATATACTTAACATATAACTAAGGCGACTCCGGTTCAGTAATAAAAAAAATAGATTTTATTAAGGCAGCGTGTGAGACGGGAATCGAACTCGAGACCTTTGCATAATTAACGTCTTATGTGCACACAGTCCACCGCTGGACTGTGTGTCTAACCCGATTAAAATCATGATTTATAATATACTTATATGATATGGAAGTGCGTCGTCTTCTTCGACAAAGTTGAACCAGAAATCGGGTCTGACTGGTTCGAGTTTTTATTCAAGTTTCAATAGTGTTTTAGGTTAATTACTGGTGAGATAGAAGTGAAAAGGAAAAGAACTGAGCGGAGAATATACCGACTGAACTCTCTGTTTTCCGGCAGAAACTCCGGCGACTGAATTCAACTCCGGCGACGTGTTCCTTGTAGCAGCTAGTCTCCGAAAAGTTTGGAAAAGGTAAGGGTATCACCGGTATAAGCTTCAGAGGTTCAGAAAAGCTCGGCAATGGGGAAACGGTTTTCCGGCGACGAACAGGTTTATTCCGGCGAGAGAAATTACGCCGTGAAAAGATGTGATTTTTAGCGAAAAAGTTTGCAGACGATTGTGGTTGAATTTATAGGGAATAATCGAAATGTATTTGGTCTGATTTTGAACTGTATTCATCAATTTAAGTTTTCCGGCGGTTTTGAAAAGTGTCGCGGACTTCAAACATCGGTTATAACCGACGTCTGATTAAAGGTTTACGTTATAACGTAAATCGTAGTTAAGGCTCGCGAATATTCCGGGATTCCGACGACTGAACCGTTTGGGCGCCGGTTTTGAATTTGTAAAGTCACTATATCAATTAAATGATTCTGTTATTCATCAAACATAACAAGCGGCGCAGTGGTTTGTGTGTGAGAGTTAAGTCACTAGGTGACTCGGTACAGACCCGGGTTCGAAACCCGGCTGTAACAATTCATTTTTATTTTTCGATTTTCAACAGTTTTTCAAAAACTAAATATATACCCCCGTATAATAATTGATTACGGATCGTTTAAAAATATTTTGGGCATTTAATTCGCAACGAAAATTTTGACTGACTGTTCGGTTGCTAAACGGAGCGGGTTTGGTAAATCCGTTTTTGACGGATGTTACAGTATCCCCTGCTTTTTATAAATTTCGTCCCGAAATTTAAATAATGATATATTTTGACTATAAGAATGATGATGTTTTGTTTGACAGTTGTATGCTTAGCAAAAATGAGGGTTTAAGTTTTTGTTCGAGGCGGTAACGTTCCTTGTAAAGGTTAAGTACCCTATTCAGGAATCGCTTTTTGTTGCCTACTGTATGAATATTGATAAACAGGAATGATTCTCTAAAAATGATATCATGCATAAGAGTTTAGATACGTTTGGGAAAAATATGGTTATATCCTAAGGCAAAACTTCTAATCACTACAATCTACATGGAACATAAATAAAAACACAACAGCTGATATCCAAACATGAATGAACACATCAGCAAATATTTGAACATGAATAAACACAACAGCAAAGATTCGAACATGAATAGACACATCAGCGAATATTTGAACATGAATAAACACAACAGCAAATATTTGAATCCACATTCTGATAACATATATGTTTGAATGATGGAAGTTCCTCTCTCGTTTGTTATGATGGAGAGGTTAATTTATGTAGAAATGGAACACAATCCAATCTCTTTAAATAACATGATGATATAAATGTATCACAAATTCCAACCAAGGCAATAATAAATCCTACATGGAACTTCTCATAACCGTCTGATAATGCCTCTGATCCTTTGGCAAGAATACTTATATATAGGAAGTACCAGCGGCGTATCCACCATATTCTTGCCAAATTTTCATTAGTTTTATCCACAAGTTATGATTGGTTACCAAGAAACTAATAAATCCTACATAGAACTTCTCATAACCGTCCGATAAGGCCTCTGATCCTTTGACAAAAATACTTATATATAGGAAGTACCAGCGGCGTATCCACCATATTCTTGTCAAATTTTCATTGGTTTTATCAGTGAATTATGATTAGTCCTATAACTCTACAATCAATACAACAAACATAAAATACTGAAATGAAATATATCTGTGCGATCAAGGCTCAATCGAACGGAGCCGATCGTATTGCATGTACTGAAAATAAAATGGATGTGCGCTCAAGGCTCAATCAAACGGAGCCGAACGTATTGAATGTACTGAAATTGAAATTGTGTGCTCAAGGCTCAATCAAACGGAGCCGAGCGTATTGCATGTACTGAATATGAATAACTTAACCATACAAACAGCCTATGCATGGAACCTCTCATAACCGCCTGATAATGCCTCCGATTATTTGACAAGAATACTTATATATAGGAAGTACCATCGGCGTATCCACCATACCCTTGTCAAATTTTCATTGACTTTATCCGCAAGTTATGGTTAGTTCGATGCGACTCTACTACAAACACCACAACCACAAGATACTGATAATGAAATTGTATGTGCGCTCAAGGCTCAATCAAACGGAGCCGAGCGTATTGCATGAACTGGAAATGTAAATAAATCTGTGTACTCAAGGCTCAATCAAACGGAGCCGAGCATATTGCATGAACTGGAAATGTGAATAAATCTGTGTACTCAAGGCTCAATCAAACGGAGCCGAGCATATTGCATGAACTGGAAATGTAAATAAATCTGTGTACTCAAGGCTCAATCAAACGGAGCCGAGCATATTGCATGTATTGAAATGTAATATTACGTAACCGATCAAGGCTCAACAAACGGAGCCGATCGTGCGGGCACGCCAAGATCAACCACATAATAAAATGGGGATCCAACTCAACCTCGATGGATGGGGAGCCACGGCCTCGGCAAAAGCATATACCGAAAACAATATATAATATATAATATCCAATAATTTCTCTAACAGTCTACACATGTGATAAAGAAAGACTAAACAATAGGAGTTGAATCTGGATCTTCGGCGAACAGGACTAGCTGAGTATCTTCGTTTGGGCCGTCATTATCTTCGACAGGGTTGGCGTTGATATTGAAGACTCTTCCTCTTGCTGGCGGCATAGTGGTTGGGTTTTCTTGGTTTACTTGGTTAACTG
The DNA here is from genome assembly GCA_947069175.1 of Scalesia atractyloides. NCBI lineage: Eukaryota > Viridiplantae > Streptophyta > Magnoliopsida > Asterales > Asteraceae > Scalesia > Scalesia atractyloides. Next base: position 3,909,891 of record CAMTDV010000029.1, read on the forward strand.
GGTTTGATTGGGCTTGAGTGTTGATAATGTTAACCAATTGAGGGCATGTGTTTCTAAGGTGGGTAGGGTCGCCACAATTGAAGCAAGCTCGAGCATATGGGAACATGGGGTGTTGGGGTTGATGATAAGTTTGGGCCATGTTTTGTGTAGGGGAAAAGGTTTGGTCTTGAAAGGTGCGACAAACGTTGCTCAAATGACCATAACGTCCACAAGTTGTACATAGCCGGCAAGGTAAAGTAAGGGAATGGTGATAAAAACAGTTGTTGCATCGAGGGTGAGGTCCAAGATATGGTTTCTTATTTGGGTAAGCTGAGTTGGGTGCCACTTGGGTGATTGGGATAGCTCGGATGGGTATAGCGTGAAAAACGGGTTGATTTCGTTGAGTAGCAGCGAAAAGTCGCCCGACTCTTCTTCTCTTAGGATTGGGTTGAGAAGGGGATTCGGTTTGGGTGGAGTCGGAGGTTTCAGTCGATTCTTTATCCTTCTTCTTTTCCTCCTTGAAGTCTTTGTTTCGAATTCGGTTCTCGGTGAGCTCTGTTGCTAGCTCCATTGCTGCTTCCAAAGTTGCAGGCTTGGTACTTATCACAGGGTCTTGAATCTTTGACGGAAGACCACGAATGTAGTGCTCGATCAAACGGTAGAGAGGAGTAAACATGTTGGGAACCATTTGATGTAATTCGAGGAATCTTTTGTTGTAGGTGGTGTGGTCTCCTTCCATTTGCTTCAATGAATAAAATTCATCTTCTAGCTTCTTGATTTCGCTCCTTGGGCAAAATCGTCTGGTCATGATTTCCTTCAATTCGTTCCAAGTTAGAGTCATAGCATCTTCAACACCTCGTTTTGCCTTCTCTGAATTCCACCAAGTAAGTGCTATCCCATATAGTCGACCGGTAGCATAACGCACTTTGCGATCATCAGGGCAATCGCAATTTAGAAAAGTATTCTCCATTTCTTCAAACCAATGGAGGAGTGCGGTGACACCTTCAGTCCCTTTATATTTCGGAGGGTCGCATGATTTGAAATGCTTGTAGGTGCATTTAGTGGTGTTTGGGGAAGAGTTGAAAATGTTTTGGTTTGCTTGATTGACAGGATTATTGGTAAGTGCTTGTTGAACTTGGATTACAATGTTGGGTATTACGGCAGCCATTTGTTGAGCGATTAAGGCAGCCATGCGTTCGCGGGCTCTTCTTGCTCTCGTCTTCCTACGGGCGAGGTTAGAAGACATCTACAATGAATACATGACAAGGGTATGAGTTGGATGCTTTTGAGATCATGGGTCGCATTAGGGATGAACATTCATAAAATAATTATACAAAAATACTACATCCATAGGATGTCTTTGGCTTTGCTCGCTGTTAGGCCCGTCATGCCGCCATACTTTACCTTATGTAATCATGTGGGCCCCCATGAATTACCGGTTTTTCATATGGTTCGCACGGTTTCTGCCTGGTTGCGTACACAAAACCCGGTGAAAATCGAGAAATATGTATACAACGTGTGATGTTCGGAATGTGTCCAGGTGTAGACACGGTGACACCTCAAAGTAGGGTTAGTTCGAACGACGTTTGGTGTGGCATGCTTTGGCCTAATAGGTCCTTCGTACTCTCATCGTTGGTCCCCAGGTAGGCAAACTGGTCCGTTATATTGGATTTATACGAATGCCAGCCTAGACAGGACGTTCCGACTACCGGTACTTGTACCCTTCCAGTTACTACATGCCCGTCGCAGAACTTACTTTGATGAGAATTGAAAATTGCATAAAATCTTTGGATAACGAGAGTATGAAAATAAATTGAACACATGAACATCGATATATGTATAATGAATATGTATATATGTATAATGAATATGTATATGAGCATGTATGTTTGACTGAAATGTAAACAAATATGAAACAAATAAATATCACAAGTTTGTATGTAACCACCTAATCAATTTAAAATTTAGGCAGACTATAGTATAGGCTCTAAGGGTCTAATAACCTATCCTATATCCCTATAGTCATGGCTCTGATACCAATCTGTCACACCCCGACCCGCAGCGGATAAGGTGATCGGGGCATGATTGGGTTATCATCAAAGCTCATGACATTTATTAAATGTTTCATATTCATTAATACAAATTAAATGAAAGTTTACAATGATTGCTACAACATGATCTAACTAACAATCTAACTCCTTTGTTCTCTTCTAAGGCATATCCTATGCTATCCTTGCTTCAACCTGTTCACCTGTATCATGTGTAAAAAGGTTTTTGGATCAACATAATGTTGGCGAGTGAATCCTATGGAAAACATTTGAGCAATTTATTTAAATTGATTATGAAATATGTGCACAACCAAACATGAGTAAAATTAGATGTAACTTGATCAACAATCATAAGATGTTAAATGAAACACTCATGAATAATAATGGAAACAATTAAAGGCACGCGATGCTCAACTCGTCTCTCACGAGGAACTGAGGGGCCTGATGAATGAATTGCATAAACATGATAATATGAATAACACAACTACAAACAATATAAACTCAATGAAAACACACATGAACAATAATGAATTTGAATTGAAGCACGCGATGTTCTACTCGTTTGCTCACGAGGAACTGATGGGCTTAATGTATGAGTTTCATGTAATTCGACAAACGGAATATAAATAAATCACAACAATAAATCAATCTAAGTTTAAGTCATGATGTGGTATGGCACAAGTTTAAATAAATAAATTAATTAATTCATAACACATGACACACCCCAAAACGTGTAATTTAAAAGGGGGAATTGTAAGATTCACTCACAGTGGGTGCGTTTGGTTGATGATGATGAATGCACGCGAAGTGGTTTTAACCACGAGTGAGATTTAACCTAGATAAATCGCATTATGGTTTGGTGAGTAAACGGATTTTATTAAACTATTTTAGTAGTATTGTTGGGTGTATTTTTGTGAGTTTAAAGCTATTTTCTAATCTTAAAAATGTTATTTTTAAGTATTTATAATTGATTTTTAATTAAAATAATTAAATAAAAATAATAAAAATATTTATTTTTTTCTGCTACAGTTGACCTTGACCAGTTGACTTTGACTGGTCGTTGACCGGTTTGCGGAATATTGTTGTGCGCTCGGTGAGGCTCGAACCCGAGACCTCCCGTACGCGTGCACGCAGCTCTACCAACTGAGCTACGTGTCTAACCCGTTATATATCCGATTTTAATTATATATATACATTAATTAGAATTTAAACAGAAAATCATTTTTATTTTAAAAACAGTTTAAGGCGAAACGGTCATGCACACCACAGGTCTCGAACCCGGGACCTGTGGGTTAATCTAACACACAGTCCACCGCTGGACTGTGTGTTCAACATGTTATAATATTCGGTTTTTATTATACTTAAATACAAAATAGATATTTCCTTTTCTGCCTTATTTAAAAGAAAAGATAATTGTCCGAGTCGGTGCTGAGGACCGGACTCGAACTCGTGACCTGTGATATAAACAAACACACAGTCCACCGCTGGACTGTGTGTATAACTTGGTTATTATTCGGTTATTAATATACTTAACATATAACTAAGGCGACTCGGTTCAGTAATAAAAAAAATAGATTTTATTAAGGCAGCGTGTGAGACGGGAATCGAACTCGAGACCTTTGCATAATTAACGTCTTATGTGCACACAGTCCACCGCTGGACTGTGTGTCTAACCCGATTAAAATCATGATTTATAATATACTTATATGATATGGAAGTGCGTCGTCTTCTTCGACAAAGTTGAACCAGAAATCGGGTCTGACTGGTTCGAGTTTTTATTCAAGTTTCAATAGTGTTTTAGGTTAATTACTGGTGAGATAGAAGTGAAAAGGAAAAGAACTGAGCGGAGAATATACCGACTGAACTCTCTGTTTTCCGGCAGAAACTCCGGCGACTGAATTCAACTCCGGCGACGTGTTCCTTGTAGCAGCTAGTCTCCGAAAAGTTTGGAAAAGGTAAGGGTATCACCGGTATAAGCTTCAGAGGTTCAGAAAAGCTCGGCAATGGGGAAACCGGTTTTCCGGCGACGAACAGGTTTATTCCGGCGAGAGAAATTACGCCGTGAAAAGATGTGATTTTTAGCGAAAAAGTTTGCAGACGATTGTGGTTGAATTTATAGGGAATAATCGAAATGTATTTGGTCTGATTTTGAACTGTATTCATCAATTTAAGTTTTCCGGCGGTTTTGAAAAGTGTCGCGGACTTCAAACATCGGTTATAACGACGTCTGATTAAAGGTTTACGTTATAACGTAAATCGTAGTTAAGGCTCGCGAATATTCCGGGATTCCGACGACTGAACCGTTTGGGCGCCGGTTTTGAATTTGTAAAGTCACTATATCAATTAAATGATTCTGTTATTCATCAAACATAACAAGCGGCGCAGTGGTTGTGTGTGTGAGAGTTAAGTCACTAGGTGACTCGGTACAGACCCGGGTTCGAAACCCGGCTGTAACAATTCATTTTTATTTTTCGATTTTCAACAGTTTTTCAAAAACTAAATATATACCCCCGTATAATAATTGATTACGGATCGTTTTAAAAATATTTTGGGCATTTAATTCGCAACGAAAATTTTGACTGACTGTTCGGTTGCTAAACGGAGCGGGTTTGGTAAATCCGTTTTTGACGGATGTTACACAAGATTATCGAAATCTTTCTTCGACCACTTTAGCGGTGGCAAACTTGACGACTACATCTCAGCAGAACTTGCACCGGTGGCCATAACTCGAACTTTGAAGAAAACTTAGAAAACTTTGAAGGTCGCCGGAATTTTTGAACACAAATTTCTCTCAAGTTATAATTAGGTGAGGAAGCAAATGGATCGTTGATCCCTTTATATACTAACCGCAATTAATGCACGATTTGACTGCAGCGACTTTTGCGACCGTCACGTATCCCCAAGTAACCGCAAGGGCGAGTGGGGAACAGAAACTGCGCGCGAGTGTCGCCGAAAAGCATTAAAAACGGTAAGACATATACTGTTGACAGCCTGTCAACAGTACCACCACGTCTCAAGAACGTGCGTCGTCACCAACTACACCATCCAGATAAGTGACACGTGTCTAAGTATATTTGAAATTCAAATACTTTTTCAAAATTCACTTACGACACGTCATCAGGATGCATAAAAAAACAACAAGCTAGTCCTTACCTAGCGCAACACATTTATCTTAAGTCCAGTGCTCCACCTACTTTTTATTCTTACATAGGAGCAACACTGGACTGGGGGGACTTGAAGGGGTATGGTCCTAAAAACCTTGCGCCAGTCAAGGAAACCATACCCATTAATAACTTCAAAAGAAAACTGCGCGCAGACTTTTTTGCCAAAATAAGATTTATTAGAACTCTGCGTCAAATATCCAAGAGATGAAAGCGTCATTTAACTACCTTGCGCGGGGTCACGCAAGGTTCAAAGTTAACCATGAACACTCTCTTTGGATAAATGTTTCATTTAACTACCTTGCGCGGGCTCGCACAAGGTTCAAAGTTAACCTTGAACACTCTCGTTTGATACTGCTTCATTTAACTACCTTGCGCGGGCTCGCGCAAGGTTTAAAGTTAACCTTGAACATTCTTGTTTGATAATGCTTTATTTAACTACCTTGCGCGGGCTCGCGCAAGGTTCAAAGTTAACCTTGAACATTCTTGTTTGATAATGCTTCATTTAACTACCTTGCGTGGGCTCGCGCAAGGTTCAAAGTTAACCTTGAACATTCTTGTTTGATAATGCTCCATGCACAAACCTTGCGCAGATATTTATATCAAGCTGCGCTAAGCAGCAAGGAGAAGAAGGAAGATCAGTTAACTAACTTGCGCTTCTCACGCAAGGAAACATTAAATCCTGAGAAACTTTCCCTTAGCAAAATCCTTGACTTGGTGCAGAGGCAAAGGGAATCTTTTCTGTTGTAACAGAATGTACACATGGCGAATAATAAATGGGTAACAGCTATGAAACCTTCTAGAAGCCATTAACACCCAATCGTGCAAGCATCTTTTCGGTTATAACCAATTGCCACATGGCAACATCTGGACGGCTGAGGAAGATCACGGTGATGGCATGCTCACATTTATAAGATGTAGTGATCTCATGTTGACACGTGGCACCTCCCTAACCGCTGATGAGCTCACGATCCGTGTGCACTAACGGATTGCCAACAAACGTTAACGGAATAACAAAAGATTCCGTTAAAGTTAACAGTCTCTCTTTTTGGCGCCAGACACGGCTATAAATAAGTAACTTAGAGTTCAAAGAAATGTATTCACTCTCAACTACTCTCTCACTTACAATACTTACTTCCGACTACCTGTACTTATTCTCACGCCGGAGGGTGGTCACGGAGAGAACCCCCTTCTCCCCGTGGCGAGCTAACGGTGTTCTGTTTTGCAGGATCAGCCGGAATATTGTTCTATTCATCATCCATCGTGAAACCAAACGGAGGGTTAACCCTTTTATGTAGAGCCCATTCCGTAGATCTACTTTGATTCCGGTCTAGTTGATCTAGGGTTTCTTCAGGATTTATATAACAATAGTTTAATTTTTTGTGTGTTATACGAGTTATATAAAAAAATACTTCTTATAATTGGAATTACATTCCATGATCTTGAAGGACGACAATGTTCATGCAATATTGCATGTCCATATAGATATGCATGCGAGTTAGTTTTTGATAAAAACGTCCTTACGGAGCTGTGTGATAAAGACATACATTTACAGCTTTGGTATGATTTTGTGGAAGATCTACCCTACCTTAAGAAGTCAAGACTCGGAATAGTTTTTTATGTTTTTATTATTTTTTATATATAACAAACTACATGTATTAACTTGTTAAGTAAAATAAAACAATAATATACTTACATAAAACAAAATAATATAGTTACGTCGAATTATTATATTTTAAATCAAGAAAAACTTTTTTAGTTACAATTAATGATAACTCAATTTTACCTTAAATAACAAAACTATCGACAAAATATACATTTACTATATTAACAAAATTAACTCACAATTTTTAGAAAATAATAAATGTATCCAAAATTAATGGAATTTGAAATTTGAATGTTAACAAATGTGTTGACCACAATTATTTGAATGTTAATAAACATGTAATTGGATATAAGGTTTAAAAGAAAAGGATTTGTAATTTTGGAAATGCGAATTTGATTGAAAGAATAGATGATACAAGATTGAATAGTATGAGAGAGAAAAAGTCTTGAACACCATTGTTTTTCTTTATTTACAATATATTATCGCGTGACAATTAGCTTATAGATTTGTCTAAAAACGTCAAGTGGCTTAAAATGATTTTAAATTATTAAAATTTATAGATTATAGATTTGTTCTTCTCACTTAGTAATAGAGCTTGAAAATAGGTTTTTGAAAATTCAAACCATTTCTTAATTTCCAAAATAAAAAGAAAAGGGGGAATATAGTATTTTTAGTAGTTTCAATGAATTTAATTTCATGTAAATAATAGTAAATTTGTAGAGAGTGGGTCACCTCTTTGTGTAGGTGACACCGTAAGAACGGGTGGTCCCGAGGTCCGTGACTGACATACAACCGCCCATCAACTTCGGTGGAGCGTCTTTCAAAAAATCTGGTACCCACATTTTCGTTAGTTACGTATGTAATAAAACTAAAAATAATAACTTGTGACAAACACCATTTAGCCGCACATTTACATAGACTCTTAGGGTCTTTTTAGCTTACAATCAAACAAGTTGCAAATCAAAAATAGCATATTTGTCCTCAAGCAAAGAATATAGATCCATTTTCCACATCTATAGTGTTTTCTAAATGTACTAAATTTAAAGTTAGAGTTAAATGCTTGGTTGGTCCCTGTGGTTTGCAAATCTTGCAGACTTGCTCCCAGTGGTTCACTAATTACACATTTGGTCCCCGTAGTTTCAAATTTTGCACTCGGGTGGTCCTTACCACTAACCTTTGTTAGATTTCTCAGTTAAGTATATGCAAAATTACTATATTACCCTTGACTCAGGTTCGAGCCTCAATCCCACGGTTCAGACCTCGCCGGTGACGTCACTCTCACGCGCCGCCGCACACGCCCAAAACCGTTCCATATTTGTGACGTCACTCGCTTACTCGCCGCGGTTAAACACTGCACCACCTCCGCCATCGCCGGACGCTTCTCCGCCGTCGATCTCACACACCTCGCCGCCAACACCGCCAGCATCCTCATGGCAGTTTCGTCAGCCGTGACTTGTTTGTTAAGAAAATACAGCTCCCAACAAAAACCTTAGACTCGTTTGGCGTTAGGATTGGCAATGGGGACATTATTAGTTGTCACCAAATTTTTAAGAAGGTGTTGTTGAAAATTGGGGGTAAAAAATTATGATATTCACTATCAATGGTCGCGAACATAAGTTGCAGGGGCTGCAATCGGAAGCTCACAACTCAGCTACTTGCCACCATCTATCCATCCAACCTTTCAAGAAACAATCGCTGATTGGGACAGGTCTGTTTTCGCCTAATCGACTTGAGGGCAAGTCGTTTCTTCAGGCAGAAGGTATTGATAAGACTCCACCTTATCAATGTCTCGGTTCAGTTACTTAACCGATCGGAATGTTGAAGTCACGGCTGACGAAACTGCCGTGAGGATGCTGGCGGTGTTGGCGGCGAGGTGTGTGAGATCGACGGCGGAGAAGCGTTCGGCGATGGCGGAGGTGGTGCAGTGTTTAACCGCGGTGAGTAAGCGAGTGACGTCACAAATATGGAACGGTTTTGGGCGTGTGCGGCGGCGCGTGAGAGTGACGTCACCGGCGAGGTCTGAACCGATGAGATTGAGGCTCGAACCTGAGTCAAGGGTAATATAGTAATTTTGCATATACTTAACTGAGAAATCTAACAAAGGTTAGTGGGAAGGACCACCCGAGTGCAATATTTGAAACTACTGGGACCAAGTGTGTAATTAGTGAACCACTGGGACCAAGTCTGCAAGATTTGCAAACCACAGGGACCAACCAAGCATTTAACTCTTAAAGTTATATGTTTTAAGTTGGTAAAGATTTGTCTATTGGCTACTATGTTTTCCAAATATGCTAGATTTAAAATTATATGTTTATTGGCTACTACGGTAGAGTTCTATAGTGAATACTAGTGTATTTGTCAACCAGTGAATAAATCCTGGCAATTCATTTAGAAGATCTAGAGTTTTTTTATCAATGACAAAATTGTAATTATAATGTTATAACTTTCATTTAAAATAAAAAACAGAAGGTTATTTTCGTCATTTGTAAATTGCATTGTTTCAACAATATAATCAAAATTTCTAAAATCTCACTAGTTTCCATTTATACAAGATACATAATTGTTAGTTTATACACATGCGTACAGTCTCGCTAGTATACACAGATGTTAGTTTATACACATGTGTACAATCTCGCAAACTATCAGTTTATACAAAAGATACATGTGTTAGTTTATATACGTCTGTGTATTATATTAAAAAATGGTTACATATGTGTATATTAACAACATATAGAATACTATGCATGCACACGAGTAGATTCATATAAAATTGTGAAATTAATTAAAACCAAACAAGTGTACACATGTGTATCGACAATTAACACACAAAAACTATCTGTCTACCCAAAATAACATGCACTATACATATGTGTACAACAAGTGGAACACGTAAAGCAACAGTATTTATGAAACAAATCAATTTATACACTTGTGTATGATTACGAAACTTTTTTAGAATGAAGGAAAGATAAAAAAAAATCGATCACGTTATGTTGCTATGAATTAATTTTTAAATGATATTTGAAAACACAAAAAAGTAAGGATACATAATTACTATTAATAGCATCCTATTGAATAGGATATAATTAAAGGATTTAACATTAAATTTATATGTATAATTACAATTCTATCCATATTTATCTTATACTACAGGGAGTGGGGGGTTTGGGTTGGGCGCATGAGTCGTCATGTGGGAATCATGTAGGCAGTGTGGGTTCCACATCTCAAGCCCAAAAAAGGGAAAGAGTGGAAGGGCGTGAGTTTAGGGCATAAGTTGACACGTGGTACTAGTTTTGTTTTTTGTTTTTGTTTTCTTTTAAATAAATAAATGAAATTAATTTATATTAGAAACATTTTTATTAATTAAAAAAAGATAATCACAATTAAACTAAAAAATACATCAAATTAAATTTTTAAAAAACTACATCAAACAAAGAAAAAACATATAAAAAACTACTACATCACATATTTTTAATTTTCATCATCACCGTCATTATCATCGGAGTTATACCTCGGAAGCGTCCAAATATGTTCAACCAATTCCGCATGAAGGTCGCGTATATAAATTTTGGGTCGTAGGTTGTTTGTGTGTGTGTATATGTGTATATATAATATAAATTTTTATTTTTTTAATCAACGGTCAAATAGCCAACAACTATTTTTTTTTAATTTGCAACGGTCAAAAGAATGGACCAATAAAACATCGTCACGTCGTCAATCTTCTCTGCCCCACGCCGGAGACTTTCCCCACGCCAAAGGGGTCACGACAAACCCAAACCCACATCGGGCCGTTGTTCCGGGCGGGAGTTCCCAACTCACGCCCACTCCCTGCAGTCTTACACTAAATCAAAAGGTAGGATTAGTTAACAAGCAAAAAATAGATTCGTAAATGAACCTAACCCTTAGCTACTGTATCTATGTATTTAAATAAAAAAACAAATAAGTTACAAAATGGTGTTTCTCGGATATTGACACCGTCAAATGATTAGACGAACAAGAATAATGACATCATAGCATGTTTATGAGTTTAAACAATTGGAAATAATCGTATTTCCATAGAGAAAATCTTAAATCTGGATTTTGCTTTAGGTTACCCTGATATAAAGAAAATAATTAATTTTTTTATCCATGTGCATAGCTTATTTCAAATTAAGGATGATAATGATTGGGTATGAGACGAGTTTTGGTAATATTAGAGGCCTCATACCCGTCCGGTACTCATTACATATTATTTATCAGTATGCTAATTTATAGTCTTATATAGCTAAAATTTATTTTATCTTAAATTCACATCACAAACCAACTTAAAATATAAAATAATCATGTACACTTCTCACAAATTTTTAAATTACAACTTCCAAATAACTTCAACATATACTTATTATATTTATTTATTATATTTATTTTTAAAGACCTATAAATATTAACAAGTGTTGTTTTGATGCGGATAAAAAAGTTCAGATAAACAGACAAGCATCACCTAATATCAAATTCCTCCTAAACCAGTTAACTAAAAGAGTATTATCAATAGGTATACTTTAAAAAGAAAATATCATGTATCCTATTATTTGATAGAATATCATAGTTTTCCGTTTTAATTTATTAACCAAAATCAATTTAGAATATGACATTCATGCCATATTTTCTCAAAAGTTTAAGATTTATATCTATCCCTTTTTTTTTGTATTTTTCGACCGCTTTCTAAGTACTTGGAATTATCTTCTTTTTAGTTTGTGTTATTCAAAACAACATGTTTTCTTTATGTTCTCTATTTAATTTAATTTATTTCCTTTTGTTATCATGCACTTTGTTTGTTCTTTGTTAAATGTCTTTTAGTCTAGTGATATCACGTGTTTATTCTTATAAAAATTGTACAACTTTAAATATCATAAAGTGAATGTTAGATGGTCAGACGAATTTTAGAAGCAAATTTTAAAAGGGTGTTTGTTTGTTATAAAAAAAATAAACTTGTTTCATTTTGTTTGTATCCCCTTTGCTTTTTAATTTGCTTCATATAAAAAATCCCCCAATATGGTTGAGATGATCATAGACGTTGAACGCTATACATTAAAATGTTTTCTATCGGTTAATCTTAAAACTTCTTACTTTTGCTCAATGGAAGTTGATTTTTATTTAGGTGAAATGATTTTTTTCTTAATCTATATCGCTTAGAAACATAATCTTTTTTAGTTTGTACATAAATGTCAAGCCGGTCTGATCTCATAAAAAGGCGAGGAAATCACACATTGACATTTTTTCCCATTGCGTACTCCATATCTCATTGCAAATCGGTTTTTGTTTCGGTTAGAAAAACACAAAGATCTGCATATGTGAAAATCTCTTTCATATCCTATTCAATTACAACGACCATTATAAAGAAAAGAGCATCGATACAAAGAATGTTGATTAATATTTTACCAGAACCATGGTTTCAATGCGTGATTTCCTCGCCACCTCTAGTCCTTACTGACTTGATATGTCATTTAATATTGTTGTTTAAAAGGGAGTTGCAACACAACTTTTTGCTCGTTCACCTGCCATGTGTTTGTAATTGTTGTTTTGGTATTTTAATGAGAAAGCACCGTAGATTAAATTTCCAAAAAAAAATGATTACCCTAAATTATTATAAAAATAATCAACATAAATAATCAAATTTAGACATCATACACAGAAAAAAAAAAATTGTTACACCAACTAATCTTAATGGCTTGAATTAGCCAGTTCTAAAATATTGTTACACCAACTAATCTTAATGGCTCGAATTAGCAAGTTCTACAATTTAGGATATACATAGATGCTCGTTTAATACATAACCAATTCAAAATATATAATTATAAGGAACAGAACTATATATATACATATACTGATATACATGTTATTTTGATTGTCATACATACTTAACTCATTGCTTATTAATATTTATATAATTTTTATGGTTCTCTGTTTAACAATTATGTCAGGTAAATACATTGTAAAACATGAACATACTTTTTTGTATGTATAATTTATTTAAAAAAAAGTCAGTGGTGAAAACAAATATATCTCCATCAAACCATGTTCCTCCATAACCATCTGCCTTCGCTAACTCCATTTTTTTCAATAGACACAGGGTTGATAACTACGGTTGATATCATATACCATTGGACACGTGTCCTGTAGTAACTGGACAATAACATTTTGTAATAAATCATACATATAGATTTAAATTGTATACCCAAAAAAAAATAATAAATATTTAAATTACTCACGGTTCAGAGGAGTGCAAAATTCGTTTGCTAAAGGGGACACAGTCAAGGGGTGATACATATAAGATTATGTAACTTCTTATCTAACTCTCATTTATATCTCACACTATTAAATTAATTGTGTAATGTATTTTTTATTTTAACTATGATACATAAAATTGTTGTATAATTTATTATCCAACTCTATTTGTAATTCTCATTATATTTATATTATATATATATATATATATATATATATTTTTTGTTTTTGAGCTGAGGTCTTTCTGAAAGCAATCTCTCTACTCTCATGAATAGAAGGTTTGTCTATATTTCACCCTCCCCTGACCCTACTACTAGCTCTGCTTTTGATAGGATATACTGGATACGGTTGTTGTTTTTATTATATTAAACATCATGTGCAAATGTATTATAGGGTATTACTATTTTCTAATTTATTATGTATTATAATATAACCAAATTTCACAAGCTTCTTTTAAATTCTAACCTCAAGACTCTTTAGTCGTTTATGGAGATACTATTTAGATTCAAATGGCTTTTCTTACTTAAAACACTACCGGTATTTTTAGTTTAAATGAATCACAACATCTTTGGTGGTATGTTGAAATTTCAATTTTCGCTCTTAGGTTAGTTAGGTATGACGAGCATCTAATTTAGATTCTCGTCCATACTTAGAGGTGAGCAATGGACATAACATTTATATTAAACATTAAAACTAGAATTTTGCCTATAATGCGTTGCGTCAGCGAGACAATGCATTCAATAAGTTCATATAACTCCAATATCAATATTGTAAAAAGCTAACTCATTTATTAAGGTTATGCGGAGTGAGAGGGCATGAAGAGGGAGGGGGTATTAAGCGTCATATGTTAACCACGTCAGCAATGGAGCATGGTAAAAATGTACAGAGTGAGAGAGACTTGAAAGTGACGTTTTTATAAAAAAAAAAAATAAACAAAAACCAATCAAAATCAAACAAAGATCCACCCACCAATAAAACACCATCACCTCACTTACACATTTACCCCAAACCAATAAAAATCCTCAAACCCCACCCATAATCCCACCCTTTACGTCATAGACGAATCAGTATGCCGGACGTGAAGTGACTTCCTCACAACATTTCCATACCTACTTCGTATGGCGTAAGTAGTTGCCATTTAAAAGTTTTTATTAAGCATCTCCTGTAAAAGAATTGTTGCCCCCAATGTATATGAAATATGTATATCAAATATGGCAATTGTAAATTCAACCTCACATCCAAAAACATGAATATGATAAAAACATATTATTATTAACTAGTTTAAGATCCAGTGTGTTATACGGGTTGTATAAAGAAAATACTTATTACAAATCTATTGATTTGATAAATTACACATATATATAAATGTTACTATACTCACAATCGATTCTCGTGCTACGATTATTAACATATTTTAACACCACATACTCTTTAACACGAAGTTGCTTTTTATTAACAAAAAATACGAAAAAAATCACATGTCATTTTATATAATATATTTTACTTTATATAATATATAATAAAATTCATTTTATAATAAAATAAAATGATGCATTAAATATGGGAAAACAAAAGAAGATTATTTCTGTTGTATGCGGGCCTTGTAGTCTTGAATCTAAGACCTTTAAATCTAAGTGTACCTAAAGGCTTTCGTCTTTGTCAATGGGTCACCAACCTCATTGGTAAGTAACAAACATATAAGCAATTTATAAATCTCTAATATTTCTTTATACACAACATTTATCATCTTATTTGTAACCTTTTTCATCTTTGTCTAATATTAGTAACTTGAGTTTATCTCTTCTTTTTATTCTTGATAGTGTCATGTACAATTGTCATGAGCAAAAATCGATTCTTTTAAGTACAATTAAACATTTGATAGTGATTGTATTTGACTTTTATTAAGCTTATTTGCTAAAGATCAAATTATTGTTTATTTATAAGATATGCAAACATTTTAAATATGGAAATGATGTTTAGTTATCATTTAAGATTTCATTAAAAAATAATTATAACAATTCACAAAAAGGTAATAATTATTAAATTAATTTATTTAAAGAAAAAAGACAATTTAATCTATATTGATTGCGTAAAATATATATATTATAACTTTACAAGTCTGTTTATATAGTTACAATTATAGATTATATTTAAAAGGTTATTGTATTATTAAGATTTGTGATTTGAAATCACATTTAAAAGGAAATAAGATGCAAAAAAAGAAAGTTTAATTACTTTAAATTTTGTGAAAAAAGAAGAGCAACAAAAGTTTTGTTTTTTCCCTAGGAAAAAAAGAAGTTTAATAATGACACATGACAATTAATGGCTTAAGAGAAAGCAATGTGACCTAAGATGGTTTTGATTTATTATAATTTATAGATTCAGATTTACACCCTGTAAACAAATATGCTTCAGAAAAAAAAATCACATATGAATGTGGTGTACACCTCGCATTCTTATACTTTCCATGTTTAGAAAGTATTGTTGTAATTCTATTTTGGAAACTTGTATCGTAATCATATCTTTCATTCTCAACCTTTGTACTCTGAGATTATGATCGTAATGGGAACTTATTAAATACTTACACATGTTACATATTTAAACTATACGTTACAATCTTGAATAATTATATGCAAGATATTCATACTTAGAATATTCAAATACTCAAGTTTTATGTGCGATTATACTTATACATCATTCATGCATGCTTAAAATACTTAAAAACCAGCTAAAAACACGTGAAAACGGACCAAACAAGTCACTTCGCACAAAATGATACTAGCTCGTACGAACTGACTTTTTTTCCTATAAATACCCGTCCTCTTCCCCACTTCAATCTTCCCGAATCTCCTCACTTCCACTCCCAGACTCACGGATTCTAAGCAAAGCTATTCCAGATTGTTCGAAGTGAGTTTAACTCACTAACATCTTGTGATTTTACAACTCCCTTTCTATTTTTACTTTCTTTTGTACCAAGTGGGTGAGCTAAACCAAATTTTGATGAACTTTCGTTTCAGCCGATGTGAGAACGTTGGAAGCTTGGGTTGTCCGAATTAAGTTCCACCACCACTTGTACATGCTTTTGTACTTTACTTTGTGGTACATTCATGACCAACTGGATTTATCAACTACGTTGATAAAACTAGTGCTTTGGTGAATTATATAATGAGGCATACGTACCCCCATACTTGAATTCTATGACAAACGTCGCGTATACGACTCGCGGTTTACTTACATTTGACTTTCTGAGCGAATTCGGACATTAACTGAACTATAGTTAACCGATATGGATCTGGATTGTTTCTGTCTCATACCTAAACTCTCGTTCACTGAATTCATTGTCTGAACGGGCACTAAACGAGCTAAATCGCTAAGCAGTAGCTTCGTACGAAGTGGACTGCCACTTCGCACGGAGTGAGCAGTCATATTACGCGATGTTTGATTTTTCGTATTTATTTTTCTGTGTTTTCAGCCTTCTAATCCGAATCCGAATCCGAATCCAACTCAGAACACTCACACAATTATGTTTCCTCGTGTAGGGTAACCTCGGTGTCCTACCCTCCACTAAACAGTTCGCGGTTTACTAAGGAAGCTTTGCAAAACTGTGACTATACTCGACCATGTTTTACCTTTTATCACTTTTGGGGTGCAGTACATGTACTTTATCAATTCACATAAACATGCTATGCTTAAATCACGAAACAATCCTCAAACAATGCTCTATGTGCTATACTTGAAATCACATAGGCTTATACTCAAAATTCTCATACTTAGTCATTAACTTTGATCAAGCCTCCCTCAACATGTATAACGCTATAGGAGTAACACACCGCCCATAAACTTGAGGTCATGTTAAGTTAAACACACATGGTCTTTTCATTTCTATGATTAGATTACACTAGCGGGAAACTTTGGGTTGACTAGTATATTTGCATGCTCGTGTATTACATGTTAGCCTCGAGAATAGACATTGATGCATAAGGATTCGTTTAAAACTTTATACTATGTTATTTATTTAAACTTGTATGGTCGCCAATGCCTTGTGTGTTGAACTATACTTTAACATGTATTGCAGATGGATATTGATGATGAGACACATGGAATCAAGTAGGACGACTTGGATACTCACCTAGAATGAATTATATAACGAGGCATACGTACCCCCATACTTGAATTCTATGACAAACTTGATGGACTATAATCCAATATATATATATATATATGTATATATATATATATGTATATATATATATATGTATATATATATATAGATATGTATATATATATATACTTACATTTGACTTTCGGAGCGAATTCGGACATTAATTGAACTATAGTTAACCGTTATGGATCTGGACTGTTTCTGTCTCATACCTAAACTCTCGTTCACTGAATTCATTGTTTGAACGGGCACTAAACGAGCTAAATCGCTAAGCAGTAGCTTCGTACGAAGTGGACTACCACTTCGCACGATGTGGATAAACCCACTTCGCACATAGTGAGCAGTCGTATTACGCGACGTTTGATTTTTTCATTTTTACTTTTCTGTGTTTTCTGCCTTCTAATCCGAATCCGAATCCGAATCAAACTCAGAACACTCACACAATTTTGTTTCCTCGTGTAGGGTAACCTCGGTGTCCTACCCTCCACTAAACAGTTCGCGGTTTACTAAGGAAGCTTTCAAAACTGTGAGTATACTCGACCCTGTTTACCTTTTATCACTTTTGGGATGCAGTAGATGTACTTTATCAATTCACATAAACATGCTATGCTTAAATCACGAAACAATCCTCAAACTATGCTCTATGTGCTATACTTGAAATCACATAGGCTTATACTCAAAATTCTCATACTTAGTCATTAACTTTGATCAAGCCTCCTCAACATGTATAACGCTATAGGAGTAACACACCACCCGTAAACTTGAGGTCATGTTAAGTTATACACACTCGGTCTTTTCATTGCTATGATTAGATTACACTAGCGGGAAACTTTGGGTTGACTAGTATATTTGCATGCTCGTGTATTACATGTTAGCCTCGAGAATAGACATTGATGCATAAGGATTCGTTTAAAACTTTATACTATGTTATTTATTTAAACTTGTATGGTCGCCAATGCCTTGTGTGTTGAACTATACTTTAACATGTATTGCAGATGGATATTGATGATGAGACACATGGAATCAAGTAGGACGACTTGGATACTCACCTAGAATGAATTATATAACGAGGCATACGTACCCCCATACTTGAATTCTATGACAAACTTGTTGGACTATAATCCAATATATATATATTATGTGTGTATATATATATGTATATATATATACTTACATTTGACTTTCTGAGCGAATTCGGACATTAACTGAACTATAGTTAACCGTTATGGATCTGGACTGTTTCTGTCTCATACCTAAACTCTCGTTCACTGAATTCATTGTCTGAACGGGCACTAAACGAGCTAAATCGCTAAGCAGTAGCTTCGTACTAAGTGGACTGCCACTTCGCACGATGTGGATAAACCCACTTCGCACATAGTGAGCAGTCGTATTACGCGACGTTTGATTTTTTCGTTTTTACTTTTCTGTGTTTTCTGCCTTCTAATCCGAATCCGAATCCGAATCCAACTCAGAACACTCACATAATTCTGTTTCCTCGTGTAGGGTAACCTCGGTGTCCTACCCTCCACTAAACAGTTCGTGGTTTACTAAGGAAGCTTTGCAAAACTGTGAGTATACTCGACCATGTTTTACCTTTTATCACTTTTGGGGTGCAGTACATGTACTTTATCAATTCACATAAACATGCTATGCTTAAATCACGAAACAATCCTCAAACTATGCTCTATGTGCTATACTTGAAATCACATAGGCTTATACTCAAAATTCTCATACTTAGTCATTAACTTTGATCAAGCCTCCCTCAACATGTATAACGCTATAGGAGTAACACACCACCCGTAAACTTGAGGTCATGTTAAGTTAAACACACTCGATCTTTTCATTGCTATGATTAGATTACACTAGCGGGAAACTTTGGGTTGACTAGTATATTTGCATGCTCGTGTATTACATGTTAGCCTCGAGAATAGACATTGATGCATAAGGATTCGTTTAAAACTTTATACTATGTTATTTATTTAAACTTGTATGGTCGCCAATGCCTTGTGTGTTGAACTATACTTTAACATGTATTGCAGATGGATATTGATGATGAGACACATGGAATCAAGTAGGACGACTTGGATACTCACCTAGAATGAATTATATAACGAGGCATACGTACCCCCATACTTGAATTCTATGACAAACTTGATGGACTATAATCCATTATATATATATATATATGTATATAATATATGTATATATATACTTACATTTGACTTTTTGAGCGAATTCGGACATTAACTGAACTATAGTTAACCGTTATGGATCTGGACTGTTTCTGTCTCATACCTAAACTCTCGTTCACTGAATTCATTGTCTGAACGGGCACTAAACGAGCTAAATCGCTAAGCAGTAGCTTCGTACGAAGTGGACTCCCACTTCGCACGATGTGGATAAACCTACTTCGCACATAGTGAGCAGTCGTATTACGCGACGTTTGATTTATTCGTTTTTACTTTTCTGTGTTTTCTGCCTTCTAATCCGAATCCGAATCCGAATCCAACTCAGAACACTCACACAATTCTGTTTCCTCGTGTAGGGTAACCTCGGTGTCCTACCCTCCATAAACAATTCCCGGTTAGCTTTGCAAAAACTGTGAGTATACTCGACCCTGTTTTACCTTTTATCACTTTTGGGGTGCAGTACATGTACTTTATCAATTCACATAAACATGCTATGCTTAAATCACGAAACAATCCTCAAACTATGCTCTATGTGCTATACTTGAAATCACATAGGCTTATACTCAAAATTCTCATACTTAGTCATTAACTTTGATCAAGCCTCCCTCAACATGTATAACGCTATAGGAGTAACACACCCCGTAAACTTGAGGTCATGTTAAGTTAAACACACACGGTCTTTTCATTTCTATGATTAGATTACACTAGCGGGAAACTTTGGGTTGACTAGTATATTTGCATGCTCGTGTAACACACTGCCCGATAAACTTGACGGTCATGTTAAGTTAAACACAAGGTCTTTTCATTTCTATGATTAGATTAACTTGCGAACTTGGGTTGACTAGTATAATTTGCATGTGGTATTACATGTAGCCCCGAGAATAGATGACGATAAGGATTCGTTTAAAACATTATATTTATGTTTTTATTTAAATTCACTGGTCGCAAAGCTTGTGTGTTGAATATCTGTACATGTATTGTAGACTGGATAGAGATGAGACACATGGAATCGTAACACTTGATACTATGATTATATTTTTGCAATGTTTGTATTTTTAATATCAAGTGATTCTATGAGGGCATGGTAACTAAGGTACGAGTACGGTAGTCGAACTCCTGTCAGTTGGCATTCGTTAAATCCAAAATAAAGGACCAGTTTGCCTACCTGGGGACTAACGATGAGAGTACGAAGGACCTATTAGGCCAAAGCATGCTATACCAAACGTCGTGTGAGCTAACCCCACTTTGAGTTGTCATTGTGTCTACACCTGTACACCCTCCTACCATACATCTCGCAATCATACTTTACGATTTTCATTCGGGTGGTGCGAGTGTTAATCCGCCAACACCAATGTGAATCCTACCAAGCCCAATAGTCATGAGGGGCCACATGACTATACAGGCAATGGTATGGGGGACATTGGAGGCCCTAACATGAGCAAACCCAAGACATCCTATGGATGTAGTTAAATTATTGTCAATTATGTTGTTTTTCATTCTTTTTACGACACATGACACCTAGAAAATTCTTAAACTCACAATCTTCCTATGTATGTTCCTGTAGATGTCGGCTAGGCAACTACGTGGAGGTAGAAAATCAGGAAGATCAAATGAACGCTTGGCCACACAAATTGCTAAACAAATGGCCGCAGTGCTTCCTGACATCGTGATTCAAGTTCAACAAGCTCTCACCGCAAATCCCATCAACCCTCCCAATCAAGAAGACCAGAGCGTCGCCAACCCTCCTTCCAAAAAGTGCTCCTACAAACACTTCAAATCTTGCGATCCCCCAAGGTATGAAGGGACCAAAGGTGTTACCGCCCTCCTTCACTGGTTTGAAGAAATGGAGAACACTTTCCTCAATTGCAATTGTCCTGAGGACCGTAAGGTACGTTATGCAACTGGAAGACTGTTTGGGGTAGCCCTTACCTGGTGGAACATGGAAAAAGGTAAGCGAGGAGTTGAAGATGCCATGGCCTTAACATGGGAAGAGTTAAGGGAACTCATGACAAGACGCTTCTGTCCAAGAAGCGAAATCAAAAAAGCTGGAAGATGAATTCCACTCACTGAAACAAAAGGAAGGAGATCACACATCCTATAATAAGAGATTTCTCGAGCTGAACCAGATGATCCCTAATTTGTTCACCCCCTTGTACCGTTTGGTTGAACATTACATTCGAGGTCTCCCCTCGAAAATCCAAGATTCGGTTTTAAGCACTTCGCCTGCAACACTTGAAGCCGCAATGGAATTAGGTACAGAACTCACTGAGAATCGTATCCAAAACGGCAAATTCAACGATGAGAAGAAGAAAGCACCCATTGAGGCCCCAACTACAAACCACCCAGTCTCCTCCTCGAAGTTTGCTGGTAAGAGGAAACGAAACAGCAAGAATTTTGCTGTCACTCAAACCAACCCTCCTATCACTGCTGCACCAATCACCCAAATTGCTTCTTCAGCTGCACCATTCAAAAAGCCATACACCGGCCCACACCCAAAATGCAACCGTTGTCAATACCATCACCCTTCCGAAAATCCCTGCCAACATTGCACAAGCTGTGGCCGTGCGGGTCACACTATCCAAACCTGTCGTACCCTTCAACGAATGAACCGCAATCAACCTCCAACCCAAACCCACAATCAGATAGTGGGTCAAGCCCAACAACCCTTACTTCTACCACCTGCACAACACGTAGGCCAAACTTACTACCAACCCAACTACCCCATGATGCAACCCACGCGAACTTGTTACAACTGTGGGGACCCAAACCACTTCAGGAACACTTGTCCACGCTTAGTGAACATCATCCATGCCCAAGCTCAAGCAAACCCGGTAAATCAAGCTAACCAAGCTCCCCCACCTGCCAGAGGGGGAGCTTTCAATATCAATGCCAACCAAGCCAGGGCTGACAACAACGTGGTCAACGGTATGTTTCTCGTCAATGGTAGTTATGCATCCATATTATTCGATACTGGTGCGGATAAGAGCTTTGTGTCCTTAGAATTTGAACCTATCCTTAACCAAACTCGTGTTAATCTCATGGAATCTCTAACGGTGGAAGTTGCTGACGGAAAACCCGTTTCATCAAATTCTATTATACGCAATTGTACCCTCACTCTAAACGATCATGATTTTCCAGTTGACCTCATTCCTATGAAGTTGGGAAGTTTCGATGTTATAATCAGTATGGACTGGCTCAGCCAGCATCACGCTGAAGTAGTGTGCCGTGAAAAGTTCATTCGCATTCCTCTTGCAGACGGTCAGACCCTACGTATTTTTGGGGAAACCCCTTCGAAAGGACTCAAACTAATGTCCTGCCTTCAAGCCCGAAGATATCTCCGCAAGAACTATGTCGCATTCCTAACTCACGTCGTCAAAAAGGGAAACAAGGAGAGGAAAATCGAAGATATCCCAGTTGTAAAAGAATTCCCACAAGTCTTTCCCTACGACATTTCAGGACTTCCTCCTGTGAGAGAAGTCGAATTCCGCATCGATCTTGTACCTGGCGCTACACCAGTCACAAAATCTCCTTATAGGTTAGCCCCATCCGAAATGCAAGAGCTGGCCAGTCAACTGCAAGAGCTGACTGACAAAGGATTCATACGTCCTAGCTCCTCGCCTTGGGGTGCACCTGTTCTCTTTGTGAAGAAGAAAGATGGAACGTTTCGCATGTGCATTGATTATAGAGAACTCAACAAGTTAACGGTTAAAAATCGCTATCCACTACCTCGCATCGATGACCTCCTAGACCAACTTCAAGGCGCCACCTGCTTTTCAAAAATTGACCTTCGTTCTGGTTATCATCAGCTCAGAGTGCACGAAGAAGATATCCCAAAAACCGCTTTCCGGACTCGTTATGGTCATTACGAGTTCATGGTCATGCCTTTCGGTTTAAACCAACGCCCCCGCTGTCTTCATGGATCTAATGAATAGGGTATGCAAACCCTACCTCGACCGTTTCGTCATAGTCTTCATCGACGACATCCTTATCTACTCCAAGTCTAAATCCGATCATGAACGACACCTTCGACTCATCCTTACACTCTTAAGGACTGAAAAGCTCTACGCTAAGTTCTCAAAATGCGAATTCTGGTTAGGAGAAGTACAATTCCTTGGACATGTCGTCAATGACAAGGGAATTCATGTTGATCCTTCAAAAATCAAGGCAGTGCAGGAATGGCAAGCGCCACGTACCCCTACCGAGGTAAGGTCATTTCTTGGTTTGGCTGGTTACTATCGACGCTTCATTGCCAATTTTTCCCGTATTGCTGTACCACTCACGGCTTTGACTCATAAAGGAAAACCCTTCATATGGGGACCTAAACAAGAGGAAGCCTTCCAAACTCTAAAGCAAAAACTTTGTGACGCACCTATCCTCACACTCCCTGAGGGTTGCGATGACTTTGTGGTATTGCGACGCATCGGGGCAAGGGCTAGGCTGTGTATTGATGCAAAGAGGAAAAGTGATAGCCTATGCTTCTAGGCAACTCAAAGTTCATGAGAAGAATTACACCACCCACGACCTGGAACTTGGAGCCGTTGTGTTCGCTCTCAAGATATGGAGACATTACCTCTATGGTACCAAGTGTGAAGTATACACTGACCACAAAAGTCTCCAACATATCTTCAACCAGAAGGAGTTGAATATGAGGCAACGAAGATGGGTCGAACTTCTCAACGACTACGACTGTGAAATTCGGTATCATCCTGGCAAGGCAAACGTGGTGGCTGATGCGCTCAGTCGAAAAGGTTATGCGAACTCCATTCGTCTTCTATGTTCGCAAATCATAACCGACATCAAAGATCGAATCCGAGCAGCTCAACATGTTTCTGCAACAGAAAATGACGTACGCGATGAGCTGTCATGTGGAGCTGAACCCAAAATCGAAACCAAATCCGACGGTATTCTATACTATTTAAATCGCATATGGATTCCTGATCGCGATAACCTTCGTGATTTCCTCATGAATGAGGCGCACAAAACACGATACTCTGTACACCCAGGAGCCGACAAGATGTATCAAGACCTACGATACACCTACTGGTGGCCTGGCATGAAAAAGGATATCGCTGTTTTTGTTTCCAAGTGCCTTACCTGTTCCAAAGTAAAAGCTGAACATTAAAGACCTTCAGGACTTCTAGTCCAACCCGAAATACCTGTATGGAAGTGGGAAAACATAACCATGGATTTCATTACCGGGTTACCTCGCACCTCCAGTGGGTATGACACCATATGGGTAATAATCGATCATCTTACAAAGTCATGTTTGTGTTCAACTAATGAAACAAATAACACTTATAATAAAAGCCGATAGTCAAAATCAGTAATACCGCGCACCCAGAACGCGAAATCGCCGGAGAAAAACCAAGACTCCGCTAATGTTGCCTTTTCCCCTTGACTGAAACGCGTAAACTGATTTCGACATCAGTTATAACCGTTGCATAACACCCAATTTGGTCAAAACCGTTACCCTTGAAGATTGAAATCTTGACCGCGAAATCATGGCTTCTAATTCGAACCAATTGGCCTGTTTCCACTACAAATACCCACCCAAACTCCTTGTAAACTTTTCGCTCAGAATCACGCTCACTACTGAAGCTTTAGTCCACTCAGAACACGTCGCCGGAAATTCTCGCACTCGCCGGAATATCACCGGAGAACCGAAGCCTTACTCCTAATCGGTACAATCATCTAAATCTTTCTTGCTATCTCTTGATTAGTAATATAATTGCTCAACACAATAATCGAATCTGTTAAACAGTTCACTCAGCCGGAAATCGCAAATCAGAGCCGACGAAATCTTGCCGGAATCTGAAGCAAACTCGCTGTTTTGGTATACCATATCACTTAATTTTATTTCCATTTCAATCAAGTATAAGTTGTGATCGATTAAACAGAACAGTCGGATTTCACTGTTCTGTATTTTTGTAAGTGAAGAAGACGAAGATGAAAATGTGTATTAGTATAATTAAAAACGGATATTTAACCAGGTTAGACACACAGTCCAGCGGTGGACTGTGTGCAAATATAATACACACGTCCCGAGTTCGAATCGCACATGTTACCGACTTTCAGAAATAAAACCAACATTTTTAAAACCTAACCAGATCAAGTCATAGTATATACATAAGAGGAATATAATCCAGTAGTTAAACAGATTAGACACACAGCCCAACTGGTTGG
The DNA here is from genome assembly GCA_947069175.1 of Scalesia atractyloides. NCBI lineage: Eukaryota > Viridiplantae > Streptophyta > Magnoliopsida > Asterales > Asteraceae > Scalesia > Scalesia atractyloides. Next base: position 3,935,483 of record CAMTDV010000029.1, read on the forward strand.
GCTGTGCGCACTCGAACCGAAAGTCCCGAATTCGACCCTGGGTCTCTGCAACCGGTTCGGCCATATTAAATCATTTTTAATAAAAACTAAATAAGGTTAAAGTTAATTAGTATATATATATAATTAAAACAGAGAATATTTCAGGTTAGACACGTAGCTCAGTTGGTAGAGCTGCGTGCACGTATACGAGAGGTCCCGAGTTCGAACCTCACTAGCCGCATAGAATAAACACAGTCTGACCGGTCAGACCCGGTCAACTGTCAGAAAATCAACCCATTTTTATTATTTTTATTTATTTATTTAATTGGAAAATTAATTAAAAATACTTAAAAATAGGATTTTTAAAGTTAGAAAATTTCCTTAAACTCACAAAAATAAATCTAAAAATCCCATTAAGAGCACTAATTAAAAATATTAATCTCAAATAAAATTTATTTATTTATCGAATCATTTTGTTATTATCTAGGTTAGTTTTTCCCTCGTCGATTGAATCAAATTCGTGCGCATTCATCGTCATCAAAGAACGCACCCATTGTGAGTGAATCTCTACCAATTCCCCGTTTTAATCATGTTTTGGGGTGTATCATGTGTCGTACAATTCTTTTATTTTATTTAAACACTTGTGCATACATCATATCCGTGATCAAATGTGTATCAATTGTTTTGTGAATTATATGTATATTGATTTATCATTTTCAGTGCACGCATTTCATTAGGCCCATCAGTTCCCCGTGGGATACGGGTTGAGCATCAGGAGCCTCATTAGATCGGCTCCGTTTGATTGAGCCTTGATCTCACATACATCATCATTCATGTCATATACTCATCCAAAGTGGTTTGTGATTGTTTATCTATATATGTTTGCTCACATGTGACTATTGCACGAATTTTCTTTATTAAATAAAACAAGAAATTAGTAAAAATGTTTTATCAAGGTTCACTCGCCAACGTTTGTTGACCCAAAATCTCCACCGTTTTACACATGATACAGGTGATCCAGCTGAGACAGGAAACACTTAGGAAGGCCTAGAAGAATAAACAAGTTTATGCTTTGGAATAATTATGTAGTTTCATTTTCTTGTAATTGTATAAATTTTGTTTTGGATATTTAAGTTGTAATTTGAATTTAATAAATATGAAACATCTTAGTAAACATCATGAGCTTTGGTGATAACCCAATTATGCCCCGACTTTTATTCCGCTGCGGGTCGGGGTGTGACACTATAGTTAACCGTTATGGATCTGGACTGTTTCTGTCTCATACCTAAACTCTCGTTCACTGAATTCATTGTCTGAACGGGCACTAAACGAGCTAAATCGCTAAGCAGTAGCTTCGTGCGAAGTGGACTGCCACTTCGCACGATGTGGATAAACCACTTCGCACATAGTGAGCAGTCGTATTACGCGACGTTTGATTTTTTCGTTTTTACTTTTCTGTGTTTTCTGCCTTCTAATCCGAATCCGAATCCGAATCCAACTCAGAACACTCACACAATTCTGTTTCCTCGTGTAGGGTAACCTCGGTGTCCTACCCTCCACTAAACAGTTCGCGGTTTACTAAGGAAGCTTTGCAAAACTGTGAGTATACTCGACCCTGTTTTACCTTTTATCACTTTTGGGGTGCAGTACATGTACTTTATCAATTCACATAAACATGCTATGCTTAAATCACGAAACAATCCTCAAACTATGCTCTATGTGCTATACTTGAAATCACATAGGCTTATACTCAAAATTCTCATACTTAGTCATTAACTTTGATCAAACCTCCCTCAACATGTATAACGCTATAGGAGTAACACACCGCCCGTAAACTTGAGGTCATGTTAAGTTAAACACACACGGTCTTTTCATTGCTATGATTAGATTACACTAGCGGGAAACTTTGGGTTGACTAGTATATTTGCATGCTCGTATATTACATGTTAGCCTCGAGAATAGACATTGATGCATAAGGATTCGTTTAAAACTTTATACTATGTTATTTATTTAAACTTGTATGGTCGCCAATGCCTTGTGTGTTGAACTATACTTTAACATGTATTGCAGATGGATATTGATGATGAGACACATGGAATCAAGTAGGACGACTTGGATACTCACCTAGAATGTATTAGGAAGATTTTGTATTTGTATTTCGTTTTTCATGATGTTGTATTTCAAATTTGAAACTATGTATTTGCTATTCAATCTACAAAACAAAATCTTGTTATTTAAATTACTTGTCATATTTTAGCGTTATGAAGTCTCGAGCAATCTCGTTCGTCTCGCCCCGATGTTTTCGCCATCGGTTGGGGTGTGACATGTGGGGCCTTACTAAAGCACTTTTAGTTATAGAATTTATGTAATTTTACCATATGAGCAAGCTCGTTCTACATATCAGTCTTATTTCATTGAACCATCTAAACCTAATAAGTGGCGTCAGAGCTTCGGCTCGTTGGATTCACATAACGATTCGTAGTTTGGTTTTCCGTTCGAAGAATCGTTGTTTGCCAATCTCGTCTTTTCTATCTATTTTAGATTCATAGAAACAAAAAATGATAATTCGTTTTGGAGTGTGCAATTAATAAGCAATATACTATTCTCTTTTTTATGTTTTATGTGGATCTAGGAGTTCGATCCGTTCAAATTAGTTGCTTTGGTTGAAAATCAAAGCTAGTTTATTAGGTCATGAACAAGAGTGGGTGGATAAGGTTTAAGTTCAATTTTGCTTTGGATCCATGAAGCCTCCATCACCTGATTACGAAGAAACAACAATTTGCATTTTTTTTGTTTTGGCTCTTGTATTACGCAACAACAATTCTTTTTTCGGATGAGGTGATCGATACAATACCAGGTTAATCCCTTTGAGACATCCACTGTGATATGCTGGAACCATCGTTTACGACAGTTTTTCAACCTGTGATAAGGAGAAACAAGTTCACTCACTCTTGTTTTCTAATTAAGGTTTGTTCAGGTTGTTGTTCGGGTTTTGGGTGTTAAAGTTTCAAGTTATTATCCGGGTTTGGTTTGTTTGACAGTTTCTTGACTAGTTATTATCAACTCTTTGGAGTCGGTGACTTTGGTTTGTGTTCTATTTGTCATTACGGGTGAAGACGGAAAATTGGTGATTGAAAAGTTTGATGGTTCGGATTTTAGTTGGTGAAAATTCAGATGGATACATTACTTGGTCAAAAATACTTGGATATGGTATTGGAGAAAAACCCCGAGAAAATGGATAAAGTTGAAGAAGCTTTGTGGAATGACAAGAACTAAAAGCTAAAGGTGCTATTGCGTTGTCATTGACAATGGGATTTGCCTTTAACATCATGTCTGAAACCATGTGCGTGGTATGATGTTAGCCCTGTCAAACAAGTATGAAAAATTGTCTGCGTCTAACAAAGTCTTCTTAATGAGAGAGCTGTTCATGATGAGAATGAAAAGGGAAGCTTAGTGACTGAGCATATAAATAATTTGAATCCTTTTTCGTTCAGATTGTTGTCTGTAGGAATGAAATTCGATGATGAGACCAAAGTTGTGGTTGTGTTATATTTACTTCCTGAAGGGTTAGCATTTAAAAGGATACGGGATTTGGTATTGGGTGAGGATGTTCGCCGCAGAAATACTAAAGGATAATAGTAGGAATAGTGGGAGCAGCAAGGGTCAGGGTAGGATCTCGTCTAGGGCTCGTCCGTGTGCGTTGTTGGGACTACAATGATAAAGGACATTATAGGAGTAAGTGTCCGAAGAAGAATTATAGTTGATTGAACATTGTTGTGGTAAGCGACTCTAAAAGACAAGGCTTTAATACTTTTTGTTGGAAGCAGTGTGGAATCCCTGGTCATGGATTTCGGTGCATCATTCCATGCTACCCATAGCAATGATGACATGCGGAATGTTAAAGAATGTGATTCTAGTAAGGTTAGGCTATGAAACAGTGAAATTCTTGATGTGACTGGCATAAGGGATTTGGATATGATAACTACTTTGGATACTACTTGGACTTTGTGTAACGTTAGGGTCGCTCCAAAGCTTGAAACAAAGTTGATCTCTATTAGGGCAGTTGAATGAATAAGGTTTAGACGTTAAGTTTGGTCGTGGAAAGTGGAAGTTCATTAAGGGAAATCTTGTGGTTAATAGGGGTTTCAAGAAAGGTTGTTGTATAAGGTGCATGTTCCATCTAGGGAAGTGACCATCCTTGTTAAGACGAATGCCAAGGTCTAGCTCACCAATTTGACATTTAAATGAGTTTAGTTTGTAGAAAGGACTCTAAGACTTCAAGTAATCCGCTTAAGCGTATTTAGAGATCTGAACGTGTACGAGATTTTTGTAGCAGTGGGATCATCTCGAGTGTTCTGACAACGTCTAGAAATCGATGTTGGGTTCAAAAGAGCAGGTTTCTGAATGAAATCTCTCCTGAGAAGTTTCTACTGGTAGGGAGTGTTCCTCTGATAATCCTTGTATATGATGGTTCGAGTCCATGGGAATCAGTTGGGATTGAGGATGTGAAGATGGTGTCTTTTGAGACCGGGTTGTAGCCTTACGGGGTTTTAATGGGCCCTTCTGTTTACTGGTGATAATTGGGCTGATTGCACTGGGTTGATCAGGGATACATGGTTTGAAGTTTGGTTGCTCTTGGCAACTGGACCTAGAAGACTTATGTTCATGTGTGTGTTCGAAGTTTACAAATTACTGAACGCATAAATTGTTTTATGCTTGTTGACGGACTTGTGTTTATCACAATGCCTTCAAGTGGGAGATTGTTGGATGTGAAGTCCTTGGGCTAGTTATTTGCTATTGGGCTTGTTTATTGGATGCATAGAAAGCCCATTTTGGTTTTCTTGTTCACCAAGCCTAAAACCCTAGATAGTCTCTATATTTATCATGTCTATGTAATTGTAAAAATTGTTCAAGCTAATAAAGAATCCCAAGTTGCAGTCCGTGAACATAAATTCCCCACTGGAACCGAACCACGAAAAATTATCGTTTTCATGTGTCGTACTTTATATTTTCTTGTTTATTATTGTGTATAACACACGCTGCGCCACTTAAACCTAACATTAACATCCTCTGCATCATTGTCTATGTCCATCAAGTAGTCATTATCTTTATATATTATTTTCACTACATATGGTGACCATGTTTCTTGGTATCAACATGAAACACCTAATAAAAATCATGCATTGAGCCTAAAGCATACTCTTTATCTTCATTAGCACCATGTTGAAAACCTTCAAGATCAACATTGCTTACCTAGTTAAGTATCATTTTAGTCATTGACAACATTTCTAACATTACCTAGTTAAGTAACATTTTAGTCATTGACAACATTTCTAATATCAAACTCATCTTGACTAACACCTTAACCACCCTCTTCTTCACCAATGGTTTATTCTACCATTTTTGGGCCTTGCAAATTTTAGTGTCCCAATTACCACTCTGGAATGTCTTGACGAAGTGAAGCAATAACTCAACTTATTCTCCCCATATTTAATGTACACATTTACAAGTTTGTTATCTTTTTTAAACCATCTTGGTCATTTTCTAATGCTTGTAAATCAAGATTTAAACTATTTATGATGATTTTGAAATGATAATAGACTATTTTCCCCTCTGTTAAACCCATAATTCTTGCATAAAGAACTTAGCTTCATGTACTAAGAACTCATATGTATTTATGAAATCAACAAATTTTACCATGCCATAAGCATATCATATCCCTTGTAAGTTTTTTAAATCCCCCATGATGAATCTTCATTGGAAACCAACTTGGATACCCCTCTTTGATAAAGTACGAAATTCAAAAGTAAAATCTGTGAGTTACATTGTCTAAATTTTAAAAGTTAGATGAAGAATACATGTCTGAACAATGTTTGCTTATTGTAAACTTCTCGTGTGACTACTTCATTGTTGTCTCCATGAACATGCCAAACCATCTTCTGAAACCATTTCACGTGAATGCGACTTTAAGGTTCGAAAAACATAAAGAACAAGAAATTGAAGAAATACGATGGAGAATGAAAGAAGAAATAAGAAAATAGAGGGAAAGTCGATGCAGGTGACCAAAGGAATGAGGAGTGAAAGTCGACTTAACTTTTATCAGGGGTTTCATAAAAAGACTAAACTACTCTTATAGCGGACACTTGAGGTGACTTAATTTAGACTTCCAACTCATACCAAAGGAGGAAAAATGAACTTCAATATACCACATGGATTATCCATGTAATTTACTTTAAATAAAACAAAAGAAACATAATAGGTAAATTTTTTATCATGAGTCACGAAAGAAATTATGAGAATGTGACTATGTAAGATAACAAAACAATAAATGACAAAGAATACATGTATCTCGCTACAAATTAGATTGACTTTCATCAACTTATAGAACTTTGGGAGTTTGTTTTGACTACAACCTGTAGTCGATAGTCGGTCGATAATCACGAATGGATCACTAAGTACCTTTGAAAAAGTTAAATTTTCTTTTATCCTTAGAAAATTGTGTTATACCACACTAGCAAGTCAACCTTTTGTTATTCTTCTGTAATAAAACTTTTAGTTTAATTTAGCTTTTGTAAATGTAACCACATCTCTAATGACTCTCTTAACTGTGTCAAAATGAGTAACTAGTAATTAAGAATTAAAGGAGCTATTACCTAATTATCATCTTAATTTAAGTTTTTGATAGTTTATAAATATTAAATATAGATGGTCTAATACAAAATCTTCTAAAAATAAGAAGTCGTAAAAAGAGTATCAAACGGATTCCAATGGCCTCATTCAAGTGTCATTGAAACCGTGTCTCGCTCATCAAACTTTACGATATGAGATTTTAGGTTTTCACTTTTGAATTTATAGCTTGTAGATTTTAGAATTCTTGTTTATATCATTGTGTCTTTTTATTTAGCATCGTGTCTTTTCTATATTTGCGTCAATGTGTATTTTTTGCGACTTTCATTATGTATTTTTTCCTCGACATTGTGTATATTTTTCACATTGTGTTATATTTTGCGATTCATTGTGTCTTTCAGGTCTCTCAATACATAATCAATTCAAATTAAAAAAAAAGATACAAGAATCATATATTTACTTGTAAATTTTGCTTTAACGGTGATACGTACAATGGTTATGTAACTATCTACCGCGCTTTCTTTTTAACTCTCATCATATCTATCAAACATAATGTATCATATACATGCATACAAATGTAGTTTTTAGGATTTAACTAATTTGCAAGCTCTAGCACGACTAAAAAGCATTTCCAAATTCCTAGTAGTTGGGTGGATGTGACTAAACTTGGATTTATTAGGAGACTTTGATGGGGATGATTAGTGGATGTTGCTTACACATGCTTGAACCTATCAAGAACTGCAAAATACAAACTACTTCAATAATTGATCTCTTTAGATTTTTGACAATGACTTTGTATATTGCAAATATCATGGCAAAGATTTCAACACGTAGAAAACTTCATATGGATTTGACATGGGACAAATAAGTTGAGTACTATAAAAATTAATATCTAATACAAATTTAAATATATTGTTTGGAGATGTTTGGACTTCTGTTGACCAAACTTGAAGAACTCGGATCAGTTTCTATTGAGTTAGACCCTTATTGATATAATTGATCCGGCAAAAGTTATATACCACTACTTTTGACGTTATATTACTTATTCCATGAACTGAAAGTGGTGTAATGCCCCTCTGTTTCGACATAGGGCTTGCCTTTACGGCCAACCCAAATGGAAGGTTGCACGTCACTAAACGGAAGGTTGCACATCACGCCTTTTTTGTCATCTACAATTTCATGATTAATTAATGCCCCGTTTTTCGGTGTGCATAAATAATGTATATATGTGTGGGCGTTCGGGGGGCAAATGTGAAATGATACTAACTTTAACGTTATTTTACTAATTTATGAAAATAACATTAAAAAGTGGCGGATGGTTAATCATGCATCATGTGGTGCCGTTGATAGCTGAAAGACACGGGGTACATGCACCAATTGGTCTCTGTCCTGATTGTTTGAGTGTTATGTGCCTTAGGTCCAAGGCTTGATACAAAACTACAATCGAGCCGGATGTCTCACTGGAAGCAACCTCTCTATACTTACGGAGTAGAGATAAGGTTGTTTACATCTACCCTCCTCAGACCGTAGCTTAACTTTGCTATTGATGAGATTTATTGAATACGAGGATAATGATGTATTTCATGATTAATTAATGTGTTAGGTATGATTGTTAGACATATACATATAAATATAATTTAACCGATCCATCATTTGAAATGTTTTGTTTCTAGTAAAAATTTTAAGTTTTACTTGTTTGACACGTTAAAATACAATCCAACCCAATCTTATTTGTTTGGTAGATTTAATGCCTCAATATATGGTTCGTAGTGCCGACTCTATTCAGTTAACTCATTTTGGTATTATCTTTGCTAAAAAAGCAAAAAAAAAAAAAAAATACGAATCCAGCTTCAACTTGGAAGGAGACGGTGGATTGTTTCAACTCAGGCTTAGGGTAAGAGGGGTGATTACTTCTTGAGGAGAAGTAAATTCTCTACTTATACAATCACATCTTGACATATCAATTTCCTTCTTTAAGTCATCTCTTGCATTAAAACGGATGGTCACCTCTCTTGAGGAGAGGTAAAAAAATTAAATATAAAAAACAAAATAAAATATTATGATTGGTTGAAAAGAGTGGGCTCCACTATTATCTTAACTCTTTCTCCTCTTCCCTCTTCGGTGATTAATCACCGCTTACACTTAATCACCTCACTCACCCAAGTGTTGGCGGTGGTGTTACCGCAAGGTAAACTTACTCAATCACCCCATTTCATCCACCCACCCCGTTCACCCTTACATCTTGAAGGCTAATGCCACAAATAAAAATATATCGTTTTTGTTTTTTCATTTTCTATTTTATCTCACATGTATTTAAAAAAATTATAAGAATTTCTATTTAAGCGTGATGTAAAAAAGTTGTATTACAAAAATTATAAGAATTACAAAAATAGTGAAGATTTGTCACATCTCTAATTTTAATTTTAGATGTAAAATATAGTAAAACCACATTTATTTGGGTATTTACAACTAAGTTACATTCTTTTAGTTAAATGCATACACATTATTTTTCATAATATTACTATTCACATCAAAATTTATTTCATTTACGATGTTTCTTCTATCACGCCTTTTGATTGTGTGATGGTAAGTAAAACTTAGATCTATGATACATTGTGATCAAACCAAACCAAGTTTTGATGGAAAGAGTAAAATTAGGAAATGTCAAAGTTTTGACATAAATCAACAAAAAACCTTGTAATAAAATAAATTTAAGGTTAGATGTATAATTAATTTATTATATAAAATAGGTTTATTGAATTTAAAAGAAAAGACCCAATCTAAAGGAAAAGTAATTAATTTCGTCTATACTTAATGAACAATTGATTCATATTTATCAATAATATTCAAAAAAATTATTTAAAACCATACAAATGAAAGTTAGGATAGTCGGAGTTACTCCTTATTATGGTGAGATTGTTATTGGTTAGTAAAACTATTAGAAACCAACACACTTGTAAAATTAATTTAAAGAAGGAAGGGGTATACTGGCAACGTCCTATCTAAGTGCCCTTGAACTATGGATCCTACTCTTTTACTCCACCATCAATTACATACACCCTTAAACTTAAACTCATCAAACATCCCAACCCTCAACCCTTATCCTTGCGGCTTCCTCTACCGCACAACTTACCCTCATCCTTACTCTTGGGAGTGACGAGAGTGTTGTAGTAAGATTAGAACCTAACCTTCTACCTAGTGCCCCGCCTCTAAATTATATTTTATTTAAACAAGAGTTTTGGAGCACGTGATTCAAGATGTAGATATTAATTATTACTTTTCCTTTTATAAAATATTTTTTTTCTCTACGTGTTTCTAAAGACAAAAAAATGAATACACCTGATGATTGAAGATGACCGACTCAATACATTTACTATTTTAATCAACTATTAATATTAATTTACAACTTTTTTTTATGTTTTACTATTCAGCTTTTTATAACTCTGTTTACCTTTTAACACAAGTTTTATAACTTTTTTTTGTTTATGTTTTACTATTCAACTTTTTATAACTCTATTTACCTTTTAACACAAGTTCATAAAACATAAGATTCAAAAAAAGGGTGCTTTTATTATAACTTATTAAAATGTTCTATTTTCATTTATTCAAGTAAAGGTTTCTTAACAATGTTTTTTTCATTATAATATAATATTATTATTATTATTTTATTACTATTTGGGTTAAGATTTTTACGTGTGATTTTTCGTTTTTATATTTTTACGTATTTTACGTTTTGTATTTTGTTTTAACAAGTTTTGTTTATCCGTTTTGGTATAAATTTCGCTGTAACGCGTAGGTTCCTAAATTCTAGTTTACTATTTAAAATTAAAAATAATATATTTCCATTTCTCCATACAAGAAAAGTAGTCCATTTAATGATTCCAAATCTATTACGTACTCATTTCACAGATCTGGCCTCACTCAACTAATGGGCCGGGATACATAACGGCAATAACAAGGGTAAAATCGTAACTTCACGTAATGCTTGTATAAAAACCCATCACACAACGGTCATCTTCCGTGTTTCTTTTCTCCCCCTTTCTACATTTTCAAATTCAAACGCTCCCAAAATCATTCTTCACACACACACACACACAATCACACACAGTGAAATCAATTCATCATCAACTCGATCTTATTATTATTATGTCTAATTCAGAGATCTCACGACACAGATCATCCGGAAGCATTTCAATTTCATCGATTCGAAACCTACTTCCGAGATCCGGATCCGTAAAGCACAAGATGAGTTCACTTTCAAACCCTAGGTTATCTCGATTCCACTCCGAGAACGTTCCGCCGGTTGATCCGAACGTTACGACGAGGAACTGCCTTCGGTTGTGAAGGAATCCACCGCTGAATTGGAAACTCGGAAAAGTGAAGTGCATGTTTCTGTAGATCCGCATGTTAAGGTATGAGTTAAGTGATTGATTTGTGTTGTTATGGTGTTTAGATAGTGTATTTGGTGCAGGATTTGATTATTGGGAGTTTTGTTAGGTTATTGCGAGGATTAGACCCTAATTCTCATGAGAAGGGGGATTATACGGTTAGGAAAGTTTCGGATGATTCGGTGGCGGTAGGGGACCGGAGATTTGCTTTGGATGCGGTACTCGATTCGAAATCCAGCCAGGTTTGTTGAATTTTAATCTTCTAATTAGTAATTATTAGTCTTTTAAATTTGTGATTATTTGTTTTTGCTGAATTAGAGATCGATCTATATTACTTTGATGCATTTTTGTCATGCAATGGTTATGATGTTGAGTTTATCATTATATATTTATGTGTACATTTGTCATAGTATTAATCCTAGAGGGTTTCAATGTGTAATCTAGATGTGTATATATGGGGACTTTGTATATTGAATTATAAAGAATAAAAATTTGATACCATAATTTCTTTATTTATGACATTACACATCAAGAATTTAGGCCAGAGAACAGTTTGAGAGTTTTTGTTGGTGTTATTATTATTGATTTTTAAGTTAATTGGTGTTATAACAGGAGGATGCATTTCAAACGGTTGGCGTCTCGATGGTTAAGAGTGCAATGGCGGGTTACAACACGTTGACATTGGCTTATGGACAGGTACTTATTTCATTATCTAGGTAAAAAAATCTATGGAAGCTATTTGGTGGTAATATCTTCAATGGTTGTTAATTCTCTAATGCAGACTGGAAGTGGAAAAACTTACACTTGTGGGGTCCACCAAGCGCGATGCTTGAAGACCAATCGACTAGTGGTAATCAAGGAATTGTTCCACGCGTCTTCCAGAGGCTGTTTGCAGAAATCCAACAAGTAAGCAATAGTGTGTTCATTCTTGATTTACACAAAAAGAGTATATATGCTATTATGCTCTTTATAGCGATTGTGATTGACGTTATGATTTTCGATTCAGGAACAAGATCAAGCAGAAGGTAAACAGATAAATTATCAGTGCCGCTGTTCCTTCCTTGAGGTAGGTGCTTTCTAGCTGCTTTTCATCTGCCCTGTTCTTAAATTTTGAATATAGATGATCAAGTTGTAATTACTTTTATTCACAGATATACAATGAGCAAATTGGAGATTTGCTTGATCCAACCCAGAGAAACCTAGAGGTGGATATTATTTCCTTATTTATTGTAGTTTTGATTAATGTTATACAGTTAATTTATGTTGAAACAATTAATGTTAATTAATTCAGATTAAAGATGATGCTAAACATGGGTTTTATGTTGAGAATCTGACTGAGGAATATGTGATGGGCTATGAAGATGTTACTCAAATTTTGATCAAGGTAAGCAGCAAATGATATCTTTGATATAGTTTGTGTGTGTAATTTTTTCCTTAAACATATATGATAAGGAAACTGTTGCATCATCTAAGTTGCTTGTTAATGTTGCAGGGCCTCTCCAATAGGAAAATTGGAGCAACAAGCGTGAACTCCAAAAGTTCAAGATCTCATATTGTGTTTACATGTGTGATTGAGTCTTGGTGCAAGGTATTATGAATTTTCAAGAGCATTACTGCTTTGTTGTTTGAAACATGAAGTGATTATGGAATATTTAATAGTACATTTAACTAAGAAACTATAGTATTAAGAAACTAAAAACTGTATGTTTTCAGATATTCAGATAAATGAAATTATACATCTTCTTCTCACTTAGAAGATATTAACTGAGTTTTAACTGTATCACTTTTGAAACAAGCTTTAATCTTATAATCTTGATATTTAATACCTGATTGTCTTCAGTTTCCGAATCCTTGCGATTTCGTAATCAAATTGTCATTGTCATTAAATCATCTTATCACTTCTGAAATATCTAGTTCTATACAATTTTTGCATTCTTATTATTTGAAGGAACAATCTGTTCACTTCTGAAACATGTTTTGTCTTATGATTTTGCTATTTGATATCTATTTTTGTACAATCTCTAAAACTTAGTAATCAAATTTTGAATAATCAGGGTACAGCTTCCAAAAATTTCGGTAGTTCAAAAACAAGCCGGATTACACTTGTCGATCTTGCTGGACTTGAGAAGAACAAAACCAACGACACTGGCAGAGAGTGTGTCAAAGAAGGAGAATTTGTCAGAAAATCAATTTCACAACTTGGGTACGTCAGTTATGGTCAACTCTCATATATGGTATATTTGGCATATAAAATGTGATAAATAATGATGATTACTTTTTGCAGAAACTTGGTTAATATCCTTGCTGACACAAACCGATCTGGAGAATCGAAAGACATTCCATACAACAATTCTTGTTTGACTCATTTGCTGAAAGAATCACTTGGAGGCAACTCAAAACTTACTGTTATATGTGCTATCTCCCCAGATGACAAGTAAGTTAGCTAATCAGAGTAGGGGTGCTAAACGTGCGTGTTCGTGGGTTCAACATGACCCGAACCCGAAAATCGTGTCATACATATGAACCCGAACACAACCTGTATATTCACGAGTTGACCTGAACACAACCCGTTCAGCCTGATTTTTTTATTTTTTATTATTTTCACGAATTAATATATTAAAATTAAAATTTACTAAACAACATAAATATATATAATACAGTTACATTTAAATTATTAAATCTTATGTCAAGTTATCTTTTTAAGTTATAGTCATGGCATAAAGTACACACACAATTTAATTTATGACATAAAACATAGTGTAAAAAAATATAATTCAATATAAACAAGTCAACCTGCCAACCCGACGCATTTAGCTAAATGGGTTCGCGGGTTCAACCTGAAACTGACCAAACTCGTTTAGACTAAACCCAAACCCGTGAATTTGTTTCGTGTTTTCGGGTCGTGTTTTCTAGTTATTTATCACTATTGACTATAGTTGATTATTAAACCCATGCAAATGATATAGAACTTAAATCTCATTTCTTGAACGTAGGTCTTCTGCTGAAACAATTAGCACACTCAGATTTGGACGTCGAGCAAAACTCATACACAATAATCCTGTAGTAAATGAAATAACAGAAGATGATGTTAATGATCTCAGTGATCGAATTCGTGAACTGAAGGTATTAAACTATTAATCATTCCTTTCTAGTTAAAAAGATAGTTTACTTTACGATTTATTAGCTAACGATTAAACACGGGTCGAAATTATTTGATTCCAGGAAGAGCTAATTAGAGCAAAAACCGATGTAAGTTACTCCTTTGGATCATCTAACATGATCTATAAAAATGGAAGTGCACGACAAAGCTTGAATCAATTAAGAGTTAGTCTTAACCGTTCATTGATGATAAAAGACGTCGTAGATATTGACACTGATGTGAAAGAAGAAGTAGATATTGATGAACATGACGTTAAAGATTTACAACATCAGCTCGATATGTTACATAGTGATGATGAATTCCAAGAAACCTCTGAAAGCAGAGGCACACGGTTCTTCTCGATGGGTGGTTCTGAGGGTGATGTGGCAAGTGAACAGTATGCCAGCTGTCAAGACGACAGTGAAGATGAAGAAATGAATCCCGAAGAACCTGAAATCGATCTTAAAGTTAAGAATATTGATAGCATTTCGATTACTGCTGGCAGGCCTTCTGATGCGTTCAAGGGGCCTATGCTATCAGAATCGCCGAAAATCGGTAATATCATGAGAAAGAGTGTGGCTTTTGTTCAAGATAATGTAACCCGTGAATCATCAAAGAATAGTGACCAAATTAGCTGTCAAGTAGACAGTGAAACTGATAGTAAAATTCAGAACATTCATAGCATTTCCATTACTGCTGGCAGGCCTTCCGATGCGTTTAACGGTCCTATGTTATCAGAATCTCCGAAAATCGGTAATGCCATGAGAAAGAGTGTGGCTTTCGTTCAAGATAATGAAACCCGTAAGTCATCATCAAAGATTAGTGATCAAATTAGAGCATCTTTAAGATCAAGTATGATGTTTGGGGGGCCCACTGAATCGCTGGCGGCTAGTCTTCAAAGAGGGCTAGAGATTATAGACAATCACCAACGGAATTCGGTTTTGAACAAGTCGTTGGTTGCATTGTCTTTTGATCACTTGGCTACAAACATGAATGATGCATCTGTTCAAACAGATGGATCTTTTGATAAGAAATACATCTGTTCAAATTGCCAGGAAAGAGGATCTAATAATATTCCAGACGGCAATCCAGAAAATTCGAATGAAGTAAGGATAATTTTGATTCAGGTTTTTGATCAATTTGTCGAATGTGGTTTGTTTAACTTATAGATCATTTGTTTTGTTTTGCCAGGTTGCCACAGATACCATGAAGAAAGTGAAAGATCTTGAAAATGTTTGCGTGGAACAAGCAGCAGAGATTGAGAAGTTAAATAATTTGGTAAGAATTCTCTTCAGAATATGTTATGTTTAATCTCCAAACGAGTCAAACATGAATTAGAAGAAAAAACTAAAACGGGTCAAATGGGTCGAAGTTGTTTTTCTAATTCTTTATGTCTCTTACGTCGTTTTCTTAGATTTTTATGCATAACCTTTTAAATTCTTATTGAAAACATTTAGAATACTGTTGAAAAGATTTTCTTTACGTGGCTGGTGACCGAAATAATTCAACTTTTGTAGTCATTTACGTGGCTAGTGGCCCTTTCTACTCAAATAAAAACTACCGTTTTCTGATTGAAACATGTTTTGACCCGTGACCCAACCCGTTATAAGTACTTGTTTCTGTTACCTTCATTCAAACAATTCAATTTAATTCTCAACTACTTTCATCCTCCAGGTATTGCAATACAAACAAGAGAAAGAAAGTGTAACATCACCTCTTGATGAGCTAAAAAACGGCAGCATTTCACGTAACAGCCAAACAAAGGTCAGTCCACCTCATCAAATCATCAAAAATACAAAATTATGACTTATTTTCTTAAACTTTCGTTTATGAAATTTGTTCAGCTTCTAAGATGGAACGACGAGCCAGAAATCATAAAAGAAAGTTTCGACGCTAATGAAAAAGAATCACTTCTCGAAGAAATCAAATCGTTAAGATCCAAACTCCAACTCCAATCACCTTCAAACAAATCAATCGACAGATTAAGAAGATCATCAACCTCACTAATCTCACAATCACTAAACCTAAGAAAAAGCGGCACAAACCTTAAAGGAAACGAAACAATAGAAGAGCTACAAAAGGAAAGAGAAAGATGGATGGAAATGGAGAGCGAATGGATCTGTTTGACCGACGAGTTACGAGTTGACCTGGAAGCCACACGACGTCGTTCTGAAAAGATGGAAATGGAATTGAGATTGGAGAAGAAATGCACAGAGGAGTTAGATGATGCACTCATGAGGTCGATTAATGGTCATGGTAGAATGGTGGAACATTATGCTGATTTGCAGGAGAAGTATAATGAACTGGTGGAGAAACACCGGTTGATTATTGAAGGGATAGCGGAGGTGAAACGGGCTGCGGCTAAAGCTGGAGCGAAAGGTCATGGGAAGAGGTTTTCAAAGTCGTTGGCCGCTGAGCTGTCGGTGTTGAGAGTTGAGAGAGAGAAGGAAAGAAATTTGTTGAAGAAGGAGAATAGAAGTTTGAAAAGTCAACTCAGGGATACTGCTGAAGCTGTTCATGCAGCTGGTGAAGTTCTTGTTCGGTTGAGAGAAGCTGAGGAAGCAGCAGCTGTTGCACAGGTACTTTTTAAACTACTCTGTTTACTTATTTTTCTTTTTAGTCCTTTTTTAAACAGTAGGAGGGAAATGTTACGGGCCAACCCGACCTGTTTTGGTTCTGACCCATTTTCCTGTTCGACTTATCTGCCCCTGACTTGGTTCGGATTTCATAAAGCATAGACTTGGTTTTTTGTGAAAAAATGTAGGTGGAAACGTTACGGGTCAACCCGACCCATTTTAGTTCTGACCCGTTTTCCTGTTCGATCTATCTGCCCCTGACTTGGTTCGGATTTCATACAGCCATAGACTTCATTTTTTATGAAAAACAGGAGGTGGAAATGTTATGAACCTGACCCGTTTTGGTTCTGACCTTTACATGTCATTATTAAACATAGGGTGGTTGTTACGGGTCGGCCCAACCTGTTTCTGTTCTGACCTTTACGTGTCACTATTAGACAATAGGGAAATAATTTTACTTGATTTTATTAAAAAAAATAAGGAGAAAGGTTATGGGTCATCCCGACCCGTTTTGGTTTGACCCTTTTCCCTGTCCGACCAAATGTAGTTGATCTTAGTTGTGTTTTATCATGTCTAACGGACAACTAAATGAGTCAAATTGGTCAAATGGGGTCAAACGGATTAAACGAGCTGGTTGATCAAACGGGTCGAAATAAACACAACTTCACTTTTTTAGTTGTATTATAAGCTCCTAAATCGTTCTATATGTTTGTTCATTTGCCTTGTGTTTATTTGTACCAGCCCTTTGGTTTGCAACGTGTAACTAGTAGAACTCGTCAAAAATACAGTTTTCAATTTGTTGCGTTTATTGTGCAGGAAAAGTTTGCGAACGTAGAGGAAGAGAATAATAAACTAAAGAAGCAAATAGAAAAACAACAAAGAAAGCACAAGATGGAGATGTTTACAATGAAACAATATCTTGCTGAAAGCCGATTGCCCGAATCTGCATTGAGACCTTTGTACAGGGAAGACTCGGATGTTAAAGTCAATGACGACGTTGATGATGAGGCCTGGAGGGCGGAATTTGGAGCCATATATCAAAATCATTATTAGATCATCATTTTCAGAATTGTTGAATTTGGTTAACCACCTATAGTGTTTGTTGATGACAACAGGTGTGTGTGTTTTTAAGATTCTATTGTAACCTTTTGAATATACCAATGTTATAACATCCTCATTCAATTCAATGTTTACCAATGTTATAATAATGGGATGAGACAGACAAACCGTTGAAATGAATCGAACTGTCCAAACCAAAACAAATTGGTTGGTTGGAGATCCAACGGGACATTTTTGATGGTTTTAAGGGTTTAAAACAGAACATGTAAACCGAACGGATTGTTTAACATTTATTATTTAATTTTTTGTAGACCAAACCAGTCGATATGTATCGTTGGGATCAAGAACACATGGATACCAACATGAAACGCAAAAGCAATAATCGAACACAGAGATTTACGTGGTGTTTGCGTTTAAAAACTACATATTAGAGTTTTGCAAACTTACTCCTTAGGATAAGCTCATTTTAATACCACATTGATACATAAACTTTAAAAAAAAATACCACATTGATACAAAAACTTTAAAATTTTGGTTCCATTGTGATACGTATGATTAGGAACTAGTAAAAACTGTTTTAGGTTGTCATTCCATGTAACTCGAAGACGAAAACGGAACTTGATGGCAACTCATAATAACAAAGGCATATTAGCATATATGATAAATATGATGAACGTGGTTTCGAATTTAAACGAAAAAAGGTGATGTATTCTATATTGATTGAGAATGTGTGCAAGTTACAACTTATAATCTAGTGTGGGTTTGGATCTTAGTTTTTTTTTTTTTTTTTGAACGGCAAATTGTGTCATTAGGACCCCATCTTAGTTTTTATATATTCATAGATAAACTTTGTAATCAGCTTTGTATTAGATTGAAATTGTGTAATTAGAGTTACATGAGATGGATGTTTATATAGAACTTCATATTAAACATCTAGTCCCTATACTATAATACTTTATCTAATATTCATAACAACTCAGTCTTAAAGTTATGTACTAAAATAAAACCACAATATATTTTTGTTAATGGGCTTAACCTCAATTCTTTTTAACGTCCAACAAAGCCTGACAATCTAGTATACTTATTGACAAAAGGCTACCCACGCTTGCACTCACAGACAACGTTGGTGACTTGGCCCGTCACAAACGAGACTTCACCGGCAATCTCTCCCAGGAAAAGCCATCAAGGTACCACTCGAGCACTGCCCCTTTGGTGGCTTAACCTCTATTTAAAACGTATTATCTAAAATTAAAGCCTCTAAAACTTTTTAGAAGGTAAACCTTGAACATTACTTATAATTTTTATGCTAAGTCTAACTTCAAACCCGAAAACTTGAATAATTCAGGATGGACAACGGGATATATAGACATGGGAGTGTGTATGCAATTACTATTAGAAAATTGTGGTTGTATGGAACTAAGTTTGGTATTGAATAATAACCAGCCTTACTCACATAGCACATACCTTGAATAATTTTGAAAAAATAATAGTCTAATCCGCGGGGGATTATCCAAGTGTTCAACTGAGGGAGTAGTATCTTCGGATATCACAGGCTCAAATCCACGTAATGAATCTGCAAAACTTGCAATCACCGCGAGCTTGTTTCAAGAAAAAGAGTGGGGGGGGGGGGGGGGGGGGTTCCTCACTATAGTGACAATGTAGGTTGTAAGATTCTTAAATCTTTAGAGAAGAGTGATATTTATAGCTAAGAAGTTGAAGAAGAACGAGGAATGATTAGACGAGGAGTTGTTGTCAAAGAACAACCATTTGCCCCCCTTTGACGTGGCAGTTAGTGCATGCAGAGGTGGGAGTACTTCATGCACCCTAATTGGCCACACTTCGCTTTCTGGATACACTTCTTGTCTCGTCTGCCATCAGTCATTAGTGGAGGATAGGCAGACTGGCGTCCTGTGATTGGCCACATATTGCTCTAAGTTATACCTCTTGTCTCCTGCACAATAGCACATTGTGAAGATCTCCTGGTACAGTACTTGGCGAGCAATGATTGGCCGCAGGTTACTCTCACCTTGTTCTATTTGTCTCCTCTGTGCTGACGTAATATTGCTCCCATAGGAGTAGCCCGTCGATGGATTGTAATAACCAGTTGGTTGTTTTCCGTATTAGATATGGGTATGATCCTAGACCCAAAGAGCTTTAGACGCGGCCCGCAAAAGGCCCAAAACCATATCCCTTAAAATTTATTTTTAATTTTCTTTTCCACTAACTAATAGAATAACCTTTAATGAAATCACTTTTAGTTCCAAGAAATTTAAATAACAATAATATAACTTCTAACAAACTAATGTGTAACTTGATAACTTGATATGAGACTACAACTACCAAACCGTCATCTCTATCCAAAATACTTCTTTGAATAATCAAATAACTTTAAAAAAAAACTATAATAATCAATCTCAAAACTCACATCCAACGGCTGGAAACATTTGTACTTCCCAAAAATAACCGCGAACCATACGACATCGTTTCGCTGACGCACATGACAAAACTTAACACAACACAACAACCTCAATACTTTCAAACAACTACAACTACAAATACCAGAAAACCTGTCCTAGGGTTTACTCTACTTTCCGGATAACCCAAAAAAAAATATGTCATCGACAACGCCGCCGGCCGATCCTACCGCTTCCGATTCCGGCAAAGAAACCGTCGTCACCAACACCACCACCGTTACCCTCACAACACCTGCTTCTGAACCCACCGTTACTTCCGATGCCTTAACAACCACCACTCAGGCCAGTCCACCGTTAGTTTGCCTTTTCCGGTTTGCCGGAGACGCCGCTGCTGGTGGATTAATGGGTTCCGTTTTCGGCTATGGTAATTTTTCTATTCACACTTTTGTGTTATTGGTGGGTTGTTAGTTAATTTGATTAGTGTTTGGTAATGGTGTGTGTTTAATGTGAAAGCATTGTGATAATTTTTTTAATGCATGTGTTTACATGAATGATTGTAATAATTTTGTTTGCTGTTGATTTTATGATGTTTGTGGAGTTGGTTAATTACTTGAAGAGGTTAAATTGTACTGCTTTTGTGTTAGTGATAGGCAGCGGTATTGTACCGAATTTTACACACGAATACCGGCACCGTACCGGTGAACGTTTTTGGTACCGGTACCCATATTTGGTGAATTTCGGTACCGGTACTGGTACCGAGCTCATTAGGTGCTTCAATTTCATATAAGGGTATTTAAAAAGTTTTATGGGTGGGTTCGACGGTTCAGGTTGGGTAAGGATCATGATATAATAAAAATCCAATACAACAATAATAAACGTCATCATCGGAATTCGAATTCAGTTCAATCTCAAATTCGTGCTACAATTTTTTTATCGTAAAATCATTTGTCTTGTCTCTGTTGATCAAAAACTTCCAATAAACTATATCTCAAGTTAAACATATGCAATATGTTCACTGATGGATTCATAATTTCATTTGACATTCATATGCAGTGTGTTCACTGTTGCAATACACTTATGCAATAACATCAGCCCATCTTTACAATTAAAAATTATATCTCATATGGAATATGAATTTCTGCTGTGGGCATAATACTTACATGTATCCAAACATCAATCACTTTCTTACTTTCTACAACTTTTCTCATGCTTGGTTTTAAACTAAAAGGCGTGACTATTTTTTTGACTTAAATATGGAATGCTTAAGGGGGTTTGATGAGAGACTCATCCACTCTTGAATGGTGGGGATACCAGCATAAAGCGGTCACTACCAGACTCGTGTTTTATATATTTTTCAAGAGTTAGTGGGACTGAAGAGAAAGAGAAGTTAACAGTTTTTCTCGTTGAACTGATCCTCGCTGAATGCCTGAATCTGAATTTCAACTAAAAATTAAGCCTCCTAACATCATAACACAAATGTATCTTGCTCGTTTGTACACACATACATATAAATCAAATTAGCATGGGCATCCATCAGTCACTAAATAAGAAAAACATGTTAAACCTAAGAAGCAACAGAATTTCATTTAACAATTAGTCAGCTTTCGCTTTAAATACAAAAACATTCAATGAAAAAAAAGCTAACAAAAATTATTAGCAAGTGGACTCGAACCGGTGACGCCTTGCTTATAAAGCAAATGCCTAACCGCTGGAACCCTTATCCATTGTTGTATATGGGTTCACCTTACATTTTGGGTTCACTCCATGTTTTATACATATCTTTATTAACACTTCGAAACTCAGTGGGTTCAGGTGAACCTGTAACTCTCTATGTAGGTGACCGGTGATGTTTGGTGACTAATTAGCCAATCACATCTTGGCTGAATTGCCACTATGTTGTGTGAATGGTCAGTAAGTTCACCTAAATTATTGTGTTAAAAGCCTTTGGCGTTCAGGATGTTTTTTTATCTTGTTATGCCAAGGCTGTTAACTACACTACCCAGTAATTAGCTGCGTTGAGCGTGTAGTTGAGTTGGTTATGGAGACGTTGCGACGTGGGGTTTGAGAAGTCACATGGGTTCAGGAACCTGTTTAACAGAAAAGTTATGTGTCAGCTGCTGGACGAGTTTGATTTACCTCTCACGTGATGGGCATGGGTTGGGTTGGTGTGGGCTGATTGGGGTTGTCAGGATTCAGTCTTTTGATAACTACACTGTTTGAGTTTAATGACGGTTTTTTAATCTGTTTTTTTGTGGAATGGGGTAGCTCACCTACATTATTGTTAACTGCCTCTGGTGTTTAAATGAGACGGTGAGACCTCTCATGTGATGGCCTGGTTGGGATTTAACCTTTCTGAGAACTACACCTTTATGGAGTTTAATGAGATTTATTTTTTTGTTTTGTGTGAATGGTCAGTAAGCTCACCTTCATTAATGTAAGCTTTTTGGTGTTCAAATTGGATTTTTTTGAGAGCTTGTTAGCTAATTTTGTCTGCTATGTTTATATTTTAAGTTGGACTAAAGATTTTGAGGACCATTTGTGATATTATGTGACATTTTAAGGTTCTTATCTTGGCATTTATTTTTTATTGGGATTTTTAAGGTTCTGGACTCGTCAAGAAACAAGGGTTTAAAGGATCGTTTGGAGAGGCAGCGTCATCTGCTAAGGTATTGATTCACAAATAGACATCAAATTATAAAATTATCAATTAAAGTTCTTTTTTTTTTTGCTTTACTCGCTATTTAGTATTGATTCTTTTTTTTAATTATCATCAGACTTTTGCAATTCTGTCGGGAGTCCATAGTTTGGTTGTATGTTTCTTAAAGAGCATTCGAGGGAAAGATGATGGTACAAGTTTTTTTATTTTTATTTTAGACATGAATTATAACAAGATGAATTGTACTAATATAACGTTGTTTCTACAGTCATTAATGCAGGTGTAGCTGGATGCTGTACTGGTCTTGCTTAAGTTTTCCAGGTACTTACAAGTTTCATCTTTTGAAGTTTGTAGTTCAGAGTAATGTAGATATGACCATGATAATGAATACATTTAGATTTATATTTTGTTAGTGTGGATGGGTGGGTCGGGGGTGGGTGGGTGGCACAGATTTGTAAGTGATTATGTGATATTGAATAATCAAAATCAAATGTAACAAACACAGGTCTTAGGAGAATTCTTTGGTTTTGGATTTTTATATTAATACTGTAAATATATAGTTGACTAGTTTAACCCGTTTGTTACAAGTTTACAACCCGTTCAACATGTTTACGTTTTGTGTGATGGAATCATTCTCTTGAAGCTGATGCCCTTGATAAGATAATTGTTTGGTTTTGGTTGTCATATCTAACTATTAATAAAGCTGAGCAGTTAATCTGTCAACTCGTTAAACCCATTCATTATAACCTGCCGACCCGTTTAAATCATTCTCTTGAAGTCCATCTTTTAATCTGCCATACTTATTTATTTCTTTCTAATATTTTGTTTTAATAACTATTTACTTGTTTCTCACCAGGTACACCGCAAGCTCTTCTGCAGAGCTGTGTCACATTTGGTGCGTTTTCATTCATAATCGAAGGCCTTAACAAGCGGCAGCCCGCAATGGCTCATTCGTTTTCTTCCAGGCCCAGAAGAGGCCAACAAGACCATGGAATGCTTCCTCCATTGAGCTTTCCTCTTCCAAGTGAACTCAAGGACTCATTTTCTTTCTTCTGCAAAACCATTGACCAAAGCTGCAAAAAAGTCAACCGCCGCTCTTGATTAACGATTGAGGTTATAGCTCTTCGTTCGGACCCTTTTAGAAGTTATCTGCGTGCACCGTCTCTTGTAAATTTGCAGTGACACGTTGGTTATGAGGCTCGTTTTTATGATTTTCTTGTTGAAAAATTATATACTTATCATGAATGGCATAACAAGCTTTTATTTCATACATGTCTTCTGTGGGCACTTTTTTTTTGGGTAAATTATGTGGACATTTTTTGTATGGCTATGCAAGTGTAGTTATACAGGTATAATAGGTTTTTAAAAAATGGTTAGATTTGTTGTTTTCTCTGAATGAAATCCCAATGCGTTAAAGATTTTTTAAATAATAAATATTGTTATCGTAATAACATATTTAAGCATAACATTATTAAGCATAAGGCTACTCGGTGTGGGTGACGGGCCTCTCTGGAGGACGACCCGCCAGGTCGGCATCCACGTCAGAGTCCTTGAAGGACGCCCCTCCAAGGATGGAACCAAGGAAATGGTGACGACCTGACCCCACCTAGTTTTTTTTAAATATTGTAGCTTCCACCACACCACCACCATCAGCTCCATCTCCGGCCACCACTCTCACCATCGTCTTCATATCCGACCAGCCAGATAACATAGCATATACAATCATACACCATACAAAAACACACACACTTTCATCTTCTTCTTCTTCAAAACACACTCTCACAAAACCAACCATGGCTCATTCCTCCAGATTCCTCTCATCCAACACCACCTCATCTTCCTCACTCAGCCAACCAGTAGCACAACCACCGGAAGCCGTCCCGATTACGTCGTCATAATTGCCGCTCTCCTCTGCGCTCTAATCTGCGTCCTCGGCCTCTTCTCCGTCGCTTGCTGCGCCTGGCTCCGCCGTGGATCCACCGACACTCGCCGTAACCCTAACCTCACGGCGGCTAACAAAGGAATCAAGAAGAAAATCCAGATTTGAGGGAGATCTGGTGGAGGATTTGAGGGTTTCGAGATGTGAGGGTGAAATGTGTATATCCGGCCCGTCTCCAACGGCTCCCTGCCGACGTTGAGGACGACGACGACCCACCCGGCGCGGTGTTGGGGGGCGTCGCCGGTCCAAACCGGGCCTGGACGGCCCCACACCGAGTGGCCTAATATAAGAATTTTAAAACATATATCTGATCACATCTTCATTATTGTTTTTTAACAGAAAATAATTTGGCTTTTCATTGTCATGATAACCTATATAATTAACATGGTTGACATATTTGAAATGTATAATTAGTTAGTCATCTTAGGCTATGTGATGTAGTCATAATCTAATCACGATAACCACTCTTCATGTTATCGTCATGTTACTCCATCCTCGTTCACCACCTTATATAGTGTGGTCATAACTCATAACCCAACCACCATCCCCTTTCTATTTTTTTATCTCATTCATCAAATTCAATAATGGAGACTTGTGGAAATATTGCGCGTGGCAATCTATGACTCAAACCACCACCTCCATACCCATAGCCTTAGAGTTGACAAGATTATTCCGTTCGATACAACTCGTTCAAAACCTGAATATAAAACATAAAAACTAAACAAGCTCGTGTATGACCGTTTTAACTCATTTATTACACCCTATTAGCCCGTTCTATGAGCTATTTAATACATACGTAAGTACAAACCCGTTTAGATAAAGGGGTTAAACGAGTTGTATTTTGCTTAAATGATGAAAGGGTGTTCGAGTTAAGGTTGATCTTCGTGAACACAAATTATTAATATAACAATAAACAATTCACATAGTCTTAGCTATAGTGATTTTTTTTTCTTTTTTAGGTTTTTGTCTTTTTGTGATTCATTTTCTATTACACCCCTAATCTTTAATATAAATTTCACACGACCCCTCAAGTTTAATAAACTTGTTTTTACTCCTTACACTTCCGTTTACAACTCCTGCAATTTATTTGATTGAAAATTTTCCTTATTTTAACCAATTTAAACTATAACCCTTAAACTTTAATAAAGTTATCATACTAAGTTTTTAACAAATTTTTGGTTACGTGACTTTTTAAGGGTTTCGTTTTTTATATCAGCGCCCCACGTGAGTTTTTTGTATTTACGTTTTGATATGAACTTTTGTAACATTGTTTTTATATCGTTCGTTTTTTAATCTGTCTGGCGCTCATCTCCAAATACACCATTGAAACATGTTTTTAACTTACATTTAAACCAATCCATTGTAAGGCATGACTGTCATGTTTATCTTTATATGCATTTTGGTGTAAATTTGGTTCAGATAACTTGCCTTTCGTATACAACGACATAACTTTTTCGTGACTTTCAAATATACCGTCACGACGTACTTTTCGACATCCTACGCGGAACGCGGATGATAACCTACTAGTAAATGTATAAATCATGTTCGGGTTTATTAATATAACCCTGTGAACCCTAAAATTGACATGATTTACATCCTATGTACTTAGAGGTGCACAAAAACCCGAACCCGGAAAAAAAAAACCAAACCCGGGTATTAGAAAACCCGGGTTTTAAACTCTAACCCGACCCTACCCATAGGGTAGGGACCATGTATGCATATTATATTCAATACCCGAACCCGGGTTTTTTCCTACTCGGGTTTTCAGTGTACCAGGGTTTTCGTAATACCCGGACCCATTGTGTACAACAACTTTTTTTTAACGTTGAGAGCTTGTGTGAGGCTTTTTTGGGCAGATTTCAAGCCATATAATGTGTATAAATAAAAGTTTTCATTATATTTCTATGTTATATGACAAAAAAATGAATTGAAAAACTCGATCTATACCAGAACCCGAACCCTGCCTCGACCAATACCCGAACCCAACCCGGACCCCGAAATAGGGTATTCTAATACCCAGGTATTGAAAACCCAAACCTGGGCATACAAGGTATAGATTTTCTAGCCAATCCTCGGACCCGAACCAGGTATACATGGCATAGATTTTATGTCCAAATACCTGAAAAGTCAAAACATTGTCATATCCGTACCCGGGTATATACTCGAACTTGGGTATTAAAAGAAACCCGGTTTTTGCACCTCTATTAATGTTAGTGGTGCACAAAAAACCCGAACCTGACTCTACCCATAGGGTAGGGGTCGGGTATGCATTTCTGTTATTCAGTTCCCGGAACCGGGTTTTTTATACTTGTTTTCAACCCGGGTTTTACGAGTACTTGGTTTCAACTCGAACCTCGAACTAGGTTTTTTCAATACCTGGTTCGGGTTTTCCAATACCATGTTCAGGTTTTTTCGATTTTTTATGTGGTTTTTCGAGTTTTGTACCTTGGTAACGGCTATATATGTAACATTCGTGTATATTGGGTTTCAAAACCCGCCCCGTTTATATAGTTGATTTTTTTTATTTATTTATTTTTAAGTCGGTGGACATTAGATTTATAATAAACATGCAATAATAATAATAATAATAGTAACAATTAAAAAAAAGAACTGAAATATTTTTTTTTATCAAAAGAGTATGGTCTAAAAAATATATATATGTATATATATATTTACAATGAAAAGGGGTTCAACGGGAGTCGAATCCGGATCTCCCGGACTCACACACACTCGTAACACCACTACTCTACACCCACTTTGGTGTCTTAAAACCAAAACTAATAACATTTTTAAAAGTCAAACATAAAACCTGCAAATCAATGCTGCACATTTGAAACCGCCAGCGAAGCTGAGAATTCGGAATCAATCTTTATGTTTCTTCGAATATAAACGTAGTAAACGACTAGTAACCGTCGATGTTTAATTCAGTAAATCAAAACCGATATCAATCATTTGATTTGAAACCGATTTCAATCAATTTCTTTGAAACCGAAACAATAATTCTGTTGTGGCTATAAAAACCGACGGAACACCCTTAAATCATACACATCATCTTTCGGAAACTCTCTCGAAACTTTTAACCTTTGGCAGATAAAGAATCTCAGTTATCCAATCGCCGGAAAATTCCACCGGAAAACCGAAAACAGCCGTGGTGGATAACTCCTCTAAATCTTCTGTTTCATATCCCATTTACTATTATGCTAAATCTTATCAGAAAAATATAGTGGCTATAATCCATTTATGAGAAGTTTCTGAGTTGGGTGTCGTTCTGTGCTCAAACCATCGAAGAAGATGAGTCAATTTTTTAAGTGGTTTAGTATAAAAAGAACCCGGGTTATAACTGGGTGTGCAATTTTACAAGGTCGGGGTTCGATCCATGCTTGCAACCGGTTTTCTTATAAAACTCAAATATTTTTTTAAGTTAAACAGAAGGTGTTCCGGTAGTGGTTAAGTTTAGCGAAAATCCTGATATGAATGGGTTAGACACCCAGCCCAGTTGGTTGGGCTGGGTGCAAAGCAGTCTTCAGGCGCGGGTTCGATCCTCAGTTTGTGCAAGCGATCCGTTTGTTTCAAAACCTTTTTAATATTATCAAATTCTGAATAAGCTAAGAAGTCAATAAATATAATTAAAATCTTAATTCCAATGGGTTAGACACGTAGCTCAGTTTGAAGAGCTGCGTGCACGCAACCGAGAGGTCATGAGTTCGAGCCCCACCACAAGCATTCGAATTTCACTCTGAACCTGTCCGATTCCCCTGTCAGACCTGACAGAGGATATATATTTTTTTAAATACTATTTTTTTATTCTAATGTATTTATTTGCATTTTTTTATACTTTTTAGTTAAAGTTTATTTTAAAACATTTAATAAAAACAACTTTGAATGATTTAAAATCTTCAAAAATAACCTTAAAATTTTAGGATTAAATGAAGATATTAGATTGTTTATTTATGAAATTATCGTAATATTTTTTTATGTTAGTATTCGTTCGTTTATCAAATCCTCCTTTTCGTGCGCATTTATTATCATTAAGGAACACACCCACTGTGAGTGAATCCTTACAAACTCCCTTTTAATCATGTTTTGGGGTTGTATCATGTGTCGTACATGTTTTATTTACTTTAACACTTGTGCTAACATCGTTTCGTGATCAAAGGTGTATATTTGTTTGTGTGGTTACATTAAATCATTCCAGTGCAATCATTCATTAGGCCCATCAGTTCCTCGTGGGATACGAGTTGAGCATCAGGTGCCTCATTAGATCGGCTCCGTTTGATTGAGCCTTGATCTCAAGTTTATCATTCATCATGTTATGTGTTCATTGTGGATATTATTTGGTTTGTGATGGTTTATATATATATATATGCTCACTTGCTATTCATGCACAAATTTTTATTTAATCAATTAATATAATAAATGTTTAAATGTTTTAGATTCACTCGCCAACTTTTGTTGACCCAAATTTTGTTTTACGCATGATACAGGTGAACAGGCGGAATAAAGAAACACGTAGGATTGGCCTTAGAAGATTAACCAAAATTATTATGTACTGAACAATGCTTTGGTTTTATTTGTGCTTGTATAACTCATTGTGTTTGAATATTTGACGTTTTAAATTTCAATCTAATAAATATGAAACTTATTATTAAATGTCATGAGCTTTGGTGATAACTCAATTATGCCCTGACTTTTATTTCCGCTGCGGGTCGGGGTGTGACAGATTGGTATCAGAGCTTGTGACTATAGGGATATTGGATAGGTTATTAGACCTTTAAAGCCTGTACTATAGTTGATTAGATTTTCATTGTTTATGTGTTATATGCAAAACTCGTGATGTTTATATGCTTCATGTTTATTTTTTTTCACACACCAATACATGCAAGCACTCTCACAAATACATGCTAATATGTGATGTTCAATATAGTTTATATGTTGATAACATACCATGCCTACGCAAGCACACACATTATGATTTCACCATTTATTTGATTCTTCTCAAATGTTTTGCAACGTTTTCATGATTTTCTTTTCAATCGCATCAAAGTGAGTTCTACGACGGGCATGTAGTAACTGGAAGGGTACGAGTACCGGTAGTCGAAACGTCCTGTCTAGGCTTGGCATTCGTATAAATCCAAATAAAGGACCAGTTTGCCTACCTGGGGACTAACGATGAGAGTACAAAGGACCTATTAGGCCAAAGCATGCACACCAAACGTCATATGAACTAACCCCACTTTGAGTTGTCATCGTGTCTACACCTGGACACATTCTGACCTTATACTTTATAATTATGTTTTATGATTTTCATTCGGGTGATGCTAGCATTAGCAGACCGACACCAATGTAACCCTACCAAGCTCAGTAGTCATGGGGGCCCACGTGACTACCAAGGCTGAAGTACGAGAGACATTTGGAGGCCCAATCTTAAGCAAGCCCAAGACATCCTATGGATGTAGTTAAATTCATGTTTCATTTATTTTATGTTGTTTTTATTTTTTTTACGACACATGACACTTAAGAACGTTCAATTCATAATCTCGCTTCGTATTTCCTGTAGATGTCTGCTAGACACTCTCGACGCGGTAGGAGATCAGGAAGATCCAGTGAACGTATAGCCACTCACATCGCTCAACAGATGGCTGCCGTACTTCCTGATATTGTTGTGCAAGTTCAACAAGCACTAGCTGCCAATCCCACTAACCCCAACAACCCAGAAGGGCAAAATATCGCCAACCTTCCTCCCAACACCACCAATGTACCTACAAGCATTTTAAGTCCTGCGATCCCCCAAAATAAGAAGGGACTGAAGGTGTCACTGCTCTCCTCCGTTGGTTTGAGGAGATGGAAAACACTTTTCTCAATTGTGATTGTCCCGAGGTTCGCAATGTGCGCTATGCTACTGGTCGGCTGTTTGGAGTAGCACTTACCTGGTGGAACACTGAAAAGGGTAAGCGAGGTGCTGAATTTGCTATGGCCTTGACTTGGGATGAGTTGAGGGAACACTGAACCCGGATATATAGGATATACATTTTTTGTATAAAACCCGGACCCGACCCTGGTATTGTCAAAACCCGATTTTGAAGAACCTGGTCGTACTCGAACTCGATTCCATACCCAAAACCAGGTATTCAAAAAAACCCGATTTGTGCAACACAAACTAATGTTATAATGTACTTTGGTTATAACTATTTGGGCCATAATACGTATATCTTGGGCTGATATGGCCCAGTTTATTGAAGCTGTTGCAATCCGCATCACCTTTAAAAGCCATTTCCAAACCCTAATTTCATCTGGGAAGTGTGCGCCGTAGCATCTGCAACCATGGGTACGATTACTAGTCTCATCCATAGATTTTTCTTCGAGATGTCAGGTTTCAACACTCTGACGATATGATGATGATGATTGATTCAATGCTGTTGTTAATGCAGGTATCAGTCGTGACAGTATGCACAAGAGGCGTGCCACTGGTGGCAAGAAGAAGGCCTGGAGAAAGAAGCGAAAGTAATAATAATAATTCTCACTTTCATTCTCTTGTTGAATTTTTGATCTGCTTTGTAGTTTTGTTTATTGATCTTTTAGTTTCTCAATTTGTTGATCTGTTTTCAGTTTTGATGGTTTATTAGATCTAGTTTATTGTTCACTATTTGACATCAGTGATCAGATTGTTGAGCAGAAATTCATTTTACCACTCTTAGTTTTGTAGCCTCACTTATGTCTATCTATTGTATTAATTGTTTATGGTTGTTGTAGCATTTTACAAGATGTTTTTAGCCTGATGAAGTAGTTTAGATCATACTTTTAGGATTGTTATGGTATAATGTCTCACTAAAAAATACTGAGTTTTTTTTATACATATTTATTTCTATAATTTTATCTCGGAGATTGACTTGCTGTAACATTAACATCATGTTAAAGTTGATTCATTGGCAAGCATGTAAGGAAAATAAATGATTGATCATAGATATAGAGAAGTTCATTGATTTTTGATAATTTTATATTCATGTTGTCATGAAATTAGGAGCATGGATAAGTAACAGGATCAGTTGTTATGATTTAGTGTTACTTTTAGTCGTAAAAATGTTTAAGCTGTTTTTGTTCATCTTATGATGAAACACGCATTGTTTAGGAGGGCGGTGTAGGTTTTTTTAAATAGAGGAGCGGGTTGATCTATTTTAAAGTTTCTAAATTAGTTTACTACTACCAGAATAGTTTCTAGGAAACAATTTTAATAGTTTTAAGTTTTGTTTAATTAAGGTACGAGCTCGGAAGGCAGCCAGCGAACACCAAGATCTCCAGCAACAAGACTGTCAGGAGGGTTAGGGTTCGTGGTGGTAATGTCAAGTGGCGGGCCTTGAGGTTGGATACCGGTAACTACTCATGGGGAAGTGAAGCTGTGACACGGAAGACCCGTATCTTGGATGTGGTTTACAATGCGTCGAACAACGAGTTGGTCAGAACTCAGACACTTGTGAAGAGTGCTATCGTCCAGGTGGACGCTGCACCTTTCAAGCAATGGTATCTTCAACACTATGGTGTTGATATTGGTCGCAAGAAGAAGACCACTGCTTCTACAACCAAAAAAGAGGGAGAGGTATGTTCGTGTTTGTGAGTTATTACTTTTGTTTGGATTTACACTAGAGTTTGGTGTTTTAACTTCTTGTTTCTTTTGGAAAATGGCTAGTTTGGGTTGATATAAGTCAACAATTATTTTAAGACCTGCAATAGTTTTTTAAATAGTTATAATTTATAGTCCATGTGTTATAAAATTACTGTCCACTTATTTATTGTAGGTTGTCCCAAAATACTTGTAGACTTTTAAAATGGATTTATATGCTACTACATTTACCATTTAACCTTTACTTACTCGCCCCATACACCAAAGTTTTCCAAGTCAATGGATTTTAAGTGCAATGGTAAATATGTAGTTTAAGTGCAACCTATTCAGTTATTTCACTTGTAATAGGATGGGAATCATAAATACTTTTTTGTCTTTTATGCACCCAAAAGCCTTATTCTGCTGCTAAAAGTTTTAATAACTAGACAAACCGTTAAATAAACATCTGAAATACCCAATAAGGATATAGCTTTCTAACATTTTCTAATAATCTAATGGTGTTAATAGCGTATGTATGAAGCCGTTTATTAATCATATTTATAAATATTTTGATTATGTAATAGGAAGCAGAAGGTGCAACAGAAGAAACCAAAAAGAGCAACCATGTTGTGAGGAAACTGGAGAAACGTCAAGAGGACCGCAAACTGGACCCTCATGTTGAAGAACAGTTTTCTGGTGGTCGTCTTTTAGCTGCCATCTCATCACGCCCTGGCCAGTGTGGTCGTGCTGACGGGTACTAGATTTTTTTAAAAATTTTGGATTTATTTTATATGTTGGAAATAAATATATAAAAGCCCAATTTTAACCTACTTTTATGTATTTTTCAGATACATATTGGAAGGGAAAGAATTTTGGATTTATTTTATATGTTGGAAATAAATATATAAAAGCCCAATTTTAACCTACTTTTATGTATTTTTCAGATACATATTGGAAGGGAAAGAGCTTGAATTCTACATGAAGAAGCTTCAGAAGAAGAAAGGAAAGGGTGCTGCTGCTTAAAACCATATTTCCTAATAATAGATTTGTATTTCTTCTATTTTATTTTTGAGGAATGACATTAATCAGATTTTGTTGACTTTTGTTAGTTAGGTTTGAGTTTTGTTGACCATGTTTCTACATTTATTGTCATGACTTTCATATGCATTCATGTTTGATTTCATTTTGCATTGTTTGTAGGTTTGCATATAGACTATTTATTAGAACTTGTGTCAGATATAAATGCTGTTTGTTTGTGTTTAGTCTTTTTTTTTGTAGTTTAGCATGCAAGCTAACACCGATGATAGCGGACTGGGTCACTTTTCAGACAGTCCAAATTATTTGTATAAAAATATTGCCAAAAGCCCAATCGAAGCAAACACGTTGAACAAGTGTCGGCTCATTTTAATTTTATTATTATTTTGAGAGTTTTATACATACCGGTATCGGAATTAATCAGGGATTAATCGGTGATTAATCGACGCCTAGTTTGGATTTTTACATGTGTTGAAAACCAAAAAAGTCGCTCAAAGTTCAAACTAGGAATGTTGATCGTGGTGGGTTTTGGTTTAACGGGAGTAAATATCTAGCGACTACCTTGGCTCGAACGAGACATATTGGCATTCTTTTATTTGAATGGTCAATTGGCTTTCTAATAATCTTTTTTGGTTTCGTCATCTCTCAATTAACAAATTTGGTTTTATATGTTTTAACTCAAGATCAATAGATGGAAAGGATCAAAGAATAGGTAGTCGAAAAATAAAAAATAAAAAAAGGTTTGTAGCGTAATCTATTTTATTAAGCAAGTCGTTAACCCGTGTTTTAAACAT
Organism: Scalesia atractyloides; assembly: GCA_947069175.1. Taxonomy (NCBI): domain Eukaryota; kingdom Viridiplantae; phylum Streptophyta; class Magnoliopsida; order Asterales; family Asteraceae; genus Scalesia; species Scalesia atractyloides. The sequence goes on from CAMTDV010000029.1 coordinate 3,969,683, forward strand.
ATTATGAAACAATCATTAGTTGGTATGTTTAGGTCGTATTAAGAATTGTCCCTCCTAGGTACTACTCGAGCGAGCTCATGTCCACTTGAACTCGGTTGAAGGCTTCCGATCTCATTACTTTGTCTAATCTTATCATATATAGTTTTGTTATGTTTTCTTACTCGAGTGAGCTCATCTCCACTTGAACTCGGTGAGAATTACTATATGAGTCATTTGAGTCAAGTCCCATGGCCAGAAAGGATGTTACCAAACTAGAAACCCTATAAACAAACCTGCAAGGGGAAAGAAGTCCCCTAATTGTAAACACAACTTTTGTTTAATACTAATAAACCATAGTATTCGTCTTTATTTGAACCGGACCCTATAGTGAGGCTTAATTGAGAACCACCAAATCACTAGAAATTAATGAATCAATTTTTATTCCTTCAACCATATTTTAACCAGATGGTTGGGATTTTTATCCCTTCCATGAATACATCTATGCCCTTCCATGAATGGTAATGTTATTTTTCTGGTCCGTTTTATGATCAATAACACACATCAGTTCTTTTAGATTATACTGCAAACATGTTTGCAAATTATTTACAACATGTCAAACTATATGGCCCGCTTTCATAAACGGGCTACATATACGATATCTAAATTGCACGCTTTTAACTTCACATTCGAATCGCAAGTGATGTCTTCAACAAAAATAAATGACCTGTCAACCTGACAAGCCTTAAACCCTTTTCATCTTGAAATTCTCATGTTAATCAGGTGATATAAGTGACAATGACTAAAACAAGATAGTTGACTAAATAGATGTAGAGAAATACGAATCTTGTTATCATAACAAAAATCTAAACCTACATACTGAACGCGATAAAGCCACTTGTTAAGGTACAAAAGAATTCACAACATATGTTCCCCAGTCTCTACCGTTTAGTCCTCAAATTACATACGAGGAACATTAATACTTACAAAATACTAGATAATGATTTCCAAAAATGGTTCAAACACTCTTTATAACTAATCCAAACTAACCGTGTGAATGTAACCAACATACGAGATACTATCATTTCAAATCACGAGAAAGATACCCACCGCGGTGGCTAGAGAAGACAGCAGAATCCTGGCGGCGGCTATAGGTGGTTGCCCACTAGGTGACGATGTTGAATTACCAGCTGGCGGCGGTGATTTCTTTGTGGCGGGTGGAATAGGTGCATCAGCCACAGTTAGCATTGGGTTCGGGGCCTCAGCTGGGGGCATCATTTGTGGTGATATGATTTGAAGCAACTGACCCGGTTGAGCAGGTGCCATGGATGGTGGGGTCTGATCTGGTGGTAATCCTAAACACGGGCTACCTGTATTTGTCAAAACATATAGACTTATGTGGGTTACACAAAATCGGTAATATGTGTATCTCTAAGTGTCTAACGTGACAATTGAGTTGAAAGCCATTCAAACAGTTTCAAATGCATAAAATCTCCTAATTTGTAATATTGAAAAAAAAAGGTTAGATTAATCGAAAAGATGTTTTTGTAGTAATACCTAACATAATAGTTATTTATAAACTGGAAAGCAATCATTCTAGAAAATTACCGGCTTTATCCGTTAAGCCTTAGTTATTAATGTAATAATACGAGTAAAGTACACAGATAGTCCTTGTGATTAACCAAAATTTTGGATTTCGTCCCTAGTTTTTCAAAAGTACTCGGATTGTCCCTATAGTTTGCACTATATAACGCATTTAGTCCTCAATTTTTCACAAAAGTACACGGAGATGTTTGCACTTTATAACGCATTTAGTCAGTCCCCAAGGATCATCTGTGTACTTTAATAATATTGTACTTTTATTATAATTACTGTGCTGATTTATATCAAATTCGTACAAGAATGGACGAAAAAACGTTTGCGAGTCAACCCGGCACAGCTGAACTTTTTCAACTCCTAGTAAATAATTATTTGCTTTGACCCGTAATGCCTGTTTTATTAAAATATACTTTGGTGATTACTTATAATTTAGTAACTATAAAATCTGTACTATTAATTTATAAAAACTCATAAAAGTAAAATAATGGACAAAAAATGTATGATCCAACCTGACCCATTTCAACGCATATTTAAATTCTCCTGTTTCAACCCGAACCGGTTTTGACCCACAGCCCAACCCATCTATCCCAACTGTACATATTGTTCTTAGCTCTGTATCTAATTCTTCACAAAAAGCATAATTGGACTCTGGATTGATAATGAACAAGTTTATCAGATATAATAAACTTACTTCTGTATCGGGCTGCAGTAGCTGGATAATCTGTAACAACACCATCAGCATTAGCTCCCATAACATACGAATTGATTTCAACATACGGGTCAGAAAAGAAATCCCATGGCTGTGAAATAAACTCATTATTCATAAGCTGTACATAAACCGGGAGCTTAAACGCCTGAAACTTTGCCACAACATCAGTTTGATCCACAAGAAATCCTCCATTTTTAGGGAAAACCGATTCTTTCCCGACAACAACAGAGTTAGCAATTTCACTAATTTCCGAGATTGTTGAATTTAACGCATCACGGATATTTTCATTAACTTCGTAAACAAGCTCGTATCGGTTGCTTTTTGCCTTGAATAGTTTCAAAACCCCGCCGTCGGAAGATTGGATTAATATTTTCTTGGTTTTTTTATTTCTGTAAGTGGATTTGTTCATTACATCCATCACCGCATCTACAACGGTTATTCCTTGATTTGCTGCTAGGTATGGCGCATTCTGGATTTATAAAAAAAATAGTGTCAGATTTGTTTTCAGTAAGATGGAGGTGGCAATATGGGTGGGCGCTTAACGGTCGAAACAAATCGTTTTAGTACAGGCCAAAGCAGCCAACAGGCCAGTTCGGGTTTGACTGACCCGCAAACACCTTTTATTCCATTTTTAACAACTATTTAAAGATAATCATTGCATCAGTGTATATACACAGTATTATTACAATAGGGGAGGGTTCAAGAGAAAACTCCTTTTATTGAGAAAACTCAAAAACTCCCAATAAAAAACTTAAAAAACACACCATTTTTTTAAAAAACTTATTTTTGCTGTAAATCTAGCATTGTTAAGATAAAAATAAAACTTTTTTTTTTGAAAAAAAAATTAGTATTACACATGTGCAACACTACGAAAAACCTACCCCCCCCCCCCCCCCCAATTACAGGTATTGACTAAATCTTTAAAAAAAATTAAGATTTACAACGTTGTATGCATTAAACATGACCGTGTAACTTTCAACCCATTAGACTCGTTCTCTTTTTAGCTAAATCTTTTTATTAGATCCACCCATTCGTAAGTAAATGGGTCAAAATTGCCACCTCTAAGGAAAGCATACAAACGCATAAAATAATCTAGTAGATGAATAAAATTAGAGAAAATGCCATTTTTGTCCATGGGGTTTGGCCACATTTGCACCTTTCGTCCAAAGGTTTTTTTCCGCATCTGATCAAAAGATTTAAAAACTTGCCAGTCTCATCCGGCTCGTTAACTCCATCCAATTTTAATCTGTTAACACAGGGGTATTTCCGTCTTTTTGTTAACTTAAAGGGCAATTCGGTCTAACGAATTTGGTCAGGGGTATTTTAAATGCTTGTACATAAAGTGAAAAGACCGAATTGCCCTTTATAGTTAACAAAAAAAAATACACGTGACTTAACAAAGAAAAATGGATGAAGTTAATGAGCCGGATGAAAATGGAAAGATTTCAAACCTTTTGAATCCAGATGACAAACCTTTGGACGAAAGTCGCAAAACTGACTAAAACTTAGGGACGAAAATGACATTTTACTCATAAAATTATTTAGGAGGATTTATGTATTAGAATTACAGTTTCAGTAACTTTTGACCCATTTGAACCCTTCCCTTTTTAGCTATTTTATTTATTTTACACGTTTTACCCGTTAAATATAAAACAAAACCAAAATCAATCCCTTATGAGTAAGTGGATTGAAACAGTCACCTATATTTTTGAGCATATTACTTAACCAAGAATGGACAAAGCATATTACTGAGTTCATTTTTACTTCACTTTGTTAGAACTTGATATAACAATTTCTACAATAAGTTATTTCATTTTCTACACTTTATAAGATGCACAAAAGACAAGAAGAGCGTAGACTTACCTTAATATTTATCAAGACACCAGAAACTGAAGTAGCATTACTTGCAAAGTCCAAAAAGTCAGACAAGGTCATAAGCTTTCCATCATTTTTGGATTTCGGATTCCGCAACATAGTATAGTTCTTATATGTGTTGAACATTGCAGCTAAAAACATAAAATAGAAAAGAAAACAAATAGAGAGATCACGATACGTGTAGAAAAACGCAAGTAATGTGACTTTGGCATCAAATAAAAAGTGAGAAGGAAAAGGTAGACTAACAAACAAGACAATAGTTATGCACGGTTTGAACTCAAAACATTCATATTCTTTTCATGAAGATAACTATTGGTGCGAATGTAAGAAATAGATTTAAAAAGACTGGAAGACACACATAGATTTTGAAAAGACTGTGCGTGTTAGCACTTCTAGTCTTTTTAAAGAATATAGGCCGTTCTTGCTAACGCTTTTTTGTCCATTTGAGAAAACCATAAATAACGAACACATTAATTATGAGTACAAAAACAAGATTAATAAGATAATAATCTAATTCAATAAATAAAACAAGTTAGAAGGTTGTATGCATTAAAAATAGACTCTGACGACTTTGAACATGTATGATTTGTTCGTTTTTAAATGAACTATCCGATTTGACTAGGGCTGAAAATGAACCAATCGTTCCGCGAATAGTTCGTGAACCGTTCGGCGGGAAGTTCATTTGTGTTCGTTCATTATCAAACAAACGAACACGAAGAAATTTTGTTCGTTTAGTTAAATGAACGTACATAAACAGAGGCTGCGATAGTTCATCTATGTTTGTGAACGCTCGGTAATGTGTTCGTTTATGTTCGATTGTGTTCAATAGTTCATTAGTGTTTTTAGTTTTATATTTTATTTAGATACTTCAAAATTCTGATGAATAAAATATCTAATAAGTGTGTGTATTATATATTTTGTTAATGAACGCTTGTTTGTGTTCATTTGTTTCCATTTGTGTTCATGAACATTAGTTTAGTACTTTAGTTCATTTGTGTTCATCAACGTTCGTTTTCATTCGTTGCCTAAAATCAACAAACAAACACGAACACGTTCATTTCCTTAACAAATGAACATGAACATAAAATCTTGTTTGGTAAGTGTTCACGAACAGCTCGTGAACACATATATTTCTTAACAAACGAACACGAACAAGCTCTTGTTCATGTTCATTCAGTTCGTTTGCAGCCCTAGATTTGACCCATTCATAAGTAAACTGGCGGAAATGAACCCTTATTATGTAATATGTAACTGAAACAGAATGGTGAGTAGATTACTTACGTCTCAAACTCTGAATCTGGCTCCATGTGAGGCTGAATGTATATATTCCAGGACCTGCCTGAAGCTCAGGAATAGTTAACGTAAGATTGTTAAAATCTGCCTGTGCAACTGTTGTTCTTTCAAGTAGATTTATAGAGCCTAAACAAATAGGTGTCCCGTCACTTGTAATTTGAACAGGACAGTCGATAATATCTGCACCATCAGAAACAGCTTTTCTATATGCCAAATCAGTACAACCGGGGGTAGTCCCCACTTGCTCCTTCAGATGTGATGATTAATGGTTTTGCTGAAGCAAAAACATAAGATACGCTATTGGTCAGTCAGGTTGAAATGGGTTGTTTCTTTAAGTACGAGTCAAAACTGGTGGGTCGGGTTGACTGTCTTAACACATTTTTGTCCAATTTTAAAAACTTGATAACAAATTAATAAGCTAGTATCATTACAAAACAATTATATATGACCTAAATTCTTTAACTAAAACAATTTATAAGATTGTAATGCGCTAAAAACCAACTTTGGGTTGGACCCTCTTTTACCACTTAATTTATTTTATTTTTTAGGAACACTATTAATAAATGAGGGCGTTAGTTATGATTATAAAAACAATATTACAATAATGGGATAGGATCAAATTCTACTAAAAATAGAAGGCGTAGGAGGGTATCAAACGGACTCCGATTGAACCTATTCAATCGGCGATGAGATTTTAGGTTTTCGCTTTTGGATTTTTTGCTTGTAGATTATAGAATTTTTGTTTAGATCATTGTGTCTTTTTATTTAACATTGTGTTTTTTTTCTATATTTGCGTCATTGTGTCTTTTTTGCAACTCATTGTGGTATATTTCTCGGCATTGTGTTAAATTTTGCTCGATATTGTGACACAATGATTGTGTTATATTTTGCGATCCATTGTGCCTTTGTAGCCTTCTCATTTTTAGGAGACTTTGTAGGATAACTTTACCCTACGATAATAATCTGATTATTTGGATAAAACTATCTAGGAAGCTTTATGCACTAAAACAAACATCGAGTGACTTTCACCCATTTGACCTGTTCTCCTTTCCAGCTACTTTTTTTATTAAACCCGTTTGAACATTTGAAAATAACCATTTTCAAACATCTTAGTGTAGGAACTAATCAACCACCTTTGTCATTGTCAAAAAAATATAATTCAAAAGGACTGACCTTGCTTAGATTTATCTTTTCCAAGGTTAGATAAGCAATCTGCAGGGATAAGACAATAAGAATCCGAAAAACAATTAGGGACTTTTAATATCTATAATTGTGAGATTTATGTTTGACCATGAGTGGTCGTAAATATATAGAGAGAAACATCAAAATAAGAAGTTAGTGTATAATCATACCAAAAGCCAATGATGGAGTAATGGGGTTGTCAGACAGAACACCGTCCACGGTGAACTTTCCATTCTCAATGAAAGAGAGATACTCTGACACAGGGTCATAACTGTAATTATATGCAAACGACACATCATTCATGAAATCAGAAGCAAAAATTTCAAGACCCTCCTTGTGAGCATCTAACACTAGTGAGGTAGAAGGTTGCAGATAGAAATCCTTATCCACAGGCCAGATATATGATTTAGGAACAAGAATCCCAGAAGCAAATGTCTTGATAAAAGTCAGATTAGTCAACAGAGAACCATATGTTTGGTTGGTTGACGGCTCGGTTTCGTCCTGTCCTAGGAAACGGAAAATTAGTTTGGTTTTGCTTGCTTTGAATCTTGCCACAATACTTCTCAGAAAGTTAACCTCGGGAGACGATATGTAGTTAATAATAGCTTTTCTTGATGTGCTGATAACAAAGTTTTTCATACTCAAATTGTGTTGGCTGTAAAATGCATCATGCTGCAAAGGCATAAAGAGAATGATTGTTATTAATGGTTGAAATGGTGATTTTACAACCTCCTAAAGTCCTAATTTTAATTTAAGTAAAGTACATGAATAGTCCCTGTGGTTTTTCAAAATTCTGAATTTGGTCCCTAGCTTTCTAAAAATACACAGATGGCCCCGGTGGTTTGCACTTTGTAACGCATTTAATCCCAACTTTTGCCAAAAGTACATGGATGGTCCTTGTGGTTTGTTGTAACACTTTTAGTCCATAACTTGGACCTCCTAAAACCTTTAGATTTGTTGGCTGGGTACTATATGAGTTACAAAGTGCAAACCATAGGGACCATCTATGTACTTTTGAAAAGCTAGGGACAAAATCCAAAATTTTTAAAAACCACATGGACTAACCATGTACCTTACATAGATGGTCCCTATGGTTTACTCTTTTAATTTGTGAACTTACAAAATAATAATCACCTGAATGTTCAACCAGAGTCCAGGTGGTTTCACTTGCCCAATAACATCTTCAACAGTTAGTATTTTAAATAATCCATCAAAAACTGGACTTCGAGACAAGATGCCTTGTGCTACTGTTGTAAAACAAGATGAAAATGTAACGGTAAGACAGAAGAGTGTCACATGACAACTAAAAATTTAATATAAATGTGATATGTTCTTTCTTCTCTTTATTTAATTATATTTATCAATTTATTGTTCATGCACAATCTAGTGCATTTGTATTCAAGTTGCAACATAGAGCAGCATCAATGGAAGTTTCAACTTACGGTCAAAGTTATATGTAACATTAAGTAAAATAGTAAATTATGTTCAGCTTACAGGATACTTTGTCTAGGTCATCAAGCGAGAAGTCAACTGGAAACCATCCTGACGTAGGCACCCCATTCACAAGGTAGGTCTTGTTCCCCTTATCGTAAACCGAAAAAATTGTGGTACCGTTATCAATATTAAGATATGGAAGGCAAATCCCAACATTATCACTGGTTAATTGTACATCACACCATAAGATCGTGTCAGGTAGACCAGTAATCAAAGCAAAATTGTAGGCACTAATACTTGAGTCAGGAAATAATCCTGAAAACCCACCGCGTGCAACAACCAAAGGAGGATCTCCTGCAAAAGGTTAGAAAGTATACTTCCGATTTAAGAACATGATTTAAAGAGAGCTAAAGTTTGTACTTAAAATGCAGACACATGACAACTTGCATTAACCTACAACAATTTGTATATGATACAAAACAAACAGGCCGGTAACATGATATTCAACCCCAATAGTCCCATACTCCCATCAAGTTGAAGCATCAACCCTTGCTTGACAGTGTACACTTCACTTAACAGAATAATTACTACAATTCAAATATTTTGATATCCTATCTAGTAGCTAAGCTTCTTTCATAATTAAATACTTCAGAAGTTCTTCAAAGCAAAACATAATTGTTCGGAAACCAGTCATATTTAGTAATACGTTTAAAAGCTTAAATATCTAGTTATTTCGAACTTCCAACAATCAATTGACGGCTAACGAAATCAAAAACCATATGCATGCATATGCATTAAGGATAACTTACACATCTAATCTTCTATGCATAGACCTCTCAGAAATTAATACATCAGTAGATCACATATTCATAGCTCACTTTACACAAATCCTTCAACTGTTTAAACTATTTTAATGCTCTATCTACATTCTAACCCTAGAACTGAGTTAAAACACAAAATGTCCTACATTCTCACTTCCACAGCCCTAATCCTCCAAAATCAAAATACATTCCTAAAAAAACCACAAAACCCTACCTAACCTTCTTCCATAATCAACCTACTTCAAAAGTCCCTAAAAGTCATATCATCTTAACATCCATAACTTCAAACAACAATCAACCGTTAACAAAACCAAAAATCACACTCATTAACCTCATTTCACAACGTCTGATCTTCATCTTCTACAGATCTTCCACAAACTCACAGATCACAAATTCACATCTTACTCACACACGTTTTCACACTCACTCTACTCTAAAACCGACTTCCAACACAAAACATTCATGCATTCGTTCTTCTAAAACCTAAATCCTCTAAAATTGAAACAAATAACTGAACACAGAGATCGATGAGTGAAACGAATGAACAAAATCAGTTGATGTATGTTTGTTTACCTCTTAAGGTTAGCCACGGTGAGGTTTTGGTGGTGCCAGATCCCTGAGCAGTGGTTAACGATACCGTAAGTAGGATGAGTAGCCACCGGAGCTTCCACATTGCCGGAAACTCGAGTTGAGATTTGCGTTGTGTACAGTGAGATTTGAGTGACGAAATGTGTATATATGATATATATGTATCTATCAATATCACTTCCTTTTTTGCAAAATCTATTATTTGGACAGACGGTGGGAAGATGTACGCAATGATATGATATTCGCCCCCACTCTTGTGTAGCTTGGCTTGGCTTGTCGGCTGAGCTAAAGTTTTCTGGCTTTTTTCTCTTTTTTTATTTTTTAATTTATATTTTATTGGTAGGATATATGATTTAATTAACTTTAATTTTTAATCAATTGGTAGATAGTAATTCTAACTTCTATTTGTACCACACCACTTTCAACTTTTAATTTATTGGCCATTAGCACTTCTAAATTTATTAACTGAAACCCTAAACTAATTAGTTTTTTTGCTGATGTGGCACTTGTGTGTTGATGTGGTATCTGGCGTGGAATTTTTTGATGATGTGTGTATGGTTGTAACACCCCAAAATCCTCATATATATATATATATATATGTGGTGGTGGTGTGTGTTGTGTGTGTGTTGTGACTATGTTAAGGTAATAATGTAAATAAGATTAAACTTAAAAAGAAAAGGTTTAAGCCAAGAATAAAATAAACATCAAAATAGAGGGGCCAGATATGTATAAACTGAAAGATTAATCCATATAATACAATTAAAACACAATTACAACACCAGAGTTGTGTCGATCAAGCAAAGAAGAAAGAGAAACCCCTTGTTCAACACAAAGTAGCAAAAATTGATAAGGAAATTGAAGTTCTAATTGATGCATGAACCAAAAATCTTGATCATCTAAGTATTTCTTATCACCAAGTAAGTTATATTTCAAGATTTGGTGAATTTGATGAAGTGGGTTATGAATAATTTGTGAATGTTTAACGAAATTGAGCATGAATGTTAGGTATTATCAACATGTCGAATCTCCATTGTGCTTAATTTAGATAATATTGATGAATTGGGTGAAACCCACTTGCATGATGTTGAATGAAGAAGATGAAGAAGATTATGTGTAAATTAGTGTAGTCATAAATGATAAGTTGTTTTGTTGAATAAATTGATGTAAAACAAAAGTCACAGGATTATGATGTTGATTTATGATGAATTAATGGTTTTGTTAATCAATGCATGAACTAGGAAGAATGTGCTTAAGATACTTGTACTTTGTGCTTTGCTAGAGGTATGCACTCCAGGTGTTTGATGAAATGCTTGGGTATTGGTTTTAAGTAATAAAGATGATTTCAAATGCATATGATGGCAATTGATTTAAAATAGATAAATGTTGGATTGATAGCTCACAATGTTAGTATAAATGTGAAGATGAAAGCATGAGAATTGAAAGAATGTTGAATGTGATATTGTAGGTATAAAGGAAGAAGGTACAAGTCAAACCGGTTCGCAAGCAACGCAAAGTAAAGGTAAGTTCACTTGAACTTCGTTTCATATTATTACTAGTTGTTAATTACGGTTAAGTATGGTAATGCAAAACGAAGAACCTAGAAGAGTTGTTAAATAATGGTATTGAGATGTATGTGCATTATCCCATTGTAAATGGGTTAGAATGGATGGTTAGTAAGGTGATAGAATTATGAATTGGACGACTCGTAGATAACGTGTCAATAAGAATGGAATGTTCGTTGCATGAATCCGATATGATCGGGTTGGATGAATCGTGTATTGTGTTATAAGAATGAAAAACCACGATTTCGTTATGGGCGAAATTGTTATAAGCTTGGAATGTGAGTAGAAATAATGCTTAAATATCACGACCTTGATTTCGGGTCAATTAAGAATTAAAGGATGGATGAAAGTTTTGTGTTAACAAGTTATACTAACAAATGCATTTATGTTGTGTATGTTAGGAAAATCGCAAACTTGATAATGGCGTCATTGGAATGAACACACACGTATCAGCCCCATTTTCACGCTTCCATATCAAGTTTTGATGCCAACGGGTCAAGAAAAATACTTTTGGGTTGTAATGTTGTTCTAAACATACTTATGCTTTCGTGTGTAACTTGAAGTCTAAATTGGGTATAGTAAATTTAGGTTATGCTCCTTAATTATCTAAAAGTTGTGTTTGATTCGTAAGAATAGAAAGGGTATTTTGGTCAAAGTATTGTTTTATGTCATGAAAGCTTAAATATACGATACGACTTGACCTTACGCGAAATAGGCGTTACAATGGTGGAATTGACTTGGCTTTTTTTATGACGTAGCAGCTGGCGTGGCTTTCTTGATGACATGACAGTTGATGTTAGCAAGTCGGGTTAGTTTAGGAGTGCTATCGGCCAGTAAGTTAAAAGTTGGAGTGGTGTGTTACAAATTGAAAGTTGGAAGTGCTATTGGTCAATTAGTGAAAGTTAAGGTTATTTAAATCAAATATCTCTTTTATTTTGTTAGCTCAGATACTCACTAAAACTTTGTCGTGTAGTTTATGTGAAATGTGAAAAATAAAAGTGTGTTGTGTAGGGGGTGCTTTCACAATTTACACCCATTGAGGTGTGTTATGATGATGTGAAATTTGAGCCAGGGTGTTATTGTAAAATATGGAAATTTAATGTGTAAATTATACACGTGAGTACGTGATTCTTTCTGACCCATCATTCAACTCATCCTCGCCATTGCACCGGGCCGTGGCAGTGTCCCCCCTCTGCACCTTGCTGGTGTGGTTGCCCTTCGCGTCCCACAACAGTTAGCCTAATCCTACTCATAAAAATGCACATTTGTGTATCGTGTGTAACCTTAACCCTCAAACTTGTGGAGAGGAAACACATTTACATATTTACGCCACTAAGCTACAAGTCCTTTGATACCGTTCTACCTTTCTACCTCCTATGAGTAAATGCCGCAAATTAAGATTTGAGGTTTGTTGTCTCGATAATAAAACATGGTATATTACATCGTATTGGATGAAGTATTATTATGCATGAGCTACCAAGGTGAAAGATATGGTAGGATGCTAGATTTAGACTCATAAATATATTGCAGTAAATTTATTTAGCCTTTATAAATGATAGGATTGCAGTAAAAAAAATTAAAACGTAAACTTCATTAGAAACATACCAACTCGCGAATTGGGGCGGCCACAAACAACAAGCTACATAATTACAAACTTACACCAATCGGTTTATGAAACGGACACATATTTCGATCTACTACTAAACCACAAAAAAACCCAAAGATTTCATGTCGCCAATGAACTCTTCTACTTTCACTTGGTTATTTTCGAATTTTAACTTGTTCCTAGAACGTCAAATGCACCAACATCCAACCTTTATAATGCCTTCAAAAGCCTCCTTCACACCCCCATTCAGCCCTACCGTATTGTGAAGATCCAGCAACTTTCGTTTCCTTACAATGTCATGACCGGTTATGTAAAATCATGTTTGCTTGATGAAAACCGCTACAAGTACATGTGCACACAACACATCACTATTTGAAGCTATGCACGTGCATACGTATTTTTTAATGCCTATAATCTATAATTATATAAATATAAGAATCTAGGAGTGAACATTTTTTTATCTATGATTGTTTTTAAAAACTCCTTGCTTGTTACACAATATTTCTTATAAAAACTTGTAGATTAAACAATAATAAATAGAGAGTTTAAGGTTAAAAAAACACGATCCCTAATTCCTCTTTGGTAAGGATCAGTATCTTACAAAGTCCCAATAGTAAAGCATGTAATGATCATCGATTCATCAGTATCTTATTCCTAATTGCTATTTGGTAGGGGTCGTCAGGTAGACGTCACATTTGCAAATTCTATGTAATATGATACGGATTATAATTTATTTTATAAATTACAAGATGAGTGTTTGAATATAGATGTTACAAGTCTTACTAAATTTCTCTTATTAATCTATGATCATTCTAATGCCAGATAGTGAGACAGTGCATCGATCCCGATTGTCCTTTCAATCCAATAATTATTGTTTTTTTCACTTGTTTAATTCTTTTGACATTCTTGCTTATGTTGTAAAAATGTATATGACATTATAGTTATAATTACCATTTATATCAATTTTTTGTAAACTTTGATTGTCACCAAAATAAGAATGTGTTTAACAATATCGATCATATCAAAATTTGTAAATTTGACTGTCACCGAAATAAGAAGTGTGTTTAACAATATCATCATGTATGTTGAGGATGTTTATGGTCTGATTTTAGATTTATATTAATTAAAAAAGTTGGTTATTGATGTTGAACTCCTTAAATCAAAACCAAATGGTTGAAAAATTGAAACCAAATCAAATCAAAACGTATGAGCACTTTTGGTTTCATGGTGTGGCCTATTAGGCCTTTAAATAAAAGTACACAAAATATAAAAATCAAAATACAATATTTTAAATCAAGCAACATAATATCAAAACTTCAAGATCAACCACACAACACAAAGTTGTGTAACATAACAATTGACAAGGTCTCAGGTAATTCACAATATAAACAAAATATAACCGTAAATCAACCATATAACACAACAAAGTTTGAAAGTTAAAAGTTTATTACGGCAATTCATTTTGTTCACAAAGACGACGAGTGAAATTTGAGATGAAGCGTTCGGTGAAGTAGTCTGGTGTTTGGTGAACTAGTCTGGGTTAAGACACAGCCTTTATCTAAGCCCTAAACCAAAGTACTTATTTTTGTTTGAAATGCTTTTTAAACGACCATTTGATTTAATATAATATAAAAAAATAATCACGAAACCAAATTAATGACCGACTGGCTTGAACCGTATCATGAACACCCTTAAATATGTTTGCGCATGAATGAATGAACGCGGACAAGGCTTTGTTCGTGTTCGTTCGTTAAAGAAATAAATGTGTTTACAAAGTGTTCATTAACATTTATCGAATAAGATTTTATGTTCATGTTTGTTTTTGTTTGTTCATTGATTTTAGGTAATGAACACAGACGAATGTTAACGAACACAAACAAAACGTTCATGAACACAAACGAACGCATACGAGCATTCTTGAACATAAACAAACATACACTAAATTTCGAATAAAATGACTTCTTTAATCACAAACATTACATTGATCCACCCAAAATATACTAAGAGAAGACGAAGTCGTAGTCCTCCAGAAGATGACGCCGACGATGTAAGTTGCGTTTAAAACGCAGTTGCGTGTGGTAATGTACAAGTCATCTAAGCATAGACGAATGCGTCATTAAAGCCTTTTTAGTTTTTTTTAATTCCTTTTTACGTTACTTTTGTTATCATTTCAACTTACTTAGTATTTCTATTCTACGTTAACGTTCTAGATTTCAATATAACTTTGATCGTTACCATGCCATTCTATCTTTTGTTTGATTTTACGTACGGACCCACCACAACATAAAAATCAGATATATAATAAAAAACTTAAATATAATAATAAAATAAACAACACAAAAGTCCTAATATATAATAAAAAAAAAGAGTTAAATGCCATTTTAGTCCATTTGGTTTGGGTCATTTTACCAGTTTAGTTCAAAGGTTTCATTTTTCGTCTGTTAGTCCAAAAAAGTTTCACCGTTGCCATTTTAGTCCATTAGGTTAACTCATCCATTATTTCTTTTAACGAGAATGACAATTCAGTCATTTTATATGGCCGAATTGCCCTTATACTTAATAGAATTACATATAACATGATCGAATTGTCCTTCTCGTTAATAGAAAAAAAAAGATGAAGTTAACTCAGTGGACTTAAAATGTCAACGCTGAAACATTTTTTAACCCACATACGAAAAATGAGACATTTAAACTAAAATGGAAAAATGACCCAGACTTTAGAAAAAAAACTTAAATATAATAATAAAATAAAACTAATTTTAATACAAATTAAACTAGAAACATTTAATATGCCAGCTTTACCCCACACAACATAAGTTGGATGGCAATAGTGATGGGACAGAGCCGGCTTCACGAGCCGCTTAAGAGTGCAGCCAAATAGTTAAGCATTGGACTGAACGACAGCTGAACATGGGTCCGCGAACTTTTGACCACCTGCCACGCTCCCTACGTGGGCTGATGAAAACAAAAAAAAAGTATTCATTTATATACTTATGAATATAAATTTTTTTATAAATATATTGCTTATTAACGTGTATATATATGTTGACGCATGTCGCGTATTCTTTTTCTAGTTAACTATTTATACTAATAAATAGTATTTCAGCCTTGCACTGATGTACAACGTACAAGGGCATAGCTTGCAAGGGGCCGGAGTGTTTCGACCTTCTGCTGACATTTCGGTTAGTAGTATTAATTTTCTATTTTCCGTTTGAAATTTTTATCAATATAGACTCTCCTCCAACCGATTATTTTGCCGAAAATTCCCGGCTACTACCAATTTTCTGTCAAAAAAAATTATAGCTATTGGCGTATTGAGTTTTAAAAAGCATAAAGAACGGAGCTATTAGTAAAGTTTTATACTTGTTTTTAAACTTGATGTGAGTTTTTAAGAAATTGATGATAAAACATAATTGATGAATTCAAAAATCTTAAAGGTTGTCTGACTGAGTTGTAATTCTTCTTTTAGATACTTATCATTTCTCTCTCATCATCGTCATATACATTTTAGGTCTATGTTTGTTAAACAATATTCAACTTTTTTTAATGTGTAAGAATAGTCATTTGAAGTTTGAATGAATGAGATTAATTAGATATTTGGAGTTATTGAATGAATGACGATTAATTAGATATTTGGAGTTATTATTGTTTGACCCGATTCAAACTGAATCGCGGAACCGAACATATAAACCGAAACATAACGATAGGAAAAAAAATTTGGGTCTCCTGACTTTCGGCCCCCATAAAACTTTTGGTAAAGCTCCGCCGCTGCTAATACTGTACATATACAAAGTGCTCCTTTTCGTTTGTTCTATAAATATAAAACACTATTAACTTGGTAAAACTTATGTTGTGACACTTATAAAGTAAAGTTTATGAGACATCAACCTACTTACTCTATGTTTACATGATATAATATATAAAAATAGTCCAGACCGTTACGTGTTTGTTGTTACAACCAAATCTTGGCGGGACCTTGATGTTGGGGATGAGCTAAAGATGGATAACGAGCCTGAACCCAACGGTAACTAGAAACATTCGAGAACAGGTAATGTAACGGGTATGAGATTAGTTTAAATATTTTTTTTACGAGTACAAGACATGTATGATATTAGGTGATATCATCCAAATTATTGATTATCTGAAACATATACGTTTGTTTACCCAAATCATACTCACAAACATGTTCTTCGTATTTTTATATTTAATTTGTCATTAGGTAATTATGTAATATACCAATTCACTAATTATTAGTTGTTAAATTCACAATTTACTTTGGTAGTAAAAACTAAAATAGTAAGAAATGGGTATGGGAATCGCAGAGGGTAGATTTCAGCAATATAACGTTATACTTGATTCCCGGCGTGTAATTATCTAGCAGATACTTAACGTGTATAAACACAGTTTTACACTCGGGTATGGCTTATCGATACGTGCCCAAGTGTCATTGTTAGGTTGAGTTGTTATTAGCATCCGAATCACTCCTAAGCCTAGATCTCATCTGATCTGTAACATGTACATAAACCCATTCGAATGTGATTCGGGGGGAGAGCATTGCATTGAAGGATAGCTTTGCAACATCGTTTAAGACCACACGGTGTGGAGGAGTTTGAAAATGGGGCGTTATGCGACATGTGGACGACACGTAAGCACACGTTAGAAATTGGGCGTGGTGCAAAAACGAGAGGTGTGGGACGGGGCGTGAAAGAGCGGCGTTATTTGACACGTGGCAAAAATTTTAATACTTAAAAATTATATAAAATATATTATATTTAAATAAAAAACATTAATATTAATTGCATCCAATCACACGCGACCACGTTGTCCCTCACTATGCCCTCCATGCCAGTGGAATTCTTGCCGCCCCTTCAACAACACCCACCTCCACGCCGTATCCGAGATGATGTGCCCGGCTTGACATGGCTTCCACTCCCACACCGTAAAGTATAATACTCAAGTCATTAATACAGAGTGCGCATGTATGTGAACACATTCAAAGTATTATATCAGCACTCTATTTTATTGGGCCTATAGACTTAGCCTAGATAAGGACACTTATGATCAACCCCAATCTAGTGTGATGTGGTTTTAACTAACATTTTGCATTTTCATTCAAAGATTTTATGCCAAGGTGAATAAGTTTATGAGAAAAATGGTTTAATATATTATTCTCATGTTGGAGTATATGAAAAACGCGAAACAGTTTTTTCTTAAAATAGTAATATGGTTTCTATCTATCAGAACTTTGAAGAGATCAAATCAGTGGCGTTTCTTTGGGTTAAACATCGAGCTAAACTCAATACTTGGGATGGGAGATTGAAGCAATTTTAATTTTCACTCATTGTAATAAGTAATTGTAGTATCGCCGAAGCTTTGTGTTTTTTAGCTTTTTGTATTTGCTAGCTTCCTGCTAGTTTTTTTGTTCTCTCTTGTATTATACCGCCTTCCCAAAAAAAGGTCTTACCATGTGGGGTGTCAAAAACCACACCGCCTAGCTGTTAGGGGCGCTATTCACTTCTTCTTTATTGGGTTAACGGGCGCCAAAGGGTATTGATTCATGGGGTCCACCATCATTCCACATTTCCACCGATCACAGCCACATACATATTTATGTTTTATTTATTTTTATTAGTTAACTCACAACATCTAGTTATCAGGTGATTTAGTTATTGTACTCTCTGCTTATGTGGTGCTGAGGTGACAATACTTTTTGCTAATTATTGAGTGAGATTGTTATTCCACAACACATAGTCTAATCATAGGTGTCTCATCAACCATTATCATGATAGATGAGCTTCATCAGTGGAGGATGATTCGCCTGACTAATCAGACGTTTAGTCTACTTAAATAATCATGACACCAAAATAGTCGATGGTATGAAAGGTCATTACGTTGTTTTTGTTCAGTATGCTATTCTTAGTTCCTTTTACTACACTTTCTTTGTGGCTGCAAAGGTAGCATTGGTTAGGTTGACCATATTTGGGTGTGTCTCATGTGGCAATTGCAACCTATTTGTTTATGTGTACCGTGTAGATTAATTTATTATGTTTACTACACTTAATTAACAACAAACTATGGAGTAACATGTACCAATAGTTGATTGCAAATATGTTCTTGATTGCTGCAAGCATGAGGTTAGTGGCTGCAAATATGTTGTTGATTGCTGCAAATATAATGTTGATAATGAAATTTCTTTACAACTGGATTTAAGGGATTATCATCGGTTCAATCCACGAACACTTGTTTAATCAATTAATCAACTCAGACTACTAAATCCCAATAGGGGTGGTGTCAGGTTTCAACTTTGCTAACTAACTCGAGAATCAAGCCATATGTTATTCGGTTAATCGGATTCAGGTTTTTCGGTAATCATGTTGGATCTATTGAACCCTATAAAAGAACATATGATTGAAAAGCAAAAACAATCTCTAACATCGGATCATTAATAAAGCTTTGCTGCTCTAAACTATGCTTATACTTAAAGACTGTTCATAATATCTGTTAAAGACAAAGCTCTGCTGGAAGCAAAGATCTGCTAGAGAGAAAACTCTGATGAAGCATAAAGGTTGTTGAAGCAAATGTATGCTGACGACCAACAGAGGATACCTCAGCAGTTGTTGTTCAACAGAGTCTATTATGTAAATGAATGTAACAGTGTTTAGGTCTAGCAGAGGCTAGAGTTTGTTAGTTTGTTAAATGTCAGTTTCATAGTGACGTCAACCATAAGATGCTCAGTGGTTTGCAATGTACTATAAATATAACAGTGACTGTATTGTTCAATCTATCACTTCTCTTCTACACATTTTTTTTCTACACATTTTGTATGAACAAATTAGAGTGACCTTAGGCTGAGGGGGAGTTTGTATATTACATGCATACGTGATTATAATTACAAAAACATGTCAATGAAAACAATCTTTCTATTGCTGTGATTGTAAAGTTTACACAATTCCGCTGCATTGTTTCATTGTTATCTATGTTCTTACATTGATTTCATCTAAACAATCACATCAATATCAAACTCAGATCCTAACAAATCAGTTTCTAACGATTGGGTTAATAAGATATTCAGGATAATTCTTTTTGTTGCAATCACGAGCCACTTTTGTTTTGTGCAAACTGTGTTGAAGCATTTTGTCATAGAAGATAAATGACACACTTGTTATTCAATTTGCTCAACTTAAACTTTATTCTAAGTTAACTTTTTAGTGATTAATAAAAAACCGAACCAGTCCAAAGTTCATAACCAATTAGCCAAAACCAAAATAATCGAAACCAAATGGTTTTTGAAATACCTTAACCCAAAACTTTGGTATGGTTATGGCTCAAAACCGAACTGTACCACCTTGTGCACACTCCAAAAATTATCAACGTAAATGTTATATTCCCCGTTAAATCGCGCGGGCACCCTACTAGTGTAGTAATATATACATGTTATCATATCGATTGTAATTTATTACTCTTGTATAAGTTACACATCAATCCGATCGGGCTAAGGCATTACATATGTGACGTTATTATTGAACACCAGTGATGATGAAGGAATTTTATAATTGTCAAGGAAAATAGTGTATAGGGATTGTCTATCAAACAACTAGAAAAAAGTATATATAATTATAATAATGCGATATATTTGATTATAAGTTAAAAATATATTATTGAATTAAAAAAAAAAATCTCTAATAGGCAACAAGAACAAAAAAACTATTTAAAGGATTAAAACGAATGTGAGAAACAAACAAACAAACAAACAAAAAAAACAGTTAAGGGATTATATGTACATGCATAAACACACTCTAAAACCACAGAGATCACGCTGGTGACTAGTTTGTTATCCGTCGCTTTCATCCTTTGTTGCGTTCCGCTATAAAACCTACAGTACTTATCGTTGTTCCAACTTGCACCATCACCCTCTCGATCTCCTGTTCTGTCTTTTTGGTTCGTATTATTCTGGCGAACCAAAACCATCTCTAGCAGCCATGTTCACTGAACTAATTCACCCTGATCGTTGCTCAGCACCCCTCCTTACTGCAGCTGGACCATATCGATAACCCGAAATCAAAATCTATGTCAATCAAAGATCATTTGGCAAGATTAATGTACCAATCAAACCTTACACTATTTATATACGTTATGTTATGCGTGCAACTATATGCTTATAATAGTTGTTATGTTGAAACTACAATCGGATTATTTCTGCTAATTCTTACATTTCTTGATCATAGAGTGTTTTTACATAATATGTTTTACAAAACCAGATTCGTGTTAGTTCGTAGATTGTTTTAAGGTTTTGCAAACATGTTACATGTACAGTTTTTTTAAACAAAAATTTGTTTTCTTAATTAATTTAAGATTTTATTTACACACTGTGAGTGATTCAAGTCAAGCCGATTTGATGGACACCCTAATTCTACACCTAAATGTGGGGATTTCTGTAAACTTGTGGATTTTATGTGTATATTTGGTGAGATACAATACTAGAGGATATATGTTGTATATTAGTGTAATGTAAGGGCCTAGTCGTATGTGGTGTATCTATGAAGTCTGGAGCGCATACAAAAAATATACATACTAATATATCCTCTAATAAACGGTTGCGTATATGTATATATTATAGCAGAATTAAACAACAAATTGTGTACCGAAGTGTAGGCATTTATGAGAGCTTGTGCATTTTATTTGTAACTATATGTGATGTGGTAATTACTTGCTATTTCATGTGTTATGTAGGAGACAACTGCCTTGTAGAATTTCTTGCTTTGGTCATTTCACTTGCTATTTTATGTGTTGTTGAAAATTGAAATCAGTTGGTCTTAACAGAGATGTGTATGGTTATTAGACACATGGAGATTTGAAATGGTTGGCCTTGTTACAACTTAGTGGCTATTTTGCCTCATTTTAAAGATCAAGTATATAATCAGCTAAATTGGAATTACATAATTGCATGTTGATTCCATTATCTTAACCTATACGCAACTAACACATGCCGTCAACTACTTTGTGATTTTGTCCTGGAACATAGGAAAAGTAAAGGTCTATATTATAGAGTAAATTATATTTTTTGTTATTTATGTCAAATAATTGATTTTCAGCTAATATGGTGTTGGCCTCCTTGGTATAGAAACTTATCTCTCAGAGAGGAGGTCTTATGTTCAAACTCGACGAGAGTAACATTTACCGTTAAAAAAACTGTTTTTTTACTACTAATTTAGTTAATTCTGTAGTTTTTATTTTTCTAAATGTAAAAATTTGTTCTTTCAGCTTTGGAATCGATTGCGACAACTGAAGTGACAAACATGATTCCAAAGGAGACTATGATCTCCATAATAGTAACTTTGTCCCAAAAGGTGTTGTTGTCCCCCACATGTTTATCTGTTGTAGCAACACCCGTAGGGCAAACGAAGTTGATATGGATCACGTCAACTGTGCTGCAGTGTATATAAGGACCTGCATAGATTGACTTACTCATGTTAGTTATTTAATTCACAAAAAGTAGTTTTTCGGTATGTGTCTGGTTGGGTTGCCTCAAAATATTTTTTTTTTCCAATCTGTTTCATTCAAATTTTTATAAATGATTTCCATGTTATTATAGCTTTTTAGTAAATCCACTCTTAAAGTTTTATGAAATAATAAAATTAGACATGAATCTTTTCACATTGTGCCACATACAACTTATAATTAAGTTGAATTTGACATGACACATGCATTAATGACTAGTGGAGATTGCCAACTACTTGTTGTAAGTTCTTAGACGGCCTAAAACATGCTTGGCGGTCTGGTTTGATTCGATGGTCTCATAGACTCAAGGTCGCATCATGTCACTTTAACCACACATGATTTTCTTTTTTGTTCGATTTTTTTTTTAGATTATAGTTCCAACATAACAACGTGCACATATAAGTGATGTCTAGTTGGGTTCATGGACCCAATGGAAATGACCAATAGTTGCAAATACAAGTATGACGGTAGGGTTCATGTGTACACCTGGGATATGTCCAACTTATAGACCATAACAGTAATAATGAGTCCACTAGAGAATGTAGCCACCAGTTCCGCAATCACATGTCGATGAACATCATGAAATTATTATAAAGATAACATGACATTAATCATCATGGAAACAATGTCATACCTTATGCTGGAAAACCAGGATGGTACTCAACTAGAGATGATATAAAGCCTTTGAACTGACGGTTTTTTTAGTATTTGATTATAGAAAAAATGATACTCGTGTGCACCACCATTAGACATATTTCTAACATGGTTATGAAGGTACTAATCTATTAGATATAAAACAAAATCAAGAAAGTTAGGCAGATGGTGAGGGAACTTTTATGATAGTTTTAGGTAGAAAGTGAGAATACAATCTGATATCTCAAGTGCTGACGGTCTTCTATATATATACAAACATATAATCATGCACAACTCGGTTATGAATAAATTTATACTGAAATATAGATAAAAAAAAGCTCTTCTTTAGTGCGGTGTCAGTTACATTAGACGTTGATCCCTGATATGACAACCAAACGAAGCATATAAATATTATAAAGGTATGTTGCCCAGTGTCAATGACAATGTCAAACAACTCGAAAGTCTGCCCAAAGTCTATATGTAATGCATAAAGCCTTCAAATTCTTTTACTTACAGGTTTCAATTATCATTGTTATGAAAAATTTTTTGTAGTACTAATTAACACATTAATTATTCATGAAAAAGTTAAATGCAAAGAGAGCCCCTCTCGAACCGCTCTACAAACAACCCATTTTGACTCACACGTGTACCGATGCCCGTACCCTAAAAGTAAATAATGTGGGTAACTTATATCGTAGGGCAAACCGTAGATATGATAAGAATCTTACATCAGGAAATAAAAGAGCAAATAAACACCAAAATGTTTTGTAACTCATTTTGAATATATCGTGTGTAACAAAGTAAAAAACATGCTAAAAGTAAATAATGTGGGTAACTTATATCGTAGGGTTACCATTGAATATATTTATGAGTCTAAAGAATTGCTAACAGTCATTATGGATATATTCATAAAAATACATAATCTGCATAACTTATATACGTTAGATTTAATCCTCAATGGCAATATCTTATTAATTTATGCTCATAAGTATTAAATAAGTAAGCTACAGGGATTTAGACAATATTATATACTAGGTTATTATCTTAATCACTTTTACGACTATATATCACTGTCTAAATTACGTTTACGACTTTACACCGCAACATCCGAGACATACTCTTTTTTATCTATGGCTAGTGACGGTAATATCACAAATGTAACGTGTGTAACAAAGTAAAAAACGCGTAATGTCACGTACGTTACGCGTGTAAAGAAGTCACAAATGCGATTTCGTTGTCGCAGAGCACGTCGCGGGTCATGTTGGCAATCTATGTTATTTGAAAAACTTTCCAAGAGATGCAAGTGGACCCCACAATCAAGTATTATATGATAACGACGTAACACGTTTATCAATAATCCACACAATCAAGTATTATGATAAGAGGGAAGCTATAAACATAGATTGGGGCAAATGGAGAAAAAAGTTCGAACGAATTGGTTAAGAAAGTTGCAACATGTTTGTTTTCTTTGTCTATGTTTGTTAATGTTTTTGTTTAATTCTGCACAGTGTAACTCACTACACAATTCAAATCCTCATTATAACAGTGGCGGATCTAGAAAATATTCGTAGAGGTAACGTTTTATAAAAAAAAAAGGTAACGAAATCGAAAAACGTTAAAAAAGGTCTTTTTTTTCCAAAATTTACACTACCGTCGGAACGCCAAAGGGTAGCGGAGGCTACCTCTGCGTATAAGGTATGTCTACCCCTGCATGATAAGATAACACAAACGAGATGATTTTAGTTACTAACTTATAGAATATCATCTCATAAGAGCTCAAAAATCTCCTTTTAAACCAGCTTTTACAACCATCTCTTTCTACTTCTATATGTAGTTTCACTATAGTCTTCGATTCAGAAGCTTTTTCTTGAACTACGTAAATGTGTTAATGACAAAAAAAATTAATTATGTCTAGATATTTCGTAGTAAGACCATATGGTGTGGGTGGCGAGGCCTCAACCACGCAGCACACCACCCCGAGGTTGGCGTTGATGTTGGTGTTGGTGTGGGGTAGGGGGCGGCACAATTTTGTCCGGTTTGTAGGGGTGTTCAGAATTCGATTTAGATTTGAAAAATTCGAAATTCGAATTCGATTATCAAGGTTCGAATTCAACTTGATTCGTATTCGAGTCCGGTAATTGAATACGAATTTATGATTTTCAATTCCAAATTCAAATTCAACTTATACACACACACAAACACACATAACTTCTAAATTTGGACTAAAATATGAATAACATCCATAAATAATAAGTTTATCATTTATAACATTACCAAACCTAATAACAAATAGCCCATACTACTTATTTTTAAATTTTTTTATCTAACTTAAATCGCTACCACTAGTCAACCTATCTTATAAATTTTGGTGTTTTGACATATTGATAGTTAATTAATTTTACATATTATTATTTTGTGTAAATACAATTAGTTTGTAGTAATTTAAAAAACGAAAGTAAAATAATTTATTTTTTAATGTGAATTTAAACATAACTCATCCCAAAAACTAGTTTTTTTAGTTGAGTTCTTTTGTTTTGTTAATGATATCAAAGCAAAAGGAGGTCTCAGACTCTCGGTTGTTCCAAAGTCAAACTTGAAATGGTAGCCTGGATGAAGTCAAATGTGACTAATGATTTAGAAAAGTCGAATGTTACGGATTAAACTATTGTAAGATATGAGACTTATTTTCATACCCATTGTATGAGCAACATGTATGAAGTTTATAGACCAAGTAAACTCCCTCAAGTACCAAACTAGTAATAATAAAAACTTATGGTCTGTTTGGCAACATGTGAATGGTTGAGGTCTAAACG
This sequence comes from Scalesia atractyloides, assembly GCA_947069175.1. Lineage (NCBI taxonomy): Eukaryota > Viridiplantae > Streptophyta > Magnoliopsida > Asterales > Asteraceae > Scalesia > Scalesia atractyloides. The sequence goes on from CAMTDV010000029.1 coordinate 3,995,272, forward strand.
ATCAAGTGTTGAACTAATAAGATGTCTAAACCATTAAGAGTTAGTATAATGTTTAATCGTTCAGAGGCAAATGTCTGACCAATTCAGATTAGAGGTCTTAACCATTTAGACTCAGTATAACGCTTAATAGGGATGACAATGGGTCGGGTTCTGGTAGGGTATTGGTAATCCCATACCCGTACCCGCTTGTAAAATCGTATCTCATACCCGACCCAATACCCATCGGGTTCGGATATACCTATTAGTTTATTAAAAGATATACGTTGAGGTTTCCAAATACATTTTTTTACTATTATAATTATTGTATATATTTTATTTATACGACAACTATTATAAATTAAAAACATACATTACATAATATAAGTTTTATCATAAATTAATAATAACTTTATAATACTTATACACTGTATGTATATACTTCACAACATACAAAATCTAAATACTATTATCAAATACATATACGAAAAGAAAATTTATATTTTTCACATTATAAACACACTAAAATAAATCATTAATTGACAATGGTTACTGGAAAATAAAATATAAATATAAATTAAAAAATCCAGGTATATGATCGGGTATATAGTTTGGGTAAACGGGTGTGTGATTTCGGGTAATGAGGTAGGGTATCAGCTAATCTCATACTCGACCCATACCCACGGAAAATTTTAAAACTAATCCAATACCTGCCGGGTGTCGGGTATACCCGTCCCATTTGTGTCAGGTTTCAGGTATAACCGTCAAGGTCGAGTAATTTTGTCATTACTAATGCTTAACCATTCAGAGACAAATGTCTACATAATTTAAATATTTGCTCCCGAAACAATTAGTCTCATCTATTAATTATAAACCCGTAACAACTCTGAACCAGTAAAAGCGTAAACTAAACAGACAGCACTTCAATATATAAACACTTATAGGTTTTGTGAATATTTTCACATCACTACAAAAGCCACACCCATAACGTGCTGTGATACATCTCGGTACGAATCCTGCTTGATACCCTAATATGCAGGTATCATACGCATTATTCAATTTATCTGTAATTTGAACCAGCGAATTGCGTTTCATGTGAAATTTGGGGATTTGTGTCTTCTTTCTTCATGTTGTTGAAATCACAGAGATATGTGTGGTTATTAGGGGAAGAAATCAAGAGAAAACTCTTCCGTAGTGAGAACTTCATCTGACGATTGATATTTATGTTGATTGTTTTTTAGGGTTTAGCGTTAGGGCTTGAGTTTAAGAGTTTTGGTTTTAGCTTTAGCATTTAGTTTTCTAGCTTTTAGGCGTTAACCTTTAGGGTTTAGTTTTTAATGTTTGGTTTGGGTTTCAGGGTTATTTTTACGGTTTAGAGATTGGTTTAAATGATTAAATAGAGTTTTCTGTTAAATATTTTAGTGTAATCGGGGATTAACTTGGTGATCAAAGGGAATTATGATGTACATCGAACAAGTTGGGAGGTGCGGGAGTGCACGCTTGTTCGAGTTGTTACAATTTCAAGGGGGCAACGCCCCCTTAGCGGGGGTCTGGGGCAGTGCCCCGGGAGCAGGGTCCAGGGGCGGCAGCCCCTGGCGGGTCCAAGGGGCAGAGCCCTGGCTGGGGTCGAACTGACCTAGAATTTTTTTTAATTAAATTGCTTTATAGAAAATGCCTTAGAAAAATTAATTTTATAAAAATTCATCACAATTTTGTAGATAAAAATTAAGGCGGCAATTTAATTAAATTAAAAATTTGAATTACAACTGCCGATAACTACCAATAACCGCCAAGTGGCAGTTATCTCCAAAAATCTGGAAAGGTGTTTTTTTGGTCACACTGGTTCATACGAGTTACACAAAAAAAAAGCATACGGTTGTTCCAATTTCTCAAAAATCAGAGTTGTATTCGATTGAATTATTCGGTAGAACCACCGAAATAATTTGATCTGAGAGTGAACACACGCCTCTCTGATCATCCGATCTATAAAAAAAAATTCCCCAACATTTTCTTATTAACATGAGTTTTCTCATGAACCCTACCCTACTTGTATATTATAGAAGCAAAACAAGAAGTTGTTTCACAAGGGGGCTTTCTTAGGTTACACTGTGATTTTTCTTAATATGAACAATAGCTTGAGTGTGGATAAGTCAGCAACCTTGCAAATACATATTTCTGGACAGGAGTTTTTGTATGCTTTAGTGAAAGTTGCTGATCTTTTGCCTTTTTTTAGAGTTTCTCATATGAAGATCAACTAGAACTGAATTGATTTGCTTTATCTTTTATGTACCGACCTTGATCGCCTTGATCAATGGTAATTGTATTATAAACTATGTAGTTAATAATGCGATATATCACCGACATATCGGTTATCGGTCCTCTGCTAAGATATCGGTGTAAAATATTAGTACCTTTCTTTTTAGTTCTAGCATTCGTCTTTCTTCTTATTGTTGCTATTAGTGTTTTAAGTCAAAATTTTAATTATTAGTGTTAAATGTTAGTGTTTTAAGTTTTAATCTGTTCCTACTTGCTACAATTGTTAGTGTTTTGCAAGTTGCAAAAGGTTAGGTTGTTAATTGTAGGAGAGTATACTGAATTGTTAGTGTTAAATTCTATATATAAATTCAGCATGATATTAGAATTACCAATATCCCACCATGATTACCAATATCTCAAATATTGGTCCTTGACCGATATCCGAATTTTTACCGCATTAAATACTTGGATTATAAAGCTTTCTCGCTTACTATTTGTGTCTTATAAATGCTTTTGTTAGATTTCTTGTATGCTTATGTTGTAACTAATGGTTGATGCGGTTAGTCTATAACTCTATAGTAGCCTGTGACTCATATGGTAGCGTAAACTGATCTTCTTAATGTTACCAACTCTAGTTTTTTGTCAAGTCGTTACAATGTTATAGACTTATAGTAAACTAACTGTGAGTTCTTTTTCTTGTCTGTGAAATGGTGGGACTTGTTAAAACTTGATGTTTTTGTGGTTATTTTGCTTCAGTTTTGTCTTTTGAACGATCAAGTATATACATTACTAAATGTGATCAAGTATATTCATTTCGTGTTGGATGGGACACATTTATCAATCTTATTCTGTGTTATATTGTGTCAAAACTTGATCAACCCTTTGTTTTCTTGACTCAAGAGTCTCAGACGCTCGGCTAAAATCTGTATTAGTTGTTAAAGTGTTTTCTCATTGCTATTGGGAGAAACTTTAATTATGGCATCTTCAGACGACGAGGGAGAGACATTTCACGATCATTTCGATACAGTTTGTGGGATATGTGATAATGGTGGCGAGCTTGCAATGTACTACTTTTTACTTCATGTCTTCAGAAAAAAATTACGATGATTTTTAGCTGGTGATTTTTTATGATTTTGGCATCTATTGCAGTTGTGAAGGGAAATGTTTTAGGTCATTTTATATAACCCAGATTCTGAGTCGGCACAAGAGTCTAGTTGTGAATCTCTTTGTTTACCTCCTAAAGAATTGCTGGTCAGTTAACCATATGCGAATTTGGATGATACCAACTTATAAATATCGCTTCGTTTCTCTTTTGTTTTTGCATTGGTTATCTTTATTCATATCCTATCTGTAGATTTTGCTGAGTCAGAAAAAGTTAAAGTGTGAGAATTGCGAGTATTGTCTACTCCAGTGCTTTGTCTGTGCTGAACTAGGGTCTTCTGATCAATCTTCAAATACAGAGGTATGTAATAAATACTTGAGAAAATCTGTTTTTATTTTCTTTTAAACTTCTTTTGGTATCATTGTGCAGGTTTTTCATTGTAGTTCTGCAATGTGTGGCCACTTTTATCACCCGAAATGTGTAGCCAAGCTGCTCCAGAAAAACAATAAGACCGAGCGACAGACGCTTCAAGAAAAGATTGCTGCAGGGGAGCCCTTCATATGTCCAGCTCACAAATTTGCTGTCTGTAACCAAACGGAAAACAAAAAGGTGGCAGATTTGCAATTTGCTATTTGCAGGTGATGTCCAAATTCGTACCATCGGACATGTTTACCTAGGTAGGCTTTTTTTTCATTCATAGATTCTCTTTAGGTTACTGGATTTAAATAACCCAAACTTTCACCATTTAACTGATAGCACTCCTAACTTATGAATTGTACCACACCACTCCCAACTTTCAACAAACTAACTAAAACCTAACTCAGTTAGTTTTTTGCTGATGTGACGCTTGTTTAGTGATGTGGCATCTGACGTGGCCTTTTTTAACGATGTGGCACTTATTTAGTGACGTGGCATCTGATGTGGCCTTTTGGTGACGTTGCATACGATGTGGCACTTATTTAGTGACGTTGCATCTGATGTGGCCTTTTTGGTGACGTTGCATCTGATGTGGCCTTTTTGGTGACGTGCATCTGACGTAGCTAACTGGGTTAGGGTTCAGTTAGTTTGAGAGTGCCAGAAGAAAATAAGTTGAGAGTGTCGTGGTACAATTCGTAAGTTGGGAGTGATGTCGCCTATCAGTCAAATGGTGAAAGTTTTGGTTATTTAAGTCCAATAACCTATTCTCTTTTGACAAAGTTGCCATCATTTATATATCTATGTTCTATACTTCTATACTAGGGGCAAAATTGGTGACAAGGCATTTCACTTAATAATTGAACTCTTTAGGACAAAATTTGTATTTCACTTATTTTTAAGACACCTACTAGGGGCATTTTTGGTATCTATGACATAATTTAGTTATTTAATAAGTATCTATTACTCATGTTATTACTAATTCTTTTTAAGTAATTCAGAACCTAACAAAAGCCGGAACAATTGATAAACAAACGGAAAACGAGTATAGCGTTGTAAATTGTCTGACTCCGTCGCAACGCGTGGGTTCTCCATAGTTACTTGTAATTGATATTGATAGTTTTGTTGATCTTTCTGCAGGGATATTATATTTGAGCATCAAGCTGGTCATCATGATGAAATCAGGGCTTGGGATGGACTTTTGCGTAAATCCCGTGCATTGATATATTGCTTGTAAGTCTATAAACTTCTAGCTAGATGTGGTAGTTTTAACCTTATATTTTGAAAATATGTTGGTATGGGTAAAATTTGCACAAATAACTGAAGAGGAAACGGGTAAAAATTATGCCCAAAGTCACCTAAATTATATTTTTTTTGGTTAAATATATAAAACGCACCACCAAAGGGCTAGTGTTGGGTAAGGCTTTGCATGTCCAAGTGGTGAGGGTTAGTTCTCGTGGTGGACAAAAAGGTGTAGTTTAGTAGTTGCATAGTTGTCAATAGTGAGCGTAGCGATCGCTATAGCGTGCTAGGTAGCGTATAGGTCTAGGCTCGCTATTAGGGTTGTAGCGATAATAGCGACAGTTTATTCTTTTTTTAATTAAAATAGCTATAAAAGAGTTGGATTTTAGGTTTTTGTTAAATATACATGTAAAATAGCATATATACCAGGGTATTTTGATATAATATACATATAAAAAATTTTAAAAAAACTTGTGTATCGCTATTCATAAAATAGCAATTTTTAACTAGCATTTATTTTCGGATTTGTAGAGAGCATGAGATTGACCCGGAAGTAGCTACTCCTGCAAGACCCATAATATTTCGGAATATTCTCATCAGAAGTACAGAGCAACCATACAAGAAGAAACTTGGTGTGAAGGTTATGTAAATTGAAAATTTGGTAGAATGACATTTTCATGACACCAAAGTTATGTGAGAAAACATACTTAATTAAATCCTTTAGGTTGAAAATCTTGTTTCTATGCACATCACATGATCATGTGAAAAGAGTTACATGACCTTAAACTTGTGCTGATTTTGAAAGAAATGTTTTAAACAATATTTTTGATTTTCACAAATACCGACTTTCATGTAAATTAGTTCTGTTTAAAGAGTTTTATTTTAGATTTTGAATGCATGATCAGACATATAATAACTTATTATTATTTTTTATTTAAAATATATTTTAGATTTTGAATGCATGATCTCGCTTAAGAGAATGTGTTATAATATGTGTGTATCTATGTGAAATACATGGACTTTAGTGGGAAATTTAAAGGATATCAAACTTTAGGGACTAATTGTGAACATTTGGAAACTATAAAACATCCGTTGATAGTTTAGAAAAAACACACCAAGGGGCTGTTTGTTTAACTCTTGATGAGACTCTTAATGATTCAGACCTCTTACTGGTTCAACACTTAATGGTTCGGACTGTTTGTTTTGCGAGCAGATGTCTGAATGACTCAGACATTTGTCTCTGAATGGTAAGCATTGTACTAAGTCTGAATGATTAAGACCTCTTATCTGAATCGGTTAGACAGCTGTCTCTGAATGGTTAATTATTATATTAGTTCTTAATGGTTCAAACCTCTTACTGGTTAAGCACTTAATGGTTCAGAAGTTACCAAACAGCCTCTTAGTGTTTTTTGTTTCAATCCTTAATGAGCTCTTAATGGTTCAATGGTTCAGACATCTTACTAGTTCAACATAAGCATTATACTGAGTCTGAATGGTTTGGACGTTTGTCTCTGAATTGTTAAGCATTATACTAAGTCTGAATGGTTAAGACCTCTAATCTGAATTTGTCAGACATTTGCCTCTAAATTATTAAACATTATACTGGCTTTTAATGGTAATGGTTCAGAAGTTGTCAAACAACCCCTAATCAGAAAAGGGAAACTCTATATTGTTGTGTATCTAATAACAAACTAAGAAAAGGGATCAATTAAAGATTGATTCTAGTATAAATCAAGGATGTATGCTAATATCAAGGTTTTTAAATCAAGGATATATGCTAGTATCAAGGTTTAAAGCGGTCGTTATACACATCTTCTTGATGAAGAGAATGATAAAGGTAATGAAATTATAATACATGTCTTCAATTATGAGTTTTGAAATGTATGTGAAGGAATGTGATTATAATCTAAACATCCGTATCCATATAATTTAGTTATGTTTTCTCTATTTTTTAACGGCTAAGTTCTTTTAGTGCCTGTCATTTGATGGACTTTAACCCAAGACCTCCCCCTTCCTAATCCAGGTAGAGATGGGCATAAAAACCGGTTCCGAACCCGAACCGGTAGAACCGAACTGGAACCGGTTCCAGTTCCTACCCGACATTAAGTAGAACCGGTTCCGGGTTCAAAATACCCGTTGGTTCCAACCCGGTTTCACAATTTTACCATTTGAATCGGGTAGTAACCGGTTCCTACCCGTACCCGTTCCTACCGTGAACCGGTTCCTACCGTGGAACCGGTTCCTGACCATTATAATGTTACCGTTGGAACCGGTTATAGCCGTTAAAATATTACCGTTGGAACCGGTTATAGCCGTTAAAATGTTACCGTTGGAACCGGTTCCTGACCGTTGGAACCGGTTCTATATATATTGTTTAGAAATCTATTGTTTAGCACACAATTTCTCATATCTATTCTTCTTATTACATTTCTTTCTTGTTCTTTTTCACATTCTAATCAACAAATGGCCTCAAAGAGTTCCAAAAACGCAAATTCTCAATCCGTTAACAATGTTCCTCAAGATCAATCGGTTCCATATGTGGTTGGAACATTGTCTCATAATCGCAGTAAGGAAGTTTGGAGCAATTGGGAGTTGGTCGAGATGAGTGACGGCTCGCAAAAAGCTCAATGTAAACATTGTGGATCGTTATTAGCCAAGGAATCAAACTCAACGTTAACGAAGCATATTAATAAGTATTGCAAAGTTTTGAAGGAAATGACATCCGGTCAAGTTCCACTATCCAAAGATGGTACCATTTTTCGTTATGAGCAAAAATTAGCTCGCGATCGGATGGCGAAGTTGGTGATACAAAAAGCGTTGCCGTTTGGACACTTCGACGACCCCGATCTTACAAATCTTATTCGGGAGACGCTACAACCTCGCTATAAACATGTAAGTCGTCGCACTTTAAAACGTCTTTGTTTAAGTTTATGGGAAAATGCAAAAGAAGATTTAATTGTTTTTTTTAAGAATTTAAAAACTAGTGTAAACCTAACTAGTGATGTGTGGTCGGCTCCGCATGGTTTACCGGAATCGTACATATGTGTCACCGCTCATTGGGTTGATCCCGATACATGGCAAATGATGAAGCGTACGATTGCGTTTGACGAGTTTCCTTCTCCTCATACGGGAGAAAATATTTATAAAATATAAATGGCACAATAATTAAATATGGTTTAGAAGATAAAAATTTTTCAATATCCTTTGATAACGCTTCAAACAACACAACGGCGATTGAAAAATTAAAGTTGAAGTACAAACCAATACTTGATGGTGTTTTTTTTCACACACGATGTGTTGCACATATTATTAACTTAGTAGTGCAAACCAGTTTAAAAGATCAATTTGTATCGGATTTTATTATAGCATTTAGAGCTATGCTCCAAGATGTTTTCAAAAGTGGAAAAGAAAGATATAAAGAATATAAAAAACTTTGTAAAGATGTCAACCAAAAAATTATTGGACCGAATTGGGATATACCGACTCGTTGGAATTCAACTTGTCATATGTTGAAATGGCTATAAAGCAAATGGGCACTTTTAAATCTTTTCATACAACTTTAAGTGATGAGTACCTTGTCGTCCCCTTTCCCAACACGGCTTGGGAAAATATTAATAACTTAAGTACTTTTTTACAAGTTTTTAAAACTACAACGACTTTGATTTCCGGTGCTTATTATCCTACTAGTTCTAAAGTTGTGGACCAATTGTATTTGATAACAACTAATTTTAAAAAGTTTGAAAATTCTAGTGACATGTTAAGGAATATGACGAGACCAATGATTCACAATTTTAAAAAATATTTTTTAGAATTACCACCCGTTTTTCTATGTGCCGCTGCTTTAAATCCAGCTTTAAACGTACCGGGTGTTGAAGCTTTAATTGATGAAATTTATGACAAGTTGGATATGCATGAGGAGGATCCAACTTTAAAAGCAAAAACAAAAAAAATATTCAATGAGTGTATGGCCAAACTTTATGATCATTATTTTAAAAAATATGGTGAAAAAAATCATACAAATTTGTTTGAGTCTCGGTCCACGGCCTCTAACGACGAAACAAGCGGGGATCCACTTATAACCATGTTGAATGTCGTTAGAGACGAGACCGCTAGACAACAAAGGGGTAGTGAACCAACAAGTGAACTTGGGAGATATAAAAAAAATCAGTATTCGCTTACTATGACCACCGAGGAGTATAGGAAATTTGATGTTTTGGCATGGTGGAAATCGAAAGAATCCGAATACCCGATTCTAGCCACCATGGCTCGTGATATACTAACGGTCCAAGCTTCCACGGTAGCTTCGGAAAGTGTGTTTTCTCTTAGTGGCAGGGTTTTGTCAATTAGAAGAACAAGACTAACTCCGGAATCGCTAGAGATGGCAATATGCTTAAAGGACTGTTTGGATGTCGTTGATCGTGTTCAACATAAAACTAGTCTAGAAGATGAAGTTGAGTTAGAGCATAAAATTGTTGACGAAAGGAGGACGAAGAAGTGGAGACTAACGATTTGGACGACGATTGTACCGAGGTACCCGCACCTAAGAGAAGCTCATCGGAAAGTGTTACACCTGCCGCTAGTAAACGATCAAAGAAATAAAATCTTACTAGAACCGGTTCTGAGTAATTTTTTATTTTTTTTTGTAACCGGTTAATTTTTTATATATATTGTAACCGATTAATTTGTTTTTTAATTTTAACCGATTATTGTTACTATTTTTATTTATCAATGTAACTAATAATAAAAATCGAACATAACAAACACAATAGAAAGAAACATTACACAAACTTTATTAAAACACCAACGATAACATTTATCAGGAACCGGTAAGTAGGAAGGGGTTTATATAAAAAAAACGAGTTTTTAATCAGGAACCGGTTCCAATGGTAACATTTTATCAGGAACCGGTTCTGAACAGTAAAAGTCAGGTTTTTACTGTCAGGAACCGGTTTCTGAACAGTAAAAGTCAGGTTTTTACTGTCAGGAACCGGTTCTGAACACTATCAGGAACCGGTTCCGCACCATACCCGGTTCCACACCATACCTGGTTCCACACCATACCCGGTTCCATAATACCCGTACCCGGTTCTACACGGTTCCATATTCTTGGGTGTGAACCCGGGTAGGAACCGGACCTGGTTCCACACCATACCCGGTTCCAATGACATCCAAGCAGAACCGGTTCCGGGTTGGAACCGATTCCGGGTAATAATAAAACCCGATTATGCTCGTCTCTAAATCCAGATGTTTAAAGATTTTGCTTTGATAATGGACCAGCATCGCATTGGTGTTTTCTCCATGTTAATAATTTCAATATAGACACTAAACCTCACTATTGATGAAAGAGTGCGTGTGTGTGTGAATGAATGGGATCCGAAGTTTTATCAAAAAAATGATTATAATTTTATTTCTGATATATAATGGTAATACATTTTTTAATCACAATTCTTACGCACTTTTAATTTACACCAAATTTAATTCTAAATTGCTTCTTGTTTGAGATTGAACCAAGAACTCCTCTTAAGAGACAAGAATCTCTACCAAGTAAGATAGCCTCGCATTGACATGTGAAATCATTCTTTAAATACATAATAATGGTTGTTCATAATTGATGATTGACATACTTTCATAAATGATGATTGACACACTTTTAAGGTTCCAAGAAAACCAAATTGGGAGAAATTTACCTAAGGAGGGTTGGAACCCGTTTCCATATTCACACACATACAAAGAGAGAATGAGAGAGGTGATGGGTTGAATTTTCGGTGTAGTGGGGGTGCTCTGGTGAGGGTGCTTATGATGGTGGTGCTCCGGTGAGGCAGGTGATGTTGAACAGATTAGGATGAAAGAGGATGGGGAAGATAAGGTTAATGATGGTGGTAAAAACGAAAATTGAAGAAAACGTGATATAATAATAAAAAAAAAAGGAAAAAAAAAACCAAAGTGGGAGACAACATGGCCAATGGACGCAATATGATTTGGACCAATAAAAACATATCAAAATTGAATAGTGAAGTTGTTAGTAAAGTAAAACTTGATAAATAATATAGTGCCAATGGACGCAATATGATTTGGACCAATAAAAACATATCAAAATTGAATAGTGAAGTTGTTAGTAAAGTAAAACTTGATAAATAATATAGTGTGTTAATAATAGAGTTTATTATTTTGATATTAACTTATTATAAATTGTTATAATTATAAGAGATATACAAGAGTTTATGATACGTGAAATCATTCTTTATTGAGAGAATTCATGAGAATCTCATTTTCTGTGTAAGTTTTAAAACAAAGTTTTGCACAAAGGTAGAGTAACACCTAACAAGCCTTGTGAAAAAAAGACCGAAAAAAATTACGAGCCGGTTTTCTTTTTTTGACATGTAAGATTCATTTAAGGTGGTGTAAATCATTGTAGCGACAAGTTTTGGTATGATTTTGCCACCGTAAAAAAGTAGCTTAGAAAAAATTTTCCTTGAAAAGCTAATTTAAAAAAAAATTGGAAGTCAAATTCTACGAGTTCTCTCAAGTCGATTTAGTTCATATTTTAAACCTTCCGTGATATACAATTACTATGAATGATTCAATATGATTGGAACAATTACACAATACATAAGATAGCTTTATGCACATAAGGCATTTGATGAAAAGTCTCGATGAAATTTTACACTTGTTACGAGAGATTTTTTATGTTGTTATGACCTACATGTAAGAGATGTTAAACTCACGTATTGGACTCTAAATGTACAAGAGTTTATGTATGACCTCGGGTGGTCAAGGAGCGCAATCGAGTCGTCAAGGATCCACGAATCAAACTGATTATTTATTTAGGTTACTCTTTTACACAAATGTAGGTTTATTAGCGTATAAAATACTATAATAACTTATTATGGCATTGTTGATTGGAATCACAAATTATGTATGTGATTCAAGTTGCAATCGGTGATTAAAGTTGTGATTTGAATCACAAATTGTGTACGGATCATGTAGTTGTGACTAATGTTGTTGATTGGAATCACAAATTATGTATTAGATAACTTGTGTGTGTAATCATGTAATGATAATGTTGACTATTGTTGTTGATTGAAATTACAAATTCACATGATTCACAAATTGTGTATGCAGTGATGTAAGTGTGATTATTGTTTATGATTGTAAACGGTAAATACTCTTGATTTGAAATTTTAAAATCTTATAGTAAGATATGTTGCAAATTGATGCATATGAACACGGCTAAAAGGGGAAATATATAGATTTAAAGAACTAGTATGTTTGCCCGCGCTACGCGGCGGGAACTCAATTAGTATCGGTTCAGTCAGTTCCGGTGTTGGCATTCGTTATAGCAAATAAAAGAGAAAACTAAAAAAATAAGAATAAAGTCGTGATATTCCCGAAAATATATCAACACAAATTTCACATCAATCGAAAACCATAAAACGAATGTTGATTTCGGTACTACAGATATTTGTATGGATGTTGTTCGGGCGAAAGCATCACAGTTCGGTATAGTGTCGATGTATAATCAAATAAAGTAATAAATGAATCATTATTTAAAAAAACTCATTTAAAGTCGTTATCTATCAATCCGTTCTATTCATTATATAAAACGAATGTTGATTCCGGTACTACAGATATTAGCATGGATGTTGTTCGGGCGAAAGCATATGGTGTCGATGTATAATCAAATAAAGTAATAAATTAATCATTATTTAAGAAAAACTCATTCAAAGTCATCTATCAACCCTTTCTATTTATTGTATAAAATTCTTATTTTACTTTAAGAAAATATTATAATTACATCTACTAAATGACAAAATTCTATTTTTAAAAAAAATTATTATAACTTTCAATAAACACGAGATTCTATTATTACTGTAGCTAAGCTTTTCATCTTTTATATATATAATAATAATAATAATGTACAGGATGATCATAATATAAATAACTTGAATAGATTGAAAAGTGGCGTATTGGAACTCTAGGGTGTGTAATCTACGTAAGGGTTGTCATTATCTCATGTGTTTTAACTTATTTTAACATGGTGTTTTGATTATTACAACGTGGCATTTTATTTACGCCCATATATTTTAGCATTTATCTTTTAACTTTTAGGACATGTGGCGCTTCTTCCCACACTTCTTAGACACGGTTGGCTTTTTAGCATAACGCCACTAGAGTGTGCCGCATGTCATAATGTGTAACTGTAATTTTGTCATTATCTTTTAGTCCTTGATTGTATATTATGAGAGAATTCATGATTATTCTTAAAATTATCTATGCTTAGTAGGATGATCGTTATTGTCAGTCTAATTGCTCTTACATTTAATATTTTGATAAATATGAGTGCGCTTTCCAGATTATTATCATCATACTCAGTAAATCTCACCAATAGCAAATCTAAGATAGGGTCTAAGGAGGGTAAGATGTAGACAACTTTACCTCTACCCCGTAGGAATAGAGAGGTTGCTTCCAGTGAGACCCTCAACTCGAAAGTAGTTTTGCATCAAGCCTTAAACATAAGTACATAACACTCCACAATCGGGAAAAAGGCCTATTAGTGTATGTACCCTTTTGTCTTTCGACTGTCAAGGCCACCACACGATGCACGATTAATCGTCCGCCGCTTTTAACGTTATTTTCACGAAATTAGTAAAATAACGTTAAAATTAGTGCAATTTAACTTTTGCCCCCGATGATCCACACATATATACATTATATGAGCACACCGCAATCGAAGTTTGTATGAGTGCGCTTTCCAGATGGCTTTACATAATTCACTTGGAACTAAGAGAATTAGTTTATAATCCATCTAATCCACATTTGGGCTTCGCTCTTAATGGACCTTTTGCTTTATTAGTTGGGCAATTAGATTCATGACAGAGGTTACGTCTTCGGTTATGATTTGTTTAGAGCTTAAACTCTATCGATGAACACCCTTAACACTACACTTGATGGACTAGTTTGCCATTTCGGAAAACCTCAAAACCCTTGATACCTGATTTTTGCACAAAGGAGAGAGAGAACTCCAAGTGGTGTTTCTATGTTGTGTGTTTCTAATGTGTGTGTGCGAATGTTCCATGTAATGTATGGTAAGTTAAATATGGCTTGAAGTTTAGTATCATCATCTCAAACTGACTAGGAAAGAATAGTTAGTTGGTAAGTTTATTTAGATTATTTCGTCTGGTCAGGGTTGACCCTGATAATTTGGATGCTCTATCTGAGTCTAAAAAGATGCCCATCATACTTTTACGAAATAGATAAGGTAAACTATTTTTTTTTTCTGCTCATTAATATAAATTTTGATATTATTACAAGTAAGTGACGGAAAAAAAATTTAACAGGATGGTCAAAATAAAACTTCAAAAAAAAAAATTCGTTAAAGCATATCAATATTTCTTTCTACAAATTGCTATGTAACCCATCTTCTAGGCTAATTAAGCATTAATTAATAAACTTCATCGCATATCAATATTTCTTTCTACAAATTGCTGTGTAAACCATCTTCTAGGTTAAATAAGTATTAATCGATAAATTTTATTATGAAAAAATGTTTTTTTTATCAATAAATAACCAAGATTTATATATAATATAACTAGGTTATAATTCCGTGTATTATACGGGTTAAATAAATACAAGAAAAACATATCTTTAATATGAAAGATTAAACAATTATAAAACCATATTTTTGAGACGTTTTTTCGGACGTCTGAACAATTTATGTCATGTATGATCAAAACATATGATATTTGCCAAGCTTTTAAATAAACGTATTTGAATCATTGATTAGAGATTGTATCAATTTCTCATAAGTTTCAACACTTTCATAAACATATGTGTAATAACCCAAATTTTATTTGAATAACAATGGTCCTATTTTATTAGTTATGATAAAAAAAATTGTTGACCTATCAATGTTACGAATGTAGCAATAAGATAAAGTTATAGCTACAAAATAATATTTAAATTAAACAAGTAAGTATAATTATTTGGTAGTTATCAAATTAGATAACTTTAAATTTTGAATTTCTTGATGTGAGTGAATCGTAAAGGGATGGTTGTAATTTACGATAAATTTGTTATCACAAAAACATAATTATTGTTCTCATTGCATTTTAAAAATATTAAATGAATGGTTTGTTAAATTAAAAAAAAAGTTAAGATGTTTATGAATTTATGATCCCCACGTATTACGTTTTGTTTTCTTTTAATATAATAATATACGATACAATAAATAATATATAAATAAATAAGGGAGATTCGTAAAGTTTGTGATTTAATATTTTTTTTTATTTTTTATCTTATTAAATATTAAATAATATTAAAATTAAAAAAATATGTTAACTAATCTAATTTAAATGAGAATAAAAATTTATATATTTGCTTGGTTTTAAAAAAAACCTCTTCCATCTTCTACGGAGAAAGAGAAAATACAAATTATATATTATTATTAATTCAAGGTTTTATAAAAAAATTGTTATCCTTTCTAAATTATATAATTCAAAGATTGATTAAAAAATATTGTTATCCTTACCTAAATTATATTTAGTTAAATTATTGTTTATATTATTATTCTTATCTAAATTATATAATTCAAAGTTTGATTAAAATTTTTTTATTATCCTTACCTAAGTTATATTTAATTAAACTATTGTTTATATTTTTATTGTTTGATCGAAAAAGAAATTGAAAAATAAGATGAGGAGGAACGAGAAACTGACACGTGTTAAAAAAGATTTTCATTTATTAGTATAGTAATATATAATATAATATAGTTTGACTATATATATTATGAGAAAGAATAGATATAAAAGCATTTTAAATAAATCTTAAGTCATGAAAATAATACACAATAATAAAATAATATGAATTGTTATTAAGCCCATGCGTTCTAGCTGTTGTTGTAAAAGTGTGTCAAGTAGTACCAATGCTATACCATTCTCAGCGATCACCAACACCGGAAAAGCTCGTAAAAAAAAATAAATAAAACGGAAAAAAATAACGCCGAGCGAAAAGCGTAATGTAAAATATTTGAATCACACACACTCGTTGCAGAGAAATTAAACCGAAACGTAAAACATAGAAAAAAATAATTAAGTCAATCCAGTACTCGTGCATTGCGGCAAACTTGTCAAACGGAGAAAAATAGATGTGTTGTGATGGGCCAGTCAAACGGGAAAAATATAGAAAAAATGTTGAACCCCACACGCACGTTGTGGTGCGTTAACTCACAAAATTTAAGACGAAACGAAAACTTGTGAAAGATGAAAAGTATGGTGGACCAAAATTGGAAATAAAAAAGAGTTGAGGTTAATTTGTAAAAGATAAAAAATTTTGGTTAAAAGTAAAAAAAAAACAATCTAAATTGCAAAACAAGAAAAGTTTTTGGTTAGAAATGAAAAAAAAAACCTATACATGAGGACAGTACAACACCATAACTTACAAAAAAAAAGTTAAAATTTTATTTTTATAAAACTTGAATAAACTATTGTATATTATATATTAATAGAGTAAACTCTAGTTAGTAGTTAAATACTTATTTATTATCGACATAATACATGATATGGTTTCAATTTATTTGTTATTCTTTGATTGGTTTAAGATTTGTTAATTATTAATTCTTTTCATATTAGTTCAAGAGATTTTAATAATTTATTAGATCTTAGATCTTAGATTTAGATTTTAATAAATTATTTTCATATTAGTTCAACAAATATTAATAATTTATTAGATCTTAGATTTAGATATTAATAATATTTTTAAAAGATTGAAAAAATGTCATATGATATTAATTAAAGTTATATATTAATCTTAGATAAAAATAAGGATAAAGATAAGTGATATCTATATATTAGTTATTAATATTAAAAGAAAATATATTAAACAAATATAAATAAAATTTATGAGGTTGAAGGAGAGAATCCATGTATATTATTTGAACTCTTTTATTACAAGTTAGATTAGTTAAATGAAAACTAAAAGTTATTTTACACCAAATCAAATAAATTACTAAAACTAGATAATCAAAAGAATTAAGTGATTCTTCGAACATTCACATCTAGCCTTCCATTTTTATCTTATACTATATATTTTTTTTAATTAAATAATATTTTTTGATATTATTATATTTTTTTCTATCTTACACTTACAACAAATTTCAATATATATTAAAATATTATAAAAGGTGAACCGTATCCACTCAAATTTATATATAAACGGTAACAATTACTCTCTCATCTACTCACAGCCATACACAACCACTTTTCATAAAATAAAATTTTAAATCACATAAAGGAATTAATGCAAATGTTTTTAGTTACACATACAATGAATTTTAATATTAAATTTAGTACGTAAGTCAAAATTTGAAATAACATGAAGTGACCCAACACTATACACTCCAATATACTAAATACTAAAATAATAATAATAATAATAATAATAATAATAATAATAATAATGTAATAAAGTAAGTTTTCTTATAAAGAAGTTAGACCAGGGCAGACTTTCTTCTAATTCTTCGTCTTTCTTTTCTTTTCACCTTAACTTGTAGGTACGCCACCATCCTTTGCCGGAAAACATATGCGAGTCTCATTTTTATTCTTCTTTGTTCACGTCAACTTTTTTAGTAAGGTTCCGCCTCTAACATATCCATTTATACTATACAATAAAAAAATTGTGTGATATGTGTCCGGAGACAAATTTTTCCCCACAGTTTTTTCTAACTTATCTTGTGTTAATTATATAAATAAATAAACAATAAATTAATATTAAATCTTATCCTATTTTAAATTTTAAATATAATCTTTCTACACTTATCTTATATTAATTAAGTAAATAATAAATTAATATTAAATATTTTCCTACTTAAAATTTTAAATAGAATGCTTTTATATTTCTAATAAAATTTTATCCTCAAACTTAAATTATTAATTTTAGATATTTTCAAATAAAATAAATTATTATCACGAAAATCAAACTTTATATTAGTATATTATTTATTTTTGTTTTTATTATTTAAAAAGTTTATTATTTTGATTTTATTACATAGTTTATAAATCAAATTGTCGGAATTAGTACCGATATTCTATCACTCAAATGACTGTTAATTTGCTTCTTTAATAATGTATCTTCTTTTCAAGAACTATCTCTGCAATCATTTATCCATCGTGTATCGAGTAAATCCGTTAGTATTTTTAAAGATATATTTTTTTTTTGTTATTTGGTATATAAAATCAGATTTATTCAACCTATGTACTAGTTTTTTAAAATAATATTTTTATTATTTACAATACGAATTACATGTATTCAACACGTGTAATACACAAGGTTTTTAAAGGTATATTTTTTTTATTATTTGGTATATAATTTATTCTACCCCTACAATAAACATTCTTTTAAAGACATACCTTTTTTATTATTTTGAATACAAAATTACATTTATTCTACCCGTGTAATACACAAAGTTTTTAAAGATATAATGTTATTATTATTTGGTTCAATCTGTACAATACATAGGGTTCTTACAGATATAACTTTTTATTATTTAATAGAAAATCACATTTATTTCAACCCGTATAATAAACGGGGTTTTAAAAGACATTGTTTTATTATTTAATATGTAAAATTACATTTATTCAACCTGTGTAATACACGGGTTATAACCTAGTATATATATAGGATTTTTTTTTAAATGTGACCCAGATAACATAGGCCATGGCCGGTGATCCTCCTTGCCAATCTTATGGCCGACTCTACACCAGGTGATGGGCTGTCTATATTATAAAGAATCTATGTGGTTGTTTGAACCATATGCTTGATTTCCATAAGCAACCATGTCTGTGTAATCCAAAAAATCATAAAGATCTTATCATTATTACTTGTTGGTTGTGTTTGATTTTGATCATATATCCTAACCAATAATAATATGAGTATGAGACAACTGGTGAATTTTGACAAACAATGGATATTGTTAACCTTGATTTCGGGCTAACCAAGTTAATACCACTATTAGTCTATTACTAGGATATAAGATGTACTTATGAAATTTATAAAAAAAAAGATTGATTTTGACTTAAATAAAATCTTTTCGGAAATGCTACTATTGCCAAAATAACATATAGAAGTTTGGTTGACAAATTAGGTAATTTTTGGAGCTAAAACATGCTGAGGTGGGTACATAGAGTTTTCAAAACTATATGTAACCACTTAAATTGCCTAAATTTATGAATAGGTACCTAAATTTTCTAATTATTTGGTTCGTATGCAAGTGTTAGATTTGGTAGTTTGTTGGATTTAATAAAGCCTGCATGCTTATTTTATTTTGTAGCATACTAGTTATAGAATATAGACATTATGTGCTATAAATCAATACTATAATCTACTTATGCATACAAACTAAGCTAATACTAAGCAGTGGCGGATCTAGAAAATCATCGTAGGGGTAACGTTTTATAGAAAAATGGTAAGGAAATCGAAAAAATGTCAAATTTTTCCAAAATTTACACTACCACCGTAGCGCCAAGGGGTAGCGGAGCGCCAAGGCTACCCCTTCCCCTAAGGTAGGTCCACCCCTGATGCTAAGATGAAAGTAGCTCTTGCTTTCATGAAGTTACTTTGGGAGATAGCTCATTCACATGTGAAGGACTTGTTCAAAGTTTTTAATTGGGAGTATTTGATAATTGATTATGAGTACCTAGTTTACAATACATCTTAGTCCATCATTAAACTAGAAATGTGACATGTTAGGCCAACATTAAATCGAATATCATATCATTAAGATCATACCAATTATGATCCCCATTGATGACTCATTGGGTGGGAACATTTAAATGCATTCGGTAGTAACATGTTTGGTTCGTGTATCTTAACATGATAGGTTGACTATTTTCAACAAAAATATATTGCTATTATACATCATACTATACAAATATATATACACACATGTTATATATATAGGGGAAAGTTTATTTGAGAATAAATATATTATGAGAAGAAAAAGAAGAAAATGCATAATGGTAAACTGTTAAATAGTTTATAACTTCTCTTATTAATTATGTTATCTTTAATTAATAAACCAAAAACATTTTATCCTACACATTTCAAAATTTATCTTACATTGTCTTACACTTATCGGAATTTACCTTACATGTAAATTTACCTTACATGTTTCAAAATTTATCCTACACATACTAAAATTTATCCTACACATGTCGAAAATTGTCCTTCACCATAAATTATTTTATCTTGAAAGAGTATATTTAAAAAATGAGTTACAAGTTTAATTAATTAGCTAATTAATGACAATTATAGATTTACTTATATGCCCTTTTTCATAATATTAAATACACGCATTAAATGAAATAAATGAAGAATTTCTATTAGTTTTAAAAGTTATTCTTTTTGTTCTTACAAAATTTTTCTTTCCATTTAAACTCTCCACTATATATAAATATATATACACATATATATAAGTAATAACTCTTTTAAACTTGCTTAATAGATATTTAGGGAGAAAGTTTGAAGGGTAAAATGAGAGGAATTATGAAGTACATATTGAAACAACCAAGAGAATGATATATATGGTAGCATGTAGTGCACATTTGTGTAAAATAATAGGCAAATTAGATTTTAATAATCTTCGTTTTTTTTAGTTGGAGTTGGCTGATAATAATCTAACATGAGAATATTCTTGTCACCGATCCCAACTTTAACACTATTCTTTCTCCTTGGACTCCCGTAATAAAAAGCTAACGCCGTTAGTTTTCTACTGACGTGCAATCTGAGTTGACAATTACGTGGACATATGAGTTGGATGATGACATGAATTTTTTTTATCATCTTTCTTTTTAACAATCCTACCACCACCATCCACCTTCCCAACCACCGCAGACAACGACCTTCGTCCACCTATCTCCACCACCACCACAGCTGCCTCCCCTAACACCACAACAACTGCCTCCACCTACCCTAAACCTAGCCATTGTCTTCCCTCCATCGCACCACTATCAACACATTTCCCACAATCGCACCACCACTATTACAACAGATCACTGCACACTATAAACCTACAAACCCCATCTCCATTCACTTGAAACCCCAATCGCACAAATGATCATTGTACACCAGTTTCCACCACCTGAACCCTCCGAAACCCACCATATCCACCGCTATAAAACCCACATTTTCTCTCCGATCCTAAACCCTAACCCCTTTAGATCTAAGCAAACTCTAAGGTTCAACAGTGAAACAACGAAAAAGAATGTAGAGAAGAAAAGACAGCTGTGGTGGTGGCCAGATGGTGGTGAACGACTGGTGGAGGTGGTGATGGTTGTCAGATGGTGGTGAACGATCAACTGTTGTGGTGGTGGGCCAAGGTTTCTGATTTCAGGAAAGAGAGAGTGCGTGTAAATATATAATTTAATTATTATTCTTAATTTATTTCTGATATAAAGAATAAAGAAAAACAAAAATAATAAAAAAATTCCACGTAATTGTCGAATTCATATCTATGTTAGAAAACTAACATCGTTAACTTTTTTAACATGATCAAATGAGAAAAAAAAGTTAGAGAAAGTGAGGCATTTGTTATAAGGAAAATATGTAATTTAATTTTTAAGTTAGATAAATATGTAATTACAGTTATTAGTAGAGTAATATAATTGATTATCGGTTATCATTTATCCCTTGTAAAGTTTATCTAGAAACTTTTTTTATAATAATTTATAATAATAATAATAATAATAATAAAACCTTTAATAATAAATACTACTTATTATCAGGTTTTGTGAATACTTTTTACATCACTAGAAAATCCAAACCGTGCTGCGAGAGAAAAACCTAGCTTTCGTCTCGGCACGAATCCTACCTGCCACCTTAATTTTTCATCAATTCACTTCTCTAAATCCATATATACAGGTATCATATGTGTGTTTCTACATCTTTTTATCTCTAATTTGAACCCCATCGTCAACGAGTTGTGTTTCATGTGAATTTTGGGGATTTGTTTCTTCTTTCTTCATGTTCTTGAAATCACAGAGATATCTGTGGTTATTAGATACCTGCAGCTTTGAAATTCTATAAATTTAGGAATTTTGTGCGTATACGTATATATTTTACAAGCAAAACAAGAAGTTGTTTCACGATAAGTCACTTGTTTAGCCTAAACTGTTAGAAAAATAGACTTTTAAAGTGTCTTGCTTTTGCAACCATACAACAGAAGTTTTTTTTATATGTAGATAATCAAGATTTTGTTTGTAGTTTTCCATATTGTTATTTTGATCTTATTAAAACCTTGCTTTTTTTCTTGAAGGTGTTTTTTATTACCATTATTTTTTTTTCTTAAAAATCATGATTTTATATTGTTATTTTTGTTTTATGAAAACCCTACTTTATTCTTGAAGGTATTTTTTTTTAAATCAGGATTTTTTATAGTTTTCCATATTGTTATTTTTATCTTATGAAAAGCTTACTTTTTTCTTGAAGGGTGTGTGTGTGTGAGTTTTTTTAATCAAAATTTTGATTATAGTTTTCCATATTGTTATTTTTATCTTATGAGAAGCTTACTTTTTTTGTTGAAGGTTTTTTTTTATTTTTATTTTTTTAAATCAATTTTTTGTTTATAGTTTTCCATGTTGTTATTTTTATCTGATGAAAACCTTAAATTCTTATTCTGAACCTTGACTCATGAATTCCTATGAGTGCAAAAACATGTTTCTTGAATCTTGACTAGAGTTTTTTGCATGCTTTACTGAAACTTAGTGATCTTTTTGTCTTTTTACTATTTTCTCATATGAAGATCAATCAGAATTGAATCGATTTGCTTTATCATTTATATACTGATTTTGTTGGCCTTGATCAATAGTAATAATTGTATTATAAAGCTTTCTCTCTTACTATTCGTGCCTTATATATGCTTTTGTAATATTTCTTGTCTGCTTATGTTGTAACTAATGGTTGATGCGGTTACTCTATAGTAGTTGCGTAGCCTGTGACTCATATGGTAGTGTAAACTCATCTTCTTGATGCTACCGACTCTAGTTTTTTGTCAAATCATTACCATATTATAGCAAATAAATTGTGAGTTCTTTTTCTTGACTGTGAAATGGTGGGACTTGTTAAAACTTGATGTTTTGATGTTTTAGTTATGGCATCTTCAGACGATGAAGGAGAGACGTTTCCAGACTCTGTGTCGGAATATGATTTCCGTAACAAAGATGACGAACCCCTTTCATTTTCTAAACTACCCGTTCAATTGAATGACAATGAAAGTTCAAGTGTTGATGTCATGCCCATTTTTTTAAAGGGCAAAGTCGATAATGGTCTTGGACCGTTTTACCGGCAGGTGAAAGCATGGAAGTATGATATCACGACAATGAAACCTCAAATTTCAGTGCTTACCAAAGATAATCGCTGGATCAAGCTGAAAAAACCGAGAAAGAGTTACGAAGAGTTGATTCGGTCGATATTGATCTCTGTGCATTGCCTCTGGTTTTGTAAAAGCAAACCAGAAGCTTCAGGGAAATCTTTACGCGACTACCTATCGAAAGTTTTCAGGTATTATTACTATCTTAAATGAAAGGTCCGGTGGTTTCGCACTGACGCTTTCAACCCCCAGACTTTTAACAAATGACAAGTTAACCTTCATTTTTGAACTTTTGGTTTTTTCACTTCACACCCTCAACTTTTGACATGAAACACTATTAACCCTCATCTTTAAGTAAGTTACGCACTCACTTCAAACTTTTGATAATCAACAACATTGACGCCAACCTGTTCTCCTTAATAACTTGACGCCTCATTGTATTTAACTTACCTTTACAACTTTACACTATAACGTGCGACACATTATTGTACTTTTTTTTCAATGCTTAACCATGTTAAAATTTAAAGTACTTTTACGACTTTACACCGCAACGGCCGAGGCGTACTCTTTTTTTTAATCTATGTGTAATCACGTTGATGCCACGAACGTAAGGTGTGTAATAAAGTAAAAAATGCGTAATTTCACATGTGGGTATCATGCGTTAATGTCATCATTGTACACTGTAACCGCAATGCTTATACAGGTTACAATATGTTAGATTGGATAATGTTGAAATACGTGTTTTCATATGGTTAACGCATCATATAACGTGCCTCCAGCTATGAACAACTATGGTGTCGCTGCCGCAACACATGGTCTATGGCAACAATCTAGTTATTGATTGTTTGTGTTATTTGGATTATATATAATCTTTGTTTGTGGGGTTATTCAGGATTATCTTTTTTCTGTTTTGCAGCTTGTATGATCCCAGGCCTTCAAAGAATGATTTGTTAGATCATATTAACTTCATTAGAGAATCTATTAAGAGGGATGAAACATTGACAAAATCCAAGGTTTTTCTTGTTTATAACTTTTGTGTCATTTCAATGGTTCAGACTTTTTTCGATGATTACTTTTTGGCCGCTTCACCTATATCTTGTTAGAACTCGATAGTATTATTGTCTAGTTTGATAGAAAAAAAAGATACTTTTTGTTTGAGTTTGACTATAATTTATTGGAACAGTTTTTGGCTGCATTTATAGAGAATCCCGGAAAAACGACCACTTTTGATGAGGTATAATACGGCTTCTGGTTTCTCTGTTTTTCCTCACTGATTTCTTTTGATCTTTTGACATTCTTGAAAATATCTTGTAGGATGTTACAAAACCTAGCTTTATAGTTGATGATATAAACGGTGAAACGCAAGATGATGACATCACCAACGAAGATAGCGAGTCAGATGATGACGATGATCATTTCGATTCCGTTTGTGCGATATGTGATAATGGTGGCGAGCTTACATGGTACTACTTTTACTTCACGTCTTCATTTCCTTGAGAAAAAAATTACAATGATTTTTAACCGATGGTTTTTTGACGATTTTGTCGTCTATTGCAGTGTGAAGGGAGATGCTTTAGGTCATTTCACGCAACCTCAGATTCTGAAGAGGCACAAGAGTCTAATTGTGAATCTCTTTGTTTATCTCTTACTGAACTGGAGGTTAGTTAACCGTATACGAGTTTAGATGATATCAACTTATATATATTGTTTTGTTTAATTATTCTTATATATATATATATATATATATATATATATATATATATATTTATTCTTTGCAGAGTCAAAACGAATTTAAGTGTGAAAATTGCCAGTATAGTCTGCACCAGTGCTTTATCTGTGGTGAACTAGGGTCTTCTGATAAATCTTCAAATACAGAGGTATGTAATACTCGAGAAAATATATTCTCATCGTCATTTTTTCCAATGATATTCAGCAATTATCTGTTGGTATCATTGTGTAGGTTTTTCGTTGTAGTTCCGCAATGTGTGGCCACTTTTATCACCCGAAATGTGTAGCTAAGCTGCTCCAGAAAAACGATAAGACCGAGCGACAGATGCTTCAAGAAAAGATTGCTGCAGGGGAACCGTTTATATGTCCAGCTCACAAGTGTGCCGTCTGTAAGCAAACCGAAAACGAAAAAGTCGAAGATTTGCAGTTTGCTACTTGCAGGCGATGTCCAAATTCATACCACAGGAAATGTGTGCCCAGGTAGGTTTTTTTCGAGTAAACTACACGGATGGTCCCTGTGGTTTACCAAAATTTTGGATTTGGTCCCTAGCTTTCCAAAAGTACCCGGATGGTCCTTGTGGTTTGCACTTTGTAACACATTTTGTCCCCGGCCTACAAATCTAAAGGTTATAGCATGTCCAAGTTAGGGACTAAATGCGTTACAAAGTGCAAAACACAGGGACCATCAATGTACTTCTGAAAAAAAGCTGGGGACTAAATGCGTTACAAAGTGCAAAGGAAAGCTGGGAACCAAACCCAATTTTTTAGTCAACCACAGGGACAATCTGTGTACTTTACTCATTTTGTTTCCTTTCATTCATATACTCTCTTCTCACAAAGTTACCATCATCTGTTACGTGTAATTAATTTTTATATTTTTGTTGATGTTTCTACAGGGATATTAAGTTTGAGCATCAAGTCGGTGATGACGATGATGATGAAGTCAGGGCTTGGGATGGACTTTTATCTAAATCCCGGGCATTGATATATTGCATGTAAGTCTCTAATATATTGGACACTAATTAGTTACGCAACTTGCATGAACTGCTTTTTAGCTAACGTTTATTTTCGGATTTTTTCAGGGAGCACGAGATCGACCCTGAACTACAAACACCTGCAAGAACCATAATATTCCACAATATTCTCACTGGAAGTACAGAGCAACCAAACAAGAAGAAATCTGCTGTCAAGGTGATAGCTGGTGGTTCCGGTTCTGGTTCTGGTTCAGTAGACCCATCGAAAAAGAAGTCTGTTTTAAACTCACAAAAGGGCGATGAACGATCCTCTGCCATTAAACCCGAAGGCCCTTCCAAAAAGCGAGCAGCAGTTTCATCCGGGCCAGAATCTTCGAAGAAAAAGAAAGTAGCAGATGGTTCTGAGAAACCGTTAAGGAGGAGTTCGTCAACAAAGGTCAAGAAGCCCAGCCCGAAACTGAATGATGGTCTCCCAACCCTCGGGAGTAGATTGTTTGACTTGTATACAGGGACCGAATCAAATAATGTGGAGAACGATGAGACTTCTGTTGACGACACCAACCAAACCGTTGCAGCCAAACCGCAACAGACGGAAATTTTACCTTCTTTAGATGATGATTCAAAACAGAGGTATTTTATTGTCTTATATAGTTTATTATCTTTTAAGTGTAAAATGCCATTTTCGTCCCTGAGGTTTGGTCAGTTTTGCAATTTACGTCCAAAAGTTTGTTTTTCCACATCTGGACCCAAAAGGTTTGAAATCTTGCCATTTTCATCCGGCTCGTTTACTCCATCCATTTTTCTCCGTTAAGTTAGAGGTATTTCCGTCTTTTTTGCTAACTTAAAGGGCAATTATGTCTTTTTCGTTTTATGTAAAAAAACCGAATAACCTTTTAAGTTAACAAAAAAGACATAAATACCTCTGACTTAATGGAGAAAAATGGATAGAGTTAATGAGCCGGATGAAAGTGGCAAGATTTCAAACATCTAGGATCCAGATGCATAAAAACAAACCTTTTGGACGAAAGTCGCAAAACTGACCTAACCTCAGGGATGAAAATGACATTTTACTCATTTTTTAAATTGTATGTGTAAACGGGCTGGCGAGTCGACCTGTGTATTCACGACTCAATCTGCACATGGCCCCTTTAGTAAACGCGCTGGCCAGTTTACGACCCAGACCGTTAACATCCAACCATCATACCTTGCAGAATAATGGCATTAATGAAAGAAGCTGCGTCCTCCGTTACGCTGGATGAGGTAAAGAAGTACCATCAAGGAAAAGTTCCATCGACACATGCACATTCATCACGGGTCGACAAATCCATTATCTTAGCCAGGGTTGAAGGTTCTGTGGAGGTATAGTAAATATTTTTTTACCATGCCTCTTTTATGTTCTGTAACTATTTGTTACTGCAGGCTCTTAATTTAGCTTTAAAGAAGCTTGATGAAGGATGCAGTGTTGAGGACGCGATGGCTGTTTGTGAGCGCGGTGTCATTGAACAATTGCTGAGGTGGAAGGAGAAACTTAGAGTGTATCTTGCACCGTTTCTGCACGGAATGCGGTATACGTCCTATGGTCGCCATTTTACAAAAGTGGAAAAGCTGGAAAAGGTGACCGACTATTGATCATTTTACTCATTTTTATCTTTAGTTCTTTTTACTTTTTTTAACTAATCTATTTTATGTGTGATTTTTCGGTGTGCAGATAGTTGATAAACTTCACTGGTATGTTGAAGATGGTGACACGGTAAGACGTCGAGTTGACAACTCCAGTCTACTGTAATTTTCGTGTATCCATGAAAAATTTCTTATATGGAACCTACATATGCTTCTGTATTTTTTTTCCCGAAATGGTTGTGATACGTTACGGTTACTTTATCATTGTGCAGATAGTCGATTTTTGTTGTGGGGCAAATGATTTCAGTTGCCTGATGAAGAAACGGCTTGATGAGACTGGAAAAAAGAAGTGCTCCTACAAAAATTTTGACTTCCATCGACCAAAGGTAGAATTAGATACTTTAATTTGTTAGGTTTTTGATAAATCACGTTTTGAAATAGGATGGTGAAGAAATTATTTATATAGTTGCTTTGTATCTTGTTTCACTCTGGTTCACTTTTCTCGTTTTAACAATTATCTGAATGCGTTTGGCAGAACGATTTCAACTTTGAGAAGAGGGATTGGATGACGGTTTCACCAAAGGAATTGCCTTCTGGGTCTCGATTGGTAAAAACGAACCACGTTAAATCGCTCGTGTTTTTACTTTTTTGGTTTATTGCTTTCGGTTTGTTTGTGTGATTAATTCTAACAGATGTTTGTTTCATTTTTTGCAGGTTATGGGACTAAACCCTCCGTTTGGAAAAAATGCCGCGCTTGCAAATAAGTTCATTGACAATGCTCTTAAATTTAAGCCTAAGCTTATCATTCTTATCGTTCCCCCAGAAACTGAAAGGTATACATATAGTTATATACATATATACGTGTGTGCGTGCCTATATATATGTGGGTGCCTAATAGAGACATCTGTATATTTATTTATGTATTTACTTATGCATATGCTGTATTCGACCACAGATTAGACAGTTCTAAGAGGTCACCTCCATATGATCTGCTCTGGGAGGATGCTGAATTGTTAGCTGGCATGGTACATTACTTCTTTTAGCTTTCAATATCTTTCTTTCTGATCGATATTTAAGTTGCATGAAACGTTTGATCTGACAGTTAGGGCTGCACAGGAACCGAACAACCACGAACAAGACCTTGTTCTTGTTCGTTTGTTAAGAAATACGTGTTCACGACTTTATGAACTGTTCATGAACGCTTACCGAATGAGATTTTATGTTCGTGTTCGTTTGTAGAGGAAATGAACTTGTTTGTGTTCGTTTGTGTTTGTCTGTTAATTTTAGGCAACGAACGTTGATGAACACAAATGAGCACAATTAATGTTCATGAACACAAATGGAACAAACGAACACAAACAAGTGTTCATGAACAAAATATATAATACAATGACACTTGTTAGATATTTTATTTGTCGGAATTTTGAAGTATTTAAATTAAATATAAAAACTAAAAACACTAATGAACTATCGATCACAATCGAACGGAAACGAACACGTTACCAAACGTTCCAAACATAAACGAACGAATGCGTCCTCTGTTCATGTTCGTTCATTTAACTAAACGAACGAAATTTTGTGTTTGTTTGTTTGTTTAATAAGCAAACGAACACAAACGAACTTTCCACCGAACTGTTCACGAACTGTTCGCCGAACGATTGGTTCATTTGCAGGCTTAACAGTTTCATTGATTATTTAAGTTGATGATACTTGTATCCTTATTTGGTACATTGTTTTTTATTAATTACTTTCAGTCGTTTTATCTTCCTGGATCGGTTGATGTCAACGACAAAACAATGGATCAAGGGAACAGTATAGCACCACCGCTATACCTTTGGAGTCTGCCTGCTTGGACCAATAAATACAAGTCTATAGCCCAGAAGCATGGTCATATACCCCAAGTACAACAACCGCAATCTGATGAAAACGAGACCAAATCTGATGAAAATGAGACCAAACGAGACCACATTCGTGTTGTAAACAAAGATTTTAAAACCATAAATGAAGCAAAGAAACCCAAAAATAAGAAAAGGAAGAAAGAAAGCCCGGTTGGATTCAAAGCTAAAAGCGAAAAGACTATCGAGGAAAAAGGTAATCAGAGTTCGAGTAAGAAAACCCGTATTAATCAAGATTTAAAAATCGAGGAACGTGAAGTTCAAGATCAGAAGTTGGAGGAAGCTCGGGCACCCGTTGAAGCTCAGAAACGTGAAAATATACGGGCTCATGTTGAAGATCAGAAATGTGAAGCAACACAGGTTCCCGTTAAGGTTAAAAAAAATGAAGTAACGCGGGTTCCGATTGAAGTCCAGAAGCATGAAACGCAGGCTCCTGTTGAAGCTCAGAAACATGAATTAACCCAGGCCCTGTCTCGTGAAACTAATGTTCAGAAACATGAAGGACCTCTGGTCCCCCTCGTGAAGTTGAATCCCACAAACATGAAAAATCTCGGGATCCGTCTCGTGAAATTGAAGATCAGAAACCAAGGGCTGCCTCTCGTGAAATTGAAGCTTCGAAACGTGATAAAGCTCGAGTTCCGTCTTGTGAAATTGAAGACCAGAAACCAAAGGCCACGTCTCGTGAAATCGAATCTCCGAAACATGAAAAAGCTCGATCTCCGTCTCGTGAAATTGAAGCTCTGAAACATGAAAAGGCAAAGGCTCGACGTGAAATTGAAGATCAGAAACCAAGGGCCACATCTCGTGAAATCGAATCTCAGAAATATGAAAAAGCTCGAGCCCCGTCTCGTGAAATCGAAGCTCAGAAACATGAAAAGGCTCGAGCTTCGTATCGCGAAATTGAAGACCCGAAACCAAAACCCACATCTCGTGAAATTGAAGCTCAGAAAATGAAAAAGCTCGAGCTCCGTATCGTGAATTTGAAGACCCGAAACCAAAACCCACATATCGTGAAATGGAAGCTCAGAAACATGACAAAGCTCGAGCCCTGTCTCGTGAAATGGAAACACAGAAACAGGAAAAACCATGGGGCCCTCGGGAAGATAAAGTTCTTGAAACCCTAAATGCAGATTTTAGTTTCGTTGATGCTGATCAACGCTCGGAGGAAAGGTATGACTCAGTCATTGACGAATCGACGTTTAGCCTGGAGAACGATATCGCTCAATCATACGACGATTATCTAGTGAGGAAGTATGCTTCTGCGAGTGACGAACCTTACATGGGTGGTACAAGTCATAGGCGGCCGGACGGTGCTAACCATGCGCCACCTGGCTATCCAGTGAGACCCGACCACCTTCAGTTTCCTCCTGGCTATGAAAGGGTTGTTAGTAGGGGTCCTTATCTTGATGAAACAGGTGCACGTGGTGGTGGTAGCTATTCAATGGGTCGTCATGAACCAGGGTTAACCAGGTACGGTTCTTCAGATGTGACACCATATAACAGGACGAGCACGTCTGCAACACAACGGTATGCGCCCAGGCTTGATGAGCTGAACCAGTCTGCAACGCAACGGTATGCACCCAGGCTTGATGAGCTGAACCATGTGCGTGCCAGCAACTTGGGGCGGTCTGATCTTGATGATATGAACCATATGAGGATGGGCGGGTGGGGACGGCCTGAACCGCCTATGGGAAGTCGGGGTGTCGGGGGTTATTATCCACCCGTAAATGGAACGGGGGCCCGTATGGACTCGATGGGGTTTGCACCTGGTCCGTACCACCCCTATCAACATAGCTCATCTGGTGGTTGGCTGAACGAGTGATTCGGTTTGGTGTGGTCTTGACTTATGTAGTGAATTTGACTGTTTAGCAACTAGTGTTCTTTTATGGTCAACTAATAATGTGAAACGGTTAAGGTTTTTATGACTGTTAGAAATCAGAAGTTTTTGAATGCAAGTACCAAACGCAAGCTCCTATATACTGGTACAACGCACGCTCCTATATACTGGTACCAAACGCAACGCCCCTATATACGGGTACCAAACGCAACGTTCCTATATACGGGTATGGACACCGTGAACCACTCAAAACTATTCAAGGTTCCTCCTGATCTTAACTTTGGACGAACTTTTTATGAAATCACAAAAGTGAAGGTAAATACCGTACTAAAGCGTTGCCTAACTTAACTGGTACTGAAAACGCTAAATGTTGGTACTGAAAATCAAGTCAAAATAGGACTTTTACATATACTTGTTATTTTTATTATTAGTAATCCTAGTTAGAAAACATGAGTAAAGTCATAATACGCAAAATCAAGAGTACTATAGAATTATTATATATGATATATAATTATCAACTAATACTCATCATTAAATATTTCCCAACAGAAGATAGCGAAATAGAAGGTAAATAGGTAAGAAGCTGGACCGCTAACCAAAATAATAAATTGATTAGTAAATTGTAATAAGTAATAATAATTATAAAAATATTTTAAAAGCTGGGTAAATTTACAATATCAAGCTACAAAACAACTAAATATTTAAGTTTTTAACACCTTATACAATTAAGGGAACACCAACCTCTACTGGAGGTCAACAAGTAAAGCCTTCACAGTCGAGCATAATCGCACTTTGACAATAATATTTCTCAATTGTATTATAACACTTATTAACAGCCAAATAACAAAAGAAATCAAGAAAACTGATCAGACTGGCTGAACTAGTGAATCTAAAGGACAAGCGATTTGGCGTCGAGTAGTCTCAAGTCGAGCATATTACTTTCACCGATCTGGATTATTTTCAAGTTTCAAAAAATATTAATTTACAGATTGTAAAGTTAAAGACCATTATGTCAAGTAATGAAAATAAAATGGGTCCGGATTTTTTTTAATCTTTTTAAACGGTGTAGTTATG
Source organism: Scalesia atractyloides (assembly GCA_947069175.1). Taxonomy (NCBI): domain Eukaryota; kingdom Viridiplantae; phylum Streptophyta; class Magnoliopsida; order Asterales; family Asteraceae; genus Scalesia; species Scalesia atractyloides. Next base: position 4,027,748 of record CAMTDV010000029.1, read on the forward strand.
ACAAGTAATGAAAATAACATGGGTCCGGATTTTTTTCTTCATCTTTTTAATCGGTGTAGAGGTTTAATTTCATGTGAAATAAATTTTAGTGAATAAATATAAATATACATAATAAATAAATGATATATGATATGTGTTGTGAGTAAACTATGACATAAATTATGTATACCTACAATACCAAGCTTTATCTACAGTAGCAAACAACTACGTGTTTTTCTTTTACTTTATCTCTTTTTATATTTATCTGATAATTTTCAGTATTGATACTTACAACCCCTCAACTTTTTAAACACTTTGTAATCAACTTTTACGTACATATGGGTATAAATTCAAGTTTACTTACGTTTCGACATAAGGTTTTTTTTTGGTGAAATCAGTCGGGTCAAATACAATACGTTTTTGTGTCGTACCATTCTTTAACTTAATAAAAATTATAGTTAAAATGAGTCAAGTCAAATATAATACAAATTCAAGTTACTTTACGTTCCAACGCCGCCACAACGGGCATATCTTTCTTTAACTTAATAAAACATTATATTCTTATGTTCTTATTTTTATGTACGTGTCATTATTAATTCAAGTTGGTTTACATTTCAACGTCAGTTTCTTCTAAAATATAAGTCAGGTTAAATACAATACGTTTTTATGCTTATTTTATATATGTTTTCAGTTGGTCTACATTTTAACGTAAACTTTGTTCGGAAACAAGTCGGGTCAAATATAATATGTTTTCATTAGACGGTATAAATTCGAGTTCCTTTACATTTAGACCCCGTCGCAACGCGTGGGAAAATTTACTAGTTAGAAACAAAAGACAAAAGTTGAAAATTATATGCTTCACAACAGGGAATTATTTAAGATCTGTAATTAACAGTTTGATGATTCATTATGGGCTAAGAACTTTATTTTTAAATTTTTATGATTCATTGGTTTGTAAATATTATTGTTTTGGGTATGTTGTAACTTTATCTAGAGTTTATATTAGTTAAATTATGTGTGTTTCGGTCCTCTATGATGTGTTTTTTAGGCAATGTGTCATAGGGCGTGGAAGGAGACACATGGCCCAGGCACCACTTGTGCACACCACCACATCTGGGCGTGAGCTTGGGGCGAACAAACTTCCTGGAAGGAAAATTAGCTATTGGAATTGCACAACGGGAATCCTCAAACTGTTGACAATAATAACAATAAATTTTCACCAATAATAGACCAAACCCACAATTAGGTTTCTTAGTTAATTCCTTGTTTAGGATGGATTTGTAAAAGAAAATAACTTAAAAGAATTTTTTTTAATAATAATAAAAATACAAGTTTAATAATTGATAGAACAAAGGAGATTTCATGTTTCAAACATGACTAATACGAGCAGTTAGAATAACTTACGTGAAGTAAAACAAAGGTAACATTTGTCGATAAAAAACAATGATAAATTAATACATTTTATTTGTAAAAAGGAAATGAAAAGTCAAACCAATAAATTTTTTGTATTAATTACTTCTAATATTGACTAGGAAAAACAAGGCAATAGATGCAGAGGTTCACGTAAACTGCCACGTCACTCAGGTGCATCACCTCACTCGGTTGGTTAGCCCAACAAACAACCACACAAGCAAACTTTCTTGTTGGAGGAGGTGGTCTGCTCAAATGGACGGGTATGGTTTGGAAGGAGTGGAATCAATCACTCACGTCACTCGGGTGCATCACCTCAGTCGGTTGGTTAGCCCAACAAACAACCACACAAACAAACCTCTTTGTTGGAGGAGGTGGTCCGATCGGAGATGGTCTGCTGAAATGGACGGGTATGGTTTGGAAGGAGTGGAATCACTCACTCACAATAGCTTTTTTTTTTCTTTTTTTAGGGTGAAAAGTGGGGTGCGATGTGGAGGTTTGAAATTGTTTATTGTTGGAGAAAAAAATAGGATTGGAAGTGGTGATGGTTTTAAATGATATGTCATGCTGACTAGACACTCTGTTGGATGGACATTTAGTGGTGTAAACAAGCAAAAAGGCTCGAGAGCTACTCGTGATCGACTCGGTTAAAAGCTTGAATTAGTCGAGCTTTAACGAGCCCGAGCCTGAAATAGAGCTCGTTTAGTTATAGAGCCCAAGGTCGAGCCTGAAATATAAAGCTCATTTTGGCTCGTGAGCCTAAACGAGCCCGGACAATTTTAGTTGTTTGTATATAACATTTAAATGATATTGAAGCGAACTCGAGCCAAGCTCGAGCTTTGGGTTTTACTTGCGAGCTGAGCCGTAAACTCAAAAAAGTAAGAGCTCGAACTTCATAAAAATATGACGAGCCGAACTTGAGTCTACTCGGGCTCATGCTCGGCCTGGATCTCGAATGGTTCCATTGACGTGGGTGCTCTAAACATAACTACCACGTGTCAAATTATTTCAACGAAAAAAAGAAACGAACAGAAATGGAAGACAATTCAGAACTCAAAACCTTCATCAAAATCTGGTTAACCGCCGTTGCATCTCTGTGCTACTGCTACTTCATTCCAAATCACATCCCCCATGGCTTCCGGCGCTTACTCTCTCTCCTACCAGTCATCACCGTCTTCTTCATCCTCCCACTGCCACTCTCCACCGTCCACCTAGCCGGTCCCACCATCTTCTACCTCGTCTGGCTCGGTAACTTCAAACTCCTACTCTTCGCCTTCAACCGCGGTCCGTTATCCTCCAAACCGCCATTAAAACTCCTCAATTTCATCTCAATTGCACTTCTTCCGATCAATCCGAAACACACAGGTAACAAAGTTAACAAAGTTTCAAATCCAGATCTAGATCTGAATTCAGTCATCGAATAATCCGATTCTATTGACGATTAAAGCTTTGATTCTCTCTGTAATTGTTGTTGTGTATCAGTACAGAGAAAACCTGAATCGGAATGTGATTTTAGGTTTTTATTGTTGGAGATCTAGATCTGGATTCAGTTTCTTCGAATAAACCGATTATGTTAGCGATTTAGTGGTTAAAGCTTTGAATAAGTAAAAAGAAAATCTGAATCGGAATGTGATTTTAGGGTTTTATTGTTGCAGATCGAGATCTGGATTCAGTTTCATTACATAAACCGATATTATTAGCGGTTAAAGCTTTGATTCTCGCTCTAATTGTTGTTGCGTATCAGTATAGAGATAATCTGCATCCGAATGTGATTTTAGGTTTTTATTGTTGTAATGTTTATCTCGGTGTTGAGTTTGTATTAGCAATAACCGCTTTTCTCGTTAGGTTTATCCTCCGATTTGATTTCGAAATCGAACCGCAGTTCAACGAACCGTATTTAGCTTCATCGCTGCAGGATTTTTGGGGCCGGAGGTGGAACCTTATGGTGACGCGGATCCTCCGGCCGACGGTTTACGATCCGGTTCGTGAGGTTTTGTCGCCGGTGATCGGAAAGACGTGGAGCCGGTTGCCGGCGATTGTGGCGACTTTTGTGGTGTCTGGATTGATGCATGAGTTGATATATTGGTACTTTACACGTGTCAGGCCTACGTGGGAGGTGACGTGGTTTTTTGTGGTGCATGGAGTGTGTACGGCGGTTGAAGTGGCGGTTAAGAAGGTGGTTGATGGTAGGGTGAGGTTGCATAGGGTGGTGTCAGGGGTGGTTACGGTGGCGTTTGTGGCGGTTACTGGTGTTTGGCTTTTTTTGCCGCAGATATTGAGGAATGTTGTGGATGTAAAGGCTATTGATGAATATTCAGTTGTAGTTGACTTTTTGAAGTCTAAAATGGGGTGAAATACGATAATTGTGTTGATGTAGAGTGTACTAGATTGTTTGGCCTTTGGACCTGTACTTTTTTTCTTTTTATATCCAAATGATTTACTTTATTTTACTTTTTTTAAATATTTTTTTCTGTTTTCTAACATAGATGACAATAGTCCGGGTATGAAGCTCGTTTCTTTAATCATAGTGTCATGTTAAATATAATACCATATCTTAGGCTATAGGGTGTGGTCATAACTCTTCATATAGGCATCATGTCATTCATCTCTAAACCACTAACCTAAGGGTATGTTCATGACCCAAACCACTATTCTCTTTATTTTTTTTAATTTCTGTCTTAAAATCGTCAAATGAGAGGGTCGTGGTTGCCGTGGTTTAATCCACGCGAACCACCATGATTTAATGAGGGTATGGTGTAGTGCAGAATAATGATCCTATGTAACAAATAATAACCTAACCGTGATACCCATACTCCTTAGCCTTATAGTTATATATAGTCTTATATGATTTAGAATTCCATGTTAGAACGCGTATCACTAAAGATCTAATCTTAAACTCACCTAATAAATAACTAGAAATACTAGAGAGACAAAAATACTAGAGAGAAAAAAAAATAGATTTCACATATAGAGGGTACGGGTTTGAGTTTTAACCTAAGGGTGTAAGGGGTGGTTACCTCTTGAGAAAGGTAAACTCTTCACCAACCCAATCACATCTTGCCATGTCAATTCTCCTCTTTAAGTCCTTTCTTGCACTAAAACATAACGGAGAGGTGGTCACTTCTCTTGAGAAGAGGTAAACTAATTTTTTAAATGTAAAAAAAATTATGATTGGTTGAAAAGAGTGGGTCCACCATTATCCAACTCTCTCTTCTTCCCTTATGCGGCGATCACTGATTATACACCGAAATTAAGTCCCCTCGCGAGCTAAACTTTAATGGCGACGATATTCTCTACGAGGTAAACTAGTTTACCCCATGGTTTACTGCATCTACCCCATACACCCTAATGAGATATTGAGATTGTTGGTGTTTGCTTTGAGGTTGTGGGTTTAAGGAAATGCCATTAATACCTTTAAAGTTCGGGATTGTCCTCACCTGCTTGAGAAAATGGTTTAGAAATTTGTTTTCATTCTCGATCAGTTTTATTATTGAACTTAAAAGATAACTTTTAACTCATTCACGTCCTTAATCCATTGTATTTTAATAGAATAACAACAAATCTTACTATACAAATAAATGAAAATCTATTTTAGACACGTGACACTCTTTGGTGCCTCCTCACTTTTAATAATAATATTACATATTAATTATTTTACACACAAAATATGATATGATATAATATTATATAGAGATATTGGATTTAAATAATCGCAACTTTCACCAATTCGTTGATAACACATCCAAATTTTGATTTGTAAACTAGCACTCCCAACTTTCAACTTATTGGCCGATAAAACTCCCTAACTAACCAAACCTAACCCAGTTAGTTTTTTGCTGATTTGACATCTGATATGTCCCTTTCTACTGAGTTGGCATATGACATGTCAGTTGATGTGGCATTTTTGCTGATGTGGCAGGTGACATGGTATTTTTAATGATGTGGCAGGTGACATCAGCTAACTGGGTTAGAGTTCAGTTAGTTAAGGAGTGTTATCGACCAATAAGTTGAAAGTTGGGAGTGCTGGTGTACAAATCGAAAGTTGGAGTGTTACGGTCAATTGATAAAAGTTGAGATTATTTAAATTTAATATAATATAATATAAATTAATATAGTTAGAGATAAACATATAAATTCAAATTTAATTAATAATTATCAATAACTAATGTAATATAGTATAATATTAATTAATATAGTTAGAGATCAAACATATAATTTTAAATTTAATTAATAATTATCTATAACTAATATAAATGTATCAAATAACTTTTCATATTTCGGATATGGTTAAATGCATTTGACATGGTTTTTTATATTTTACATCAGTCGGATATGTTATGATTCTTATACATGATATAGTATTAAAATTTTGGATTAAGAGAAAACCCCATTGAGTTGTGAAAACTTAGTGAAGTCCGACTTTTCCTGTGAGTTTTAATTTGAATATTTAAATGTCAACTAGCAATTAGAGATGTTGTAGACGCTCGAAATTATAGTTTAAAAAACTTTAGTCCTATTTTTTTAAACGTATACATTGAGTTGTGAGAACTCAGAGAACTCCGACTTTTCATGCGAGTTTTAATTTGAATATGCAAATGTCGAAAACTACAAAATTATAGTTTAACAAACTTTAGTCATAACTTTTTAAATGTATACTTTATTTGTAGCATGATTTTATTTTAATATGTAATATTTTCTATATTATGATAATATTCATATCTCGTCTCATGATTCGTATATAAAAAAAATAGTATTTATATCAAAGTATCTATTATATCATTACAGTAGACTTTAATTACAATTCATCTACCATAACCTCATAACTTATAATTATCTTTAGAAATACTTACACTTTTATGATCATTATTTTTTATTTTTTAGTGTTACTTCTTTTAAGTCATATAATAAGATGGATTGTAGTACCAAAAGAGAGAAGTAAAAACTTAAAAAAATATTTTTAAATACCTGAAAATATAACTGGTCTTTTGTTTTACTATTTAATCTAATAAATTATTTCATTAATAAAAATTATATATAAGTTTATAATTCATACTTTTTTTTTCATTCAAAGTCGTGTAATACACAAATGATTGATTTGTAACCTAGTCAACCTATAAGTTAAATTAATATAGAACATAATATGCATTTGTCATGCCAATTAAAAAAACATAACTAGAAGGGGTCAAACCAAACCTTTTTGGGTCATGCCAAATAACAAAAAATCTCCACAAAACTACAAGGATTAAGTCAACACAAAAATACCACAAACACCATCTCAATCCATTAAACCGGTCAACTATTACTAAACTCATATCCTCCATGGAAGCCACAGCTAAAAACTTCACCACCATTCCAATCATCTGCCTCTTCACCATATTACTCCTCCGTCTTCACTGTAACATTCGTAAAAATCGGGTTTCAAAAACCCGCACCGTTTATCAATCAAATATTCACTTAAATAGTTCAAGTATGTTATATTAAGTTTTGTTACGCATTTATTCATCATTCAAATTTGAGTTATTAATTTGTAGTTACTAAATAAATTAAAGAGTTAAAATATTAAAAAAAACTAATTAAGGTTTAAAACAATAAAAAAAAATACAAAGGGGCAACCGGGTTTCGAACCCGGGTCCCCACCGAATCCACAAACTCCACACACACCATATTCACCGCTGCGCCACACGCACTTGTTGTGTAATTCTGGAACAAATAAAAGCTTAACTAAAAACTCGCGTGTCACCTGTTTGAACCAAGACTGTAACCGCCAAAAATCGAAGTAAGGTCGCAAATTACGTTTTGATTTGGGGTTGATCGAAGTTAAATGATGTGGAATACTCAAATTATAACCGAAATCCGTTTCAATCATTTTGAAAACTGCCTGAAATCATTCGGAAATTAATAAACCCATAATTTGGGTTTTGAGACCGAAATCATGTGTTGATCATTCGCACTATAAATATCGGTGCATCTCATCTCATTTACCTCGCTCAATTCTTCCGAAGTTCCACTCTAGATTCTCTGATCAAAATCTTTGTCGTCGGAAACACCTGCATTCGCCGGAATTTGTCGCCGGAATTCGGAACAGAAATCGGTGATTTACTGGTTACTCTATAAATACCAATCGTTTCACCACAACGAATTCGCTCATCCCCTCAAAACTCTCTCTACATCAACACTTAAAACTCTCTGATAGAACCTGATATTTTGAATAAACGACGCCGGAGCTTTCTGCACATTACCGGAATCCAACCGGAACTTCCATAACATTCTCCGATCAGTATATTCATCTTACTCTCTTTTGAATTCAGTTGTATAGCATCCTAATGTTGAACAAAATTTTTGAATTAACAGTCGGGTTCATGTTCTGGGTTTTAACTATGTTGAAGAAGATGAAGTCGTATTGCGTATATTTAAATTTTTAAAACCGGATTATAAACGGGTTAGACACACAGTCCAGTGGTGGACTGTGTGCAGTTATAACATGAAGGATCTGGGTTCGATTCGTGCACTTAATCGGTTTCCTGTGATAAATCTCAAATTTTTTTAAGGCTCCAGAACACTTTCCAGTTAGTATTTAACTTTAATAAAAATCATAATATAAACGGGTTAGACACCCAGCCCAGTTGGTTGGGCTAGGTGCAACGCAACCTTAAGGTCGCGGGTTCGAGGCAAATCTACACACCGGTTCGAAGGATTTTAAATTCTTTTTAAAAATAAATGATTTTCTGAATAATCTAAATAAATACATAAATATAATTAAAATCAGAAATATTTCGGGTTAGACACGTAGCTCAGTTGGTAGAGCTGCGTGCACGTATACGAGAGGTCCCGAGTTCGAACCTCATTCAGCGCATAGAAAACACAGTCTGACCGGCCAGACCCAGTCAACGGTCAACGGTCAAAAAGTCAACTTTTTTACTTCTTTTTATTTATTTATTTAAATTGAAAAATCATTTAAAAATACTTAAAAACAGGATTTTTAAAGTTAGAAAATTTCCTTAAACTCACAAAAATAAATCTAAAAAAATCTCATTTAAGAGCACTAATTAAAAATATTAATCTCAAATAAAATTTATTTATTTATCGATTTATTACGTTATTATTTAGGTTAGTTTCCCCTCGTCGGTTGAATCATAAATTCGTGCGCATTCATCATTATCAAGGAACGCACCCACTGTGAGTGAATCCTTACAAATTCCCCTTTTTATTCATGTTTTGGGGTGTATCATGTGTCGCTTTAATTATTTCGTTTATTCAAACTTGTGCTATTACCATTATATGACCTAAACTTATGATGTAAATATTGATTGTTGTGATGCATGTTTACATTTTGTCAAGTTGCGTGCAAATCACTCATTAGGCCCATCAGTTCCTCGTGGGAGACGAGTTGAACATCGCGTGCCTCATTAGATCGGCTCCGTTTGATCGAGCCTTGATCTCATTGTTCATCATTTGGTGTGTGTGCTTGTGCATTAATTGCTATTATGTGATTTGTGATTAAATTTACATTTACGTTTACTCATATGTGGTTATGCACCTTTTTATAACCAAAATAACAAATTCGTTCAAATGTTTTCGTAAGATTCACTCGCCAACTTTTGTTGACCCAAAAACCCTATTTTTACACATGATACAGGTGATCCAGTTGAGAAAAGAAACACGTAGGATGACCTAGAAGAATAAACAAGTTAATGCTTTGGAATGGACATTTAGTTTTGTTTCCCTTTGTAATTGTATGATTTTTGTTTAATACTTTAGTCTGTAATGAAAATGTATTTGAACATGTTATGCTTGTATGTCTATTGTAACTTCTTCTTTAAAAGAGAAATAATAAATATGAAACTTTATAGTAAATGTCATGAGCTTTGATGAAAACCCAATCATGCCCCGACTACCATTTCCGCTGCGGGTCAGGGTGTGACAGATTGGTATCAGAGCTTTTGACTATAGGGATATAGGATAGGTTATTAGACCCTTTGAGCCTATACTATAGTTGATTAGATTTTAGTTGTTTATGTGGTTACATACAAACTCATGATGTTTATTTGTTTCGTATTTATTACACACACAAATGCATGCAAACACTTCCATTATCATTTTGTGTGATACTTAATGAGTTATACTTGTTGTCAAACATAACATGCTTACATATACATTCATCACGCATATTTCAATGTTCACATATTCAAATCATCCTCATATTTCCTTTATTCAAGATTTTGTCGCAATTTTCGTTTTTCAATCTCATCAAAGTGAGTTCTACGACGGGCATGTAGTAACTGTAAGGGTACAAGTACCGGTAGTCGGAACGTCCTGTCTAGGTTGGCATTCGTATAAATCCAATATAACGGACCGGTTTGCCTACCTGGGGACTAACGACGAGAGTACGAAGGACCTATTAGGCCAAAGCATGCCACCCCAAACGTCGTTCGAACTAAACCTACTTTGAGTTGTCATTGTGTCTATACCAGGACACCATCCGACCTTATACTTTGTTGTCATGTTTTACGATTTTTATTCGGGTGGCGCAAGTGTTAAACAGGCCAACACCAATATGAACCCTACCAAAGCCCAGTAGTCATGGAGGCCCACATGACTACCAAGGCCAAGTAAGGGGACATATGGAAGCCCAAACATGAGCAAAGCCCAAGACATCCTATGGATGTAGTAAATTTATTTTATTCATTTGTTTTTGTGAATGTTCATTTCTAAATACGACACATGACACCTAAAACGTCAAACTCATACTCTCGATACGTATTCCTTGTAGATGTCTTCTAGTCTCTCTCGTAGAAGTATGAGATCAGGAAAATCCCGCGAGCGCATGGCTGCCCAAATCGCTCAACAAATGGCTGCCGTAATACCCAACATCGTAATTCAAGTACAACAGGCCCTTACCGCTAATCCCGTCAACCCAATCAACCAAGAAGATCAAAACATTGTCAATCCTCCCTCAAAAGCCACTAAATGCACCTTCAAGCATTTCAAATCCTGCGATCCTCCAAAATACGAAGGGATTGAAGGTGTCACCGCTCTTCTCCATTGGTTTGAGGAAATGGAAAACACTTTTCTCAATTGCGACTGCCCCGATGATCGCAAGGTGCGATATGCTACCGGTCGTTTGTTTGGAGTAGCACTTACATGGTGGAATACAGAGAAGGCCAAGCGAGGTGCTGAAAATGCTATGACTTTGACTTGGGAAGAGTTGTGGGAAATCATGACAAAACGTTTCTGTCCAAGAAGCGAAATCAAGAAACTAGAAGATGAGTTCTACTCTTTGAAACAAAAGGAGGGCGACCACACCACATACAACAAGAGATTTATTGAGTTGAATCAGATGGTCCCCAACTTGTTCACTCCCCTCTACCGTTTGATCAAGCACTACATTCGAGGTATTCCTTCAAAAATTCAAGACCCTGTGATAAGTACCACACCTGCAACTTTGGAAGCAGCAATGGAGTTAGCTACAGAGCTCACCGAAAACCGCATACGGAATAAAGACTTCACGGAAGAGAAGAAGAAGGATAAGGCATCAACCGAAACCTCAAACTCAACCCGGACCGAATCCCCTCCTCAAACCACTCCTAAGAGAAAACGATATGGGCAGAATTTCGCTATCACCCAAGGTAATCAACCAGCTTCACAAGCCGTACCCCTCCAAGCCATCCCAATCACTCAAGTAGCACCCAACTCTACTTACCCAAATAAGAAACCTGACATTGGACCTCACCCTCAATGCAACACCTGTTTTTATCACCATCCATCTACCGTACCTTGTCGACTGTGTGCAAATTGTGGGCGTTATGGTCAATGGAGCAAAACTTGTCGTGCCCCTCAAAACTAAGCCTCACCCCCTACTCAAAACATGATCCAAACATATCAACAACCCCAATACCCCATGTTCCCATATGTTCGAGCTTGTTTTAATTGTGGCGACCCTACCCACTTTAGAAACACGTGCCCTCGATTGGTTAACATCATAAACGCCCAAGCTCAAGCAAATCCATTTAACCAAGCAAATCAAGCAAACCCAGCTCTACCATCAGCAAGAGGAAGAGCTTACAGCATCAATGCCAATCCTGTTGAAGATAATAACGGCCCAAACGAATCACCCAACTAGCTTTCCCTCACCAAGAATCAAGACTCAACTCAAATCGTTTAGTTTTAATGTTTTCTTTATGTTATCTCAATCTTTACGTATCCCAGTTATAAATTGGGAATTTATGTATCCAAGAATTTTAATGCGAATTGATATTACGGTTTTGTTTTATACCTTTACTCATTGATTTAACTCTCATATCATCATACATCTCGACGTACCTCGATCTCATCATTTAAAGAAGTTGGGTTGTGTCTCACTTTTACATAGACTAACCCCCTTCATCATAACAAACGTGAGAGGTACTGTCATCATTCAGTCATATATCCTTTCAGATTCGAGACTCAAGTTTTGGCTGTTGTGGTTGTTTTGTAGATTGTAGAGTCACATAGAACTAATCATAATTTACTGATAAAGCCAATGAAAATTTGACAAGAATATGGTGGATACGCCGCTGGTACTTCCTATATATAAGTATTCTTGTCAAAAGATCGGAAGCATTGTCAGGCGGTTATGAGAAGTTCCGTGTAGGTTTTAATATTGTCATGGATGAAGTTTTTGTTTTGTGATATAACCTTATCTTTTCAAACGTATCAATTCCCTCAAAACTCTTATGCATAAAATCATACCTAGTCAATCAACTCTGTTTATCCATGTTCCGCATTCTTATACTTTAGGCATCAAAAAGCGATTCCTGTAGCAGGGTACTCAACCGTTACTAGGAACGTTACCGCCTCAAATAAAACTTAAACTCTCACCCTCTTCTAGTTATGTAATTGTCAAATTAAAACACCATCCCTTCAAGTCAAATATACCACTACTTAAATTTCGGGACGAAATTTCTAAAAGTAGGGGATACTGTAACATTTGTGAAAATCGGGTTTCAAAAACCCGCACCATTTATCAATCAAATATTCGCTTAAATAGTTCAAGTATGTTATATTAAGTTTCGTTACGCATTTATTCATCATTCAAATTTGAGTTATTAATTTGTAGTTAATAAATAAATTAAAGAGTAAAAATATAAAAAAAAACTAATAATAATATTAATAATTAAGGTTTAAAACAATAAAACAAAATACAAAGGGGCAACCGGGTTTCGAACCCGGGTCCCCACCGAATCCACAAACTCCACACACACCATATTCACCGCTGCGCCACACGCACTTGTTGTGTAATTCTGGAACAAATAAAAGCTTAACTAAAAACTCGCGTGTCACCTTTTTGAACCAAGACTGTAACCGCCAAAAATCGAAGTAAGGTCGCAAATTACGTTTTGATTTGGGGTTGATCGAAGTTAAATGATGTGGAATACTCAAATTATAACCGAAATCCGTTTCAATCATTTTGAAAACTGCCTAAAATCATTCGGAAATTAATAAACCCATAATTTGGGTTTTGAAACCGAAATCATGTGTTGATCATTCGCACTATAAATATCGGTGCATCTCATCTCATTTACCTCGCTCAATTCTTCCGAAGTTCCACTCTAGATTCTCTGATCAAAATCTTTGTCGTCGGAAACACCTGCATTCGCCGGAATTTGTCGCCGGAATTCGGAACAGAAATCAGTGATTTACTGGTTACTCTATAAATACCAATCGTTTCACCACAACGAATTCGCTCATCCCCTCAAAACTCTCTCTACATCAACACTTAAAACCCTCTGATAGAACCTGATGTTTTGAATAAACGACGCCGGAGTTTTCTGCACATTACCGGAATCCAACCGGAACTTCCATAACATTCTCCGATCGGTATATTCATCTTACTCTCTTTTGAATTCAGTTGTATAGCATCCTAATGTTAAACAAATTTTTGAATTAACAGTCGGGTTCATGTTCTGGGTTTTAACTATGTTGAAGAAGATGAAGTCGTATTGCGTATATTTAAATTTTTAAAACCGGATTATAAACGGGTTAGACACACAGTCCAGTGGTGGACTGTGTGCAGTTATAACATGAAGGATCTGGGTTCGATTCGCGCACTTAATCGGTTTCCTGTGATAAATCTCAATTTTTTTAAGGCTCCAGAACACTTTCCAGTTAGTATTTAACTTTAATAAAAATCATAATATAAACGGGTTAGACACCCAGCCCAGTTGGTTGGGCTAGGTGCAACGCAACCTTAAGGTCGCGGGTTCGAGGCAAATCTACATACTGGTTCGGAGGATTTTAAATTCTTTTTAAAAATAAATGATTTTCTGAATAATCTAAATAACTACATAAATATAATTAAAATCAGAAATATTTCGGGTTAGACACGTAGCTCAGTTGGTAGAGCTGCGTGCACGTATACGAGAGGTCCCGAGTTCGAACCTCACTCAGCGCATAGAAAACACAGTCTGACCGGCCAGACCCGGTCAACGGTCAAAAAGTCAACTTTTTTACTTCTTTTTATTTATTTATTTAAATTGAAAAATCAATTAAAAATACTTAAAAATAGGAGTTTTAAAGTTAGAAAATTTTCTTAAACTCACAAAAATAAATCTAAAAAAATCTCATTTAAGAGCACTAATTAAAAATATTAATCTCAAATAAAATTTATTTATTTATCGATTTATTACGTTATTATTTAGGTTAGTTTCCCCTCGTCGGTTGAATCATAAATTCGTGCGCATTCATCATTATCAAGGAACGCACCCACTATGATTGAATCCTTACAAATTCCCATTTTTATTCATGTTTTGAGGTGTATCATGTGTCGCTTTAATTATTTCGTTTATTCAAACTTGTGCTATTACCATTATATGACCTAAACTTATGATGTAAATATTGATTGTTGTGATGCGTGTTTACATTTTGTCAAGTTGCGTGCAAATCATTCATTAGGCCCATCAGTTTCTCGTGGGAGACGAGTTGAACATCGCGTGCCTCATTAGATCGGCTCCGTCTGATTGAGCCTTGATCTCATTGTTCATCATTTGGTGTGTGTGCTTGTGTATTAATTGATATTATGTGATTTGTGATTAAATTTACATTTACGTTTACTCATATGTGGTTATGCACCTTTTTATAACCAAAATAACAAATTCGTTCAAATGTTTTCATAAGATTCAGTCGCCAACTTTTGTTGACCCAAAAACCCTATTTTTACACATGATACAGGTGATCCAGTTGAGAAAGAAACACGTAGAATGGCCTAGAAGAATAAACAAGTTAATGCTTTGGAATGGACATTTAGTTTTGTTTCCCTTTGTAATTGTATGATTTTTGTTTAATACTTTAGTTTGTAATGAAAATGTATTTGAACATGTTATGCTTGTATGTCTATTGTAACTTCTTCTTTAAAAGAGAAATAATAAATATGAAACTTTATAGTAAATGTCATGAGCTTTGATGAAAACCCAATCATGCCCCGACTACCATTTCCGTTGCGGGTCAGAATGTGACATTCACCACCGCCATCACCTTCTCCTTCACCACATGGCTCACAAACTTCAAGCTCATCCGATTTGAATTCGATCTCGATCACTCCCCATTCCACCCATCCTATTCACTCCCCAAATTCATCACCATCGCTTCATTACCAATCAAATCCAAACCGACAATCTCCGCCAATTCGGTTCCAAACCGGTTCCGGTTCAAGTTAGGGTTTCAGCTTCTCATTTTCTCCATACTTGTTAAGATAGTATTGACTTACAACCACCATATTCATCATAATATTATTCTGGTAATCTACTGTGGACTGCTTTTTTTTAATAATCGACATCGTTGCTGACGTGTCAAACACTCTGCTGTTTCTTCTCACCGGATTAGAGCTCGAACCGTCGTCAGATCAGCCTTATTTAGCTACATCATTACAAGACTTTTGGGGGAGATGGAACCTCATGGTAACAAATACACTGCGTCACACCGTATATAAACCCGTTCGGTTAGTTTTTTCTGACTATAAATGGGCCCCGCTTGCCGGCGTGATCGCGGCGTTTGCTGTATCGGGATTGATGCATGAGTTATTTGTTTCTGAGTTGTCACGTGAGGAACCCACGTGGGAGATGACGTGGTTCTTTGTGATCCATGGAGTGTGTGTGGTGGTGGAGATGGTTGTAAAGAGATGTTTGGTCGGTGGGTGGTGGCGGTTGCCGGAGTTTATAGCGAGGTTGTTGACGGTGGGGTTTGTTGCGGCTACTGGTATGTGGTTGTTTTTTCCACCGTTGATTAAAAGCCGGTTAGATGTGAGAATCCTTGAGGAGTATACGTCGGTTATAAATTTTGTTAAGGTCAATTTTTTAACACTTGAAAGTCCTTAACATTTATGTAATTTTGAATTGAAAGTATTATTGTCATGTTTAGCATACACAAATCTTTACAGCCCCTAGGGGCTTTATTACGTCAACTCAACGTAATCTAGGTATCATCTCATACGGGGGCTTTAAAGCTCTTTCTTTAACACTCTTGCAATGGTTAAAAACCCTTTTAAACAATATAAAATAAGAAATAAGAAATTAAAAAGGGAGAAATCTCATTGTTGGAAATGAAATGGGTCCCGTATGCTACCCTATGGCACTCACCATTGGGGTAACGAAATTGCTCATAACGTCCCCCATAGCGCCCAGAAAATGAGGGAGGGGCGTCATAGGGCACTAAAGAGAGTGAGGTGGCAAGGGGCGCCATACCACACCCCCTGCTGCAACAATTTATAGGACGTCGCTAAATGCGCTTATTTGTGGTGGTATATTTAATTTGTATAATTAATAGTTTGACCTATTAACATGTTACTGCTACCAACCGACTTATTTAGACTATGCGGTATGGTTGTTTGTCTAACGTCGTGGGTCGATGTGAAAGCCATTTAAAACAACCAACAACGCCTTGGGTTGGCGTGGCCATCGTGTGGAGGTCGGGGCATTTGAATTTTCATGTTTTGGTTCTTTTTTCTTAAAGAATATTATTTGAATTTTATCATTGTTACACAGTCAAAAATAATGAATATAGTTATTATTTATTTTTTACTAAATTACTTTCATTTATACTAGTAACATGCCCCGTGTGTTGCGGTGGGCTTTCGATTAGTATTGGTTTAGTAAGGTCATGACATTCGGTATATCAACTGAAAGAGATATGTCTTAAAGGATATCGACACATGTTTTTTATCGACCGAAAACAATAAAAAATATCTTAAATTGGCATGTATTGTTATTGTGCATTAAATTGCAAGTGGTTAGATGACTTTAACATAAAGACAAATAACTTAATATTAATATATAATTTAATTTGGAATATAACTACGAACGAGACATGAATTCAAGCAATGGAACCATCAAGCAGCTGAGTGCAAATTTTATCAGCATCACGTCTATTCATATAATACCGTTAACATACATTTTTAATTCATTTATTTTTAATACCTTACATTCTTTAACTTATCAAAATTAACTACGTATTTGTAATTTTTTCAATAATATTTTTGTAAAGAAACATGTATTAGAGTGAACAACCAACAATCAAATAATAAAAAAACAAAAGGTATAACAAAGGTTGTATAAAAATAAACCAACAACTTTTTTTACAGATGTATAAAAAAAGTTATTAAATCTAAAAACATGTAGATAAATTATTACGTATTGAAATATATGTAAATTGAATATTAATAAATCGCATATCAGCAAGGTAGGAGAAGGGACCTAGGCAAACAAAAACAGGAAAGCATAAGAAATCGTAAAAAGAGGGACCAATATACTAAATGTCACCGACTTTAGATTTTAAAATAGATAGATAATATATTTTATTATTTACTTTTTACTAAATTACTTTCATTTATATATATATATATATATATATATATATATATATATATATATATATATGAGAGGGTTTAAATGAGAAAGCTAAATATCGTGAGAACGAATGAAAAAACTACAAGAACTTGGTCGAAAACAATTCAAATTTAAATTTTTTTTACACTTATCCTTATTATTCGAATACAATGTTAGAAATTAAATTCACACATTTAAATTTATGTTAATTCGTAAATAAAATTCTTTTACACATGTGTAAGCTTGTCATTTATACATGTGTAAATTTGTTATATTTACACATGCTAAAAAATCTAGTAAGAGT
This sequence comes from Scalesia atractyloides, assembly GCA_947069175.1. Taxonomy (NCBI): domain Eukaryota; kingdom Viridiplantae; phylum Streptophyta; class Magnoliopsida; order Asterales; family Asteraceae; genus Scalesia; species Scalesia atractyloides. Next base: position 4,045,295 of record CAMTDV010000029.1, read on the forward strand.
GATTTTGAAAGGAGAAATGAATTATTTGATGTTATAAAATTTTTTTTATGTTGTACTTTAATTACAATGAGGTTTATACTAAAAAAAATTGATTTTTGATCAGTTTTTCATTCGTTCTCACGGTTCTCGTAATATTTAGCGTTCTCAAGATATTCATATATATATAGGGGAGGGTCATCTTGAGAACGCTAAATATTGCGAGAACCGTGACAACGAATGAGAAAACCAATCAAAATCATTTTTTAGTACAATCATCATATTAATTCAAATACAACATCAAAAGAAGAAATTACAACATCAAATAATTCATTTCCCCTCTCAAAATCATTCTTATTAGATTTTTTACACATGTGTAAATATAACAAATTTACACATGTGTCAATTTTCTTTATTTCCGAATTCACGTAAATTTAAATGTGTGAATTAAATTTCTAGAATTGTATTCGAGTAATAATAACAAGTGAAAAAGAAATTTTGACTTGATTTTGACCTAGTTCTAGTGGTTTTTTCATTCGTTCTCATGATTCTCGCGATATTTAGCGATCTCATTTATAACATGATTTGTTATAATTGATGTTATTACAATTATACTTATGTGATTACACATTTAATAATAAGGACTTGATTGTTTATGTTTTATTATGTGATTAAATATATTTAATATACGACATTATGTGGTTATTATAGGTTAATTTGACTAATGTTTTGTATATAACTTATCTTGGGTGGGGTTCGGCTACAAAGTCCATTTCCTAAAAAGTGCAAAAGTCATAAAACAACACCTAAAACCCACAAATAATAGAGTGAAAACTACTAAAACACCATATTTAAACCATAATAGCCCATAAAAACTTCAAACACACGATCAAAGAACTACATATATAAAACACAACATGCTAATAAACATAAAACACAATAATGTTTGTCATTCGATAATCAAAGCATATTCATCCGAAACACAAAATACAACCCACATATATGATGTTTTAGTAATCTTCATTGTGTTATGTGTGGGTTTTGGGTTTATGGTTGACATTTTGCTGTTTTATGACTTTTTACACCTTTTAGAAAATTTGGACTTTATAACAAACTCCTACCATATCCTTAATATGTGATTAGACCTGAAATATTAAGTATTCCATATGAAATATTATGTATTACATGTTTTTGTTTTTATGTAATCACTGAGTGTGGTATCATATAAAATACTATAATGAAATCACATAATCATGAAAAGGGTATTTAAAATCACGTAGTCACATAATAATACACATTCAACTAATGTTACATAATTACGTAATCACCTAGTCTGGTTTCACATACTATAATGAAATCACATAATGTGTATTCAAAATCACGTAAGTGCTGGGTATTCAAAATCACATAATCACGTAATAAGTATTCAAAATCATATAAATTTTTTAAGAAAACTATAGCAATAGGTTGTTCGAATTAAAGGGAATGAAATTCTCGTTAATACGAGTAATTTTAAAAAGAATATTAACATATGAAAAAGTTAGAGCCATTTGAAATTCAAGGGAGGAATAAGTTTGAATCTCATATTTACAAAAATGTCACCGCTTAATTTTCAGCCACTGATCTTGGAAGATCAAAAGCTGAGCCTGTCTCCTACACTTCGTACACAATTTTTGTCTTGTAAAGGATCTCCTCTCTCTATATATAATAAGGTTTTAAGGTTTATATATATATATATATATATATATATATATATTGAATTTGATGTGCAAAGTATGGTCTATAAAACTAACCTAATTTAGACACTCTAACTTTAACTTTATAAACTAAGATTCACTAAATGCTAGACCACTGGCAGACAAGTGTACCTATCACACGTGTAAAGCCTAATGAAGTCCAAGTATCGAACCCACGAGACACAGCGATGCTAACTGAACCCTGAATCAACTAATAACTTCACCGGTTTATTTGGGTTTTGAGTGTTTTTATTAACTAATATTAACTGACTAAGACGAACTAAGATAACCAAAGGACTAGGAACACGAGGTTGAAATCGATCAAAAGGAGTAACCACCTAGGCAATGAATCCCTTAAAACATGTAATGCCTAGTGCCTTTGACAATTGACTAAAGATCCGATATCTAGTTCGCCCAACCTTCCGTTAGGGGTGATTAAGTTCTATAGTAACTAGTCAGCTCAAAGCAGGATCCCCCACTCTCCAGTTCCTAGAAACCGAACTATGAAGAACAATCAGATAGTGAATGAAGTGCTAGATGGAAACGACTCGACCTATCGACACCGAATCCCACAACTATTAGAATTGAATCTTCTAAAGTGAAGCTACTTCTACATTGATAAATCGAAAACCTAGAACTCTCTAGACGCGAATAAACAAAAGAACCCGAGCTATCGGCACCCAAACTGTTGAAAAGCTAATAACCTAGCAATCCCAAATCATATATCTAATAACCTAGTTAAAAACTTCATGATCTACACATCATCAATCACAACATCACTTACCTACTGCCACTACATATCTTCAAAGCTCCCTAAAGGCATATACACATTCATCTCTCTCACCCCAATCATCTACCTCTTCACCATGTTACCCCTCTGTTGCACCTCAATCTTCACACGGCCATCACTTTCTCCTTCACCACATGGCTCATAAACTTCGACCTCATCTGATTCGCATTTGATCTTAATCACTCTCTATTTCACCCGTCCTATTCACTCCTCCAATTCATCACCATCACTTCATTACCAATCAAACCGAAAACTACACATCCTAAGGTTCCAAAATGGTTCCGGTTCAAGTTGGTGTTTTAGCTTCTCATTTTCTCCATACTTGTTAAAATAGTATTGACTTACAAACACCATCTTAATCGTAATATTATTATGGTAGTCTATCGTGGACTACTTATTTTTTTTAATAATAGGCATCATTGTTGACGTGTCAAACAACCTACTATTTATTCTCACCGGTTTAGAACTCGAACCGTCATCTGATCAATCGTATCTCACCACATTGTTGCAAGACATTTGGGGGAGATGGAACGTCATGGTAACAAATACCTTGCGTCAGATCGTATACAAACCCGTTCGGTCAGTTTTTTCTAACTATAAACGGCCCCACTTGCCGGCGTGATCACATCGTTTGTTGTATCGGGATTGATGCATGAGTTATTTGTTTATGAGTTGTCACGTGAGGAACCCACATAGGAGATGGCGTGGTTCTTTGTGATCCATGGAGTGTGTGTTGTGGTGGAGATGATTGTAAAAAGATGTTTGGTCGGTGGGGGGTGGCGGTTTCTTGAGTTTATTGTGAGGTTGTTGACGGTGGGGTTTGTTGCAGCTACTAGTATGTGGTTGTTCTTTTCGTCGTTGATTAAAAATTGTTTAGACATGAGGATTCTTCATGACTATACGTCGATATCCTTTTTTTATTAAGGTCAAATTTTTAACACTATAATATCCTTAAAGTTGTTACACATATCAAATGATAATTGATAACATGGGTTTGTTATAGTGGATTTTGGTCCCCCCCCTCTCACTCTCTTTTCTTTATTACACAATTGCATAAAATAACCTCTATGTATTATCAAAACCGTACATTATATTCGTTACAGAAATCAACTTTTTGTACAAAGTCTGTTTAATTTTTTGGTTAAGTCACTTCACATGAGGGTATTTTAGTCTTTTTAAATACTTATTCAATATCTATACTATGTTATAATGTATGAGGGAGAGACATTTTAAGATACCTTAAAAAAAATTTCCCTCTTACTTTATCAATACACCACAAAAATGAGGGTAAATTGGTCTTTTAAACAATAATTATATATTAGTCCCCCATCTTGTTACACTTAAATCTCTAAGTTTTAACATAATTATGGGTAATTAGTTACACTTTCACCTACAAAACAAACTTATAATTCTTTTACGTATTCTTGCCATATCTTATAAACTATAATGTTTAAAAAATCCAAAAGTACCGTGACGAACTACTTATTTTGTCGACGTTTTGATAGTTGTCTTAGTCAGTATTAACGTGTGGATTAAAAATGTACAAGTAAATGATGCCTTAGTGTACAAGTGATTAAAACCCAACATGCTTAGTCATTATCCCATAATGTTTAATAGCTACAAAATGTCAAGTTGTTAAATAGCGTCAATGGAAGCCTCTTATCTAGATTGCACTTTAATACCTTATCTTTAACAAAATTATAGATAATTAGTTAGTAGTTACACTAATTCCCTTATAAAAAACTAACTCCCCCCGTCCCCGATTTTAAACGGTCATAACTTTTTGGTACAATTAATATATATATTTTTTAAATTACACCATATAAATCAATATTTTATTATATTTAATTTAAATATAGTATTGCTATGGTTTTCTAATTAATAATTTGATTTGTTATGTGAATAATAGTGTCTAAGTGTGAGTACTAACTAAATCGTTAACCGAAAAAAAACCAAAATCAACCAAAAACTGAATTAACTGAAAATGATTAACCGAACCCCGTAATTAATCAAAAACATTATCGATTGTTTTTTACCCTCATTTAACCAAAATTAACCAAACTGAACCATTCATATTTTCATATATTTATAGCTACTATACTTTCAGTTCATGTATTTCATATTTATACCCCAATTTATATACTTATACTCCATTTCATGTACCTATACATCCATTTCATGAATTCTAATCAAAAGTTTTAGCCCAAGTTTGGTTTTGGCTATTAACGGAAATTAAATGAACCAAACCAAAAATCAGATCTAACTTAATCATAAGTTTTAGCCCAATTTTGGTTTTGGTTATTAACCGAAACTAAATGAACCAAACCAAAAATCAGATCTAACTTAATAAACCAAACCAATTAACTGAAAACTTATCGGTTAATAAAATATTGATGACTTCGATTTCGGTTGAGGATAATAATCTAACCAACCAAACAATGCACATCGTGGCAATGTCTGTGTTTCCCGCCGCATCGCGCACACCTATCAGTTATTAACCAAAACCGGTTATCGGTGAGCAATAACTAACTTGTTAATCTAAACCAAATCGAAAACAGACCAAACCGAACCGAAATCAACCAAAAACGGAAAACTAAAAACCGAATAAACAAAAACCGGCTATCGATTTTTTTGTACCCTCGTTTAAACAAAATTAGTTGAACCGAACCGAACAATTCATATTTTTATATGTTTTCTAGCTTTTATACCTCCAATTCATATAATTCATGTTTTATATCTCCATTTCATATGTTTATACCTTAATTCATATATTTCCCAAACAAAAGTTTTAGCCCAAGTTTGGTTTTTGCTATTAACTGAAACTAAATAAACAAAACCAATAAACTGAAGTGATTAACTAAAAATCGATTGGTTAATAAAATAAACTAACTGATGACTTTGGTTTCGGCTTCGGTTGAGGATAATAACCGAACTATGCACAACACAATGAAATGAATTACCCGATTACTTCGTTTTTTATGTATATCTATCATAATGATACTACAATAAGTATTATATAAATAAGATAACTAAAAAAAACGAGTATCATAATGCGATGTATCGCTGCCATCGCATCGCGCGTGCCCCTGCTAATTTTTGTGTATATATATGTATCAACTATTGATTTGTTGAGATCTATGATTGTCATTTGATTATGGAAATAAACCCATTTTTCTTTATTATAATAATCCTGGAAAATGCAAAAAGATAGAACAAGGGTAATATCCAAAACTTGTTCACCTGATCACAAGTGTAACCATCACAAAATCCAAAACCTTGAATAAGTTTGAAGATACAAAAATCTCCACCCCAGCCCTTCATCCGTTTTTAGAAGATTGCCGACAATTATGACCGAGAAGAACAAAGATATGGTGTAGGGTTGCAAGCAAAATGATTGAAGAGAAAAAAGAAAGGCATGTTTTAGATTTTTAATGTTTGTTTGTAAATACTAGCGTCGTTTAAGATCAAAAAATGTTTAATCGATCTCCGGTTGAAAAAAGGAGTACTTTCTGTATCGATTAGTGATCAAACGATGTTTAATCGATCATCAAAAAAGGTTTCTTGTGGTTTTTTTGGTGGGTTTTATGGGTCATAATGTTCAGTATTTTTTTTTATAGTTTTAGAGATTTTTCCAAAAAGAATAAATTGTGGTTATATGGGCAAAAAACGTTGCTTTAAGTCATTGTATGCCATTTATTTGTTTGTCTTTTTACACAGTCAAAATATAGAAAAAACATGTTTTGTGTATACACATAAATATGTGTTTCACGAAAGGTCACAAAGGTGTCGTTTCCTTTTCGTGATTTAGATGACATTTATTAAGAGGTTGTGTGGGTATGGACAATGATTATTTGTGATATATTCATGAAAAACAATGTCTACGCAAGACTTTTAACATTTATATATACAGGAGATATAAGTGAAACTTAAAATGGAAATAAGGATGAAAGCGTTAAAGAAAGAGATCAATGTAGTAAAAGAAAAAAATGGATGCAAAAGGAAAACATATAAAAGAATCAAGACTTCATGGAAGAAGAAAGATTGACAATTAAAGAGAGTGTTAAAAGTAAGTTGTTTACAACAAAAAAGAAATGTAACACCACATAAAAAATATAAATGTGTAACACTTGCATATATAAAAAACATGTAACATTGCATATAAAAAATGTAACACTCCATAAAGTATGTATTTAAAAAAAAGTGCTAAAAATGTAACATACATTTTCCGTAAAGGAACATGTTACAAAATCTGATGACAACATCTTTAAAATAGTAAAAAGGAATGTTACATAACAGTTGTTATATATATTTAAAAAAAAAAGATAAATTGAAATGAAAAAAAAATATATAACATGAATAGTTACGTTGTTTGTATTTATAACAAACAATCATTGAGAAGCTAAGGTTTACACAAAAATAATGTAATGAAAAAGTATGTAACAAAAATTGTGTAACATGTTAAAAATGTAAAGCGACAACTTGTTACATTATTATTGTTAAAGCATGTACGTAACAACGTGTTAGGCAAATGGGTGTACGCATTGATAATTAGTAAAAAAATTGAATCTAGAGGTTTGTATCATAGTAGAGTGGGTCCCATTAGTATAAAGATCTCTTTTTGAGACCACACTTTAAGACATAAAAACCATTGGATATAAGAGAATAAGATCCTGTTTTCACTGTACTCCCCACCCCAATTTTTAATTTCTCTGATGAAAAAAAAATAAAAAAAAATTGATTTAACAATTGATAGCTACTCTATAATCCTACTTTTGACTTACGTACCTACTTCTATAACATAGATGTAAACTTCATTGCTCTATTTCGCTGATGCTTTTCACATCTCAACCAAATCAAAAGGTAAATAATTTGAAATTAAAAAAAAAATAGGTAGGACTTATGTACTTTCAAAACCGATATGCATATGTGAAAAAAAAAATACTACATCAAATGTCTCAAAACTCTCATATTTAACGAGTGAACTTTACCCTCAAACCTTTTTTCTTATCTAATATTAACAAATTTATGGTTACATACTTTACAAAAATATGTAATAAAGTGTAACATACTTTGCTTGATAATAATAAACACATCACGGGGAAACAAATAATTATATTGTTCGAAGTAAAACTTGTTACGCGATTTGTTATGTATTATTGTAACAGCTATGATTAAAGTTACTCAAAAGAGTAATGTATTGATTAAAAAACGTTAGATAAATGGATGTTGTAATTAATATATAGTCTTTTAAAAAGCTTTGTGTATAAAAATTACACATTTTTTACATCAAAAAGTCAACGTACAAGAGAGGTAAAAAAATATTAAAACCTAATTTGTAAATTCTATTGTATGATGTGTAACATTTTCTTTGGAGATTTATGTCGTTTTGCTTCTTCATCGTAAACAACTATGATATGTAACTTGGGGCCTTGTAACATGGTTTTTTAATTTAAGTTTTTTGATTTATGGTTTTGATTGTTACCGTAGAATTTAGTAAAAACTAAATTTTACTCATTAGTTCTACGTAAACAAAATATTATATAGTTTGCGTATACTTGAACAAAGGGAAAAAGTACTAACACTTTTTTTTTATCAAAAAAGTCAACCTACCTATAGACCTAAAAAAGTAAAACCTACACCTGAGTTAGTAAATTGATTTAGAGTCGTGTAGCTTGTCAAACGAAGTAAACAAAAAATGAGTGTCAGATAAAAAAGTAAAACATATCCACTACCTCATAAAGTGTCACACCTTAATTTCCCGATAGACCCGGACTTAAGGTTTATTCGTGATGATTGATAAAAGTAATCACAATACACAGCGGAAGATGGAAATAAAATACAATAAATAAAATAAGAGCTTGAAAGTACGAATTAAATTTATACAGGCTGTCCTTTCAAAATCCACAGGCGGATCGAATATAAAATGCAATTTAATAAGGTTTTTTACGTGGAGTTGCAAATCCAATATGTCTAGACAAAGCAGCTCCGGCCTATTCCGTACTTGCTAAATAACATGCGCTTAGTCTTTTGATAATACATCAGTTTTTATTGGTATATCATTTTTTTGAAAATCTTTTCATGCATTTGATACGATTCGGTATATATTTTTTTAAATAATTGGGACAAACTATATCTCTTGTTACCAGTTTTACATGCTTGTCAATACAGTCAGGGACCGAAAACCAAATGTCGGTACATGATTAATCCCGATACACCACGTTTTCAATATCATATATATATATATATAGTCCATTTATTGTACGATATTCCTTAACGTTTGAGCGTACGCTGTGAAATTACGCATGCTGTAAAACTCAAAACCCTAATCACACATGTTGAAAACCAAAATCATACATGTTGAAAAAACATAATCAAACATGTTGAAAACCATAACATGCTTACCTAAGTATAACATGTGTGATTATGGTTTTTCAACATGCGTGATTAGTGTTTTGAATTTTACAACGTGCGTAATTTTACAGCGCACGCTCGTATGTTATGCAATATTGTATTTTACACTTTCACAATATTGTAGGCATATACCTGACAGTCGCTAATGCTATATTGCATAACATACGGTCGTATTAACCTCAAAGTGTTTAAGTTATCAAGTTAAACGGATTAAAACGGGTTATTTGAATTTCTATGACATCATTCACCCTTTTTCAATACCTGACCAAGCGGCTAGTGCCGTATCCCAAGCCTTTATAAAATAAAATAGGCTACGAGTTTTACTTGTGCTAGTGTTTACAAATCAAATATGTTTAGTACAACCGTAATTCAAAACAACCTAAACTTCGGTGCAATTTTCTGGAGGCTTCTAATCTGGAGTGGATGGAAATATGATCCGTTAGAATGTTAATGGGTCATTTAAAAATCACTGACTTTGACCGATTAACTTAATAGATATGTGGGGTTCGCTATTAAGCCTTGACTAGATAGAATGTGGTTTATACCCTTCCGAGTGCAAGGACTCATGTAATAAGGGTTAAATAACCAAACATTATAATTAGAACTGAATTTGAAAGGTTTTGACCCGATTCAACTAGTTTATGTATTTTATTCTATTTAAACTAGCCATACGCATATGCGGTGTCGGTTGGTCGAATAGGTCTATGGCAAGCCCATTATGCCAAAGTATATTTTATTATGTTATAATTTCAGTTTCAAACTCATATTACAAGTTTAATTGGTTTTAAAACCAATTTTATGCCATAAGGGCATTTTAGGCATATTACGTGGACTTTATCAATAAACCTATCAAATGTTATGATCAGAAGGTATAACCTTAGAGGGTTATTCCCAACATTAATATGGTCATATAAAAACCTTTAAACATGCTCTAAACTTGACAAGACGGTAAGAATTGAAAGTTTTTACAATTTTGATCAATGTAAAACACGTATCGCATCCTTTTGGATATATAATGACTCTTTCTATTGCTATACCGAGTGCTGGATACTGTATTAATATCATAAGGAACCAAACCGATGTCGACCAAATCCTGTAGCAACGTGCGAGAACTCTTACTAGTTTCATTTACATTTATGGTTGAGCAGTTTGTTTCAAATCACATTGCTTATAAGATTTGTAAACTTTCACTAAACATGAATGAGCTTCTTTTAGTTATTTTGGTTAGTGGCTGATTTAAGTAAGTTCATGACTTTAACATGTACATGTGTATGTTCAAAAGCGTGCTACCCAAAAATTTATATACGAAAATTAAATATTCTTCACTATCGAGCGAAAAGTTTGAAGGGTCGACCGCCCTGCTTAAACTGCGCCCATGATAGCATCCTTTAGGCATCCATCATTGACTTTTGTTAAATAAAGTTACGTCTATCTAGCTTTCTACTGTAGTTAATTAAGTCAAATTATACATAGTGTTACTCAACCTATACGTGAATGTGATTGCTTGTTGTTTATATTGTCTAGGTTAAAATTACTGTATTATACGTATCGATTTTGTAATTTTAAATATGTGGGATAATAATAATAATAATAATAATAATAATAATAATAATAATAATAATAATAATAATAATAATAATAATAATAATAATAATAATAATAATAAAATTGAAAAGAAGATAATGTTTGAGAGTATAAGTCGATCCATTCTCCCTATCGTCCGATCAAATATATTGCGAGAACCGAAAAGAATATAATATTTGAGGGTATAAATCGATCAATTCTCCTCATCGTCTGGCTAAATATATATTGCGAGAATTGTTGGATGGATCAAAATAATATGAATTGATTTTGAAAGTGATAATATTAAAGTTTGAATCTCTTTAAAGTTTGTTCAATTTATTTGTTATTTAGGGATTTTTGAATATCATCATAATTGAACATAATTTAAGAATTTATTTAGTTGCTTTAATCCTATGACTACCTTAGCCCATTAACCTATAAAGCACGATCAAATTATCTTTTAACACCTTAGCCCATAAACCTATAAAGCTAGATCTAATTATCTTAACACCCATCAAATGTAAATTGAAATTTTGTTTGTGCCATCTCATAGATTAAGAATATATATTTTCCCTCGTTACATAAATGCTTTTTACATTATGTTTCTATGATTTCACCTAAGGTGATAGAAATTTTCCCTCACTACGTAAATGCTTTTTACATAGATAGAACTAGACAAAGGGAGGATAATCCTAATCGCAACGCCATTTGTCATATCAGAACTCGACCAATCAATTGTCCTAATTTAGCCTAAGATAGTGAAATTTTAAAATTTTCAAAACAATATGAATACTATTTTTTAATAATATCTTTTATTATTTAAATGTTATAATATAATAGATTATTATTTGTTTTTTAGATTTATTTTTTAATAATTTTCTTTTTTTATATTACTGATATCATCTAAACAACATCAATGCTAATACCTTATAGCACCGATTTACTTTTATTTATAAGTTATTGTTTTTTATTTTTATAAAATAACGCCGATTACCCTTTTTTGTTTTTATTAATAAAATATAATGTTATGTAAATTTCGAATATATTGTCGCGATTTGCTTATTATTATCTATGAATGGATAAAAGGGCTGTTTGGCAACTTCTGAATGATAAAGGGCCGAACCAGTAAGAGGTCTGAACCATTAAGTGCTAAATCAGTAAGAGTTTTAAAGCATTAAAAGCCGTTATAATGCTTAAATGTTTAGAGGCAAATGTCTAACCAATTCGGATAAGAGATCTTAACCAGTGTAATGCTTAACCATTCAAAGACAAATGTCTGATACATTTAGACATTTGTTTGTAAAACAAACTTTCTGAACAATTAAGTGATAAATTTTTTATTATCGCCTAAATACTCTTTTATAGTTCCGTCATTTCTTCACATAGTGGGCATGCTTGCGAATTTGCGCGTACATTCCTCGTACTGTGACAAAATATCAAACATCCTATACCACCATGTGCTACTTTCTATATAAACGAATGGATAAGAACCCAAATCCTTCATTAAATTATGGATTTTGGGCGTCTTCTCCATCTGCTATTGCTACTTGATTCCAGCTCGGATATCGCGTGGCGTCCCACGGCTACTCTCTCTTCTCCCCGTCATTACCCTCTTCTCCATCCTCCCACTCCCAATCTCCACCGTCCATCTCGCCTTACCTGCCTTCTTCTTCCTCGTATGGCTCGGTAACTTCAAACTCCTACTCTTCGCCTTCAACCGCGGCCCTTTATCTTCCACACCGCCCTTACCAATCCTTACTTTCATCTCCATTGCCCTCCTTCCTATCAATATTCCTAAACAATCTAATAACAAACTCTCGGATTCAGTTGATCCATCACACAAACCGATTCTGTTGGCTGTTAAAGCTGTGATTCTCAATGTAATGGTACATGCTTACAAGTACAAAGACAACCTTCCCTGGGCTGTGGTTATAATTCTCTACTTTACGCATATGTGCATCGGTTTCGAGTTGGGTTTTGCCATCACAGCCTTTCTTGCCAAGATCTTTCTGGGGTTTGATTTTGAGATTGATCTGCAGTTCAACGAACCATACCTGGCTACATCGCTTCAAGATTTCTGGGGCCGCCGCTGGAACCTTGTGTCGTCGAGCATCCTTCGGGCTAGCGTGTACAATCCAATTCGCGCGATGTGCACGCAGACTCTTAGTAGGCTGCACGGGCAGATGCTGTCGATTTTTGTGACATTTGTGGTGTCCGGGCTAATGCACGAGTTGATGTTTTTTTACTTGATGCGTGTTCGGCCCACGTGGGAGGTCACGTGGTTTTTTGTTTTTTGTACTACCGGGTTGTGTACGGCTACTGAGGTGGCTGTTAAGAACACAGTTAACGGCAGGTTCCAGTAACATGGGACGGTGTCGGGGCCACTTACGTTGGTGTTTATGTTTGTGACTGCTGGTTGGTTGTTCTTGGCGCAACCGTTAAAGAACGGTGTGGATATCAAGGTTATAAACGAATTTTCAGTTCTATTGAAAATATTTAAGTCAAATTAATGGGATGTGATAAGTTTGAAATATAGAAGGCAATAATCATTAATCATGAGAGTGTTTTACTATACAGTATGTATCTACTTTACGTCTAATTATCATCTCAACAATAATCATATTATTTGGCATAATATTCATTTCATAAAACTTAGTTAGATCTTTTAACGCCAATTAGTGCTAAAAACATGTTACCTTTAGTGTAATGTATAAAACTTGAGATCAAACTCTTTATATGATCTTGCCGCGTATATCAACCTTGAGGCAAAAAAATAAAAAGGTTTCCAAATCGGAATTGACGAACCAAACCGAACGAGTTCCAAATCCAAACAGTTTTCACTCCAAATGGGTCTGTGTTTCTCGAGGCCAAAACCGATCCGAACCGGTTTCATGACCAAACCAGTCTGCCAAAACCGATTTTGACCGTTTGAATTATTTGAGCCCTGAAAAACATTAATCTGATCATTTGAATCTCTTTTCTAGCAGTTTTGCCCAAAAAATTACTATTTTGCCATTACATGTAATGGCAAAAACACAAAAAACGCTTATGAAAAACGCAAAAAGAAAATCGCTCCTGACACAAATAAAAATTATATCGAATCAAAATTTTTTGTCATGTATGATCAAAACTTGTGATGTTTGTCAAGTTTACAAATATGAAAGCATTTGAACCATCGATTAGAAGACAAACGGTATCATCGACTTTCTCACGAGTTTTAACAGTCATGTGAACATACATTTAATAACCCAAGTTTTATTTAAATAATAGTGGTCTTAATTTATTAGTTCTAAAATGATGTTGAAATGTCCAGATTAGATATATACCAAATAGCCAATTAAATAAACTTATAGCTATAAAATAATATTTAAATTAATTAGATAAGTATAAATTATCAGTAATTATTAAATTATATAACTTTAAAATTTAAATATTTGGACGGAGTTGCATCTTAAAAGGATGGTTGTTTTTGATAAATTTATTAGTATGATAAATGCAGTTATTATTCTTCTTGCATTTTAAACATATATAAAATTTAATAATTTAAATTAAATAATAATTTTACAACTAATCATGGTTTAGAATAATAACAAGTGTCTCTCCATTGGTTTCTTTTATTATACAGTATAGATTCACAATTTCATTATCATTATCATGATTCCTGGTAATGTGTATCAGTAACAATTTTTAGGTTTTGCGCATCGCCCGATTTGACAAGTTTCTTCTTATCGAGTCCTTAAATTATGTGTACGTTATTGTGTTATCTAAGTGTGCAAAGATTCATTATATAAAACAAACATTTGCTAAACGATCATCAAAGTTGATTTGCTTAGCTTTGCAACTGATGTATTTGAAACACAATCTCCACTCCATCAACACAAAAATTGTAACTTAATTATTTTTGCTTTTGCAAGTTTGGTAGGGTGTTTGACTTGTGTTTAGCAGACTACTATCATATCACATACATTTGTTAAACATTCATCAACAATGATTTAACAATTGCAAACTAAATTGTAACAAACATCACACGCTTCCCGATTTTTTGCAGAATCATAGAACTAAGCAAGAAAATATAATGAAGCAAGCCATAACAAATGCAAAGCTATACGGTTGAAAAAATGAGGTAATGATGCCAACTTTATTAATTATATATGTTCAACAAAAGAATTGTGAGTCTAATGTAGCATAAATTTCTAGGTGAAAGCGATCATGTATGAGTTAGCGATGCTTTTTAGTAGAACTAGCAGCAACGAAGGTCCAGGAGCACAGTCGGAGACCTGGGTGCGTGGTCGCTTTGTCAAGGAATGTTGGATCAACTTTTCGGCGAAGTCGGCTTGGGTTCCAGCGAGTTTCCAGTAACCCGATTTAACCCAGTGATCATGGACGTTCCTGCGAAGATTCTGGTGATCAAATCTATGAATGGACGTTGTTAATGTTGATAAGATAAGGTTACTTCCGACAGTTAGGAGGGTAAAGTGGTAAACTAAATAATTCATTTTTTGAAATTCATCAAAAAACATTGATTGTAATGAGGTAGTTATCTGCTAATGGTAAGCCATCATATTCATTTAGTTTGAATTTTTATATGCTTTTAGTAAGGTAAACTTTTATGGTTTTATTGAAAAAAATAAAGTACAGCGTGTTAGCTAAACTGATAATTTGTAATTAGTTGGTTAAAAAAATACATGATGTGTCGATTGAAAAAGTAGTTGGTAAAAGTTAGTTTGGTATACGTTTTTCTAAGTGAAATTATCTATAGTGCAAATGGTATTGGTATTCATTTTCATGTTTTTTGACAAGTTAAACCAATAAGATCAAATTTTGGCTGTGTTGCGTGTAGCAAAAAGTGATCACACTCTCGCTGCAAAGCTTAGAGGAAAAAAAAACTAGTAATTTTTATTATTGTTGTTGTTTTGAATTTGAAACGGTCAAAATGATCGTTAAAAGCATTCACAATCACTTAAACCAGTGGTAACCACCCTACCTGTAAGACCCTATCTTACTTTACTGAATTTCCAATTAAAATTTCATATTTAAACGAGTAAATGTGAATATACATCTAACATATATATTTTTTTTATATATATAACTTCATAACATTTTAACATGTTGTCATTGATTTGTTTCAAAACATTTAAACCAGTTGCGGAAGCTTCGTCTTTGATCGTGTTTGGTTCTTCGTATGGCTTGGTCCTCCCCCGGTACTCCAATTATCACCTGTATTTCATAATTTATGAAATACATTAGTTATAAACAGATTATAACATAACCGAATAAACCCGAAGGCTTAAAACAATAAAATCAAAACTTTAGTTTCAGACTCCACCGTAAGCTACGGTGACCACCGTAGCTTACGGTCAAGCCTTACGGTCCTAACTCACTGTCTTACAGCTAAGACTTCCAATTTCAACCAGCAGCTGCCTACCGTAAGCTACGGTAGGCCACCGTAGCCTACGGTGGCTTGCTGCAAGTTTTTCTTACTTGTCGTTTTAGTTACGACAATTTCCGTAACTCCCTCAATTTTTCTCCATTTTATACCTGTTTCTAATAAAATGTTTTCTCACATATTTAACTCGAAATCATTGACCCGGATTCTTATTTCATATAAGTTATGCATTTATCCCCGGTTTATGCTTTTAATTTCCGATTTTACCCTTTTTACCCCATTTAAAGAAACTATACATTTACGCATCCTTTTCGGTATGCATTAACACTCCATTATTACCCGTATAATTGCCTTATTCAACTAAACCTTTATTTATTTATTATTTGACCCGTTTGGTTGTTTTAGCGTAATCCAACGCTTATTTCAACCAAACCTTATCTATCTTATTGTTTCCACGCTAAGATATCTATCTACTTCCAATTATCCGAAATTTGTTTATCTACGCATTTAATCTGAAATCCTTATCTCGGAGTCTTAATTCTTATGAATTACGCATTCTTTCATGGTTTATGCGTATATTCATTTTGACCCGTTAAGAGATTTAAGCGTATAAGCTTAAATCTCATTTCCTCTTACTTTGTATCTTGTTTTCACACAAAAATATCTATTTACATCCCACCACAACTATAAATTGTGGTGGATTGGTTATATAATGCTATATTTTCAATTCTACCATTCGGTCTGACATTTTTACGAAAAAGATCTAATATGAGACATTAAGCCGAAACGGCTTATGGTTTTCTCTTTTACATTACCAAAGGGGTCTATTGTATTATAAAACTCATTTTCAAACTAATATTAGAGTCGTTTACTTAATTCATCATTCGAGGGCATTTTAATCAACTTAGTCTCTTCTTTTATGATGAAGGACTTATCATAACATGTTTTGACCAAAATGAACATTTAACCATAATTTATGTAAAATCATTATGTTCTTAAGAACATAATGCTTACAGATTAGATTATTGGATTTACATTACCTTAGGTAATCCATTACTCATTTATGACTCATTTAACTCTCATCGGACCTTTAAGTCCTTGTTAAGAGTTTTGATCCGTTACACGTACCTGGCTCGGCTCATACATTGATCCGCTCAAATATTATGCTATGTTCTTTCTAAGAACACAAAAATTCAATAAGCGATATTAGTCATCATTGTCAAATGGTGATACTATCACCATTTGACCCGTTCGGTCTAAATAACCATTTGTCATTATGAGATGACACTTAATTGCCATCTCACCAATATAACCCATTTCGTTTTACACTATATGATCATATTGCTTAAGAATTATCTCTTAATTCGTTTGGCCCATTATGACTTACGCCATATGGTATCCTTTTAAAAACTTCTTATTTAGCCGTCATCACAAGACTAATTTACCGTTTTACCCTTTTACCATAAATCATGGTTTAATACCATTCACTTATTCCAACCCGTATCTGTCCGTATTGGAACTTTTATATTTCGGAATCTCGTTCTGAATACCCAAAATGCTTATTTCAACTACATAAGTAATTCTACTATTTTAAAGATGTAAGCTTTACTTACTTTGAATTCCATTCATGCCTTCTTCCGCGTTCTTGTTCCGTTTGACCCGCTTCTTCCCAAGCCTCCACCTAGCTTGTCAAGCGTGAAACTATCATTTATCATCCGCAAGATGGTTAGGTTAGTCATCATCTAACACGACTATTCCACTTTACGGATTTTATATCAAATTTATCATTCGATCTTAGTATAGGTCAGTTTGACTCTTAAAAGTCAACTGCCTATTTACTCACACTAACCCACAAACAAGTTTAACAACTCATTTACGTATTTTGTTAATTATCCAGTAAGCACTATTCTTAGGCCACCAATTAAGTTATGTTTTTCCAAACCAAGTTCACATGATTGCTAATATCAATTAACATAGTTTCTACAATCATATGCTAATTTATCAATCTTATGCAAGAAATTGGGATTGTTTCATCACTATGAAACAACCCATTGCATCATATATATGGAATTTACCAAACATTAAACTTAGCCAAATTCTTTAAACATTCACATTCACATGATGATTTTAAGCATCTATTAACATGTGTTTAACATAAATCTCATCTTATCAGCAAAACCCATTTCAAGTCATATATGAACCTCTATTCGAACCTCTAATTTGTTCAAATATCTTATACATACATACAAATATGATGATCATAAACACTTATATATTATCAATTTCATCATATAATCAAAACCTATTTTATAATCTACTTGTTCATCACTAACAAGTAATCTTACATCAATCTGTGCATAATTTCTTTAAGTTTAACGAAATCAATCATACGCATACACTTAATATCATCTTGGATCATAATCCAACTATCTAATTGCAAGTAATCTACTTGTCTCAAATCGCAACTTTCACCAATCTAGGTTTTAAGACATACCTTATGATCCCTTCGATGAGGTGATCGTTTATATGCATTCATGCATCAATTCCAAGCTCAATTCATATTTCAATTTGATTATTTAAGAAGAACAAGGGTTTGCCCCTTGTTCTCCAGCCTTAGAACACACACACATACACATTCACTATGTGTTTTAGTTTTTAATTTTTGATATTTATAATACAAGTTTTCTTTTTGGCAGCTTTGATCCCTCAAGTTTAGTTTTGCTTATGAATGAGACTACAACTCATTGTTTGGTTACTTGTATACATGTTTTTAACTAGGTTTATTTGTTCCTAGTTATTTAGTTTATAGTTTAACTTTCACCGCTAACGGTCTTTTACCTGCTCTCTAATATTAACGTGGTTTGATTACCAACCCAGTTTTTAGGATGTTACACTACACACCCGCTATCCACCGAGCACTAGCCGCTAGACCGATAGCGGCGTGTAGCTAGCAAGTAAGGGGTACCCCACACCAGGGTTTAGGGTGGCCCTCCCCACTTAGTTTGCTAAAATGATCCATTAACATCATAAACTTAAAATATCATAGCTTAAAATAAAATCAAACCAATCATTACAAGAAACGTTTAGGTAAAATAGCAACTAGAACCGTAAATAAATTTTATATTGAAAGAACAATCTGTTTGAAAGATCAAAAGATTTGTTTTAACTCTAAAAATAAATTCAATCCTATCTATATTGGGGGTTACAATCAGAAACTTTAAAATTATAACTATATCCAATATACAATATATATACAACATTGGGGTTGATAGGACATTAAAAACAAGTTGTTTATGAGGCCTGTGTATTTTTAGAGTTAACTGCAGGTTTGGTCCCAATGGTTTAGTTGTTCCTGCTATTATTTACAAAATCAAAATATTTTGCAATTTTAATATTAAGGTTTCTATTTTATTGTGATTTTGGTTCACCACACTAACTCCATCTAACTTATAGCTGAATCCTTGTCACATGATAGACATGTGCATGCCTATCAAGAGATTGCAATCCAGGTACACAATAATGTTTGATTAGAACACCAATCTCAACAGAGCAAGTTGACATTCACAACTCTATAGACATTAACTTGAAACAAATCCCTAAAAATAAATCTTTTCATTTAGATGTCTATCATATAACAAGGATTTAATTATAAGTTGGATGGAGTTAGTGTGGTGGACTAAAACCCAATAAAATAGAAACCTTGGTATTAAAATTGCAAGAGATTTGAATTTTGTAAATAATAGCAATAACCACTAAACCATAGAGACCAAAGCCGCAAATTACTCGTATTTTTAATATATCTAATATATAGAGAGTAGTGGTGTAAATAAGTGGTTAAAAGTTAAAAATGTAGTGATGATGTGTTAATGGTTTTAGATGTTTTTTAGGTTTCTTATTGTGTGAGTATTGATGTTTTTGAATAAATGAGTGTTTTTATGACGTAGTAGCTGACTAAGCATGTTTATAAGTGTTTTCAAAGATTGATGTTGCGGATGGTCTAACTTATAAGTGAATGACTTTTGTTTGGAAAAAAAACATGAACAAAACTATTACTTTCCGAACTTTAGTGTCGGTATAGCAATTGTGGTGAGTTTCATCACAGTAGGAGGAGTTCACCATACATGTTTCTATGATTTGATATAAGTTGATTGAAATTATCCCTTGCTACATAAATACTAATCGGCACGCCATGTGTGCACTCGACAAAGGGATGATGACTATTTTGAATGAGTTTAATTACAACAGCCGTTCAATGATGAGATTAAGATCATGTCAAGGACACTCAATCAGGCAACCGCTTAAAGCTCTAGATCTCGATACCTGACTACCCTAAATTCAACCCTGATGAACAATCAATAGTTGCTTAATCGAAATGCTAGAACAGACTAGATCGTTGTGAAGGGAATGTAATCCTTTGATTAAAGAAAAGCGAGATGCTATAGACACACACGATATATAACTAACTCAGATCATAAAACAAGCTCTGATTTAACCTACCTATGACTTAGAACCGCCTTAACCCGAATAAACTAATTAATTCGCCTTGCATCGCTAAGTCCAGAGCAAGCCAAACGAAGATTAGGAAAGATTCTAACAAACTTCTTTATTCGCGTAAGGTAGTTCATCAACCAAATTTCATAATCAAGTCAAACAAACCCATCAAACATAGTCAACACTCTTCTATACCAAGATGATATTAAAGATTTAGATACACATCATAAAAGATTAAAATGAGAACTTTAACTGAAAGCAAACAAGTTTCATAATCGAGTCAAACATAGTCAACACTTTATAAACGTAGATGATATTAAAGATTTAGTTACTCATAGCCAAGAACATAACAAAAACAAGTTTGAAGGAAAAATCATATAAAAACAGAAGTGATAGTCGAATATTAATGATTACACAACGACTCTTCAATCCTGAAAACTTTTCCAAATTGAATGATTTCAATCCTAGCCTCCAGAGCTCGAATATTCTTCTCAGTAGCCTTAATTATAAACTTAACTTGAGACATAAAGAGTCAAATTAAAAATTCAAAAGTTTAATCTTATGAAGAGTTTATTAATAATTATAATTTCCGTAAATTATAATTCACTAATTATACATTCACCAAATTTCCAACAATTTCTAATTCCTAAGTATCCAAATCAACTTTCCATTTAGTAGAACTTGGTGGTTTCTCTAATAAGGACACCGCCCCCCTAAAGCCCAAAATGCTTTGGCGAGTGCCCTATTTAGTAGAACTGTCCAGTGTTTGGAGAGAAGTTTAGTCTATCCCCTCGTCAGAAAGCTGTGTTTGATTGTCTCCGGGCACCTCATTCTCAAGATTTTCTGACAGTTATCCCCATTGAAGGACTAGGCCATCACATGTCAGCAGTGGAATACCGGGCAATTCTTAAGTACCGGCTAATGATCCCTCTGTTTCCGGTTGACGAGTCCTGCCCAGTTTGTCGCAAGGCTTGTTTAGATACTTTTGGCGAACATGTGGTCCATTGTAAGGAGTTACCTGGTTTTAAATACCGACATGATTTGATAAGGAGTATTCTCTATGATGTTCTAAAGCGGGCAGGGATTTCGGCGAAAAAGGAGGCTCCGGGATTTCGATGGGAGGTCTACTCTTCGGCCAGCTGATATTCTTGTGTTTAGGTGGGCTAGGGGAAAACACGCTTGTGTGGACCTTACAGGAGTGTCCCCTCTTGTTGGACTCAGGGATAATGAGTTTGTTGCTGGCCAGGCTGCGTTAAAGGCGGAATCAGGCAAGGTCGCTAAACACGAGAAGGCTTGTTTAGAGAATCAGCATGTGTTTATCTCATTCGCTTTTGATACATTTGGGTCCCTAGCCCCAGAGGCTGTGGAATTTCTAAACAGGGTCCAACAGGTTGTGAATAGTAATCTTTCAACCTTTAATGGCCGTTTCGTCTTATAGGATTGGTTTTGCAATTCAAAAGATGGTTGCGGCGCAACTTGTTGCCCGTTTACCTGCCACTTGTTTGTAACTTGTTACTTTGGTATTTATTTATATGTAAAATTACTAAAATACCCTTTCATTCTAGAAGGACATGCATTAAATTCATTTACCACAACCACCTCAGTATCCATTTTATATTATCCCATTTGAATTTGAACAGGAGAACATGCATGGAAATTTTGTAGTCCACAACTAAGAAATGGAAGATGGTGAGGAACTTATAACCTTCATTAGCATATGGATTATCGCCATCTTTTCCATCTGCTACTGCTACTTGATTCCAGCTCGGATCTCCCATGGCGTCCCACGCTTACTCTCTCTTCTCCCCATCATCCCCGTCTTCTCCATCCTTCCGCTGCCAATCTCCACCGTCCATCTCGCCTGCCCCTCCTTCTTCTTCCTTGTATGGCTTTGTAACTTCAAACTCTTACTCTTCGCCTTCAACCGCGGCCCTTTATCTTCCACACCGCCACTACCAATCCTCACTTTCATCTCCATTGCCCTCCTTCCTATCAATATTCCTAAACAGTCTAATAAGAAGTTCACAAAACCGCTTCCATTTCCACTGCCTAAACCGATTAGCTGTGATTCTCATTGTGATTGTACATGCTTATCACTACAAAGATATCCTCCACTGGACTGTGGTTAAGGTTTTCTACATTTCCCATATGCACATCGCTTTTGAGTTTGGTTTCGCCCTGTCTGCTTTTGTGGTTAAGGTTTTTCTAGGATTCGATTTTCAGATCGAACCGCAGCTCAATGAACCTTACCTGGCTACATCGCTTCAGGATTTCTGGGGCCGCCGGTGGAACACTGTGTCGTCGAGCATCCTCCGCGACACTGTGTACAATCCGGTTCGCGTGATGTGGACACCAACTCTCGGTAGGCTCCGGGGGCAGATGCTGGCGACTTTTGTGGTCTCCGGGCTCATGCACGAGCTGATGTTTTATTATGTGATGCGTGTTCGGCCCACGTGGGAGGTCACGTGGTTTTTTGTACTGCACGGGTTGTGTACGGCTACTGAGATGGCTGTTAAGGACGCGGTTAACGGCAGGTTCCAGTTACATAGGATGGTGTCGGGGCTGCTTACGTTGGTGTTTATGTTTGTGACTGCTGGTTGGTTGTTCTTGGCGCAACCGTTAAGGAACGGTATGGATATCAAGGTCATAAATGAATCTTCAATTCTATTGAAAATATTTAAGTCAAGTTAATGGTAGTGATATCAGATAAGTTTGAAATGTAGAAAGTAATGTTATAATAAGAGTGCATTTATCTTATTTATATTTAATTATTTTCATAATAATAATTATATTATTTAAGAGTTACTTAAGAGGAAAAGCTGAAAAATATTGTGTATCTTCCGTGTTTTAATAAGAGTGCATGGCTTTTTTTTGTATGAACAGCCAACAAAAATCTTCGCATATTAACAAAAGGTTAAAACTGAGTTAACCAAAAACAGAGTACAACATCAGTGACGGATCTAAAAAACTTTCACAGCGGTAACATTTAAAAGAAAAGGATAACGAAATCGAAAAAACATCAATTTTTTTCCAAAATTTACACTACCGCTGGAACGGCAAGGGGTAGAAAGGCTACCCCTTATAATAAGGTACATCCGCCCTTACACAACACCACACTAGAAAAACAAAAAAAATGCAAAAGAACCTACACACCATAAATTTTAAGTCATAATTACATCACTACCACTGACTGCAAGACATGTCAGGGTACGTTGGGAGTCAAAACGAGGACCCGAGTTTACTTGGGAACGTGAAGACTCAATGCGCGAAAAATACCCGCATCTTTTTCCGGTTACCAATACTGCTTAAATTTCGGGACGAAATTTCTAAAAGTAGGGATACTGTAACATTTGTCGTAAAACGGGTTTCAAAACCCGCTTCGTTTAATAATCAAATATTCGGTTAAAGGTTCGTTGCGTATTTATTGTGCCGGTTATTTTAAATAATACATAATTAATAAATATTTTAGAATTTAAAAACCATAATTAATAAATAATAATAATAAAATTAAATAAAAGAACAGAACAGGGTAGCCGGGTCTCGAACCCGGGTCTCCCGCGTGGACACACACACATCACACCACTCCGCCACACACATATTTGTGTTCAAATACTTAAACAAATAACATTTATGGTAAAGTCAAAACTCGTAAATCAGCAAACCAGAACTCGAAATCGCCGGCAAAGACTGAGACTCCGCAATTGTTGCTACATTCCCCATGATTGAAACGCGTAAACTGATTTCGACATCAGTTATAACCGTTGCTTAACACACAATTGAGTCAAAACCGTTTCTTTTGAGAATTGAAATCATTGACCGTGACTTTGGCCTCTAAATCGAAACCGAGCAGCCTGTCCAACTTATAAATACCCACCCAATTCCTTGTAAACTTTTCGCTCAGAACCGCACTCTCTTCCTGAAGCTTTATTCCTTTCAAAGCACGTCGCCGGAGATTTTCGCACTCGCTGGAATATCGCCGGAATTTCTAACCAGAAAACCGTAGTTCTCCAAACCGGTATAATCATCTAAACCTCCTTGCTATCTTTTGATTAGTAAATTATTGGCTCAAAACAGTAATCAAAACTGTTTAATCAGTTTATTCAGTCGGAATCATTGTCGGGATTTTTGAATGATGAAAAAGATGAAGTTAAGTTAGTGTTTTAATACAAATAAAAACGGTTATTTAACCGGGTTAGACACACAGTCCAGCGGTGGACTGTGTGCAATTACAAAGCACACGTCCCGAGTTCGAGTCGCACATGTTTCCGATTTTCTGAAATAAAGCCAACACTTTTTAAACTTATTCAGATCAATTCACAGTATATATATAAAATGAATATAATCCAGTGTTTATGCAGATTAGACACACAGCCCAACTGGTTAGGCTGTGTGCACTCGAACCATAGATCCCGAGTTCGAGTCCGGGTTCTGTAACCAGTTTCGGCCATATTAACTCCTTTTTAATAAAAACTAAATAAGGTTAAAGTATGTTAGTATATATATATAATTAAAACAGAGAATATTTCAGGTTAAACACGTAGCTCAGTTTGTAGAGCTGCGTGCACGTATACGAGAGGTCACGGGTTCGAACCTCACTCGCCGCCTGAATTTCATGCTATCCGACCGGTCAGACCAGACAAGGTCAACATATTTTTTTTTAAATTTTGTTTTCTTATTTTTACTTATTAAATTGAAAAAAAAAATTATTTAATAAATACTTAAAAATAAAATTCCTAAGGTTAAAAATTTTCAATAAAACTCATAAAAATAAATCTAAAAATCTCACTAAAAGCACTACTTAAAAATATTAATTTCAAATAAAATTATTTATTTATCGAATTATTTCGTTATTATTTAGGTTAGTTTTCCCTCGTCGGTTGAATCATAAAATCGTGCGCATTCATCATTATCAAGGAACGCACCCACTGTGAGTGAACTTTTACAAATTCCCCTTTTTATTCACGTTTTTTGGTGTATCATGTGTCGTGTTATTCTTTTATTTTGTTTAAACACTTGTGCATACATCATATCCGTGATCAAATGTGTATTGATTGTTGTGTGAATTATATGTAGATTAAATTTATCATTTCAGTGCACGCATTTCATTAGGCCCATCAGTTCCCCGTGGGATACGGGTTGAGCATCAGGAGCCTCATTAGATCGGCTCCGTTTGATTGAGCCTTGATCTCAAAATACATCATCATTCATGTCATATACGCATCCAAAGTGGTTTGTGATTGTTTACATATATATGTTTGCTCACATGTGATTAATGCACGAATTTTCTTTAATAAATAAAACAAGAAATTAGTTAAAATGTTTTATCAAGGTTCACTCGTCAACTTTTGTTGACCCAAAATCTCCCCTGTTTTACACATGACAGGAAACACTTAGGATGGCCTAGAAGAATAAACAAGTTAATGCTTTGGAATAAGTATATAGTTTCGTTTCCCTTTGTAATTGTATGAATTTTGTTTTTGGATATTCAAGTTTGTAATTCGAATTTAATAAATATGAAACATCTTAGTAAATATCATGAGCTTTGGTGATAAACCAATTATGCCCCGACTTTTATTCCGCTACGGGTCGTGGTGTGACAGATTGGTATCAGAGCTTGTGACTATAGGGATATAGGATAGGTTATTAGACCCTTAGAGCCTATACTATAGTTGATTAAATTTTAATTGTTTATGCGTTACATACAAAATTCATGATGTTTGTATGTTTCATGTTTATTTTCACACCCAATATTATGCAAGCACGCTCACAAGTACATGTTAATATGCAATGCTCATCATAATTCATATCCTCATAACATATCATATATATGAGAGCACACACCTCACGATTTCCATGATTTTTGCAATGATTTTGTATTTTTCAAATCACATCAAAGTGAGTTTTCACGACGGGCATGTAGTAACTGGAAGGGTACGAGTACCGGTAGTCGGAACGTCCTGTCTAGGCTTGGCATTCGTATAAATCCAAAATAAAGGACCAGTTTGCCTACCTGGGGACTAACGATGAGAGTACGAAGGACCTATTAGGCCAAAGCATGCTATACCAAACATCGTGTGAGCTAACCCCACTTTGAGTTGTCATTGTGTCTACACCTGGACACCCTCCTACCATACATCTCGCAATCATGTTTTACGATTTTCATTCGGGTGGTGCGAGTGTTAACCCGCCGACACCAATGTGAATCCTACCAAGCCCAATAGTCATGGGGGCCCACATGACTACACAGGCAATGGTATGGGGGACATTTTGAGGCCCAAACATGAGCAAACCCAAGACATCCTATGGATGTAGTTAAATTATTTTCAGTTATGTTGTTTTCATTCTTTTTACGACACATGACACCTAGGAAATTCTTAAACTCATAATCTTCCTATATATGTTCCTGTAGATGTCGGCTAGGCAACTACGTGGAGGTAGAAAGTCAGGAAAGTCAAACGAACGCTTGGCCACAAAAATCGCTAAACAAATGGCCGCAGTGCTCCTGACATCGTGCTTCAAGTTCAACAAGCTCTCACCGCTAATTCCATCAACCCTCCCAACCAAGAAGACCAGGGCGTCGCCAACCCTCCTTCCAAAACCCCCAAGTGCACCTACAAACACTTCAAATCCTGCGATCCCCCAAAATATGAAGGGACCGAAGGTGTTACCGCCCTCCTTCACTGGTTTGAAGAAATGGAAAACACTTTCCTCAATTGCGATTGTCCCGAGGACCGTAAGGTATGTTACCCGACTGGAAGACTGTTTGGGGTAGCCCTTACCTGGTCGAACACGGAAAAGGGTAAGCGAGGAGTTGAAGATGCCATGGCCTTAACATGGGAAGAGTTAAGGGAACTCATGACAAGACGCTTCTGTCCAAGAAGCGAAATCAAAAAGCTGGAAGACGAATTCCACGCACTGAAACAAAAGGAAGGAGACCACACTTCATATAATAAGAGATTTCTCGAGTTGAACCAGATGATCCCCAATTTGTTCACCCCCTTGTACCGCTTAGTCGAACACTACATTCGAGGCCTCCCCTCGAAAATCCAAGATTCGGTTTTAAGCACTTCGCCTGCAACACTTGAAGCCGCAATGGAGTTAGCTACAGAACTCACGGAGAATCGCATTCGAAACGGAAAATTCAAAGATGAGAAGAAGAAAGCACCCATTGAGACCCCAACTCCGAACCATCCCGTCTCATCCTCGAAGTTTGCTGGTAAGAGGAAGCGAAATAGCAAGAATTTTGCTGTCACTCAAACCTACCCTCCTATCACTGCTGCACCAATCACCCAAATTGCTCCTCCAGCTGCACCATTCAAAAAGCCATACACTGGCCCACACCCAAAGTGCAGCCGTTGTCAATACCATCACCCTCCTGAAAACCCCTGCCAACATTGCACAAGTTGTGCCCGTGCGGGTCACACCATCCAAACCTGCCGTACCCTTCAACGAATGAACCGCAATCAACCTCCAACCCAAACCCAAAATCAGATAGTGGGCCAAGCCCAACAACCCTTACTTCTACCACCTGCACAACACGCAGCCCAACCTTACTACCAACCCAACTACCCCATGATGTAACCCATGCGAGCTTGTTTCAACTGTGGGGACCCAAACCACTTCTGGAACACTTATCCACGCCTAGTGAACATCATCCATGCCCAAGCTCACGCAAACCCGGTAAACCAAGCTAACCAAGCTCCCCCACCTGCCAGAGGGAGAGCTTTCAATATCAATCCCAACCAAGCCAGGGCTGACAACAACGTGGTCAACGGTACGTTTCTCATCAATGGTAGTTATGCAACTATATTATTCATTACTGGTGCGGATAAGAGCTTTGTGTCCTTAGAATTCGAACCTATCCTCGACCAACCTTGTGTTAATCTCATTGAATCTCTAACGGTGGAAGTTGCTGACGGAAAACCCACTTCATTAAATTCTATTATACGCAATTGTATTCTCACCCTAAACGATCACGATTTTCCAATTGACCTCATTCCTATGAAGTTTGGAAGTTTCGATGTTATAATCGGTATGGACTGGCTCAGCCAGCATCACACTGAGGTGGTGTGCCACGAAAAATTCATTCGCATTCCTCTTGCAGACGGTCAGACACTACGTATTTTTGGGGAAACCCCTTCGAAAGGACTCAAATTGATGTCCTGCCTTCAAGCCCGAAGTTATCTCCGCAAGAACTATGTCGCATTCCTAACTCACGTCGTCAAGAAGGGAAACAAGGAGAGGAAACTCGAAGATATCCCAATTGTGAAGGAATTCCCACTAATTTTCCCCGACGACATTTCAGGACTTCCTCCTGTGAGAGAAGTCGAATTTCGCATCGATCTTGTACCTGGCGCTACGCCGGTCGCAAAATCTCCTTATAGGTTAGCCCCATCCGAGATGCAAGAGCTGGCCAGTCAACTGCAAGAGCTGACTGACAAAGGATTCATACGTCCTAGCTCATCGCCTTGGGGTGCACCTGTTCTTTTTGTGAAAAAGAAAGATGGAACGTTTCGCATGTGCATTAATTATAGAGAACTCAACAAGTTAACGGTTAAAAATCGCTATCCACTGCCTCGCATTGATGACCTCCTAGACCAACTTCAAGGCGCCACCTGTTTTTCAAAAATCGACCTTCGTTCTGGTTATCATCAGCTTAGAGTGCGCGAAGAAGATATCCCAAAAACCGCCTTCCGGACTCGTTATGGTCATTACGAGTTCATGGTCATGCCCTTCGGTTTAACCAACGCCCCCGCTGTCTTCATGAATTTGATGAATAGGGTATGCAAATCCTACCTCGACCGTTTCGTCATAGTCTTCATCGACGACATCCTTATCTACTCCAAGTCTAAATCCGATCATGAGCGACACCTTCGACTCATTCTTACACTCTTAAGGACTGAAAAGCTTTACGCTAAGTTCTCAAAATGCGAATTCTGGTTGGGAGAAGTACAATTCCTTGGTCATGTCGTCAATGACAAGGGAATTTATGTCGATCCTTAAAAAATCAAGGCAGTACAGGAATGGCAAGCGCCACGTACCCCCACCGAAGTTAGGTCATTTCTTGGTTTGGCTGGTTACTATTGACGCTTCATTGCCAACTTTTCCCGTATCGCTGTACCACTCACGGCCTTGACTCACAAAGGAAAACCCTTCATTTGGTGACCTAAGCAAGAAGAGGCCTTCCAAACATTAAAGCAAAGGCTTTGTGACGCACCTGTCCTTACACTCCCTGAGGGTTGCGATGACTTCGTGGTTTATTGCGACGCGTCAGGGCAAGGACTAGGCTGTGTATTGATGCAAAGAGGAAAAGTGATAGCCAAATAAGTTTAAAGTTAATTAGTATATATATATAATTAAAACAGAGAATATTTCAGGTTAGACACGTAGCTCAGTTGGTAGAGCTGCGTGCACGTATACGAGAGGTCCCGAGTTCGAACCTCACTCAGCGCATAGAAAACACAGTCTGACCGGTCAAGACCCGGTCAACGGTCAACGGTCAAAAAGTCAATTTTTTTATTTCTTTTTAATTATTTATTTAATTGAAAAATCATTTAAAAATACTTAAAAATAAGATTTTTAATGTTAGAAAATTTCCTTAAACTCACAAAAAAATAAATCTAAAAATTCTATTAAGAGCACTAATTAAAAATATTAATCTCAAATAAAATTTATTTATTTATCGAATAATTTTGTTATTATCTAGGCTAGTTTTCCCTCGTCGATTGAATCCTAAATTCGTGCGCATCCAACGTCATTAAAGAACGCACCCAACGTGAGTGAATCTCTATCGATTCCCCGTTTTAATCATGTTTTGGGGTGTATCATGTGTCGTATAATTCTTTTATTATATATATAAACACTTGTGCATACATCATATCCGTGATCAAATGTGTATCAAATGTGTATCAATTGTTGTGTGGATTATATGTAGATTGGATTTATCATTTTCAGTGCACGCATTTCATTAGGCCCATCAGTTCCCCGTGGGAGACGGGTTGAGCATCAGGTGCCTCATTAGATCGGCTCCGTTTGATTGAGCCTTGATCTCACATACATCATCATTCATATCATATACTCATCCAAAGTGGTTTGTGTTTGCTTATTTATATATGTTTGCTCACATGTGATTATTGCACAAATTTTCTTTATTAAATAAAACAAGAAATTAGTAACAATGTTTTATCAAGGTTCACTCGCCAACTTTTGTTGACCCAAAATATCCCCCGTTTTACACATGATACAGGTGATCCTGCTGAGACAAGAAACACATAGGAAGGCCTAGAAGAATAAACAAGTTTAAGTTTTGGAATAATTATGTAGATTCATTTTCTTGTAATTGTATGAATTTTGTTTTGAATATTTAAGTGTAATTTGAATTTCATAAATATGAAACATTTTAGTAAACATCATGAGCTTTGGTGATAACCCAATTATGCCCCGACTTTTATTCCGCTGCGGGTCGGGGTGTGACAGATTGGTATCAGAGCTTATGACTATAGGGATATAGGATAGGTTATTAGACCCTTAGAGCCTATACTATAGTTGATTAAAATTTTAAATTGTTTATGCGTTACATACAAAATTCATGATATTTATATGCTTTATGTTTATTTTTTTTACACTCAATGTTATGCAAGCATGCTCATAAATACATGTTATTATACAATGCTTATCATGAATCATATCCTCATAACATATCATATCCATGAGAGCACACACCTCACGATTACCATGATTTTTGCAATGATTTTTGTATTTTTCAACTCACATCAAAGTGAGTTCTCATGACGGGCATGTAGTAACTGGAAGGGTACGAGTACCGGTAGTCGGAACGTCCTGTCTAGGCTTGGCATTCGTATAAATCCAAAATAAAGGACCAGTTTGCCTACCTGGGGACTAACGATGAGAGTACGAAGGACCTATTAGGCCAAAGCATGCTATACCAAACATCGTGTGAGCTAACCCCACTTTGAGTTGTCATTGTGTCTACACCTGGACACCCTCCTACCATACATCTCGCAATCATGTTTTACGATTTTCATTCGGGTGGTGCGAGTGTTAACCCGCCGACACCAATGTGAATCCTACCAAGCCCAATAGTCATGGGGGCCCACATGACTACACAGGCAATGGTATGGGGGACATTTTGAGGCCCAAACATGAGCAAACCCAAGACATCCTATGGATGTAGTTAAATTATTTTCAGTTATGTTGTTTTCATTCTTTTTACGACACATGACACCTAGGAAATTCTTAAACTCATAATCTTCCTACATATGTTCCTGTAGATGTCGGCTAGGCCACTACGTGGAGGTAGAAAGTCAGGAAAGTCAAACGAACGCTTGGCCACACAAATCGCTAAACAAATGGCCGCAGTGCTCCTGGCATCGTGCTTCAAGTTCAACAAGCTCTCACCGCTAATTCCATCAACCCTCCCAACCAAGAAGACCAGGGCGTCGCCAACCCTCCTTCCAAAACCCCCAAGTGCACCTACAAACACTTCAAATCCTGCGATCCCCCAAAATATGAAGGGACCGAAGGTGTTACCGCCCTCCTTCACTGGTTTGAAGAAATGGAAAACACTTTCCTCAATTGCGATTGTCCCGAGGACCGTAAGGTACGTTATGCAACTGGAAGACTGTTTGGGGTAGCCCTTACCTGGTGGAACACGGAAAAAGGTAAGCGAGGAGTCGAAGATGCCATGTCCTTAACATGGGAAGAGTTGAGGGAACTCATGACAAGACGCTTCTGTCCAAGAAGCGGAATCAAAAAGTTGGAAGATGAATTCCACGCGCTGAAACAAAAGGAAGGAGATCACACTTCCTATAATAAGCGATTTCTCAAGCTGAACCAAATGATCCCTAATTTGTTCACCCCCTTGTACCGCTTAGTCGAACACTACATTCGATGCCTCCCCTCGGAAATTCAAGACTCGGTTTTAAGCACTTCGCCTGCAACACTTGAAGCCGCAATGGAATTAGCTACAGAACTCACTGAGCATCGCATCCGAAACGGCAAATTTAAAGATGAGAAGAAGAAAACACCCATTGAGACCCCAACTACAAACCACTCAGTCTCCTCCTCAAAGTTTGCTGGTAAGAGGAAACGAAACAGCAAGAATTTTGCTGTCACTCAAACCAACCCTCCTATCACCGCTGCACCAATCACCCAAATCGCTCCCTCAGCTGCACCATTTAAAAAGCCATACACCGGCCCACACCCAAAATGCAACCGTTGTCAATACCATCACCCTCCCGAAACTCTTTGCCAACATTGCACAAGCTGTGGCCGCGCAGGTCACACCATCCAAACCTGTCGTACTCTTCAACGAATGAACCGCAATCAACCCCAACCCAAACCCACCATCAGATAGTGGGTCAAGCCCAACAACCCTTACTTCTACCACCTGCACCACACGCAGCCCAAACTTACTACCAACCCAACTACCCCATGATGCAACCCATGCGAGCCTGTTACAACTGTGGGGACCCAAACCACTTCAGGAACACTTGTCCACGCTTGGTGAACATCATCCATGCCCAAGCTCAAGCAAACCCGGTAAACCAAGAAAACCAAGCTCCTCCACCTGCCAGAGGAAGAGCTTTTAACATTAATGTCAACCAAGCTAGGGCTGACAACAACGTGGTCAACGGTACTTTTCTCATCAATGGTAGTTATGCATCCATATTATTCGATACTGGTGCGGATAAGAGCTTTGTGTCTTTAGAATTTGAACCTATCCTCAACCAAACTCGTGTTAATCTCATGGAATCTCAAACGGTGGAAGTTGCTGACGGAAAACCCGTTTCGTTAAATTCTATTATACGCAATTGTACCCTCACACTAAACGATCATGATTTTCCAGTTGACCTCATTCCTATGAAGTTGGGAAGTTTCGATGTTATAATCGGTATGGACTGGCTCAGCCAGCATCACGCTGAAGTAGTGTGCCGCGAAAAGTTCATTCGCATTCCTCTTGCAGACGGTCAGACCCTACGTATTTTTGGAGAAACCCCTTCGAAAGGACTCAAATTAATGTCCTGCCTTCAAGCCCGAAAATATCTCCGCAAGAACTATGTCGCATTCCTAACTCACGTCGACAAAAAGGGAAACAAGGAGAAGAAACTCGAAGATATCCCCATTGTGAAAGAATTCCCACAAGTCTTTCCCGACGATATTTCAGGACTCCCTCCTGTAAGAGAAGTCGAATTCCGCATCGATCTTGTACCTGGCGCTACACCAGTCGCAAAATCTCCTTATAGGTTAGCCCTATCCGAAATGCAAGAGCTGGCCAGTCAACTGCCAGAACTGACTGACAAAGGATTCATACGTCCTAGCTCCTCGCCTTGGGGTGCACCTGTTCTCTTTGTGAAGAAGAAAGATGGAACGTTTCGCATGTGCATTGATTATAGAACTCAACAAGTTAACGGTTAAGAATCGCTATCCACTACCTCGCATTGATGACCTCCTAGACCAACTTCAAGGCGCCACCTGCTTTTCAAAAATCGACCTTCGTTCTGGTTATCATCAGCTCAGAGTACATGAAGAAGATATCCCAAAGACCGCTTTCCGGACTCGTTATGGTCATTACGAATTCATGGTCATGCCATTCGGTTTAACCAACGCCCCCGCTGTATTTATGGATCTAATGAATAGGGTATGCAAACCTTACCTCGACCGTTTCGTCATAGTCTTCATCGACGATATTCTTATCTACTCCAAGTCTAAATCCGATCATGAGCGACACCTTCAACTCATCCTTACACTTTTAAGGACTGAAAAGCTCTACGCTAAGTTCTCAAAATGCGAATTCTGGTTAAGAGAAGTACAATTCCTTGGACATGTCGTCAATGACAAGGGAATACATGTCGATCCTTCAAAAATCAAGGCAGTACAGGAATGGCAAGCGCCACGTACCCCTACCGAAGTAAGGTCATTTCTTGGTTTGGCTGGTTACTATCGACGCTTCATTGCCAATTTTTCCCGTATTGCTGTACCACTCACGGCTTTGACTCATAAAGGAAAACCCTTCATATGGGGACCTAAACAAGAAGAAGCCTTCCAAACTCTAAAGCAAAAACTTTGTGACGCACCTATCCTCACACTCCCTGAGGGTTGGGATGACTTTCTAGTATATTGCGACGCATCAGGGCAAGGGCTAGGCTGTGTATTAATGCAAAGAGGAAAAGTGATAGCCTATGCTTCTAGACAACTCAAAGTTCATGAGAAGAATTACACCACCCACGACCTGGAACTTGGAGCCGTTGTGTTCGCTCTCAAGATATGGAGACATTACCTATACGGTACCAAGTGTGAAATATACACTGACCACAAAAGTCTCCAACATATCTTCAACCAAAAGGAGTTGAATATGAGGCAACGAAGATGGCTCGAACTTCTCAACGACTACGACTGTGAAATTCGGTATCATCCTGGCAAGGCAAACGTAGTGGCCGATGCGCTCAGTTGAAAAAGTTATGCGAACTCCATTCGTCTTCTATGTTCGCAAATCATAACCGACATCAAAGATCGAATCCGAGCAGCTCAACATGTTTCTGTAACAGAAAATGACGTACGCGATGAGCTGTCGTGTGGAGCTGAACTAAAAATCGAAACCAAATCCGATGGTATTCTATACTATTTAAATCGCATATGGATTCCTGATCGCGATAACCTTCGTGATTTCCTCATGAATGGGGCGCACAAAACACGATACTCTGTACACCCAGGAGCCGACAAGATGTATCAAGACCTACGATACACCTACTGGTGGCCGGGCATGAAAAAGGATATCGCTGTTTTTGTTTCCAAGTGCCTTACCTGTTCCAAAGTAAAAGCTGAACATCAAAGACCTTCAGGACTTCTAGTTCAACCCGAAATACCTGTATGGAAGTGGGAAAACATAACCATGGATTTTATTACCGGGTTACCTCGCACCTCCAGTGGGTATGACACCATATGGGTAATAATCGATCGTCTTACAAAGTCATCTCATTTCATTCCGATTCGCGAGGACTTCAAGAACGAGAAGTTAGGTCGTATCTACATCAGCGAGATCGTAAGCCGTCATGGTGTACCTTTAAGCATAATTTCAGACCGTGATGGTCGTTTCACTTCACGAACATGGCGAGCCGTACAAACCGCCTTGGGTACACGATTAGACCTCAGTACCGCTTTTCATCCTCAAACTGATGGTCAATCTGAACGCACCATCCAAACCCTTGAATACATGCTGCGAGCATGCGTCATAGATTTCAAAGGGAACTGGGACGCGCATCTACCATTAGTTGAATTTTCGTACAACAATAGCTATCATTCAAGTATCGGCATGGCTCCTTTCGAAGCTTTATATGGTCGTAAGTGCCGATCTCCAGTATGTTGGCACGAAATTGGGGAATCACAAATCACCGGTCCAGAATTAATTCAAGAAACAACCGACAAGGTCATTCAAATTCGAAACAATCTTCTAGCGGCTCAAAGTCGTCAAAAGAGTTATGCAGACAAACGACGAAAGCCCTTGGAGTTTGACATTGGTGATCAAGTACTTTTAAAAGTATCACCGTGGAAGGGAGTGGTTCGTTTTGGCCAGAAGGGCAAGCTAGCACCACGCTACGTAGGACCTTTCAAGATACTCGAAAGAGTAGGTCCTGTAGCATACAAGCTTGACCTACTAGAAGAGCTTAACAGAATTCATCTCACATTCCACGTATCAAACTTGAAGAAGTGCCTCGCCGATGAAAACCTCCATATTCCCTAGAAGACATTCAGATCGATGAATCTATGCACTTCATTGAAAGACCAGTAGAAATCATGGACTTCGGAGAGAAGCGTTTAAGACGAAGTCGTATTCCAATTGTCAGGGTACGTTGGGAGTCAAAACGAGGACCTGAGTTTACTTGGGAACGTGAAGACTCAATGCGCGAAAAATACCCGCATCTTTTTCCAGTTACCACTACTACTTAAATTTCGGGACGAAATTCCTAAAAGTAGGGGATACTGTAACATTAGTCGAAAAACGGGTTTCAAAACCCGCTCCGTTTATCAAAAAAATAACCAGTTATAAGTTTCGTTGCGTATTTATGGTTCATATTAATTTTAAACAATACGTAATTAATAAATATATTAGAATTTAAAAATCATAATTTATAATTAATAATAAATAGTGAATAAAAAAATAAATTGGAGACGCCGGGTTTCGAACCCGGGTCACCCACAAACACAAGCACACAACACACCACTGCGCCACACAACTTTCTTTGTGTCAATACTGAAATAAATAATACTTAAAGTAAACCCGAATTCAAAACCGGAAATCACCGCGCACTCATAACGCTAAATCGCCGGAAAAAGACTAAACTCCGCAATCTTGGCTGTTTTTTCCTTTGACTGAAGCGCATAACTGCTCACGACATCAATCATAACCGTTGCCGGCAGTCAATTTCGGTCATAACCACCGGAAACCTTTGACCGCGAATCAAGACTCAAATTCGGACCCAATTCATCCAGTTCTTCCTTATAAATACTCACTCAAACCTCCTGTAAACCTTTCGCTCGGAATCACACTCTCTTTCAAAGCTTTAGTCCTTTCAAAGCTCGTCGCCGGAGATTTTCATTTTCGCCGGAATCCTGCCGGAATCACTAATCAGAAAACCGTATTCATTCATCAGACGGTATAACTGTCTAAACTTCTCTGCTATCTTTTGATTTATACTTTAATCGTTCAAACCAATAATCAAAACTGTTAAAACAGTTCATACAGCCAGAAATCGCAAAAATCAGAGCCGACGAACACTGCCGGAAATCTGAAGAAAACGCTCCGTCTTGGTATACCCTATCACTTAATCTTCTTTCCATTTCAAACAAGTATAAGTTATGATCGATTAACCAGAACAGTCGGATTTCACTGTTCTGTAATTTTTAAGCGAAGAAGACGAAGATGCAAACGTGTATTTATATAATTAAAATCAGATATTCAAACGGGTTAGACACACAGTCCAGCGGTGGACTGTGTGCACAAACAATACACACGTCCCGGGTTCGAATCGCACACGTTACCGACTTTCAGAAATAAAACCAACATTTTTAGAACTTAATCAGATCAAGTCACAGAATGTTTATAAGAGTAATATAATCCATTAGTTTAACAGATTAGACACACAGCCCAACTGTCACACCCCGACCCGCAGCGGAAAAGGTGATCGGGGCATGATTGGGTTATCATCAGAGCTCATGACATTTATTATGACGTTTCATATTTATTATTACAATTTAAAGGGAAACATACAATCATAATTACATCATGTTCTACACATCATTCTAGACTTCATTATTTTCTTCTAAGGCATTTCCTATGTTTTCCTTGCTTCATCCTGTTCACCTGTATCATGTGTAAAAATGGTTTTTGGGTCAACAAAAGTTGGCGAGTGAATCCTATGAAAAACATTTAAACAAGTTTATTGAATTGATTATTAAATAAAGTGCATAACCACATATGAGTAAATGTAAATGTAAATATATTCACAAAACACTTAATATTTAATAATGCACACACATACAATAATTGATCGTTTTGAGGCACGCGTTGTTCAACTCGTCTCCCACGAGGAACTGATGGGCCTAATGAATGAGTTTTGAGGCACGCGTTGTTCTACGAACTGATGGGCCTAATGAATGAGTTTTAAGGTACGCGTTGTTCAACTCGTCTCCCACGAGGAACTGATGGGCCTAACAAATAATTTGCATACAACTTTGACAATAAGTAATACATAGCTACAACCAATATTTACATTCTAAGTTTAAATCATAATATGGCATGGCACGAGTTTAAATAAACGAGTTAGTTTTAGTGACACATAATACACCCCAAAACGTGTAATTAAAAAGGGAAGTTGTAAGATTCACTCACAGTGGGTGCGTTCGGTTGATGATGTTGAATGCGCACGAAGTTGGATTTAACCACGAGTGAAACTAACCTAGATAATAACATAATGGTTCGGTAAATAAGCGGATTTTGTTAATCAATTCTAGTAGGATTATTGGATATATTTTTGTGAGTTTAAGGCTATTTTCTAACTTTAAAAATGTTATTTTTAAGTATTTTTAATTTAAATAAATAAATAAAAGTAATAAAAAAATGTTGATTTTTGACTGTTGACCATTGACTTGTTGACCGTTGACTGTTGACTTGTTGACCGGTTCGGTCGGTTATATGTGTGCGCTGGGTGAGACTCGAACCCGTGACCTCCCGTACGCGTGCACGCAGCTCTACCAACTGAGCTACGTGTCTAA
Organism: Scalesia atractyloides; assembly: GCA_947069175.1. Lineage (NCBI taxonomy): Eukaryota > Viridiplantae > Streptophyta > Magnoliopsida > Asterales > Asteraceae > Scalesia > Scalesia atractyloides. The sequence continues at coordinate 4,083,939 of CAMTDV010000029.1, forward strand.
CCCGAAATATTTCTGTTTTTAATTATATTTATATACTAATTTGATTAATCCGAAAATCATTTATTTAAAAACGATTTAATTGCATAACTCGGTGCTCGCCACAGGTCTCGAACCCGGGACCTGTGGTTTAGTTTAGCACACAGTTCACCGTTGGACTGTGTGTCTAACTTGGTAAATATTCTGGTTATTATCTAACTTGGATTGAAGTTAGTAACAGTCTAACAACGGATTGAAACGGAAAGAGTCGAGGTATTTACCGTGTAGATGAAATCTCGGTTTTCCGGCGACTTGCAGAGATTTTCCGGCGAGTGAAATTACGTCGAGAATTTGTGTGATTGTGAGCGAAAAAGTTAACAGAGGCTTGTGGGTGTATTTATAGGGAAGAACATCGATGAATTGGGTCCGATTACCGTCTTGATTCGTCGGTCAATAATTTCTCCGGCGGTTATGACTGATATCGCGGACGGGACATCGGTTATAACCGATATAATAGTTATTATACGCGTTAAGACATAAGAAACCGATAGTGAAAGGCGAAATCGTCGGGATTTCCGACGACCGTGAATTGGGCGCGTCGATTTGAATCGAGATTGTGATATTTGAATTAATTGTTTTGATATGTTACTAAAGAACACAAGTGGCGGAGTGGTTGGATGGATGAGAGTTAAGTCTTGGCTGACCCGGTTGACCCGGCTGACCCGGGTTCGAATCCCAGCTTCAGCATTTTATTTTTAACTCACTATTTTTAATACTTTTTCAAATATAACTTTTATATTCTAATATACTTATTAATTATGTAATGGTTAATATTAATTTCAGCATTAAATACGCAACGAAATTTTTAACTGGTTGTTCGGTTAATAAACGAAACGGGTTTGGTAAATCCGGTTTTTGACGGATGTTACAGTATCCCCTACTTTTTAGAAATTTCGTCCCGAAATTTAAGTAGTGGCATATTTGTCTAAAAAGGATGGTGTTTAATTTGACAGTTACATACATAGAAAGGAGTAAGAGTTTATTATTTTTTATTTTTTTTTTGTTTGAGGCGGTAACGTTCCTTGTAAGGGTTGAGTACCCTGCTACGGGAATCGTTTTTTGTTGCCTACGGTAATGAATATTGATAAACAGAGTTGACTGATTAAATATGATTTCATGCGCAAGAGTTTTGGTATGTTTGGAAAGATAAAGTTATATCCTAAAACAAAACTTCTAATACTACAACCTACATGGAACTTCTCATAACCGCCTGACAATGCCTCTGATCCTTTGACAAGAATACTTATATATAGGAAGTACCAGCGGCGTATCCACCATATTCTTGTCAAATTTTCATTGGTTTTATCAATAAGTCATGATTGGTTCTATGATACGACTCTAAAACATAAACAAACACAACACAACCAATGCTTGAGTCTTAGTTCAGATAGTATACACGTTTGAATGGTGACAGTACCTCTCTCGTTTGTTATGATGGAGAGGTTAGTCTATGTGGAAAATGGAACACAATCCAATTTCTTTAAATGATAAGATGATATGAATGCTGCATCAGTGAGTATAACACAAACTTCAACCAAAACAATACTAAATCCTACATGGAACTTCTCATAACCGCCTGACAATGCCTCTGATCCTTTGGCAAGAATACTTATATATAGGAAGTACCAGCGGCGTATCCACCATATTCTTGTCAAATTTTCATTGGTTTTATCAGTAAGTTATGATTAGTCCTATGTGACTCTAAAACATAAATAAACACAACAACCAATGTCTGAGTCCTAATTCTGATAGTATACATGTTTGAATGGTGACACAATCCAATTTCTTTAAATAATGAGATGATATGAACGCTAAATCAGTGAGTATAACACAACTTCAACCAAGACAATACTGAATCCTACATGGAACTTCTCATAACCGCCTGATAATGCCTCTGATCCTTTGGCAAGAATACTTATATATAGGAAGTACCAGCGGCGTATCCACCATATTCTCGTCAAATTTTCATTGGTTTTATCAGTAAGTTATGATTAGTCCTATGTGACTCTAAAACATAAATAAACACAACAACCAAAGCTTGAGTCTTAATTCTGATAGTATACATGTTTGAATGATGACAGTACCTCTCTCGTTTGTTATGATGGAGAGGTTAGTCTATGTAGAAATGGAACATAATCCAATTTCTTTAAATAATGAGATGATATGAATGCTAAATCCGTGAGTATAACACAACTTAAACCAAGACAATACTAAATCCTACATGGAACTTCTCATAACCGCCTGACAATGCCTTTGATCCTTTGGCAAGAATACTTATATATAGGAAGTACCAGCGGCGTATCCACCATATTCTCGTCAAATTTTCATTGGTTTTATCAGTAAGTTATGATTAGTCCTATGTGACTGTAAAACATAAATAAACACAACAACCAAAGCTTGAGTCTTAATTCTGATAGTATACATGTTTGAATGATGACAGTACCTCTCTCGTTTGTTATGATGGAGAGGTTAGTCTATGTAGAAATGAGACACAGCTCGACTTCTTTAAATAATGAGATTGTAATACATTGAGATGTATGATAATATGAATGTTAATCAATGAGTATAAAACAAAATTGAAATAGTAATTTGCATTAAGATTCTTGGATAAGTTTCCAATTTATAACTGGGATACGGGAAAATTGCGATAACATAAAGAAAAAACGTAAAAACTAAGCGGTTGGAGTTGAATCTTGGTTTTTGGTGAAGGGGACTAGTTGGGTGGTTTCGTTTGGGCCATCATTATCTTCAATAGGATTGGCGTTGATGTTGAAAACTCTTCCTCTTGCTGGTGGCCTAGTGATTAGGTTTCCTTGATTTGCTTGGTTAACTGGGTTTGCTTGAGCTTGGGCGTTTATGATGTTCACCAATCGAGGGCACATGTTTCTAAAGTGGGTAGGGTCGCCACAATTGAAACAAGCTCGAACATATGGGAACATGGGGTATTGGGGTTGTTGGTATGTTTGGATCATGTTTTGAGTAGGGGGTGAGGTTTGGTTTTGAGGGGTGCGGCAAACCTTGCTCAAATGACCATAGCGTCCACAATTCGCACATAGTCGACAAGGTAAGGTAGATGGATGGTGATAAAAACAGGTGTTACATTGAGGGTGAGGTCCAAGGTAAGGTTTCTTATTGGGTAAGTTGAGTTGGGTGCTATTTGAGTGATTGGGAGAGCTTGGAGGGGTACGGCTTGTGAGACTGATTGATTACGTTGGGTGACAGCAAAAAGTTGCCCATCTCGCTTTCTCTTGGAAATGGGCTGGGAAGGGGATTCGGTTTGGGTGGAGTTTGAAGTTTCAGTTGATGCTTTATCCTTCTTCTTCTCCTCCTTGAAGTCTTTATTCCGTATACGGTTCTCGGTGAGCTCTGTAGCTAACTCCATTGCTGCTTCCAAATTTGCAGGTGTGGTACTTATTACAGGGTCTTGAATTTTTGAAGGAAGACCTCGTATGTAGTGCTCGATCAAACGGTAGAGGGGAGTGAACAAGTTGGGAACCATTTGATTTAATTCGAGGAATCTCTTGTTGTACGTGGTGTGGTCGCCTTCCTTTTGTTTCAACGAATAGAATTCATCCTCTAATTTCTTGATTTCACTCCTTGGGCAAAACCGTCTTGTCATGATTTCCTTCAACTCTTCCCAAGTCAAAGTCATAGCATCTTCAACACCTCGTTTGGCCTTCTCTGTATTCCACCAAGTAAGTGCTATTCCAAGTAAACGACCCGTAGCATATCGCACTTTGCGATCATCGGGGCAATCGCAATTTAGAAAAGTGTTCTCCATTTCTTCAAACCAATGGAGAAGAGTGGTGACACCTTCAATCCCTTCGTATTTTGGAGGGTCGCAGGATTTGAAATGCTTGCAGGTGCATTTAGTGGTATTTGGGGGAGGGTTGATAACATTTTGATCTTCCTGGGTGACGGAATTAGCGGTAAGGGCTTGTTGGACTTGAATTACAATGTTGGGTATTACGGCAGCCATTTGTTGAGCGATTTGGGCAGCCATGCGCTCACGGGCTTTTCCTGATCTCATCTTCCTACGAGCGAGACTAGAAGACATCTACAAGGAATACATATCAAGAGTATGAGTTGGATGTTTTTGGGATCATGTGTCGTATTTAGGAATGAACATTCATTAAATAAATATAGCAAAATAAATCTACTACATCCATAGGATGTCTTGGGCTTTGCTCGTAATTGGGCCTTGCATGCCGCCATACTTCACCTTCGTAATCATGTGGGCCCCCATGACTACCGGGTTTTTCATATGGTTCGCATGTGTTAGCTTGGTTACGTACACGAAAACCCGGAGAAAATCGAGAAATAAGTATGTAACATATGATATTCGGAATGTATCCAGGTGTGGACATGGTGACACCTCAAAGTGGGGTTAGTTCGAACGACGTTTGGTGTGGCATGCTTTGGCCTAATAGGTCCTTCGTACTCTCATCGTTAGTCCCCAGGTAGGCAAACTGGTCCGTTATATTGGATTTATACGAATGCCAACCTAGACAGGACGTTCCGACTACCGGTACTTGTACCCTTACAATTACTACATGCCCGTCGCAGAACTCACTTTGATGAGATTTGAAAAATGAAAAATGCGACAAAATCTTGAATAACGGAAGTATGAAGATGATTTGAATATGTAAGCATTGAAATATGTATGATGAATATGTATGTAAGTATGTATGTTTGACTGTAAGTATAATCCACTATGTATCACAAAATGTAGTATCGGAAGTGTTTGCATGCATTTGTGTATGTAATAAATATGAAAGAAATAAACATCATGAGTTTGCATATAACCACATAAACAATTAAAATCTAATCAACTATAGTATAGGCTCTAAGGGTCTAATAACCTATCCTATATCCCTATAGTCATGGCTCTGATATCAATCTGTCACACCCCGACCCGCAGCGGAAAAGGTGATCGGGGCATGATTGGGTTATCATCAGAGCTCATGACATTTATTATGACGTTTCATATTTATTATTACAATTTAAAGGGAAACATACAATCATAATTACATCATGTTCTACACATCATTCTAGACTTCAATATTTTCTTCTAATGCATTTCCTATGTTTTTCTTGCTTCATCCTGTTCACCTGTATCATGTGTAAAAATGGTTTTTGGGTCAACAAAAGTTGACGAGTGAATCCTATGAAAAACATTTAAACAAGTTTATTGAATTGATTATTAAATAAAGTGCATAACCACATATGAGTAAATGTAAATGTAAATATATTCACAAAACACTTAATATTTAATAATGCACACACATACAATAATTGATCGTTTTGAGGCACGCGTTGTTCAACTCGTCTCACACGAGGAACTGATGGGCCTAATGAATGAGTTTTGAGGCACGCGTTGTTCTACGAACTGATGGGCCTAATGAATGAGTTTTAAGGCACGCGTTGTTCAACTCGTCTCCCACGAGGAACTGATGGGCCTAACAATAATTTGCATACAACTTTGACAATAAGTAATACATAGCTACAACCAATATTTACATTCTAAGTTTAAATCATAATATGGTATGGCACGAGTTTAAATAAACGAGTTAGTTTTAGTGACACATAATACACCCCAAAACGTGTAATTAAAAAGGGGAGTTGTAAGATTCACTCACAGTGGGTGCGTTCGGTTGATGATGTTGAATGCGCACGAAGTTGGATTTAACCACGAGTGAAACTAACCTAGATAATAACATAATAGTTCGGTAAATAAGCGGATTTTATTAATCAATTCTAGTAGGATTATTGGATATATTTTTGTGAGTTTAAGGCTATTTTCTAACTTTAAAAATGTTATTTTTAAGTATTTTTAATTTAAATAAATAAATAAAAGTAATAAAAAAATGTTGATTTTTGACTGTTGACCATTGACTTGTTGACCGTTGACCGTTGACTTGTTGACCGGTTCGGTCGGTTATATGTGTGCGCTGGGTGAGACTCGAACCCGTGACCTCCCGTACGCGTGCACGCAGCTCTACCAACTGAGCTACGTGTCTAACCCGAAATATTTCTGTTTTTAATTATATTTATATCCTAATTTGATTAATCTGAAAATCATTTATTTAAAAACGATTTAATTGCATAACTCGGTGCTCGCCACAGGTCTCGAACCCGGGACCTGTGGTTTAGTTTGGCACACAGTCCACCGCTGGATTGTGTGTCTAACTTGGTAAATATTCTGGTTATTATTATACTTAACATCTTACTGAGTTAACCCGGTTCGGTTTAAAAAAAAAGGCATTTTATTGCAGCGAATGTGTGTGTGTCAAGGATCGAACTCGGGACGTTTGCATATTGTTTGCACACAGTCCACCGCTGGACTGTGTGTCTAACCCGTTCATAATATCGATTTTAATTATTCTTATAGCATACATGACTTCGTCTTCTTCGTTCATCACAGACATCGGTCAAAGCAATTGTTTCTTGTTTAATTCGTTTAACGAATAATATGAACAATTGAAAAGTATTGAACCGAAGAGTTTGGGGAAAGAAAGTACCGAACAGATCGTCTTCTTCAGAAAACCGGCAAAGATCGTCGGCTCTGTTTTGGGAGCTCCTTCTGTTCGAATTTAATAACCAGTTTGGATGAGTTAGATATGAAATTGAACCACTGAGTAACGATTATCAGTAGGTTACACGATCATACCGGTTAACAGCGAGATTCTGAAACTTTCAGAAGTTTTCCGGCGAAAACAGAAAATCCGGCAATGACGTCTGGGGTTGATTCTAGTGGTTGGATTGAAGTTAGTAACAGTCTAACAACGGATTGAAACGGAAAGAGTCGAGGTATTTACCGTGTAGATGAAATCTCGGTTTTCCGGCGACTTGCAGAGATTTTTCGGCGAGTGAAATTACGTCGAGAATTTGTGTGATTGTGAGCGAAAAAGTTAACAGAGGCTTGTGGGTGTATTTATAGGGAAGAACATCGATGAATTGGGTCCGATTACCGTCTTGATTCGTCGGTCAATAATTTCTCCGATGGTTATGACTGATGTCGCGGACGGGACATCGGTTATAACCGATGTAATAGTTATTATACGCGTTAAGACATAAGAAACCGATAGTGAAAGGCGAAATCGTCGGGATTTCCGACGACCGTGAATTGGGCGCGTCGATTTGAATCGAGATTGTGATATTTGAATTAATTGTTTTGATATGTTACTAAAGAACACAAGTGGCGGAGTGGTTGGATGGATGAGAGTTAAGTCTCCCAGCTTCAGCATTTTATTTTTAACTCACTATTTTTAATACTTTTTCAAATATAACTTTTATATTCTAATATACTTATTAATTATGTATCGTTTAAAATTAATTTGAGCATTAAATACGCAACGAAATTTTTAACTGGTTGTTCGGTTAATAAACGAAACGGGTTTGGTAAATCCGGTTTTTTACGGATGTTATACCAACTGGTTGGGCTGTGCGCACTCGAACCAAAGGACCCGAGTTCGACTCCGGGTCTCTGAAGCCGGTTCGGCCATATAAATCATTTTTAATAAAAACCAAATAAGTTTAAAGTTAATTAGTATATATATATAATTAAAACAGAGAATATTCCGGGTTAGACACGTAGCTCAGTTGGTAGAGCTGCGTGCACGTATACGAGAGGTCCCGAGTTCGAACCTCACTCAGCGCATAGAAAACACAGTCTGACCGGTCAAGACCCGGTCAACGGTCAACGGTCAAAAAGTCAATTTTTTTATTTCTTTTTAATTATTTATTTAATTGAAAAATCATTTAAAAATACTTAAAAATAAGATTTTTAAAGTTAGAAAATTTCCTTAAACTCACAAAAAAATAAATCTAAAAATTCCATTAAGAGCACTAATTAAAAATATTAATCTCAAATAAAATTTATTTATTTATCGAATAATTTTGTTATTATCTAGGCTAGTTTTTCCCTCGTCGATTGAATCCTAAATTCGTGCGCATCCAACGTCATCAAAGAACTCACCCAATGTGAGTGAATCTCTATCAATTCCCCGTTTTAATCATGTTTTGGGGTGTATCATGTGTCGTATAATTCTTTTGTTATATATATAAACACTTGTGCATACATCATATCCGTGATCAAATGTGTATCAAATGTGTATCAATTGTTGTGTGGATTATATGTAGATTGGATTTATCATTTTCAGTGCACCCATTTCATTAGGCCCATCAGTTCCCCGTGGGAGACGGGTTGAGCATCAGGTGCCTCATTAGATCGGCTCCGTTTGATTGAGCCTTGATCTCACATACATCATCATTCATATCATATACTCATCCAAAGTGGTTTGTGTTTGCTTATTTATATATGTTTGCTCACATGTGATTATTGCACAAATTTTCTTTATTAAATAAAACAAGAAATTAGTAACAATGTTTTATCAAGGTTCACTCGCCAACTTTTGTTGACCCAAAATATCTCTTTTTACACATGATACAGGTGATCCAGCTGAGACAAGAAACACATAGGAAGGCCTAGAAGAATAAACAAGTTTAAGTTTTGGAATAATTACGTAGTTTCATTTTCTTGTAATTGTATGAATTTTGTTTTGGATATTTAAGTATAATTTGAATTTAATAAATATGAAACATTTTAGTAAACATCATGAGCTTTGGTGATAACCCAATTATGCCCCGACTTTTATTCCGCTGCGGGTCGGGGTGTGACAGTGAATTCCTATACTTTCATGTCATCATACCCACAACAATGTTACTATGCATGCTCATTCACACTAACATTTATTTCCAACCCAAAGATTGCTTTGACTTTCATTAGTCAATTACTAATATGCATAAGACTTACATAAACAATCATATCATATCATTCCAAATTCACGTGATATCATTCATCATCATGTATAACACATAAACGATCTAACTTGTATCACGTGATTTCTATATCCTTACAAATGCATCCAAAACCCTAGTCATGCTTTAAATTTCAGAAAGTCAATTGTCCTACTTACACACTTTCAACATATGAACATGTACCCATCTTAATATAGTCGACCATACTAATGATACCATTTACATTTCATAATCATGGTGTAGGACACACATACAACCACATGATCAACTAATTACATACATACACATGTATGATCAATTCAACATATACTAACATTTTCATGATCTTACAATTGGCAACCACATTCAAGGTTAGCAATTTACATAATCTCAACATCATCCTTTACTATTAAGTCCACAAGCTATACATTTATTACATATCAATTTCTAAATTACTACTTAGCAACTAGTCCGACACATGGTGTGCACCACCATTCAAGCAGATAGTGTAAGCCACTAATACATACTTCTACCAATCTTAAACTCAAACAAAAACTTTCACATGGATTAATTCAAACGCATCTTCCTTATGTAAATTTACTAATACTCACAGTATTATCACATTCTAAACCTATTTACCAAGTTATTGTATACAATTTCATCTTCTAACTTCTCCTAGACGTTTCATCATACACTTGGTATGCGTACTACTTTTTAAGTGTATTGTACAAGTATTTCATACTTATCACTTTCATTCATCAACACAAGTAAACATCAAGTAATTTCCATATTATACTTGTCACACCCCAAAAACATCGTAGCGGAAATACAAACATAGTGATGACAGAAGTTGGTGTTAATAAGTATCTTCGTGGACGATGCACTATTCATTTTTAGACATTCAACTTAATAAAACATAATTTAAAGTTTAGATTTAAACACAACCACAACCACAACATAGTTAAGTTGTTTTGATCCTTATAGATCTTAGTACAAATTGGTCCCAAAATCGTTTTAAAAGTTGTCCAAATATTATTAACATAATATGTATCAACAACCACAAGATATGCCAAAATCCGAAGCCGGTCATTCATCTGGTGGTCCTTAGTGTTTCCCTAAAAATTGATTTGTATGTTTGATCATGCGTTTGTGATGAAAACCATGAACTAGAGCGTAAATCTCATTGTCTTGAATTTTGCTAGATCATAGAGCTGGAAATGTTTAGAGAGGGACAATCCGATTTAGATAATTCATAATGGGTACGTCGATCATTAGCAAATGTAGAGGGTCTGGATTGTAATAGTTGGTAATGAAAACAAAGCAAAATGGCGACCGATTGACCGGCCTACACATAACCAGAAGCAAAATGGTTTTTTTTTTGTTTTAATTGTTATGAAAAAGAATTTTTATTATCTTAAATATTTATCTTTATTGTTATTATTTCTTTATTATTTTTTTAACAAAGTAAAAAATAATAACTTGAGTAGTTGTTCGGCAGGCTGTAAAGATGTTTTTATATATAAGTACTATAATATAATATCAACTAGTGGGTTACACCCGTGTTTTGCGGCAGGACGATCCAATTTTTAATGAAAACGTAGACGCAATAGTAAAAATAACGTTAATGGCAGGTGAGGAGGTATGATCCTAAACGGTCATACCTTTGACTACATTTTATAAGAATAGCCTTGCATGCAACATGCAACGCGCGCGACCTCCAACAACTTTCAGGTCATACAATGAGTCTTGCGCACTTAGCGCAACGGTTAATTAGACCAACAACTTTCAGGTCATACAATGAGCCTTGCGCACTCAGCGCAACGTGAATTAGACCTACAACTTCAGGTCATGCAATGAGCCTTAGGCACTCAACGTAACGGTGAATTAGACCAACAACTTATGGGTCATAGAATGAGTCTTGCGCACTCAACGCAACGGTAATTAGACCAATAGCTTCTAGTCACACAACGAGCCATGTGTACTTGGCACAACGGCAAGTTAGACTCATGCGCGCAGATTACTAGACCCTGCGCATATCAACATCACTCTGAGCTGCAGATCCTAAAGCCTTGCAAGGACAAAACACACATGAGAAGCATCTCATAGTCTTGCGACAAAAGGATAAAACCCTAACACCCTACGTTGGCGGGAAAAACACTGACAGCCTCGCAGGAGGGGCAAGCACTAAGAGGTGTTGACCATTCCCAAGGGTACAAAGTGGCAGAGCTGTGACCAAGGGTTGGTTCGGCAGGTTGCGTGTGACAGTGTCTCAGACGTCAAGCTGCACACCAACCATATCTCTGCTAGTAATGTTCCACCTGCTCCACTTTCGGCTGGCAGGAGGCCTGACATCAGAGACGGTTGCCTTTACACGTGGCACCACTCAACATCCGAACAATACGATCCGAAGATACTTATTCTCACGCCAGAGTGTGGTCACGAGAAATACCACTCTTTTCCCCATGGCGAGACTAACGGCGTTGCTAGTTTTGCAGGTCAATCAAAGTGAGTAAATCTTGTAAAGTGGAGTGAACGGGCAACCTTTTTATGCAGAGACACCCTGGTTGTAACTTATATATTCCCTAAGTTCAACCGGTGCTTCTTCAGCAGGAATTCGTTTGATATTGATTCGGTTCATTAAGATACCAACACTTATCGAAAGAGAAACAAAAAAATCATGATACGACCAAAAAAATACCGAGATGTGTTTAAATCGATCGAAAACAATAAAAACGAATATCAATTCGTACTGACATTGTTCGGACAGTATTAGATCATTCGTTTTGTTACATGTACAACACATATTCGATTGAAACTTAAAGAAAAAAAACAAAGAATAGAAAAAAATAACAAAAAATTTATAAAAGACAAAAATTAAAAGATAAAAATCGCTAATAAAGATGATAATAATAAAATAATAATAATATAATAATATATAATAATAAATAATAATAATAATGTGTTAAAAGATTGTAATTATAGCCATTAAAAAAGAGTGAAGATGGAAAATCGACATTGTATTTGTCACATGGGTTAGTTGTACCATGAAAGCCATTCATTCACATGTAACAGAAAAAGCAAGTACGCTTGTAAGTTATGCATTTCACTTGTAACTTCACTTTTACTTATATCTTTTTTAACTTGTTGTACTAGTGTGACAAAATATCAAACATCCTATACCACCATGTCCTACTTTCTATATAAGCAAGCGAATGGATACATACAACAGTTTTAACATGTTCATTTTCCAAAAGGAAATATGGAACTTGGAGAAGAACCCAAAACCTTCATTAAATTATGGATTTTGGGCGTCTTCTCCATCTGCTATTGCTACTTGATTCCAGCTCGGATATCACGTGGCGTCCCACGGTTACTCTCTCTTCTCCCCGTCATCACCCTCTTCTCCATCCTCCCACTCCCAATCTCCACCGTCCATCTCGCCTTCCCCGCCTTCTTCTTCCTCGTATGGCTCGGTAACTTCAAACTCCTACTCTTCGCCTTCAACCGCGGCCCTTTATCTTCCACACCGCCCTTACCAATCCTCACTTTCATCTCCATTGCCCTCCTTCCTATCAATATTCCTAAACAATCTAATAACAAACTCTCGGATTCAGTTGATCCATCACACAAACCGATTCTGTTGGCTGTTAAAGCTGTGATTCTCAATGTAATGGTACATGCTTACAAGTACAAAGACAACCTTCCCTGGGCTGTGGTTATAATTCTCTATTTTACGCATATGTACATCGGTTTAGAGTTTTGGTTCGCCATCGCTGCTTTGTTTGTTAAGATTGTTATCGGATTCGATTTCAAAATCGAGCAGCAATTCAATGAGCCTTACTTGGCTACATCGCTTCAGGATTTCTGGGGCCGCCGCTGGAACCTTATGTCGTCTAGCATCCTTCGGGCTAGCGTGTACAATCCAATTCGCGCAATCTTTACGCCGGCTCTCGGTGCGCTAAGGGGGCAGATGTTGGCGATTTTCGTGACATTTGTGGTGTCCGGGATCATGCACGAGTTGATGTATTTATATATAATGCGTGTTCGGCCAACATGGGAGGTTTCATGTTTTTTTGTACTGCATGGGGTGTGTACGGCTGTTGAGGTGTCTGTTAAGAAGGCGGTGGTTAACGGCAGGTTTCAGTTACATAGGATGGTGTCGGGGCCGGTTACAGGGGCGTTTGTTATAGCGACGGGTAGTTGGTTGCTCATTGCACAACCGTTGAGGAATGGGGTGGATGCAAAGGTTATAAATGAGCACTCAATGATATTAAAATTGTTGGGTCTAAAGGGGCTTTGAACGTGTTTTACTTTTGTAGAACTGGGAAGTAATAATGATGAGAAATATTATTAGTTTAAGGGAAATGCTACATTGTATCAACAGAAATGCTACTTTGTAGCATGTATTTGTATGCTCTAGCTACAAGCTCGTAAAATGTTTGTGTAACAAAAAAAGGCGTAACTTGTTGCCCGTCTATCTTCTTATTTGATGTAAGTTAGCATGTATGATCGAAATTTTAATCTTATTATTAATTTTGGTAAGAAAAAAAAAAAGCTTCTATCTGTTAAATAATAGTAAGGTATTTTTTTCAGAATGGATACTTTGGGTTCAAATCTTGCATTTGTAATCCAACTCACAAACCACTACTAGAAAAAGCCTTGGTTTCTTTAAGACATGTTAATCACAATGTCATAAGAATTGAAACTTTTTTCTAAGCTGTGACGATAAAGGTGTCTCATCTCTATACAAGAATTTAATTCCTGCAAGATGCAGGTTACCCTAAAAATAGCTTTTTCGGACCAATTTTAGATCAAAATTTTTTGTCAGAAAAAGAGTTGTGTAATGATTTCCGCCCAATTTTAACCAAATTTGATTACGACCACTTTCCTACCAAAATATTTTCCGACTAATTTCTGACCAAAATTTTTCGACCACTTCCCAATCAAAATTTAGTTCAACTATTCCTACAAACTTCCGACTTGACTTTTTAATAAAAACACGCACACAATATTATCCATGTTTATGCGCTTCAAATACGAAAAAAAAAACAATACAATATAAGAATCGCATTTTCAAAATACAATACATTTTCAGGCACGAGTTGGTATTTCTTTACCTAATACTTGCTTGGCCAATATGAGAGGTGTGACATGGTCTTTTGTACTAGACGGGTTGTGTACGGCTATTGAGGTGGTTGTTAAGAACTCTGGCGTACCGACAACCAATGGTGAGGGGTAGTCGCCGAAGTGTTAATTGGTACATTAAAATCTCGAGTTACAAAGGGTGGTGTGGGGGCTAGTGGCGAAGCTTGATCACCGCAGGGGTGGAAAGTTATGGGACCCAATTTATATATTGTATGAATATTTAAGCAAAATAATTGGGCGCGATCCTATATAATTTTCAAATTTTTGGACAAAAAATCGGAATTTTACACTTATAACCGAAACATTGGGGGTGGGGGGACCCCGGTTCCCACTAAGTTGCATCACTGGTGGGGCTGCTTACGATGGTGTTTTTTTCTGATTGGTGTTTATTTGTGATTGGTGTGTGTTTGTTCTACGTGCGACCAATAACGAACAATGTGGATTTCAAGATCATAAATGAATCTACTCGTTGTGGTTTAACTAAAAAGTGTAATAACAGCCAACCACATCACTGTCACGTAGACAAGGGCTTTACTAACTCACCCTTCAAATATCACGTTTGGTTTAACTAATAATAAAATATAAGAAAATTGTTGATTGGTTGATGTGAAAAGGAGGGCCACACTTTTCTCCCTAACGCCCGCTAAAGGGGTTGGCAAACAACCCCCACCCCAATAACGGCTAACCACATCAGTGTCAAAGCAGACAATAGCTTTACTAATCCACCTATTAAATATCACGTTATGATTTGTCTAATAATAAAATAAAATGAAAAAGAAAATTGATAATTGATTGACATGGCCGCTAAAAAGGTTCCCCAACCATCCCCTGTATTAGCACCCCTACTACAAGACCTTAATGGCTTATGTGGAAGGGGTTGCTACTACTTCGCGACGCCTAGGCTAATTATATTAAAATCATTTTAGTCTAGTTAAGAGGAGTGAAATGTGACAAGTGTGTTATGTAGGAAGTAATAATACTCATTTGACATTTAAAAGAGTGAGATTGTAATAAGTGTATTATGTAGGAAGTAATAATACCTATTAGGAAAATTTATCCACGCGTTGTGGTGGGATTTGATTGGTATTGGTTTAATTCAACTGAAAAAGAAAACTAAAGTCGTGATATGTTCAAAAGGATGATTGTACGTGGTTTACATCGATCGAAAACGAATATCGTTAACAGGCTAACGGTTCCGATGATACCAATAACAAAATTTATACAAACAAAAATTTAACTAAAGAAAAAAAAACTTAACCATCGTTTATTTATAAACTATACTAAAATAAACTAAAGAATAAAATTAGTTAAATTATTAAATTTTGGATTTGTAAAACTATATAGTTAAGTAATAAAAGAATTATCTACTTAGGAATAGCCTAGTGGTGTTGGTGAATTAGATAAGATTTGGGATAGTAAGAGGTCATGTGTTCAATCCACATGGTATGTAAGTTTAGCTATTCAAAAAAATGTAATAAAAGAATTATTAGTTATAAACAAAATTAAGAAATGGAAGGAAGAAAAAAGAGATCAAATTAGAAAAATAAAAGACAAACTTATAAAGATATTGTGAGAAGGTGTTGAACTTTAAAAGCGTTGGTTGAAAAAAATTTGGAAGAAATTGCACACACCATTGAACCAATTTTAATTTTGTAAAAACAGCTTCTATTTTGCTGGAATTCTGTGATTGCTCCGTATGAATTAACAATGGAATCACTTCTATAAGTATATAAGTATATGTCTTAAATATTGTGTAAAAAAAGAATTTAATGGATGCCATGTGCCATCTGTTGATTGGCCAAACATAACCATTAATCAGTTAATGCAAAGTACTATTCAAGATCTCTTAGCAATTATATACGGTTAATACGAAAAGAAACAAATAAAAAAGAATTAGTAAAAACAAATAATAAAAGAAAAAAGACAGTTTAAAAAATAAAATATGTTAAAATTTGAAAGTGAATATATAATAGTAAAATATTATAATATTAAATAACTAAATAATAAAATATTAAAAACTATATATTATTATAAAAATAAAGTTACTGTTCATGATCTTCGTCATCAAATATATATACTAGGGTAATATTTTACACGTTGCGGCAGTACATTACCGTGAGCATTGGATCGGTATCGAGTCGGGTCGTTACACTATTTGAACGATACATGCACCCGGTATAGAAATCCGCACCTATTTTACATTGACAGAAAATAATTAAAGCGTACATCGACACGGTACTCATGTTCGTATAGAAAGCAACACCTGTTTTACATCCACATAGAACGATAAAAACTAACATTAGTACCAACACCGAGTTCAATATAGAAATCAACACGTGTTTTACATCGACATAAAACAATAAAAAAACGAATACCGATACCAGTATCGATGTTATTCGAGCGATATAGATCGGTTTAGATCGTGAAGGTACTAGAACCCAATTAATTTATTGTCACAGAAAGAAGTAATGTATTATTAAAATATAAATAAATTCTTAAAATTAGAATAAAATTAAATAGATAAATACAAAACAAAACCAAAACACTATTCATCAAGAGTTTTGTTTAATATGTATAAAATAATTTAACATTTAAAGAAAATGTCTATTAAATTGATTTGATAATAATAATAATTTAAAAGGAAATTGGTCATTAGTTTTGTAATATAGTAAAAGTTTACAGATTTAACAATAATAATAATTCATTAATAGAGAAAGAACACTTAACCCTGTGTAAACAAACACTACATTGGATGCAAGTCCCACCCTCTTTCACGGGGTGGTATGAGCACCTACAGCTGCTACGGTACATCGATTATGCTCTCATCTTTTAATAAGTTAAGAAAATTGCATAACGTTAGTGATGCTCTAATTTAACTATCGAAATACCATGATGTTTCAATCACTATCATTCATAAAATACCACAACTACATATCGATCCCCCTCTCTCTCTTTATACTTTAAAAGGAATTAATTACAAATACTCGTCTATACTTGATGCCTTTGATGGATATTCACATATGCGAATACGTATTGAGTTTCTGTCATATACTTCTTGATTTTTAGTTTGAACCAATAACATATAAGTATAGAGAACAACATAAAGTGTATACAAAACCAACGAGTCACATGTCAAGAAGTGAGAAGTTGCTTCAACATTATTAACACTTACACCACACCCCAAAGAGAAATGACTACTTTCGCATTTTTAGAGATAGAGAATTGAATATGTGACTTGTTACAGGGGTGGACCTACCTTATTGGTAGGGGTAGCCTTC
Source organism: Scalesia atractyloides (assembly GCA_947069175.1). Classification (NCBI taxonomy): domain Eukaryota; kingdom Viridiplantae; phylum Streptophyta; class Magnoliopsida; order Asterales; family Asteraceae; genus Scalesia; species Scalesia atractyloides. Next base: position 4,101,197 of record CAMTDV010000029.1, read on the forward strand.
GCTACCCTTTGGCGCTCTGACGGTAGTGTAAATTTTGGAAAAATTTGACGTTTTTTCAATTTCGTTACCCATTCTTTTAAAACGTTATCCCATATAAAAGTTTTCTAGATCCGCCTAGTAACCTGTTAACCATTCCATTGCAACTCTTTTGTTACCTATTCCCAACAACTAAAACTACGAAGACTTAAAAAGAATGAAAAACAAAAAACAAACCCAAACCACCATCTTCACCATTTCCTTTTCAACACTTCATCAACAAACAAACCACCACCACCACCACCACATGGGATCCATAGCTAACAACCTCATCATCTACATCTCATCACTAACCGCATCCCTTTCCTACTGCTACTTCATATCTTCAAAGCTCCCGAAAGGCCTTTTCCGATTCATCTCTCTCATCCCCATCCTCTCCCTCTTCACCATTCTCCCCCTCCGCTTCTCCTCCGTCTTCCCAACCGCCGTCGCCTTCTCATTCACCACATGGCTCACAAACTTCAAGCTCATCCGCTTCGCCTTCGATCTCGACCACTCTCCATTTCACCCATCCCATTCACTCCTAAAATTCATCACCATCACTTCATTACCAATCCGATCCAAAACCGCACATCATAACTCCACCAATTCGGTTCCGAATCGATTCGGATTCAAATTAGGGTTTGAGCTTCTCATCTTCTCCATACTTGTAAAAATAGTATTGAACTATCGAACTCAAGTTCATCAGAAGCTCGTATCGTTCATATATGGTTGGTTACTGTTTCTACTAATCGACATTGTCGCCGACATATCCAACGCTTTGCTGTTTCTTCTCACCGGATTAGAGCTCGAACCACCGTCCGATCATCCATACCTAGCCACATCGTTACAGAACTTTTGGGGACGATGGAACCTCTTGGTAACGAATACGCTGCGTCACACCGTATACAAACCCGTTCTGTTAGCATTTTGTAACTATAAATGGGCCCCACTGGCGGGCGTGTTGGTGTCGTTTCTTGTTTCAGGATTGATGCATGAGGTTTTTGTTTACCAGTTGTCACGTGCGGCTCCCACGTGGGAGATGACGTCGTTTTTTATGTTGCATGGAGTGTGTGTAGTGGTGGAGATGGTTGTCAAGAGAGGTTTGGATGGTGGACGTTGGCGGTTGCCGGACGTTGTGGCGTGGTTGTTGACGATCGGTTTCGTGTTTGTCACGGGTGTTTTGATGTTTATTCCGCCGTTTGTTAGAGAGCGTGTGGATGAGAAAATGATTCACGAGTTTAAAACGCTTGTCGATTTTATAAAATCTAAATATTTATGAATTAATAAGTGAGTCTAAACGTAGACCGTATGTTGTTTGATGCACATATTCTATGAGAAAAAATAGATACGTTTATGAATTAATAAAGTTATTAGATTTTAATTTTAATAAATAAAATAACAAAAAAAATGATTACATTGTTGTCTCTTACGAAATGTATCACGTTTTTTAAATTACCATGACATCGTTATGTTCACCCTCCTAACATGAAAAGGAAAGTAACTTCTATACGTTTTTGTAACTTATCACATTATTATAAAAATAATCATATCAATATCGTGGTTGAAAGAACAAGATATTATTATTTTTATTTTGTTTGTATTTTTTTAAATTTAAAAATTAATTCTCATTTTCCTTTTTTACTCTTTTATGATTCTACTTATTTAAAATTATAAAAACAAAACTAAGTTTTACTAATTTAAGTTATGTAATACACGAGATTCCAACCTAATTATTAATAATCATTTTTAACTAAGGTTGTAAATAAACTAAATGTTCAGCGAACATTTTGTGAACCGTTCGGCAAACACAAACAAATGTCACGTTCGTTAACTTCGATAATGCGTTCGTAAACATTCGTTCATGTTCGTTTGTTTATGTTGTTCATTAAATATTTTTTAGCAATTATATATTTTGACTGAACCTTTTGTTTTCTTTATTCTCATTTATTTAATTACCCAAACAAATAAAATATGAAACATGTCTCCACCTTGTTTGTGCATCACTCTACTTTGGATTTATTTATTATTCAAAGGTCTAGCGCGCTCCCTCTTACCATTCACCTCTAGTCACTGTTAACTTCGCCGATTTTATCTGTGTTCGTTTATGTTCGTGAACACGTTCCTTTCCTTATTGAACGAACACGAACATTAATTCTTGTTCGCTAAGTGTTCATAAACCGTTCGTGAACACATTATATTCTTAACGAACAAACACAAACAAGATGTTGTCCATATTCGTTCGATTCGTTTACGACCCTATGTTTAACCTTTTTGTAGTTATACTTCAAAATTGTTTTTATAGTCATATGGCCTTAATAAAAACATTTAAACAACAAATTTTAAAAGCTAGCTCAAAAAATCCAAATTCGAAACCTTATACGATTTATCCTAAATTCCGAACCTGGATTATCCTAAAATTCGGATATTTGAATTTGGTTAATCCAAATTTTTGGATGTGGATTTTAAGAAAGATTGTCCGAAACTTTAAAAAAAATAATTGATGTATACCGCAAACGTATTTGGATTCCAGTTTCCCTGTCGTCATGCATTTACATATCTAACAATTTGTGAAGGTTTTTGTGAAGAGTGGTAGTCTTTGTTTTTTTTTTCTTTTTATATCTTTTATGGTTTTTTAATTAATTGGTATTATTTTTCAATAGTGGTTGTCTTTGCTTTTTCTTTTATAGTTTTTTTTTTTGCTTTTAGTGGTTTTTTGTGTGTTTTTCAATTGTTATTATCGGAACCAATATTGATATTTGCTTTTATTGATTTTCGTTTTATGGTTATCGATGAGTAGAGCCGATAACGACCAAGGTCACGTCGCGTAGAACGGGGTAAAACGATCAAACTCATGTCGTATAACGCTGTGCGAAAACTATTTTGTTTTTTTTAATTGATATTGATATCGATATTCGCTTTTATAATTATCCGATGAGCGAGCCGATAACGACCAAAGTCACGCCGCATAACACGAGGGATAACCAATCATACTCTTGTTCCGTAGCGCAGGGGAAAACCCGGTATCGATCTTCGCTTTAATGGTTTCTGATGAGTCGAATCGATAACGACCAAAGTCACGCCACGTAGCATGGGGAAAAACGATTAAACTCCCGTCGCATAGCGCGGGGAAAAGCCTTTTTTAATTGGTATTATTGGAACCGTTGTCGATATTCGCTTTTATGGTTTAGCATGAGAAAAAATGATCAAACTCCCGGCGTGTCGCACGGGAGGAAAAACCTATTTTTAATTGTTATGATCGGAACCAGTATTGATGTTCACCTTTTTGGTTTTCGATGAGTCGAACCGATACCGACCAAAGTCGCCCTGCGTGAGTAGTACAAGGAAACGATCAAACTCCTGCCGCATAGCGCGGGAGGAAAAACCTAGTTCAAAATAAATTAGTGCACGTGTATGAATATGTTGGGATTTTTCGATGTTGGAAACTTTAAATATCGAATAAAGATTTAGTTTTAATCTATGCGCTAGTTTTGAGGCCGAAACATGCTAGAGCGATTAATTGGATTGGAAATATTTGTGTATTTTACAAACACACATATATACACACATACACAAAGTTTTTTTTCAAAATTTTATATATTATTTTTCAAACTTATTAATAAGATTGAATTTTGGATTAATTTTTCAAATAATTCAAAGATTTTAATTGGATTGTCCTATTCTTGACCCATTTTTTATGACTTTGACGATTACTGATTTTTGGTTCGAATAGGTGAAAATTTAATCTTGAGCTAGCGATTATCAATTAATCTTAATCGACGATAAATCCTGATTTTTACAGCAGTGACTTCATACGTCTTTGGATTCCAATCTCCCTGATGCCATCCATTCAAAATAAACAAGGGTATGCTTATGAACATGTGGAATTCTTAAAAATATAATTTAACAATTTAATTTATAAAAAAACAAAAATTTTACTTAATGTGTAGATAAAAATTAAAATGATTAATCAATCTAGTTTGTCAAAATAGTGAGTTGACTAAATGTAAAAACAGTCTAATAATATAATAAATATAGCTAACAAAAGTTTATTTTTTATAATATGATAAGTAACGTCATAAATTATAACTTTCTATAACTGGATTGGAAGTTTATATGTAATTTTACAAACTTATATATATATGTATATATATATATATAGGGTGAGGTTATTGTGAGAAAATTTAAAAGTGTAAGAAGTATAAGAAAAAATCTAAACCATTAGATATTTAATCTAATGGTTAAGATTATAGTGGCAATTCTGCAAATAATGTTGACTATTGAACTAACTAATTTTCTAGAGTAAGGATATAAAGGTAAATTTAATATTTTTAAATTAAGAAACTAACACTAATACACATGTAAAGTTTCTCCCTTCTTTTTTAAACATCAATAATTTTTATACGTAACTCTTTTTAAAAAAATATATATATACCATAATAACGATGTGTTTTTTATCTTTAATATGAGTACCATATTGATATACTTATGTAGAGTTATTTCTGTTTTTATATATTTAGGGTGTTATTTCTGTTTTGATTCTGATTAAAGTGTCTGTGTTATTTCTGTTATATTCAATGTTAGCGTGTTCCTTATAAGATGTGTGCCTTCAATATAAATGTTGTGGTGTTTTTATGAGTTATGGTGTTATTTTTGTTATATTTCTGTTCTATATAAGATGTATGCCTTGAATATACATGCTGTGGTGTTTTTATTAGTTAGAGTGTTTTTATTAGTTAGGGTGTTTTTATGAGTTATATTTCTGTTATTTATAAGATGTATGCCTTCAATATACATGTTGTGGTTTTTTTATGAGTTAAGTGTTATTTCAAATTCGAAAATCTCTACAATAACTGCCAAAAATCGGGTTGCATATATTCATTTCATAATTAGATTTTATTTGTTGAATTACACTTATACCCTTAAACTACCAAAATAAAAAGTGACACATGTCACCTCTATAATCTTTCTTATCCTTCTCACATTTTAAATTTTCTCACATGAACCTCTACCTATATATATATATATATATATATATAAAGTTTTTTTCAAAAAATCATTGAATCATATATTTACATATTCAAATATCTAACGGTTGTTATGATTTGTTGAATCTCTTTGTATTTTTGTCATAGCCGAAAGTATTTAAGTAATTATTATTTTTTATATCGCTTTATATCATAGTTTATTTTAGCTTTTTGCATATATTCGTATATGTTTGTAGATGTGACAACTTCAACCAATTTTATTATGAACTGTTCGATTGGAGTTATGTTTTGTCTCTAATAGGTCAAAAAGTTGGAACTTGAAAAAAAGTAGTCTAAAATGAGAAGGAAGATCAATTTTAAATTTAATGCAATTAAGCATATTTGGATTGTTATACTATAATCACAATGACATAAATTTTAATTCATCTTTGACACTAAGCTATACGTCTATACATAACAAATACGTAAATGATTACGTTAAGTCTCACAATTCTGTGTGGCAAATTTCTTGTAACCCTTTGAAAATTTTCCAAGTTATTTACCTTACGATATAATTATCTGAATCCAATTCTTTCCATTTATTGTTTCTCAACTGTTTATTATTTTTATGTTCGTATTTTCTTTATAAATATTTCATTTATTTGATATATTTTTCTCAACAATTACCTTTATTTTTTCCACTTATTTATTAATAACTATCTGATATCTTACGGTATCACACCTCGTGTAATCCAAGTGTTTCTAACTTAGTTTCATTACGTAATTTTTTTCTACCCGGTGAAGAACTGATTTCATACACAACCCCGGAACCAGGTATATCAGGTATGATTATTTTATGCTAGAAACCGAAACCGGTTATTTCAATACCTGGTATAAGTGATACCCGATGTCCCGAACTAATCCAGTAATTTTACGGGTAGTAGCGACTTAAGTTTTACACAAGGCCCAACGGAAGTTATTGGGCCAGAAGACGAAACCCGTTAAAGGAGTTAATCGGGTCGGGTATTCAGAAGGTAGTTGATAAGTTAAAAATCTGTTTCAAGGGGAGCTCCGAACAACCACAAAGAACCGTCGCCGGCCACCGGAGATCAGGTCCGTTATATTTTCTTTCATGAATTATATTATCGATTCGAGTAATATTATTTTTTAATGTTTTTTCTTCTAATAATTCGATCTGTTTTTATGATTTATTAGATTTAATTTGATTGGTGATATCGATCTAAACATCATGGGGTTTGTCGTTACAACCCTAACTTTCATCGTGATCGGGATCATTACCTGCTTTTGCACGCGTGTCTGCTGCAATAAGGGCCCTTCTGCGAATCTGTATGTTTTGGTTTTAATATGATTTATTTTCAGATTTGATCAATGTTTTGTTGTTGTTGTTGTTGATATACGTATATATGCACAATTACACACACATGTATTGTTGGCATTGATTGGAAATGGGCTTAATTTGTGATTGATATTTGTTTAATTGAAATTAGAGACTCTGATCTTGTTTTTTTCGGTTTTGAAGACATTGATTGAAAATTAAGGAATATGTAGACATGCCTTAACCTTTAGAATTTGGTTAGTCAATGGTATAAACTTATTCAAATTATTATTAGGGTTCCTCAATCTTCCATCCTAATGGAGTTTTGTGATCAGAAATAAATAAGAATCAAATCCCAAACTAAAAAGATTCAAACCTTCAAGTGTCGGAGGTCCATAGTTGTTCGCGACAAATAGCGATAAGGTCCTACATAGCGATAAATAGCGATACACTAGAAAAAAAATTTTATATGTATGTTATATCAAAATACCCTGGTATCCACGCTATTTTACATGTATATTTAACAAAAACCTAAAATCCAGCTAATTTTATTATAGCTATATTTAATCGTATTTATATTTTTTTAAGAATAATAAACTTAAATCCCGCTATTTATGGCTACATACCATGTAGCGACATTTGACCTATACGCTATGCTATTCGCTATAGCAACCGTGGAGTTCCTCTAGCGACTAGCAGAGGCGTTCAAATCTAAAAAAAATGGTGTGCGCCACCACTAGGCGTCCCCTACGATCACATGAGCGGTTCTTGATAAAAATGACCATGTGTCTATTTTAAAAGTTCCCATTGTAGCTAGTTTGCAATCACATGAGCGGTTCTTGATAAAAATAACCATTGAATATTATGCTTTTCTATTCGGCTACAATGGCTTTAGTTCTCAGTTCTCTGCGTTTTCTTTCATTGATTTGAAAAGTTTATGATAATATTGGCATGTGACATTATAACATTATAGTTATCCGACATATCCATGTAACTTATAAAACTTTGTGCAGATTCCACCTTACATTGGTGATTACTGCTACTATATGCTGTTGGATGATGTAAGTTTGTCTCTTTATCCTTATGCAAGTTTTTTATAAATATATATTTCATAATCTTTGAATCCCTTTATCTCATATGTGGGTCAACTGTATGAGTTTGTAGAATCGCATTTTGTTATCAAGATAAAACATTGATTTATGATCTTATTACATGGTTAGAGGATATTCTACTGAACAGCCGTTTTGAGTTATCTTCTACAGTTACATGATTATGGTGTTCCATAGACATATAAAATAGGAATACATATGACTGCAAGAAACAGAATTAATGCGTTTTTTTGCGAGTTAGAGCTGGCACCTAGGTAGCATCACTGGAAGGTTAGTCTGTACCACATGGATTGTAGTTTTAAAAATTAAAACATCAGCCAAAATTTGTGATAGCTGCATAAAAAGGTAATCATTTTTGGTCTTTCTATTTGAGGTAACCAACTTCTTTTAGACCAGAAAGAAACTTCAATGTCTCAAAAAAGTCAAGATTTTTTTTATTTATTTAGCAGTATGATCTATAATAAGACGATTCGGTAACTTTGACCAATTTGACCTTTCTGATGTGATGCATGGAAACCAATTATCTTAAGTAATTACCAAAAATTTAAGATTTTGAAACTTTCATGGGTTCTTTTTCTGGGGTTACATAATGTTGGTAGCTTTGACCATATCTACCTCTATCCGACTGTAAACGGTAAACCAGTTAGTTATCTTAGATAGTTACCTTAAGTTCAAGATTTTGACACTTTGATGGTTTCTCTAGGGTTAAAAAATTGGTCACAGAATTAAAAGTTGACCAAATTTGATTATCTTTTTATGCAATTTGCGCTTTTTTCAAAGTAACGAGTTTTAAAGACGAACAACCCTATACCGCATAAGAAGTAAATTTTGCACTTACCTACTCCTTGGATGCAATACTCCGGCTCTTTTACCGTAACTGTTATTGCTTTATACCAATTATTTACTTTTGCTTTAAAGATACTGGTATGAAGATACAAATGTATGATAGATGAACTCTGTGATTCATGGATTCTTAAAATTTGATATTATTAAACTGTGTTATATATGTATGTCCATGTATAAGCACATAAATCTAGAACCTAAATGATAAGATAGTTTAAACTGTTGTGATTGTTTACAAATTGAATACTTAAAATTATCACACTTAAGCCTAAGCCCTTTCTGTTTTACTTTACTCATCCAAGTAAATATCAAAGAACAACTAGAGAACTGTGAGAACCACATAAACTCTAATACTTTGATTTTAGCTAGTGATATTAAGGCGGTTATGTAACTGCATAACGGTCCCTCTTTCTCTCTCTCCCCTTATATATGGTCAGCACAACGTATAAGTGTTCATATGATTCTCACGTTTCTTTACTTAAAATTGGTTTTGTATTGAACGCACCCCTATTGTGTGGATTTTGGCAGGTGGGCAATTGTTTATCTTGCACAGATGAACCCACTCATAGTCCCAATTTTGAGTGAAGGAGAATGAAGCAACCTCAGAAAGCAAATGCAGTAACAACCTTCTTGGCTATTTAGCATTTATGAATTAAGGATGGGATGGATCTGAATTTAATGAAGAGTGATTTTTTATGAATTTATTTAATTCAAAATAGTAATATGTTAAAGATTGGTATGAACTGCAAACATCTTTGCATTTTAATTATCTTGCTATTTGGTATGAGGATTTAATGCTCTGTTACTTGGCTTTCTTGTTCATTCTTGAATTTGTGGAATAAAATTAAGTTGATTTTTCAATGTTTTTCTCTTCATATTGTATTTGGTTTCTTTTCGCGTATTAGTACTTCATTATACCGAAGCACTCGCTCAAATATGTTGTGTTTAAATTGTATATTCAAGCATATGGAATTAAAACAAAGACAAAAGAAAGAGGTGTCACCTACAAATCTATAGCAAATGGTATTATTACTATGGAATACCTTGCACAGAAAGGTTTGTGGTTATATTCGATAAATTCGACAGGGGCTTGATGATAATGATTTAAACCATATTAGCGGGAGACTCATGCTTGTACTTTGTGGAACAACTTTGCGGAGTTGTATGCTCGGAAGACCGCTAGACCAAGTGCAATAACATGTTTTTCATTAAACATTTGATAAACTTGAAGATAAAATAGATGAAGAGTGGTATGAAAGCCATTGGCTCTTGTTATTGGGTTAAGACTTGTGTGAACGATGGAAGCTAATACAACTAGGAATATGAATTTGAATGGTTGTAGTTATCATGTTTGAAAAGGCAAATGGAAGGCCTCTCTTGTATGAAATTATTATTATTATTTGTTTGTTTTTACTAATCTTTTCCAGTCACATAATTAGAAAGTTCTAGAAACTTTAGAAACAAAAAGGAAATAGAGAAGAATTTCCTATCACTTTCTGACCCACCTGCATAGATCGTCAATTTCCCGGAGATTGAACTTTAGTAATATCATACGCATAAAACCTCCCCTACGCACGTGACCACTACACCCCCTTAAACAAATGAGTGTGGGTGCTCCTCTTGTCTGCATGACGCTAAGATGACATCACTTTATTTTTACACCCACATTGCCACTACAGGTCCAAATGTGATAAGTTAAATGGTTAATGGTTTACAAATGGTTTTTATATAAATAGTTATTTATTTAACTTACCGATGTGATACTTGAGTAATGAAAAGTAATATGTATTGATTGTTACATATGTAACCAAATTATGATAATTTTAATCTTCTAAATATTAATAAAAGACTCCATTTAATGCCAAATGGCATTTTCTCCTACAATATCTCATTTTTTTACATTTATTTAAAAGATTAATAAAATTTAATCAAATTCAACTTCTTCAGTTTAAATTTTTTGAAAATTAATTATCTTTATTTTTTATCCTTTTCTACTATTATCGAAATTATAGTTCATGATATTGATTAATTTTCATTTGTTTTCTATTACTAATTACTATAACTAAATATTAATAAAAGACTCCATTTAATCATATGACATTCTCTCCTACAAGCTCTTATTTTTTATTTATATTTTATTTAAAAGATTAATAAAAATTAATCAAACTCAACTCCAATTTAAATTTTTAGAAAATTAATTATCTTTATTTTTTATCCTTTTTTATTATTATCGAAATTATAGTTCATGATATTGATTATTTTTTATCTGTTTTCTATTACTATTATCTAAGTGTTGTACTTTTTTGGATATAACTTTATTTTATACTATTTTTCCTACTTTTAGCATAGTAGTACACGGTTAAAATCTTATTAGTTTTTATATTTGTTTACATCTTATCAATACAAAATAAATAATATAAAAATCGTAACAAAATTTATGTACAGGTTTTCTATGATTTTAGAATAACAATCTTACTTCTGATACACGATTTTAAAGAATGTCACGTGTCAACATCATATCATCCTTAAAAATTGTTTCTAATCAAAATTATTTTTTATTATTTTTTATATCATGTTATGACAATATTACTTCTTTTAAAATCGTTACCTTAATATCCGTTCCAACTTCAATTATATTTTTAATTTGAATTAAATTACCAAAAAAATGCAGAATCTATGGAATTTGAAATGTTTGAAACAAACTTTGAGTTACTATGGAGAGTAATCAAATGTAAACCCAAGTATGAGTTTAAATATTTTTAAAGTTAACCGTATTACATGATTTAATAGCTTAATATTTTTATTAAAAATTTTACGTTTATCAATATAGCTTAACAATATATTACTATAGCCTAACATTTTTTCTAAATTATCCATGAGACATGATAAGTTAATTTGTATTACAAAATAAGGGAAAATAAACTTATGGGTTATAAAAATGTTTTCGGTGTTTAACTACATGATGTAAAAATAGTTACAATGCTTCCTAAAGAATTGATGATTAATTACTTTAGAAACAGGTTGGTATTGATTACCATGAGCAAAGTTTGTGAGATGGTTATCATGTACATCTACTTGTCTTACTTATTGTGCAAACAAATAGTTTTTATTTAAATCGTGTAATACACGGGACTGTAAACTAGTTGAATGATATAGTATTACATGCGATATAAGTGTTATGAAGATCTAAATAAATCAAAAATATGTTTTATAAGATAAATATAAAAATACGTTTAAGTATAGTTTCTATATAGCTTATATATATATATATATATATATATATATATATTATATTTGAGATAATGGATTTTAATAATCACAACTATTAGCTGTTGGCCGACAACAGTCCCAACTTAAAAAATAACTGGTAGTGGTCCCACCTTTTCATCTATTGTAAACCAATGGATATTTAGTATCAGAACCTTAATTTCTTTTTTGTCCCCTTATCCTTTTTGGTTTAGTAAAGATCCATTGGTTTACAATATGTGACAAGATGGAACCAACATCGGTTATTTTTTAAGTTGCGACTGTTGCCAGCAAACAACTAATAGTTGAGATTATTAAAATCCATTATTCCTATATATTTTTGTCTCAATTACGTAACTTACTTAAAAAAATCGATATTTCACCTCCTAAAAATGTTAGAATCATTTGTTTATTTTTTTAATTAAGATAAAAGAAAATTAACCAGGTTATGTTTTGAGTTAATGTATCTAACTTGTTCAATATATAGCTTGTTTTGAGTTAACGTATCTAATTAAACAAGTCAACCTATTTAATATTAGAGCTACAACTTTTTTAAAATTATATAATTTCTATCTTCAATTCGTTTACATGATTTTAAATCGTTAGGTTTATACGACTCGTATTAATGTTCATCAACTTCAACCCATCAACCTGTCATGTCGGTTAGGTACCGTTTAAGAACTAGAACACGAGCAGAACTAAATCTTTGTGCCACTGATTCCTTGCCTAAATAAGGTCGTTTCCTTAAAACCTAAGAAAATATATGGGTCTTGGTAAGACCAGACCAGACCAAACCCCACCATAAGGGCACCAAACTAGATCAAACCAATAACCGAACTTTTTTTCACATCATGGATCAAGACCCAGACTACATACGGTCCCAGCCCTTGCCTGATCATACCGGTTTTAATGGTCCAAACCGAGTTTTGCACACCTCTTGTAAAGGCACAAGCATTGTTGTTGAAGGTACGCGTTGTTGTCCAGAAAATTGTTCTTGGTTATTTATAGTACTGACTGGGGTGGTTATGCTACAAATACAAATCTCATGTGTAGAACGAGTGTGTCGAATGAATCAACTCAAGAAATATAAGCATACCTATCAACCGATACACAAACTACAACTCAAGAAGCCTGATGCGCTCTAAGGCGTCTAGGTCCCAAAAGCCAAGGCATGAAGGGCGCGCATTAGGGATGGGCATATGGTATTTGGTACCGGTACCGAATTTCCCGTACCGATTCTTTTCTGGTACCGAATTGGTACCCACTTTTTGGCGTTTCGGTACCGGTACTTTTGGTACCTGTACCGGTACGGTTCCGGTATTTTACCGAATTTTACCCTTGAATCCTGGTAACGTACCAGACATTTCGGTACCGTTACATGTACCCATATTTGGCGAAATTCGGTACCACGATTTTTGGTACGAGGAAATTCGGTACCGGTCCCGAGCTCATCCTTAGCGCACATCACATACGAAGACGTTGCTCTATCTACAAGACTACAACCAAATAAGCTATATTTACAACCAGAAGTGTCGTCTCTTATTGTTTTACATATCAACCTTTTTATTAAGTTGACTTTTCAAAATTTATTTTTCTCCTTAAAAATTTTTAAACAGCAGCCTCCTACATACCCAAATTTTGACCGATTTTGACCCAGAACTCCAGAAGCACGCCTCGAGCTCCTGATGCGTTTTTTTTTGCGAGCCTTTTAAAACTAAGATCAATGGGTAACAAAAATACTTGGAATTGTTTACGGAAACAGCTTATTTCACTAGCATATAAGCAATTCAGATATTCAATTCCAAACACCCTCAAAGCAGATAAACAGTTTTAATAAGCAATCCACAAGTAAAAATGCGCAAAAGGCTGTTTAATTGAAACACGAGTTATGGTACAAACAGATATCAAAAGTGGAAACGAAAGATGACTGGTCGAGAAGCTTGTCTCAGATATGAAACATAAATATATAGAAACTGTTACCTTTGTTTTTCTATCACAAGTATTTTAGAATCATATATATAGCGACGACCAGCACAACGATCCCAACAACAGATATCAACATGCACAAGCATGAGCAGCCACCCTTGGCGCGTTTATTCAGAATCGCCAAGTTCTTCTGCACTCTCTGTTTTTTAATTAAAAGAACAATCACACAAAATTTAAGATTCAAACACCACTAAAGTGAAACAAAAAAAAAAGATTACAAGTATAAGAAAAAAAAGTTATTAAAGAAGCAACATATAGAAAAATCAGAGATGAATAGATGTAACAGTATAGGTGACAAAATGTCAGTTTGACGAGTCAAAACATAAACATTTTTAGTTTGCGGTCAAAACAGGTTGGGTTAGCCCACCAAAACTCTTTTTGTACATTTCTTTTGATCTTGCAAATAATGATTAGTATATTATCTAAAACTATTATTATCATAATGATCCAATTTCTGAATACTGCAATTTAGGAGGTTTTAAATGTAAGATTATGAAAGACTGAATTGGTTTATTGATTTAATAGGATTACATTATATAGAGAATATATGAAACCCTAGAAACCTAAGCTAGGCCCGTGGGCTCAGACTAATAATATGGTCTAATACTCCCCCGCAGTCAAAGCGGAAGGAAACCAAAAGCTATGACTGAAAAAAGAAACATAAAGAAAAAGAAGCGGTCTTAATTGCGATCCATAATCTTCAAAGAGACTCCACAGTTTTGAATGATCCCGTAATCCTAAAAGAGGCATCCAATGCGGCAGGGCGGCGGCGGCAAACAGCGGCGCGGCGGCAGACCGTAGTCCTGCAGGCGACGCGGCGAGGGACCGTAGTCCATTAAGCGGCGGCGGCGGCGCGACAGCAAGGAGCAACTTGAGGGAGAAGCGGAATCAACAAGATGAGGCCGTAGCATCATATGTGTGGGCGATTGGAATAATAAATTCTCACGTTTGAGATGGCTGAAATCTTGAATCGAAGCCGAGACTTTATTTCAAACGGAAAATAAGAAAATATAAATGGGAAAAGAAACAAAAACAGCAAGCCGGACAGGGCCCTGCCTAGGGTTTTTATCAAGTGGTGACGGCTAGGGTTTTGTTATTTATGTGTGACGCGGCGTAAACGATATAGAGCCTAGGTTGGCTCTGATACCATGTAAGATTATGAAAGACTGAATTGCTTTATTGATTTAATAGGATTACATTATATAGAGAATATATGAAACCCTAGAAACCTAAGCTAGGCCCGTGGGCTCAGACTAATAATATGGTCTAATATTAAACACTTGTAAATATATTAGGCTACTTTTTTGTTTCACACTTTGACCATAGTGATGCATTTCTAGGTGATGTACTTTCGACAAGACATAGAATAACTACATGACAGAAACAAATATCAACTTTTTTCATGATTTTACCAACCAACTTTAGAATAGGTGCAAAATAGAAGCCACAATCATTTTAAGTTACTTGTAAATTGCTGATGTGGCACTGGTTGATGGCATGCCAACTGCTACATCAGATGCAACATACTCAAAATATGCTTAGGTGAAAAAAGATAAAAAAAAAACACTTATTTGCATGTTTGAAAATGATCTTTTTTTTCAAAAACTTAAATGAAAAAATAGACATCATATGTCATCAGATGTCACATGACATATACAAAAAATGACCTGCGATTGGTGATAAAATGCAAGTGCACTTAATTTAAAGTTGGTTGCTAAAATGGAGAAGAACCGTAAAGTTCATTTCGATGTCATTCAGTCAGCCCTAGAATATGACCCAAATTTAGTTTTTGCAAAATGAATTTAATATTACCACCTCTATAACATTCTAAGCTGTCAATAGGACATTACATTGCCATATCCCTTATGAACCTAGTTCCCAAAAGGAACATTTAAACAACTAAAGAACTCAATATTTCATTGATGATTATCGAGTTCTTTTCTTATATCGTGCAAGTTAATTAACAAAAGTGTCACCTTGAGTCGGGAATTTGTGACATCCACATGTTCGTCAAGATCATCCTGCATATCAAAAAGAGCAAAGCAAAAGTTTTTAATATCACTAATGCTGCATTCTAAACTCTTAGAGTAGCCATTATGTATAGAATAAGAAAGTGACATACAATGAGCCTAGTGTGCAAATCAAGTTCCTCATTGACCGCCAATGCAATATGTTTGGTACTTAGCACTGTCTCCTCCAGTTTTTCTAGGCCTTCATCTTGCTCTGTAACTCAAAATAACATGATTCATTACCAGATAATAGATATGGTTGTCAATTTCGATCTGTTTATGTGAAAACAGGCTGATTTGGGCTTTAGCTTCACGCCCCGCAGGTTAAGCTGGTGAAATTTTAAAACTTAACAACAAAAGAAACAGGTCAAATGGGTTGAACAGATCGTGTAAACCATGACATAATCAAGTGTTTTGTAAACTTCTAATTGTTTTATCATAAAATATATATATATATATACATACACTTTTTCAATTACACAAGTGTTTATAATCATATCAGGTATTTAAAATTTTAAAAACATGTCCCATCACCAGGTTGATTTGGACTTTATTTTCATACTAATGGATTAAGTGTGGTGAAATTGGTGAAATTGCTATAGTAATAGTATTTACAAACATATTTAGTATAGTAGTATACTACTTAATTATAAAATAGAAATAACACAAAAAAATTAGTGGGTTGACCCAACTCAGCCCATTTTGACCCGCCTTAAAATTATACACATTTTGCCACAAACCCTGTTATAACTGGTTTTTTTTAACTTGTATGACCCACACGTTATGCCCTGTGTAGCTATAACGTTGTTCACTCAGCCCACTTTCAATGTTTCAAATTTCAATTGGTGTATGTACATGAAAACATGTTTACAAGGGGAACTGGTTACAAGTAATCCATGACATAATCAAGTGTTTAATAGGTTAATGTACATGTAAAACATGTTCCAAATTAATCTCAAAATAATAACTCACCTCTCATAACTTGTCTTTGAAGACCAACAATGCCAGAGTTGTCCAAACCAGCTGTCCTGCTAACTACATCAGCTGGCTTAGTATCTGGCCCGAGTAAACTGTCCCTGTTAGCAAAGTTTGACATGTTCAACGTAGAGGCCATCTGTGTAACTTTTGTTCTCATGTTTGTTAGCATATCTCTACGTCGATTCATCTCTTTCTCTGTTCTGCAAATAACAGGTAAAATGTTCCCAATGTTCATGGATAATTCCATAAGAACTTCAACAAGAATAGTTATAAGTTAATGAAAATCAAATATTGAGATCTGAGATCTGTCGAGGATTTGCTGATGCTAGTCTATTCAGGAATAAATTTTGGATGCAACTAATTACTACTGGCATCACCTACTTAATTAATCCCATACATGAGTATGAACAGTCAAATATTGACTTACAATGGCTGTTTAGCAGGAAGCTTTGTAAGAAGAGACTGTAAGCTATCAAGTCTGGTTCCTAATATGGTAATTTTTCTGCGTATAGCAGACGAATGGCGCTGTGCTTCAGGCCCTGAGCCGTACGAACTCCTTGCCGATATCATGTTGCTGATGTCATCGGATAGTTTAGAGGCTTCGTTATATTCCCTCACCCAAGGATCCGCAGATGAAGCCATTAGTGATCTGCAAAACATTGTGACACATAAAATACATCACGTAATTCCTACAGGCTACAATCTCGCTCTGATACATGTGTATATGAACAGGAAATATATACATAAACACACACAAGTATATATTCATATGTGTGCGTATAACATACATCAAATTATTCCTACCGACTACAATCTCGCTCTGATACATTTGATTATATGAACAGGAAATATATACATAGACACGCACAAATATATATTCATCTGTGTATAACATACATCAAATTATTCCTACCAACTACATTCTCACTCTGATACATGTGTGTGTATAACAAACATCAAATTATTCATACTGACTACATTCTCGCTCTGATACATGCGTGTATATGAACAGGAAATACACACACACGTGTGTGTGTGTAAAATACATCAATTGATTCCTACCGACTACATTCTCACGCTGATAATTGTGTGTATATGAACAGGAAATACACATATACATACATACATATATATATGTGTGTGTGTGTGTGTAAAAATACATCAATTAATTCCTACAGACTACATTCTCGCTCTGATACATATGTGTATATATATGAACAGGTAATATATACATACACACATGACACATATATGTATGTGTGTGTGTAATCAGTACTTTAAAATCTCTAAAAACGAATCAATTAATACGAAAATTAGTTCTATATCATTTAAACAAAAGGAACGTTGCGAATTTCACAATCTACGAATTAAATTCTATAATAATTCTACAAATAAATGCTACGTATGTTCAGATTAGGGCACCGACAACGTCGTTGACGAACAATCACGAATTCACGATCGTACACACATTTGTTATCTTAATTTCATATAGAACATCAATACATAACCGGTAAATTGAAAATAAAAGAAAATTTGAACAAATACCAACACAATTTACCTCAATCGGTCTGTGATTCGAACAGTGAGATAAGAATTCAATCAGATGAACAGATTTGCAGATCTAATTTGAAAATTTTGAATGATGATAATAATAATATTTTATAATTTGTAGTAGGAAACACACGGCGCCACCATTCACCGGCGAATTTGTCCTTGCCTTGTCGTCACCGTCTGTATAACACGCACGAAATAAAATAATGTGAGAGGTTTCCAGAGCGAAAGTTGGTTGTTACAAGTTGGTGTACAGATTTTGATGCGTGAGTTACGTTGATTTGAAGAGATGCTGTTTGAATTGAAAAGTAATTGGTGTGGAAATAATAATGGGCAAAAGCCGTGCTAAGTGGATGGATGACTTGATGGGGGTGCACGCTGTCAAGCACCTTGCACCCGTTTCTTTTTGGCTCTTTACGTTTTGGGGCGATTGGACGATCTTACTCGGGATGAGATTGGTATCGTACGAATACCATGAATAGCGAAATTAAATGAGTAATAATATAGTTGTATACCATAAGCTTACCCGGGGATGAGATTGGCATCGTATGAATACCATGAATAGCGAAACTTAAAATGAGTAAAAACATAAATTGTATACCATACGGATTAGGCTGTGAGTTATGGGGATGGTGGTTTGAGTTGTGGATCGCTACATGAGACATAATTCGCGTGATACACCACCGGCTATCCCCTCTTAATCCATGCACGGTGAGCATGGATATTTCCATACCAACCATGAGCCTCCTTGGATTAATAAGGGGAACTTGATTAGTGGTGGAGGATGGTGGGGCTCATGGACCATGCCATATAGGTGGTGGATGAGGGTGGAGTGATGTGACGCCTAACTGAGGGTGATGCTGATTAGGAACATCACCAGCCACATAGCCTTATAGTGCTACGGCGTCGATTCGGTATGGGTAGTGAAAAATATCAAAATGAAACTGAAAACCGCAAAAGATAAATACCGGTAACGATTTTGTTGGTCATGTCAGTATCGATTCAGTATGATAATTTATAAATTTTCGAATATTGTGTCCGAAATATCCATTTTTTAAAATCATTATCCAAATCCGAAAATCCTAAAAAAATCGAATATCCGAATTTTCAGATAGTTCGGATTCGGATCGGATTTTTGTATTTGGATACTTTTGAACACAAGTTATATTGGTGCCATTGATGAGGTGTTCCTTGGACAAGTAAAGTTCTCTTGATGAGCTTCATGTACCATCTCGGACATTCACTTGAGTTGTGGGTGGTTTAGCTCCGCCAGGCTCGTCAACCCAGTTGTGTTTAGGGACATGCATATTTCAATGAATATACGTGAAACAATGGTTGCAATAAATGATCATTTCCAAGGTGAAGCTTGTCACTATTTATATACAAGAGAACTCAGTTTGTCCAATGACCATCTCATTAATGGCACCAACATAACTTGCGTTCAAAAGTATCCTAATACGAAAATCCGATATGAAGTATCTGAATCCGAACTATCTAAATAATCGGAATCCGAATTTTTCGGATTTTCGGATTCGGATAGGGATTTTAAAAAATTTCAGATATTTC
The DNA here is from genome assembly GCA_947069175.1 of Scalesia atractyloides. NCBI lineage: Eukaryota > Viridiplantae > Streptophyta > Magnoliopsida > Asterales > Asteraceae > Scalesia > Scalesia atractyloides. The sequence goes on from CAMTDV010000029.1 coordinate 4,120,803, forward strand.
AGATATAATATTCGAAAATTTGTAAATTATTTTTTGGATATCCGAAAAATATAAAAATAATTCGGATATCCAAAATATCCAGTTTAAAATTAATAAAATAAATAAAAAGTAAGAAATAAAATAAATAAATGGATATTCGGATATCTAAATTTTCGGATATCCGGTTTTGAACACTCCTAGTGGTATGGTAAAGTATAAAGTATTCGAATTATATTATATATACTTACTAGTATTAAGCCCTTCGCGTTGCGGTTGGGTGTAAAATCATGCCAAGTAGCAGCAATGTCATACCACTGTCAATGACTACCAATACTAGAAAAGCTTGTAAAAACACTAAAATAAAAAAAGGAAAAATAAAACCAAACGAAAAGCAAACGTAAAATCGTTGAACAACACACACCCGTTGTGGCGTGTAAATGCAAAGAAATTAGTTCGAGACGTAAGACAGAGAAAAAATAACTAAGCCAATATAGAGTTGCGACGAACATGTCAAATGAGAATAAATACAGCCTTGCGGCAGGCATGTCAAACGAGAAAAAATAGACAAAAAAGCGTTGAACACCCCCACTCGGACGTTGCGGCGTGTTAACACACAAAATTTAGAACGAGAAATGGGAGGTCGCCAACAAAAAAGGGGAAATGGGGAGGTCCCATACCAGCAAAAGACTCGGTTAATATTAGACAAAATTCTAAGTTACTACATTAACTTTTAGTCGTGTATCTAAATTTACTTCCCTTTTTAGAGGAATCTAATTTACTTCTAATTCATAGATATCAAACCCTCGACCTTATAGAGAAGGACATCGTTTCATACGTCTTGGTAGCGCTAGACCAGTGGCCCTTTGGCTTATAATTTCACTTGTGTAGAAGATATTAATCTCACTTGATGCATGTTTGTACTTTATCCAACAGGAATTACACTTTTTATATCATACATTAATCTAGTGTCGTGTATATTTTGAATTTAAAATGCATGTTATCTAAGTGGTTCGTATTTGTTAGGATTAGATGCAGCTTTATTCGTCGTATGACTCTACAACGTCTTCAAAAATCCGAGCAAGTCGTTCAAAGATGCCCACGTCATCATTGGAAGTTGGCATGCTAAGAAAAAGAAAATTACATGTCAAATACGATATACTATAATCAAATAACAACAATTATATAAACAAATGAAAAGTTATTAGTACGTCATTACAAATAGGCTTGAACACACAATTATAGTAGTTTGTTTTGTTAATCCCACGATGGTCACAATGACCTAGGAAACAACTCATTCCTCATTGCCAAGAAAGTATAAACATGACATAGTATAATTACTTAATATCATAGCTATGTGTATGAGAAGGTGTCATACAAATCTATTATAAATTACACAAAGAGAACATGCAATAATGATTATAAACACGACAAAAGCCTATTGTGTGCAAAAAAAAAATAAATAAATAAGACACTCATACCTTAGCCGAGGAGCACTAGAAATGATAAATCTTAACCATTCCCAAACAGACACAAGTGAAGCATGGAGTGATATGGATCACTAATCACACTATTTTAATGGTTAAAACCTATACGGTGTGACGAGATTGTATAATTAACATGCAATCACAAATGGTTGAAAAGACAATAAAGAATGAACTTCATTGTTGATTTTTTTGTTCAGATTGGTTTCCACCAACTTGTTTATACTCAAATAACTTATGCATACTTTGTTATTTTCTAAATTACAGTATTATTTATTTATTGTATAATTAAAGTATAGTATTCACATACTAAAAAACATGAACTCTTTAAATGTTGTCACGCTACGGGTTATAAAATAATCCATATCAACGAGCTACAACGATTTATCTAAGTTGTCCAAATACGATGACTTTGAACTAGTTACAGCGCTGTCTTTAAACCAACTACACTAATGTGTATAACGTATCACATGCATCATAACAATACATCCCAGCTGTCCATGTATGACAATTGAATGAAATGTGCGATTATAAGTGTGTCAAACTAATACAACGACATGTCTAGAACCATTTTCAATTTAGCACACACAATACTATCACCCTAAGATACATAACTATCAACAATGTCTCACTATGGATATTCCATACGCTTTACAAGTAAAAACCACTTTGTAGAGACCTATATATATATATATATATAGAGAGAGAGAGAGAGAGAGAGAGAGAGAAAGAGAGAGGGGGCTAGTTAACGTACAAGAGTACTTAGTGTGCGAAGCGTATGCGAGTATCTCAACTGCACATTTAACCTACCCTAGGCCTTCAACTGAACGTGGTGGCACAATATAATTAACTTGATATAATTACGCATGTTATTGCATAATTATGCACGGGTTGGGTTAAACCCTAATCACGCACGATATTTGCATAAGTACGCACGTTATAATGCATAATTACATAGGTTATTACATAATTACGCACATTATAATGCATAATTAAGCACACTATAATGCATAATCACACACATTATAAAAAAATCAAAACCTGCATGCCACCAAACATGAAAATTACGTATGTTAAACTCAAAATTATGTATGGGTTGTTTCAAACCCTAATTACACATGTTATATACATAATCACACACGTTATAAAAAAATAAGGCATGACACGTGGCAAATCTCCTACTCGTGTACGCTTCGCACGATAACCACTCTTGTATTTTACGCTTTCTCTATACACATATATAGGGTGGTTATCGTACAATAGCCCCTCAATGTGTGATGCGTACGCGATCATCTGAACCATTCATCTGATTCAATCTATGGATCAATTTAACGCGGTGGCATAATATGTAATTAACTTTGAATTCAATTACAAAATCGAGTGGGAAGGGCATAATAGTCAATTACAATTCAATCAAATTTTACGATTGAAGAACATAAACAAATTCAACCGATTCGATCGGTTAGATGCATAATCTCTGATCAATTAGCCAATAATTCACAAGAACGGTCTAAATAATTTGTTTACGATTGCAATTGATAAGATCCACAGTGTAAGAGATGTTGAAGACGATGGAGGTTGGTTTAAAAAACGCATGTTATGATTTCAGAAAAACATGTTCTGTATAACTACCCATAACTAAAGAAACGCATATTATGCTTTAATAACGCATGTTATGTTTTCAGAAACACATACTATGTTTTCAGAAACACATGTTATTGTTAAAAAACCGCGTGTTATTACACTTTATCTGATTTGCTAATTTGCCCTTCACTCTCAAAATATGGAATGACGCACGGCGTAATTTGGTGGTTGTATACCTTCACACGTTAAAAGCCTTTTGCATTTAATTCTCTCTCTCTTACTCTCTCTCTCTCTCTCTCTAAAATCAACTTTGTGCTAGTGATTCCATGCCTAAACAACGTTGTTTCCTTAAAATCAAAGAAAAAATCCGGGTCTTGACAAAACCAGACCAAACCACACCATAAGGGCACCAAACTGGATCAAACGAATAACCAAACTTTTGTTCACATCATCGATCGAGACCCAGACTACACATGGTCCCATCCTTGCCTTGTCATATCGGTTTCAGTAGTCCAGACCAAGTTTTGCACACCCCTTGTAAAGGCACAAGCATTATTGTTCAGGAAACTATTCTTAACTATTTATGGCCTTTTCATGTCTTCTTCTAGTACTGACCGGGGTAGTTATGCTGCAAATACAAATCTCACTTGTACAAGAGTGTCGAATGAATCAACTCAAGAAATATAAGTATACCTATTAACCGATACACAAACTACAACCCAACGGTAAAAAAAATACTTAGAATTTTTTATGGAAACATCTTATGTCACCCGCAGATAACCAATTTAGATATTTAATTCCGAACACCATCAAAACAATAAACAGTTTTAATAAGCGATTCACAAGTAAATCTGCACGAAAGGCTGTTTGATTGAAACACGAGTTATGGTAAAAAAAATATCAGAAACGGTGGAAACAAAAGATGATGGGTCGAGAAGCTTGTCTCGGACATGAAATATAGAAACTGTTACCTTTTGTTTTATTTTTATCACAAGTATTATAGAATCACATATATAGCAACGACCAGCATAACGATCCCAATAACAGATAACAACAGCATAAGCATGAGCGCCACCCTTGGCGCACTCATTCATACATCATATTATATCACTCGTGAATTAGCCGATGCTAGTCTAGCTATAAGTTTTGGATGCAATGTAGAAACAAATTATTAAACATCATGCAGGATCCCAAGCTCGATTTTCATCATCAATGTTTCTTTAAAAAAAAAAAAAAGTTATCGCTAACGGCCAATGGTTTTATATCAGACTACCACTATAGCCAAAAACAAAATACATACACAGAACATAGTATGAACAGTCAAATACTGACTTACAATGGCTGTTTAGCAAGAAGCTTTGTAAGAAGAGACTGTAAGCTATCAAGTCTGGTTCCTAATATGGTAATTTACCTGCGTATAGCAGACAAATGGCGCTGTGCTTCAGGTCCTGACCCATACGAACTCCTTGCGGATATCATGTTGCTGATGTCAATCAGATAGTTTAGAGGCTTCATCATATTCCCTCACCCAATGATCCACAGATGAAGCCATTATTGATCTGCAAAACATTGTGACACATAAAATACATCATGTAATTCCTAACAACTACAATCTCGCTTTGATACATGTGTGTATATGACCAGGAGATATATACATACACACACAAACACATATATACATGAAATAGTTCCTACCGACTACATTTTAGCTCTGGTACATGTGTGTATAGGAACAGGTAATATATATATACACACACGCATATATATGTGTGTGTGCATGTCTATGTGTGTGTATGACTTGATGGGTGGTGCACGCTGTCAAAACACCTTGCACCCGTTTCTTTTTGGCTCTTTATGCTTATGCGCTACTGGCGATTGGACTTGGTAATTGGTATCTGTACGGATACCATAAATAGTAAATCATACCGATTACAGTGGTACGTGTACGACGTCGATTCGGTATGGATAGTGAAAAATACCAAAATGAAACTGAAAACCACAAAATACAAATACAATATTAGTTTTGTTCAGTCATATCAACATTGATAGAGTATGATATCACTACTGTACCAAATACTATACTCAACTAAAAATACTTATTTCTAGTATGTGGTAATTCATTGAGTAGTAATATTATATTATATTATATTATATATATATATCATACTGTCCAAATACTGTACCAACTAAAAATACTTATTTTAGTATGTGGTAATTCATTTAGTAATATTATATTATATTATATTATATTGACAAAATTGCAAAAATCAACCTTTATATTATACTAAACTACGCTTCTTACCTTTCACTTTAAAATTGACAAACACAACCTTTATGTTTATATTTTCATATAGGATACAACCTTTACTGTTAACCTCATTTGTTTTCTTGGTTAACTACTTTTAAATTAATAATTGTTTCTAAATCCTTTCACCTTAAACCCTAATCACAATAATTATAATACTCAAAAAAAAAAACAACATGCAAATTGGGGACATGTTTTCCACCATGAAAGAAGATGACAACCAAGGCCCAGGTGGGTTTTCTTTGATTAGGTGTAGTAAAGGTTTCCGGTGACAACTCCGGCAAGGCGCCAGAGACATGGTCCCAAACTTACATGATAGGCTCGGCTCGGTTTTTATTTTCTGTTTTGAATTCGCTACCATGGGAACAAACTTTTGATTATGACTATAGATCTTCGATGGTGGGGTGTTGAGAAATCCAGCGATGCTTTGCTAGAGGAAGTTCTTTAGTGGTCTGATGGGGCAAAAATCAATAGTGGATCTAGAAAATCTTCGTAGGGTAACGTTTTATTAAAAAAGAGTAACGAAATCGAAAAATGTCAAATTTTTCCAAAATTTACACTACCGTCGGAGCGCCAAGGAGTCTCCGCTACTCCTTCCCTTAAGGTAGGTCTGCCTCTGACAAAAATCAGCGGCAACGGCAAACTCCGTCCTGACCTCACTGTATGTGCCGAAATCCGACGATGACGGCGGTACTTGTTCCTTTCCAGCTATATCTTTATATTATTCTTTGCAACTGATTGTTGAAGATGTTAGTATATTCTTTTAAGATCTAATGAATCATATTGATATCACATTGTTGATGAAAAGGTTACGTGGAACACTAACAAATTTACATATTTTTAAGTTAAATAATTTGGTTGGTTTCATCAAACTAATTAACAAAAAAGCTAAATAATTTGGTAGGTTTAATAGCAAATCGAAGTGTGTGTTTGAATGTTGTCTTTGCCGTTTGAGGATTTTTTTTGGTGGCTTTGACATTGTTTAAACAACATGTTTTTTTTAAGAAGACAGGGGTTTTTCTGGGGTTGAGAAGGATCAATTAGGGAAGAGATTCTAGAAATGAAAATAATACCCTCACGCAACAACGCATATGAGGGTAGTTAACAAAGAAAATAAATGAGGTTTGTGGGACATCTTAAGAAGACTGGGATTTCGGCTAAAAAAGAGGCCCATGTGAATTTTCTCACGGACCCTATGGAAGGGAGATCTACTCTGCGACCAGCGGATCTGCTCGTCTTTGGCTGGGCTGGGGGAAATATGCTTGTGTAGACCTCACGGGAGTTTCCTCTTTGGTTGGTTTAAGGGAAAACGGGTTTGTAGCTGGACAAGCGGCAAGAAAGGCAGAATCAAAGAAAGTGGATAAGCACGCTAAAGCTTGCGCAAAGAACCAGCATGTCTTTGTCCCTTTTGCCTTTGATACTTTTGGCTCCCTAGCGCAGAAGCTATCCACTTCTTGATGAGGGTTGAACGGGTCGTCTACAGCAATTGTTCAACCTCAAGGGGCACAAGGGTTTGTATTTGAAAGGTTAGGGTTTGCAATTCAGAAAGGATTGGCGGCGCAGCTTGTTGCCCGGCTACCTTCTGTTTTGATGTAAGTTTTCTGGCTTATATATGAATTATATTTATGTACCCTATATGAAAATATGAATATAAACGTTGTGCTTTGCCGCTTTTAAATGAAAGGTACAAAGTACAGTTTAGATATAATATAAAGGTTGATTTTTGCAATTTATTATATTATATTGTATTGTTTTATATTATATTATATTATATTTTAAACGCACAACTTAAGGAATAGTGTTTTTTAAGTATCAATTGTTCATTTTCATCTAATGGTTAGTATGAAGATGAACATTGAACGGTTGAATGGCTTATTCTTTTAGTATATTTCCATGTGAAACGTGTCAGGACAAAAGACTTGGTAAATATTAGATAAAATTCTAAGTTAACACGTTAACTTTTAGTCGTATACCTAAATTTACTTCCTTTTTTAGAGGCTCCTAATTCATACATCTCGAACCCTAGACTTATAGAGAAGGATGTCATTTCACATATCTTGGTAGCACTATACCAACGGCACTTTGACATATAATTTCACTTAAGTAGAAGATATTAATCTCATATAATGAATGTTTGTACTTTATATTACACTTTCTATATCATACATTAATTAATCTAGTATCGTATATCAACCTGTGTTATTTTAATCTAAAATGCATGTTATCTAAATGGTTCGTAGTTACTAGGATTAGAGACAGTTTTTTAATCAATGTTTTTGATGACACGAAAGGGAAAACGGGTTTGTAGTTACAAAAGTACAACAAAATTTACTATCAACGTTTTAAACTGCAAACACATCTATGCTTAATATTCTTTTTACCAACATCGTTAGGCCTAGCATAACGTGCGATAAGCACGTCTAGTTCAAGTTGCAACTCGACCTGTTTTTCGCGTATTTTGCTAACTCTTTTGGTTAGCCCATTAAGTTTGTTATTTATTCGTCGGTACAACTCTACAACATCTTCAAGAATCCAAGCAAGTCGTTCAAAGACGCGCACGTCATCATTGGAAGTTAACAAAGCTAAATGAAAAGAAATTTACATATCAATTATGATATACTATAATCAACAAATGGAAAGTTATTAGTACACCGTTACAAATAGGGTCAACACATAATTGTAGCCGTTTGTTTTGTTAATCCCACGGTGGTCATAATGACCTAGAAAACAACTCATTCATCATTGCCAATAAGGCCTAAAGCTTGTACTCAGATAAGAAAAGACCCAAAAAAGTACACACAACAAAACAAACACTTTCTATTTGAACTAAACATAAATAAACAAGACAAATTAACCAATTTTTTTCTTAGAAATTTGGCTCAAAGTGGTTGCTTTGTTAATCCTTATCGGCTTTAAAACATCATGGTTAATTCACACTTAATGTAATAATCACAATTTTACCAATGTTAAATAACAAACCATAAAGAATGTTGTAAATATATATAATTATATACACACACGTATATCTCTTAGCAACAAATACATTGACTTACTAATACAGAAGTGCGCATGGCTGCAACAAAGATTGCCTAGCCAAATAACGTTCACCACCATAGCAATTATACACATTCATGACAACGACTCTCAAACGAGCATAAAGCCATCAAATCGAGACCCAATTCTCAATGGGATTGCCGCAAATGAGGATGCCCACAAAAACAAAGAACCCTTTAAATGCCCACAAACAACCCTCTACAACTACAAAAAGCACAAAACACATTCAATGCAAAAGGTACAACTCCACTAAGCCAAAAGATGTTGCTAATTGATAATAAATAAATAAATAAATAAATAAACAAACGCGGCAGTCATAAAGTATGACCACGATCACAACACATGTATACACAACTTCAAACAAGTAAAGAAAGTGAGGCTATTGAGGCTCAGAAGCTTGACACGGCTGCATTAGATAATACCACACCAAATGATAAGCAACGACATTGCCATTATAAACACCAGCAATAACTCTCAGATGACTACGAACCATCTTCATCGAGACAAAAAATACAAAGAATATGCATTAACGAAGGAACAATTTAGAATAACATTGTATCCGCGTTATCCAAAAACCCTCAAATGAGTACCAAAAAACCAACAATATTTGTGTTCACAAAAGCCTCTTGAATGAAACCAGATTTTCATCGAAAACAGAATCAATATAGAACAAAACTGATCAACATTATCCCAAAGCCTCAAATTACCCCAAACAAGCCATCAAAATCTTTATCTAGCAAATTATCTTAGATGAACCAACATGTTCATCGTCATCGAAAACTAACACTATATCTCATAAATACTTATCTCAATGGCTTCAAAATGACCCTAAACAAACCAATATTTCATTGGTAAAAAAAAGTAACTACACCTCAAAATCAACATCATTCCAAAGACCTCAAATGACCACAAACAAAGCAATATATCTCATAACTTCCTTCAGAAAAAAAGTAAGTACATATTAGAAATCAACGATATCCCAAATGCCTCAAATAACCACAAACAAACCAAAATAATATGTATTAACCGAAGTGTCTCAGATGAACCAACATGTTTATCTTCATAAAAATCATAACATAAATTCTTTTATCAAAATGAGACCGGGGTCGATTCACTGGAAAAACAAAACACCCCCAAAATTTCAGCAAAAAAAAACCACAAATACATCACATTCATAAATCGCCCAAAAAACAATGGGAAAAGGAGCTGAAAAAGGCTTGAACCATATAAAACCTACATGCATCCGCAATCATGATGGTTTTACAGGTAAAAAACAAACAAAACCCAATATTAAAACCCTAATCGTTCCAGGTTTCAACGAAACAAACCAAACCAAACTATTATCTGTGATAGATAAAAAGGCTCGCCAGACAACACGATGAAGAAGAAATAAAGGTTCGCTGCAGTAGGGCAATGGGGTGGTGGTAAAAGGAGAACGTGCGAGCAAATCAAGGTTCACATAGACAAACAACACTTTATACACCCAAAAGGTGTACAACTAAACAACCCCGAATTACAACCATATAAAGTATAAAACAAACACACCAATGCAAAAGAGTACAAGTCTACAAAGCTAAAAGATGTTGCTAATTGATAATAGGAATAATTGATTTAAATAATATAAACTATTGTAATTGTCAGCCAACAGTCCCAATTACAAAAATGTTTCCATCTTTTAGAAAATGTTTGCTGGGAGAAAATATATCAAAAAGTGGGACCATCAAGAAACATTTTTATAGTTGAGACTCTTGTCAACCATTACTAATAGTTGAGATTATTTCATTCCATTATTCTTTGATAATATATAAATGGTGCAACTATAAGCGTGTCAAAACTATATTTAAAACCATTTACAATTTAACACACACAATACTATCACCCTAAAATATACACTACAAATGTCTCATTTGAGACATTCCATACGCTTTACACATAAGAACCCCTTTGTGGAAAACCAACACAAATATAAATATCTTTACAAATATAGCAAGTTTAAGACACATGATAAATTTTTGTTTTTAGACGTCCAACAAAGTCTAGCCATCCAGATACACTCATAGGCAAAGTACCACAACGTATGTGATCGCAAATTCATTGATAGTCCAACCCGTCATCAATTCTAGAAAAACTCAGCGTCCGAAAAATCCTTAAAATAGTCAAAGTAGAAAAATATTTAAATTTTAATAAATCTACAGTTTCAACTAATGTGTGTAGCTCCTGCCTAGCAAAAATTAATAGTCATCCAATGATCCCAAAAATCGAAGTACACACAAGCCACCATCAAATTTATCTCTAGCGGCCGATCGGAGAAACCGCAGCGCCGCCACCGCACATCTCCCCTCCTCCTCCTCCTTCCCCTTCACCTAAGCTTCCAAAACAGTAACAAAAATCGAAAGGGGAGTGAGTGTTCACTGTTCAGGGGAGGTATGTCAGACCTAGACCGGCAAATCGAGCAGTTGAAGAACTGCGAACCACTCAAAGAGTCTGAAGTCAAGGCTCTTTGCTTGAAAGCCATGGAAATCCTCGTTGACGAAAGTAACGTTCAACGTGTTGATGCTCCTGTCACTGTATGTGTTCACTTTTTAACCTATCTCTTTGCAGATTTATGTGCACAGTTTGCTATGCGTTTTGCTAGGTTTAATTTGTGTTGTTATATGTTATGTGTTTAGCCTCATTGAGCTTTGGTAGCTGAGTTAGGGTTTTGTGTGTTTTGGCCTATGGAAGTTAGGGTGTGCAATAACTGAACTGTCCGAAACCGAACCAAAAACCAATGAAACCGACTTAACCGGAAGTCGGTTGTCGGTTATTTTGTGTACCACCGGTTAACCGAAATTAACCAAAATCACTGAACCGGACCATTTATATTTTCATATATTTCTAGCTTTTATACCTCCATTTCATTTATTTATACCTCCATTTCATGTATTTATACCTCCATATCATTTATTTATACGTCTATTTCAAGTATTTATACCTCCATTACATGTATTTAGCAAAAGTTTTAGCCCTTGTTTGATTTGGTCATTAACTGAAATTAACCGAACGAATCCAAAACCGACAAATTAACCAAACTGATTAACCGATAACTTCGGTTACAGTTAGGGTTAATGCTAATAACCGAATTGTGCACTACACACCCCTATATGGAGCCATGTTTCTCACTCTATATTGCATTTCGAAATGGAAGATATGTACTTTACGGGTGGATGGTGTGGGTGCGGGTATCACACCAGTCCCGCAGTTGCATCCTTCTTCATCCCGCTCCGTTTTTGCGTCGCTTCAATTCGGGACAACTAATCTCACTGTTGCTTCTTTCGCCGGTTCCGATCGCCTGCGGTGTGGGCGCCACATAAGTAACTAATCTCATTTTGTTATGGTGGGTATTGTTGGGTGATGTAGGCTTTGGAACAGTGCAACCGGCTGTAGGCTGTGGAATCAAGCCTTGACAAAGTTTCCACAACAAACTGTAAACCCTAATCGGGTATAATATATCGTTGATAGGTCCTTTGTAATTTTCATAACCTCAGAAATAAAATCATAACCTTCGTTGCAGCCCGTGGACGTAGGTCACACCGACTAAACCACATAAATGATAAATCTCTCATGTCATTTACTGCTTTTGTCACTTGATTGTTTGTGTGTGCGTGTGATATACGGATACCTAACGGGTATCAAAAATCTAACGCATCAGCGAATCTGCTTGTTATCTGAAAAAAGTAAAATCTTTAAGCCAGATAGGAATATTTGTAATAGGTGATTCTTCAAAAGTCTGGGATTTAGGGTTGTTGCTTGTTTACTTATTTTATTACTTATCAAGATTCAGGAGTATTTTAGTTTTTTTTAGTTTTATGGTTCTCTAGGTGTAATATGTGGTACGTTAGCAACACACGTTTTCCTCCGGACCTAGATGGGACATATTCTATTACCTGCAGCGGAGGTGCCACATCAGCAACCCTCTATAAATTATGTTATGGCGGGTGTCACGAATTTAATGCATCAGCGAATCTACTTGTTATCTGGAGAATGTAAATTTTTGTATGATTTGATTGTCTATAAGAAAAATATCTCAGTCGCTGGGGTAAATTTTGTTTTGGTGGGTGTCACAAATCTAATGCATCAGTGAATCTACTAGTTTTCTTGAAGATATAAATTTTAGTATGATTTGATTGTCTATAAGAAATCTTGTTAGTCTCCGTCTTTAAATCTTGTTATGGTGGGTATAAAAATCTAATGCATTAGCGAATCTGCTTGTTATTCGGAAAACGTGAAATATTAAGCCAAATAGGAATATTTGTAAAAGGCGTTTCTCCAACGTCTGGGATTTAGGATAGCTGTCTGTTTACATATTGTCAGACTTCACTAGTATTTAAGTTTTTGTTATTTACATATTGTCAGGCTTCACTAGTATTTAAGTTTTTGTTAGTTTTATGGTTCCGTAGGTTTGACTTGTGGTACGTTAGCACGAACGATAAAACTCACACATCTGAAGTGAACTTCTAGCTACATAGAATAGTCTCTACAACTAGGGTTAAAAAATACACTAAAGTAAACTTCTAGCTACACATTTGAACCATATTTGATGATTATGCACAAAGAGAAACAATATTATAACTAATATCAAACAAAAATATAATCTGTTGGCTCATAGATGTACTTTTACATAGATCGTAGCTACACTTTCAATATAAAGCAAAAGATTATGAAAGGTCATCGAAGAACAAAGTTGATGAGAACATTCAAGTGATTAAAATCAAGTTGTTGAGGTGGATCCAAAAGATCAATGGTGGAAAACAAACAAATTTTGGGACGTCGATGGTGGCTAGGGAATCTGTGGTTGAAGATTGATTTAGGGTCTAAGACAAGGTTATAGAAATATAAGCTTGGTTGTAAAAATCCCGACTAGGCGCCGATTAATCGCCAATTTATCCCTGATTAATCGCTAGTCCCCACCCCACCGCCCGACTAGCGGTTACTGCAACACTGAATATAAGTGACTACTCTCTATGGCATTATCGTGTAATTTCCCTCTTCCTCAAAATGTCAATAAAGCGTAGTTAACAAAAGTTATTTGTTCAATAAATTTGCACAAGAAGCAAAGTTATTTGTTACTTGTTTAAGTTATCTCTTTCTCAAGCTTTTAATACTTTTAATCTTGTAGTACTTGTTCTTAATGTTTTTTGCTTTATAGATATGCGGTGACATTCATGGACAGTTCTATGATATGAAAGAGCTATTTAAAGTAGGCGGTGATTGCCCCAAGACTAATTACTTATTTCTCGGAGATTTTGTGGACAGAGGGTTCTACTCTGTAGAGACCTTCTTGCTTTTACTTGCCCTAAAGGTAAATTTCGTATCTTATTAATTATCCTTATTACAAAAAATGTTTTTATTTCAAGTTCAAGTATGTAAATGTACGAGGCATGTTATATAATATTTTCATTTTATCTGTTCTCTAACGAGGTGCTGGTGTAATAGGTAAGGTATCCTGATCGGATAACATTGATTAGGGGAAATCATGAGAGCCGTCAGATCACACAGGTATCGTCGTACTGGATATGATTAATGGGTTAATATATTGAATTATCTTAGAGCTCACTTGTATTCCATATGGTAGGTATATGGTTTTTATGACGAGTGCTTGAGGAAATATGGTTCCGTAATGTTTGGAGATACTGCACCGATATATTTGATTATCTAAGGTTTGATAATTTCTTTTAGCTGTTTTCCCTTGTTATTTGATACCTTAACTGTGATATTATTGTTGATAAACCAAAAAAAAAAAAATATAACTAGAGTGCCAATACCATTTTTGAGGTTTCAAAATGAACTAATGCTTACCGTCTTATACAGTCAAACAGTCACTAAAATTGTGATTCTTGATACTCAACTTATTGATTAAGTTAGCAAGGGATTTACCTGATACTCCAAATCTGTTTATTTTGGCATGTTCCCGAAATTAACGTTTCTTGTTCCCAAAGCTGTAAACCCCAATCTTACTAGTCAAGGTTTAAAAAAACGGAAACGAGTTTTGAGGCGTTTTCCCTTCGCCTCACAGGCGTAAGTATCGAGGCGAGACGAGGCGTAAGGCCGAGGCGGTATAATAAATAAATATAATTATATTATAAAAATTAAATAGTTAACATCAAAAAAATAATTTTCTCATCAAATTTCATTAGATTCAATAGTTAAAACTTAAAACATAAAAAAGATTCAACAAGTTTAAACAGATTATCATACACATTTAACAGCACATTCTGTACAGATTAAACAACACAGGATTGCAGGAACATCATAAGTATTATACATCAAATATTATCTAAACGAATAAACTGAATACATAATACAGGATTACAGGAACATGTATTATACAGTAAATATACAGAATACAGGATTATACAGCAAGTATTATTAACAGCAGCAAAAATCGGAATCATTAACATCAGAATCAGATTAAAACAAGAACGGCAACAATAATCGGAATCATTAACATCAGAATTATATTAAAACAAGAACAGCAGCAATAATCGGAATCATTAACATCAGAATCAGATTAAAACAAGACCAGCAGCAATAATAAGAATCATTAACATCAGAATCAGATTAAAACAAGAACAGCAGCAATAATCAGAAGTTCGGAATCATTAACAGCAGCAAGTATTATTAACAGCAGAAAAAAAACATTAACAGCAGCTATAGATTTATTTAACAGCAGCAATATTATTCGTGATCGATTAAACAAAAAAAAGTCGCGCTAGTTTTATTATTGCCGCCAATAAGTATGGCGCCTAAAAACATCCTAATCTATCCCGCCTAAAACATACACGTACTGCCTCGACAAAATAGTTCCGCCTCGAAACGAAACGTGCGCCTCACACCACTGAGGCGTACGTATAATATCTGTCCCTGAGGCACCGCCTCATATACTATTTTGCTCCGTTCTGCCTCGAGGCGCGCCTCAGTACGGACGCCTCGGCCGTTTTTTTAATACATGTTATTAGTATATATAGATGTGTAGGGCTTTGTAATTCCTTGAAGCACACGAATAAGAAAAGAAACCCTAGTTGCAACACAATGGACGTAGGTTAGGTGACCGAACCACTTTAAATCCTTGTTTATTTATAGCTTTCGTGTGCTGTGTTCGGTTTCGTGTGTGTTTAATCCTAACAATGGTGGTTAAACTGGTTCTTTTTTGTTTGTTTATTGCTTTCATGTGCGTGCGTTCAGCTTCGTGTGTGTTTAACCTAACAATGGTTGGTTAAACTGGTTCTTTTTTGTTCATTTATTGCTTTCGTGTGTGTTTAATCCTAACAAGATGGTTTAAACTGCTTCTTTTTTGAGTTTCATATGTAATTTAATTATTAAATGATATTTACTAGAACTATCATTAATATAATGAAATTTAATTTTCTTCAATAAAGCAATTTAGGAAGTTGTAACCACTTGAGTTATTATGGGCGACTTTTAAGTTGGTACTCGTCTATTCAGCTTAAATTTGCAAGTTATACTAATTTGAGTCTTTATTAATAAAGTATAACCCAAATTAACCCATTTTCACAAAAAACAAATTGCTTTATTGACAAAGTTATTTCTTTTTTCAACAAATCATCATTGTCAGGTGTCACAGATTCTCACTCTTGTTGCTTTATTCTATTCTGGTTAACACTTTGTAGTTAATTGATGATAACTATATACCGCTTACATCACCTGAGTTGTGACATTCTACAGTTTGTCGGCTCTCATTGAGAACAAAATATTTTCAGTTCATGGCGGTCTCTCTCCTAACATCAACACATTAGATCAGGTTTGAGTGACTAGTTCAATGCCCTTATCTATGCATGTGTGCATTAATAACAAAGTTTATTTTGTAGATTCGGACAATTGATCGAAAGCAAGAAGTACCGCATGATGGTGCCATGTGCGACCTCCTATGGTCGGATCCCGAGGACATTGTGGATGGCTGGGGTTTGAGTCCCCGTGGTGCTGGTTTCTTGTTTGGTGGAAGTGTTGTTACTTCTTTTAATCACACTAATAATATTGATTGACATTTGTCGTGCGCACCAATTGGTTATGGAAGGTTTTAAATGGATGTTTAATAACCAAATAGTTACTGTCTGGTCAGCCCCAAATTACTGTTACAGGTAAATTTGAATTCAAATTTACTATTGAATTTTGTTTAATTAATAGTCCTTTTTTTTCTAATCTACGGAGGTGACAAGAAGTGCAGGTTGGGTGACAAGTGAAAATGAATCATTTTTTCAGTGCACTGATTATGATTTCATAAACGATTTTTTACATGATTTGAATCACTGAACAAAGTGATATAAGGAGGTTGTATGCATTAAAAATGGAATTTGGGTGACTTTCAAGTTTCAACCAACACGTTTAACTCGTTCAACCTGTTCTCCTTTTAGTTACGTTTTGCTGGTTTTGTTTGCGTAAATATCAAAATTCTTTTTCAACTGTCCCTTTTTTGTCATTATACTCTTATTTTGGTCAACTGAGTCATTAACCGATGTTTTATGTACTGTTTGGTTTATTTTGCAACCAACAACTTCAATGTTATGTCTAGATCTTACATTTTTTATGTAAATCATCTTTTTGATAGCCATTTTTTATACAAAATGAACCAAACAGGACACAGTAGTCTTTTAATGACTCAGATGTACAAAAGAAAAGTACAATGGCTAAACAGGACATGGAAAAAGCACGTTAGTATTTTGTGCAAAAAAAGACTTCTATTTGGACCGTTTTTGTCATTACTCTCCTCTACTTATTATATTTTGAATCTGTGGTTCAGGTGTGGTAATGTAGCTGCCATTCTTGAGCTGGATGAGAATCTGAATAAACAGTTTCGAGTATTTAAAGCAGCTCCACAGGTTTGTTATTAAGATCCATTCTGCAATTTGGATAACTTACCAGGCGTTGGGTGTAAACAAGCCGAGCCGAGCCCAACTAGGCTCGAGCTCAACTTGTCATGCTTTTATGAAGCTTGAGCTTGGCTTGGTTCAAGTCTACTTTTTTGAGATCAAGCTCGGGTCGAAAGTAAAACCCAAGAGCTTGAGCTCGGCTCGGCTCAAGGTAAATTGAGAACAATTTTAAACGAGCTAAAAGTGTGGCTCGAGTTTCGATAGCTTAAATGAGCCAAAGCTCAGCTTGCCAATGTTAAATAGTAGGTATATTATATATAAAAGAATAATATGACATTTGTTTCGGCTAGTTTAGGGTCGCGAGCCTAAACGAGCTTTGTATGTAAAGCTCGGGCTCCATAACTAGACGAGTCATATTTTAGGCTCGGCTCGTTTGAGCGTTTTACCGATCCGACCCCGAGTAGCTCTCGTTTACACCCCTAACCGGGTGCATAAAACGTTCCGTTGGTTTGGGTTCATGCCTTCATGGCTGACCAAGCTCAAGGAAAATCAGGTCCAGGCGCAGCTTGCTTGAAGCTCAAGCTTTGGCCCAGCCCATATAGGTTGGTTCCTATGGACTCATGTAAGCCATGCAAAGGAACACCAAGCCCACTCATTTCCTGATCCAAACCAGTACGCCCCAGCATCACAAAGGATCGGTCAATATAAATCAAATAATCGTTTTAATGTATTTTATATTTAAAAAACCACATGCTAGTTTATCTTTTTGCAAGGCATATTGTAACTTTTTAGAAGGAATTTTTGTAACTATTTTAATGATGCTATTCCCTGTAGGTATATTATATATAAAAGAATAATATGACATTTGTTTCGGCTAGTTTAGGGTCGCGAGCCTAAACGAGCTTTGTATGTAAAGCTCGGGCTCCATAACTAGACGAGTCATATTTTAGGCTCGACTCGTTTGAGCGTTTTACCGATCCGACCCCGAGTAGCTCTCGTTTACACCCCTAACCGGGTGCATAAAACGTTCCGTTGGTTTGGGTTCATGCCTTCATGGCTGACCAAGCTCAAGGAAAATCAGGTCCAGGCGCAGCTTGCTTGAAGCTCAAGCTTTGGCCCAGCCCATATAGGTTGGTTCCTATGGACTCATGTAAGCCATTAGCCTTGGCACGTTTTGTAAAAATTTGCATAAGCTTGACTGCTTGAATATTAATACAGCTTGTACAGGGAATAGCATCATTAAAATAGTTACAAAAATTCCTTCTAAAAAGTTACAATATGCCTTGCAAAAAGATAAACTAGCATGTGGTTTTTTAAATATAAAATACATTAAAACGATTATTTGATTTATATTGACCGATCCTGTGTGATGCTGGGGCGTACTGGTTTGGATCAGGAAATGAGTGGGCTTGGTGTTCCTTTGCCCCCCCCCCCCCCCCCCCCCCCCCCCCCTAAATCAAAGACCCTCTAAATTAGAGGGGGCACTTTTAATTCATTTACTTATTAACAGGCTGATTTGGGTTATGTTATTTCTTTAACAGTTTAAATGGATGAAGTTTAAAAAACTAACTAAAAAGGGAACAAGCCAAATAATTGTATGGGGCATAACTTCAAAAGTTTCCCGAAATGTACTTTTAATGCATATAACTTGCTAAACCTCTTCACTAAATAAACTATATTGTTATCAAAATAATATTTTCATTTGTTGTCACATTTTTAAGACATTGGTTATTTAGAGAGTAAATAAAATATACGATATAGAGTAAAGTGCAATTTGCCACCATTTGTTTGGTCCAGATTGCATAGTGACACCCTACCTTCCACTTTTTGCGTAATGACATCATGTGGTGGACATTTCATCACACTATGCACCCAAAACGTTGATTCCTGGACCCAACCACAGGGTTTCAAACTGCAATATGGGCCAAACCACAGGGTTGCAGAGCGTGATGAAATGCCCACCACAAGGTGTCATTACGCAAAAAGTGGAAGGTAGGGTGTCATTATGCAATCTGGACCAAACCACAGGTTGGAAATTTGCACTTTACTCTAAAATATATTGGCTTTGCGGTTTATATGGTTTTCTTTATTAAGTTATTGAAACTACGCCAAGTCATCAGTTTTTTTAACTTGCAACACTCATGGTCCTTAAAAAAGAGATGTTGGCTAGATAAGGCGATCAAAGCGTGTCATGTGCCTTGCACATGATTGTAAAACCGTCAGTGACCGCCTTTTTCATGCAAACTTCTGTTTTAAGGACCATCAGTGTTACAAGTTTCAAAGATAAAGGTGATTGGTGTAGTTTCAAAAACTTATGACCAAAAACGTGATTTTAATAAACAACAGGGACATGTATGTTACTCGCATACAAGAACAAATGAAATTTGTACAAAAAATGTTAGGGATGAAAAAATTTGGTTATTATAAAATGCAGGAATCAAGAGGAGCTCCAGCTAAAAAACCACCACCAGATTACTTTCTATGATTAACCGATTCCATAAAATTACCAAGGTGATGACTGCATCCTTAGCAATGAAGATAAATTTAGTCATAACACCTAAGAATCATCAATGGGTTAATTTGCACATTGGCTCATGATTAGGCGGCTATGGTGGGTGCACCGTGGTTCATTACAGCTGTATTGGATGGCTAATATCCATCGGTCCAGTTCTACTCTCATGGGGTTCATCCCATGAGTGTTATGGTGTAGTGTTAATGTGTGTGTTAGATTGTATTGTGTAGCAGTGTGCATGTAAACAAAGGTGTAATTACACCGTCGAACCGCCAAAAGTCACCACAAACAACCATGGATTCGGTGGAATTTGGTGGTGCAAAGAAGAATGAATCTTAATTAGAAAGTTGACTTGTGGAGCTTTAATGTTTCGTCGTTCAAGTTGCTTGTTTTTTTCATTATAATCTTTGTTGGTAATTCAACAAGTTAATTAGTCCAACTGTTTTACATAATGTTCAAGCTGTAAAATAACATGTGGTAGAAATATGAAAATCACAAAAAAAATGACAATTGTTTTATGTAAACATGCTAATGCGTATCCGCTTTAAGATTCTATTTTGAAGTATATGTTTTTATTTATTTATGTAGTTTATCGAATTATGGTTTATAGGCAGGTGGTCTGAAGTCCCAATATTCTTGGTGGCAGAGTTCAAATGGGTGTGTTGACGGGTGGTGGTGGCGGCTTGGTGATGATGATGTATGGTGGTGGTGGTGGTGTAAAGGTTGTCATCTTCTCCATTGTTTCTTTCTATCTTTCGTTTAATAATTTTATTATCTTTTTCCATACCATTCTTAAAATATAAATTAAATTTATGCAACCCATGTATAACACAGGGTTATGAGCTAGTTATATAAATATATATGTTTTATAATTTAAATTAGTTTTATTCTATTTAATAATTTAGTTTGATTTGATTAAACGTATTTGAATATTTACTTTTATGAACTTTGATGTATTTATCAATCAGTAATTAATTTGATGGGTACCAGGTTTTTCAATTTAAAAAGTGTGATAGTCTGTCGCTTTAAAAAAGAATTGAATTTTTGGTAAATAGAATTGTTAAAGCCCATTAGGTTTACTGAAAATCACATCATTATAATATATATATATATATAATATATATATATTATTATGTATGTTTATAATTTAAACTATTTTATTTAATAATTTAATTTGATTTGATTAATCGTATTTTAATATTTACTTTTATCAACTTTGATGTATTTATCAGCCATTAATTAATTTGGTGGGTAACAGGATTTTCAATTTGCGGAGTGTGATAGTCTAATAAAAAAATGAATTTTTGATAAATAGACTGATATCTCATAAAAGTTTTTAAGTTTAAATTTAAGTAAGTTGCTTTTAATAAGTTTTGAAGTAAATACCTTTTAATAACTTTTGAAATGTTTTTAACGGACCGACAAGCATCAGATACCCTTTTTGATATATTTTAAGTTTTCTTTTTCGTTTAATATCATGAGCGTACTAAAACCGATCAAGTTTATGTTCATGAATTTGAACTTTGATAATTGTTTTAAACAAGAAAGACAAAGAAATAAAAAGTCAACAGGTCAAATCACTATTTATCCAACTTATTAGTTGTATTATAGATAATTTTTTGGTTAAAAGAATTGGTATTTCGTGTTCATCTAAATTATATTTAAAATGCTTTTAGTACATATTTTTAAGTTTTCTTTTTTATATATTGAGTGCAGTGAAACCACCCGTCGTAACGCATAATATCAATTATATGTAAAAATGAATGTGCACATTGTGGTTCGAAACGATCATATCTCGATCATATGTAGATGTAATACCTTCGGTTAATTCAGTTATTGGAAATATTGGTTCAGTTAACCAACATTACATTTAGATCAAATAAGCGAGAACTAATCGATTATTCATAAAAGAAAATTTATAACGTTAACTTTATCTACAAAGTATATTGCCCAAATGAATTATTTAAACTCATTCATTGTCTAAATTACTTTTACGACTATACACCATTACGTGCGTGACATTTTAGTCTTCTTTATCTATGTCTAAACACGTTAATGTAACAAATGTAACGTTTTGACAAAGTAAAAAAAAATCCTGATACACGCGAGCATCAAACGTTGACGTAATTATTGTAACGC
Organism: Scalesia atractyloides; assembly: GCA_947069175.1. Lineage (NCBI taxonomy): Eukaryota > Viridiplantae > Streptophyta > Magnoliopsida > Asterales > Asteraceae > Scalesia > Scalesia atractyloides. The sequence goes on from CAMTDV010000029.1 coordinate 4,142,724, forward strand.
GTGTATCAAAGTCGCAAACGTGACGTTGCCACCGCAACGTACAGCATATCTAAAAATCTAGTATATTCTTAAAACAAAGATTGGTGGCTCTCACATCATATCCACCGACCTCTTCTATATATAAAAACTTTGAAATAGAAAAGTAAATGTTAGTTTTTATTGGTTGGTGGCATCTAAACTTAAACAAAAGGTGAAGGATTCCCCTTTTGCTATTTTTTTCTTTTTCTACAAGAGCTTGTCCTTTATAAAATTAAACTCACATTACTCTTATGTCTTTTTTGTAACTGTATGTCCTTTGTAAGATTAAATTTACATTACTTTTGTGGTGAGTAAAATACTGTACCACTTAGTCATGAGGGGTTTTCTTAGCCAAATAAAATATGAAAGGTGGTAGTTGAGTTCGGAAGAAAAGTTGTCAATGTTGTTCTTCAAATTTTGAATAGCTATTAGAGCTTCTAACTAAGCCGATTAATCAGTATTATCTCGTTCATGCTCCTCACCTGAGAAGCATTTCACTAACCACCCGAGGGAGGAGTAGTAAGAAGTACCTCCCTTGGGGTCGGGTAGCTACAGTCACACAGAGTTCCCATAGCTAAAAGTTCTTGAGAAGTATGAAAAGCAAGAGGAAAGTGTACCATCCATTCTGGTGTGATTGGATTCTGTTCAATAGCCTAAGGACTTGGAGTGCATCTTTTGTTGTTTCCACTGCTTGAAGTGATTGTTATGGCCACGAAGAAACAATAAATCCCAACTAAAGATATATAAGAGCCAGAACTGCTAAGGGCATTCCATCCAACGTAAGCATCTGGATAATTCGGAATGCGACATGGCATACGCGAAAGCCCTAAGAGCATTCACATCACTTCCATCTTTTTTCACCCTATAATTTCACTAAAAACAATTATATGTTTCTCTCTTTTAAATTAAATAATATTTTTTTATACTTTAATCATTACCTTTTCTCTCTCCTTCACTCACAACCACTTTCAAAATATATCAAAAAATTAGATGGTGAAAAGTGTCCCCTCAAATTTACAAATGAAGAGTAACAATTTCTCTCTCCTCTACTAACAACCACCTACAATCACTTTTCATAATATAAAAAGCTCCCTCACATAATTTAGGGAACATAATGTAAATGCTCTAAAAAATGCATGGAAAAGAAGGTCGGATTAATCCCGAAACAATGATTCAAAAATGGATTTGACCTAAAATTTTAGGATATGTTTGACCAAATATTTTATCTAAAATCCTGCAAATAAAACAAAAACGGCTACCATCGAAGGTTAATAATGGAAATGTGCAACCACATAATAAGTATCATCTAGATTAAAAAAAGTTATTTTCCATGAAGTGGTCAAAATGCTATAAAAGTCTCTAGAATGGGCTTCTAATAGAGTTTCAAGACATTCCACTATTTCCCCCTCTACCCAATAATAATAGACGGGGAATAGAACAACATATTGCAAGATATATATCAAGGTTCAATGGCTTTAAGAATGGAGTGCTCAACCCTGAGGTCTATATGAAGAACTTATGTCAACCTTTATGGAAGAGATTACTGTTGCAAAAGATGGAGAATTTATATTAGTTAGGCAAGATAGTATTCTGAACAAAGAGAGAAAGTTGTAGGAGCTGAGAGTTATGATGTCTGTTATCAACAATAAAAGTGTTTCCAAAGAATAACTTACCAAGTTTGGAGGATTGCTAGCTGGTCTTTGGCTTTCGTAGATGGCAGAATGTGTCGAAACTGAATTTAACGAATGGAAAGCTTTGATAGGTGATATAGAAAGCATAACTATGCGTCTATATGAAGTTGAGCTGGTGTTAGATGTTCTTTCCTTCAACAGCGATGCTGAGCAGCGGGTCCAGAAAGCCACAAATAACCCAAGAACTACATACATATGAGAATAGATGTGATCCATCTTAGGTTGGAAGTGGCGTTTGAGACAAACAACCATTTATCAACACTTAGATAGTTATTATACTAATAATACTGTATAACCATTAGGGGTGAACAAGTTGTGGTTCTAGACCCTTAGAACCGTGAATCGGACCCGAACCTTTTGTATGTATATGGGTTGGTTTGCGGGTTTTACTTAATGCTTAAATTTGGGTACGGGTCGGTTCTTGATTTGGAACCCATGGTTTTTAACAAAGAACCCCATTTCATCCAAAAACGTTTGGGTTCCATCCATATAATAAACCATCAACTTTCAAATATCTTTTCCTTACTACATATCACTTTGTTCCGTCAAATATTTGTTTTAATTGTATGTGTTTGTATACATATTACATCCCATTTGTTTAAACTGTATGTTTGTGTGTTAACATGAGTATGTTAATGAAACTTACATATGCAAGAAAGTGTTGTATGTATGTACATGATGCTATTATACAACTATTTATATGTGATATTTTAAACTACAAATGAAAATATAACTACAGGCCAAAAATCATCAATAATTGCACTTGTAGGCTGAAAAATGATCTTGTTCCACTTGCCCTACAAAGGCCTATTACACAAAACGGTTCTAACCCATGAGACCTTTTGCCCGACCCATCAGGACCCTTTCATCTATAAAAGGGTAATGGTTCTTGAGGGTCTGGGTTGGTCGGGTCGGTTCCGACCCTTTGCACAACCCTAATAATCATAGATGACACTACATTTAAAAAAAGGATAAAAGGTGTTAGTTGGTCAACCAAATCCCCTCACTCTGGTTGACACACATTGTAAATTAACCTATTTTAACCCGTTACCATCTCATTATATCTGCCCTTCCTGCTATTCGTCATCTAGACAAAGATAGTATGCATAATACATACAAAAAAAGATATCATGAATAATATTAGTCTAAAGCGTTGACATTAAAACTGAACCAGGATATCCCACCTAGCCCAATACATAGCCTAACTATGTGTGTCACCAATTTGGGATGTTTTATGCATTATTATTGCATGTGTAATTCACAAAAGAGATGGTTTCATAATTACTCTTGCATAACATTTGGCTCTTGACACATGAGAATTACATGTCCACTTGTTGTTCACAAAAGAGATGTTTTATCAATTATTATTGCATGTGTAATTCACAAAAGAGATGGTTTCATAGTTACTCTTGCATAACATTTAGCTCTTGACACATGAAACTTATATGTCCAATTGTTACTCTAAAAAATAGTGAGAAAGTTTAAGTTGTTATTAATGACAAAGACTTGCTCTTGATTTCGCAAGAGAAAGGAAAGATTTGTAATGTGACAACCCGCATTTTCAGGTTAACACCGTTAACTTTCTCAGTTAAATCTTTGTGAGTTAATGAATACTCATACATGCAATTATATTATACGTGCAATTTATAACATACAAAACTAATACAAACTAGTGGGACTAGTCACGGAACTAACACAAACTAGTGGCACTAGTTTTGTACATATACATAAAGTTAATTCATTAACTTTCTATGAAAGTTTTAGAGAATCAAAACATGAGGGACTTGATGTGTTAATTATCAAACAAACCAGAAATAATAACTTTCTATACAAGATTCAAGGTTTAGAAACTTGAGGGACTAGTTATGACACTAAGCAAACTTAAATTATGAATTGTGTTATAACATCCCGACCCTAACCACCCCCACCCACCAGATCGTCCCTCTCTTTCTCTCTCTCGTCCCCCCCCCCACAACACAAGCAAACCACGGTAATCATCTCTCGGCTCTTTCTTCCAGCCCTCATCTCTCTCGCAATCTCTCGCTCTGGTAAGCTTTAGTATCTAAAAGCTTCATCATGCTATGTGTATTATGTAAATATGTGAAGTGTTGTTTCGTATGATTACATGAATATATGTTTATGATTGATTTTTAGGGTATAGGAATGATTGTATGTGAAGTTGTATATAGATTTCAGCATTGCGTAGTTGTGATGCGTATGAAAATCGAGTAGATATGTATGAATAAAGATTAGGGTTTGCATGAGGAGCATGATTTTTATAGGTTATGTGTTATATTCGACCCACAAGGGCATGTGTAGGTTAGAACGGCTAGAATCATGATCACGAACACATTTGGTTAACTGCAGTAAGTGATCAGCTTCTGATTAGAATTTTGTGCCGTTTTGTAAAGGCCATATCTCGGCTAAAAGACTATGAAACTGAGTAGTTCTTGAGTCCAGAGTCAAGTTTAAAGAATTTCCTTTCAAACCCAACTTGTTTCACATTTTTACGATGAGTTTTGGTCAGTCAAAAGGTTAAAACGAAATCAAAGGTCAAAGCTGAGTTTTTGTACAAAAAATAGGGTTCATGATGAGGGTCATAACTTGGTTAATATTTAGAGTTAAGACTTGAAAAGTTTACAGTAGATAACACAGGAGTCCAAGAGACAGTCCCACTCGAATCATGATCTTGAACATGTTTTGTTAACTGTAGTAAGTGATCAACTTCTGATTAGAATTTTCTGTCATTTTGTAAAGGCCATATCTCGGCCAAAAGACTATGAAACTGAGTAGTTCTTGAATCCAGAATCAAGTTCCAATAATTTCCTTTCAAACCCAACTTGTTTCACATTTTTACGACGATTTTTGGTAAGTCAAAAGGTTAAAACGATATCAACTTTTAAAGCTGAGTTTTGTGTAGAAATGAGGTTCATGATGAGGGTCATAACTTGGTTAATATTTAGAGTTAAGACTTGAAAAGTTTATAGTAGATAACCACAATAGTCCAAGAGACAATCCTACTGGAATTTCGTCAATCAGGTCAACAAAGATTTTTTATAAATTAAACGGTAACCTGTCATCAAAAAGCGACCGATTTGACCTTTGTGTGAAAAAGTATTTTTTATGATTTTTTAGATTAATTGACACGTCTCATAAAATTTTCACAATTTTCCTGACCCGTTTGGTATGGTAAATAAAGTTCACAAACTAGCTTAAAAACTAATGCTAAGCTGAAATTGTTGAACATTGCATTAGCTTTTGAAAGTGTGTTTAATTGGTTTTGCAAGTGTTCTTGGAATGTGTAACTTGAATAAATGTCATAGAACATGTATTTGTGACTACGTGGTATACGTGTATGCAGGAAACTTGTCATAACCTTGTTGTAGAATAATTGCATGATAATCACGTCTTAAACATCAAAACAGATATAAAGTGTGTACATATATGTGTTGTAAAAATTTACGTGAAACAAAGTTGTGATATCCAAATGATGTAACTAACAACAACATGGTAAACATATTAGGACATGTTTGACCCATAACTTTCCCCTAGCTACTTAACTCTTACCGAGCAAATCTAAGGTGAGTTTTCACTACTTTTCTAAAAGCATGCATCCCTAGTTTGGGACTACATTATCCCTAGATTGGGACCACATATATTCCAGGAAGGAATACCACTACTTGAATAGCTTAGTTTAATTTCATGTCTATCGTGGACTAAACGACCTCTATCTTGAAAGTCCCTATCTTTATATCGACCAGTTGCCGGGTGGCAAACGAGGTATTAGTTGATAATGCTATTAGGTTTGACAAACATCACACCTTGCTGGGAGCCGTGCGTGAACTTTTGACTCTAACTTTGCATCAATGCCGATAGACATTGATGTGGGACACAAAAACTTACACTGTCACTATTCGGTACCACCAGTTTAGTTGCTTAAAAGTGGGTTAGCTACCGATGACATTCTTTTATAACTTCCGTATTTAAATTTACTTTTCGTTGAACTAAAGCTGTGAACTTGCCAACTTTTTATTGATATACTTAAGCATGCTTTGCAGGACACTAAGTACGGTACACATGAGGACATGCATCTTGGAGTGTCATTGTTTTATTAAACTATTTTCTTTTATTGTGCAAAATAACTGTGGGTTTTTGCCATGCCTGTATTTTTATACTTTTAGCTTATGCTGATAAACTGAAACTTTTGTTTTGGAACATTTAAAATATTATCACTATTCATGTTGAATGTGGTAGTTAAGTATTTATCTTTTTTTATGAATGATTCAACATGATTAGTGGTTGAATCCTGCTTTGTCACACCACTTGTGGCAAAACCCCGAATGTGGAATTTGAGTGTGTCACATGTAATGCTTCCCTTCAGGGAGTAATGTAAAGCGAATAAAGCAAGTGCGAGATGAGGGCGAAATGAGTTAGAGATGATCTATGAGATGGTGTGTCTAACGTCGAACCCTCAAACCCCTTTATATAGTGGGTTCTTCCTTCTCTTCTCATGTGGACGAAATAGGCGTTGTATCTAAATCGATTATGTTGCATATACATTTTCATCGTTCTAGACCTAGGGGTCTTCATCCTTTCTTGATCGGGTAAAGCTTTGACATTTGACGCTCAGATCTTAACGTACAGTAACACCTTTTGTCTTCATCATCATCCTAGGCTTTGGCTTGCATGTTATAGACCTTCTCAATTGTCTGGTCATTTCTTAGTCTCAAAGTTCGTATGGAGAGGCAGTGACATCCTCCCCCACATTCCTTAGGTTATGCCTTGCTCTCATATTTGTTCGTGGGGGATATGATACTATATCCCATTTGTAGGGGAGGCGGTTATATGCCTAGCCTTTGATTTCATATGCATATTATAGTACAAGATGTCTGAAGTAATACTATCGGATGGCATGACATATACACCAAATTAAGGCGCCATGAAAGCATAAACATCTATACCAAGGATCATTTGGACATGTCAAGGTAATGTTTTAATACTCGTCATGTCCCAAATTTTATGAATTAATACTATATCCAACCTAGCCAGAGTCAAAAGATAGCAATCAAGATTCATATAATGTAAATAACGAATAACCTATTGACCGTAAATGATTCACATTTGGTTGGTACTTGGTACAGTTAACTTGATAACCAGTTATCAATAGCATCAACACTAGATAAACATACATGTTCACTTAGCCTGATTCGAAACAAAAGGTATGAGTCTATGATCATGTAGTCCGGATCGAGCTCAATATTTAGGCTTAGGCTTGGATGAGCTCAGACCCATTAGGCGTAATCTTGTGCACATGTTCTCTTATACAATGAGGCCTAACCATCCACTCCAACTTACAAGGATCATCATGTGTCGGCTCAACCTTTTTTAAGGTCTAAAATGAATCCTAAAATGGTGGTCTTTTCAAGATAAAATTAATTATTTTGCTTACAGCCCTAATAATGACTTACCATAACAGATAGATTTAGCATAACATGCAAACAAACTCGTTGCACTTAAATCACCATATTTTGGCACATAACATAATTAAAATGGAGAAATTTCATACATGAAAGCTCTTTAGCCACAAATGGTGTTTTTATGTCAAAAAAACACTTACATTAAGATCATGGGAGAAGAATTGAACATCTGAATGAACCAATGAATAATGATTGTTAATTTCATGAAAAATAATAGCTCAAATATGCATATTAGAAAAACGCAGCGAAATCTCATAGTTACTCATATCTAGAACCTTAATCCTTAAAAAAATTTGTGTCCTTATGTTTTGGGCACCTAAAGCGAGCGCTCTATTTATAACGCATTATAGATGCCTCAACCTGAGGCTATGTCATTGGGAGCTATTTTAACAGGTTTTCTAAGTGTTGAGCCTCCATCTTAAACTAGAAAAAAAAAGATCTGGTCCATATAAATACAAAGCCTAACCCAAACCGATGCAAGACCTAAACCGTGTATCGATTATAGTACAAAAAGTTCTTACTTGTTTTTTCTAAATTAATTATTAGGTTATGTAATCATCAAAATTTTAAGACGGGTTTACAAAAAATCAACCTTTATGCATGCCTAAAATTGCAGGTTTCAACATTTAGGTTTAAAAGCACGCAAATAAACCTTTATATTTTGTCGCGAGATTCAACCTTTAACACACTCAAATAATTTTTTGTTAAGTCTCATCGCATGCAAAACATGTGAGGGTATCTTGGTTCTTTGGCCTCACCCTTAGTATTTGTTGTTTTTCTTAATCAAACACAATGGTCAATATTTTAAAGTGTTGCTACTTTTTTTGTTATTATGAAAAAGCCTCAATTGAGTCTATGGTCCCCTCATGTACACACAAACACGAATTAAACAAACCAAAAAAGGGTTATCAAAATCGCCACTGTTCAACCACCATTGTTCATCACCATCATCATCTTAGACGATCACACTTTTTTCACCTGCATTTCACAACAATCGATCAATGACATAATCACACAATGTTTATTGCTTCAATGTATTTGGAACTTCTAGTCAACAATCTGCGGTTATGCGTCAATTGGAGCTTAACGAAGAGTATAAAGACCAAGCAATGTCTAAAGGTAGGACAGTGGTGGTCAGAGTGAAGTCAAATAACATAGCAGAGAGTTGTTGACGTGGACGTTGGTTACACAAGCTCAGGCTGGTAATCGTGTTGTTTCGGTTCATGTTGTTACTAATAATGAGATGTTTTATGTATTAAAAGTTAAAATAGTTAAATTTGTTGTTAATTTGATGATTTGTTGAATTAATTGTGTTTTATGTTGGTTTGTTGAAGAAATTGTGGATCATGATGGAAAATCGACATTGGAATCGCTTGTAATTCGTTTGATTATATTTTAGCGATTTACGAAGGGTTTTGTAACCCCGAATAGCTAGGTTTTATGATTTTTAGGTGCTTCGGTTCAGAATATTCTTGTTCGAGAAGCTAAGTCTTATGGTTCGAATGAGATTATTGTTGGAACTAATAATACAACTAGAATCCTCCATAGCAAAATATTGTGCCAAATGTTACCGAAAAACTGTTCTGTAATTGTTGTCAAAGATGGCAAATGTGTTTCATAGGCGATCACCTTCGTCTCTAGCCAGGGTTTTGAAACTTAATCAGCTTTCCGACGAAAGCGTTTCCAACATGATGAGTCAAAACGACTTGTTATAGATGTTGGGTTGTTTATTCTAATATTGTTTTAGATAGGGGTGGAGGTTGTGATGAAGACGCTAACAGTGGTGATGGATCTATGGTTGTAACGTGATGGTTTATGGGAGAGAGAAAGATAAATACCCTGACATGTTTGCATACGAGGGGACTTGGCAACAAAATTTAACTGGATTTGTGTTACAGGTTGAATTTCGCAACAAAATATATAGAAAAAGGTTAGTTTGAGTACTTTTTAAACCAAGATGTTGAAACATGCGATTATAAGCACACACAAAAGTTTGATTTCTATAATTTTGTTTAATTTTAAATGTATAGTCCCGTGTGCACTTTTAAAATCGTTGTAACATATGAACAAGCATACTTGTCTAAGAACAATGTTGGATAGAATTAATCATTTCTAATAAAAGGTGTTTGTTTACTATATAATAATAGAAATGTCCATGTGGAATCATTTTAGTTAATTATGAGTACTGATACTATTCCTCGCATAATAATCTCTAATGGTACCTAAGGATGTAAAATATATCTCTTCCCATCATCCCTATGGTGTATGACATAAATGTGTACATTTTGATTCGGGTCGGGTCGGGTCGTATTCGATAGTTACGATTCTATCATTTGCATTAATAACAAAGTTTATTTTGTAGATTCGGACAATTGATCGAAAGCAAGAAGTACCGCATGATGGTGCCATGTGCGACCTCCTATGGTCGGATCCCGAGGACATTGTGGATGGCTGGGGTTTGAGTCCCCGTGGTGCTGGTTTCTTGTTTGGTGGAAGTGTTGTTACTTCTTTTAATCACACTAATAATATTGATTACATTTGTCGTGCGCACCAATTGGTTATGGAAGGTTTTAAATGGATGTTTAATAACCAAATAGTTACTGTCTGGTCAGCCCCAAATTACTGTTACAGGTAAATTTGAATTCAAATTTACTATTGAATTTTGTTTGATTAATAGTCCTTTTTTTTTCTAATCTACGGAGGTGACAAGAAGTGCAGGTTGGGTGACAAGTGAAAATGAATCATTTTTTCAGTGCACTGATTATGATTTCATAAACGATTTTTTACATGATTTGAATCACTGAACAAAGTGATATAAGGAGGTTGTATGCATTAAAAATGGAATTTGGGTGACTTTCAAGTTTCAACCAACACGTTTAACTCGTTCAACCTGTTCTCCTTTTAGTTACGTTTTGCTGGTTTTGTTTGCGTAAATATCAAAATTCTTTTTCAACTGTCCCTTTTTTGTCATTATACTCTTATTTTGGTCAACTGAGTCATTAACCGATGTTTTATGTACTGTTTGGTTTATTTTGCAACCAACAACTTCAATGTTATGTCTAGATCTTACATTTTTTATGTAAATCATCTTTTTGATAGCCATTTTTTATACAAAATGAACCAAACAGGATACAGTAGTCTTTTAATGACTCAGATGTACAAAAGAAAAGTACAATGGCTAAACAGGACATGGAAAAAGCACGTTAGTATTTTGTGCAAAAAAAGACTTCTATTTGGACCGTTTTTGTCATTACTCTCCTTACTTATTATATTTTGAATCTGTGGTTCAGGTGTGGTAATGTAGCTGCCATTCTTGAGCTGGATGAGAATCTGAATAAACAGTTTCGAGTATTTAAAGCAGCTCCACAGGTTTGTTATTAAGATCCATTCTGCAATTTGGATAACTTGAGGCCATTACCAGGCGTTGGGGGTAAACAAGCCGAGCCGAGCCCAACTAGGCTCGAGCTCAACTCGTCATGCTTTTATGAAGCTTGAGCTTGGCTTGGTTCAAGTCTACTTTTTTGAGATCAAGCTCGGCTCGAAAGTAAAACCCAAGAGCTTGAGCTCGGCTCGGCTCAAGGTAAATTGAGAACAATTTTAAACGAGCTAAAAGTGTGGCTCGAGTTTCGATAGCTTAAATGAGCCAAAGCTCAGCTTGCCAATGTTAAATAGTAGGTATATTATATATAAAAGAATAATATGACATTTGTTTCGGCTAGTTTAGGGTCGCGAGCCTAAACGAGCTTTGTATGTAAAGCTCGGGCTCCATAACTAGACGAGTCATATTTTAGGCTCGGCTCGTTTGAGCGTTTTACCGATCCGACCCCGAGTAGCTCTCGTTTACACCCCTAACCGGGTGCATAAAACGTTCCGTTGGTTTGGGTTCCTGCCTTCATGGCTGACCAAGCTCAAGGAAAATCAGGTCCAGGCACAGCTTGCTTGAAGCTCAAGCTTTGGCCCAGCCCATATAGGTTGGTTCCTATGGACTCATGTAAGCCATTAGCCTTGGCACGTTTTGTAAAAATTTGCATAAGCTTGACTGCTTGAATATTAATACAGCTTGTACAGGGAATAGCATCATTAAAATAGTTACAAAAATTCCTTCTAAAAAGTTGCAATATGAGTTGCAAAAAGATAAACTAGCATGTGGTTTTTTTAAATATAAAATACATTAAAACGATTATTTGATTTATATTTACCGATCCTGTGTGATGCTGGGGCGTACTGGTTTGGATCAGGAAATGAGTGGGCTTGGTGTTCCTTTGCCCCCCCCCCCCCCCCCCCCCCCCCTAATCGAAGACCCTCTAAATTAGAGGGGCACTTTTAATTCATTTACTTATTAACGGGCTGATTTGGGTTATGTTATTTCTTTAACAGTTTAAATGGATGAAGTTTAAAAAACTAACTAAAAAGGGAACAAGCCAAATAATTGTATGGGGCATAACTTCAAAAGTTTCCCGGAATGTACTTTTAATGCATATAACTTGCTAAACCTTTTCACTAAATAAACTATATTGTTATCAAAATAATATTTTCATTTGTTGTCACATTTTTAAGACATTGGTTATTTAGAGAGTAAATAAAATATACGATATAGAGTAAAGTGCAATTTGCCACCATTTGTTTGGTCCAGATTGCATAGTGACACCCTACCTTCCACTTTTTGCGTAATGACATCATGTGGTGGACATTTCATCACACTATGCACCCAAAACGTTGATTCCTGGACCCAACCACAGGGTTTCAAACTGCAATCTGGGCCAAACCACAGGGTTGCAGAGCGTGATGAAATGCCCACCACAAGGTGTCATTACGCAAAAAGTGGAAGGTAGGGTGTCATTATGCAATCTGGACCAAACCACAGGTTGGAAATTTGCACTTTACTCTAAAATATATTGGCTTTGCGGTTTATATGGTTTTCTTTATTAAGTTATTGAAACTACGCCAAGTCATCAGTTTTTTTAACTTGCAACACTCATGGTCCTTAAAAAAGAGATGTTGGCTAGATAAGGCGATCAAAGCGTGTCATGTGCCTTGCACATGATTGTAAAACCGTCAGTGACCGCCTTTTTCATGCAAACTTCTGTTTTAAGGACCATCAGTGTTACAAGTTTCAAAGATAAAGGTGATTGGTGTAGTTTCAAAAACTTATGACCAAAAACGTGATTTTAATAAACAACAGGGACATGTATGTTACTCGCATACAAGAACAAATGAAATTTGTACAAAAAATGTTAGGGATGAAAAAATTTGGTTATTATAAAATGCAGGAATCAAGAGGAGCTCCAGCTAAAAAACCACCACCAGATTACTTTCTATGATTAACCGATTCCATAAAATTACCAAGGTGATGACTGCATCCTTAGCAATGAAGATAAATTTAGTCATAACACCTAAGAATCATCAATGGGTTAATTTGCACATTGGCTCATGATTAGGCGGCTATGGTGGGTGCACCGTGGTTCATTACAGCTGTATTGGATGGCTAATATCCATCGGTCCAGTTCTACTCTCATGGGGTTCATCCCATGAGTGTTATGGTGTAGTGTTAATGTGTGTGTTAGATTGTATTGTGTAGCAGTGTGCATGTAAACAAAGGTGTAATTACACCGTCGAACCGCCAAAAGTCACCACAAACAACCATGGATTCGGTGGAATTTGGTGGTGCAAAGAAGAATGAATCTTAATTAGAAAGTTGACTTGTGGAGCTTTAATGTTTCGTCGTTCAAGTTGCTTGTTTTTTTCATTATAATCTTTGTTGGTAATTCAACAAGTTAATTAGTCCAACTGTTTTACATAATGTTCAAGCTGTAAAATAACATGTGGTAGAAATATGAAAATCACAAAAAAAAAATGACAATTGTTTTATGTAAACATGCTAATGCGTATCCGCTTTAAGATTCTATTTTGAAGTATATGTTTTTATTTATTTATGTAGTTTATCGAATTATGGTTTATAGGCAGGTGGTCTGAAGTCCCAATATTCTTGGTGGCAGAGTTCAAAGGGGTGTGTTGACGGGTGGTGGTGGCGGCTTGGTGATGATGATGTATGGTGGTGGTGGTGGTGGTAAAGGTTGTCTTCTCCATTGTTTCTTTCTATCTTTCGTTTAATAATTTTATTATCTTTTTCCATACCATTCTTAAAATATAAATTAAATTTATGCAACCCATGTATAACATAGGGTTATGAGCTAGTTATATAAATATATATGTTTTATAATTTAAATTAGTTTTATTCTATTTAATAATTTAGTTTGATTTGATTAAACGTATTTGAATATTTACTTTTATGAACTTTGATTTATTTATCAATCAGTAATTAACTTGATGGGTACCAGGTTTTTCAATTTAAAAAGTGTGATAGTCTATCGCTTTAAAAAAGAATTGAATTTTTGGTAAATAGAATTGTTAAAGCCCATTAGGTTTACTGAAAATCACATCATATATATATAATATATATATATATATTATGTATGTATGTTTTATAATTTAAACTTATTTTATTTAATAATTTGATTTGATTAATCGTATTTTAATATTTACGTATTTAAAAACTTTGCTGTATTTATCAGCCATTAATTAATTTGGTGGATAACAGGTTTTTCAATTTGCGGAGTGTGATAGTCTAATAAAAAAATGAATTTTTGATAAATAGACTGATATCTCATAAAAGTTTTTAAGTTTAAATTTAAGTAAGTTGCTTTTAATAAGTTTTGAAGTAAATACCTTTTAATAACTTTTGAAATGTTTTTAATGGACCGACAAGCATCAGATACCCTTTTTGATACATTTTAAGTTTTCTTTTTCGTTTAATATCATGAGCGTACTAAAACCGATCAAGTTTATGTTCATGAATTTGAACTTTGATAATTGTTTTAAACAAGAAAGACAAAGAAATAAAAATTCAACAGGTCAAATCACTATTTATCCAACTTATTAGTTGTATTATAGATAATTTTTTGGTTAAAAGAATTGGTATTTCGTGTTCATCTAAATTATATTTAAAATGCTTTTAGTACATATTTTTAAGTTTTCTTTTTTATATATTGAGTGCAGTGAAACCACCCGTCGTAACGCATAATATCAATTATATGTAAAAATGAATGTGCACATTGTGGTTCGAAACGATCATATCTCGATCATATGTAGATGTAATACCTTCGGTTAATTCAGTTATTGGAAATATTGGTTCAGTTAACCAACATTACATTTAGATCAAATAAGCGAGAACTAATCGATTATTCATAAAAGAAAATTTATAACGTTAACTTTATCTACAAAGTATATTGCCCAAATGAATTATTTAAACTCATTCATTGTCTAAATTACTTTTACGACTATACACCATTACGTGCGTGACATTTTAGTCTTCTTTATCTATGTCTAACCACGTTAATGTAACAAATGTAACTTGTGTGACAAAGTAAAAAAAAAAAAACAAATCCTGATACACCGAGCATCAGACGTTGACGTAATTATTGTAACGCGTGTATCAAAGTCGCAAACGTGACGTTACCACCGCAACGTACGGCATATCTAAAAATCTAGTATATTCTTAAAACAAAGATTGGTGGCTGTCACATCATATCCATCGACCTCTTCTATATATAAAAACTTTGAAATAGAAAAGTAAATGTTAGTTTGTTTTATTGGTTGGTGGCATCTAAACTTAAACAAAAGGTGAAGGATTCCCCTTTTGCTATTTTTTTTTTTTTTACAAGAGCTTGTCCTTTATAAAATTAAACTCACATTACTCTTAAGTCTTTTTTGTAACTGTATGTCCTTTGTAAGATTAAATTTACAGTACTTTTGTGGTGAGTAAAATACTGTACCACTTAGTCATGAGGGGTTTTCTTAGCCAAATAAAATATGAAAGGTGGTAGTTGAGTTGGAAGAAAAGTTGTCAATGTTGTTCTTCAAATTTTGAATAGCTATTAGAGCTTCTAACTAAGCCGATTAATCAGTATTATCTCGTTCATGCTCCTCACCTGAGAAGCATTTCACTAACCACCCGAGGGAGGAGTAGTAAGAAGTACCTCCCTTGGGGTCGGGTAGCTACAGTCACACAGAGTTCCCATAGCTAAAAGTTCTTGAGAAGTATGAAAAGCTAGAGGAAAGTGTACCATCCATTCTGGTGTGATTGGATTCTCTTCAATAGCCTAAGGACTTGGAGTGCATCTTTTGTTGTTTCCACTGCTTGAAGTGATTGTTATGGCCACGAAGAAACAATAAATCCCAACTAAAGATATATAAGAGCCAGAACTGCTAAGGGCATTCCATCCAACGTAAGCATCTGGATAATTCGGAATGCGACATGGCATACGCGAAAGCCCTAAGAGCATTCACATCACTTCCATCTTTTTTCACCCTATAATTTCACTAAAAACAATTATATGTTCTCTCTCTTTTAAATTAAATAATATTTTTTTATACTTTAATCATTATCTTTTCTCTCTCCTTCACTCACAACCACTTTCAAAATATATTTAAAAAATTATAGATGGTGAAAAGCGTCCCCTCAAATTTACAAATGAAGAGTAACAATTTCTCTCTCCTCTACTCACAACCACCTACAATCACTTTTCATAATATAAAAAGCTCCCTCACATAATTTAGGGAACAGATTGTAAATGCTCTAAAAAATGCATGGAAAAGAAGGTCGGATTAACCCCGAAAACAATGATTCAAAAATGGATTTGACCTAAAGTTTTAGGATATGTTTGACCAAATATTTTATCTAAAATCCTACAAATAAAACAAAAACGGCTCCCATCGAAGGTTAATAATGGAAATGTGCAACCACATAATAAGTATCATCTAGATTAAAAAAAGTTATTTTCCATGAAGTGGTCAAAATGCTACAAAAGTCTCTAGAATGGGCTTCTAATAGAGTTTCAAGACATTCCACTATTTCCCCCTCTACCCAATAATAATAGACGTGGAATAGAACAACATATTGCAAGATATATATCAAGGTTCAATGGCTTTAAGCATGGAGTGCTCAACCCTAAGGTCTATATGAAGAACTTATGTCAACCTTTATGGAAGAGATTACTGTTGCAGAAGATGGAGAATTTATATTAGTTAGGCAAGATAGTATTCTGAACAAAGAGAGAAAGTTGTAGGAACTGAGAGTTATGATGTCTGTTATCAACAATAAAAGTGTTTCCAAAGAATAACTTACCAAGTCTGAAGGATTGCTAGCTGGTCTTTGGCTTTCGTAGATGGCAGAATGTGTCGAAACTGAATTTAACGAATGGAAAGCTTTGATAGGTGATATAGAAAGCATAACTATGCGTCTATATGAAGTTGAGCTGGTGTTAGATGTTCTTTCCTTCAACAGCGATGCTGAGCAGCGGGTCCAGAAAGCCACAAATAACCCAAGAACGACATACATATGAGAATAGATGTGATCCATATTAGGTTGGAAGTGGCGTTTGAGACAAACAACCATTTATCAACACTTAGATAGTTATTATACCAATAATACTGTATAACCATTAGGGGTGAACAAGTTGTGGTTCTAGACCCTTAGAACCGTGAATCGGACCCGAACCTTTTGTATGTATATGGGTTGGTTTGCGGGTTTTACTTAATGCTTAAATTTGGGTACGGGTCGGTTCTTGATTTGGAACCCATGGTTTTTAACAAAGAACCCCATTTCATCCAAAAACGTTTGGGTTCCATCCATATAATAAACCATCAACTTTCAAATATCTTTTCCTTACTACATATCACTTTGTTCCGTCAAATATTTGTTTTAATTGTATGTATGTGTTTGTATACATATTACATCCCATTTGTTTAAACTGTATGTTTGTGTGTTAACATGAGTATGTTAATGAAACTTACATATGCAAGAAAGTGTTGTATGTATGTACATGATGCTATTATACAACTATTTATATGTGATATTTTAAACTACAAATGAAAATATAACTACAGGCCAAAAATCATCAATAATTGCACTTGTAGGCTGAAAAATGATCTTGTTCCACTTGCCCTACAAAGGCCTATTACACAAAACGGTTCTAACCCATGAGACCTTTTGCCCGACCCATCAGACCCTTTCATCTATAAAAGGGTAATGGTTCTTGAGGGTCTGGGTTGGTCGGGTCGGTTCCGACCCTTTGCACAACCCTAATAATCATAGATGACACTACATTTAAAAAAAGGATAAAAGGTGTTAGTTGGTCAACCAAATCCCCTCACTCTGGTTGACACACATTGTAAATTAACCTATTTTAACCCGTTACCATCTCATTATATCTGCCCTTCCTGCTATTCGTCATCTAGACAAAGATAGTATGCATAATACATACAAAAAAAAGATATCATGAGTAATGTTAGTCTAAAGCGTTGACATTCAAACTGAACCAGGATATCCCACCTAGCCCAATACATCGCCTAACTATGTGTGTCACCAATTTGGGATGTTTTATGCATTATTATTGCATGTGTAATTAACAAAAGAGATGGTTTCATAATTACTCTTGCATAACATTTGGCTCTTGACACATGAGAATTACATGTCCACTTGTTGTTCACAAAAGAGATGTTTTATGCATTATTATTGCATGTGTAATTCACAAAAGAGATGGTTTCATAGTTACTCTTGCATAACATTTAGCTCTTGACACATGAAACTTATCTGTCCAATTGTTACTCTAAAAAATAGTGAGAAAGTTTAAGTTGTTATTAATGACAAAGACTTGCTCTTGATTTCCTAAGAGAAAGGAAAGATTTGTAATGTGACAACCCGCATTTTCAGGTTAACACCGTTAACTTTCTCAGTTAAATCTTTGTGAGTTAATGAACACTCGTACATGCAATTATATTATACGTGCAGTTTATAACATACAAAACTAATACAAACTAGTGGGACTAGTCACGGAACTAACACAAACTAGTGGCACTAGTTTTGTACATATACATAAAGTTAATTCATTAACTTTCTATGAAAGTTTTAGAGAATCAAAACATGAGGGACTTGATGTGTTAATTATCAAACAAACCAGAAATAATAACTTTCTATACAAGATTCAAGGTTTAGAAACTTGAGGGACTAGTTATGACACTAAGCAAACTTAAATTATGAATTGTGTTATAACATCCCGACCCTAAACCACCCCCACCCATCAGATCGTCCCTCTCTTTCTCTCTCTCGTCCCCCCCCCCCCCCACAACACAAGCAAACCACGGTAATCATCTCTTGGCTCTCTCTTCCAACCCTCATCTCTCTCGCAATCTCTCGCTCTGGTAAGCTTTAGTATCTAAAAGCTTGATCATGCTATGTGTATTATGTAAATATGTGAAGTTTAGTTTCGTATGATTACATGAATATATGTTTATTGTAACATCCGTCGAAAAACGGTTTTCAAAATCCGCTTCATTTATTAATCGAATAGTCAGTTCAAGTTTTCGTTGCTTATTTAATGTTATTTTAATTTTAAACAATACATAATTAATAAATATATTAGAATTTATAAACTATAATTAATAAACCATAAAATCGGTCGAAGAAAAAAATAAAAGCCGCTGCCGGGTTTCGAACCCGGGTCAGCCGGCTCACTTAACACACAAACAACTTAACCACTCCGCCACTTGGTTCTTTTGTGTAAACAAGGAATCATATAAAACTTAAGTTAACCGTGAATTCATCTGTTTGCGCCAAAACTGAAACCGATAATCGGCTTTCAACGATCCAGACGTTTGAGTGATCGTGAGTTACTGATTATAACCGATAACTCAATTGCTCACGTTTAATCAATTCAGCCTTCAATTTCTTCGATTCATATGATTTTTGGAGTTGAAAACCGAAATCATTTACTTCCTGATTTACTCTAACAATATCATCGTCTCATAATTCGGAAACACTCACAGAACCTTCAATTTCACTTTCGCTCTAATTTCTGTTCGTCGGAAACGTTTTCTGATATCGCCGGACTTTCGCCGGAAAACCGTGACATTCATCGAATCGGTAAATTTCTCAATTCTTTCATCTTCTATCCATTGTTAGACTTTTACTAACTCAAATCCTTCAATCAGAATCGGTCCCAGACGACGTTGTCGGATAATCTGCACCCGCCGGAAAATCTCTGAAAATTCCGAAATCGCGCTGTGAATCGCTACAAACATCTAAACTCTCTGATAATTCTTGTTTAGTCATTTAATTTCACAATTAGTTAATCAAAACTGTTAATTGATCCGCTCAGTCGGAATTCATAAAACAGAGCCGACAACTTTGCCGGAGTTCTGAGAAAATCATCTTTCCGGTACATTCATTTCCAAAACCTTCTCTATCCATTACATTTCAATCATTTATAATTTTCGTTAATCGAATTAAACAAGAACTGTCGAACATCGGTTGTCTGTGTCTTTGAACGAAGAAGATGAAGTCGAACCTAATGTATAAGTTTAATTAAAACAAGATATTAAACCGGGTTAGACACACGGTTCAGCGGTGGACTGTGTGCAAACACATACCGCACGTCCCGAGTTCGAATCTTACAAACGCACCGGCTTTCCGAATTAAAACCAAATTTTTTTTACTAAATCAGAGTAGGACCCAGGATGTTTTTAAGATTAATAAAAACTATAAGTTTAACAGATAAAACACACAGCCCAACTGGTTGGGCTGTGCGCTTACAAACCAAGGGACCCGAGTTCGATCCGGTTTCCCTGCAACCGGTTCAACCATTTAAATTCTTTTAATATAAACCGAATAAATTAAACATTTAATTAGTATATATATATAATTAAAACTTAGAATATTTCGGGTTAGACACGTAGCTCAGTTGGTAGAGCTGCGTGCACGCGTACGGGAGGTCACAAGTTCGAACCTCACTCAGCGCAAACAAACACAAAGTCCAAACCGGTCAACAGTCAAAGTCAACGGTCAACGGTCAACCCAAAAAGTCAACAATTTTTTTATATTTTTATTTATTTATTTAATTTAAAAATCAATTAAAAATACTTAAAATAATATTTTTAAAGTTAGAAAATGACCTTAAACTCACAAAAATAAATCTAAAAACCCTAGTAAAATTGTTAATAAAATCCACTTATTTAACGTACCTTTTCGTTATTATTTAGGTTAGTTATTCCTCGTCGATCAACCCTCTAAACTCGTGAGCATTCAACATCATCAAACGAACGCACCCAATGTGAGTGAATCTCTACAAATTCCCCGTTTTAATCACTTTTTGGGGTGTATCATGTGTCTTATTTATATTACATTTAAACACTTGTGCATCCATCATATCCATGATCAAATGTGTACCCAATATGTATCAATTGTTTGTGTGGTTAATGTTTAGATTAAATTTATCATTTTCAGTACATACATCATCATAGGCCGTCTGTTCCCCATTACCTATGAGCGGAACGTGACGTAGTTGCCAACATATACATTATCATTCATGTCATATACTCATGCAAGGTTGTTTGTTATGGTTTGTTATGGTTTGTTATTGTATGTTTATTTACGTTTGCTCACATATGATTATTGCACAATTTTTCCATATTAAATACAACAAGAAATCAATAATAAATGTTTTCTAACAAGGTTCACTCGCCAACTTTTGTTGACCAAAAAACCCCCATTTTTACACATGATACAGGTGATCCAGTTGCAGCAAGAAACATATAGGATGACCTAGAAGAATAAATCAGTTTAGACTTTGGATTGTTTATTTAGTTACTTTTTCCTTGTAATTGTATGAACTTGTTTGGAATATTGAAGTTGTAATTTGAATTTAATAAATATGAAACATATTAGTAAACATCATGAGCTTTGGTGATAACCCAATTATGCCCCGACTCTTATTCCGCTGCGGGTCGGGGTGTGACATTTATGATTGATTTTTAGGGTATAGGAATGATTGTATGTGAAGTTGTATATAGATTTCAGCATTGTGTAGTTGTGATGCGTATGAAAATCGAGTAGATATGTATGAATAAAGATTAGGGTTTGCATGAGGAGCATGATATTTATAGGTTATGTGTTATATTCGACCCACAAGGGCATGTGTAGGTTAGAACGGCTAGAATCATGATCATGAACACATTTTGTTAACTGCAGTAAGTGATCAGCTTCTGATTAGAATTTTGTGCCATTTTGTAAAGGCCATATCTCGGCCAAAAGACTATGAAACTGAGTAGTTCTTGAGTCCAGAGTCAAGTTTAAAGAATTTCCTTTCAAAGCCAACTTGTTTCACATTTTTACGATGAGTTTTGGTCAGTCAAAAGGTTAAAACGAAATCAAAGGTCAAAGCTGAGTTTTTGTACAAAAAATAGGGTTCATGATGAGGGTCATAACTTGATTAATATTTAGAGCTAAGACTTGAAAAGTTTGCAGTAGATAACACAGGAGTCCAAGAGACAGTCCCACTGGAATCATGATCATGAACATGTTTTGTTAACTGTAGTAAGTGATCAACTTCTGATTAGAATTTTGTGTCATTTTGTAAAGGCCATATCTCGGCCAAAAGACTATGAAACTGTTTAGTTCTTGAATCCAGAATCAAGTTCCAATAATTTCCTTTCAAACCCAACTTGTTTCTCATTATTTTTGGTAAGTCAAAAGGTTAAAACGATATCAACTTTTAAAGCTGAGTTTTGTGTAGAAATGAGGTTCATGATGAGGGTCATAACTTGGTTAATATTTAGAGTTAAGACTTGAAAAGTTTATAGTAGATAACCACAATAGTCCAAGAGACAATCCTACTGGAATTTCGTCAATCAGGTCAACAAATATTTTTTATAAATTAAACGGTTACCTGTCATCAAAAAGCGACCGATTTGACCTTTGTGTGAAAAAGTATTTTTTACGATTTTTTAGATTAATTGACACGTCTCATAAAATTTTCACAATTTTCCTGACCCGTTTGGTATGGTAAATAAAGTTCACAAACTAGCTTAAAAACTAATGCTAAGCTGAAATTGTTGAACATTGCATTAGCTTTTGAAAGTGTGTTTAATTGGTTTTGCAAGTGTTCTTGGAATGTGTAACTTGAATAAATGTCATAGAACATGTATTTGTGACTACGTGGTATACGTGTATGCATGAAACTTGTCATAACCTTGTTGTAGAATAATTGCATGATAATCACGTCTTAAACATCAAAACAGATATAAAGTGTGTACATATATGTGTTGTAAAAATTTACGTGAAACCAAGTTGTGATATCCAAATGACGTAACTAACAACAACATGGTAAACATATTAGGACATGTTTGACCTGTAACATCCGTCGAAAAACGGGTTTTCAAAACCCGCTTCGTTTATCAATCAAATATCCAGTTATAAATTTCGTTGCGTATTTATAGTTGATATTAATTTTAAACGATACATAATTAATAAATATATTAGAATTTAAAAACCATAATTTAAAATTACTAATAAATAATGAATAAAAAATAAATGTAGACCCGGTTTCGAACCGGGTCACCCACAAGCCAAAACACAAACACACCGCTCCACCGCGCACAGCTTTTGTGATAAATATTAAAACAAATAACATTTATGATAAAACTGAAAGTCAAACCAGTAATCAGCGCGCCCAAATTCGCAGTCGCCGGAAAAGCCGAGATTATCGCGAATTATGACCGTTTCCTTTGACTGAAACGCGTGAACTAATTTCGACATCGGTTATAACCGATGTCTAACCCTCAATTTCAGTCATAACCGCCGGAAAACTTTGACCACGAATCAAGACTCAAACTCGAACCAAATACACCATGTTCTTCCTTATAAATACCCACCCAAACCTCTGGTAACCTTTTCGCTCAATATCGCACTCTCTTTCGAAGCTTTAATCCTTCCAGAGCACGTCGCCGGAAATTTCAATTTCGCCGGAATCACTGAACGGAAAACCGCGATTGTGTTCAGACGGTACAATCATCTAAACTTTTCTTGCTATCTCTCGATTAGTAACCTAATTACTCAACACAGTAATCAAAACTGTCAAACAGTTTCCCTCAGCCGAAATCCGCAGATCGGAGCCGACGAGACCTTGCCGGAAAACCTGAAGCAAACTCGCCGTTCTGGTATACCATGTCATTTAATTTCTCTTTTCATTTCAATCAAGTATAAGTTAAGATCAATTAAACAGAACAGTCGGATTTCACTGTTCTGTATTGTTAAGCGAAGAAGACGAAGTTGAGAAATGTGTATTAGTTTAATTAAAACTGGATATTTAACCGGGTTAGACACACAGTCCAGCGGTGGACTTTGTGCAACATAACACGCACGTCCTGAGTTCGAATCGCACATGTTACCGACTTTCAGAAATAAAACCAATCCTTTTTAAAACCTATTCAGATCATCCTTCAACATGTATATAAATATAATATAATTCAGTATATAATCAGGTTAGACACACACCCAACTGGTTGGGCTGTGTGCACGTAAACTGAAGAGCGCGAGTTCGACTCTGGATACCTAAACCGGGTTGGCAATCTATGAAACTTTTTAATAAAAATAAATAAGGTTAAAGTTAATTAGTATATATATGTAATTAAAACAGAGAATATTTCGGGTTAGACACGTAGCTCAGTTGGTAGAGCTGCGTGCACGTGTACGAGAGGTCCCGAGTTCGAACCTCACTCAGCGCATAATTAAACACAGTCCGACCGGTCAACGGTCAAAAGTCAACATTTTTTTATTTTCCTTTTTATTTATTTAATTGAAAAATCATTTAAAAATACTTAAAAAATAAGATTTTTAAAGTTAGAAAATTACCTTAAACTCACAAAGATAAATCTAAAAATTCCATTAAGAGTAATAAATAAAAATATTAATCCCAAATAAAATCCATTTATTTACCGAATCATTTCGTTATTATTTTAGGTTAGTTTTTCTCTCGTCGATCAAATCCTAAATTTCGTGCGCATCCAACGTCATCAAAGAACGCACCCAATGTGAGTGAATCTCTATCAATTCCCCGTTTTAATCATGTTCTGGGGTGTATCATGTGTCGCTTAATTCTTTATTATATTTAAACACTTGTGCATCCATCATATCCGTGATCAAATGTGTATCAATTGTTGTGTGGACTATATGTAGTTTGGATTTATCATTTTCAGTGCACGCATTTCATTAGGCCCATCAGTTCCCCGTGGGAGACGGGTTGAGCATCAGGTGCCTCATAAGATCGGCTCCGTTTGATTGAGCCTTGATCTCACATTCATCATCATTCATATCATATACTCATTCAAAGTGGTTTGTGTTTGTTTACTTATATATGTTTGCTCACATATGATTATTGCACAAATTTTCCATATTGAATAAAACAAGAAATTAATAACAATGTTTTATCAAGGTTCACTTGCCAACTTTTGTTGACCCAAAATATCCCCCGTTTTACACATGATACAGGTGATCCTGTTGAGGCAAGAAACACATAGGAAGGCCTAGAAGAATAAATCAGTTTAAGCTTTGGATTATTTACATAGTTTCATTTCCTTGTAATTGTATGAATTTTGATTTGGATATTTAAGTTGTAATTTGAATTTAATAAATATGAAACATTTTAGTAAACATCATGAGCTTTGGTGATAACCCAATTATGCCCCGACTCTTATTCCGCTGCGAGTCGGGGTGTGACATGACCCATAACTTTCCCCTAGCTACTTAACTCTTATCGAGCAAATCTAAGGTGAGTTTTCACTACTTTTCTAAAAGCATGCATCCCTAGTTTGGGACTACATTATCCCTAGATTGGGACCACATATATTCCAGGAAGGAATACCACTACTTGAATAGCTTAGTTTAATTTCATGTCTATCGTGGACTAAACGACCTCTATCTTAAAAGTCCCTATCTTTATATCGACCAGTTGCCGGGTGGCAAACGAGGTATTAGTTGATAATGCTATTAGGTTTGACAAACATCACACATTGCTGGGAGCCGTGCGTGAACTTTTGACTCTAACTTTGCATCAATGCCGATAGACATTGATGTGGGACACAAAAACTTACACTGTCACTATTCGGTACCACCAGTTTAGTTGCTTAAAAGTGGGTTAGCTACCCATGACATTCTTTTATAACTTCCGTATTTAAATTTACTTTTCGTTGAACTAAAGCTGTGAACTTGCCAACTTTTTATTGATATACTTAAGCATGTTTTGCAGGACACTAAGTACGGTACACATGAGGACATGCATCTTGGAGTGTCATTATTTTATTAAACTATTTTCTTTTATTGTGCAAAATAACTGTGGGTTTTTGCCATGCCTGTATTTTTATACTTTTAGCTTATGCTGATAAACTAAAACTTTTGTTTTGGAACATTTAAAATATTATCACTATTCATGTTGAATGTGGTAGTTAAGTATTTATCTTTTTTTTATGAATGATTCAACATGATTAGTGGTTGAATCCTGCTTTGTCACACCACTTGTGGCAAAACCCCGAATGTGGAATTTGAGTGTGTGACATGTAATGCTTCCCTTCAGGGAGTAATGTAAAGCGAATAAAGCAAGTGCGAGATGAGGGCGAAATGAGTTAGAGATGATCTATGAGATGGTGTGTCTAACGTCGAACCCTCAAACCCCTTTATATAGTGGGTTCTTCCTTCTCTTCTCATGTGGACGAAATAGGCGTTGTATCTAAATCGATTATGTTGCATATACATTTTCATCGTTCTAGACCTAGGGGTCTTCATCCTTTCTTGATCGGGTAAAGCTTTGACATTTGACGCTCAGAACTTAACGTACAGTAACACCTTTTGTCTTCATCATCATCCTAGGCTTTGGCTTGCATGTTATAGACCTTCTCAATTGTCTGGTCATTTCTTAGTCTCAAAGTTCGTATGGAGAGGCAGTGACATCCTCCCCCACATTCCTTAGGTTATGCCTTGCTCTCATATTTGTTCGTGGGGGGATATGATACTATATCCCATTTGTAGGGGAGGCGGTTATAGGCCTAGCCTTTGATTTCATATGCATATTATAGTACAAGATGTCTGAAGTAATACTATCGGATGGCATGGCATATACACCAAATTAAGGCGCCATGAGAGCATAAACATCTATACCAAGGATCATTTGGACATGTCAAGGTAATGTTTTAATACTCGTCATGTCCCAAATTTTATGAATTAATACTATATCCAACCTAGCCAGAGTCAAAAGATAGCAATCAAGATTCATATAATGTAAATAACGAATAACCTATTGACCGTAAATGATTCACATTTGGTTGGTACTTGGTACAGTTAACTTGATAACCAGTTGTCAATAGCATCAACACTAAATAAACATACATGTTCACTTAGCCTGATTCGAAACAAAAGGTATGAGTCTATGATCATGTAGTCCGGATCAAGCTCAAAATTTAGGCTTAGGCTTGGATGAGCTCAGACCCATTAGGCGTAATCTTGTGCACATGTTCTCTTATACAATGACGCCTAACCATCCACTCCAACTTACAAGGATCATCATGTGTCGGCTCAACCTTTTTTAAGGTCTAAAATGAATCCTAAAATGGTGGTCTTTTCAAGATAAAATTAATTATTTTGCTTACAGCCCTAATAATGACTTACCATAACAGATAGATTTAGCATAAAATGCAAACAAACTCGTTGCACTTAAATCACCATATTTTGGCACATAACATAATTAAAATGGAGAAATTTCATACATGAAAGCTCTTTAGCCACAAATGGTGTTTTTATGTCAAAAAAACACTTACATTAAGATCATGGGAGAAGAATTGAACATCTGAATGAACCAATGAATAATGATTGTTAATTTCATGAAAAATAATAGCTCAAATATGCATATTAAAAAAACGCAGCGAAATCTCATAGTTACTCATATCTAGAACCTTAATCCTTAAAAAAATTTGTGTCCTTATGTTTTGGGCACCTAAAGCGAGAGCTCTATTTATAACGCATTATAGATGCCTCAACCTGAGGCTATGTCATTGGGAGCTATTTTAACAGGTTTTCTAAGTGTTGAGCCTCCATTTTAAACTAGAAAAGAAAAGATCTGGTCCATATAAATACAAAGCCTAACCCAAACCGATGCAAGACCTAAACCGTGTATCGATTATAGTACAAAAAGTTCTTACTTGTTTTTTCTAAATTAATTATTAGGTTACGTAATCATCAAAATTTTAAGACGGGTTTACAAAAAATCAACCTTTATGCATGCCTAAAATTGCAGGTTTCAACATTTAGGTTTAAAAGCACGCAAATAAACCTTTATATTTTGTCGCGAGATTCAACCTTTAACACACTCAAATATTTTTTTGTTATGTCTCATCGCATGCAAAACATGTGAGGGTATCTTGGTTCTTTTGCCTCACCCTTAGTATTTGTTGTTTTTCTTAATCAAACACAATGGTCAATATTTTAAAGTGTTGCTACTTTTTTTTGTTATTATGAAAAAGCCTCAATTGAGTCTATGGTCCCCTCGTGTACACACAAACACGAATTAAACAAACCAAAAAAATCGCCACTGTTAAACCACCATTGTTCATCACCATCATCATCTTAGACGATCACACTTTTTTCACCTGCATTTCACAACAATCGATCAATGACATAATCCCACAATGTTTATTGCTTCAATGTATTCGGAACTTCTAGTCAACAATCTGCTGTTATGCGTCAATTGGAGCTTACGAAGAGTATAAAGACCAAGCAATGTCTAAAGGTAGGACAGTGGTGGTCAGAGTGAAGTCAAATAACATAGCAGAGAGTTGTTGACGTGGACGTTGGTTACACAAGCTCAGGCTGGTAATCTTGTTGTTTCGGTTCATGTTGTTACTAATAATGAGATGTTTTATGTATTAAAAGTTAAAATAGTTAAATTTGTTGTTAATTTGATGATTTGTTGAATTAATTGTGTTTTATGTTGGTTTGTTGAAGAAATTGTGGATCATGATGGAAAATCGAATTGGAATCGCTTGTAATTCGTTTGATTATATTTTAGCGATTTACGAAGGGTTTTGTAACCCCGAATAGCTAGGTTTTATGATTTTTAGGTGCTTCGGTTCAGAATATTCTTGTTCGAGAAGCTAAGTCTTATGGTTTGAATGAGATTATTGTTGGAACTAATAATACAACTAGAATCCTCCATAGCAAAATATTGTGCCAAATGTTACCGAAAAACTATTCTGTAATTGTTGTCAAAGATGGCAAGATTGTGTTTCATAGGCGATCACCTTCGTCTCTAGCCAGGGTTTTGAAACTTAATCAGCTTTCCGACGAAAGCGTTTCCAACATGATGAGTCAAAACGACTTGTTATAGATGTTGGGTTGTTTATTCTAATATTGTTTTAGATAGGGGTGGAGGTTGTGATGAAGACGCTGACAGTGGTGATGGATCTATGGTTGTAACGTGATGGTTTATGGGAGAGAGAAAGATAAATACCCTAACATGTTTGCATACGAGGGGACTTGGCAACAAAATTTAACTGGATTTGTGTTACAGGTTGAATTTCGCAACAAAATATATAGAAAAAGGTTAGTTTGAGTACTTTTTAAACCAAGATGTTGAAACATGCGATTATAAGCACACACAAAAGTTTGATTTCTATAATTTTGTTTAATTTTAAATGTATAGTCCCGTGTGCACTTTTAAAATCGTTGTAACATATGAACAAGCATACTTGTCTAAGAACAATGTTGGATAGAATTAATCATTTCTAATAAAAGGTGTTTGTTTACTATATAATAATAGAAATGTCCATGTGGAATCATTTTTTAATTATGAGTACTGAAACTATTCCTCGCATAATAATCTCTAATGGTACCTAAGGATGTAAAATATATCTCTTCTCGTCATCCCTATAGTGTATGAGATAAATGTGTACATTTTGATTCGGGTCGGGTCGGGTCGTATTCGATAGTTACGATTCTATCATTTGATATCAATGAATTTTACAATTTTTTTCTTCAGTGAGATTTAAGTATTTTTCTTAATTTCCAAAATAACAATATATTTCTCTTATAATAATACCAAGTATATTATATATAGTTCATGTTATAACTCAAATCTCACCGACTTTCAAAGATAGTTATGTTATTCAATTTGTTTAATTGTCACCTTAACGAAACGTACTTAAATAATTAAATTAAATACATATCATGCAGGGCCGGCTGTGGGGTGGAGCAAAATGGGTGACTGCTTAGCATGGTTGTAGAACTCATTAGGCGGTAGTCGGCCGGTGGGTAGGGACTAACGATTAATCAGATCGGACTTTTTATGTATAATTTTAAGTTTTATACATATATACACATATGTTATACGTAATTTTTTAGGTAGACAAGTTTTGACCGGAATCTGGCAGGTTTTGGCCGCAATCTGTGATTTTTTTTCTGATTTTTATCGATTTTTTCCAATTTTTGGCCAACCGACTAGAGATTAATGGACTGACTAACAAAAAATGAATCAGTAGAGGGACAACTAGCGATTAAATGACGACTAATTGCCGATTAATCATGATTTTTACAACACTACTGCTTATGTCACACCCCGACCCGCAGCGGAATAAAAGTCGGGGCATAATTGGGTTATCACCAAAGCTCGTGATATTTACTAAGAAGTTTCATATTTATTAAATTCAAATTACAAACTTAAATATCCAATAAACAAAATTCATACAATTACAAAGGAAAACGAAACTATATGTTCATTCCAAAGCATTAACTTGTTTATTCTTCTAGACCATCCTAAGTGTTTCCTTTCTCAACTGGATCACCTGTATCATGTGTAAAACAGGGGAGATTTTGGGTCAACAAAAGTTGGCGAGTGAACCTTGATAAAACATTTTAAATAATTGCTTGTTTTATTTATTAAAGAAAATTCGTGCATTAATCACATGTGAGCAAACATATATATGTAAACAATCACAAACCACTTTGGATGAATATGTGACATCCCGGGTTTTTCGGATAACTTAAACGCGACACTTGTCGAATAAAGTATATGCTAAGTATTAAACGTGTATGAGTTAATGAATACGTGATGTGTGTTTGTGTGATTGTTTTAGTTATACAATATATGTATATATAATAAATATGCACACGAACCGAACCGCGACACAAACACAAACCGAACTCCTTGTGAAACAAGGAAACCTAAAACCCAAGTCTTCGGCCGCGAGATTTAGATCTTAAACCTTAAGCCATTCTCGGCCAAGTGCAAACCAAACCAAACCAACCCAAGTCCTTGGCCGCGAGCACAATCTCAAACCGCAAACCCATTGCGGGATCAATTGTGTGAACCAAGATCAAACCCAAACCGACCCACCCAAGTTCCTTGGCCACAAGCTTAAACCAAAACCGTAACCACTTATCTCTTTTGCGCTATATATACACACACCCATGCATGTTTCCTTCACAATTCCCAAAACCCTAACAAGCAAAACAGCCGTCGGCTGCCTTACTCTTGCTTTCCTCTCGGTCGCAGCAGCAGCAGCCATCGCCATCTTCATCTCCCGACCGCAAACAGCCCCTTGCACTCCTTGTTGATCACGAGCAGCTTCCCTTTTCAGTCCCTTTCAGCCTCGGTCGCGGTTTTGCTGGAACAGCCGGATACTTCTTGTCTAAGTCCCGGCTTGTTTACCTAGTTATTCAAGGTTAGGGTTATCTTTGATTACGAGATCATGTTCGGATATATATATATATGCTTGAATGAAGTGATTGGTTTGTTTTCGGATTATATGTGTTGTAAGTAATCGGCTGAACTATCATTGTTTGCATGACTAATTGTTTGCGGAACTTGTAAGTTTGCGAGTATGGTTGTTTGTAAAAACTAGAAGTAAGAACTAGGGTTTGCATGGATAGGTTATTAGTAGTGATCTATGATTAGAAATCGGTTCTTGCTCGCCTAGGTTAATCATACGGACGGGTTATGCGAATTCATGATAATGATATGCTGAAAACAGTTGCTGAGTAATAGTTACAGCCGACTTCATCTGGCTGTAACTCGGTCGTTAGTCGTCGAAAAACGGATTTTCTGATGTCTAGAACGTAGAGATTTGAATAAGGAATCTAATGGCGCTGGATTCATAATTTTCTGAAGTCATTTGATATTTTTAAAGGGCCAAATAAGTTCAGTAACTAAAGCTGTGAAAATCCTGAAATTTTGTTAGTCGTTTATCGAGTTGGATTTTAAAATCAGTAGGGAGTTGAGTCATGAATTTTGTACAGCAACTAGGTATGGAAATTTCCGGGCAACTCCAACTGGAATTTTGTTAATTGGACGATCGGTGATTTTTAAATAAATTTTTTCGTGGACTGCAGTCAGAAAGTGATAAATCTGACTGCAGCCTAGTATATTAATATTTATGGTTAAATGGTAAAGATTTAGGACTTGGTAAATTTATATAAATTTCTACAGTATAAATGGCACCTGCTGTAAAAATATTGGAATTTTTGGAATGTTGGAACTATTTTATAAAAATCCTAGAAAACAGCTGAATTATGAGTGTTAAGCTGAAATTTGATAACTTGTGATTGTGTGCACCAAATTGTGGCATGGATTGGTTTATGTTTATGATAAGTTGTTTTAATCACTAGGTTCACATGAGGATACTTGCATGCATGTTTGAGTGTTAGATATGTTGTATGTGTGTATCACTGTGTGCGTAAATTACGTGTAGAATTTGTATTGGTGTGTTCACACACTGACTTGGAATTAATTGGTTTGTTAGGACGCAACTAGCGGTCCCATCTCTTATAACTTCTTTGCTACACTAACCGAGCAAATAAAGGTGAGTTCACGGCCCCTAACTTTATCCAGTTTTTAAACAACAGGGGGAGAAATATGTATACACTCTCAAACTCAATCTCTTTACGTTATACGAATTTAACGTCACATAACTATTCGGTAACTAAGTTAATGTTAATGTAATGTTATGGTCACTAAGCAGCTTTATCACTTAAGTCCTCGTCAATCTCTCGGATCGTTAGTATTGGGTTTAATAGCGGGGGAATTATAAGTAGTACTACTGGGCCCGACAAGCCCCATCCGAGCTAGTCGCGCTAGCCGACCGGGTATGGTCAACGGGTGAATAATTTGGCCTAACTTCACCATGGTCAGTGATAGGCCTGGCAACACGGAGGCACAACAGTCAGCTTCGATCGCGAACTCTTACGTGACATGACTTTAGGCTAGCTACCTATATATGTTAACATTGAACTTAATTACGAATCAACTGTATTATTCCGGGTTTGGAATAATGGAAACAACAACTTATTATTCCGGGTTTGGAATAATGGAAACAACAACTTAATATTCCGGGTTTGGAATATTGGAAGCAACAACTTATTATTCCGGGTTGGAATAATGGAACCAATACGTTATCCCGGGTTAGGGATAACGGAGAAAACAAACTATAACCGAACAAACGAATTTATGAAAACCTGTGAACTCACTCATCTTTAATGTTGACATTTGTTTCTTTACATGTTTCTCAGGACGCTAGGAGCTCTAGGTGCACGCACATGCATTGAACAAGACATCTTTTATCGAGTCTTATTTATAAATATTGTTTTGGGGTTTTTCATTTGTTTTGGCGTTTGTGTTGGCGCCCGCTTTACTATTTATCTTATGCTTCCGCTCAACTATAAAAACTAATGCTCTGCTAAATATTGGTAATTAATTTAGACAATATAAAATCTACAACAAATGATTTTGGAAAACGTATTATCAAATCATATAGAGTCGTTCGACGTACTAGTGTTTCAGATTCTGGTTTGTTCACACGCCTCGCGGTAAAACTCCGCAAGTGGAAATTGAGGGTGTGACAGAATATATGACATGAATGATGATGTATTTGAGATCAAGGCTCAATCAAACGGAGCCGATCTAATAAGGCTCCTGATGCTCAACCCGTATCCCACGGGGAACTGATGGGCCTAATGAAATGCGTGCACTGAAATGATAAATTTAATCTACATATAATTCACACAACAATCAATACACATTTGATCACGGAAATGATACATGCACAAGTGTTTAAATAAAATAAAGGAATAGTACGACACATGATACACCCCATAACGTGAATAAAAAGGGGAATTTGTACGAATTCACTCACCGTGGGTGCGTTCCTTGATAATGATGAATGCGCACGAATTTGATTCAACCGACGAGGGAAAACTAACCTAAATAAAAACGTAATAATTCGATAATAAATAAATTTCATTTTAAATTAATATTCTTAATTAGCGCTCTTAATGAGATTTTTAAATTTATTTTTGTGAATTTAATGCAAGTTTTTAGGCTTTAAAACCTTATTTTAGGTACTTTTAACTAATTTTCAAAGAAAATAAAATGGATTTTTAATTAAAAAATACTCTTTTTCCTAGGGTTGACTAGTCAACGGCCGGTTCAACCGGTTTAATTGTAGGCAGCATGTGAGGTTCGAGCTCGTGACCTCCCGTATGCGTGCACGCAGCTCTACCAACTGAGCTACGTGTCTAACCCGAAATAAACTCTATTTTAATTATATATATACTAACTAGCTTTAACTTTATTTAGTTTTTATTAAAAAGGATTTAATATGGCCGAAACTGGTTACAGAAACCGGAATCGAACTCGGGACCTATGGTTCGAGTGCACACAGCCCAGGTTGGGCTGTGTGTCTAACCCGCATAAACACTGGATTATATTAATTTTATATACATGCTATGAGTTGGTCTGAATAAGTTTAAAAAGTGTTGGTTTTATTTCAGAAAATCGGAAACATGTGCGACTCGAACCCGGACGTGTGCTTTGTAATTGCACACAGTCCACCGTTGGACTGTGTGTCTAACCCGGTTAAATACCCGTTTTTATTTATATATAAACACTATCTCAACTTCATCTTTTTCACCATTTAAAACCCAGACAATGATCCCGACTGAATAAGCTGATTAAACCGTTTTGATTACTGTTTTGAGCTAATAAATTACTAAACAAGAGATAGCAAGGAGGTTTAGATAATTATACCGGTTTGGAAAACAGTTACGGTTTTCTGGTTAGAGATTCCGGTGATACTCCGGCGAGTGCAAAGGTTTTCCGGCAATGTGTTTTGACAGAAAATTCCAAGAAGAGAGTGCGGTTCTGAGCGGATTGATCACAAGGAATTGGTTGGATATTTATAAGGTGAACAAGCTGTTTTCGGTTTTGATTTAGAGACCAAAAATCACGGTCAATGATTTCAATTCCTAAAAGAAACGGTTTTGAGTCAATTGTGTTTTAAGTAACGGTTATAACTGATGTCGAAATCAAGTTTACGCGTTTCAATCATTAGGAAGATAGCAACATTTCCCTGATTTGCGGAGATTTAGCTTGCCGGCGATTTCAAGTTCTGGGTTTGCTGGTTTACAGGTTTTGACTTTCGGTTTTATAAATATTATTTGTTTAGATATTGAACACAAGAATGTGTGTGGCGGAGGGTGTGAAGTGTGTGCGCCTACGCGGGAGACCCGGGTTCGAGACCCGGCTACTCTGTTTTGTTTTATTATTTATTTTGATTTACTTATTATTATTATTTATTAATTATGGTTTTTAAATTCTAAAATATTTATTAATTATGAATCATTTAAAATAACCGGCACAATAAATACGTAACGAACTTTTAACCGAATATTTGATTATTAAACGAAGCGGGTTTTGAAACCTGTTTTACGACGAATGTTACAGCTTAGGACTAACTTTCTCCCACGGGCCTAGAACGCATAATTTTAAATCGGTTAACAAGGAAAAAATATACTTATTAGTTATTGCTATTATAAATAATTTTAAACCTGTTAACAAGAAAAAAAAGATTAGGAAGCGAGAATCCACCGTATATTGTTTAAGGGATTGGTAACCACGTAGTAATAATACATAGTCAACTATTGTTACGTAACTACGTACTAATACATAATCGCGTAATGTTACACTTATTTCATGAATAAAATACATATTACGTAATTACGTACCGGAACATAATTATGTTACGTTACGAAATCAAGTAATGTGATATCTTGTAAAATAAAATTTTTAAAAGAGAAAATTACAAGTTTTGTCCTTTATGTTAATATCAAATTTCACGCAGTGTCCTTTGCCTTTAAAATAGACGGGTTTTGTATTTAATGTTTCAAAATCTTACACGCTTTGTCCTTTGGCCCTAACCTAATTCATTTACCTCGTTAAATCTGTGATTTTTTTCTGATTTTTATCGATTTTTTTCCAATTTTTGGCCAACCGACTAGAGATTAATGGACTGACTAACAAAAAATGAATCAGTAGATGGACAACTAGCGATTAAATGACGACTAATTGCCGATTAATCGTGATTTTTACAACACGACTGCTTAGGACTAACTTTCTCCCACGGGCCTAGAACGCATAATTTTAAATCGGTTAACAAGGAAAAAAATATACTTATTAGTTATTGCCATTATAAATAATTTTAAACCTGTTAACAAGAAAAAAAGATTAGGAAGCAAGAATCCACCGTATATTGTTTAAGGGATTGGTAACCACGTAGTAATAATACATAGTCAACTATTGTTACGTAACTACGTACTAAACATAATCGCGTAATGTTACACTTATTTCATGAATAAAATACATATTACGTAATTACGTACCGGAACATAATTATCTTACGTTACGAAATCAAGTAATGTGAAATTTTTTTAAAAGAGAAATAAAGTTTTGTCCTTTATGTTAATATCAAATTTCACGCAGTGTCCTTTGCCTTTAAAATTGACGGGTTTTGTATTTAATGTTTCAAAATCTTACACCTTTGTCCTTTGGCCCTAACCTAATTCATTTACCTAGTTAAATTTGGTCAAACAGGGATAATTTAGTCTTTCTACCCATTTATTTAAAAATCTTTTTAGTAACTAAGACAAAAAGAACTTTGGAAAATTAATAATATCTTTATAAAATATATATATATCTCTCTCTCTAAACACACAATCTATTCTCTCTCTCTCTCTCCAGGAAACAACCATCCCAGTTACCACCGTCTTCAGAGCACACCACCACCATCTTCTTCTCCGACACTTTTGCACCATCATCTGAACACCGCAACACCACCACTCCACACCACTCGTGTAGCACCGTCAGCCTCCATGATATTGCCGCAATAAAAAAAACCCTAGCTACGCAGATCGGGACAATGGTGGCGGTTAGGGTTAGGGGGTTTTCGCAGATCTGAACAATAGTGGTGGTTAAGTTAGGCGGTGCTGGTGGAGTGGGATGCCGGTGGGTAATTGTTATATATTTTAGTGTAATCGGGATTAACTTAGTGACAAAGGGAATTATGATGTACATTGAACAAGTTAAGAGGTGCGAGAGTGCACGCTTGTTCGAGTTGTTGTAATTCCAAATATTCGGGCTGAGCCCCGAAAAGGAGTTCCAAGGGGCAACGCCCCCTTGGCAGGGGTCTGGGGGCAGCGCCCTTGGAATCAGGGTCCAAAAGATATAATTATCCTAAAGCCCAAATAGAAGAGTAGGTTACTTTTTGAGTTTCTATGTTTTAATGGTTTTAACCACTTGAATCCAAAATAAAAAAAAAGTTTAACGTTCTGAGGCACTACCCACTCATTTTAAACATTTTGACTCAAACTTTTAAACACTTGTACTTTTGATTTTGGACTCAAGTGATTAAAACCACTAAAACACAAGGACTCAAAACGTTATAAAATGAACGGTTAGAGACTCAGGACGTTAAACATTTTGAATTTAAACTAAAGTGATTAAAACCAGTAAAACACGAAAACTTAAAAACAATTTACTCCAAATAGAAATAGAAACTATGACAAAATAATAAAAAAGATATATAATTATCCTAAACCTAAATAGAAATAAAAACTATGGCAAAATAATTAAAAAGCACAACATCAAAATAACAAAAAACACGAAATTAAATAACTTAACTAAAATATGTATAGTATAGACATAACCCCTTCCCCCTTTATTTGTCGCTGTACATCCCTTCCGTTCTTCCCTGCTCGAACTTATTTTAGCCCCAAAACTACTCTCGCCTGCCCCGAAGACCAAACAAACCACAATTACAAACCCGCCAAACTGAACGGTAATATATACATACATATATCTATATCTATTTCATTTAATCAATCTCTTACTTTCTTTTCCCCCAATTTACATTTTCTCAAATCACAAACCCTTCTCCCCCACTCTCTAGGGTTTCCTCCCCCTTTCACCATCGTATGGCGTCTAATCGTTACCATTCTTGCAGGTTTTCCACCACAAATCGGCGTTTCCTGTTGATTCTACGCTCCTTGTTCGTTGATCGATGGATGATGCGGCTGCGGTTGACTCCACGGATCGATCGGAGGCTAGATCTGAAACTTTAGGCGAAAAAAGACCGTTAAGAATGGATTTGAACCGTTTGATAACAATTTTGGTAATAAGAAGGCTAAATTAGGTGTGGAGGATGTGAAGAAAGTGGCGGAGATTGTGCTGGTGTTGGCTACGATGGGGAAGATGAGAGGCGGTAGGAAGCCGAGTGCGGTGGAGGTGGAGATGATGGCGGAAGCGAGGGAGAAGTTGGTGGAGGTTTGTAAGGAGTTTGCTCCGAAGGATGTGTTTCCTAGGGATGCTTTTGGGACGGTTATTGAGGAGCTCGGGTTGAGTAGGTTGAGGGAGCAGAAGTTGGGGATTCGTTCGTCGAAGTTGTCGATTAGCGAGCGGTTGAAGGCCACAAAGGAAAAGGTGAGGTGTTTAATATTGCATTTAGTAGTTTATTGAGTTTGTAGGTTTTTAATAGTTGGATATATGATGTTGTTGAAGTCGTTTTGCTTGTTTTTGATGCATTTCGATTGATGTGAGTGTTCATGAATTATTGGTTCTTAGAATAGATACTGCTTATTTTGATACTATAGTTATTTTCTACAAGAAAAGGGTAAGGATCATTAGGTCTGTTAACATGTGAGAGTCAGATAGGTATCTCTAAAACATAAAGTATTAGCAGGTTTATCTTTGTATTTGCTTATATGCTGTGATAATATCATATGGCACTCTTTTTTGTCCTTTGGTGGATATAGGAGGCTCTTGAAGTCATTTTACCTGTATTTAATGCATTTTAACTGATTTTAGCTTAATTGTTGGATATAGGAGGCTCCTAGAAGTCATTTTACCTGCATTTAATGCATTAAAATTGATGTGAGTATTCATGAATTGTTAATTTTATGGGTGGATTCTGTGTATACTGCTACCCTAGTCATTTTCCACATTGCATGCTATCTCATATTTTTGGTAAGTTAAGAATAATTAGGTTTGTTACTACGTGACAAGTGAGAGCTACCTTCAAAACATAAGAATTAACATGCTTATCTTTGTAGTTGCTTATTTGCATTTATAGTTCAATAGGTCATACCCTTTTTTGTCATTTAGTAGTACTTTCATATGATTATATTTTGTTATTTTGATTTTAGCTTCTAACAGGTGGCTGCCCTTTGCAATTTTTCTTTGATTATGAATGCTAATTTGTTTTGCATTTTCAATCAGATGGAAAAATCTGAGGTGTTTCCAGTTCACTCTAACATGTATACACCGCCTCGTCTGCAATCAAACCTAAGTGGGCCCGCTGATGGCCGTGGGACCTCCAATGCTGGTCGTATGTTTCCATCCGATAAAGCAAATCATGCACCTGCATCTTCTGGAAGTTTCCAGAATCCTTCAAATGTGGTTCATGCTTCTGGTACCAATTCAAGAACTTTACCTTATCAGTTGCCCACAAGTGAGGTAAGACCTGGGGTGTCAAACGTCTTACCAGGGTCTCGGGTTGATAGATCACATTTCAGAATAGATGGTGGAGCTAATGGCTCTCCTTATATATCACATGTCCAAGGTACAATATTTTTTTAATATTTCAGTTGTGGTGATATATAGAGCTGTGAATCTGGACAAAACCATAACAGAAAAACACATAGTTTGAGATAGCTATGTAAAATATTGTTCTTTAGTGTTTGATACTCTCTCTCACTCTCTCTTCAAAATATTGTTCTCAAACAAAAAACACAGTTTGGGATAGCTACTTAAATGTGCCCTTTAGACTTTTAGTTAAGAGAAAGCCTATTTATTCTTAATGTATTAAGATATCACTTAACTTGGAAAATATACAAACTTTCAAAAGATAAGAATCATTAAGAGTAAGACAGGAAAGATGGTATTTAGTAACTACCATTTATGGAACTGAACAATTATTTGAGACAAATTATTATAGAAATTTTGATAGCAATTACGACCGGGAATCGCTAATCGTTGGTACAATGGGGTTAGATATAGTTATATGGGCCGGGTTTAACTGACGGGTCGGCATTAACATAATTCGATCTAGTCAAACCGGACTTCCATTCACGTTCAAATGGTTGATTTCATCCATGCTTGTATTCATGTCAATCTACAACAAGCATGCAAGAAGTTGGTGTGTTGGTTAACTTTCTTTTGTTATATGTAATCGTATTATCTTAATAAAAGAAGTTAAGTGTGTTCATGAATGAATGAAAATTTTCTCTCTTGGTTAAAATTTTTCAATGAGTTTTCAGTTGAATTAATTGTTCTATTGCTCGCACAAATTTTGCATATATGTGTGGTGATCTTTGGATGTTAAACTTGAAACAGGTGGTGATTTCTGTATCCTGATTCACGTTTAGATCGCCCTATCATTTGTGTCGGTGGTGAATTTGTATCCAAAAACGAACCGTTGATCTATCTTAATTTACCGTTTCGTTTGAATTTCAATTATCTTATCTGTTCCCTTTTTATTATTATCAAATTTAGATAATAGTTTTGGAAAAAATTTGGGGTGCAAGAGTATCTTTTATTGCCTGCATGTTACAAACTACAATCGGAGGTTATTATGGAAGTTTGGTTTCATACATGATATTTTCACCATAATTTTGTAATTGTGCTTTCGCTTTATGTATATCTTTCATTAATAAATGTGTTATAACCAAAGTTTCTTATTTTGTTAAGTATTAATAACATGTATCCACTAAATGCAGGTAATATGGCTGGAGATGCAGGGAAAACTCCAACATGGTCTATGCAGCCTCAATCTACCTCGTTCGCTAAAATTGGTTCAGATAAAGGTTCCGTTAAGTCAGACGTTTCATCTAAAACGTCCATCACTCAAACACCTAATTCAACGAGCGTAAATCAACACTGTATGAACTTCAGTCAACCTCCTGCTGCTGATACCCACACTGAAATTAGTAAAATTGTCCATAAGTTACTTCACCTGCATGTATTAGACCACCCCACGTGGACCCCACCTTCTCGCGATTACATGAACAAGCCTTTACCTTGTCAAATCTGCAAAATTACAATCGGTGAGGTGGATACCGCACTTGTCTGTGATGCGTGTGAACGGGGGTATCATTTAAAATGTTTAAATTGTAACCCTAAAGCTATCCCTAGAGGCGAATGGCAGGAATGGCATTGTGCAAAGTGTTTAGCTATAAGTAACGGGAAACCCTTACCCCCTAAATACGGTCGTGTTATGAGAAACATAAATACACCAAAATTATCTTCTAGTTCTGTCACAGTTCAACAATCTTTAGACAAGAAAGTGATGTCATCAGATGTGAACGTTAATGTTAATGGCAACTCTTTTTCACAAAGTGGTTCTAGTGGGACCGCAAACAATGATGGTAAATTGACAGAAGCACCCCTTACTGATGGGCTGTTATCTAATGCCCCAGAAGTTTCTTCTAATGGAAAAAAGTTAGATTCTGGTCTTAATGGTGTAATCAAGGAGGACGGGCTAGCGGAAACCGTGAAAAAAGATGAAACCCTAACTGTGGTTGGTGAGCAGGAGGGTCCCACATCAAGTAAGCTGAATGAAGTTGAATTCGTTGGGGGTGTAGTTAAAGAAATAGATGAAAACAAATATTATAATTATTGTCGTGTTAATGGACATGTGTATAAAGTGAAGGATTATGCTGTTTTTAGCTATGTGGCAACAGATATCTGCCTAATAAACTACAGGTAAGCATTTTACGTTTTGTTATGCAGTGTATACCATTTTATTTATACATTCTAATTTAGTTTTTATATATAATCTGGCCCGTTTACAATAGTGGTATTTAAATCAAAATGCTTTGCTGCATGCAGGCCATGTGGGAAGATAGCAAGACAATGAAGAAGTGGGTTACTGTCACTCGCTGTTTTTTTCCTGATGATTTACCTGAGGGTGTTGGTCGTCCGTGTGCCCCTGAAACCAGTGAGGTGATATTTTTAATGCAATTTTGGTAACGTATTTCATGGTGTCGTTTACATGGTTATGGAGTAGAGACATTAATTTAATATCCCATTGCTTTTCCATAAGGGGTGTAGGGGTCATGGTTGGGACATGATTCACCACATAGGAACATGAATGAAAGGCTACGCCACCCCTTGCCTGATCCACCATGGTCCTCCTTTCCATTTTTCAAGAAATCCTTTCCTTTTTCTTTAGACAAAGATAAATTAAAATAAATAAGGGGATGGTGGTTTGGGTCATGACCACACCCTTAGGGTAGTGGTTTTGGATACTGGATTAGAGGTGGGTGACATGACACCGACATGGAGGGTCATGGTGGTCATGAGGGTCATGACCACACCCTATAGCCTAAGGAGGAATTTTATATTTACCTTTACAAACATGATGAAATATCATGTACACCCAATTCAAACTTAAAATATCATATATGCCCATTTTAAATTATTTTTTAATTCCATGACCATATTACCCCTATTAAATACATGATTTTTTTAACCTAATTTTTTTCTCCTGCCGTCATTCTACTTCTGGAACAATAAGAGGTTTAAGCGCCCACCATTAAAAATGAAGTAAATAATTCGCAGGTTTGATTAATCAGTCATTCAGGTTTGCCACATTATATCGAATTTGATATGTTATATTGGTTTTAATTTTCTGACATTGAATTTTGATTCAAATCGATACATTTATTAGATGGTTTTGAATTTTTGATGATGAAACCTGCTATGAAATCAATATTAAAATTTTAATATGTTATTTTAGTTTCGAATATCAATACCAAAATCCAAATCATCCATGATTTTTCCATGTCGTCGAATATGTTTTTACATGGATCGTCCACTGTATTTTTTTCAAGGTTAATTTTTCAATGAATTGATGACAAATTTTATATTTACATTGAACAACAGATGAACGAAGATGACATGGATATTACACAAACACCAACTTGGTTAAAAAAAATTAACCTAAAAATGAGCAAATAATAAAGCTTGAAATTATTTATGAAATTTTAAAGTTCTAGAAAAAAGGTTACAATGGTCATTATCAATTTTTTAATGAATTGGGTAAATTTGATATTTTAACTAATTTGTAAGGGCATACATGATATTTTCAAGTTTGTAAGGGTATATATGAAATTGCTCCTTTCCATAACTACATGTTTGTTTTTCAGATTAAACAAGTTACTTTTACCTTTTTATCATCCTATAACATGCTTACATTTTATTTAACAATGTATGTAAT
Organism: Scalesia atractyloides; assembly: GCA_947069175.1. Classification (NCBI taxonomy): domain Eukaryota; kingdom Viridiplantae; phylum Streptophyta; class Magnoliopsida; order Asterales; family Asteraceae; genus Scalesia; species Scalesia atractyloides. The sequence continues at coordinate 4,185,385 of CAMTDV010000029.1, forward strand.
TAGTCTTTTTAATCAGATGATATGGCAGTGTACCGTGTCAAAAGTTTACATGGTATAGAAGGTCACTTGCATACAGTAACGCCTTTCAAGCTTGAGTGAAATTTCATGCTTCATTTTTCAAAAACTTTAAGAACTTATGTTGTTTTTTGTAGGTATATGAATCCAACCACGAGACTGTACTAGTGGCTGGTCTGATTCATGGCCCATGTGAAGTTCTACCTCCAAGCAAGTTCTCTGAAGAAAGTGATCTGCAAGCTCGTTTGAGGTCAAGAGGCAGTGAAAGACAAAAACCACTTTTTCTTTGCAAGTAAGTCTCATTTATTTTAATTTTAATTGTTAAGCATATTCTTTCATTGATTTTAGCAAGGAAAGAAAAAAATATAAAAAAGCAGCTAGAATGACTAAATATCGCTCTTCGTTACACCGTACATCAACTGTATTACAACAAATAAATATTATATAGTACTTTAAATATTGAAAAGTTGTTTACTTAAATCTTAATTAATCCAACATTAACAACTATAAATGAACAATAAAATACCTTAAAAACATAATCAGCATGATACTTGTTTTAAATATCATAATTTGGTTTTTACTTATTAGGTTGAATATCTAATAAACATGCGAACTATGAAAATTTGCTGTGGTGAATACGGTCACATTAAAAAATTCTCACCGTTTTTGCGTCTTCGACCCTTGGTTGGAGATGATTTTACATTTTAATTTGCATATCACTAGGCGAATATGATTCTCTGATCCTTAAATAATCGTATTTGTATCTGCAGGTGGTTTTATGATGAAACAAAACGATCATTTCGAGACGTTACCTGCTGATGTAATCTAGACATTTTAACATGCAACCCGCCCCGCAGACCCAAAGTTCTTTTGCCACCAAGAGTTATACTGTTAATTTAAAAAGAAAAACTAAGGGTCTGCTATTTTGGGTTATTTTTTTATTGTTATGTTTTCAAGGACACCTCTAGATATGTATTTTGTATCCATTCAGTTATTTTTGACTCTATTTTTTAAAGTTGATGGCTTGACATATTTGTTATTTTAGTATTTGTGTTGTATATATCATGTGGGGTGTAAACGAGGCGGAGCAGCTCGAGAGCTACTCGGGATTGTATCGGTAAAAAGTTCGAACGAGCCAAGCCTTAACAAGCCCGAGCCCCAGCCTGAAATATGACTCATTTGGTTATCGAGCTCGAGCTTTACATCTCGTTTAGGCTCGTGAGCCTAAATGAGGCCAAACAAATTTTATTTTATTTTTTTATATCATATACTCGAAGCGAGCTCGAGCCGAGCTTTTAGCTTGTTTGAAGTTGTTCTCAAATTACCTCGAGCCGAGCTCAAGCTCTTGGGTGTTATATTCGAGTCGAGCTCGATCTCAAAATACTAGGCTCAAACCGAGCTGAGTTCGGGCTTCATAAAAGCATGACAGGCCGAGCTGGAGCCTAGTCGGGCTCAGCTTGGCTAGTTTACACCCGTGTGTGACATTTTATAATCGTGTTTGAAAATAAACTAAAACGTGGTCACTTTTGAAATCTGTAAATAAACTTTGTTTTAACAATTTGCAGTCCAGGAAAAGGAAGAGGTAGAGTGTGTTTTATATTTATCCTAATAATTATTAAGATCGACCACAAGTTAACTTTCATCATCACAGTTGTCGTCACCGTCTTTTATTTGAGCAATCTTAGGAGACATCATCATTGACGATAACAGATTAGACTAAACCCATTGTCTTTGAACTACCGACAACGATGACGAGCTTGAACTCGTATATACACGCTTCTAAAGTCAACTAACCATCCTTAAAAAGACACTCAGTTCTCTGGTTTTGTGTTATGAGCTTTCTGTTTTTTCTCGTGTTCTTCGTTCTTTTTTATGAACAAACAGAAAGTTTTCATGCACTATAGAAGAGACATCTTATACTCGAAATTGTTGACATAGGTACAAGGTTAGTTTGGATTGAGGAAAGAGAAAATCCAAGGTTTCATTTAGTTGGACCATTTTGAAAGTATGTTTCACTTTTTTTTTTTTTTTTTGGGGGAGGGGGGGGTGAATCCAAGGTATTATATGGAGTTGGACCATTTTGAGCAATGTACAACAATTCCAGTATGTCAGGATTCAGGTCTAGTTGTAGGTTGATCTTATTATATATAAGTATCTATGTATGCTTATTTCCCACTGGGCCACAAGAATATCCTGTTTGAACATAAATATAGTACTAGTTAAGATTCCCTGATTTTTTAGAGACAACAAGCAAGAATTTTGGATGCATGATTTTAGTTAAGAAAACGGTAAAACAGACAGATCATGTTGGGTTGGGTAAAGAGTCAAAACAGGTTCTTGGAAAAATCATAGCTTTTTTGAAAAACATGTCAAAAGCTTTTGGGTCAAAAACAGTTTGGTCATAGCGAGTCCTTTCACAACAGCTAGTGGTGATGGTGGGCAGAGGTGGTGGTAAAGTTGGTGGCGGTGATGGTAGTGTCGGCAATGACCTGTAGGTGGCGGGTGACGGTAGCATTCAAATTGCGAGTGATGAATGACGTTAGAGGTCTTCGAAACTTCAAATTTGTGAGTCAGATATTCAAGTTTTTTTTACAGAAAAGTCAATTCTATGTTTCAACAAGTTGTTTAATAAGGTGTGAGGGATTTGTGAGAGTAATTCTCCTTGCATTCACAGGAGGAGAATGATATCTATTGATACATGAAAATATTACAGTGAGGTACACATATAGGGTTTAACACATAGGTACAGCATAAAAGAATAAATATCATCCTTGGTTAATAGGATTGTTAATAAAGCTAATTATTTTTAGTGACATAATCTGTATTAAACAAACAGATTAAGTACATATTCAGTTTTAATAAGCAAATCCCAAACGCCCCACCCCTCATGGAGCGGGTCACAAAGGGTCAAAGAAACAACACTAGCGCAATTAACAGATTAATATAACGCAAACATATAGCTCTCCAAAGAAGCATTTTAATCTAGTTACATTACAAAACCAAATCACAAGTATAATACTAAACCTTTTTACAATTACCCACTTCATCTTAAGGTGTAACGGGGGCGGGCTCTGTGCCCGACACACGTGATGAAGCATCCTCTTTCGATATGGCCACATAGTTGGAAGGTGCAATTGGTCTACCATTGTCCCTTTTCCCTGACCTAGCTCCATTTTGGTTCATAGACAATCGTCTGTTAGGGGTTCCATTGGCTGCACCACCGTTCACGCGTGGTCCCACCACTTTCTTTGTACTACTAAGAGGTCGAGCCGGGCTTGGTCTTGACCCGAAGATGGCTTCTTGTTCTGTGTTTAGTTCATGGAATTTCTTTTGGTCCTGTAAAGAACAAAATAAAGCCAAATTCAACAACTTATAAAAGTTAATAGTCAATTAGTGGAACCGGTGAAAAAGAAAATATCACGAGATTTTAGTCATTTACAAACCCTCATCCTCCGTTTCTCTTCTTCTCGGTCTTGCCTAAGTAAAGCATATTTGTCTAGCATAGCAAGAAGTGGAACACCATCATATGCAAAAGTAACTCCATGTTCTTCTTCCCATGCTCGAGTTTTAGAAACCAAAGAGTCAACAAGAGCTGCATAAACATTTTAAAAAATTGCGTCATCAATAATGCATTTTAATTTCTATATAACAATCTCAATAATCAATGTCAGATTTCACAGATGAACAAAGTTTTTATATTCGGTTGTCCCATGTTGAGATGGCAAGATGGTTGGGATGTTGGGTTGGGTAACGGGTCATTTTCAGTGATATTTGAACGGGTCAGGCTTCGTAAACACTTTTTATCTATTTAATTATGATTAAAGAAGTGTGTGTATATATATATCACAATGATAATCTAATTTTTGGTAAAAAGATATACAAGGTTTTATGCATAGAATTAAGACTTGTCGGCAACTTTCGACACATTCTGTTTTTAGCTAGTTTTATTTTTACCGTTTGAGATAAAAACACAACTAAAAGCAATCCGTTAATATGAAAACGAGTCAAATACGCAGTCTGGTGATAAGAAACATATATTTCTTTTATGCCTGGATATAGAGATGAAAATAAGTCCTGGAAAAAATGCAATTGCTACAATGAGAAATAACTAAACCACTGGAAATTCGTAGGTAGAAAACTCTAAGAAGGGCAAGCTACCAAATTCCAATTATAAGTGTCAAAAAAATTGAAAATATTACGTATTTACCTGGAATTTTGTTGACCAAAATTCTAGCCTTCTCAGCTCGTTTGAGATTCAAGTGTGCACCTCTGCTTGCATTATACCTGTTGTCATCCTGTTATAAAAAAGCCAAAACTTTAATATAGCTAAAAAAATTATTCTATGAAAACATGCAACTTCAAACAAGAGATAAGAGCATTGTGGAAAGTATATGATTTGCTATAGAGTAAAGTACACGGATGGTCCCTGTGGTTTATCAAACTTTTGAATTTAGTCCCTAGCTTTCCAAAAGTACATAGATGGTTCCCGTGGTTTGCACTTTGTAATGCATTTAGTCTCAAGTTTTTTTTTCCAAAAGTACATCAATGGTCCCTGTGGTTTGCACTTTGTAACACATTTAGTCCCTAACTTGGAAATGCTAAAACCCTTAGATTTGTTGGCTGAGGACTAAATGCGTTACAAAGTGAAAACCACAAGGACCATCCGTGTGCTTTTGGAAAGTTAGGGACCAAATGAAGAATTTTGATAAACCACAGGGACCATCCCTGTACTTTACTCTTTGTTATATATAATAGAATAGAATTCTAGCTATCATAACAAACAATCATACCCAATATAATCCCACTCAGTTTTTTGGGTCTTATAATTAGTTTTTTTTTTGTTGCTTTGGTTTCTGTTTACTCAATTTTCACACCTATTTTTTTTAGGGTTGATTAGCTAATTTAATGTATATATATATATATATATATATATAGGGGAAGGTTCATTTGAGAAGAAATTTAATGTGAGAAGAAAAAGAAGAAAGGGCATAATGGTAAAACACTAAATAGTTTATAACTCCTCTCATTAATTATGTTATCTCTATAAAGAAAAAAACATTTTATCCTACACATTTCAAAATTTATCCTATATATGTCTTACATTTACCGGAATTTACCCTACACACATGTAAATTTACCCTACACATTTCAAAATTTATCCTACACATAGCTAAAATTTATCCTAAACATGTCGAAAATTGTTCTACACCATAAATTATTACAAGTTTAATTAATTAGCTAATTATGACAATTATAGGTTTACCTATATGCCTTTTTCATAACATTAAATACACACATTAAATGAAGTAAATGGAGAATTTCTATTGGTTTAAAAGTTATTCTTTTTATTCTTACAAAATTTTTCTTCTCATTTGAACTCTCCACTATATATATATATATATAGGGTATGGATCCTAAGAGAAGAGCACCCTATTTGAGAAACTTGAGAAGCATTCTGGACCACACATTTCTCCTAGAAAAAAAAATGTTATATCTTTTTGCATATATACATGTATGTATATTGTCAATTTTGAATTATACACATATGTATACAGGTAATTTTTAAACTATACATATGTATATATTATTGAAAATATATATCCTTAACCTAAGAAGTGTAGGATACCGGGTCAACGAATGCTGATTGAGCTTATATTCCAAAAAAATTGCGTTTTTTTACATTTTTTTGCATTTTTGTTTAGGGAAAATTTGTGGTCCATAATGTTTCTCAAGTTTCTCAATTAGCCTAGTCTTTCTCACACGATCCTAACCCACGATCGTGTGAGAAACACTAGGCTAATTGAGAAACTTGAGAAGCATTCTGGACCACATATTTTCCCTAAGCTTTTCGTAATATACACACTTGGTTTAAAAAAGCGTGAGCGCACAAAAGTGACGAGGTCTAAAACCGAAGCACAAAAGCGGCGGCTTTTCGTACGCGAGGCGCTAGGCGATTATATAATTTTTTTTATATATTCTATAGGTTTCTAAGGTCATTACCCAATATTTATACACAAATAAGCTTTATATATGTTTTAATATTGAAAAATACATACATGTACAGCCTGAAAAGCATGATGTACAACAATCTGCTGCACAAAAATGTGGCTTATACATGAGGCGCGCGCCTCAGAGGGGGTTTTTCACTAAAAAAGTGCGCCTCATGTGCGCTTTATGTACATAGTGCGCCTCGCGCCTAGGAGCGCCTAAGGCGCGCTTTTTTAACCAAGTATACACATATGTATAGTTTAAAATTGACTATATACATGTGTCACATATGTATATAGTCAATTTTAAACTATACATATGTTTATATTTTTACGAAAAAGCTTAGGGAAAATATGTGGTCCAGAATGCTTCTCAAGTTTCTTAAATAGGGTGGACTTCTCTTAGGATCCTCTATATACATATAGAGGCCGGTTAACGTACAAAATGCCTTAACGTACGATGCGTACGCGATGCATTATCAACATGCAAAATCTGGTAACTAACATGCGAATTTGGGTTTCCTTAACAACATGCGAAGTGTATTTGCTTTGAACATGCGAATTTTAGAATTTTGAACGTGTGAACTTTTGTTTTTATAACATGCGATATTTCTTTGACGGGTTTACAACATGCGAACTTGCCATCACGTACGCAACGTACGTTAAGGCATTTTGTACGATACACTTTTTCTATATATATATATATAGGGGTTGGTTAACATACAATTTGTGTTAACGTACGATGCGTACGAGATTGAGTTACAATATGCGAGTTTTTCTTTATAACATGTGATTTTGTTTTTTATACAACATGCGATTTATTTCTATAAAATGCGATTTTTTTTATAACATGCGATTAAAGTTTATAACGTGCAAACTTGAAATCTCGTTACACTTTCACTATATATATATATATATATATATAGGGAAAACCACTCCGAGTGGTGAGAACTTAGAGAACTCAGCCTTCCTGTGCGAGTTTTGCCCCCATTTTTTTCACACCCCTAGATTAAAATGTTTAGAAAAACTGCCGTAAAAAAATTAAAAAAAAACTTCGAAGTGGTGTTTTTTGGCCTCTTACAGCAGCCGTAAAAAGGTGATGACATAAGCATGACATCACTTTTTACAGCATTTACGGCTGCTGTAGATGAAAAAAAACCTAGTTTTTTTGTTTTTTTTTAAAGTTGATTTTTTAAGGATTGTTGGTAAAAAAATTGTTTTTTGAAAAAGCCTTTCGTAAGGCCGAGTTCTCTAAGTTCTCACAACTCGTATAAGTTTTCATTTACCCTAACCCTTGATTGTGAACACTAGTGGACTAATCCTAGCCCTTGATCGTCAATACACAAGTGTAAATCAATGGTCAGGATTTGTTCACTTAGTTCACAAATACACTAGTGTTATATATATATATATATAAAAGAGAGAGAGAGAGAGACCCTTACCCTATTGTAATCATCAAGCCAACTCTCTTCTTCACATGCTGACATCCATTTTTCAACTTTATCTAAAATATCTTTCCTACTAACTGCCTCTTCTTTTGCTTTAATAATCTGGTTATCCATGTCAGCTAGCAGTTCAGAAGGCTCAACAGTCCCAGAATCAATAAGAACCAATATTTTTGCCCTAGCAGCCTCTGTGTCGTTTCTATGTGGGCCCGTGCAAATATTTCTTCAAGCTCACCTTGTTTCTTAAAGGCAATCTCTTTCATTCTGCTACCTTTAAGCTTATCTAGCCTTTTTGACTTCCAACTCAGCCTACAAAACAAAAATGGGTTGGGTAACATGTAATACTGGTCTAGGGTCAAAACGGGTATTCGTTGCTGCGGGTTGGGTTGACCCAAAAAAAACTTTTGCTCAGATTCTTTTTGATTATACAAGAAATTGTGCAAAAATATGATTACAAGCTGTATGTTAAAACACTTTGTAAATTTTTGAATAAGATCATAGCTGTTAATAGCGAATAGCGGACCATAGCGACATGCTACCTATATGCTACATAGTGATAGCGACGAAATAGCGCCCGCTATTTCATGTTAGGTGATAAAAGGGTAGAAATTAAAAAAAATAAAAACTATATTTAACACACCAATTATGTATATAAGTGCTAAAAATACACTAAAATGGATCAAATACGTCATCACTAATCATGTAAATAAATAAAAAAATCTGCTATTTATCGCTACAGGGTCTGTAGCGACACTTCACCTTATGCTACGCTATTCATATAGCAGGCCCTACGAGCGCTATTGACACCCATGAACAAGATAATTAGAATGTTATATGCACTAAAAAGACATTGGGTGATTGGTAAAGAATACGGGTTCAAGTCGAAACATGTAGTTTTTTTTTATTTTGCATGGTCAGGTAGATCTAAAACACTTTTGGTAAACACAATATTTTAGCCTTTTATGTTCAAATAACATGTGTTAAAATGTGATTACATAACTATAGTCCTACAAAAATAATCTTTTTAATAACTGGTTTTGTTTGGTATGTGACTGCACAAAAAAAAAGACATTTTCAACACATTTGACTTGTTTTTAGCTAAATTTATGATTTTACTCATTTAACACATGAGGCATAAAACATAATCCAAATCAACCCGTGTATGCGTAAATGAGACGAAATTGCCACATTACATATTTCTTATTATGTTCTTTAAAGAACAACGACTAAATTAGTACAAATAATACCTGTTCAATTAAATCTAGAGCAAGAGCTCCTGGGACAGTTACTTCATCCACCAAAGCTGATATATTACACGTTACATGATCAAAACAGCTACGCTCTTCTTTAGAAGTATCCATCAAGTTCCAAAGATCAATCAACTGAGTGCTAACTCTTGGAGCTACAAAATAAAAAAAACTAACTAAAAATACATATAGAAGATGCTACAAAAGACCTGCGTATAGTTGAACAAGTTCACTAAGTTACAAACTTTAGGTCTATCAGATGAAGGATAAAACCACAATGAATTCTTACCTTCTTTAAGCGTTGCTTTTTATCTTCTTCTAAAGCTAAAACGGTCTTCGCAAGGCTAGCTAGTGTGTCATTGCTTATGCTTTTAGACTGCACACCAGTTGCATCGTTTAAGCTCGGATGAACTTCAGTCACAGTACCGTAAAAATCGATTCCAAGAACCGCACATAGATCATGTACGGTGCTAACATATTCCAAAACCTTATGCAGTCTATCACTCTGCCAAATAAAACAATACATCAACATCAGTATTTTCTTTAACTAACTATCCGCTAAAAGATTTAGGTCAAACTATACCTTCTCTTTCTGAAGTTCTTGCAGCTGGTCATTAAATTCATCCAGTTTTTTCAACGATAAGTCAGACTCGTCGACATTTAGGCTTCCAAATTGTTGATTACCGCCTGCAATTTCTCCACGAATTTTTTGAATTTGTGTTTGGACATTTAAAAACTCTTTTATCCTTTCTTCTTTCTGCTTCCATAACTGTTCCAATGCTGGTGCAATTGCGGCAAGCTGTTCGTTTATGGTTCCCGATGTCTTGTCAGGCTACAGAGCAAACTCTTTAATCAATTTACAGATTTAAAAATTAGAAATATGACTCTTGAGAAGTGAAAAGTGACGTACGATTCCAACAAATGTTGTCTCTCCAAGGGATGCAGAGAGAGTTGACAGTTCAAGTTTAGCGTCCGCCAGTGTCTGAATAAGGTGGGCCCTTGACTTTGCAGCTTGGTCAACATTCCTCTTATATACGTCTAAACATTCTTGTTCTAACTGAAGTAGCATCTTATCTCGTTCCTCATTACTTTCACCTACTTCGTCCCAAATTTTCTGAATCAACATGGTAAAGTTACGCAATGGTTAGCTTGGGGCCCAGAAGAGTTATTATATAAATAATGTCAATCACTTCAGTCCAACTGGTACTTCACCTGTAACTGATGCAGTAACACACCGCAGTTTGTTTCTCCAATAAGAGGATTTTGGACATCCAACTCTGCCATTTAGTATCAATCCAACCTAGCATGAGTCAAGAGATAGCAATCAAGATTCAAGCAATGTAAATAGTGAATAACCTATTCACACTCTTTGAAATTTGGTATTAACATAAAGGACATTTTTGTAATTTACTCTTTTTTGACGACAAACTAAGCTACTCCTAAATACTTCTATACATGCACCTTGCAGGATCTGAACCCTCAACTTCTTGAATGCCATGCAAATGTCGTCAATTCTTCCGTTTGGAATCAGTCTAAGAGAACACATATGTTCCTCTAATGTTGATGTTTTTGATCACCCGTTGTCAAAAACATCAATATTAGAGGTTATATGTGTTCACATAGACAAATTCCAAACAAAAGAATTGACCCTTATGACACATTTGCGTGGCACTCATTCTAAATTATGCCACACTCCTCTAGTTTTGTAACAACATATGATTCTCTACAAAAGTTAAAAGCCATATAAATCTCTTAATTTTTATACAAACATATAAAATCTATAAAGAAACAACATAAATGCCTACAATATCGTAATTCACATACTTCAAGCTCATCTAGAATTAGTCACTAAATCACTATATAACGTTTTTCAAAAATTCCATGACATCAATTCCAGGTCATATGAATCATAAAAACTAAAAAAAATCGTTAAACCCTGCTTTACAAAACAAATAATAATAATAATTATTATTATTATTATACAAAAGAATCAAAAACTTCATTTCCATTCAAAGTCATCTACACTTGAAAAAAAACCCTAACAATCAAAATTTTAAAGAAGTAAAAATAATAAAATAAACATATATAATCTCACTAAACCCCAATCCTACTACTTAAACCTCAATAAGACACAGCACATAATTAAAAAATAAAGAATTACTTTAGAGCTTCTAAACTCACAGATCTCAAACAAACACTGATGTCACGTATATGCAAGAACGAAGAGTGACAGAACGTATGAAATGTGTAGCAAAAACAAGTGCATTTTTGAAATTGATGAAGTAGATAAGAAGTTCTTACAAATATGGTACAGATGATTAGGTATTGTGGTCACGGATCTGAGCGTTTTGTGTCTGGTTCGATGATTATGTGTTTTAGTGCAGGTGAAGACGAAGAGGGAAAAAAAGGGGATGAGTGAAAAGAGATGTGACGACTGACTGACCATTATTATTATTATTATTATTATTATTTTATTATTATTATATAGATAATATATGTGCACAGTGCACCCGTGTTTTCTGGATTATTTACGAATATGACATCCTAACGTCTGCGGAAATTACAATACTGTCCTTGAATTGTTTTGTGTGTTTGACGATTGAGTCGTTGACCGTTTGACGACCGTTATTGATGGGGAGGATGAATATATTTTTTCTAAAAAGTTGATCAGATGTGGGATGGGGGAAGAACCTGGGCGTTTCGCGTCATGTGATGGTACAGTTAACATATAGGCTTTGTGGGAAATTATGTCAAAAGAGGTGTAGTGAGGCTTTAAATCTTGTGAGACGTTATATTCTAATAGAATTAAACAAAAAATAATAAAAATAATAAAATATTAAAAATGCTATGGCCAAAGATAAAGTTCCAGGCATAAAAAAACACGCTTCACCCATTTAAAAAAAAAGGCCCACGGGGCGGTTTTTTTAGGGAAAACGCCAAAAAACCCAACACTACGGATTGTCTTAGAATTATTGATAAAAAAAGTTGATTAGAATTATTTTAAAAATATAGTAAAAGTAACATTTTGCGTTTCATAATTATTATTCAATATATATATTTAGATTTTAGGGATTGGATGCAATGTCAAAGTTAGTGACATTATTACAATTTTCTTAAATTACATGGTTTAGGATGGTAAATACAGATTCCAATATGAATGTTTTAACAAGTGATTTTTAATAATCTCAATTGCGGTCATGTTTTTTTAATGACAAAAGTTACGTTTCTACGACTTCTAAACTACACAAATAAATATTAATTGCATCATATGTTAGGATTTAACTTTAAAACCTTATAATACCAATTTTTTTCCTTCAAAAAAAGCATAAAGTACGAATGTGTGTATATTGCTCTTACATCTTTGAAATAAGAATCATATACATCTTCTCACTAAAAAATATTGGCCATAAAACAAAACAAAAAAATGTTTTGTTTTGCACAAAAATAATAATGAAAGAAAGATGTTTGTTTGACTCCTTGTATAAATAAACAAATTAAATTATAGTGTAGTACTTGGATGCGGGGACACAACTAGATTTAGGGGCCAAAGTCCTTTTTATAATAAACATTTTTTAATTGTAAATATTCGGCTACATACCTTAAAATAATAAAGTACATCTTTTGTCCCTAATTATACTTCAACTACAAGCAATCAATAATTCGATTTGTATTCAAATAGTCCATTTGATTTTTAACCAAAGAAAAAAAAGAAGTCCATTTGATTTTAGAATCAAACATGTTACAATGAAATAAGGTCATATTAAGTTTCTTAACAGATAAACTAAAAAGAATAATGGATTTTAATAATTCCAACCATAAAAATATCATTGATGGTCTCATCTATTATTTGTTAAGGCCATTTTCTAACTGATGTCTAATCCAGTTAGTTTTTGTTGACGCGCACAAACCTTTATTATCTAATGAGATGGTTGCTTAGGTGGCACTATCATCATCAACTCACCTCCACCGCCATCAGCCGCCACCACCATCATGGCTGACGGTGGTGGCGACGGCTAATGGCGATGGAGGTGGGTGGTGATGGCGGATGATGGAGATCGGTGGTGATAACTGGTGGAGGTGGCGGCGGCTAATGGTGGTGGTGGCGGCGATGGAGGTGGATAGTGGTGACTGATGGTGGTGACGACGGTTGATGAGGAGATAGAGGTGAGGTGGTGATGAGAGTGCTACATGAGCAGCCACCTCATCGTTTAACAAAGGTTTGTGTCACGTTAACATCCACGTCACTAAAAAATTAATTGAGTTTGAACTTGTTAGAAAATGTCCGTTGATGAAGAATAGGTTAAAATTTAGGACCATCAGTGATTATTTTTTTAATTTAGATCATTGCTGGTCAATAACAAATAATTGAGATTATTAAAATTCATTATTCCAATAAAAATTAAATTTAACTTATATACAGATCAGTATTAAGTAATTTACTCTTAATAATATCATAATTAAAAAAACTATATTAAAGATTAAATAATTAATATAAGAAGAGAAAAATACAGAAGCTAGCATGACGAAATATTGAGTCATCGACAACTGTAGCTACTAACATTCTTCTTAACCGGAGTTTAACCCGAGTTAAAGGCAGTCTGTTCTATTTGCATGTAGCGAATGCAGTGGGGCATGTAATCCAGATGTACCTCACATGCAATCTGGACTCATTCTTATTATCATCAATCATTGAATGGATAAACCTATATCACATCCATACAAATGTACAATGATAACTCAATTGTTTTCAAATATAATATAATTTTTACTTGTTAGACAAATTACGTCATATATTTTTATTTCAATTCTAAATTGGTTTATTACAGGTCGGACCTATAGGCTTTTATGGTTAGCAAACGTATAGTGTCACTAAAAATAAGGGCCATCAATTTTTTTAAATCTTATATATATAATATGTGTATTAATGTATCAGACCCATATAAGCTAAACAAAAAGTGTATTTATTGCAAGGCCTAACAAAAGAACCAGTTTTAGAATAAAATAGGCTCAATTCCAACTCCAAGCAGTATGTGGTTTGTTTTTAGTTTAGGTTGTCATCGTCATTCTCACTAACTGTAACGCCATGCGTGCTCATTTCATTCAATGGCGTCGCGAATTGGCGAGAACTTAGAGGCGAAATTAGGGGAAATTAATGGTGTTTAAAGGATAATCCAGGTTAGTTAACGACTATTTTTTAGTAATCTTTATATATCGTGATTATACAATATCACTTTTTTCCCTAAATCCCTAATTGATACTTCAAATCTTTAAATTTTGATATTGTGCTTGCGATTAAGGAGTGCTTGCGAATTTTCAATTGAGATTTGGAAGGCAAAAGGCAGAACCGACTTTTCTTTATTGCAATTCAAAAGGGCACTGACATCGTAGTTCACTTAAGATCTCCAAAAATATTGGACCAGCCCTGGTTTATTATTGATTTCAGTTTAAACAACTACTAAAAATAGCAACGTATTTTGAGGAAAACCCATGAAATGGATTAAGAATGGATCAATGACTACGGCTATATACATAAAAACAAGACTTATGACAAAATTTTCATGAGTTTGCGTATGTAATGTTTGTGTGTGTGGCGAAGTAGATTTCCAACTAATTTGTTTCTTTTTATAGAGTTATAGTCAACGCTATGTGTTTACAAGGGTTTGTACTTGTCAGTGGATGCTTGCATGTATTTGTTAACGTGTTGTTGTAGACATGTTTTTATTTGTAGATATTTATTTAGATTTTTAAGTAACATAATTTTTTTTTCGAATGGAACATAAATTTAAATGTTCTAAAACAATATGAATGCTACTTATATACTTGCGTGGATGGAGGGTGACAACCAGTCAACTACACACGTGAAGTGTGTAGCCAGCATGTGGTTATTTCCTTATAAATCTTGTTTAATATATAAAACTGGAGATTAAATATAAAAATCCCAATTCGTTAATATGTAAAACTGAAGATTACTTATAAAAATTCCAATTCAATTAATCCCGGTTAATCGCTGGTCCATACCTCACGAGCTGCCTAACGCCAAACGATTCTTACAACACTGATTTTAATTTTAAGTATAAGTCAACAAGCATCAGCCTGTTTTGAGTCATTGACTTTTGTTTTATATAATATTGTTAATGTCAATGTTTATTTTATTTTGTTGCAAATATTATATTAATCTAAAATATTTATTGTACTATATAGCATTTAATTATGATCAAAAGAAGCACAAATATGTGGTCACATTTAACTTTGTTGTTATTATGTTTTGTTTGAGAAGTAGATGATACGATTATGAAGTGATACCAACTCATAAATTTGCGGTCACATTTTCAACCTTTAGTGTTGGAACCGCATAAAGTTTTGGGGATGGGGATGGAGATAAAGGTGCTGATGTAGGAGTGAATTTGAGTGATTTGTTTAATTTTCCCTATAATTTCAAATTAAGGACACCAGATGGGAATGTTCTTATTAAATTTTGTCACTATGTCTGTATCCACCAACACCATTGCAAACCTCATTTTGCGTTTTCAGATATATAATACAAACATAAAGTGTTTAAAGAAAATATTTCAATATAATACAAACATAAAGTGTTTAAAGAAAATATTTCAATGTATAATATAAACATAAAGTGTTTATATTTACTCTTATATACCACGAACAAGCTTTCCCTCAAATAGGTGTAGCCGAACGACAAACAACTAGAATAAACGGTAACTTTTTTTTCAACATTATAGATTTTAAAATCTATCAAGAACTCGAATTATTTTACATGTAATATGAAAACACGTATACAATTCGTGTATTACACGAATAAGGTAAAAAAAAAGAAAGTTTTAAAGTAGCTTAAGAGAAAACCCATGGCAAGATTTTTGTTGAAGATATCGGCTCACATCCACTAAAAAAGTAAAAATTAAAGGCACTTCAATTCCCAAAGAAAAAGCTACCGAAAGCACTAGAAGATATGGCTGCCTTCTTGCTAAAAACACAGCCCATACTCCATATAATATGATCAGCCCATACCCATCAATCTTTTTTCTTTAGTGACTGCCTTACGCAATGTGTATTATTGTAGACTAACTAGGTTTAACTACAAACACTTACCTAGTTAGTATGTTCTTTTAGAAAAACTAACTGCACTAACAACTTAACACACTAACCTAATTAACTACCATTTATACAATTGACTAACTGAGTAAAAGTGGAGGTATAAGCGAAACTCGGTTAGTTAGGTCAATAATTATAAAGGATATAGATAACTATGTTAAAAATGGTAGTTAAAGCAAGTTTTAACTTGAAA
Source organism: Scalesia atractyloides (assembly GCA_947069175.1). Lineage (NCBI taxonomy): Eukaryota > Viridiplantae > Streptophyta > Magnoliopsida > Asterales > Asteraceae > Scalesia > Scalesia atractyloides. The sequence continues at coordinate 4,201,379 of CAMTDV010000029.1, forward strand.
GGGTTAAAAGTACCAAGTTAGCAAAGTTACAAGTTAAGGGCTGCTTTTGTAAATAACGAAAATATAAAATGAGGTCATGTAGAGGTGCACAAATCAGGTTTTTCAAATACTCAGTTTTGAATATGAAACCGGGTTCAGATATGATCGGGTATTGGTAATATTCGAGTCGGGTTCGGGTCCGATTCCGGGGATTGGCTCTAAAAACCATATCCTATGCATCGGGTTCGGGCCGAGTATAGAACCAGGTATTTGAGTACCCTATTTTTGGGTATTAAAAAACCTATTTTTTTGTTTTATCGGGCTTTTTTCCATATATATTTCGTGTATAGATTAGATTTTTTATTGGGTTGTACTTTTTAGAGGTATTTTTTCGGTATTTTTCCGGTAATTGCGGGTTTAGGTCGGGTATTTGAAAAACCCGGTTTCGGTTTTAGGGTATTACCGGGTACAAATCGGGTCCGATTCGGGTTGGTTTTGATAGTGAAATGCATACCCTATCTGTACCCTACGAGTAGGGTTGGGTCAGGTATGGGTATTAAAAACCCGGTGTATAAAAAACCCAGTTTCGAGTTTTTTTCAGGTCCGATTCGAAATTCAGGTTTTTTTTTACACCTCTAGAGTCATGGGTGGGGGTAAATAGTTATAATAATTTTGTAACTCTATGAGAGAGTATATTAGAAATGGTATATCAATTAAATAAAATAACAATAAGTATATGAATAAAAAAAATTCTAAATAAGTGAAACTAGAATTAAGCACCCCCGTGTTACAGCGGGGGTGTAAAACCATGTCAAATAGCATAAATGTCACACAACTGTCAGTGACAACCAACGTTAAAGTTGTTGCGTTTTAAAGCGAAGAAATAGACCGAAACGTAGAACATACCCACACATTTGACGAACCTGTCAAATGAGAAAAAATAAGGTAAAAACTTTGAACCACACATAGACGTTGCGCCGTGTTAACTCACAAAATTATGAACGAAACGTAAAAACGTTGAATCACACACGCATGGTGCACCGTGTTAACTCGCAAATTTAGTACGGAACGTAACACGAAAATTTACGAAAGATGAAAAGTATAGGAGACCAAAGTTGAAAGTAAAAAAGTAGTGTAGTTAAACTGCAAAAGATGAAATGTTTTTTGTTAAAATTAAAAATTCAATTTTGTGAGTTAAAATTGCAAGAAACCGAAAATAGAACATATAAAAAATAACTAAGTTGATCAATGACTCACATGTTGTGACGAACCTATAAATTGAAAAACAATAGACGTAAAAACCTTGAACTACACATGGATATTGTGTCGTGTTAACTCGCAAAATTATGAACGGAACGTAAAAACGTTGAACCACACAAGCCGTTGCTCCGTGGTAACTCGTAAAATTTAGTATGAAACAAAAATAAAAAAATGCGAAAGATGAAAAGTAGAAAAATTTTAGCTTTAAGGTGAACAAAATCAATTTTGTAAGTTAAACTTGCAACAATGAAAAGACTTGGGTTAAAAAGTAAAATTCTATTTTTTTTTTTTTGAAAACCATCCAAAACCAAGGATACAACAACCCTAAGCTTAAAATTGTTGCTTATCTATAGTGTATAATTATAATAATGTGAGGCAGTATAGGATCATGTGCCATAAACAATATTGTTATATATTGTGTCTTGTGTACTCTCATTGTAGAACTATTGGAATGGTGGTCAGGTTGTTTGACCTGAACAGGTGATGATTGTGACTAATGTGATGCAAGCACTTGATCTAACAATGTTGTAACACATTGATCAAATGAATTATAATGTATATGTGAATATAGTTTTGATAGGGATGTTCACAATATGACTCGGCATGATGAAAAAGTCAAGACAAAACTGTTAGCTGCAGTTTTAAAAATCCCCCAATGCTGATGAGGAGTTGGCATGATTGGTCGATTTTAGTGGTTTATATTTTAAAGGCTAAAATTAAAAAACATGTCAAGAATATAATATATTTAGCATTTCCTTTATTAAAAACTTAAATAAAGTAAGCAATAAAGGTTAAACCATGTTCAAAATTCTGAACCGTCAGCAAACTTTTAAACCATCAAACTTTCGTACAATATCACATTGTGAGTTACAAGGCTTGTACCATCAACCATAGACATTTGAGTCGATAGAGGAACATTGCGTGATGGGTTCTTTGATTTTTGTTTCCCAAACAAAGATCACAACTTTGTTACAAAAGTAAATCATACTTAGACGTCGTCGTCTTCTGAAATGAATGTGTGTTGAAGAGATTGGGTCCAGACTCCTGCGAATCTGGAGAAATCCCAAACTCAACCCATAACCCAGACAACTAGGCAAGATAAATCATCCGTGGGGCCCACCCACCATGTTGGACCCGCCAGGGCAAAGGAGATAAGGACATCGTGAAAGTGATGTATGGCCAATAATGTTTTGCGATCCACTGTTCCACGAATCTCCAGTAACGGTTGTCGCATGAGAGACAAGAAGTACAATTGATAGTGACATCCAACCAACCATATTCCACATATTCATATTCCTCGCAGCCTCCATTAGCAACTATCGTAGATGAGACCACAAGGACATTCCAATAACAACGTCTGGCTAATAGCAGGCCGCAGATGCACAACCTCCCTTGCCACCACTAATGGTCAACAAAGAGGAGACCAAAAGCATATTTCGATAGGGACATCTCACCCGAATCAATTCTCACCATCCCGGCTATAAAGACCACACTCCATCAAGATAAAAATCTCCAAACATCCTACGCTCCCCATTCTCACTTATAATTTACTCACCTACAAACAATATTTATTCTCATGCTTAAAGGTGGTTACGAGAAAACCCCCAACATCTCCTTCCTGTAACGAGTCTCACGATGTTGTTTAGTTTAGTAGATAACCCATTAAGATATTCGTGAAGTTCGGAAGCCTACTAACATGTTAAGCATTGTCTAGTTAACCCCAACTAGATTGATCTTTGTTCATGTATCATCAAGAAGTTGTTGATATGTAATTATACAACAAAAGGTTATATTACAAATTATTATTTAAAACTTTATGATATGCAATTAGAGGTGTACAAATCGGTTTGATTTTTAAAAAATCGGTCTGGTTTTTAACTGAACTGGGTTTTTTCTTCAAAAACAAAAACCGGTTTTTTATAACCAGGTTTTTAAACACAAAACAGTAACCGATCCAACTAGCTCGGGTCGTTTTTAACCGGTTTTAGAAAGAAAAAAAAAACGGTTTTTAACCTCTTTAAACCTATTTTTTAAAACCGGTTTCAAACATCAAGAACCCTAACCGCTACATAAACCACCGGTCCGGTTCGGGTTGGAAACCGGTTTTTAAGAAAACCGGTTTCAATTCTAAAACCGTTTTTTTTATGCGGTGCAATACGGTGAGAAGGAAAAAAAATCCAAAAACCTTTTTTTTAAGAATTATTTTAAACTTAATATATTGTTTTTATGACATGTGAATTCAGGAGGCAAGACTCATATATTTTTAAACTTAAATCATATTGTTTTTATGACATGTGAATTCAAGAGGCAAGACTCATATTTTTAAAAATCATACGTACGTTAGCGGTTAGGGTTAACTCCCATGCTCGTCACCTTGTTTAGCTGATGATTCATGATAATTTCACAAATGCCTTTTCGGTGATCTTCCGAGATTCTTCAAACGAAATCTGTACATAGATTCATCAAATCAAGAGTAAGATCTCTCATTGATTAATCTTTTTTTTGCCGAATTTTGTGTTTTCCCCAAAATCGCATCATAACCATTTATTTCGATTTATTCAGCATCAGAGGCAATTTTGAATCGTTAATGTCAGTATAGATTTCTGTTGTTAATTCAACAAACAATTTCAATATTGAGGTATTGAGATTCATTATTTGACACATGGAATTGATTGTATGAAGAATGATAACAGTTAGTTGATTACATTCGTTGATACTAACGATTACGAGCAGAACTTAATGCGTACAGATATTCGATCGAAAACTATGATAATTGTTCGTTAGTGTTGTTGTTGCATACGCCATAAGGTATGGAATAGTAGCAGGCAATGTTGTTGCGTACATGCAATATTTCTTGCTCCACATGACTTGTTAGGATTCAGGTTTTCACATATTTGCTTGTTTTTTTGGCTGATATGCGGTTTGATCGAGTTAAATTACATCAAAATTTAACTTACCTTTTCATTCTATCATACATATAGTTTTACTAGTTAAGGTTAGTTACACATTACCAAGAAATTTTGGGATTATGTTATACAATGGAAAATCACCTATTTCTTTTTTGTATAACACAAATGTACATGTAAGTTAAGTTCGCGTGTAATAGTAATACCCTGGGAAAATCCTAAATTACCGTGGATGGAAATGCATGGCCTAAAATATCACCAACGCGATGTATTACGTGTAATCTCCTGGAAAGTTTCCACTTGGGAAACCAAAAGGATATCTGTGAGCCCCTCGTGGGGAAAACGGACAATATTGGTTGGCATGAGGGGCCGGATGTTACAATAATAAACCCCTACTCATATAAAAAAATTTCACCACTTCAATCAAGTTCATTTGATAAACCATAATGCTTATATTGTACTTCTTTATGCAATTGTGCTGAATGCTTAAAGCCTTGAACTTCTGAATTATTGTATCCCTGGGTTTAACCTGATCAAGAAAGGCTGATTATCATTTTTAACATTTTTCTTGTATGCTTTTAAGGTGCACATACGTTTGATATCAGCCCCAGAGTAAATTTCAGTGAAAATGAACGCCAAATTAATGGAAAAAAGTTTTCAAAGCCCAAGATCACCTTCAACTACCCGATCTCGGCATAGAAGAAAATCAACTGAGGTTTGTTCAAGATGAATATGTAAACATATGCACTGATATAATTTGCATATTTATACTGTGTTTTTTCCTTTTTTTTTCTTGTGGATTATATAGGCTTTTTCAGATGTAGTGAAAGTAAGTGATAATAATTTGCTCCTCAATGACCAAAACAAATACAGATCAATGTGGGTTCGAACATATTCTTCTGTTTGGATGCTTCTGTGCTTCATATTGGTTGTCTATTTGGGTCATATTTATCTCTGGGGTATGATCGTCATTATCCAAATCTTAATGACGAGTGAACTATTTAACTTGCTTAGAAGAGCTCATGAAGCTAAACAGCTTCCAGGATTCAGGCTTCTCAATTGGTAACAATGCTTATTTTAGTTAAAACTAATCTATCCTATTGGATTATCATATGGACTTTTGCTGATGTGGGTCATTAAATAGCGATGTGGTATCACAGGCACTTCTTTTTCACTGCAATGTTGTACATGTATGGTCGAATTCTTGGTCAACAGATTACGCATGCTGTAACTCCTGAAAAGTTCTTCTACAAGCTTGCAACCAGTTTTATGAAGTATCAAATGGTCATCTGTTATTTCCTATATATTGCAGGTACATTTCAAGTAGGAATAATTTCATTGCGTAACTTTTTTTTTGTTTATACCTCTTATCATGTATGTTTAATTATTACAGCAACCTCATCAGAAAAACAAATGTCACATAAGCAAGAAACCAAAAGTAGCACATTTTGAAAAAAAATCTTTTTATATGCTAATACGATATTTTCTATTTGTTAAAGGGTTCATGTGGTTCATTCTTACGCTAAAGAAAAAGATGTACAAGTATCAATTTAGTCAGTATGCATGGACACACATGATTTTGATAGTGGTGTTTGCACAATCTTCCTTCACCGCTGCCAATATCTTTGAAGGGATATTCTGGTAATTCTGATTCATAAATTTATTCCAATTTACTTCTAACAATACTACGTCTTCCGCTATTATATTGTTCTTGATAGGTAAAATCGCATACAAAAGTAGAAACTTTAAGCAATTTCTATATTTATTAAAAAAATTGAATGTTCATGCAGGTTTCTCCTTCCGGCATCGCTTATTGCAATTAATGATGTAGCCGCTTATTTCTTCGGATTTTTCTTCGGAAAGACACCACTTATCAAGATTTCTCCAAGGAAAACATGGGAAGGGTTTATAGGAGCATCGGTTACACAGTTATTGCAGCATTTTTTGTGAGATTATTTGCAAGTTAAAAGTCAAATTCATTATTTCCATTTTACCACTAGTTAAGAAGTGAATTTCAACGTATCAGAACCTATTACTCAATTAATCTAAAGAATTAAACTTCTTTTATGTAGGTTGCAAACGTTTTGGGTCATTACCAGTGGATGACATGCCCCAGAAGGGTATGTTTAAATACTTCGATTTATGTTTTTATCGCACTCTAGTCAGATGGGTAAAACTAAAAAATAGTTTTTAACAAAAAACAAACAAAATGGGTCAAATAGGTTGAAAGTTGTCCAAATATAATATATATATATATATATATATATATAAATATAATTTTACTATTTTTTTTTAATCATATTTGGCAGACTAAGTGTTGATAAAAAGGTTTAAAGTATTAAACAAAAAGTGTTTTGGGCCAACAGGCCCAGCCCGTACAAAAACACCTTTCTTTGACCTGAACCCTCTATCGCAATATCTGATTTTGAGGCTGCTATGCAGGATTTTTCGACAGGTTGACTTGAATGTGATCCGGGCCCGCTTTTTAAGCCCGAAATCTTTGAGTTACCCAAAGAGATAACTCAAGTGGTAGGTGTTAGTTCGTCATCTTTAAAAAAGTTAGCAAGTATATGAAAATTATTAACTTATATTAATTAAACGTTGCATATGCAGTTACCATGGAAAGAAATATTAGTTTTACCAGTGCAGTGGCATGCTTTATGCCTTGGTTTATTTGCATCTGTTATAGCACCATTTGGAGGTTTTTTTGCAAGCGGGTTCAAAAGAGCCTTTAAGATTAAGGTTTGTGCCGGTTTGTACAGTTTAAACTATAAATTGCACTTTGTGAGTTAAAAGGTTGTCATCTTTTTTAAGGATTTTGGTGGCAGTATTCCAGGACATGGTGGCTTTACAGACAGAATGGACTGTCAGGTAATGTACTTATGAATGAGTAGATTTGGGTTATATATTATTTCAAAGGGTCCAACAAGTCAAACGGCGGTTGAGATGAACATACAAAAGACGTTAAGTGAAGTATGCTGCATGGTGATGTATCTCTGATATTTTTATACAATACTTGCAGATGGTAATGGCTGTTTTTGCTTACATCTACCATCAGTCCTTTGTTATTCCGCAATATTATCCAGTTGAGATCCTTTTGGAACAGGTAGTTTTTTCTTGTGTGGGTCCTCGTTTTAGCCCTTTAATATTTTCGTTTGCGAGCCATCCTTTAGTTATGCCAAAGAAAGAAAGAAAATGATACGACTTTCACATGCAAGGGGGAGTGGAACTGGTAAATCAAAAAATTCTTATAAATGTGATTCGGATTATTTTTACTATAATTCAATCAAAGAAAAGGCTATAAAAGAAAATGGATCAAATAGGTTGAAGGGGTCAAACAGATAGAAACACAAAAGTGTAAGTTTAATGCATTGAACGTCCTAAATTCTATTATTAACACTTGAGACAAACTCGACAAAAAGTGTTGAGCATCAACCCAACATGACCCGTTAAGACAGCACCAAAACTACCCATTTAAGTCCCAACAAGCCCAACCGACCCCTTGGTTTATAAATGCGTGCCCAAGGCAAGGAATCATTTCCTATGGTGTGAGGCAACATGCGTACATGAGGTGAACGAGACACATATCAAATTCGCTCGAGGCGTGCCTCATGTACATGGGCGGATTTTGTGTATATGGAGGGTGGATATAGAAGTTGTTAATATATCAAGTCATATATAAAGGTTTATAAACGTCTAAATTTTGGGTACGTAGTGATAGAAACCTATCATAAATATGAAAAATATTATATAAATACCTTGAACCTCGCATACATGATGCGTGAGCTTTCTCCCCTGCCTTCGGCGTGCCTCACACTTTATGAGAGCACTATGATAAGGAGTGAACATAATTGAAAGCACATAAGAAAATAGGCACAAACTCGACAAAGCTTCTTTCTCATTAACCATTCACCAGCTTTATACAACTAACAACACCCTACTACCAATTAACACCAACTCCCCCCACCCCACCCACCCCATAACTATAATCAGTTGTACTATAAAGCCCAACATCTATACAATCAAGTCCGTGTATCTTTCAAACTATTACAATTAAGCCCTTAGATTTATTACAACGTATCACAATACTGACCCATCTGTTGGATTCTATTATTGTTAATATAACATAGCAATGATGTTTTATGTAATAGATATTAAGAAGCCTTAGTTTGGAGGATCAAGAGTTACTTGTTTCAAAACTGAAGGAGGTAATAGACGGGAGGCACCTCACGCACTGATTGTTGGTTTCCATGGAGCGCATCAACTCAACAAAAAATTATATTGGTCACAGAATACGTTAATAGTTGCTACTTGTTCATTCTTTGATTCATTTTGTCTTTGTTATAGAATGTAATTGCGGGTAGATTCCAACATTGTTACACCTTAATCATGTTTAGGGTCAACTATAAACTATTATATACTATAACTACATTATATATTGTAAGATAATGATGGTGATAAAAAAACTATAACAATTGACGATGTGTTTAAATTAATACTTATTATCAACAAAATTGTTTTTCCATTTTCATGTAAGTTCATAATGCCTGTTCTTGGAGGTTCCATTTTTTTGGGTATTTATAGTGTCGCTTCGCTCGGTTGGTTTCATAATGCCTGTTCTTGTAGTCAGTTGCATAAGCTGATACAGTTTCATGTTCTTATATGCTGATGATTACAGTTTCATGTAAGCCCATAATGCCTGTTCTTGTAATCAGATTATATTCTGGGCATAAATCTTGAAGTAATGGATTTGTTTATTAGTTTTTTTAATATTTTTAGTGTGGAGATTCATATCATGTTTATGGAGCATCATCAAGTTGACTATACCAAATAATCAGTCATAATGACTACCAAATATGATGCATATAGTGGAATATATAGATGAAGATGAAACTCAACCACCCCACCCTCATTGCTTCCATCATATGGCTGCTACCAACTTTTATTATTATTATTTTAATCAACTAGAGTTTTTGTTCATATTTTATAAAACAAATAAATATCGGCCACTTAACATCTTTAGTAATCAATTTTGTTAAAATATAGAAGAAAATATGTGATTAACAAGAGTCGATGCTTAAGTCACAGTAGTGTCACAAAAACAGATACTTGCTTAACCTGTTTTTCCTGTTCTTTTAAAGTATGTTCTGACCCGACGACTTGTGAATATCACATGCTTACTTCTGTTTTTCAGTTGAATAATTTGACGACAAACACAATGCCTAGGATTTACGATGTTGGTATTACATGGCTTCTCACATCTGTTTTGTGTATCAAGTCACGACGTGATATGTCAACTTTTACGTAGTTTTTGATGCTCTACAACCAATTGCCGTTTTTACGGGCCTGATTAGACGTAACATATGGGGTGTAAATTGTTTACTCCGCCGCATCTCACAGGTTCGCCACTAGTATAAACTAATAGGGGACTTTAAGATTAGCCCATATTCTGTGGCTTTCTCTCTCAGTTGAGTTCTACTAAATTGTTATATGTATATCCTTTTGTTCCTTGTGTTCCTCATATGGTATTTAAGTTGAAAAAGACTTGAATGAACTTAAATGGTTTCTGTTTGTTCCTTGTGTTCTTGCCTTTTCTTTTGGCTCAAGGTTTCAATACTTCAGTTTAATGTGTAAAAAAGATTTTAAGCTAACATGGGTAAAAAAAAAAAGCTAAAAATAGGTAAAAAAAAATTGAAGTTAAGAATGGGCATACATGAGACTTCAAAGTTTTTGAAAAATAAGGTAAAATGGTCATTTATTAAATTGTTTTTAATAAATTGGATATATATACTTAGTAAGGACATATATCATATATGATATTTTTAATCTTTGTAAGGGATTAAAGGTATATATGAAATTGCCCCAATACAACTAAGAAGTGGATATATTTGTGTATTCTAGGTAATCCTTACACTTTTAAAGGTGAAAAACAGATGAAAGTACAAGATGATATATTTACATGAACCTGTTACATAATGAAAATACACCATGAAGCATATAACAAAATCATCTCCCCTGAACTGAAACAGTTAGTGAAAGTGCTCCGGCCTGTGAGGCGGTCAGAATCCTAGAAAGATATTGTGAAATCTCATTCATATCTGGGCGAGCCGACGGATCTTTACTGAGGCAACCGTCAATCAGTTTGACCACGGACATGGTGAGTTGCGGAGGATAATTCCCTTGGAGGCGTTGGTCAATGAAACCGGTCAACTTTTCATTTGTGTTTGTGTTTTCTTCCTGTAGAACATCATATAAAACCTCCGACAAATTCTTGTTCACCTTCTCGTAGAGATCAGAAACATGTTTTCCCGTAACTATTTCAAGCAATAGAACGCCAAATCCGTAAACATCAACCTTTGTGGAAATCAAATCGTGTTCCAAATACTCTGGAGACATGTAACCTCTAGTACCAACAATGTGTCGGGTCAGTGCGAATTGACCTTCTTGCCCTTCAGCAGACCTTGCGAGATCAAAATTTGTAATCTTGGCTTTGAAATCACCATCAAGAAGAATATTACCGCTTTCTAGATTCTTGTAAACATATGGAGGGGTCGTGTAGCTGTGGAGGTAAGCAAGCCCGTTTGCTATGCCTAAAGCAATTTGTACTCTTTGCATCCAGTTTAACGACTTGTTGCCGCTTAGTGCATTCTGATAGATCCAGTCACTTAATGGTCCGTTAACAGCAAACTCATAAACAAGGTACCTAATGGCCGCCATCAAAACAAACACCTTCTAGGTGAATGAGATTATGATGGTGAATAGTGTTAAGTAAACGAATCTTGTCTGACACGTCACCATGCATTTTCTTGATAGCAACAAGGTTTCCGTTAATGGTACCTTGGTAAACCGACCCCTTAACCAAACAATCAGGACTAAAATCTAGTGTGGCTGACTGAAGTTCTTCAAACTTATATACTTCGAGCGATTGAGCTATGCTACTTAACTCTCCAAGAATTCCGAGTCTTCATCAACATCAAACTTCTTATCCTCGGGTTTCACAATTGCTTCAAAGCTCTGAGGAGTAGAACTAAAAGCAACGATAGGTGGAGGCGTTTTCTTTTTCTTTACGAAGAAAAAGCAGAAAACGCACAACCCAATAGCAAATGAGAGAGCAACCCCTCCAAGGACTCCTACAAGCATATACACCCATTTATGATCATTGGCGGAAGCAGCAGGTGGTGGCGATAGTAGATATCGTTGGTGGAGATGTTAGTGGTGCTATGTGTTGAGATCTATTAGGTGGACTAGAAAGTGGAACTAAAAGGGTGGTGAAGGGGTAGATCATATCATCGGTTTCTGATAATTCATTGGCTTCACGAGTCAGTGCGGTATCAATTCCAAATATATCACTTATTGCTGAAACTGATTCTCCCCAGGTGATCAAATAAGATAGCAAATACCTAACACCGGAAGCCACTTGCTTTTCAGTTGGACAAGCACATCTTAACGGCACAGTGAGTCTTGAACGGTATAAATATAAGTAGTAAGATTGCTTTTTTCAGTGTCGATAGCTTGACACGTTGACAGGCCTCCGAAAGTGTCGTTGGCGATCAAGAAAGTCGTGTCTCCTGCTAAAACCACATACGTGACATTCGCTTGATAGAACTGAGCTACACAAGAACACCGGGTGGGCACAAACACCGTCTCACCAGTTCCAAAAGTGAAATTTGGTGAGACCGAATTGAGTAGCGAAAGCTGAGTAGCGTTTGTGTTCAATAGATTGGCGATGGAAGCAACCGTGTTATAAGGGGGTTTGGATCGGAAGGTGAGATAAGCTTGGCATGTCCGATTAACACCGTTACATGCATAACCAAGAACAGAAGTTGAAGCATTTCTGATACGACACTCGGTATTCCACTCCCTGATATATGGTTGCTGGGCCTGAATCAAAATATGTGGACAAGTTAAGAGGATGCAACAAACGAAGAAAAAGCGCAGCGACGCCATATTAGCAGAAGCCCGAAAATGAAGTTGACATAGTTGGATGATGAAAGATAATATTGTATGGAGTAGTTAGTATGCATGATGAAGGGAGGTTTGAATTGAAAGGGTCATGATGTAATCAAATGATGTGATGAAATGATTTGAGTGAATAAGATCATTGTATTGGTGGTGAGGATGTAGATGTTTGAATAAAAAAAAATTGGTCAACGAGGATAAAACTACCTTGGGTTAGGTTGATAGTAACTTATAATGCAATTGGCTGGGTCAACTGACAGTGGAAACAGTTTAATTCACTGAATCATAATCATAATTCTGTAGGTAATATAAAGGGGTATTTGGTCTTCCATTATGAAATACATGTTTTAAGTACATGTTTTGTTGGGTCTGTTTATGTTTATATAAGCTTTGATGTAGAAGGCGAAGAGCGGGTGAAATACGTTCCGATTGCTACATCAAGTGCCAATACCATATCGGCATGTAACCAATCTAACTGATATTAACCGTTAGCCCGCTGCGTAGCGCGGGAATCACACTAGTTCTAGTTGATTTCTATTTAAATATTTTCACCCACGAAACCTCAAAATCAAATACGACATTTTTATTGTGACGATTAAAATGCAACTAGCCAACAATAAACATAGATATATGTTATGGCAGGGGCAGACCTACCTTAGGGGAAGGGGTAGCCTCCGTTACCCCTTGGCGCTCCGGCGGGGATACGTTGTGATATATTTTGAAAACGTTATCCCTACGAAGATTTTCTAGATCCGCCACTGTGTTATGGTATGGACAGTATCTATGATAAGACAAACAAGCCATCCAAAACGGTTAAGATCTTAATCTCTTGAAACATGATGTATCCAAAGTTTAAATTCGTTTTGTCACAACTAGGCATTTAACTTAGACGACCAATACATTTTTATTCATTGTGATTTTCACAAAGTTGTCCTCTTTGTGATAGGTATTTTTTGATTATATATAGAGTTAATGCTAACTTGTTATCCCATCAACCAAAGTTATTAAGAGCCCATAAAACATAAAAATGGCTAATGTTTTTACCGGGTTTTGCTTCTGTATCATGGTCGCCATTCTTTCTTTACAACTCTGTGGTAAGTTACTCGTATCCCATTGAACCAATCATCTCGTTTGTCATGCTTAGATAAATAGGTTATACATATAATTACACGATTTTAAGTCCATATGGTGCGTATATGTGTGTATTGTTCAGGTAACGAACTAATTTCACATAAAGTATATCTACAAACATTTGTGTGTTTATTATGTTAACTACTATAATACATAAGACATTTATCTAATTGCATTACTTTCTTTCGCTCACAACTAAATATATGTTAAATAATTTTTTTACACTTGAAATATCACCAGTATATTACCTAGCTTTGCACTAGCAAAGATTTAATCCGACTTAACTTTTGTTGGGAGAAAGTACCATACTACTAGGCCAAGAGTTTTAAAAAATATATAAGAGAGAGAAAGGATCCTATACAAGACAATAAATTTATACCAAGTATACGTGAGAATAAGAAATTGACAAGTGTCATTGGATTGGCTTGAAGGGTATTTTAGTTATTTCTCAAGTGAACAACTTTCCCTTGATTTTCAAACAATTATAACTTTTTCACACGTTAATATCTTTTAAAATTACACCATATTTACGAACATCTCATTCTATTTAATTCGAGCAGCCTATTCTACAGTTTTCTTTTAAAAAATTACATGGTTTTGAATACTCGTTGTTCATTACGTGATTTTGAATACACAACACATGACTATGTGATTTTGAATATTCATTACATGATACACATTCACTAAATAGTTATGTGATTACACATTCAATATAAATCCATTACGTGATTACACATTCAATATGATTTGTTATAACTAATGTTATTACAATTATGCTTATAACATAATCACTAGTGTGGTTTCACATAAAATATACTATAATGACGTCACGTAATCACGAAATGTGTATTAAAAATCACGTAATCACGTAATGGGTATTCGAATCGCATAGTCATGTGCTAGGTATTCAAAATTACATAATCACGTAATGATTATTCAAAATCATATAAAAAAACTATAGCAATAGGTTGCTCGAGTTAAAAAGAACGAAATGCTCGTACGGTGTAATTTTTTTTAAATATTAACGTATGAAAAAGTGATAGCCGTTTGAAAATCGAGGAGGGAAGGAGTTCAAGTGGGAAAGGACCAAAATACCATTTCTCTTTTATTTCTTCAATTGTTTGAATCTCATATTTACGAAAATGCTACCGTCTAGTTTTGAGTCATTGATCTTAGGAGATCAATTATTAAGCTTGTCTCCGACACTTCGTTAGGGACAAAGACAAGTTTAATATTATAGAACCAAATTCATAAGTTGCTATACATCATAAGTTACAATTCCACATGGGCGTTTATGTATTCAAATCTATTGCTTCATGTTCATCTTTTCGTGTGATGTACATTTTTTCTATAATTTTTTTTTTGTTTTTGCAGATGGAAAAGTGATGATGGAATACATAGGAGCAACAGGAAAACCAGTAACACTAGACGAAGTTCCAATCAACGACAACATCGACTTCCACTTCATTCTCAGCTTCGCAATAGACTCAGACGCGTCCGGCACCCCTCAAAACGGCATTTTCAAACCCTACTGGTCCGCAGGCTTAACCGCGGATGCAGTATCCGCCATCAAATCCAAACACCCAAACGTAAAAGCCTTAGCGAGCCTCTCCGGCTGGAGCCTGGGTTCCACAACACTCCGTTGGTACAAACCCAAAAACAACGATGTCTGGATCACAAACGCGTTCACATCTCTCAAATCTATAATCCAAACCTATCATCTAGACGGTATAGACATCGATTACGAAAACTTTCCTAAACACAATGAAAGTTTTAGCTACTGCATTGGCGAACTCATCACTTATTTGAAAAACCAAAGTGTTATCTCTATAGCAACTATATCACCCTACCATTTAACAACTATACCTTATATACAACTATTTAACGCGTATGGGGATGTTATTGATTACGTTAATCATCAGTTTTATACGGATAAGGTGAAGACGACTGAAGCGTACCTAGAGGATTTTCGCCTCAGGACGACGCAGTTTGATAAAGAGAAGGTGTTGCCGAGCTACGAGATTGATGGAAGAGGGATTCAAGGAGATGTGTTCTTTGATGCTTTGGATGTTTTGGTGGAAAATGGGTTTGATATTAATGGGATTATGTTGTATTCTGCTGATGCTTCTGCTTTCACTAATTCCACTAGTAGGTTTTACTATGAGGAGAAATCACAGGAGTATTTGCTCAAGATGTGATCTTATTATTATTTATAATACGTTGTTGTTATTATTATTATTATTATGGGACTACGGGCGGGCTCAGTTAGTTAGAGTCTCTCTATATATTGTAACCTGAAATGATGGTTTGATTACAATACATGCAAATCTGTTAGTTCAATAAGAGTCTCTACTTAGACCAAATATAAATCTGAAATGAAGAAAAAAACAATAATTTATTTTGTGCTTTGAAAATCTCCGGTCTTAGGATTATTGTCGACACCAGAAGCCTCTCTTTGACGCTGTCGTTACCCGTGGCTGCTTCCATGAAACCAACTTTTCCCTTCTCCACCATCTGGCTAGCGACTCCTTCACTCGCTTTTTCTTCTTCCAACCTTTTAAACTCCTCTAACGTTGACGGTGTGGTTGATCGTTTCGTCCGCAGTATGGTTTCCCTTGCTTCTTTCATGGCTGTATCCCTTGCAATATCATATACAACACATCTCATCAACATGTTCAAGAATTTGCATCAACCGGTTTAATAAATGGATCGTAACGTAAAACATAAATTCGGAATATTGGATTTATTATTATTCAATAAAACGAAAATTGCAGAATAAATTCTGACAAACATAAATGGGTGATACTAACTACACCCATTTTTTACTTTTTACACCCCTTATCTCATAAATTTGGGGGTGGGACCATCATCTTTCTTCCGATGGAGGATGTAACAAGTAACAAGGTGTATTTAGACGACGCTAAAATGAATATTTTCAGGTATGGTTAGTACTTTTGGACTCTCAATAATTTGAAGAGGTTGATGATGAAGTGGACACATGATTTATAACAATTTTAAGTTGTTTATTTTCTTATCAAAATCTCATTTGCGGCTTTATTTACCGTTTCATACTTTGTTAATTTTTAAGACTTCATATTTTATTAAAATTTTAAATCCATGCATGTTAAATGATAAAGTATTCTATATTTTAATTATATCGGTCATAAATATTTGAAACTAGATTCATGGTTGGTTCAATCAGAGCGGGATCTACAGTATAAGTAACCATAATATAAGTAATCCAGACTTGGACTAGAACTTATAAAAAATAGGGCCTTCAATTAAAATAAAATTTATATTACTATTAACATTAGTGTAAATTTATTGTTTTAGATTTATTTGATTTCTTATACAAATAAACCACTTGTTACAGCTGTATTAGATTTTTGCTAGATTCCAAATACGGATTAAGAGGACCGTTTATAATAATAAAAAGAAGTCATTTCAGCTTAGGCCTCCCAAAAGGTTGGAACAGCCGTAAAAAGGGTTGAAACGCCATGGGTTCAATGACCGATCGGGTTTTAAAAACTTTCAAACCAGCTAGTAGATATGTGTATGAAGTTGGACTATTAAAATAATTAATTTTTTAGAATAAGAGGTTAAAGATAAATTTAATATTTTTAAATTAAGAAACTAACATTAATGCACATGCAAGTTTTCTTCTTTTTTTTTAAACGTTAATAACTTTTTATACGTAACTCTTTTTTAAAAAAAAAGTACACCATAATAACGAGTGTTTTTTTATCTTTAATATAAGTACCATATTGTTATACTTATCAAGAGAGAAAAAATTACGTTTCGATCCGATGTTTTAGTCCATGGTGTTTTTTCTATGTTCATACAATGGTGTTTTTATTTGTATTGTGATTCAAGGCGTTGTGTTTTACAGTAAAACACCATGAGCGTGAAAATAAGAAACCATAGCATTGTAAATAATGACCTGCTACCAGAAATAACAATATACATCCATCATAGACCTGCTACCAGAAATATATAACACTATACATCCATCATAGATCTGTTAAAAAATACATAACACTATACACTATATATCTATTGTAGACTTGTTACAAAATCGTATTCCTATAATAATGGGTGACGGTTATGGAAGGTTATCAATTAATTGAATCAATGAGAAAATTACTTGTTTACCATTTTGAATCAATTTAGATTAAGACACATGTCATCTCCACAATAATTATCACACTTTGAATCATTTTTACAGGTTCCTCTACCAAACTAAGTTATAGTATATTATATTACAAAAAATTATTTTCATGTATAGAAACATTAAAGTTTTCGCTGAAAACGTTCAGTAGTATTACGTCGTGATGATGATTTAAACTTTGACTGATGATGCTTTCTTTTGTGAGTTTATATATTTTAGTCTTACCGGTGAATAACAAAAAAAGTTACAGTTTAATTTTTCAATCTTAAAAAAGTTGAAAGTAAAACAAAAAATTGTAAAATTGTACACGTTATTTCTTCTTACTAATTTCTCATAAAATTCAAATAAAGTATAAACAAATTAGTCTGATTGTTTGTACATGTATATAGCTTGTACATATGTAGATGAGTGATACAAATAAAAACATGTATGAAAAAAATAGTTTAATTGTGTCTATAAGGAAAGAGCACATTTTTAAAAAATTATAAAAAAACAGTTTAATTGTGTCTATAAGGAAAGAATACACATTTTTAAAAATTATAAACTTGCATTTATAAAAGTAATAAACAATGTATATTTGTTATTCTAGTCGTCACAATACTTTAGTGTATATAATAAGTATTTAAGTAATGAATCTCAAACTTTAGTTATGTTCATTTATATTTTATGTTGAGTGTAAGTTAAAATCTTGATTTTTGTTTGCATATAAGTATATTTACGTTAAAATTGTTCAAAATTAACTCTTGGGTTGGAATGTTGGATCAAAATCAATAAAAGTTTAAGCTAGTCAAATTAGTCTAAAGGGTTATCAGGTCAGTAGTCAAATTGTGTCTATGTATATCAAAGGTTCTTAAAAATTAAAATCAACATAATCAGGTAAGCATTAGTAAAGATAAGAGTTAAGGTTGTTGAAAATAACCAAGAGTAGTTCAAGATAATTCAAAGTTGGTAAAAAATCGATCTACTCGATTTGGTCAATATTGTTAAAATTTGTAGGGACGTGTGAATTTGACTTTAGAAAAAAAAAGTTAAAACTCTACTCCTAGTACCGCAAAGCAACTTTGTAACTCACAGTGCACTATATTCATTAGCTATTGTCCGTAAACAACTACGGACAAGTACTTCACGTGCGTGGCCTTGTTGTATGGCTTTAATCCTTTGTTACAAGTATACCGCTATTGGTGAACGCAGTCATACATGCTCCAAATCCTTGTCGTGCGATGGATCCAACTTGGGGTGGTTGTTCATTCTCTAATTATTTGTCTTCCTTGTATCTTGTTTTGTTTAGTCCGTAACGTGCATAAGTTTAAACGAATATCAAGGTACGTAACTGAAATAAATAAACATGAAACATCAATTAAAAATAATACCCAAATTAAAGTTTATTACTAAAATCATCTTTATCCAACATTGCAAACAAGCAAATGGTTTTAAAATGAAGTGAAATCAACTTCTTTGAATAGATATGTAAACATACATAAACAAACCTTAACGAAAATTATAGAGTATAAATGTTACGAACAACGACCTTAGAAAGAAGATTCATTCGTTTAACAAAAAAAAATTTGCTTACATTCATCGCTTATTACATATAAACAAAAACAAATTTTCAACCCGATAATCCTTAAAAATGATCACTAAACATTTAGTTTATACACAAGCCTACGAACAAACTTTCCATTAATGATTCGTCGAAGCTGGTCAGGTTAAAACAACCTTAAGGTGAGCTTGGTACCAAACCGGTACCGAAAGTATCGATTCCGAAAAATGCAAAAATTGAGTACCTGTACCAAAAGCATGGACGGAGAGTGCCCGAATCTTACTGATTTTTCGTTGTAGTATTAATTTTACCGAATTTTGTTAAGTGTTTTGGCATGTTGGCCAAACCGCGAACAGAAGAAATAAAAAAAAAAAAAAGAATCAAAGCCACAAATTGACAGTTTTCAGCAACATCATCTTCCAATTAGGGTTTATCATTCAACTGCCTCCATAAAACCCCAAATTCTCTCTCAGATTCCACCAAATAGTTGAACAAAGTCCACCAATGGAATCCAACGGAGGAGTTGACGAATCATCCCGATTGCTTCACGAACTCCAGTCCTTAAAGGATTCGACGAGACATCGAGGCTCGCATATCAGTTATCGAAGCTCAACTTCAACAAATTCAATCAAACAACACTCAATTAACGAATCATCTCCCGTTAATTCTAACGGAGTTTCGGAATTTGGTATGATTTGACCCCAGATATGATTTATAGATACAGTCGTCAACTGTTACTTCCGTCTTTTGGTGTTCAAGGTCTGATTTCATTGTGTATATTATTGTTTAAATTGATTGAATTTATGTGTTTACTGTTTTTCTGTAATTTTAGAGTTTTATTGTTGAGTTGAGGATATTAACATATTTAACAATACTTTGGTTGCAGGGCAGTCAAATCTGTTAAAATCATCTATTTTGGTTATTGGAGCTGGTGGTTTGGGATCACCTGCTTTGTTGTATCTAGCAGCCTGTGGTGTAGGTGAGATATCTGATTTTTTTTAATATTTTAGTTTTTCATGGTTTTTGTTTGTGTTTTAATTTTAAAGTTTATTAGTACTCGTGGCAATGTAAATATGTGTTGAAATGGAAACTATTTAAGTGTTTGGATAGTTGGATTAGTAATTTTGGCTAAATCTTGACAGCTAAGTTGGGTATGATGGATCATGATGTTGTTGAGCTAAATAATCTGCACAGGCAGGTTTGTTTATGCTGCTTTCACCAACTTTTAAAAGAACGGGAGTCTCAAGGTGTTTTCTTTTCACCTCACGAGGCGTAAGCCTTAAGTCGTAAGTCCGAGGCGGAATTAAAAAATAAATATAAAAGTTATAATATCTTATAATAAATAAATAATTGAAACAGAAAGTCTAAAACTTAAAAAACACACATAAAAAATAAAATAATCGACATAGAAAGTCCAAAACATCAAAAACACACATAACCCCCTGAGGCGCCCATGAGGCACACGTTTTCGTACCGCCTCGCCTCAACCTTTATTTTAAACCATGGCTTTCTCAATTACAGCTGTTGGTTTTCATTATTTTCTGTTAGTGGTGTATATTGTTTTATGGGCGTGCGCTTTTTGAATTGGGCTTGCAAGCATGATGTATTTTACTAATTTTGTCAAAACTTTCAGATTATTCATGGTGAAGCATACATAGGAAAGTCTAAAGTAGAATCTGCTGCTGCAGCTTGCCGTTCGTATGTTATTCTTGCTTCATTGTTCTTGTTTTGCTTTTAAATCTAGCAAATAATATGCATTAATACTTATATAGTTGTATAAATATTAAGTTTGTGGAAGTAATTACTAATTACTAATTACTAATTTTTTCTTGTATTGTGTGTTTGTATATCAGAATTAATTCCACCGTTGAAATAGTGGAACACAAAGAAGCTTTACGCACATCTAATGCTATAGAGATTGTGAGCAAGTATCCTTCATACAAGGAACCAAACAAAATAAATATGCTTACTTTAATTCTATTTTTCACTTTTTATTGATTTCTTTTTAGCATAACTCTTCCTTGAATTCCATAACTGTTAATTTTCTAGATACGACATTGTAATAGATGCAACAGATAATGCTCCTAGCCGATATTTGATCAGTGACTGCTGTGTTCTACTAGGAAAGGTGTGTATCATTCACGAAACGATACATTCAAAGGCATATTATTTAAAAAGTTCCAAGTATTGACTTGTAATGTTTATCTGTGCAGTCTCTTGTGTCAGGTGCTGCACTGGGTTTGGAAGGACAGGTACATGTTACAAAATAAGATTCATGTTGTTTATGCGAACAGAAGTTGTGTTTTTCAATAAGTTTACCCTTTTCTATAATTACATTTGTAATGTAATTTTCAGTTGGTTTTATAGCTTGCGGTTTACAATTACAATGGAGGCCCGTGTTATAGATGTCTGTTTCCTACCCCACCACCTACAACAGCATGCCAGAGATGCTCTGACAGTGGTGTTCTAGGTGTAGGTAAGCTAAATCTCTGCCTAAACTGTTCTAGAGGTTGATAACTCATTAGTATTTTAGTTTGTCCCAAAAGAGTTGTCTACTTTCACAAATTGAGGGTATAGATTACAAAATTTTTTGTTTAACTTTTAATCTTCCTTAAATGCTAGTTTTCCAAGTCGATGAGTCTTAATTGTAAGGGTACTAATTTTAGGAGCGAAGAATTAACTTCACGCTTGGGTTGTATTTTGTCTGTAGCTACATTGGCACCTTTCCCTTTTAGTTCTAAGGGTCACAGTTGCCTTCTTTCTTATAATTATTAGGGGTGTAAACAAGCCGGGCTAATCCCAACCCGACTAGGCTCGAGCTTGTCTCGTCATGTTTTTATGAAGCTCGAGCTCGGTTCGCGAGTAAACCCAAAGCTCAAGCTCGGCTCGACTCAGCTTGAGCTATTTTTAGAACAATCTCAAATGAGCTAAAATCTCGGCTCAACAATGTTATTAGTTTAAATCATATGGGCCTAAGTTGAAATCGACTTGGGCTTTTTAGGATTGGGTTATAATCGTCATTATCATTTTAATGATATATAAAGAAAACTAAAATTTTGATTGGGCTCGTTTAGGCCCGCAAGCCTAAACGAACTTGGTATTTCAGGCTCGAACTCAGGCTCAATAACTAAATGAGCTGTATTTCAGGAGCTCAAGCTCGTTAAGGCTCATCTTGTTCGAGCTTTTAACCGAGCCGGTCCCGAGTAGGTTTTGAGCCTCTGGGCTTGTTTACACCTCTAATAATTATAGGAAGCGAATTTTGGCCCAGTTACTTACAAAGGGGTCAATTTGGGTTTGTGCTATCTTCAGTAGATCAAAACAGAAGGATAAAGTAGAAATGGGTCAAATGGGCTGAAGTGGCCCAAAACCTATATTCCACTGCATGCAACTTCCTAAATTGTCATATTGGAAGATTTTTATTTTCAATTTGCAAAAAAGGTAGCCAAATTTTGCCATGGTGCTGATGTGGCACCTGAAAACTGGTGAACACGGCAAAAGTTCTTTACCTTCCTTCTATGCAATTTGCCCTTATTGTAGTAATACTGTTTTTGTAATCATAACGAACACATTCATTGTTTGTAAAAGAAATCCAGTAACAAAATTTGTATATAGTATTTTCCAAAATTTGTATATAGTATTTTCCTAGGTTTTTTTTCATTTTAATCACTTAATTGGTAATATGGTATCTACTAATCTAATATCCAATGTATCCTTACAGTTCCTGGTGTTATTGGTTGTCTACAAGCCCTAGAGGCTATTAAGTTGGCAAGCTTAGTTGGCGAGCCACTTCCCGGAAGAATGCTTCTTTTTGATGCACTATCAGCCAAAATTCGCATTGTAAGCTTCGTTAGCAGTTATGAACATTAATCTCTGATTATCCTGTGCATCTGAATATCTAGTAATAAGGGGATAATTAGTTTTGAGGGTATGGGGTTGATACCCATAAACTGGGTATCCTTTGTGTTATTAAACTCATACATTCCATTCCATTCCATTCCATTCCACTCCAATCCAATATGTTATTAAACCCATACCATAGTGATTCTCAAGTGCAAACCAAACCCCCACCTAACTTATCTAATTGGTAATTTGTTACTTCTTTAGGTAAAGATTAGAGGAAGGTCAT
Source organism: Scalesia atractyloides (assembly GCA_947069175.1). Lineage (NCBI taxonomy): Eukaryota > Viridiplantae > Streptophyta > Magnoliopsida > Asterales > Asteraceae > Scalesia > Scalesia atractyloides. Next base: position 4,224,448 of record CAMTDV010000029.1, read on the forward strand.
TACAATGCGAAGCTTGTGGAGAAAATGGATTAATGCAACAACAGTTTCAACAGTTTGATTATGAGAAATTCACTCAATCACCATTAGCTGTGGTTTGTTTTCTTATCCCTCATATCTTCCTAATTGTTTTGGTATTACAACCACTAAACAAGTAGATCAAACGCGTCGAAAGTCACCGAAAGTGTTTTCAATTCAGAAAACCCCTAGAGAATATTTCATTAAAAATTGGGAGTGTAACCGAAAAGAGGGATAATGTATGTGGAGGTCACCCGAGTATTTAACTTCTTTTGTTTAAGTATATATGAGTAGTCATGATGAAATAATATCATTTCTGGCTTTCTGCTATCATACATGACACGATTAATTGTTTATAACTAAACTTATTTTTCTTTTTGCATAAAGAACGTGTTTTGTGTCAACCTGCAATACTTCTAACCCATTTTGCCACCTTTAAACTATGTGATCACATGAATCTTCTATTTTGTATATACTTTAATTAATGTAACTCGAATTGTTTTCAGGCTCCTTTGAAGCTAAAATTGCCGAGATCAGACTCTAGAATAAGCAGCAAGGAATACGACGATTTGAATAAGAAGGGCTCGCCACATGTGCTAATTGACGTACGACCATCACATCATTACAAGATCACTTCCCTTCCCAAATCCATAAACATACCTCTTGCAAATTTGGAATCTCGGTTAGCCGAGGTATCATGTGAATTGAAATCCGTGCAAGAAAGCAATGGGACTCTTAATGATTCAGATGCTGGCCTATATGTAATATGCAGAAGAGGTAATGATTCACAAAGAGCTGTCCAGTTGCTTCATAAGCTGGGGTTTACTTCTGCAAAGGATATTGTTGGTGGGTTGGAATCATGGGCGCGTGAAGTGGATCCGAAGTTCCCGACTTATTAGTATGTCTGTAACATGAAGCAACCAATGATCGACTGTGTTTTATTTTTAAATTATGACGAGGAATCGAGTATAAATACTTTATAGTAGAGTTTTACGAGGCTACGCTATTACGATGCCAGGATAGTGATCTTAGGGGAAAAGATTAATTTTGGTTGTGGCCGTTGGGTGGCAATTCGACACGGGTTGGGTTGTTGTCTTGACCTGTTAATAAGGAGGTCATACTCGTTTAATCTAAGACTATATGGGGGAGTGTATGAAGCGTTTTGTGACAGCCACGTCAGCACCTGTCAGAAAGGTGGTGTGGTGTCAAAAAGCGCGGAGTGGGATGCGGCGTGGAAGGGTGGCGTAGTGTGACAGTGGCATACATTTTTGTATATTTAAATTTTTTTTAAATAAAACAATAACCACCAACCAATAACCCACCTCCACGTCATTATCATCAACTCCACCATGCCAAGCAGATATGTGCCAGTCCCCTCACACAAGTGGCGGACCAAGAATTATTTTCTATGGGTGCGAATGAGGGGTTTAACTAAACCTTTAAGGGGTGCGATCAGGATTTTTGTCTATAAAATACATGATTTTTTTCAACGGATGCGTCCGCCCACCTAACTCATTACCTAGGTCCGCCCTTGCCTCCCACACACCATCATCAACGCCTAACACGGGGTGGTGTAGCAGCATGGTTGAGGCCTCCATGCCATTGCATCATGTAGTCTAAAGCTGGTGTGCTGATACATCAACCCATTATGTAGTTATGTTCCATATTTAACCTGATCATAACTTTAATAACAAGTGATCACTACCTGTGGCGGACCTAGAAATTATTTTCTGAAGGGTGCGAATAAGAGGTTTAACCAAACTTCAAGGGCTGCGATGGCATTTTTGCCTATAAAAACACTTTTGTTCTTCTCTTTGTATGTTATGAGTGGTTTGTTCTTCTGTAGTTGTATTCGCCAATTTAACTTTTATTTATTTATTTTATACGGATCTTGACAACACAAACACACAAAGATTTGTGTGGCTTCATCACTTAGAAGTGAAATCGTTTTAAGATCATGTTTGATCGACTTTCTTCATGTTTAATGGAGCTATATAATGAGGAATGTTTATGTATATGAGTTCTGGTGAAGATTTAAGAGTAATGACAAAACCGTAAGGTGTTTGTGAAGATTTAGAGTTCATTTTTGTTGTAGAGCAAAGATATAGTTTTTCTTTGTTTCCTACTTTGTTATTTAACTCAATGTATTATCTAATTGCATTCTAAAAGCTATGAAAACTGTGAAATAGCAACTCACAGTCATAATGAAATAAAGTATCAAACATCAAATCTTTTGCACAAATTAGAAAATTTGTAGTACATACATAACAAAGCTCCATTCAACACATGAACCATAATTGAACAAGATATGAAGCTCATGTGTTGTTATTTAAGGAGGTACATAGACTCTTTTAAGACAAACACGGGTTTAAAATACCCAAACTAACCCTAGTGTTGAACTAGGCATTCTTGCTTTCCAGCAACAATGGCGGTCTGGTGGGACCCATTGTTAAGGGCATCAACATCTTCAACATCTTCATCAAGCAAGCTCACATTCTCAGTAACAACACACGAGATGGCTTCGAAGATGAGGGCTACCACTTCCTGGAACCGAGCCTCAGAGAGTGACACCTCAGCAAGAAGTCGCCACGCGTTATCCTCGCTGGCACCTTCATAGTCTTGTTTCCGTTTCAACACCATGTGTCCACTGATCTCCCAAACCGCTGGGTTCACCTGGGTGTCTAGAAGCTCGGGACTTACTTCTCCTAGCGCTTGTTTCTCCGCATAGCACTGTTTTCCATTTTATTTACAATAGAACATCAGAAAATTTGAAGAGAACAAAAGTGTTTTTTATAGCAAAAATCGCGATCGCGGAAGAACAAACCACTCATAACCGGTCTGATAGGATGAACCGGACCGGTCAAACCCCCGGTTCCCGGTCCGGCTTTCAAAACATTGCAGACAACGGGTCTGGGTCGAAACGGGCTTGTTCGACCCAAAAACACTCTTTTGTCCAGTTTTCTTTAGAAATATCATTAGATTGTTACAATGATAATCTGTCTTTGGACAAAAACAACTTGGCAGTTGTATGCAATAAAAATGGACTTTAGCTATACTTTTAATTTGAACCAATAAAAAGGGAAATTGACCCGTTAATAAGTAGTGGATGCAAAGTGTTAGATACCTGAGGTAAGAGAAATGCACGGGTCCCGGAATTTGAAATAAGGACATTATAAGGAATATTGTTGTCTTCAAGGCAGATGCATGAATCACTGACAGCATTTGATAGATCTTCAAGTGAATATCCACCCTCAAAGACAAGGCCTCTAACAGGGTACTTGAGAATCTCGGAAATTACAACTCCGCCATTGAAGTCGGTAATCTTTCTAGTGGGGGCTTTCTCGATTGGAAAGGGGACAGCAAGATAATAAGCCTGAAATTAAGTATAGCATAAAGATAAATTTATTGTTGAGATAACTGTAAGTCTAATGAACTATCCCAGTTAATGCGGTAAAAAAATTCGGATATCATCCGGTGGGATATCGGTAATTTTAATATCATGCTGAATTTATATATATAGATAGCAATTTAACACTAACAATTCAGTATAATCTCCTACCATTAGCAAATTAACATTTTGCAACTTGCAAAACACCAACAATTGTAACAAGTAGGACATGATTAAGACTTAAAACACTAACATTTAACATTAACAATTAATAATTAAGACGTGAAACACTAATAGCAGCAATAAGAAGAAAGATGAATGGTAGAACTATGAAGAAAGATACTGATATCGGGAAAATCGGTGATATATCGTCAAATATCAGTCAAGATATCGGTCAACATTGCCGATAATATCAGTTCTGATATTCTGACCGATATTTTACATGGGGACCGATAACGGATCTGGTTTAACAGTACATATGCAAAAGATAAAGATCAAAATAGATTTGAACCTGAAAATGAAGATGATTGATAGTAGCAAAAGCACCGAGACTATTGTAACCCAAACGGAAGTACGGACTCCCAGCTTCTGACGCCATGTAAAGTGCAAGCAAGAGGCTTTCATGGTCAATTCTTTGAGGCAGACACTCGAGAATTCGAGGAATCAAAAGCACGTGTCCATATTCAATTGGACTAACCTATTGAGTTATAAAAAGAAAAATAGTTCCTCAGCAAATCACATCAGCATGTGGCTTACCATGAATCTACTTAAAGTATAACATGATTGAGAAAACTTACATTAATGGCAACAACACTAGGGGAACTTTCTACGTCAACAGGGGCATTGGGGTAGAACTTTACTTCACCGTCTTTGCTTGCTTCAAACTGAAAAAGAATCTCTTCCTGCCCAACTTTAGTGAAGTTGAACTTGCTTCCATCAAAAGGCTGAAGAACTTTATCCACTCGAAATTCAGTTGGACGCTTTTTGAGGTGGCGACCCTCATTTAACTGAGCGATAAACCCATAATCTCCAGGAATAACCTGTTCATTTACATATTAATTAGCATGTTTTCACAATACTAATATGAAAGATTTATGACATATAAAGAAATTGAGTTGTACCTTAGTAGAACAGGCAGTAACGTCATAGCGAAACAGGCCCCTCTCTGCGCGATCCTCCCACTTTAAATACAAAAATAAGAAACAATCTTAGCTTAAAGCGATAGTCGAACAATCTAAACGGTATAATACTAGCTTTTGAATATGTATTACCTCTCCAAGGAGAAGAGATTCCAAGAAAGCAAAAGGTGGATCCTTTTTGTCACTGGATTCGACCTTATCAGATTTTTGGAAAGCATACAGAGGAGCTTTGCCCCTGTATCAAACAATCCTCGTCAGTTTAAAAAAAACTAACAATTCACATGAAGAACGAAATTTACAGAGCGCTGTTAAAAAGACACCACCCGGTTAGTGTACACCAGCCTTTCTAGCACATCATACGGGCAGCATGGGCTTTTTAGTGGTCACATAAGTCATTTCTTTGTCACTTAGAACATCATACAGGCCTTCTGATTTGGCTGTAAATAGTAGAGAAGAGTAACTTCTTTTACAAAGTACCGGTACACAGTATGCATTTTAAATGGTTTTCGGTTTTCGTATTTTTGATATTTTTGCAGTGTCAATACCGATACCACAAAAATCGCTACAGAATTCAGTTTGTTTTTTAACTCAATATGGATTTAGGTATTATGTACTGTACATATCTCATCCCTAGTAAATATGAGTCATATTATATGACCCATATGACCATTTTCCGATGTATCATACAGCCTGTATGACTATCATCCGCCCGTTTTACCCGCTTTTCACTATGGCAAACGTCTCCTATGACAAGTTAGTGGTGTCCAGATATAGTGTTTGTGGTGTTTTTATAACTCTTGCCTAATTTATAACCAGATTAAGACACAAAACAGAAAGAAAAACATAAAGCATTTAAACAAACACCTGGTAGGCAACAATCTCTCATGCAATTACGCCCACATCCACCAGCACCAGCTTCCTCCACGTCATCCTTCTGGTAATTAGACACAACAGTAGGAACCCTTTTGATCCTCAACATCATCTTCAATCACTCACTTCTAACACCACCAATTTCGCACACACGTATATCCCTAAAACACACACCTACACTACAACAGAAACAAACCCAAAGCAAAACCCACCACCACCAGCAAGAAACAGGAGATCAGAAGGGCACCCGCCTTCAGAGGGCAAAGCTCCACGTCCGCCGTGCGTATGAGGGTTGCTTTCGATGGTTACAACGCCCAACCCACGTTCCGATCGGACATGTATAGATGACCGCGGGGCTCCGAATATAGCCGTGATGTCTGCAACTTGTTGATCCTGGGTTTTACCCCTAACAAAACAGCAATTGTGTGAATTGAATTGGGAACAATGGAGGAATTGAGGGGTTGGGTTGAGGTTGAATTGGGGGTGTATGATGGGGTTAAATAGTAATGTTGCAGGTGAATGGCGGTTGAAGGGGTTTGTATGGTTGAAATTGGGCCGTGACGATGGGGAGAGGATGAGTGGTTTTGAGTGATTTTGGGTTTGAAATTGCTACGAGTTGTTGGATTAATTTGAGGAGGGGAAAACAACACACGACACCATCTTCACGTCCTTATCGGAAATTTAAAATATTTAACTATTTTTTAAGTGGTTATTTAAGTTCAAATATAGTTTCTGGTTAATTAATTTGTTAACCTAGGGTGTCAACTTTTGACTTTTGAATCAAATCTAACACAAAATTTACAATTCTGATTTTAACCTAAACTGGTTTGGATCAATTTTAGGTCGAATTCATGAACTCTCGGATCAGATTGTTAGCAGATTGATTCGGCTAACCTATTTATATTATATTTTAAGTTTTTCAATATTTTTGTGTTATGATTAAATTGGTTGGGTATTATATGCAATAATTATATTAAAATGGAAATTGACATAAAAAAATTTAAATAAAATGTAATTTCTTCTATATATTTTGTTGTAAAATTTGATTTCGAAAATATTAATGTGCGAATAAAAAATAAGAAAATGGGTCATACGGGAGTCGTATTCGGGTCAAGACGCGAATATTTATGTCATATTCAGGTTCATGTGTCTGACACGATTCCTAATTCTTTTACTTTTTGTTGGAAAAATAGGTATTACACGTGTTGAATAATTGGAATATTGAATAGTTAGTGCTAGCGCCTAGTTACTATAAAAAAAACATTTTGAAATACGATATGATTCAGGAATTAAGTATTTTGAATTAAGAAATAGAATACATGTGGGTAAAATAAGAGAAACAGGAAAAAATTGGGCTCACGGAAATGTGTCATGTGACGCACCTAGTTACACAAAAATTATGTATAAATATAACGAATATAGAACCAGATTTAGACAAAGAACCGTATACATATTGTGTATGTATTGAAGGATAACCATGTATAGTAGTTTCAAAAACCGTTTTACATATTGCAACTAAATACGAATATAAAACCAGATTTAGACAAACTCTATATACATTAGTGTATGGGAAGGATAATGATGTATAGTAGTTTTAAAAACCGTTTTAAGCTAAATAATACATGTACATGGAATATTAGAATTTACATGGCTCCCGATACATTTGCTTGTTAATCCATCTATTATATTCTAGGCATGTTGTCCACCGCACAATAGCATGTCAAATTTACATCAATTTACTCTAGTTTTTTTTTATAAAAACATTTTTGTATTTATTGTTGGTTATAAATAAATTTCATATATTCACCAAGACATATGTATTATCTATTTACTATAAAACTCTATATTATACACTAGTATTAAACTCATGTGGTGTTGTATCGGTTGTCGTAAATCTTTGTCAAGTAGTATCAATGCTATACCACTGTCAGCGACCACCAACACCGGAAAAGCTCGTAAAAACAAAATAAATAAAAACGGAAAAAAATAACGTCGCTCGAAAAGCAGACATAAAATCTTTGAATCACGCACGCACGTTGCAGAGAAATTAAATCGAAACGTGAAACACAAAAAAAATAACTAAGTCAATCCAGGACCCGCCTTGCGATGAACTTGTCAAACGGAGAAAAATAGATATGTTGTGACGGGTCAGTCAAACGGGAAAAAATATAGAAAAAATATGGAACCCCAAACGCATGTTGCGGTGCGTTAACTCACAAAATTTTTGAACGAAACCAAAAACTTAGGAAAGATGAAATGTATGGTAGACCAAAATTAAAAATAAAAAAGAGTTGTTAAATTGCAAAAGATGAAAAGCTTTGGGTTAAAAGTAAAAAAAACAAAGGGTCTAAATTGCAAAAGAAGAAAAGTTTTGGGTTAGAAATGAAAAAAAAAATAAAACCTATACATGATGTACAATACCATAAATTACAAAAAAGTTAAAATTTTATTTTTGTAAAACTTGAATAAACTATTATATGTTATATATTAATAGAGTAAGCTCTAGTTAATGGTTAAATACTTATTTATTATCTGCATAATACATGATATGATTTCAATTTATTTTTTATTCTTTGATTAGTTTAATGCTCTGAATTAATTTTTTTCATATTAGTTTAAGAGATATTACTAATTTATTAGATATTAGATTTAGATATTAATAATATTATAAAAGATTGAAGGAGAAAATGTCATAGTCGATTATTTAGTATTTAATTTAAATCTTCAGTTGCTATATCAACGAATAGTGTCAAAGCTGAATGAAGTGAATATATTTATAATAAATGATATATAAGTTTTTTAATAGTTTTACTATTATATAACAAAGTTTAAGCAGAGGGACTAAACACACATATAAACAAAATTAACCAATACGAAGGAAACTTTTTTTAAAAACATAGGGGCAAAATCCGTATATTCATCAATTAAAGTAATTTATTAATCTAAGATAAAGATGAATAATATGTATATATTAGTTATTAACGTTAGAAAAATGTATTAATCAAATATAAATAAGATTTATAAGGTTATATAACAGAAAACATGTCTTTTTATTTTATTATAGGTTAGATTAAATACTTACATCCTCTTTCTCCTATTTTTATTTTTTTGGAACAAAGACGTGGCTTAATAATCTTATTTTTATCATCTAAAGTGTAATTAAAATGTCACACCCCATAAAAAAGGACTTGCATTATCCAAAATTGGAATTTTATAGACTTTTAAAAAATATAATATAATTTGAAGGGCGTCATTAGATTTGGTCATAAATTGGTTGCGGAGCCACTCATTCATATTTTGTGGATAGTTTTGATTCCCATTTGACCCTTTAAATTTTCTTGGTACATATAATTGTAATGTGGACCAATTAATATATTCTAGGCATATTCTATGCCCACCACACAATAGCATGTAGTAGTAGTAGTGTATCACATGCCATTAATTTTAGTTTTGTAAAATAGAAATCTGTCCCACAAATATATGAAGATTTTTTTTTGTCCGTACTTCGAAATACAAAATCATTATGAGGTCAGATTTCTCTACTTTAAAGATATGCATTGAAGATACATGGAGATAGAAAGTAGATACACAAAATGGGTCGTATATTCTATGGTTCTTGAATTAGACTTTTGCATTTTAAATGGATGTTTTGTCGATCAGTAGATGTAGATACTTAATTTTGATTACCCGAAATAGCTAATTCGACGTGGCTATGAAGAAAACTTATCATTATATTATATTATATTATATATTAATATAAAATCACTTGTATGCTCTTATCACGTCTTCTTATTAGTCATTGCTTGTAGACAAACCACATATTTGCGAAGTCATATAAATGAAATTGTTATTAGAATCTAAATAAGTTTATATCATAATACCTATTATGTGCCCCAATGAGGATTGTTTGTGGTTGTAGACCAGATCAAGCAGTTCAACATTTGGTTTGACCTACATCGGCTTACATCTTGGGCATGTAACACATACCGATGGTTGTAACAATATGGGTCGGGCTTAATGTGTGTGCATTGTATATATATATATATATATGTATCATGAGCGTGTAGTTTAAATGTGTATGAGACAATTCGATCTTTCAATTAGTCTTGGTTATTAGTAGTCTGAGAAAGAATTGAACAAGAATCTAGAATTGCTTCAAACACATGAACCAAGATTATTTAACTTTTATTATTTTAATTGTTTAAAATAAATTAAAAATATAAATTTGAGAGTTGGGCTAGAGAGGAGCATACGTAACAATAAGTTGACAGTCTAAGAGTTGTGAAGAGTAAACAAATAACCTTATAGCTAGAGGGTGACAAAAAAAAACCGGTTCGGACCCAAACTGGCTAACTCCACCCAAACCGGTAGTAAAACCGACCAAACCAAAGAGAAACTAAGCCGGTTTGTTTGACTTGGAATCGGTCAAAGTCAAAATCGGTTCCAAACCGTTTTGGGTTAAAAAAAAAAGTTTTGTTCACCTACGTATAGCTCAGCCTAAACTCCCGCGACCTTTTCCACTATAGATTCGGTTAAACGGGTTGGGCCGACTAAGGCTAATTGGGCCCATATAAATGTAAAATAGATAAAAGCTAGCCCACAGAGACAAATGGCGGCCCATATATAAGAAATCGATTACCGTAAAGAATGCTCGCTCACTCATTCATGGGTCCGTCGTCGGCGAAGTCAACCGTTGGGGAAGAAAAAAAATGAGGAAATTGTTTAGTTTTACTGGTTGCAGGCCCCTCCAAATCATCCACTTGCATAAAAGTAAATGTATGCAGATCTTATTGGAATTACATTAGCACCAGACAATTGGTATCCTTGAGAATTTAGCAAGATCTATCTATACATTACATTACATTAGGTAGTGTTTGTTTGTTTCATATAATGGAATGAAATCCGGATGGAATTGGAATTTAGATTTTGTTCCTTTTGTTGTTCGTTTTAACAAAAGAGGAATTGAATCTCAATTCCATTCTTGATCGTGTTTGGTTAGCAAAGGAATTGGAATTGCAAATGAATTCCTTAAACTAAAGGAACTCAAAATTCTTTCAAATTTTGAAGGAATTCAAGTAACGTCATTGGAATCTTCGACTGGTCAACCATGTCTAAAACTTCTTAATCCAAACTGGTCCGTCGCCGACCAGCAACGCCTCACCCCAACCTGGCCCACCGTATACCCGCAACAATTCGACCTGATCAGTCCGCGCCGGCCCGCCACGACCCGTCCCAGCATTGACCGGTCACGTCTCTACCCGACCCGTTAACGACCCTATACGTCTTGACCCGACCCATTAACAACCCAAGACATATCGAACCGACCCGAACCGTCAACATCTCGCTTCAGCCCGGCCAGTTAACGATCCGGAACTCTCGGCCCAACCTGGCCCCTGTTAACAACCTGAAACGTCGCAACCGATTAACGACCTGAAACGTCACGATCCAAACCGACCCATTAACGGCTGGAAATGTCTGGATTTTGCTTCACCCGACCCAGCCCGACGCGACCTGAATGTCTCGACCTGACCCAGCCGCTACTGACCCGAACTGGCTCACTCGATCGGCGGGAAGAGATTGGTAGTTTCCAATTCATTTGCCAAACGAACACATAAAGAATGGAATTGAGATTCCAATTCCAATTAGAATGTAAAAATTCCAAATCCAATTCCTATGCTAATTCCAATTCGAATTCCATTACATTCCATGAAAGGAGCACTACCTTACTATTTTATGGTGGTTGTGTTTAGTTATGGTGTTGGTTAAAAAAAAGTGCGCCGTAGGCGCACTGAGGCACAAGTCTCAGCGCCTTATGTAGGCTGAGGCGCACTGTGTACATAAAGGGCACCTAGGCGAGCTTTTAATGGTGGAAAACCCGCTCTGAGGCGCGCACCTCATGTTTATGCCACGTTTTCGTGCAGCAGATTGTTGTACATCATGCTTTTTGGGCTGTACATGTATGTATTTTCTATATTAAAACATATATAAAGCTTATATGTGTCTAAATATTGGGTAAATGACGCTAGAAACCTATAGAATGTATAAAATAAATTATATAATCGCCTAGCGTCTCGCGTACAAAAAGCCCGTCGCTTTTGCGCTTTGCGCCTCAGTTTTAGACCTCGTCGCTTTTGTGCGCTTCACGCTTTTTTAAACCAAGGTTATGGTTATATCGTATTGGTTTTGAAAGTTTGGTTGATACTTTGAGTTTGCAGGTTTAAAGAAAGAAAATGGGATACGAGAAGGATGCTTACCTCAGGTGGCATGCCATCGTCACATTCGGCAACTTATATCTTTACCATATTTTTTCATTTATACAAGCAACTTATTTGAAAAAGAAATTTATGAGTATTTAAGCTTTTATGTCAAAAGCCCATAACATGTCAGCCAATTTAATTGGACTCATTTAGTCACTATCCACATGCACAATTGCACAGAACTCGCTCTAGGGGCTATAGCCATGGCGTAGCCAGAAATTTTTTCCTACGGGTTCGGAAATTTTCCAGGGTTCGATTTAAATGATTCCACGGGTTTCGATGGCGACATTTCTACATGTGCGATATCAAAATACACCTATATATAACACTAAAAAAATTTTGGGTACGGATTCGGCCAAACCCGTACCTTTCTATGTAGCTACGCCCCTGCCTATAGGAATTATTCTTCTATGTACGGATTCGACCAAACCCGTACCCTTCTATGTAGCAAGCATGCAAATTTCATTCATCTCATTAAAGGAATTACTCAAATACCATACTTAGATAGTTAGATCTACTTGAATATTCATGATATAACTTTCAATTTGGTTCACTTATCTTCATATCAAGTTAAATCCATTTCACTTTTTTTTGGTAAAATTTTCCTACTTTTATGAAGGGAAAATTGCAAGAGTATGCAATGTACCATTCATTTTTTACCGACTTATGCAATGTACTTTTTACTAACCATTTAATGTAACCATTTCTTATCATTTTTTCAACCATTAAAAGCAACTTTTTTTCATAATGTGATATATTGCAGCAAATAATAAGAATGCCATATCAGGTGGAATATTTATATTGAAGAAGTTTATAACATGGTTTAATGTTGGCTAAAACCAAACTTTCAACATTGTAGCGGTTTAGTCACTTAATTTTTTGTATAATGTCCATATCCCTCAACTTGTTTAGCTAATATAATTATATAATTTTTTATCTTACGCTTAACGTTGACACTCACCTAGCAGTTAAATATTTTAACAAGTCAAAATGATATTCTCAAAAAGTCAACAAAAGGTTAAATGGATTAACTGCTAAAATGTTGAAATCTCGTTTATTTTGTACAGTATAAATCTTTATTACATATGACGACTTGGGAATCTTTTTTTAAAATTTATACAGAAAACATTGATCCTTTTAAGTTTTTGATGCAGGTTGCAGCAGGGGCTGTTCTGGGAATAGTGATGGCCTTTCTCATGAAAATGTCAACCTGATGGTTGACTATTTAGTCATCAGTGGTGTTCTATGTTTGACTTAAGTCAAAATAGCAGCTCAAAGATTGTTTAGGATACCTTATCATGACAAATTTCTGTGATAACTGATAAATCAAAGATAGTCTCCTCACTGTATATTGTTGGAATACATTTGTAAAAAGTTCCATCAACGATTAATGCCGTTTGTAACCATTTCTTGCTTCCATTTTGTGCTACTATAATATTGTTAAGTGTTTCAGTTTGTTTGATGTAGTTTTGACGATTTCGTCGGCATGTTATGCACACGGTTGCAAATGTTGGTTCCAGACCCTCAAGGAAAAAACTACCCCTTTAACCAGAACTTGTTTTGACCCGTTACAATCCTTGAGGAAGCATCACCGGTGCTATATACTACTTGTTTCCAGAGGCTTATCTAAAAATCGGTCGTTTGGGTTGTATTTTACCTTACCAAACACATAATGTTGTACAACTCTGCCTAAAAGGGAACATGTCAAAAACATATCTGCTTGGTTGATATATTAAATCCTTGTTTAGAAATTTAAATTATTATTTTAAGAAAATAGGTTTTTATATCTTATAAACGAAAAAATCTTGATGATCTGATTCTGTTTTGATATGTTACTCATCCATTTTAATTCTTCAAACACGATTACATAATTTCGAATGACAAGTTTGTTTACATTAAATTTTAATGTTTGTTTATATGAAGCAAATTTGATACTTGTTAGTAAAAGTTTCTTAAATTGCCAACACCTTATTTTTATCATGGGAAAACCCCCAACAAAAATGCATGAGTTTAGGAGGGAGAGGTTTTGGGTTCGAGTCCACAAAACGTAGGGAATATATTGTAATATATATATACAATATATTTTATATAAGTGTAGAAAACTAAATATCAAAACTAGGAGATAAAAATAACTTGAGAATCCTTTTCTAGCATTTCTACAAACATTTACCCTTTTCAAGGTTTTTGATGTCTCATGAAAATGCCAACCTAACGGTTGACTATTCGATTATCAATGGTATGTTTGACTATAGTCAAAATAGCATCTCAAATATTGTTTAGGAGACTTTGTTATTGGATAAACCAAAGATAGTCTCCTCCAGTTTCAAAAACACAACGAATCCCTAAATCTGAATAATAAAAACATCCACATTTAAGCGATTTAGTTTCATATACACATGACACTGACTGCAAAACCCACCCTTAACTAGGTTAACAGACCCGAAACATGCTAGCCAGGATATAAACAAGTTAACACAACCAACACGTTTTAAAAGTAAGACCGACTCTTAACAGTAATAATACAAAATAAAAGCAGTTATAGATTACCGAACTTCTTTTAGTTAAACCATAAACTATTTGTTGCAACTCATTATTCAGTTGACCAGCATGTGGTCAAACCCTCCACCTCCCTGAAGAGCAACCCGAGGTCCTTGAACATTATGAACTAGCTGTTGAAGCCACCTTCTTGTTGTGGGGTCCTCCTAAAATATAAACCAAATAGATTATTAATTAGAAACCAACTGCTAACACTTAGAGGTGACAGTTTTGTACCATTCATCCACAAATGTGTAAAGTTTAAAAAGTTTTTGTAAAAATGAAACGGATCAAACAGGTTAAAAGTCACCCAAAGCGTATTCAATACTTGCAACCTCTTATCTAAGTAGTTAATGTGGTAAAAAATCGGATATCGGTCAAGGACCAATATTTGAGATATCGGTAATCACGGTGGGGTATCAAACTTTTAATATCATGCAGATAATATATATATATATCTATATATATATATATATATATATATAGCAATTTAACAGTAACAAGTCAGTATAATCTCCTACCATTAACAAATTAACCTTTTGCAACTTGCAAAACACTAACAATTGTAGCAACTAGAAACTGATTAAGACTTAAAACACTAACAGCAACAAGAAGAAGAAAAACAAATGTAGAACTAAGAAGAAAGGTACTGATATCGGGAAAATCGGTGATATATCGGTCAAATATCAGTCAATATCGCCGATAATACCGATATCGATATTTTGCACCAATATCTCCATGGGAACGATAACCGATATATCACTGATATATCCGTGATATATCGCGATAGGGGATGGATCATGAAAAAACTACTTTACATGAGAAAACCAAAAAACTAACTAAAATAGCCTAAAATACAAAAAAATATTATTTTTTTATTAAAAATCGCTACATTTCATATAATAAAAAAAACTTTTTCAAAAAAAAAAAAGAAATTTGTACTACACATGTGCAATAATACGGAAAAGCCTAAACCACCTAATCCACCCCCCAAAGACCTAAACCCCCCACCCCCCAAAGACCTAAACACCACCCCCCCACCCCCACCCCCTAAAAACCTAAAACTAAACCCTAAACATAAACCCCAAAAAAACCTAAACCCCCCACCCGCATCTCTCAAAAAACCTAACCCCCCCCCCCCCCCCAAAAAAACTGCGCAGTACAAGTTTTTTTTTTCTGGAAAAAAAATTTATACGTATAAAGTAGCGAAAATCTATTAAAAACTGTAAACAAAAAACTGGCATGTTTTTTAGGCTTTTTTTAGTTAGTTTTTTAGTTTTCTCATTTATATGTAGTTTTCTCATGATCCTCTCCCTATCGCGATATTAACCACATAGCCTCCTATAAAGTTTAATCAGAAAAGACAGGCTGTAACTAATAGAAAAGGCTTACACGAAGGCAACTGCTAAAAGTAGCATCCCGTAGCATATCTGGAAGACAACTCCTCAAAGCGTCACACGCCCTGTAACATTCAGATGTTGACAAGTTAATATCATATAATATACAAGCGTATGTAACATCAGATCTCTTTTCATCGATAATCGTAAGCGTGTCAACTAACCTAGGATTATCAGACAAACGAAGATAACAACGGATAATATGTTTCAAAAGCCGTGAAGATGGCTGCTCAGCAAGCGCTGCCACCATATTCCCCAAAACCCTACCCACTGCGAAAAAACCGTTCAGCGGTTGTGCAAATGTAGTCCAATCCAACATCGTCCAACAAGATCTTTTGAACTATGAATGTAGCAACCTAAAAAAATCACGCTTGATCAGACTTCTAGAAAAGAAAAAAAAAAGATCGTGTCGCAATTTAATCCATTTAATTATGAATAATCGATTAGGGCCGTGTTTTATCAGGTCAACTGACGAAACTTTGCTAAGAGTAGAACGAGAGTCAAATCGATCGAGTAATTGTCGGACCTAGGGCTGCAAACGAATCGAACGACCTTGTTCGTGTTCGTTTGTTAGGGAAATGAAGTTGTTCGTGTTCGTTTGTTGGAATGAGTTGTTCGTGTTCTTTGTTTGTTTGTTAACTTTAGGCAACAAACGAAAACGAACGTTGATGAACACAAATGAGTACAAACTAATGTTCATGAACACAAATGGAAACAAACGAATAGAAACAAGCGTTCATGAACAGAATATGTAATACACCGACTCTTATCCGATATTTTATTTGTCGGAGTTTTAAAGTTTTAAATAAAATATAAAAACTAAAAACACTAATGAACTATCGAACACAAACGAACACGTTACCAAATGTTCACGAACATAAATGAACGAACGCGGCCTTTGTTCATGTTCGTTTATTTAACTAAACAAACGGAATTTCTTGTTCGTGTTCGTTTGTTTAATAAACCAACGAACTCAAACGAACTTCCCGCCGAACAATTCACAAAATGTTCACCAAAAGTTTGGTTCGTTTGCAGCCTCGACCGATATTTCAGTATAAAAAATAAGTAAAAGCTAAAACTCAACTGTTTTCGACAATTCACTGCCCATTTCCATAGTGCGTAGGCACAGAGGGATTATTTCTGTTGAAAGCAGAAAACTGATAACTTCTGTGTCATCAACCTGGTAAATAAAAGAACAGTTTCATATTATGACACTTCATGAATGTTATTGTATATTACTACAACAGAAAAAAGAACAAAAAAACGCATGGTGACATGAAATGATAGTAAATTAAAAAAATACATAAAATACCTTCACTAGGGCACCGATGACACCTAAACTAGTAAGCCTCAGATATTCAAATGGCCTTGACTTGCTTGTTGTGTTGAGGAAAGGGTATAGATATAAAGGAATATGGGCTGCAAACAAAAAAGTATTTGTTCTGTTATCTTAATATGCGGTGTATTACTTACTTGAAACAAGTGCATGAAAAAATATATGGATCCCTTCATAAAATGTAAGAAATCTTATAAACTATTTTTGTAAAACAAAAAAAAAATAGTATACAGTAGCTACAGCTCTTTAAGTTTCTATACTTTGTAGATGGAAAAACAATAAAGAAGCCAAATTTTAAGATGATACTAGTTTCTTTCATTTTAACTTACAACTGGAAAAGTTCTTTTTATATCGGATGATAATGATAAGGAAATAAAGGAAGAAAATTTGCTATTTGATTAGCAGTAATTAAATGGTATAATATAATTTATATCCAATTCTAGAATTCTAAGTAAATTAGGTGCTAGCAATATAATGTATATCCTAATTTTTAGTGATTCAGACATTGAATAGTCACATTCATTTCACGAATGACAAGAACTTAAAAGTTACCATTCAAGAACAGCATCCGTGTGTCTGGATGTGAAGCTACACACTGCAAAAAAAAAAAAAAGAAAACAACTTCACTGTATCAGTCAATGATCAGGCCCAAAAAAAGAAGACCTAATTATAATTGCAGAAAATATTAGTTTTTAAAAGGTTTTGGAAGTGATTTCAGAAGGTGCCTGAAGAAGAGCAAGCGCATTGCAAACTCTGTTCGATTGAGCTGGCGTCAGATTGGGTGGTGACAGAAAGGGGTATATTGAAACGATTTCCTGCGAGTATGCAATACTTAACATCAGTTATATTGTAAATCTTGACAAAATGAATTATGTAAATTATAAAGCGACAAAAAATACGAAACAAAAAGATGAAACCACATGTCAAGGCAATGACGATAGAACTTTAGTTGACTACAGGTCAACGATAGTCCCAATAGCGGACACGACAAAAAGAAAACTATAAACGACTAAAACAAACACATGAAAATCAAATAAAGTTAAACAGAGATACGTTTTATGCTCCCGTAAGATAAGAATATTCCCTAGAAAGATACCGCGAAAACAAAAGTTGTATTGACTGAAGACTAGAAGTGGTAACTATTGCTAAAAGTCATGTCAAGATTTCGATCAAATTTACATTACAATCTTCTTCCTTTCAACCATTTGCTAGTTTACTGCAATTCTCTTAAATCATAGTACAACATAATTGTTTTCTTTGTTAAAAATTAAAAAAAAAACATGGCACAACTACCAACCGCATACGAAGACACATATTTAAGAGCTATTGTGAGACAGACACGAGATAAATCCGTAAACATCTACGTCGCACATAACAACCTGTAATAGAGCTGCAATGGTTCCAAAGGAATTCCACAGTAGTGGAGCCAAATCTTGAAACAGTTTCTCTTTTCTAAACAAACAAACACATAACCAAATAAGTG
The DNA here is from genome assembly GCA_947069175.1 of Scalesia atractyloides. Taxonomy (NCBI): domain Eukaryota; kingdom Viridiplantae; phylum Streptophyta; class Magnoliopsida; order Asterales; family Asteraceae; genus Scalesia; species Scalesia atractyloides. The sequence goes on from CAMTDV010000029.1 coordinate 4,242,868, forward strand.
CTCAATTAACCAAAAGAATCCATGCAAAATAATATTAAATAGAACTAAATTCTTTGTAAAAACTAATAAAACAAACAACAAATTAACCTTTATAACCTTAAAACCTAATCTGTGTGTATGCTAATCAACTTAAACGTTCTTTAATAATCAAGTGGATCAATTAACCCAAAAGAACCACATACAAAAGAATAAAATCATTAAAATTAATTCCTTGTAAAAATAGATAAAACAAATCACAAATTAACCTTTATAATCATATAAGACCTAATCTATCTGTATAACTTAAACGTTCGTTAATATTCATTCCAATTAAAAAAAAAGACACACAGACAGTTTGTCTTAAATAAAAAAATTATTAATCTGTGTATCCTTTTGCCCTAACGAAACCCGAAATTGATCAAATCCACATAACTCAGAAATTAAATGACGAATTTATGTTTTTAAGTAGTGAGATTAGGCAATCGGAGCCTGAATCATGGATATGATTGAACAAAAGGATGAATTATTGATAGTGAATAAAGTAGTGGTACCTTAGAGAGTTCAAGAAGTGCGTTTTCGCGAAGATCAGGACTGCTGAGATCGAGAACCAATTGCTCGGCGGACTGCATTTTGTAGAGATTCTGAATTCTTTTTCTGGTTTTTCGCCGATGGCGTTTGGGGACGAAAGTGGAGATTGGGGGTGATATTAATACTCAACTCTCTAATGTTATGTTATTATTATTATTATTTGTAATATCATTTATTTTAGAGTTATAATATTTATTATTTTTTTGTTTCTTTTTTTTTCTTCTTTACTCATGATCTAAAAAAATCATGATATCACATAAATTAGTTTTTTTAATGACCGGAGTATCGTTGCGTTACCAGCGGAACCACCGAATTATATCAATCTCTACTAGGCATAATGCTTATACACCAGTTAAAGAAGAAACCCAATAAATATGGGAAAAATCTCCCTTGTGGGAATCGAACCCAATACCTATTAGTCTAAGCCTTATCCAACCCCTAAGATGTCACTAGGCTATAAAGTCATTCGCTACATAAAATTAGTTGACAATGAGATGAGGATTATGGTGTTGGAAGAGGATGAGTAATTATACAAATTTCATGTAATGTTGTCTATGCACTCTGCTCTTACTACATGCTCTCTCTTTTTTTGTATAAAATACTTGCCGTTCAAAATATAATTCAAATATACTTGAGTAAACTAATTTTTCACTAGTAATTGATGTAAGAAATGTCATACCCTTATATGGTATTATATGCCCTCGGTCAACTGTAAATTTAAAACTAAAAAACCAAGTGGATTTGTCTCTATCTACATTAGTAACAATATCTTAAAATATTTACAAGGAAATATTATTAACTGGTTACTCTTTAAACTATTATATAAACTCGTGTATTCCTTTAATTTTCATAGAAATTGCATACCCGTAATTGTTATAGATAGTGGGATAAAAATTTGATAAAAGTCATATAGACATATGTAGATAAAGTGATAAAAGAAATGGCAACTTATTACGGGGAAAGCTTGTAACATTCGTCATAAAACAGGTTTTGAAACCCGTTTCATTTTGTTATTATAAGTATTCGTTATGATGTTGGTTAGGAAATTATGTTAAACGCTTAAAGAATTCGTTATGTTAATCAATAAATAATAATAAGTTTTATAATAAATAGGTTTATAATAATAATAATAATAATAACTAAAAAGAATAGTATTAATAATAAAATATATATATATATATAAAACAAAAAAAGGGTGTGGACCAGGGTATCAACCCGGGTCTCCACCCAAATCAAACACACATCACACCACTACACTGCACGCGCATATCTGAAATAAACCCAACTTAATAAATTTTTATATTGAAACAGCACTCTGAATTCAATTTCAAAAGAAACCCCCCGACTGATAACTTCCAAACCAGTAGCAAATTCCTTTTCAATCTTAGTTAAACCAAGAAACTGATTTCCAATCATTAAAATTAAATCATAATTCAATTCGGTTACAAAATTAATGTGGCAATCAATCCTTTGACCGAAACGGATAAAACCGAAATTTAACCCAATTCAGTATCTTCACCTATAAATACCGACCTTTAACCATTAGAAACTCGCTCACACTCGCACAAACACCTTGCAAACACACTGAAGACACTCTGGTTTTCAAATCGCATTTCGCCAGAAAATTTGTTGTCGCCGGAAACATCACCGAAGTACACCTCTGATCGGTACAATCATCTTAACTCTTTTGCTATCACCTGTTTACTGTTTTATTATCTCAAAACAATTAATCAAAAACTGTATAAATGGTTAACAGTCGGGTTTACGGTTGCTGGGTTTTTAAAAGGAAGAAGACGATGTTTCCGTATATTATAAGAATAATTAAAAACGGGTATTTAACCGGGTTAGACACACAGTTCAGCGGTGGACTGTGTGCAAATACAATGCACACGTCCCGGTTCGAGTCTCACACGTATCCAACTCTTTGAAATAAAAACCAATTTTTTTAAAACATATTCAGAACACCACTGAGTAAGTATTTATAACTAATATAATCGTGGGTTAATACGGGTTAGACACACAGCCGTAGGACTCGAGTTCGAGCCGGGTTGTTGTAACCGGTTTTGGTCATAAAAAATCTTTTTAAGTAAAAACAAAATATAGTTAAGCTAGTTAGTACATATATATATATATATATATATATATATAATAGAGTTTATTTTGGGTTAGACACGTAGCTCAGTTGGTAGAGCTGCGTGCACGTATACGGGAGGTCACGAGTTCGAACCTCACACGATGCCAAATCCATACGCTATCCGACCGGTCAGACCCTGACAAGGGTTAATATTTTTAATTCTGATTTTCTTTATTTTTAATTCTAAAAATCCCCAAAAAATACTCCAAAATAAGACTTTTTCAAGTTTTAATATTGTAATAAATACTACAAAAATAACTCTAAAAATCTAATAAAAAGTATTAGTTAGAAACATTAATTTCAAATAAAATTTATTTATTTATCGAATTATTGCGTTATTATTTAGGTTAGTTTCTTTCGTCGGTTAAATCCTAAATTCGTGCGCGTTCATCATCAAATCAAGGAAACGCACCCACTGTGAGTGAATTCTTACAAATTCCCCTTTTTATTCATGTTTTGGGGTGTATCATGTGTCGTTTCTTATATTTCGTTTATTCAAACACTTGTGCTATTACCATTATATAATATAACGTGTGATGTAAATGTTATTTGTTGTATTGTGTGTTTACATTTTTGTCAGTTTCGTATCATTGACATTAGGCCTATCAGTTCCTCGTTGGAGAAGAGTTGAGCATCAGGTGTCTCATTAGATCGGCTCCGTTTGATTGAGCCTTGATCTCATTATTCATCATTGTCATGCTTGTGTGTACATTGATTGATAATATGTGGTTTGTGGTTAGATTTACATATGAGTTTACTCATATTTGGTTTATGCACATTTTTATTTAAATAACCAATATAACTAATTTGTTCAAATGTTTAATTAAGATTCACTCACCAACTTTTGTTGACCCAAAACCCTATTTTTACACATGATACAGGTGGACAAGTTTAAGCAAGAAACACATAGGAAATTGCCTTAGAAGAAAAATAAAGAAGTCATTAATGTTGTGCTTAAAACATATTGTGTTTGTATGTATACGTGGTTGTTGTAATTTATCCTTTTAAATTGGAAATAATAAATATGAAACTTTATAGTAAATGTCATGAGCTTTGATGAAAACCCAATCATGCATCGACTACCATTTCCGTTGCGGGTCAAAAGTCATGGTAATTTTGAGTCAATAGTCTGTCTCATACAACATAGCAGATCTAACAATAACCTTATAAAAACTTTTAGTCCTGTAGTGAAAAAACAAGTACGAAAAACAGGCGTTTGAGCAATTATTTAAGAGTTAAGATAGGCACAATTACCCTATGACCTATTGGTTTAGTGGTATGATGCCCCCCTTATAAATGTGAGATTATAAGTTCAAATCCCTACAAGTGTAAAGCGAACGTGCAATTAAAAGGTTAAAAGATTTACTATTAAAAAAAGACCAGTACAATTAATTGGTCATGATATTTAAGAAAAATGCATTTGGTCATTATGCAAAATGGCAGATGAATATAATATTTTATAGGGGACAAATGGAGGAATTAAAGTTTTACGTTGTGTTTCTGAGCTTAATTAACGAAAATAAAAAGAAGAAAATGAATTAAGGAGAGAAAAGATAAAGAGTAGAATGAAAATTTTTAATTAGGTATCGCCGAGTTTGTAAAAAATGAAAAGACAAGTAAGGATTTATGTATTAAAAATCATTTCCTTCAAAATGTCTCCAATTTGGAAGAATTAAAAATAAGTAAAAAGAGATAAGTTTTCATTAAACTTCTCTCATTTTACTTAAAAAAACTCAAGAACACGTCCTCTTTATTTTTTGACATCCATCCAAATCATTTCTTTTAATTCGTTAAATGAAACTCGCGAACATAACATAAAGGAGGGATTGAGATTTTAACCTAAAAATTAAATTAATTTTTTATGCAAACTGGTAGATGAATATAATATTTTATAGCAGACAAATAAAGGGCTTAATCAAACTTTTAAGAGAATGTGAGATTGAGATTTTAACCTGAAATTTAAATTATTATTTTTTTCACCACTCATTCAAATGAATGAAAATTGAATTTACAAATCATAAAAATATTAAAGTGTTATGAGACGATTCTAGAGGGTATAGAAGTGAAAATATTTTCCCCAAAAATAGAATTGGCAAGATTCACCCTTAAATAAAATCTACATTTTAGTAGATCATTTGGTTTTCTATATCAGAAGCGACGTCTGCAACTTGGAACAAAGCTTCTAAACACATTGATTTCTATACCGCCAATCTTCATTGTTTGATTTCTTTATATTTTTGTTATTTCTTGATGAGTTGTTGTAACCCCTTCCAATAATATTACACTACTATATGTATAACTGTAGCAGCTCCGATACAGTGAATTCAAGCCCTAGTAAAACCCTTGTTTGATTATTGTTTGTTCGTTAATAACGCCATTAACTGGTTTGATTGACTGCAACTTTGATTTCACAGACGATTTGTGGGATTCTTACCGTTTTGTTATATGAACACCAATTATTCGATGAAATGTCTAAATGAGTACACAAAGTATTATTATAATTAGGAGTCATCAGGCACTTGTGTAGTGAGAGTGCATGACCTTTTACTCCCCCTACGCTCACAAAATTTGCCCCTTTTAGATTTGAGATTAATGGATTACATAGGCAATGTCGTGATCTAGATGACTTTATACACACACCCGACATAATTGGGGGTCATCACGGCACTTGTGTAGTGAGAGTGCATAACCTGTCACACACCAACCCGCAGCGGAATAAAAGTCGGGGCATCATTGGGTTATCACAAAGCTCATGATATTTACTAACAAGTTTCAATTTATTAAATTCAAATTAAATTCAAATATCCAACACAAAAATTCATACAAACATAAATAATAAACTAAACTATTGTTCCATCAGAATAACTTGATTATCCTTCTAAGGCCATCCTAGGTATTTCTTTCCTCAACTTGATCACCTATATCATGCGTAAATCAGAGAAAATTTGGGTCAACAAAAGTTGGCGAGTGAACCTGATAAAACATTTAAGTAGATAAATGTTACTGTTGTTTAGATAAGATTGTGCATAAATCACATGTGAGCAAATGTATATATTAACAAATCACAAACCACATTGAATAATATATGACATAAATGATGATGTATCTGAGATCAAGGCTCAATCAAACGGAGCCGATCTAATGAGGCACCTGATGCTCAACCCGTATCCCACGAGGAACTGATGGGCCTTGAATGAATGAGTGCACTGAAATGTACAATGTATCCACATATAAACCACATAACAAACAATACCCATTTGATCACGAAATGATATGAGCACAAGTGTTAAATAAAATAAAGAAATGGTATGACACATGATACATCTCAAACACATGAATAAAAAGGAGAATTTGTAAGGATTCACTCACTGTGGGTGCGTAGTCTTGGTTGATGGTGAGTGCGCACGAATTGAGAATTGATTGTCAAGGAAATCTAACCTAAATAATCAATAATGCGGAGACCCGGTAAATATATAAAAATAAAATAAATATCTAATATTTTGATTTATTACCTTGTTTGCTAGTGTTTAGGTAATTTTATAATTTGTTTAGTTATAACTAAAATACTCTTTAGTTGATTTTAAAATGAAAAGAATAATTAATTAACAACAAAAATAATAAAATAAATAAAAAAAAAATTTAAAACCTTGTCAGATCTGACAAAGTGGATCGGACCGGATCTGCTTGTAATATAAGATGCGTGTGGTGAGGCTCGAACTCGGGACCTCTCGGTTGCGTGCACGCAGCTCTTCCAACTGAGCTACGTGTCTAACCCGGAAGAATCATGATTGTAATTATTCTTATACACTTTTTAGGTTTATTCAAATTAAATTAAGTTTTTAAAAAGGTTATACTGAATCGAACCGGACGTCACCATATGACTCGAACCCGTGACCTGTCATGCCCTTTGGCACCCAGCCCAATCTAACCTAATATATCTAGTTCTTATATTATACTTATACACTGCTTATATTGATACAAAAATGAGTTTTAATAGGTTTTTCAAAAAATGGTTAGGCCGCCGGAGAGGTTCGAACCGGCGATCATGGGTTCACTTTGCATCCAGCCCAACCAGTTGGGTTGGGTGCTTAACCCAACTGTAATCTTATTTATAATATATATAGCGACACAGCACCTTCATCTACTTTGCTGTGAATTTGAACCAAGCACATACCCGCCCTAATTTAATTACCATGTTTTCTTATTTGAACAATACACAAGCAAAAAGATAGAGGTCTACCGTACAACTCAGAAATGAAGAACTCCAAGATTCCGGCGATAGCCGGTGCTTTCTGGTGAATAAAAAGGGGGGGTGTGTTGAATGAATGTGCGTAAAGCAATTCGTAGCGTGTGATTTCAGAAAGGGTTTGGTTTCAGTATTTATAGAGGTATATTTGGATTCGGTTTAGGAAACCGAATCCGTTGATTATCAATCGGTTGCGGTGATGACAGCCATCACGATTGCAGTTTGCCAAAATAACAACGATGCCAGTTGTCGGAGGATTTAAACAGAAAAGGAAAGCGCGGGCTACAGAGATCTGGATCGTTGCAGGTTTTCCCGCCAGGTTTGTGGGTGTATACATATATTTTGTTATGCGGGTTTAAACACAAGAAGTGTGTGTAGTCAGTGGTGTTTGTAGCGTGTGTACAGGCGGGGGAACCCGGGTTCGATCCCGGTTCACCCTTTTTTTTGAATTTTTATTTATTTTGACTATTTTATATTAAATCATTTAATAGATATAATTATTAATTCAATTATTACATTATTTCATTTAATTATTATTTTATTTTTAAACATTGATTCTTCGTTATTAAATAAATGAAATTTTGAAATATTGTGACCATAAATAAATACCTAACCGAATGAGTAAAAATAAATACACTTGATTGATAAAAATGGGGCGGGTTTTCGAAACCCGAAATACACGAATGTTACAGTATCCCCTACTTTTAGAAATTTCGTCCCGAAATTTAAGTAGTAGTTGTAACCGGAAAGAGGTGCGGGTACTTTTCGCGCATTGAGTCTTCACCCTCTCAAGTAAACTCGGGTCCTCGTCTTGACTCCCAACGCACCCTAACGATTGGAATACGACTTCGCCTTAAACGCTTCTCACCGAAATCCATGATCTCTACTGGTCTTTCAACGAAGTGCATTGATTCATCGACTTGAATATCTTCTAGAGGGATATGGAGGTTTTCGTCGGCGAGACACTTTTCAAGTTTGATACGTGGAACGTGGGATAAATTCTGTTGAGTTCTTCTGGTAGGTCAAGCTTGTTATTTTTCAAGTATCTTGAAAGGTCCCACGTAGCGTGGTGCTAGCTTGCCCTTTTGACCAAAACGAACACTCCCTTCCATGGTGATACTTTCAAAAGTACTTGGTCACCAACGCAAAACTCCAAAGGCTTTCGTCGTTTGTCTGCATAGCTCTTTTGACGACTTTGAGCCGCTAGAAGATTGTTTCGAATTTGAATGATTTTGTCAGTTGTTTCTTGGATCAATTCAGGTCCGGTGATTTGCGTTTCACCAATTTCGTGCCAACATACTGGAGATCGGCATTTACGACCGTACAAAGCTTCGAAATGAGCCATGCCGATACTTGAATGATAGCTGTTGTTGTACAAAAACTCGACTAACGGTAGATGAACGTCCCAATTTCCTTTGAAGTCTATGACACATGCCGAAGCATGTCTTCAAGGGTTTGGATGATGCGCTCAGATTGACCATCAGTTTGAGGATGAAAGGCGGTACTGAGGTCTAAACGTGTACCCAAAACAGTTTGTACGGCTCGCCATGTGCGTGAAGTGAAACGACCATCACGGTCTGAAATGATGCTTAATGGTACCCCATGCCGGCTTACGATTTCGCTGATGTAGATACGAGCTAGCTTCTCGTTCTTGAAGTCCTTGCGAATCGGAATGAAATGAGCTGTTTTGTAAGACGATCAATGATTACCCATATGGTGTCATACCCACTGGAGGTGCGAGGTAACCCGGTAATGAAGTCCATGGTTATGTTTTCCCACTTCCATACAGGTATTTCGGGTTGGACCAGAAGTCCTGACGGTCTTTGATGTTCAGCTTTTACTTTGGAGCATGTAAGGCACTTGGAAACAAAAACAACGATATTCTTCTTCATGCCCGGCCACCAGTAGGTGTATCGTAAGTCTTGATACATCTTATCGGCTCCTGGATGTACAGAGTATCGTGTTTTGTGTGCCTCATTCATGAGGAAATCACGAAGGTTGTCGCGATTGGGAATCCAAATACGGTTTAAATAGTACAGAACACCATCGGATTTGGTTTCGATTTTGAGTTCAGCTCCACACGACAACTCATCGCGTACGTCATTTTCCGTTACGGATGTATGTTGGGCTGCCCGTATTCGATCTTTGATATCGGTTACAATTTGCGAACATAGAAGATGAATAGAGTTCGCATAACCCTTTCGACTGAACGCATCAGCCACCACGTTTGCCTTGCCAGAATGATACCGAATCTCACTGTCGTAATCGTTGAGAAGTTCGACCCACCTTCGTTGCCTCATATTCAACTCTTTTTGATTGAAGATATGTTGGAGACTCTTGAGGTCAGTGTATATTTCACACTTGGTACCATAGAGATAATGTCTCCATATCTTGAGAGCGAACACGACGCTCCAAGTTCCAGGTCGTGGGTGGTGTAATTCTTCTCATGTACTTTGAGTTGCCTAGAGGCATAGGCTATCACCTCCTCTTTGCATCAGTACACAGCCTAAACCTTGCCCCGATGCGTCGCAATAAACCACAAAGTCATCTCAACCCTCAGGAAGTGTAAGGATAGTTGTCATAAAGCTTTTGTTTCAAAGTTTGGAAAGCCTCCTCTTGTTTGGGTCCCAAATGAAGGATTTTCTTGTGAGTCAAGGCCGTGAGCGGAACGGCGATATTGGAGAAATTGGCAATGAAGCGTCGATAATAACCAGCCAAGCCAAGAAATGACCTAACTTCGGTAGGAGTACGTGGCGCTTGCCATTCTTGTACTGCCTTGATCTTTGAAGTGTCGACATGAATCCCTTTGTCATTAACTACATGACCAAGAAATTGTACCTCTCTCAACCAGAATTCACATTTTGAGAACTTAGCGTAAAGCTTTTCAGTCCTTAAGAGTGTAAGAATGAGTCGAAGATGTCGCTATGATCGGATTTGACTTGGAGTAGATGAGGATGTCATCGATGAAGACTATGACGAAACGGTCGAGATAGGGTTTGCATACCCTATTCATTAAATCCATGAAGACAGCGGGGGCGTTGGTTAATCCGAAAGGTATAACCATGAACTCATAATGACGATAACGAGTTCGAAAGGCAGTTTTTGGAATATCTTCTTCGCGCACCCTAAGCTGATGATAACCCGAACGAATGTCGATTTTTGAAAAACAGGTGGTGCCTTGAAGTTGATCTAGAAGGTCATCAATACGAGGCAATGGATAACGATTCTTAACATCAACTTGTTGAGTTCTCTATAATTAATGCACATGCGAAACTTTCCATATTTCTTCTTCACAAATAGAACAGGTGCACCCCAAGGCGATGAGCTAGGACGTATGAATCCTTTGTCAGTCAGCTCTTGCAGCTGACTGGCTAGCTCTTGCATTTCCGATGGGGCTAACCTATAAGGAGATTTTGCGACTGGTGTAGCACCAGGCATAAGATCGATACGAAATTCGACTTCTCGCAAAGGAGGAAGTCCTGAAACGTCGTCGGGAAATACTTGAGGAAATTCTTTCACGATCGGAATATCTTCGAGCTTCCTTTCTTTGCCTTCCTTCTTGACGATGTGAGCTAGAAACGCGACGTAATCCTTGCGAAGGTATCTTCGAGCTTGAAGGCAGGACATTAATTTGAGCCCTTTCAAAGGAGTTTCTCCAAAAATACGCAGGGTCGGACCATTGGCGAGAGGAATACGAATGAACTTTTCATGGCACACCACTTCGGCGTGATGTTGGCTGAGCAAGTCCATACCGATGATAACATCGAAGCTTCCCAGATTCATAGGAATAAGATCAATCGAAAAATCATGATCATTTAGAGTGAGAGTACAATCACGTATAATAGAATTTAATGAAATGGGTTCTCCGTCAGCAACTTCCACCGTGAGCGATTCTGTAAGACTAACACGAGATCGGTTGAGAATAGATTCGAATTCTAAAGATACAAAGCTCTTACCCGCACCAGTATCAAATAATATGGACACATAACTACCATTTACAAGAAACGTACCGTTGACCATATTGTTGTCAGCCCTTGCTTGGTTTGCGTTGATATTGAAAGCCCTTCCTCTAGCAGGTAGAGGAGCTTGGTTAGCTTGGTTCACCGGGTTTTCTTGGGCTTGGGCATTGATGATGTTTACCAGGCGTGGGCAAGCATTCCTGAAATGGTTTGGGTCGCCACAATTAAAACAGGCTCTTATGGGTTGGTAGTAAGGTTGGGCTGTGGGTGGTGCAGGTGGTAGAAGTAAGGGTTGTTGGGCTTGGCCCACCATTTGGTTTTGGGTTTGGGTTGGAGGCTGATTGCGGTTTGATCGCTGAAGGGTACGGCAGATTTGGATAGTGTGGCCTGCACGACCACAACTTGTGCAATGTTGGCAAGGGTTCTCAGGAGGGTGATGGCATTGGCAACGCTTACACTTTGGGTGTGGGCCAGTGTATGGCCTTTTAATGGTGCAGCTGGAGGGGCGACTTGGGTGATTGGGGCAGCAGTGATGGGAGGGTTGGTTTGGGTGACGGCGAAGTTTTTGCCATTTCGCTTCCTCTTACTAGCAAACTTTGAGGAGGAAACAGATGGGGTTGGAGTTGGGGTTTCAATAGTGGTTCTCTTCTTCTCATCTTTGAAATCGCCATTACGAATGCGATTTTCCGTAAGTTCCGTAGCTAATTCCATCGCGGCTTCGAGTGTTGCAGGAGCAATGCTTAGAACCGAATCTTGGATTTTCGAGGGGAGGCCTCGAATGTAATGTTCAATTAAGCGGTATAATGGGGTGAACAGGTTGGGAACCACCTGGTTCAACTCAAGAAACCTATTGTTGTAGGAGGTGTGATCCCCTTCTTTTTGTTTCAAAGAATAGAATTCATCTTCAAGCTTTTTGATTTTGCTCCTAGGACAGAAGCGTCTTGTCATTACTTCTCTCAATTCCTCCCATGATAAGGCCATGGCATCTTCCACACCTCGCTTGCTCTTTTCCGTGTTCCACCAGGTAAGGGCCACCCCAAACAAATGTCCAGTAGCGTTACCTTGCGATCCTCAGGACAGTCGCAATTGAGAAAGGTGTTTTCCATCTCCTCAAACCAGTGGAGGAGAGCGGTGACACCCTCAGTCCCTTCATATTTTGGGGGGTCGCAAGACTTGAAGTGTTTGTAGGTGCATTTAGTGGTTTTTGGAGGAGGGTTAGCGACGCTTTGGTCTTCTTGGCTGGGAGGGTTAATGGGATTAGCGGTGAGAGCTTGTTGAACTTGTAGCACGATGTCAGGAAGTACTGCGGCCATTTGTTGAGCAATTTGCGTGGCCAAACGTTCGCTCGACTTTCCCGACCTTCTACATCCTCGTAAGTGTCTAGCAGACATCTACAGGAATATATGCAGGGAGATTGTGAGTTTGAGAATTTTCTAGGTGTCATGTGCCGTAAAAAGAATGAAAACAACATTTATAAATAACTGAAAATAACATAACTACATCCATAGGATGTCTTGGGCTTGCTCATGTTTGGGCCTCCAAACGTCTCCCATACCATAGCCTGTATAATCATGTGGGCCCCCATGACTATTGAGCTTGGTAGGGTTCACATTGGTGTCGGCTGGTTAACACTCGCATCACCCGAATGAAAATCGTAAAACATGATTGCGAGATGTAAGGTCGGAGGGTGTCCATGTGACATCCCGGTTTTTCAGGTATCTTAAACGCACTACTTCACGGTTATTCATTCTTGCGCTAATTTGATTCGGAGAATTTAAATTACACGCTCGCAAAAACTACGCTAACTTTGTGAACTCATCGAGTGAATTACGTGCTATGTGTGTTATTAGACGTTTATAAGTTTTGTGAATTATTATATGATGTTTTGATTTCGCGATTATTAGTTTATAAAAATATATATATATATTAAATAAATAGCCGAACTGAACCAAGCCGCGAAACGTGTCGACCTCACTTCCTTGTGGCCCAAGTAACTAGCCTAAACTTGAGGCCCAAGTTACTCAACCAAACCCCCCCCCCCCCCCCCTTTTTGCGGCCGCAAGCCCACCCCACCCCATCCTCCTTCTTTTCCTTGTTTTAAATAAATAGGGACTTGCATGGGTTATGTTCAAAAAAAAAAGAAACACAAACCCTAGCTCTAGAAACCGACGGCAGCCCCCCCTCTCTCACGGTCGCAACTTCTTCAATCCCCGGATTGATTCCAATCTCGTTCCGGTTCGCTAATCTTCATCGTATCAAGGTTAGGATTTTAATTGTTTTGCAAATCACATTAGGTTTGTGAAATCTTGATCATGATTGTATGTATTGTTTGAATCATTGTTATGAAAAGTGTTATGATTTATGTTTAGTTCGGTTGATTGTGCGAGTTTTTGCGATTGTGATGCTTGGATGAATACAAAAATCATAGGCAGCGTTTTGTGATAAAAATCATATAATATGATTAGGGTTTGCATGGGTATTGATGTACATAATGATATATGACAAATAATCTTGTTCTTGATCATTGTTAATTAGAGTCTTGATCGTTTAAGCGTGTTCTATTGCGATGAAAGTCGAAAACAGGTTGCTGAATGGTATTTACAGCCAACTTCAATTGGCTCTAACCTGGTCATTATTTATTGAAAAGTGGATTTTCTGAAGCCTAAAACGTATATTTTTGAAAAACGCTTCTAATGGCACTGGATTTATATTTTTCTGAGGTCGTTTGATATTTTTAAGTGGTCATTTAAGTGCAGTAACTGAAGCTGTGTAAATTCAGAAAATTTGTTAGTTGTTTATCGAGTCGGATCTCATAATCTGTAGAGGGTTGGGTCACGAAATTTGTACAGCAACTGGAGACGGGAATTTCCGGGAAACTCCCACTGGAATTTTGTTAATTGGATAAACAATGATTTTTAAATAATTTCTCCCGTGGACTGCAGTCAGAAAGCGACGAATCTGACTGCAGCCTAGTATATAAATGTTTATGAATAATTGGTAAATTGTTAGGACTTGAAAAATTTACATAAAATTCTACAGTTTAGTTGACACCTTCTATAAAAAAATGGAACTGTAAGAACGTTGGAACTATTTTATAAAAATCCTCGAAAACAGCCTAGTTATGAGCGTACAAGCTCAAACTTGATAACTTGCGTATGTGTGTACCAAAGTGTTGTATGAGTTGATTTGTGTTTATGACAAGTTGGTTTGATCACTATTTTGGTATGATGATACTTTGCATGCATGATTGTGTTTTCGAATTTGTTATTATGTGTGCCGCATTGTATGTTAGTTATGCGTAGGGTTTGTATCAGTGTGTTCACAAACTAACTTTAAATCGATTGACATGTTAGGACGCAATTAGCGGTCCATCATTTGCTACTTCTGTGTTACACTAACCGAGCAATTAAAGGTGAGTTCACGGCCCCTATTTTATCCGGTTTTAAACAACAGGGGGAGAAACATGTATACATTCTATAACTCTATCTTTTTACGTTATGCGAAATTAACGTCGTTAAACTACTCGGTAATTAAGTTAATGTTAATGTACGTTATGGTCACTAAGCAGCTATATCACGGAAGTCCTCGACAAACTCTCGGATCGTTAGTGTTGGGTTAGATAGCGGGGAAATTATAAGTAGTACTACTGGGCCCGACAAGCCCCATCCGAGCTAGTCGCGCTAGCCGACCGGGTATGGTCAACGGGTGAATAATTTGGCCTAACTTTCGCCATGGTCAGTGATAGGCCTGGCAACACGGAGGCACAACAGTCAGCTTCGATCGCGAACACTTATGTGACGTAACTTTAGGCTCGCTACCTACATGTTAACATTGAACTTAATTACGAACCGACATCATTATTATTCCGGGTTAGGAATAATGGAACCAACATTATTATTCCGGGTTAGGAATAATGGAACTAAATCGTTATCCCGGGTTAGGGATAACGGGGGAAACAAACTTTTAACCGAACTGATGAACTTATAAAAACCTGTGAACTCACTCTTCTTTAATGTTGACACTTGTTTCTTTACATGTTTCTAAGGACGCTAGGAGAGCTAGGTGCACTCACTTGCATTGACCAAGACATATTTTTATCGAGTTTCATTTACAAATATTGTTTGGGATTTTTGGGTTTTTGGCGTTTATGTTGGCGCCCGTTACTTTACTTTACTTTAATGCTTCCGCACAACTTAGAAACTAATGCTTCCGCTAAACTTTGAAACTAAACTAAGACAAATTGAAAATAATTATGAATGGGTAAACAAATGTTTTTGGTAGACGTTTTAAATAATCATATAGAGTCGTTCGATATTACTAGTGTCTCAGATTCTGGTTTGTTCATACGCCTCGCGATAAAACCCCGCAAGTGGAAATTGAGGGTGTGACAGATTGGTATCAGAGCCTCTAGCTATAGAGAACCAGGTTTGCATTAAAAGTAGACCTAAACTATAGCTGATTGCACGACACTAGACTTAGTTGGCACCGAACTGTGATATCTTGTTATGTGCTTTCATAGATATGATATGTTATGAGGATATGAACTATGACGAGCATTGCATATTAACATGTACTTATGAGAGTGCTTGCATAATATTGTGGATGAAAATAAACATGAAACATATAAACATCATGAATTTTGCATGTAACACATAAACAATTTAAATCTAGTCAACTATAGTATGGGCTCTAAGGGTCTAATAACCTATCCTATATCCCTATAGTCATAAGCTCTGATACCAATCTGTCACACCACAACCCGAATCGGAATAAAAGTCGGGGCATCATTGGTTATCACCAAAGCTCATGATATTTACTAACAAGTTTCAATTTATTAAATTCAAATATCCAACATAAAAATTCATACAAACGTAAATAATAAACTAAACTATTGTTCCATCAGAATAACTTGATTATCATTCTAAGGCCATCCTAGGTGTTTCTTTCATCAATTTGATCACCTGTATCATGTGTAAAACAGAGAAAATTTGGGTCAACAAAAGTTGGCGAGTGAACCTTGATAAAACATTTAAGTAGATAAATGTTACTGTTGTTTAGATAAGATTGTGCATAAATCACATGTGAGCAAATGTATATATGTAACAAATCACAAACCACATTGAATGAATATATGACATAAATGATGATGTATCTGAGATCAAGGCTCAATCAAACGGAGCCGATCTAATGAGGCACCTGATGCTCAACCCGTATCCCACGAGGAACTGATAGGCCTTGAATGAATGAGTGCACTGAAATGGTACAATGTATCCACATATAAACCACATAACAAACAATACCCATTTGATCACGAAATGATATGAGCACAAGTGTTAAATAAAATAAAGAAATGGTATGACACATGATACACCCCAAACACATGAATAAAAAGCAGAATTTGTAAGGATTCACTCACTGTGGGTGTGTAGTCTTGGTTGATGATGAGTGCGCACGAATTGAGAATTGATTCGTCAAGGAAATCTATCATAAATAATCAATAATGCGGAGACCCGGTAAATATGTAAAAATAAATATCTAATATTTTGATTTATTACCTTGTTTGCTAGTGTTTAGGTAATTTTATAATGTGTTTAGTTATAACTAAAATACTCTTTAGTTGATTTTAAAATGAAAAGAATAATTAATTAACAACAAAATAATAAAATAATAAAAATAAATAAAATAAAATAAAAAAATTTAAAACCTTGTCAGATCTGACAAGGTGGATCGGATCGGATCTGCTTGTGATATAGGATGCGTGTGGTGAGGCTCGAACTCGGGACCTCTCGGTGGCGTGCACGCAGCTCTTCCAACTGAGCTACGTGTCTAACCCGGAAGAATCATGATTTTAATTATTCTTATACACTTTTTAGGTTTATTCAAATTAAATTAAGTTTTTAAAAAGGTTATACTGAATCGAACCGGACGTACACCATATGACTCGAACCCGTGACTTGTCATGCCCTTTGGCACCCAGCCCAACCAGTTAGGCTGGGTGTCTAACCCAATATATCTAGTTCTTATATTATACTTATACACTACTTATATTGATACAAAAATGAGTTTTAATAGGTTTTTAAAAAAATGGTTAGGCCGGCGTGTGGAGAGGTTTCGAACCGGCGATCATGGGTTCACTTTGTACCGGCCCAACCAGTTGGGCTGGGTGCTTAACCCAACTGTAATCTTATTTATAATATATATATAGCGACACAGTACTTCATCTTCTTCGCTGTGAATTTGAACCAAGCACATACCCGCCCTAATTTAATTACCATGTTTTGTTATTTGAACAATACACAAGCAAAAAGATAGAGGTCTACCGTACAACTCAGAAATGAAGAACTCCAAGATTCCGGCGACAGCCGGTGCTTTCTGGTGAATAAAAGGGGGGGTGTGTTGAATGAATGTGCGTTTCGTAGCGTGTGATTTCAGAAAGGGTTTGGTTTCAGTATTCATAGAGATATATTTGGATTCGGTTTAGGAAACCAAATCCGTTGATTATCAATCGGTTGCGGTGATGACAGCCATCACGATTGCAGTTTGCCAAAAATAACCACGATGCCAGTTATCGGAGGATTTAAACAGAAAAGGAAAGCGCGTGCTGCAAAGATCTGGGTAGTTGCAGGTTTTCCCGCCCGGTTTGTGGGTGTATACATATATTTTGTTATGCGGGTTTAAACACAAGAAGTGTGTGTAGTCCAGTGGTGTTTGTAGCGTGTGTACAGGCGGGGGAACCCGGGTTCGATCCCGGTTCACCCTTCTTCTTGAATTTTTATTTATTTTGACTATTTTATATTAAATCATTTAATAGATATAATTATTAATTCAATTATTACATTATTTCATTTAGTTATTATTTTATTTTTAAACATTGATTCTTCGTTATTAAATAAATGAAAATTTTGAAATATTGTGACCATAAATAAATACCTAACCGAATGACATAAAAATAAATACACTTGATTGATAAAAAGGGGCGGGTTTTCGAAACCCAAAATACACGAATGTTACATAACCTTTTACGCCTCCTACGTTCACAAAATTTGCCCCTTTTATATTTGAGATTAATGGATTACATAGGCAATATATAGTGATCTAGATGACTTTATGCACACACTCGGCAACAATTTATATCGTATTTTCATTGAATGTTAGTTGCAGAATATGTTAGGCAAAAAGCAGGAGTTGAGCAGATGGTGGGTTTTTTTTAATGATAAAATGACATTCTTGAACTAATGAGAAAGATGATAAAGAAATGTGTTTGATCTAGAAAAAGACACGTGGCATGAAAAATATAATAACAACAAAAAAGGAGTAGGTAAAAAAAACTCAAAATAATTTAATTATGCTCGTTAAAAAATGAAAATCATGTTAACAACAAAAGAATAGTAAATAAAAAAAGCTAAAAATAATTTAAGCATGTTAAGTAAAAAACAAATTATTATTATTTTTATTATGACACTATACATCAGACCCAACTGGTAATGTATAGTTAAAATTAAAAGAAAAAACAATTAAAATAAAAATAACCCTAAACTAAAGCAGCCGTCCTGTTGTTGTTCGCTCCTCCATCTTCTAAACCTAAAAAACAGCCGACAGATCTTCTTTGATTCAGCAGGGAAGGTTTGGTTCAATCAGCCAGCAGGTTAAGCTTCGATTCACCAACTTCGATTAGCCACCATTTCTTCTCTATTACATTTAAATTGTTTTTTCGGAACGCCATGATGGTCGTCGGAAATGCGAATTGGATCGGACGAACCAAAACGAAAATCGTGCCATGACCAGCGAATTATGTGACCATGGTTTGGCTTTAGATCTATCCATAGTTGTCAATAGCGCGCTACGTAGCGTATACATGTAGGTCTAGGCTAGCTTTTAGGGTTGTAGCTATAGATAGCGATAATAGCAGCAATTTCTTTTGGTTTTTTCTTTAACATAGATAGCAATTAAACATAGCTATAAAATAGCTGGATTTTAGGTTTTTGCTAAATATACATGTAAAATAGCGTATATAATATACATATTTTTTTTCCTAGTGTATAACTAGTTGTAAAATAGCCGCCCGCTATTTATTGTTGTTCACCGTGTAGCATATAGGTATCCTATTGCTATTTGTCGGTATTCGCCATTAACAACTATGGAAATATATGATATTCTTGCCCCCCCCCACACACACACACACACATACACACATCAGCTATATTTATTTGTTGTATATGATAACCTTGTGTGGAACCAGATGCTAAGTGTGCTATTAAGTAAAATGCTTAATTTGTAACATGTACAATATCGATGTAAGTGAAGAATACTAGACAAAGAAAGTAAATTCAAAGAACATCAATGGAATAGCTTGAGGTCATTTTTCAGATCTGTATCCATCTGTTATGAAACGGTTAGAAAGGATGAGACAACTCCTGTGAAGGCTATTGTATATCTAGCACTTGTGCTAGGTTCTCTTATAGTTTTACTTTTCATAAGTACATAACAAATAGCTAAATGCATATGGACTCTAATTTGCATAAAAACTTAACTTTGAATCATTTAGCGGTCATATGCGTAATTTATAGTTTTGGTCTTTCTTGGTTATCTTATAGTTTGGCTTTTTTATTATTGAATGTAATTTATTCTAGGTGATTTATTTAATCTTTACAGGGAGAAGAAAAGCAATCACTCGTGTAATTATTTGGAAATTAAGAAATGTTTGTTTTAGGGTTTTATGATTAACTTATCATATTTTAGTTTCATAACAACTGTGATACATCTCTTTACTAATTTGAGCTCTGAATTATTTGATTTAATAACTCGAGAAACGTGATATATTGTTTTTTTTTCTTCAGTTTTATTTATACTGATTCTGTATCTTGAATTTGTTCCAGAATTTGCAACTAATCAACCATGAGACGGAGTTTAGGGAAACTCTCACACCCTGCTATCGGACACACTAGTAGAAAAGCCCTTCTCTTGTCCTCACAGTTCGATTTTTCCACACACGCCGGAAATAGCGGTGGCGGCGGCGGTAGAGGTCGGGGCCGCGGCTCTGATTTTCCCAAATTCAGTTTCGTAAACTCCGGACCTAACGAGAGTGAGGAAACACGTCCCGATGACAAGACACCATTCCGGGCCCCACTCGGTCATGGTCGCGGCGAACCCCTCCCGCCCCCTCCAAACGTTCCCCAATTTTCTTCTCCCTATCTGCCAAGTGGCGGTAGTGTCGCTGGCCGTGGTCGTGGCGCTGGCACCGTACCACCACCGTCTCTGTTTGAGGAAAGTTTAAAACCTAGGGAACCAATATTCTTCCGCAAGGAAGGAGACTTAACATTACCGCCAAAACCGCCAACCGAAGATCAATCTGGGAACCAAGAAAAGAGTAACCTCCCGTCAGGCATTTTGTCGGTTCTATCTGGTGCGGGCCGTCCACGCAATGACACTTGAAGCTAGTGAGAAGGTTAACGAAGTTAACCGCCATATCCGACCTAGAAAACCCGTGGGCCAAGAAACTGGACCCGCAGAACCACGGCCCCCGTCTCCTAAGATGAGTAGAGAGGAGGCGATAAACAAGGCAAAGAGTGTTCTTTCTAGGGATGGCAATGGTATTGATGGTGGTGGTGGTGGGGCCCGAGGAGGACCTAGAATGGCTGCAAGAGGTGACGGTGGCGGCAGAGGGCAACGAGGTCGGTTTAGTGATAGGGGGCGGGGGCGGGGGCGAGGCAGGGGTAGGGGTAGGCAGATGTCGAATCGTGATGACGATGACAATGAAGAAGACGAGGCAGAAACCGAGGCTGATAAAGCTAACGAGGAGAAGCTGAGAAAATATCTCGGGGACGAAAAAATGGATATGTTGGTTCAAGCGTTTGAAGAAGCTGGTGCAAATGTTTTACCTTCACCTGAAGAAGATGCTTACGTTGATGCTATGCATACCAATCTTATGGTATTTTAGTTATAAAATAATATTTAGTATTGATTGGTAACATGTTTAATTGTAACTAACTTGCGTTATGGAATGTGCCTGCAGTTGGAGTGTGAACCAGAATACTTGATGGCTGAGTTTGATTCTAATCCCGACATTGATGAGAAACCGCCCATTCCTCTTCGAGATGCACTTGAGAAAATGAAGCCATTTTTAATGGCTTATGAAAACATTCAAACTGAAAAAGAATGGCAGGTTAGTGTTTAGTCAACCTTCTAACTCAATTTTCGCTACTTGAAAACAAACCTCTATCTTCTAGTTCTACTATTGATTTATATATGGTTTAATCTATACACTTATAGGTACACTCTTGGGTGACATTTACTTTACCCTTTTAAGTAAACTCTTATTTTCACCTATTTAAAATAGAAGTTAAGAGTAAACAGCATGAGATAGAAACATAACTGTACACCTTTTTGTGATTTTAGCAACGAACGTTAAAGAAGGCGTAGAAACTAAGTAGCAAATTGCTGATTTTAGCAACAGAGGTTTATATTATTACTTATTGTAGTAACTAGCAACGAGTGACATGTTCAACCGGTAACTATACACTTTTTGCTGATGAAAGAACTCGTAGATCATTATAGTGGACCAAACAGGTCAACTGCTAAAAAACAAGGGGAGGAACTTGAAAGAGTTGCAAAAACTTTGCCTGCAAGTGCACCTCAGTCTGTAAAACGTTTTACTGATAGAGCCGTTCTTTCTCTACAGGTCAGTCTTTTTTTAATGTTGTGACTAAATTTTATCTTTGCATTCGTTTAATATATAATACATAGACCATTTTTTCTGATATAAGAGTTAAACCTATTTGTATCAAAACAATTCATTCAGTTACTAATGCGCCTGATGCGTAAACTAAAAGACATAACAATATATATACATAATGCAGAGCAACCCTGGTTGGGGATTCAACAGAAAATGCCAATTTATGGATAAGCTGGTTTGGGAGGTTTCACAGAGTTACAAATGATAACATTATTACAAATTGTCGCGTTCTGATAATTTGGTATACGGTAAGATCAAGTCATTTCAGTTTGTTCACTTTTGAATAGGGAGACAGAGAACCGCATGAGTTAATGATCTTTTGTTTCGTCATAAAATTTTGTGTTCTGTAATAATCCTTGATAGAGTTATGCTTGATTCAAGAGCGGCAGCAAGCCGGCAATAACACCTTTAGCCTGGTTCCTATTTAAAATTGTTGTTGGTTGATGTAGGTTTAAAGTTACCTGTATATATACAAACTAAATTAATGTTGACTGCTTTTACTTTGTTGTGTTTGCTCTTTGCATTTGGGATCGGTTGAATGCTTGGCGAGGTCTTTTTTTTCGTCGGTAATCCATTACTAACACAGTATGGGCCCAAATCATAATCTAACCAATAAAAAAATGTTTTCCATTATAAAAAAAGATTAAAACTATTTGTGATAGCAAATCGGTTCGGTAACGTCTATAAAATAAAAACTCTAAATAAAAACTGATAGATCTAACGGTTTCTTGTGATACAAACACACCCCACAAGAAATCGATTAGGCAAACTAAAAGAGAATCAAGATATAGATACACCACTTGATTCTAATCTAGGCTCCAAGAACACCATTCAAATTGCCACACTTGAACTAGCATGGAAGAATTAATTACTCTCAAAATCCATTGAGAAAATTAATACACAAATTTCAAACTCATAAAAACTGCCTCTTCTTTTAGAACATAGGATTACATAAGGAAAGATAAAAATAACTAACAACCCATATTCCTATAATAAAGCTACAAACTAAACACTTTTCAAAAAATAATAACTGACGTAAATAATTAAAATGCATGGAAAAGAAAATACTAGAAAATTAAATTAAGTTAATCTAACATGTGAACGTGGGTGTTTGCATGGGTCTTCAACATGCTTTGTGTGCATCCATCCTAACCCGACTGACCCATTTTGACCGACTATTGGAACGCGGGTTTCAATTAGATTGTACCTACGGCTAGCGGGTTTGAATAGCCGGTGGGTCGCCTATCAATTTGTGTTATAGGCTCACCGAGCACGTCATGACTTTGATAGGACGCATGATCATCCAATAAAAGATGACGACGAGGGTCACCTAGTGGGCTCCCTCGTCTGGGCTTGTTGACCTCAACTGGATGTTGGACCAAACCAAAATAAAATTTTCACTAACTAGCCTTATCGGGTGAAAACCTGGTCAAAGGTTTTCACTTTTCCCGTCCACGCCTGGAGTATCAAGACACTCTTCCGGTAGAGCATGTGTGATGTGACTATTTCTTTACATTAAATGCTGCAAAGACTGCCGGTTCTGCTAACGGCTCGTCCCTGTAAGGAATGGGTGGTTTTCTTAAAGGCGAAGCATACATTAAATGTGGGGATCCCAGAAGATCCTGCAGAGGAAACAACCCTCGGAGTAATACCTGGACATTCTTATTGTCTGAAAAGGTATCCAATGATCAATGGTCTCTCGCAGAAGAGGACCCACCTCTTATGAAGAGTTCCGTTCATATAAGCAAGAGAGAAGATCACCACGAGATAAGTTATCACAAACTCTAAACAAGAAACTGAGAAAAGTCTCTCAAGGACATTGAATTCTAACATTCAATTCTGAGATCTCAAATGTAACATTCTGACCAATTTACTACTGGCAATTATTATTTATTCAGCCCAAGGCACGAGACTTATTCTCACTTCGGAGCTTAGTCATGGATTCCCCCCCCTCGCGGGTTCCTCGTGACGAGGCTAGCGGTGTTCTCTTTTGTTGGTTGGTTTTGGTAAGTGGCGAACGTCAGTGAATCTCCGGCGACATACACGTAATCCGTTCATTTGGGATTCGACAGAAGCAATGTTCAATACTTGAAGACACACACTACTATGTATAAAGGCGTTATAAAGGCCTAGTATTTGTACGATTAAATGCTCAAACGTTGTCCAAGTACATGCCAACCATCTCACAATTGAAGACTTCAAATGTTTTTACATCGAAAAATAGAACAATGCATCAATATGAGTGTAGATGAAAGAACAATATAATGCTGAACATGTATTTATTTTTACACCCCATGTATTTTATTTATTATTTAACGTTTCTTCATAAAGATGTAGTAACGAATCTAGAAATTTTGAAAAAAATAAAAGCTTTTAGCGATAGGATTCTTCTCGTGGATGCCCTGCCCCAAGCCTTATAATCCGCCCATGACATGATGCATCACTTTGTGAATGCCTATTTACAAGTGATTGCGCACCTTATTTTCATCATGTAAAGCCGAAGTATTTACTTAGGTACAAAGTGTTCTTTTTGTCTTAACAACAAAATGATTCTAGTGTAGATTGGGGGGTTTTTGCAAAAATTCTTCCTATGGTATATTGGATTTAAATAACTCAAACTTTCACCAATTGGCCGATAACACCCCCAACTTTCGATACCACTCCCATGACTTTCCATGATTCCAAATTTCTTATTCAAACAACATACCGTAAATTTTTAACGTAATTGTAATAAATATTTAGGAGATTTTTTTGTGCGTACACGATTAAACAATAATCGTGTGTTGTTGTACGTGATCTGTGTGAGTTTACAAGACCCCGTTTGATTTTATTTACATAATAATCAACTGATTTGACACATGTATCATTTCGTCACTTCTATTCCTATCAAACGCAATATACAAAATTGTCTTGGTGCGTCATATCACATGTCCATAGATTGGATGGCATCGACGTACCAAGATACTTCCTACGTCTTGTTCCAAATTATATTTTATAGTAATAGTAATCGAACACATACAACTTAGTTTTTTTTTTTTTTTCTAAAGGGTAAATTTTAATTTAATGTTTTTTCTTTCTTCAAAGTCAATAAAAATAACCATAAACATACATTAATAACATATCAATAAGATGTTTGAAGTAAACTAAAACTAAAATGAAGGATAAAACCATTATAATTTTTTTAAAAGGTTTATACCAATAAAATGACGCATGTCTATTCATTTTATAATATTTTTTAATTTTTTTTTTCAAGTTGATTTTGACAAGTCTTAGAAGAGTTTAATAAAGTGTGACTGTGTGTTCATATATACCTTTTCGGCTTTTTGCTTTTGCCTATGAAACAATCATAAAATATGGCAATCATATCCCTATTTTTATATTAAAACCACGTTAACACGTCTCGGATAGAACAAAAGTAGTACATATTGGTCGGACAAACTCTGGATCAGATTAACATGAAAACCCAACATTTATCATGACATTTTTCTAAGTGTCCAAGTATGCCAACGCTTTTGGGGGTTATGCCTACAAAAAGCAAATGAATGTCACCTCAAAAGCCTTTATCATTTGGAAATACAAATTACAATTTTGTTTTTGATTAGTAAGTTTTAACATCACAATGACCGTTTGTTTACGTGTAAATAAATCGATTTAAGCTATAATTTTGTATTTAGCGGGTTAAAAGTTGCGATGATGGATTCCATATGTTTAACACACTGTTTGGCTAAATGGATCAATTTGATTACGATTGCAATGAGCATTTGATTCCCCGTCAGGAGGGTCTCAGGTTTGAATCTTGCTTTCACTGGTTTTTTTACTATAACATGTTAAAGACCGCCTACTGAGCGAAAACTATAATTTGCATGATCCCGTTAATTTACAAGGGTTTTGCTAGTTTAAAAAAAAAACATTTAATGTTTTAAAAATGTTGTTTGATTTTGGCTTAAAACCAAAATGAATTGCACAAATTGTGTTCGACACTTGACTATTGAGGTAGTTAAAGTTTTGTTTGTTTTTACCTGTTTACAGCGAACCAAATTTACTCTTCAATTTTTAAGTTTAAACTCATTTCACGTGTTTAAATTACTCTTCAACTTTTAGTTTTAACTCAGGAAAACAAACCAGGCCAAGATAATCAGTCTTCTAAATATAAAAACCCACACCATCGATTTTTCAAAAATGATTCAAGTTACCCAAGTTTGATTTTTCTGGCCATTTTAGTAGTCACTAGTTAAGGGATGGTCTAACAATACTTTACTAGTAATCTAAAAATCCCAAACAAATCTCTGTAACTTTCGGGTTCCAATTTTTTTACCGGCCCGGTTTTCTATATTTTTATAAAAGTTTCGTTGTTCCAAAGAAAATGTATCTGGTTTTGGTCAAACCATATGTCAAGATTTACTATTTTAAACCAAAAGAGTCATTATTAAACAAATGTTTAACCGGTGTCCGGTCATTAACCTACACTAAAGAAAACCACACATCCTGGTCTTTTTGTCCATGTCTAGTGCAAGGTGGTTATGGTCCATATGGACCATGCTAAAGTGGGTCGAGTGTCACACTCCAACCGATGGCGGAAACATCGGGATGAGACGAAAACTAGATTGCAAGAGGCTTCATAACGCTAATTGTGTCAAGTGTTTAATAATTACCTTTTTACATAATTTAAATCAAGTAATACAAAATTTAGATCCCGACACGTAATAAATATAATTTCATTTCATTGATAACGATTTAATACAAGATATTGAAACGAAATACATGTTTGAAACAAATACAATACAATAAGTATTTAAAGTTTAAATGCGTTTCTAGGCAATCCTACTAGATTTCATGTGTCATCAAATTTCCTGCAACATGTATTAGAAAGCATAGATCAATACAAAAGTATTGGCGAGCATACAAGTTTGAAATTAATCATAAGTATAAAAGTTTGTTTTGATTGTGACAAGTATATATTCAAGTCGAATCGCACGAATATGTAGACCACTTTCGCATAACAATAGCATATAATCGAATTCCTTAACTAGCATGCATAGTATTCTAAGCATAACGATATCATGAGAATACAAGTCAAAACTAATAAGCATAAACAAACTCAAGCATAACAAGTAGCATGTATAGACGAGTTTAAACTAACACATATAACTCACATAAGCGTAACTGATGGCACATTTGGTATTGTGAACACATTTAATTTTGTTTAAAATAAATTTTGTAATTTATACATGTTGCACCCCAAAATTTATTAAAGTGTAAAAAGGGGGTCGAGTATGCTCACAGTTTTGCAAAGCTTCCTTTGGTGATTCCGTGAAGAGTTGGAGGTTGGAGCTTCAAGCTTCCTTTAAAACACTTAGTGTTTTCTTTTAGAACTCTTAGAGTTCTCTTCCTTGCTTGGAAGATTTGAGAGAAGTAGAAAGGTTGAGAGAAGAATGGTTGAAACAATTAGTATCCTTTTAGAATTCTTAAAATTCTTGATTTAGAGATATTGAGAGAATTAGAGAGATGGAGAGAAGAATGGTGTGAATAAAATGGTAGAAGGAGGTCGGTATTTATAGGTAGAGAAAGTGGAAAAGGGTGAAATATGATTGGTTAAAAAGGTGGAAGAGGATTGAAAAGATGATTGGTGGAGAAAGGAGGTGGAAAATGGTGAAATATGATTGGTTAAAGAAGGTGAAAGAGAATTGATGAGGTGGAAAGATGATTGGTATATTTCTTGGTATTTCTTGAGTATATATTATGTAATTAAGTATATAAAAAGTATAAAAGTATAATTCAATTATTGAGGATGTGCGTATAAGTATTTATACGCATAATTGTGTCGGTTTGCGTATAAATACGTATTTAAATGATCGGTTGTGTGAATAAAAAAAATATATATATAAAATATGAATTTTATTATGATTAATGCCTCGAGTTGTGAGATTGAAATTAAAATACGAATGTAAGGTTTCTAAAATTAGAATACGGATGCGAACATTTTTAAAATAGAAATACGAAGATACGAGTCGTTACACGAATAACGAATAACAATTAATAATAATATATATACACACACATATATTTTTATTATGTTTTAACGCCTCGAATTATAATACGAATATTTATTTTCTAAAATAAGGATGCAAAAAAAAGAGGCGTTACACCAAGAGCCAAGAGACAAAGATTAAAGTTGGAAGAGTGTAAAGGGTGAATGATGATGTGGGTGTGGTGTGCAATTCCTTTACAAATGACTGCCATTTGTTTGCCGTCAAACATTCCATTTTATTTTATAAAAGATGAAAGAATGGAATCCAAACTTAGCTACACTTTGACTTTATTGTGTCATAACATAAGATAAAACTTTCTTATACCAAATTGGATTTTTAATAATAATATAATTTAAAAGAACAATGTTTTCAAACGCTATAAAATCAATTATTTTAAGTTGAACTTTTGTTAAACAACTTTGTTTTTTTAGTTTTTTCATATGCATTCTTGTTAAGAGGGGTGTTTTTGACCAAGAAAATGAGTAGACATATGAAGTTGATGAGTTGTGTGTTTGAAAGTCCTAGAAACTAGGATGTAAACAGTATATAGTGTCACACAACCATTAGCGATTATCTACAGTGAAACAGTTTGTACAAAAAATGAAAAAAACCCAACGGGAAAATAGACGTAAAAAAAGTGAACTATGCACACAAAATGTAAAAAGATAGAAAACAATAATTAAGTCGATTTATGACCCGCATGTTGCGATGGGGCCATTAAACAGAAAAATATGCATAAAAACGTTTAAACACATATGCACGTTGCAACGTGTTAACTCGCAAATTTAGACCGAAACATAAAACGATAAATTTGTAAAAGACAAAAAGTATAGGAGACCAAATTTGAAAGTGAAAAGGTGTTGGGCTTAATTTGTAAATGATGAAAAAGTATTGGGGTTTAAAGTAAAAAAAATATTTGAAGAAATAAATAAATTTTGAAATACATCATGATGGGGTTAGTTAGGTTTTGTATTAATTCAGTTCATTTTGTAATTCTTCCAAATTACTCTATGCATTTGTGATCTAATCGTTTTATTGAGTTCTGATAAGCCCTAATTCAATTTCCCATTTTCTTTTTCTAACATCTGATTTTTTTGGGTGATTCTTCGGTGTTGTTGATCTAATTCCGTTATAATCTTTAACAAGGTCGATGCCACGTTCAGGATGTGCTTTGTATCGTAAGTTTTTCTATCTGTTGGAAAAACCCGAAAAATGTTTTGGTATTTTTTTACATGTTGGGAAATATGAAAAAGAAACAATGTCACTTGGCTGATAAATGAACGAGATGAAATTTGCTCAAATTGTAATAAATCTTTTCTTATGAGAAAAGAAATGAGTTTTGTTTCTTTCTAGAACATCTGGTCATTATCTTATTCAATCAAACCACCTTTTTTCACTTGGTTATGAATGTATAATATTACTTCATAAGGAATAAGGAAGATACTTTCAAAAATATATTAAAGATTGACTATCTTCTTTGTTTGTTGTAAATCCTCGTTTGTGAACTTCCTTTCAAACAACATTCTTTGTTTTACATCTTTGGTGGTCGATGTGGACGAAACGCTCTTTTGTTTCCTTTGCATTATGCTTGTCATGATTCTAGTTAGATACTTGTGACAGCTAACTGCGAAGTAAATTCTAAACATATTTC
The DNA here is from genome assembly GCA_947069175.1 of Scalesia atractyloides. Classification (NCBI taxonomy): domain Eukaryota; kingdom Viridiplantae; phylum Streptophyta; class Magnoliopsida; order Asterales; family Asteraceae; genus Scalesia; species Scalesia atractyloides. Next base: position 4,272,186 of record CAMTDV010000029.1, read on the forward strand.
ACATCACATGACTATATAATTAGAGAGGCGTGTAATCTATCATGCAAATAAATATAACATTTCATACGCTAAACATGGAGTATAAATTAAACCATTCATATTTATCCGGTTTAAAATCCACATGATACTATGTTTGTATCTATTTAAACTTAAGTGAACCTTAAAGTTCTAAATTAAATTACTAATTGATAATAAGAATGTATGTTTGTTTAATTTTTAACGTAAATATCTACATATAACTCATACAATTTTAAAAAAAATAAGACAAATTCCACCCTTTTTTGACCACACCAAGGCTCAAAACCTAGTCATATTTGTACATGTCTAGTATGAAGCGGCTATGGACCATGCCAAAGTGGGTCCGAGAGCCAAGAGACAATAAAAAGGTTGGAAGAGTGTAAAGGGTTAATGATGATGTGGGTGTGGTGTGCCTTTACTTTTCTAGATGATTGGCATTTGCTTGCCGGTTAAACATTCCATTTTATTTTCTAAAGATGAGGTGATAAGATTCCTAACCTACACCATCATTCATCACAATAACCACCACCATTCCTACCGCCACCGCCACCACCACCAAGAGCGACCCAAGTGTCTTCTTGGATGAGCGGACACACTCCTTGAAAAAAAATATTTTAGTGTATTTTTTAGACAAAAAATTCCTACTACACCCTTTGAAAATATGGTTGAACCCCTCATTCACACTGTGAGTCCGCCACTTGCCACCATCTTTTTTTTTTTTTACGTCCAAATACCTCAAGCCTCATTAAATTCAGCTCGAGCTTACTTCATTCACTTAAATAATAAGATATATCATTCAATTCGTTACCTATTTCCTTTGTACAATATTAATTTTGTATTGTGTTATATGTACGGTTGTGTTTTTATGGGTATGAGATTTGTAAGCTTTGGAAATAATGATATATGTGACAAGCAACATACGATCCATATAAAATTCAAATAAGTAAGCTGTTAAGTGAAGTTTGGGTTACTTTTACCTGTCTATTACATATAGTGATCATAATGTAAATGTAAGATATATTTTAGTGTAATATAATTGTTGCTTGTGTCACTCGTTACCTTATCTTCATGTAGACACTTTTACACTTTTATGACACAAAAAATAATGTTTAAGGAGTTTTTACATATACAGTGTGATGATGAACGTTTGAGATTAGAAATTAAAAACGATATAATAAAATAAGACTTTTGTTAGAAACAAGTCAAATGACGTGATAAATGAGTCAGCCAAAGTAAAAAAACCTTTGTTTATGGCTTAAAAATTATATATATATCACATTTTTTTCAAATCACATATGAAAAAAATACTTAATTTTGTAGTTTCCAAAGTAAAATTACATTCTAACATAGGTATAACAACCGTATAATTTCATCTATAGTCAAGTTATTAGTAAGGTCTGAAGAGAATAAGATACAGGCAAAACTTACCTCTATCTCAGAGTCTATACCTCTATCTCAAAGGACAAATAGACTGCTTCTAGTAAAACAAAATATTAAAAAAAAAACACACATAGGCTATCAATGTAAGTGGGGCGGGGTGCTCCGTTGTGAACATTTGATCACACATGGAAGTACGTTAAACACCGCCGCCACTACCCCGACAACGCGTGGCCACTATCACGCGTGAAGAATATGAGGGAAATTGTTGGGTTGTGAGGGAAATTGTTGGGTGTGGTGAATGTGATTTCCACTAAAATCCATCACTAGTAATGGAATAAAACTCGATGACGTGACGGAAAATTGATTGGATATTGTGAGTGATGAAATTCCATCATTAATAGAATGCTCCTACCCCTAAGATGAAAAACTAAGCCCCTAAACATGTAATAAAATATATCCTTCTAACTGTGAAAAAAAAACATAACTACTGCACAATAGTTATGCAAAAAAAAAAAAAAAACATATGTCATGATAGTTTAACATAATAACTACTTGCACAATATCATCAGATAGGTAAATTAAAAACAAAAACAAATGCATGTCACAACAATGATGAATAGAAGCTTGTGTAATGTAAGAGCTGGATGAATATTGTAACAATATAATCATCTTTTCAGCCAACAATAGATTAGAAGTTAAACCGTAAGAAAACGATGATAATTGTTTGTCCGGAGAGTGAGAGAGAACTCATATTCCTATCGGAGCAGCTCTAACTAGCTTAAAACCTCAAGTAAGAAAACGTAACTAATAAAAATACGAACATACGCATCTTGCTATTTGAGGTTAACTAAGAACTTTAGCTAGATTACTTTTTGATAAACCATCTTACTTGTATATTGAAAAGCCATGATGGGGAATAGTGCAAGTCAGCTGTCTGACACTTCCATATTGGCCCGAACACATTACGATTTATTCCTAGTTCAGAATTACAATTCTGCCCTCAGTTCAAAATTACGATTGTGCTCCCAGTTCAGAATTACAGTCATGTCATCGTTGTAGCTTTTGGCAAATTAAAATATTACCCCTAGTCAAGATTCCCCTTGTTCAAAATTGCAGTCTTGTTATTGTTGTAGCTTTTGACAAATTACGATTTTATCCCCAGTCAAAATTACGGTTTTCCCCGAGTTCAAAATTGCAGTTTTTTCATCGTTGTAGCTTTTGACAAATTATGATTTTACCTTTAGTCAAAATTACGATTTTCCACGGTTCAAAATTAGATTGTTGCCATGGTTTTAGTTTTTTTTTGCAAACCTATGGTAGTTTTTGTTTTAATTGATTGATTCGATATAATTTTTATTCGCTAGCACTCGTTTCATTGGTCCTAACATATTACACTGTTGCCCCAGCTTAAGATCACACTTTTGCCATCGTTTTAGTTTTTTTTTTCTTGTAAAACTACGATAGTGTTTTCTTATAATTGGTCGAGAAATGTTTGACTTAGCGTTTCACAACGTAAACGGGGCATAAAACTAGTTCTTATTTAAGAATAAGTTATTTCATAATATGAAACCGATCAAAGCACGTGATATAAAATTTTTTACAGAAAAAAGTGAAAATGATGTGGATATATCATATATGGACAGTTAAAGGTGCGGCAATGTATAACTTCAGATGCGTGCAAAGCAAGAAATGAAGCCAGAAAGAAAGAAGAATACCCGTCGCTGTCACGTGTCCTCACGTGATTGGCTTTATTTGAAGCCAAGCAACCGCCGCCCATCGTGTACCGGAGCTCCAGCTCCTCCTGACTCATGTGATCCACTCACATCTCCCCATTTCTACAACATTCAAATATAAACATATAATTTATACATATGATTGCATTTAGATAGCGACGGAGACGTGGCTAACTTTCTGCCCTCTCCATTTATGTACCCATATATATATATATATATATATATATATATATTATATATATAAGTGTAAATAGCAAGATAAGTTGCATGTGATATAATTTCTCTTTTTAGTATTATTAATAATCGCATTTTGTTACAAACAACTAGAATTTTATGAAGTGATGAAATAATGCTTACAGTAGTATTAGACGTAATTAAATAAAAATTATAAATATAAGTGGCGACTTACAAAATTACTTAGGAGTATGGTATAGCTTCGATATTAGTAGTGAAAAAGTATTGGAAAACCATAAAATTGAATACCCGGTATCGATGTTGTTTAGGAGGTATCAGTTCAGTTTGCTAAAAATTATGTTATATGAACAATGGTATAATCACAAAATAAACACAACTGCGGTGAAGCTAAATGATTGGTTTATATATTAATTAATAATAAAAAATCAACCACATCCGCCTCCATGCTCACGACAACCCTTGTGTGGCAGTGTTCAAGCTCGAAGTGCCAACGTGGTAGATTGGTAGGGCTCCATGCCCCCTTAGCTCTCCTACAATATAGCCGAAGAAGATATGAAGAGCCTTTAGTTTTTCGTAAATAAATTAAAATTCGATATATTAGAATGCTAATAATTGAGTTGTTAAACCTAATGATGGTTTGTGTGCTACAAAATTTAAAAAGAAAAATACCGTCTAACAAAATTTTCATGATGAAAAATACAAATTAAAATTAAAGCAAAATATTTTCAACAACAAAACAAATAAATATCTTTAAAAAACAACAACCAGATAAAGTAACTTGTACATGTATATATATGTATATACACACACAAGCACACTTCCCAACTGAAGTGAAACAAAAAACACAGTCTCCCATCCCTCTATCAACAATGGAGTGGACCAGAGGTCCGGTCATCGGCCGGGGCTCCTCCGCCACCGTCTACCTAGCCACCACCACCGCTACAGGAGACCGGTTCGCCGTCAAGTCCACCAACCTCTCCACCTCAGTTTCCATACAAAAAGAACTACACATCCTCTCCCAACTAAACTCACCATACATAATTTCATACAAGGGTCATGACATTAGTTACAACACCAACAACGTACCCATGTATAATCTACACATGGAGTATGCACCCAACGGCTCAATTTCCGACAAGATCAAGAAACATGGAGGATCACTTGATGAGTGTTCGATCCGATCCTACACTCACCAAATTCTTATGGGATTGGATTATCTTCATACGAATAATATTGTGCATTGTGATGTTAAGTGTCAGAATGTTTTAGTGTGTGAAAATGGTGTTAAAATTGGTGATTTTGGTTGTGCTAAATTGGTTGAAAACAGAGGAAACAGAGCATTTTCCGGTACACCGGTTTTTATGGCGCCGGAGGTTGTTAGGGGTGAAGAACAAGGGTTTGAAGCTGATGTGTGGGCTTTAGGGTGTGTGGTGATTGAAATGGCAACCGGGTTTAACCCGTGGCCGGAAATTGATGATCCGATTTCGGGTTTGTATTGGATTGGGTATTCCGGTGAGGTACCGGAGTTGCCGCGGTGGTTGTCGCCGGAAGGTAAAGATTTTTTGGAAGTGTGTTTGAGAAGAGATGCTAGAGAAAGGTGTACAGTTAAAGAGCTTCTTCGACATCCGTTTGTCGTTGAAGTTGAAGAATTTGCGAAAAATTCGCCTACTAGTGTACTGAATCAAGATTTTTGGGGGTGTTTAGAGGTGCCGGAGACAACTCAGATTGTTGAATTTTCCGGTGAGTCTCCGGTGGAGAGGATAAGGTGGTTAGTTAAAGATAGTACTTTGTGTTTACCTAATTGGATAGATGAACAAGGTTGGATCATGATTAGAAGTGATCAAATTGAAGAGAGTTTGAAGATTTCCTAACATTTGTTTGTTTAGTGATGTTGTAGATGGTAGCGAGTCAACTCGTAGCGGGTCAACTCATGTCGATCCGTCCTTGTTTTTCAGGTCTTAATGGTGAAAAGACTTCAGAATGTAAATCGTAGTTGTACTCAGATCGCAATCGCAATGTACACGTGTCAGCAGTGGCGGATCCAGGCCTATTTTGTGGGTTCATATGAACCCACTCGGTTTGGAAAAAATGGAAAAAACTAGTGAGAACTTTGTACGATTTGAAAAAAAATAGTGAGAATCTATCAGAACGAACCCATCGAAAGAAGTTTATGGATCCGCTACTGCGTGTCAGATAGTAATTGGGTCATTTGGGGTGAAAAGAAAGGAGGTCATCCGTCTTTTGGCGTGTAAGACGGAGGTCTTATGCAGGAGAAAGTCAGTTAGTTGATGATATTAGTTTTTAGTCGATCAAAATGGCTTTCTTCATGATTTTGATTTGTTGACGTTGGAAAATCATGTAGTTGATCAATAATTGAGTTTGGATCAACATTTCTTGATTTTGAGAAAATATTTGGTGATAACTATTTGTTTTTACTCAACAATAAAGTTAATTTTCATGTTTTTTCTATTGGTGTGAATTACTTGCGAATGTCGGGAGGTCTAGAGTACGTTGTCTTAACTGTGTCCACGCTAAAGAGTCCCCTCGTACAATAGATCCCCAATTTAAACCCTTCAACGAGAAACCCCTATCATCCACACTCGAACTCGAGACTGGAGGGGAAAACTCATCCGAGCCCACCACAGTGAAACTTAAACACCCGTAGCCACCACTATAGCACTAGTGAAAGGTTTCATGTTTTTAAATGCCATGTTTTTATTATATTTGCCAACGTTAATCATGTCAAAAATAAGAAATGGCTTATAGCATGCAGGAGAAAACAACGTTGGTGTGATTATGGCATGAGGTATTAAACAAAGCGTTGACTTTATTTCGTGACATACAAGAAACAAAATCATATAGATCCGGTTAGTGATGTGATAAAACAAATAACATTTTAATATGTTTTCGAATGAGTTGGGTTGACCGACTAATATTGTTCTCCATCTAGTTATCATAATGGTTTTTATAAATTTTATAAAATATAAAAATGATTTAAATATTTAATTTATTGCAAGTGATAATTAGATTAGTTTAGTTCTCACAAGTTTAACCGAGTGTGAATCTTAATCCTGCAGTTGTAGCCATGCCAGAATCTAATTACTTAAGAGATTTAGATTTTGTTTGAAAAATTAGTTAAATTTTGTTTAAACAGATAATGATAATTATGTGTGTTTTATTAATTAATAATTTTTATTTGTTTGCATTTTGCTTAATGAAAACTTTGCAACGAACCAAAATGTGCCAAAAATGCAGCCATATATATCTTAATTGAAATATCGAGACTCAAAGTAACGAGTTTAAGATAAAACTTTAAAGGAGAAAATGGTTAAAACTTATCTCAGATAAGTGGAATAACAAACCTTTGATGTGGTATATAGGTGAGTCTCTTTCTTGGATATTGTTTATTATCAATCAAAACTAAGTGGGTAACCTAAAGATGCTTCGCACCCTTACGCATTCATCGTGATTGTGGGATATAGGCGTAATGTAAACGTTTTAATGACACACTTTACACTTTCACTTTTGCACTGGAAGTTCCTGATTAACGAAACAGTGTCATGAATTTAAAGGTTTATTTTGTTAAAGAAAAAAAATAGAGACTTTACTCATGAACTCAACGAACAAAACTTTCAAAAATAGTATTCTCTAATTCATTTCATTCACTACTTTGTTGTTTTCCTTCAAAATATCAAACACATTGACTTGAACTTGAAATTTATTTTTACTTTGTTTTGTTTATGGTGTAATAATACTTCCCATGAAATAAAATGAGTGTATTTTTTATATTATTTATTTTAATTGAAAAAGAAATATTTACTCTACATGATTATTGGGAAGTTGTGACATTTAAATACCAACTTCCAAAACCAAGGCTTAAGCTGTAGAGATTCGGACGACTGTAATACTAGCTAACGAAAAAGACGACTGTAAATAATGACATATTTAGCTACCACGATTTTTACCAAATTTGAGTACACTGGAAGTCAGGGTCATGGTCATGGTCATGGATGGCGACTTTAAGCTGAAGTCCATGTCAATGAACCAATTTTATGGACTTCGTCGTCAAATCACTATGACTTCTATATCAGCTTTGGCATTTCGAAGACGACTGAACCTCGATTACTCGATTATACTCGAGGGGTCATTACTTGGGATCGCTTGGTTCTATATTTATTTTAATTGTTCCTTTAGAAAATAGAGGAGAATGTACAATCATTTTTTTATTGTATGATTAAACAACAAATAGTAATAATAAACTAAAACCATAAATGTCGCAAATAACATATAACTATATGTCTATGTTCATGCAGGGTGTAAAGTAATTAGTTATAACTAACGTAACAATATTGTGATAATCTAAAACACACTATTTTCTATGACTTTATTTCTGATTGATTTTTTTATATACAGCAAAATGTGTTTATAATTTAAAAAAAATGTAAATGTTGTTGCAAATGAACGGATGGGAATAAAATAGGGCTCTCATTGGTGCACCTTTCATGATGCCCATGATATTGTATTGTTTTAGTGGTCAACGGTATATAATATTATCACTTTAAAATAAAAAATGGTTTATCAAGTTTGTAAGTTATTGACGATAAGCAAAAGTTTAATTGGCCCAAGATTTGATATAAACAAATTAATTCATAATGAGCAAAAGTTTCATTGGCCCAAGCTTTGAAATAAACATATTAATTCATAATGAGCAAAAGTTTAAGTGGCCCAAGCTTTGAAATAAACCATGTTAGATCTTAACTTGCGTAGACCCTAATCTCTTGATTAAAGCTAAAATGTAGAAGTGTCAAACATGACTTGTTATTTAAGAAATTTATTGATTTTTGAGTTTATTTTAGTGGGCTTAAATTACATAATTGGATAATATTATTCTACTCAAATTATACAATGGCTTAAAATGAGTCATGTTTATAAAAAAAGTTGTAAAGTGAAACTAACATAGCTCAAAATGAGTCATGATTATAAAAAAAAGTTGTAAAGTTAAACTAACATACCGTTCGTTGTCAACACTATCACTATCAACGAACGGTGCAATAGCCGTCATAAATGCATAGCAAGTGAAGCAATCTTGATTTTTCCTCTTGAAACGACCCCAACTGATTTTATTTTTGTTAGAATACTTTCTGACCAGACTCATAAACCAGAATATGACACTTTTTTAAAGTGACTCGTGTCCATCCAAACTCAATTTGAGTAGAACCAAATTCGACCCAAACCATCCTAACCAATTTTTCGATGTGCCTACCCGCTTTGCTGGTCTTACTAGTGTGTAAAGAGAGTGATAATTTTTTATATGCAAAATACTGAAATAGAAAGAAAATTACGTAACTTATGTAAATAATATACACTTATGCACGTAAAAAAAACGGAACCTATATACCACAACTTTATACACATAATCATACAACCATGTAAACATAATCACACAACATTTATGCATATCACAAATTCACAACAAACTTTCCGTTAAAACTCGTTTTTTAATTTTATTCTATACTCAGCTGAAAGATAAAAAGCTCACTTTGATGCTATAATTTTTTTAAAAGTTTGCGTATAGAAGCTATGTAGGTTTAAAAATAATGGTGAGACTATATCAAAAGAGCTTTTTCCTTTTCGTCCAATTTTTTCAGCTAATTACATAATTTCTACAGTTTTTTCTTAAACATGAATCTGTCTTGACCAATGGTCCAGGTCTACCTCGTACCCTTCACGCAAAAACAATTTTGTGTTTGATCCCCCCCCCCCCTCTCTCTCTGCGTGTGTACACACATCTATATAACTTATGGCAAGTTTTCTTATCGCTTAGTTTTTTAACAACAATCTAACATACTTACAACTTTATACTATTGTCCACCATGTAACTTGAACCCTCAACCTCATAGAGATTGACAACGTTTTACACACATGGATACCGTTAGGCTGGCCCTTTGGTTGTATCTACTTAGTTATATAAGACTAGTTTTATCTTAATTAATTAAAAAATACTCTCAAGTTTAGCATAATCACTTTTTCCTTAAATCCCAAGAAGTAAATATGGTCGTGACTTCAATTTTCCAACCTTATACATGCGTCTAAAAGCCCCCAAAGTGCCGGATTACAAAAATGTTAATATTGATGTGGTATATTAAGTTTATAGGTACTGCATTACAATTCGACTGAAGTATGTTGATAATCAAGACTAGTTTCAATACCATCAATTTATTTAGTAGAGAGTTATTAAATAACAAAATCATGATCTAAGTTAGGGTTGTAGAAAAGCCAAATCTGAGCTCGGCGATGTTACACATAAATTTGATTTAACAGGTTGACGTCTTTAATTCAATAGCTGAAGAAACACCGGTTCAGATCCTTAGGGATAGAACCTAAAGTCTTATATTTCGACTGGGGTTATCTTCTTAATCTCTTCCTTGATCCTGCAGTTATGTACGCTCTGCAAAACTAACAACATCGTTATCTCGTTAAGAGGAGAAGGAAGGGCCGCAGGGGGAGGGGGTTCTTCTCTTAACCAGACTCCGACATGAGCATAAGTAAATGTTTAAGGAGAGAAACAATATGTGTTTGGAGTAAGAGAGTAGAGATCAGAATCCTTAAACCTTGGGTAGAGGTTGGTATCTACAGCCAATGGGTTAGAGTAGGAGATGGGCTCATGGGCCGGATGTCGCTTTCTGGGAAAATATCCTTTTGGTCCCCTCTGACCCGACATGTAGTGTCTGCAGAGGTGGAGTATGATGGCGCGTCGTGATTGGTTACATGTCACATGCCAAATGTACTTCTTGTCGCGTCTGTCATTAGTACTTAGTGGAAATCATAGAGCAGTGAGTGGCGCATACTGATTGGCTACAAGTCACTGATCTTTTGAGTTGTTTGTTCCCTGCAGGATTGAACATCTTGGGGATTGGTTGGGACAGAGCCTGGTGCATGCTAATTGGCTACAGGTTGCTACAAATGTACTGGTTGTACTTTTGTTGTCATGGTTGCACGCTTGTCGGTGTGACCTGCGCCGGTGACGTGAGCGAGGTTGGTATAAATTTTTGGATATATTTTAAGTATTTCTCACCCGTTTATTCAAGCTTTAAATTTATAAGAATACGATATATAACTATCCCTCTCTACTTCACGCCAGGGCAAGTGCACCCATCGTTGGCGTAGTATAGTGATGGCAAGATACCGAGGTCGTCCAAGGACACAAGAACTTTTTAATACCGGAATATCGTCGACGTCTAATCTAATCAAAAGTTTGAGAAATAGTGAACATAAAGAAATAAACTAAGTTTTAGAAGAAATAAATAGATAAGATAGAATCATTCGGTTCCGACTCATTATCTACTTATCCTTTGATGATTTCAGTGTGGCATGCCACTTGACTCATCAACATACTCATTAGACAAGACCATTCGCGATGCATGACTTGTCCTTAATCCGCTAATTTGGCATGCCACTTGACTCATCAACACCCTCTATCTTTCATTCAACTATTTACCAAGCAATTCATCCATTACTCATTGTTACTTTTCCCACGTATTCACCCGTCTTACCTTTACTTTAATAAACCAAATTGTTTATTGCAAACTTATTAAGATTTTTAATGAAGAAGATAAAATTGAAGGGCCACAAACTTGTTCATGAGCGTGTCCATAGCCACGAATGCATTCGTCACAAATGACTTTGAGACTAGGGTTGTTCACGAGCTAAGACGATTCCAAGCTATGGTTAACTAGAATCCTGCTTAAATTTAAAGCAACCAGGTTCCAATCTAAGTTTGAATTCTAAACCAAGGGGAAACTTTGAGCTCGAGCTCAGCTATGCTTGATTGGGCTTAAATTAAAAAAGAAAAAAATCTTAATATGCAAATTTAAAGTTCAATGGTTTAACTTAACATTCAATAGTTCATGAAATATATCAAAATAAGTTCAGACTGTAAATATAAGATAAGTTCAAATCAGGTCTAACCAAATACAAAATAAGTTTAAAGTTTAACCATGAAAGTGTGAATGGTGAATGTATGAACAAGTGAGGCTGTGATTGCGAATGACCAATGAGGCAATGAGAGAGTTTGAGAACATTAGGGATTTTAGTGTTTTGACTTTGTTATTTACTATTGGACTTTATATTTGGAACTTAGGCTGCATGTTGGGCTTTTAGACCGTGGAGTAGGGGTTGGGTTGGGAGCATTGCTTGACACGTGCTGAGTATGGGCTCCACTAGACCACCCCAAAAAAAGTGGGGTGTGGAAGTGGCGTGGCCAAACCGGCGTGAGGTCACATTTGGATCTTTTTTATATAGTTGACATTTATATAAATAAAACACAAATTTATATTATTTAAAAAATAGTTACATAAAATCCTAAAAAGTTTAAAAAAAATCTACTTATTAAATCCTAAAAATTTGAAAATAACTACTTATTAAATCCTAAAAAATAAAAAAACTAGTTAATAAATCTAAAAAAGAAAAAAATTTACAAAGTTCGGGAAATATTAAATTGGGGAACCCACTTAAAATCCGGATTCCCATCGTGCCTATACTCGATCTTCGTGATCTTCACTCGATCGTCGTGGGTTAAGTCGCCCGCAAGGACACGGTCGAAACAAACTTTAAACTGATCCAACTTCGGTTTGAGCTCACGCCACTTGTGTTGGCACGCGTTTAAATTGTGACGCACGTTCCCAACGTGTTGCTGGTATTGTTGAAACGCTTGTCCTCAATACGTGGTTTGACCGCGTTGTAGGGTTCGTTGTGCGTCAATAATCGACGTCACTAGTGCTTTTTCTTCCTCCTCTGTCCAATGCACCATTTTCGGTGTTTTGGTGTGAGTTTGGTTGAAGATTTGTTATTTGTGTTTGGTTTTGGTTGAAGAAGATAAATGTGGAAAAATGAAGTTTGAGATGGGTATTTATAGGTAAAAAATTGTAATTTTTTTTTAAATTAGATTTTTACTTACCAAAACCGCCATCCCCAATGGCTAGCCTAAACGGTCATTTCTCACCTGCCAATCCAAGCCAGCCACCTCATCTCTCCCCCCGCTCCATGCCAGGCTTCAAACCCACGCTAGCGGGTCAACACCGTGGCCAACGCTGGCCCGGTGTGGTATAGCCAGCATTGCTTGGCAACCTCGCCACAACCAACGCCCCACACCCCTTAGCCTTAGTTTCATATTAGTTAGCTAGCGTGGGCCAATTGGGGTGTGTTGTATTGTACTTGCGTGTATATTATATTATATATATGTAATGGGAAAAGATCCTATACAAATTGTCTTATCGTACGAAATGCATGAAAAGGTAACAAAATGTCGTGGCATTTTCATAATTTTTTAACTCATAATTACCTTACATGATCAAAATTATCCTACAAGATCAAAATTACCATATAAGATAATTTGTTGAGTAATTATGATACTCTACAAAATTACCCTACAGGATTAAAATTATCATACAAGGTCATTTGTAGACTAATTATAATGCTCTGCTGACGTGAGAGAGGGTATGTATAAATTTTTAGATATATTTAAGTACTTTCCACTCGTTTATTTAGGCTTTAAATTTATATAAACACGATATGTAACAATCACTCTCTACAACACGCTAGGGCAAGTGCACCCATCATTGGCGTATAGTGATGGCAAGATACCGAGGTCGTCCAAGGACACAAGAGCTTTTTAATACCGGAATATCGTCGACGTCTAATCTAATCAAAAGTTTGAGAAAAAGTCTTTAATAAGTAAACATAAATAAATAAACTAAGTAATAAAAGAAATAAATAGACAAGATACAATCACTTGGTTTCGACTCATTATTTACGTATCCTTTGATTATTTCCATACTTTGGGTTTTTTAAGATATTATCTTAATTAAAGTGGCATGTCCCTCTTTTGGAGGCAACGCTACCCTCAGCCATATTGGTCTGAGTCTGCAGGGATACAGTCCCGCAAAGCCGGAATATTGAAAGATAATTACGTAAGTTATTAATGTAAAATGTGGCATGTCCCTCTTTTGGAGGCAACACTACCCTCGGCCATATTGGTCTGAGTCAACAGGGATATAGTACCGCAAGACCGGGTTAAAGTTTTAATAGTAGTTTATTTATAAGGGACTCAAGCCGTTCTTAGTTTCCCCGATTTGATATTTTCTGCCTTAAGGCGAGTCCTAATAAGCTTGACTCAAGTCCTCATGTAACACCCCAACCGATGGCGGAAACATCGGGATGAGACGAAAACGAGATTGCTCATTGCTCACAACATTATTAAGTGACAATAATTAATTAAACCATATTTCATTTCATAAGAATTGTCAAATATATCAATGTAACAAAACAAAGAACAATCTAACATTTGCAAAGTCATAACAAAATTGATACATCGACATTAAACCTAACGTCTAATTTGTGTGTATCTAGTCCTTGCTATATTGTTTTCATAGCGTCATCTCCTTCAACCTGTAACATGTTTTAAAATAAAGTCAATGCAAAAGCAAAGGCGAGTACACAAGTTTAAGCATAGCATACGTATACGAATAAAGTTTTAACAATCCTCATGGCAACTAAATCTATACAAGAGCAATATCAAGGCATGCAATGCTAATAATCAAACCAGTAACGCAATCACGATGTTTTAACATGACCTCACGTGTAAAGCGATGGAGGTGGATGCGTGAATTCCTATAGCGCTAAGCATGTCAAACAAGGCTAAAAATAGTTAATGACTAAAGCACAGCACAACGTTTATCCCCAGACAAGCAACAAGTATACGATTCAAGTAGTCATGTGTATAGGATTGTTTGTGCGTTTCATAAAGTTTAAGTGTTTGTGATTTTTGTATATGGAAACATGTTACACCCAAAAAGTGATATAAAACAAATGTGGGTCGAGTGTACTCACAGAATTGCTAAGTCTTCTTGGAAATTCCACAACGAGTTGATGAGTGGGAGAAATGGGACACCAATGCCACCTTAAATGACAACGAACATGGATGAATAATCGAATCGGAGTTGAAGATACGTGTACGTTTAGCACGGAATTTGTGTAACGACTCTAAAGTTAAATTCGTCAAAGATAAGAGTGTTATCAAAATAATACAATAAATATATATATTTTTGGCGAGAAGTATAAAAGATAAAAAAATATATATAGATGTTTGCAGTTGGATAAATATATTCCTTCGTCAATTATTATGTTTTGTCGACGAGAATAATAGATGTGTACTTATATAATTTGGCGAAAAAGTATAATCGTGGAGCATATTTAGTCGAAAGGTTTGGTGAATAAATACACCCTTGTCGGAAGGTTTAACAAGTAAATGTATATAAATATTGGTATATTTGGACGAAAAAGATTACTAGATAAATATATAGTTTGGCTAAAAGAAAATAGATAAATGTATATTTTGACGGAACGGGATAATAGATATATATGCATGCTAACGAAAAGAATAGTAGATAAGTATATATTGTTTGTCGGAAACACGTAATATAGATATATATTGCCGTTAGAGAAGTATAATTTTCGAAAAGTATATAATATATATTTATTTTGACGGAAGGAATACTGTTTATATCTTGTCATTAAATAGATATTTATTTGTCGAAAAGAATAATAATTAGATATGTTGTCGAACGGTATAATAATTAAATGGATTTTGTCGAAAGCAGAAATGTGTAAATATATATATTGCCGGAAGCATCATAAATCAATATAATATTTTGTCGAAAGATGTAACGAATAAGTATATTTCGTCGATAGATATAATAAATAAATATATATATATTAGCCGAAAATCGGGCAGAGTTTCCCCTTGTTTTTGGACGATCCCGACACACGAGTGTCGATATTATTTGTCAAAACGCAATAATTCTACCACGACGATTTTATAAGAGACGTTACGAAATATTAGATCATGAAACATACATATATATATATATTTCTATGTTCAAGTGTTACCATTTGTACAAGTTCGGGTCGCGAATACAAGATCATTAATATAAGTAAAATGAACTACGAGGCTTAGAGTTTTACCGAACTTGAATCTGACCCGTTGACCAACGGTTGACCAGGTTTGACCACAGTTGACCAGTTGACTTTCGTTGACCAAGTTTGACTTTTTGACTGAAGCTAAGCCGAGTCGCACTAAACTGAACCGAGTTAACTTGTGTCGTGAAAGCCGAGCCAACTGAAACGACAAAACAACCGTCGAGTTGAGACACGAAACTGACTAAATCGGAAGCAAAATAGAATAAGAGACTCGAACCTGAAATCGGTGTTCACCCGAACTGACCGAGTCGACCGGGTTTTACCCGACAGTTAACCGAGTTGGCTGATGACCCGCGTTGACTTGCTTTGACCAGCGTTGACTGACCCAAAATCTGACCCGCTGACTCGACATCCGAACAGGGCATGAACCCGAAACAAACCCGAAAAATGATCCAAACCAAGTTTGTTTCGCGGCTGAACCGATTACCATAACTCGCATCTTGAACATGAAATCTGACCCGAGCCTGCTGAACCCACAGCTGACCCGACAAGAGCCCAAGCCAAAAACAGAATCGGACAACTCAGCCTGAACCGAAATCGGAATCGTTGGACATCCGACCCAAAGCGACACTGATCGGAAACCCGAACTAACATCGCCTGAAACGGAGAAACCACAAAGGGATTTCAGGTTTAGAAGGATTTAAAGAAGGCAAGGATAGAGGGGATGAGTTAAAAGAGTTTTCCGGAGGTTTCGGAGATGAACAAGATGCTGGTTTGACGCCGGTGTTGCTGCCGTCGAGCCTGCTGCCGCCGCTGCTGTTAAAACACCACCGCTAAGCCACTGCCGCCGCTGCTACACCGCCGTTGCTGAGCCATTGCTGCCGCCCCTGCTGCGCCGCCATCCGATTGGTGGCGCGACACCACTGCAGAGAGGGAGAGGAGAGAGTGAGGTGGTTCGCCGGTAATTCAGAGAGGAGGGACAAGGGGGGGCTAGGGAGATGAGTGTATGTGCGGCTGAAGAGGTGAAAAGGGGGGTGTGCGGCGGGAAAGGAGAAGGGGGCAGGTTGTGAAATGTGTGAGGGTGTGGGGTTTTATTTAGTTGAAATTAGGTTTAGGGTTTAGTTAGGTTTAGGTGGTGTGTTGGGCCAAAGCTTGTTAACCCGATCTAACGTTTTTGAGTGGCCCGAACGTACCGACGAGATCCGATTTCAAGTACAAGTTTCATAAAACGTCGAATTTATTTTGTTTATTATTATTATTATTATCTAGAAAAATAATAAAAATACGAGGCGTTACACCTCACAGGATCTATACACTGAGCGAGACAAGAACTTTACCCATACCATCCTTCTAACCCTCTTTCAGGCAGTTAACGCGCTTTATATAGACCGTAAAGAGACGAATGAGTGAATCAACGAAACATGAAGAGATTATAGAATAAGATTCGCTTTCAATATAAAAAACTAGTTATTAAAGTCATTAGTACATACCCAATTAAAAAGTTAACCAAAGTTAGGAATCAAAAGTAATACATAAATAACCTGTCTTCACCAAGTGATGTAAGAGATTAGCCAAGCATGGCCTTTATTTGACAAAAACTCTTAGATCCCGAGACTACTACGCACACTCTAAGATGGATGATGAATGCATATGGTGAATGATGGTGGTATTGTGGTGGTGGAGTGGTAGTAGGTGTGAGAGAAGTGGTTTGACAAGGGATGAGTTGGAATGAAACCAAGCACCCCTATTTATAGTTGTGAACAGACCTTCACACGGCCCTGTACCTTCCTTCTTCTCTGTCTTCATTTAATTCGTATGTCAGATCAGCCTGCTACATGGCCCCGTGTGTCAACGGCACGACCCCGTGGTCATTGTACTTGCTGTACTATCCTTGATATGAAAATTTGGAAGTTAACCATGGCCCGTGCCCAAGGGGACACGGCCCAATGTCTCTTGTCTGCTTCAGTTTGTCTTCTTCTTTTCTGGAATCTTGAAGGGTCACGACCCCATGCCGACTAGACATGGCCCGTGTCAGACTTTTGATTCGTTGTTTTTGATCTTGGGGTGAAGTTCGGAGGGTTGGTATAGTGTGTTGTCTTCCCTTCTTTCGTACTTATGCTGGATTTTGTCGTTAATTTGTTTTTTTTTTTGTACATTTAAGCTCTTTTAATCCTGAAACTCAAAAGTATACAAAGAAATACACTTTTTTCAATATTAGTATTAAAAAGGGTTGGTTTTATACCGTATCTGATACAATTTATATGTTGCATTTGATGCATATCATCTACAATATTGCCGTACAAGATAAAATTATCCCACAAGATCAAAATTACCCCATAAGATCATTTGTATGGTAATTTTGATGATTACTCGACTAGTAAATAATTACGAAAATACCACCGCGTTTTTTACATTTTCATCATTTCATACGTTTTGTATGATAAGGCTCTTTGTATTTGATATTTTGCATATATAGTTAAGTTCACGTACAAAGAGCCTTATCGTACAAAACGTACGAAAGACATGAAAAAAAACGAGGTGACATTTTCGTAATTATTTGCTTGTAGGGAATTATCAAAATTACTCTAGAAATGATCTTGTAGGGTGATTATCAAAATTACTCTACAAGTGTATCAAACAAAATACAACTCAAAATTACTCTACAAAATCATTTGTGAAGTAATTTTGATACTCTACAAAATTACCCTATAGGATCAAAATTATCTAACAAGATCAAAATTATTATACAAGATCATTTGTATAGTAAATATGATACTGTACAAAATTACCATACAGGATCAAAATCACCCTATAAGAACATTTTTACAAAATTACAATACAAAAACATTTTACAAAATAGGCTTACTAGATCAAAATTACCCCACAAGATCATTTGTAGGGTAATTTTGATAATTTGTGGGGTAATTTTGATAATTACTCTACGAGTAAATAATTACGAAAATGGCAACGCGTTTTTTTACCTTTTCACTTTATTCGTATGTTTTGTATGATAAGGATATCTATATTTGATCTTTCACTTATATAATATAATAATAAACTTTAAAAATTAATACGGGCCAATCGAGCGATCTCAAACCGGTCTAGAAGTTGCTCAGCTCGGCTCGTTTACTGCGGAGCGGATTTCAAATGTTCTTCAAGCCATGATCTATTTAAACAACCTACCTAAGACCCGTCTAACGTAGTTGTATGTTGCTTGCTCGTACATGAATGCCACATCCTTGTTCGAGAGTTAAAAAACAAAAGCTCTTATGAGTATGCGAAATTTGATTCGAAAACTCGAATATTATGAAAATACTCGAATATTCAACTTACAAATTTGAAGACTTGTACAGTCTGCTATCATTTAGACCAATCAACATTTAGGTTTTTTTTCTTAATTATTTTTTAAACTTAGACCAATCACACAATTTAAGTTTTTTTAATTATTTTTTAAAGTGAACTAGTATAATGGAGCTTGTGAAATATTTTTTTGCTTTTCTATATCTTATAATTATTTTGCAATATAATTGGTATAATATGTTATTGTTTTAACTTCTTTTGGGTAGATTTGGTTTTTCGCTTATAACTTAAAAATTATCATATTTTGTAAAATTCTGAGTAAGCTATTGCGATGTATTTATTTTTATCCAGGTTTAGACATAAATTTTACATAAAACCGAGTTCTACATAGTAAGGTAAAGTCATGATGTTTACCCTTTACGTTTTAAGCAATATAATATAACGTTTTATAAGTCGCTTACCCTATTCGTTTGCTTATTTTTATCTACGTTTAGACATAACTTTTATATAAAACCGAGTTGCAAATAGTAATGTAAAGTCACAATGTTTACCCTTTCCGTTTTAAGCATATATATATATATATATAACGTTTTATAAGTCGTTTACCTTATTCGTTATTTGAATACTATAATATGACGTTCCATAAAATCTTGCATATACCATTGCGACGGGTTTACTTTTATCTAAGTTCGATAAAAAAATGTATTCGAACAAACATCAATACCGGTGTTGGATTTGGTTTTATGGTTTTCTTGACACGATGATACAAAATTCGTTGAGTTTTTTATATATAGTTACACCGTTTCACTTTTTTTGTTATTTGATTAACATAGCATTAAATTTTGAATACATCGTTACAACATGTTTATGTTTATCTACAATTCAATAAAACTTTTAATTGAATATATAAATATAGTTGATTTTTTTGTTCTTTAGTGTGACAAATCTTACCAATATTGTTTGAACTATATTGATACAAGTACCATATTCGTCTTTATGGTTAGCTCGACGTAATGATATAAAGTGATTGAAAATAATGTTGTATCAGTAATAGAGTAATTTTGGTACCATATGCTATAGTGAGTGCCAGTGACCGAACCGATGCCCCTCCCGAACAACATTGGTATCGGTACCGGTATTTGTTTCTATAGTTTTCTATCATTGTAAAACACGTGCTAATATTCTTTTGGGAGTATATCTTTTGGTGTCTTTACCGAGTGAAAGTATCATACGGATACTTTAACAAACTGAACGGATACTGACCGAAACCCCACCGCGAAACGTGATATTACAACTAGTTAAGTACATATGACTCGAAATGTTGTCCTTGATATTTCATTAAACTAAACTCTTGTAGAAATGAAATATTAACATTTGCATATTAAATACGAGTCAAAAAGATTACATAATGGAACTTTATATCCTAACGCATAAATTCTGAAAGAAGTACAAATTCGAATTAAATATTCATGAGCTATTAAATAAGGTTGAATTAAACCACATTATGTAACTTTATTAAACATAGATTCGCTAACGAATGCCTCTAAGGGACACGATGTGGTAAAACACATATCTAACAGTTACAAGGTTTAAACCGTACAAAATACATATATAGGGATACTTAGGGGGACGGGGCCCGTATTATACAAAAACCATCACGCGTGGATTACAGTGGAACATCGCCGCCGCCACTGCTCATCACGCGTGGTAGCTATCACGCGTTGAAGGTTTGTCGGGCTGTGAGGGAAATTGTTGGGTTGTGGTAAGTGGTGGGCATTTCTACTAAAATCCATCACTAGTGATGGAATAAAGTTCGATGACGTGGCTGAACGTGATTGAATGTTATGAGTGATAAAACTCCATCACTAGTGAAACACCACTACCCCACTAAGGAGTGGCAAAACCCGATCGACCAAAGACCCACAATACCTACCCAATACTCGAAGTTGACTCAGATGGGGTTAGAATCATGACAGGATCAATTATTTTTAATATCTTTCGAATTTCAAAGTAGTATGATTTATCTTTTTTTCTTGGGCTTATCTTTTTCCTAGTTTGTTAGTAGTGTTTATAATCAGCTTATTTGTTTTCGCAATTGAATATTATTTCTTTTCTCTATTGTTGAACTTCGCTTCATTCTTAGACCATTCGTATCATTAGTTCATTGTTAAAAAATAAAAATGAAGATTCGGGTAACAATACAAATATAGACATAACATTCACATTTTATTCCTTATAATCGTTAGATCCTGAAAATTTAAGAAAACTATCTAAAACATCAATACATCCCATTCCTTATCCTTATATTTATAAAGAAAAATGAATAGGGATGACAATGGGTCGGGTTCGGGTTAGACATTGGTAATCCTATACCCATACACGCTTGTAAAATCGTGACCCATACTCGTCGGGTATCGGGTATACCCATTATTTGTTAAAAGATTTACGTTGATGTTTCCAAATACAATTTTTTTAACTATTATAATTATTATATATTTTATTTATATAGCAACTATTATAAATTTAAAACGTACATTACATAATGTAAGTTTTATCATAAATTAATAATAACTTTATAATACTTATACACTTATATGTATATACTTGTATGTAAAATACTTATACATACAAAATATAAATACTATTATCAAATACATATACTTTATATGTATATAATTCACAAGATACATAATATAAATACTATTATCAAATACATATACTAAAATAAAATTTATTTTTCACATTATGAACGTACTAAAATAAATCACAAATACACAAGGGTGAATGGAAAATAAAAATAAAAATTAAAAAATCTGGGTATATAGTTCGGGTAAACGGGTATGTGGTTTTGGGTAATTGGGCCGGGTATCACCTAATCCCATACCCGCGAAAATTTTTTAAAACTAATCTCATACCCGGCCCAATACCCTGTCGGGTATCGGGTATACCCGTCCCATTTATGTCGGGTTTCGGGAATACCTATCGGGCTCGGGTATCTTTGCTGTAACACCCCAACCGATGGCGGAAACATCGGGATGAGACGAAAACGATATTGCTCATTGCTCACAACATTATTAAGTGACAATAATTAATTAAACCATATTTCATTTCATAAGGATTGTCAAATACATCAATGTAACAAAACAAAGAACAATCTAACATTTGCAAAGTCATAACAAAATTGATACGTCGACATTAAACCTAACGTCTAATTTGTGTGTATCTAGTCCTTGCACTATATTGTTTTCATAGCGTCATCTCCTTCAACCTGTAACATGTTTTAAAATAAAGTCAATGCAAAAGCAAAGGCGAGTACACAAGTTTAAGCATAGCATACGTATACGATTAAAGTTTTAACAATCCTCATGGCAACTAAATCTATACAAGAGCAATATCAAGGCATGCAATGCTAATAATCAAACCCGTAACGCAATCACGATGTTTTAACATGACCTCACGTGTTAAGCGATGGAGGTGGATGCGTGAATTCCTATAGCGCTAAGCATGTCAAACAAGGCTAAAAATAGTTAATGACTAAAGCACAGCACAACGTTTATCCCCAGACAAGCAACAAGTATACGATTCAAGTAGTCATGTGTATAGGATTGTTTGTGCGTTTCATAAAGTTTAAGTGTTTGTGATTTTTGTATATGGAAACATGTTACACCCAAAAAGTGATATAAAACAAATGTGGGTCGAGTGTACTCACAAAATTGCTAAGTCTTCTTTGGAAATTCCACGACGAGTTGATGAGTGGGAGAAAGGGACACCAATGCCACCTTAAATGACAACGAACATGGATGAATAATCGAATCGGAGTTGAAGGTACGTGTACGTTTAGCATGGGATTTGTGTAACGACTCTAAAGTTAAATTCGTCAAAAGTGCCGTAAAAGTGTTATCAAAATAATACAATAAATATATATATTTTTGGCGAAAAGAAAGTAGATAAAAGCATATTTTGACGAAACGGGATAATAGACATATATGTATTTTTTTAACGAAAAGAATAATAGATAAATATATATTGTTTGTCGGAAACACGTAATATATATATATATTGCCGTTAGAGAAGTTTAATTTTCGAAAAGTATATAATATATATTTATTTTGCCGGAAGGAATAATATGAGTATATCTTGTCGTTAAATAGATATATACTTTGACGAAAGGAATATTAAATAAATATGTTGTTGAACGGTGTAATGAATAAATGTGTTTTGTCGAAAAGCATAAAGTGAAAATATATATATATTGCCGGAAGTGTAGTATTAGATATATTTATATGTTTTGTCAAAACGTGTAATGTATACTTACATATATGTTGTCGAAAAGTCTAATAAGTAAAAATATATATCTTGTCGCTCGGTATATTTAAGTAGATATGTTTCTTCGATAAGCGTACTAAATATATATATATATTTCATGTCGAAAGATATGATTAAATAAGTATATACATTTTGTCGATAAAGTGTCATGTATAATATATTTTGTCGAATAAAGTATCGTGTATAATATATTTTGTCGAACAATATAATTAAATAAATATAATACTTTGTCAAAAATTGGGCAGAGTTTCCCCTTGTTTTTGGACGATCCCGACAATCTAGTTGTCGATTAAATGTTTTCAAAACGCAATAATAACGAAACAATTTATATAATTATGTCTACAAATTTTATAAGGTTCGGTTACGTGATTATAACACTAATTAAATACAAAACAATATAAATAATAACATAAAAATTTGCGGCGTTAAAAGTATACCGTGACGTGTTTTGATTGAGTTGACTAAAGCATTGACTGAACTTGGCCCCGAACACCGAACCGAACATCGAATCTGACTGGTTTGACTGGCGTTAACTGTTTGACCAGGTTTGACTTTCGTTGACCAAGTTGACCAGGTTTGACCGAACACCAAACGAGACCCGAAATCGAACTAAGACTTTCACTGACTCACTGCTGACCCGAACCTCTGCACCGAGACCCGAACCCGCTGAACATGAGCCGTGATCTTGACTGAACCGAGATTCGACCCGGAGCTGACCCGAGTTGACCGGCAGTTGACTGAGTTGACCGGGACGCCCAACTAAGTCGGTTGACTGTTCTTGACCGAAACCCGAGCCAAACATGAACTAAAATCCGAGCCGAGACCGAACCGAATCTGAAACAACAATCGCTGAACTTGAATCGAAATATAAACAAACAAAACCTGAACCAAGAAACCGAAACCTGAACTGAGATTGAGAGAACCGAACCGAGAGTGACTGAAACCGGAATTCCTGCTGCCGCCGCCGCTGCTGCTGGAGTGAACACCAAAGCTGACCCGGGTTCGATCCGAACCCGAATCTGAATGGAGACCCAAACCGAGACTGAAGCGTGAGCCGAAAAAGGATTTGAATTCACCGGAAAAGAATGGCAGAACTGTCGTCTTTGTCGTCGCCGCTGCCACCGCCCGTAACCATCGTCTCTTGGCCGCAACCGCCACAGAACGCCACCCACCACACTGCCGCTGCGGTGGTGGTCCTACCGCCGTCACCGAGCGCCGCCACCGATGATGGTGGTCGCTGTTCGTTTGTCCGCGCGAGAGTGGGGAGAGGGAGGAGTGAGTGGGTGTGGCTGTAAAGGTGAAAGGGGGGCAGGAAGATGAGCGTGTGAGTGTGTGTGCGGTTGCAGAGGAGAAGGGGCAGGGAGATGAGGGTGTAGTGTGTGAGGGTGGTGATTATTTATTTGAAATTAGGTTTAGGGTTTAGTTAGGTTTAGGTGGTGTGTTGGGCCAAGGCCTGTTAACCCGATCTAACGTTTTTGAGTGGCCCGAACGTACCGACGAGATCCGATTTCAAGTACAAGCTTCATAAAATGTCGAATTTATTTTGTTTATTGTTATTGTTATTATTATTATTATTATTATCATCTAGAAAAATAATAAAAATACGATGCGTTACATTTGCCATCCCTAAAACTGAATTGTTTTTTTAAAAGAAAAACTAAGAGTTAGTTAAGTTTTTCGTCCTTGTGGTTTGTCACTATTTCAGTCTATTAGTTTAAAATTTGCGAAAACAGTCCATATAATTTCACTTTCGTAACTATTACAATCCACCAACTTAACTCCATCCATTTATTCTATTAAGTTTTGATTAAATAACCAAATTGTCCCGGTGGTTTAATTAAAAAAAACGATAATCTTTGCTTTGAAATGTAATTGTTAAACCAATAGTTCTTGTATTCAGATTGTAACTGAATTCAAATTGTTTTCCTTGTAACATCAAACTATTAACAGTTAAAAGATCAAAAATTCTTTTAATTGAGCCTATCTTCTCTATATTCTCTCTCTCCAATACAACAATTCATATTTTCTTTACCTGAAATAGCTTGATAATTCCGAGTAAAGTGGTGTTTTGTCGAGGTAAAAATGTGGGTTGAAATGCTAATATGGTATGTTCTAAAACTGATTATTGAGGAAGAAGATAAAACCAAAAAGATCTTTTACATTTACCCTTTCAATATGGCACACATGGATTAGTTTTTCATCATTAATTTTCTACCCTTTAAATCTTAGAGAAGAAGGGTTGTACGGTATGAGCAAATAGATAAAACCAAGAAGATATTTTATACTCTAATGACATAAAAGAGCAAAGGTTATACTATATGCTGTAAATTTTGTAACTTACTGTTAATCAAACTTGTAAATGTAAGTATCTAAAATAAAATACGAATTTTGTAAAAAGCCATTCATTTTCATTTTACATCTAAAGCCAAAAACTAAATAACCCAACCTGAAGGGGTATGGTCCCAAAAACCTTGCGCCAATCAAGGAAACCATACCCATTAATAACTTCTAAGGAAACTGCGCGCAAACTTCTTTGCCAAAATAAGATTTATTAGAGCTTTACGCCAAGTATCCAAGAGAGGAAAGCGTCATTTAACTACCTTACGCGAGCTCGCGTAAGGTTCAAAATTAACCTTGAACACTCTCTTTAGATAAATGCTTCATTTAACTACCTTGTGCGGGCTCGCGGAAGGTTCAAAGTTAATCTTGAACATTCTTGTTTGATAATGCTTCATTTAACCACCTTGCGCGGGCTCGCGCAAGGTTCAAAGTTAATCTTGAACATTCTTGTCTGATAATGCTTCATTTAACCACCTTGCGCGGGCTCGCGCAAGGTTCAAAGTTAACTGCGGAAGGTTCAAAGTTAATCTTGAACATTCTTATCTGATAATGCTTCATTTAACTACCTTGCGCGGGCTCGCGCAAGGTTCAAAGTTAATCTTGAACACTCTTTTTAGATAAATGCTTCATTTAACTACCTTGCGCGGGCTCGCGCAAGGTTTAAAGTTAACCTTGAACATTCTTGTTTGATAATGCTTCATTTAACTACCTTGCGCGGGCTCGCGCAAGGTTTAAAGTTAACCTTGAACACTCTCTTTAGATAAAGGCTTCATTTAACTACCTTGTGCGGGCTCGCGCAAGGTTCAAAGTTAATCTTTAACATTTATGTCTGATAATGCTTCATTTAACCACCTTGCGCGCCGAGCAAGGTTCAAAGTTAATCTTGAACATTCTTGTCTGAGAATGCTTCATTTAACCACCTTGCGCGGGCTCGTGCAAGGTTTAAAGTTAACCTTGAACACTCTCTTTAAAGTTAACCTTGAACATTCTTGTTTTATAATGCTTCATTTAACTACCTTGCACGGGCTCGCGCAAGGTTCAAAGTTAACCTTGAACACTCTTGTTTGATAATGCTCCAGGCGCAAACCTTGCGCAGATATTTATATCAAAGCAAGCATCCACCAAACGTTGCGTTAAGCAGCAAGGAAAAGAAGGAAGGCCAGTTAACTAACTTGCGCTTCTTGCGCAAGGAAACAGTAAATCCTGAAACTTTCCCTTAGTAAAATCCTTAACTTGGTGCAGAAGCAAAGGGAATCTTTCTGTTGTAACAGAATGTACACGTGGCGAATAATAGATGGATAACAACTGTGAAACCTTCTAGAAGCCATTAACACCCAATCGTGCAAGCATCTTTTCGGTTATAACCAATTGCCACATGGCAGCATCTGGACGGCTGAGGAAGATCACGGTGATGGCATGCTCACATTTATAAGATGTAGTGATCTCATGCTGACCCGTGGCGCCTCCCTAACCGCTGATGAGCTCACGATAACTGTGCACAACAGATTGCCAACAAACGTTAACGGAATAACAAAAGATTCCATTAAAGTTAACCATCTCTCTTTTTTGGCGCCAAACATCGGTTATAAATAAGTAACTTGGAGTTCAAGGAAAGGTATTCACTCTCAACTACTCTCTCACTTACAATACTTACTTCCGACTACCTGTACTTATTCTCACGCCGGAGGGTGGTCACAGAGAGAACCCCCTTCTCCCCGTGGCGAGCTAACGGTGTTCTGTTTTGCAGGATCAGTCGGAATATTGTTCTATTCATCATCCATCATGAAACCAAGCGGAGGGTTAACCCTTTTATGCAGAGCCCATTCCATAGATCTACTCTGACTCCGGTCTAGTTGATCTAGGGTTTCTTCACAACCCAAATCCGAGTAACCTGAATATAACCAATCCAAACTTTAAATGAGTCAGTTATCGGATCACTCCTTTCCAGCTAAAAAAGCCAAAAACCTGAACAACTCGATCCGAAAAACCCGAACCCCGAAAGAAACCCGAATAACACCCCTATGGGTTGGGGATGGGATGTTGAGGTGTCTTGTATGTTTTTTTTAATTTTCCCTGAAATTTCATAATGGGGATTGAGACGTGGAATAGGACGTGATTATGTAAATGCTCTTAATCAGTTAGCCCAAATTAATTAATCTATACTGTATTATAATGCATGAGTGAGAGGCATTTTAAGATACTTAAAAGTTAAGAACTTTTATTGGTTAATGCATAAGGTACAACTCCAAAATAAGGGTAAATTAGTCCTTCAAACACTAATTACACTCTAACCCCATTTCTTAATTACACTTTACTTCCATTATATTTAACCAAATTTTATACATTTTATCCCCCTTATAAAAAAACTAACTACCCACATTCTTTAAGCAACCATAACTTTTACGTACGTTAATATATATATTTTTTTAAAATTACACCATATAAACAAACATTTTACTTTCTTTAATTTGAGTATATTATTGCTATCATTGTTTTAATTAAAAGAATTAATATATTACGTGATTAATAATATTTATGGTGAGCAGTAATTGAAGCGTTAACCAAAACCGAAATGAAAACAGAAGAAATCGAACCGAAATCGAACCGGAAACTAAATTAACTAAAAACCTATTAAACGAGAAATCGAATTAAACAAAAACTAGTTATCGGTTTTTTGTACCCTCGTTTAACCAAAATTAACTTAACCAAACCGAAACAATTCATATTTTATATATTTCTACCTTTTATACCTTAGTGCATGTATTTCATATCTTATACCTCCATTTCATACATTTATACTCCCATTTCATTTGTTTATGCATCTATTTCATGTAATTCTTCCTCAATTTCATTTATTTATAAACAGAAGTTTTAACCCAAGTTTGTGTTTGGCAATTAACTGAAAAATAATTGAACCGAACAAAAAACCGCCAGTCTAACTAAATAAACCAAACTGATTAACTAAAACATATTGGTTAATAAAATAAACTAACTGATTACTTTGGTTTCAGGATCAGTTAAGAAATCGAATCAAACGAACGATGCACATTCTTACAGTGTCTGTGTTTCCCGTCGCATCACGCACACACCCTTAGTGTCTATTAATAATTATTAACAAACTATAATTAACAAACTATAAATTAGCAAATTTGTGTGCATAAAGGTGTGTACCTCATGCTTTGGGAGGTTTTCAAATTTTTTTGATGTTTCACTTTTAATCCAAAACTATTTGTTTTTCTACTTATAACACCAAAAGTTTCCATCTCTTGCAATTTAACCTCACAACTTTTGTAATTTTAATTTGGCCCCCACACTTTTCATATTTCGCAGATTTTTCATTTTAAATTTTGCGAGTTAACACGAGCGTGTGTGAGTGGTTCAATGTTTTAACATTTCGTTTTACGCTTCATACTAGATTTTGCGAGCTAACACGACTAATGTACGTGTGTGGTTCAACGTTTTTATGTCGTCTATCTTTTCCCCGTTTGACAGGTTCGTTACAACGCGTGGGGTCCTAAATCGACTTAATTATTATATTCTATGTTTTACGTTACAGTCTAATTTCTTCGTATTAACATACCGTAACTTCCATATTTGTTGTCGCTGGTAATGATATAACATTGATGCCATTGGCAAGGTTTTACACTCGCCGCGTTGCCGTGGCTGATAAATCTAGTTAATATTAATAATAAAATAAGACAACTTGTTTGGGTTAAAGTTAAAATATTTGTCCTTGGGGTTTGAAACCGCCACTAGTATTTAGTCCATTTCTAGGTTCCACTTTTGAAGCGTTTGTAGACACAAATGGAGGCGGCGACGCTCAATTCACCGCAGTTTACCACCGTTCACCGTCCGCTAGCTTCACGAACGTCGCCACGAAAGTTATACAGCAACAACCTTACCTTCAAATCTCCGACGAAGTTCTCCGTCCGTGCCTCCGCCGTTGGAGGCGCCGATTCAGGTCATCTAACTATTTCAATTTCAGCACTAATTTGTTAATTGTTAATTATGCATGTATCAAATTCCAATCGTGCGTTAACGGATGTTAATTGTTGTTTATTGCAATTGTAATTTGCAGCTGTAACTCTGCTTGATTATGGTGCTGGTAATGTTCGGAGTATTAGAAATGCAATTCGGTATCTAGGGCTCGATATTAAAGATGTAAGTTGTTAGTCACTGTGTATTGCATGCAGTTGTATTTCTGATTAGTATGAGCCATATGTGATGATGTGAAGCTTACATTTTTTTCATTGCTAAACAATGGTGGTATGACATAAGTTTATTCATTTTGGAGTAAAATATATTAGGATTCGGTATGATATTAGATTATTCATCTTGGCTTCCTTTCACGCCCCGCTTGCGTTGTGCGCATATAAGTATATGTGTGTGTGCGCGCTCGGGGGGAAAAGTGAAATTACATTAATTTTAACGTTATTATACGAATTTCGCGAAAATAACGTTAAAAACGGGGGTCGGTTAATCATGCATCATGTGGTGGCGTTGATAGCCGAAAGACATGGGGATACATGCACTAATCGGCCTTTCCCGGTTGCTGAGTGTCATGCGCCTTATGTCCAAGGCTTGATGCAAAGCTACTATTGAGCCGGGGGTCTTTACTGGAAGCAACCTCTCTATTCCTAGGGGGTAGAGGTAAGGCTGTCTCTACTCTTACCCTCCTCAGACCTTACCTTAGCTTTGCTATTGGTGGGATTTATTGAGTATGATGATGATTTTGGCTTCCTTTATCCAGGTTCAAACACCAGAGGACATTTTAAATGCTAAACGCCTTATATTTCCTGGGGTTGGAGCATTTGCTGCAATGATGGATGTGCTAAACCGAAATGGGTAATTTTCAAATTTAGGATGCTGTATTTTTGTGCTTTGCAGTTAATGTGGTAAAATATCGGATATCGGTCAAGGACCGATATTGAGATATAGGTTATCTCGGTGAGATACTGGTATATTTTAATATAATCACATATATATATATATATATATATTACATATTTAACACTAATATATTACATAAAATATTGTTTTATAATCGGATACAAATATTGTTATATTGGTCTCAAATATCGTCGATATCATATCGGTACCGATATTTGACACCGATGTTTACCAGGGGACCGATATATCGCCAGTATTAACTGCATGGTTTTTATTTCCACTATACATTTGCAATCGATGCATATTGTACATTTTTTATTATTTTTTCATTTTGATTGTTTTAGGATGGCTGAAGCACTTCACACATACATAGAGAAAGATCGCCCATTTTTAGGCATTTGTCTTGGTCTGCATCTACTCTTTGAATCAAATGAAGAAAACGGTCCTGGTGGGTATATAATATTTTTAAGTATAGTTACGGATATATAGTTGGTCTGTTTCTTAACGGATTTCAATTTTTTTTTCTTGTCATATGAACTGTTTTCATTCATGCAAATGGAACATGATATTGATATACTGTTGTTTCGTCTATTATTTCAACTGAATTGATAAAATATGATTTCAGTGAAAGGTCTTGGTGTGATTCCTGGGGTGGTTGGACGTTTTGATTCCTCTAACGGTTGCAGAGTGCCTCATATTGGTTGGAATTCATTGAAAGTTAGAAAAGATTCAGTTATTTTAGATGATGTTGCAAATTCCCATGTATATTTTGTTCATTCTTACCGTGCTGTCCCGGTATGTTCGTTTTTTTAATCTTCTAAATCTTCGTTTTTTTTATGGATTGACTTAATAGTTGACCTTGGTTTCATTAATATGTACAGTCAGAAGAAAATGAAGAGTGGATTTCATCCACTTGCAATTATGGGATTGATTTCATATCGTCTATTAGAAGGGGAAATGTACACGCGGTTCAATTTCACCCGGAGAAAAGTGGAGGCAAGTTTTATATTTATTATCTTTTACTTGTTAGAAGTACTTCAACTTAAACCATCTTGAAAATATTCAGATGTTGGTCTTTCAATACTGCGGAAGTTCTTGTTACCAAATGCTTCCACAACTAAGGTAGCCTTTAAGCCTTTTAATTTCTAATTTTTACATAATTCTATATGCCTTCTATTTATTTTTAACAACATACTACCGTATTGTGAAGACAGAAGCCGTTGGAAGGGAAGGCTACAAAGCTCGCAAAGAGGGTGAGATTCACTAGAATTCTGGAATCGCATATCTCATGATTTTTTTCACATTAGATATTTAATTTGTAATTAAGAATATGCTTTAATTAAATTATGGTACTAACTGAAATCAACTAATTGCAGGTAATTGCTTGCCTTGATGTGAGAACGAATGATAATGGTGATCTTGTTGTTACTAAAGGAGACCAGTATGACGTGAGAGAACAGACCAAAGATAATGAGGTATAATAAACGTTTTGTTATTTTTTGAATATATTTTGTTAGCTCTTTAATTCAGAAATAAAAACAATTATTAATAGTGTTGATCTTAAATAGGTGAGGAACCTGGGTAAACCAGTTGAACTTGCCGGACAGTATTACATAGATGGAGCTGATGAGGTACTTTCTTTCACATTTTATTTTTAAATTATGTGTCGGTTCTAATAAATAACTATTAATTGCAGGTTAGCTTTTTAAATATCACAGGGTTTCGTGATTTCCCCCTGGGTGATTTGCCAATGTTGCAGGTATGTTCACTTGTTTAATCCACTATTAACGATTACCAAAAAATAATATTACAATAATAATATAAGTTTTTGGAGGCTGTATACATTATATATAGAGTTTGGTAGACCGGTTCCCCATTTAGTTGAGTCTTTTAATGTGAAATGTATATGTTGAAGTTGCCACATATAATTTCAACTAATGGCTTTTTATGCTTTGATATTTTTTTTGTTTTGATAGATCTTGAGGTACACGTCAGAGAATGTTTTTGTACCACTAACAGTTGGTGGTGGTATTCGAGATTTCACCGATGCAAATGGCAGGTAATCATTTTGCCGCATTTTTGTGTATTTGCGAGATACTTAAACGCCTTATATACTTTTACTTCTTATAGGTACTATTCTAGTTTGGAAGTAGCTTCAGAATATTTCAGATCTGGTGCAGATAAGATTTCTATTGGAAGTGATGCTGTTTATGCTGCCGAAGAATACCTAAAAACAGGAGTAAGAACTGTTTTATATCGTGTTTATTACACCAAAATGCAACTTACTTTCACCTTTTTGCCATCGTGTGTAAAAAATGTTATTTTCCCTTGCATGTGACATACTATCAGTTTTTACAGTTTTACGTAAGCAACCTTCTATAAAAGGCTACGTATATACAATGATAGAAAATTATAAGTATGCTGCAAAACAATGGAAAAAAAGAGTTTATTTCATACAATGACAACATGATGAAAATAAGTTTGCATTTTAGTGTAACAAATCCATTTCCATTCTAAAATTTAAATATCGGTTTCGCTTTTTTTGTATTATTTTTTACAGATAAAAACTGGAAAGAGCAGCTTAGAACAAATATCCAGAGTCTATGGGAATCAGGTTATTGTTTTCCCTTTTTCTCTTTTATGCATTTCTTACATTCACAAAAATATAAAATCTTTACGATACATTTATAAGAGAACACATATTCAATATAATTTTGCAGGCAGTGGTAGTAAGCATTGACCCTCGTAGACAATATTTTACCAGTCCTTATGAGGTCGGATTCAAATCCGTTAAAGTAAGAAACTTAGGTAAGTCAATTTATGTTATATTTCCAGTTTTATGATATTACCAGCCTTTCAGCTTTAATAAATACACACCCAACTTACAAATTGTTGATATCAGGACCAAATGGTGAAGAATATGCATGGTATCAGTGCACAGTAAGTTTACCTTCATTCACTTTTGACACGTTTGTTTTTGGAATTTTGTCATAAAATAACAATTTACTTTTAATAGTGTTTCATTTAGTCTTGTACTTTTTTTGTGCCATTTTAGGCACCAAAGTTCGTAAAACTGTTACTTTTTAGTCATTCAGTTACTTTGTAACTTCTTAAATCAGTTTTCTTGCTGACTTGGCGGTCGACATGGCAGTTATCATGTACATTTTTTACTGAAACACTGCTGACATGGCAGTCAAATTAAATATATATTTTATTTCATCAATTTTTTTTATTTTTTATTTTAGAAAAATACACTTGAACTGTCAAGTCATTAAGAACCGGTTTAACTAGAAAAAGAACATTGCTATTTTATGAAGGAAAAAATCTTTGTTTCTTGTGTTATTTGAGAAAAAAAAATATTTATTTAAATAGGTGAATGGTGGACGAGAGGGTCGACCAATTGGTGCTTATGAGCTGGCAAAGGCTGTCGAAGAATTGGGAGCTGGGGAGATACTGCTGAACTGTATCGACTGTGATGGTAAAATATAATTTTATATTATCAATCGTATGATTAAAAGAAAATATAGTCACATATTAATTTGTTTTTTTATGTTTTAGGTCAAGGACAGGGATTTGATATCGATTTGATAAAGCTAATTTCTGATGCTGTGAGCATTCCTGTAATTGCGAGTAGTGGTGCTGGAAAAGCAGAACATTTTTCGGAAGTTTTTTCAGAAACAAATGCTTCTGCAGCTCTTGCTGCTGGCATTTTTCATAGGAAGGAGGTATTTTATAATCATATCACATATTTATTAATTTAAACGATTGTTAAGTATACAAAATGCAAAATGATAATTAGTAATCACAATATATTAGAAATAAATGTTTTATTGCTAATGCTATACAAAGTATTAACTAGTCATTTTTTTGTTGGTTTTGCAGGTACCTATTCAGTCTGTAAAAGACTATCTATTAAAGAAAGGAATTGAAGTAAGGATATAGCTTCCAACCTATCCGGCAATAAAATGAAGGCAATGTTTCGAATTCATTTTTTTTAAAACTTTAATCGTAACTGTGATCCTGTATCCTGTATCAGATTTTCCTTCTGGAACCAAAACTTTAACTTGATTTCAGTAAGTTATGGTACCGAATTCAAACCTTCTATTGAGTTCTTGAGCAAATAAGTTTGACTTGTGTGGTGTACTTGTATTTCAGTTCCTGTTTATGCATTACTATGCAACAGGTTCAAAGTACAAACCAATGGATACGATTTAAGAAGCTCTTGATCGGATCCGTTAAAAAAAGGTTTTGATGGAACACATGGGTTAATCAACCCCGTGATTCTACTCCATCGATCAAGTCACTCATTTGATTTTACACAATGGGAATTTTAGGGTTATAGAGCATACCTTGTATGACAGAACATTATCTTGTGGTGATAGTTAGGGTGAAATGAGCTGAACTAAGCTTGAGTTTGTCTCGTCTTGAGCTTTATATCTACAACTTTGATCGCATGAAACTTTTCAAGCTTGAGCTTGGGTTGGGATTGACTCGTTAGTTATTATTACCTGTTTATGTATATACCCATATAGTTATTTGTGTGTATATAAATTGCTATTGTATATACATAAAAGAATATATATATTATTTAGGTATCTTATCATAATTTTTTTTATATAATAATACTTATTATGTTATATAGGTTTTATTTTTTTAGATTGGAGTTATATTTACATAAGTAATAGATTCATCTAGACTTGCTAGTTGCTATCATAGTCAAACTCAGTCCATGTTGGACTCACTTATTAAACGATCTTTACTTCAGGCTAGAGCTTGTTTAAACTCACAGGTTGAAGCTTTTAGTGAGTCGATCTTGAGTGGATCACAAGCCAAGTACTCAAGCGATTTGCCTTGTGTACACCCCAACTGGTAGTCGTCCCCTTTGACTCACAATCAGGATCTTTCCTGCACAAACAATGAGAACAACTTTTTGTGCCCGTTTGCTTTCCATGCACATCCCTTTTTCTGATGCTCCTGAACTTCTCTATTTGTGATCCTTCAACTACATGTCATCTTGGTTCTTACCTCAGCTGGCATTCTTGACGCAGTTCCATTATCTTCTTGATTTAGTGAAGGATGTTCTCGTGATACTAGTCGTTTCAGACGATGTTGATAAATCTAGAGACTCGTCAGCCCCTTTGATTCGCATACTTTTTTGTTTAATTGCATCTTAGGTCCCCAACAGTTTCATTTTCTTTCCTTTTTATGTAGTGAATCTTGATGGGATATCTAGCACACCACCTTTGTAGTCTGAAATAATGGAAAAAAACATGATTCCTTGATGTTCTGAATATGAATGGACCTGGTCAATTCTTAAGTGAACAAATGACACCATATGGACATGAATGATTGCTTCATCTCTGTGGCACTACATGCTTAAGGGGTCATTTCAGTCTCCAGAAGTTGACACATTCAACCTTTGTGGGAACTTGATGTCTGAAAATTTTGTATTGAACTTGGAGACTGATACTGTGGCTGAGGTGCAGTATGGCCGAGTGAGTTCATCCTCCGAGTCAGCTCCCAAGCCTATATGTGCATGGTGCTGGGGCTGGACCGTCTTCGCCGAGATCTCGAATTTCTGACTGAAGCGTCAAAGTCAAAATATCGTTCTTTGCACTCCGCATGTGTCATGCAGGGGCGAGGAGTGTGGGGTTGAGATAAGTACATTGGTATAAAGGTTGTGTGGATAGCTTGATACCAATATTGAGTATAATTGACACTGGAGGTTAGGGGCGAAACAAGGCTTTGTGGTACGAGTCACATTTGCACCACGGGTATGCGTGTGGCACCCCTGGGACTGTATATACTTGATTCGAGTATACGTCTGTTTTGGGATAGTTCAGTATGTCTGTTTTGGGATAGTTTGCAAACTCGCATGCATGTAGGAACTATATATACTTGATTCGAGTTCGATCTATGAGCATTAATATGATTTAAAATTATAGTTCATGAATATGCATCAGGTTTTGTTCAGAAGAGACTGATAATAATGCCAGCTAAATTTTATAAGTAGTTGCTAATGAAACTGCATGCATGTTAACACAATAAGTTATTACAAACACTAGATAATTTCCATTACAACATCTGCATGCACAAGACACCTGAACACCTCACGGCAACTCTCTGATCCCCGCCGGCCCACTCATATCTCCGCCACCGCTACCAAACCCGACGCGGCCACCAAGTCCTCCACCAATTCCTGCATTACCCAACCCAGTGTTACCCGTCCCAATCCCGCCACCCATTCCGATGCTCCGCCCCATCCCACCATCACCAAACCCTTGATCTCCGCCAACGCCGCCACTACCACCCACACCACCACTTCCAAACCCCTGACCTCCCATCACCCCACCACCTCCGTACCACCACCACCACCAAATCCTTGACCAAGCCCACCTGCTCCTCCACCACCATCACCCCCCGCTCCACCAAGTCCACCAAGACCAGTACCAGTACCGATGTTTCCACCAATGCCACCAGATATTCCGGTATTCATTCCCGGAATTGCTCCTCCAAGAAGGCCACCGCTACCCATGTTGGCTCCTGCTCCGACACCGAAGCTTCCGGATAAAGCACTTGCTTCCTCCGGAAGCTCTCGGGCGGAGATAACGGATACAAGAGTAGTGGTGATGAGAAAATAGAGAAATTTAGATGACATGTTTGTTAGTAATGACTCTGGGAAAGAGGTGAGATGGTTTTATAGAGGGTTTTGATATTGCATGCATGAACATTAAATGTTGGTTTATGTAAAGACGTCGTTGTCACTATATTTAATTTACACTGTTCACCAAAATAGTAACAGTTCAGTAAATAAAATATTTATTGTAACAAATCAAAATTGAACTTCAAATCAGCGTAGACCACCCCACCCGTAGTGGGTTTTTTTTTGGCGTTTTCCCCTGAAAAAACAACGCCCAATGACCGATCCGAGGGTCTTTTTTCAAAAAGAAGTTGATGAGCGTGCTTTTTTTAACACCTTTGTTCTATTGTAGCAATGACTGTTGCAACGTCCAAAAGTAACGGCTAGTTTTTTTTATTTAACTTATATATATATACACACACACTATGGTAACCTTACACCCATTTTATACAAACTAAAACCAAAAACCTACAGATACAACCTCAAACTACAAAGCATTTCTATAAAAATGGATTCCCTCACTTCCTCGTCGTCCGTTGCAAATTTTTATTACAAAGAGTTTTTAGCAGATGAGGGTGACTCGACCGATGAGGAGGTCGAGCAAAAGGCGGTACGAGTGCGTGCGAACTCGCGGCGCGGTATATGAAGCATTGTAGCCGGCATCAACGTGAAATTTTACGAAGATAATATATTGAACGAGACCGATGTGTGGCAAACAATCGGTTGTTGAAAGATTACTTCGATGAAGCGCCTACTTACCCAAACCCAAAAGTTTTAGGCGTCGTTTCCGGATGAGTAAACGTTTATTTTTACGAATAGCTGAAGACTTGGAAAACAACTTAGATTAGTTTTAAACAAAAACCGGATGCGAGAGGGACACTTGGATTCACCGGTATTCAAGTGTACTTCAGAGCTACGAGTCCTTGCGTATGGAAACACGACCGACATTAACGACGAGTATTAAAATGGTCGAGAAAACAGCACGAGATAACTTGGAGCATTTTTGTCAAGGTACATTACTATACTATAAATATTACATGCATTTATATTATTTTTAATTAGCTTATAGTTATATATGTTTGTTAAAGGTATCATAATAAATTTGTACGGTGCGTGTTATCTGAGAAAGCCCACATGGTACGACCTTAACCAAATTTATGAGGTCCCTTCTAATCTCCATGGTTTACCGGGCATGATCGGGAGCTTTGATTGTTGTCATTGGCGGTGGTATAATTGTCCGAGCGCATGGCGAGGTCAACACACACGAGGTGACCAAGACGGACCATCTGTTATTCTTCAGGCGGTTGCCTCACAGGACCTTTGGGTTTGGTTGGCTTACTTTAGTGTGGTAGGGTCATGCAATGATATAAACGTTTTCGAACAATCTCCGTTGGTAGAGGACTATATTTCAGGTAGAGCTGCAAAACATCTTTTTATGCAAACGGAAACTACTACCCACACAGTTACTATTTGTGCGATGGAATTTATTCTAGGTATTCGATTGTCGTGAAGACGTTTAGGGAGCTATACGATGAAAAAAGAGCTAATTTTAAAAAAGTTCAAGAGTCTTCGCGGAAGGATATTGAGAGATGCTTTGGGGTTCTTCAACAACCCCATATTTGAGAAATCCTTGTCGTACATGGACCAAAGAAAAAATGAGAGATGCTACGTATGCTTGTATAATCATGCATAATATGATATTGTAAGACGAAGGAAAAGCAATATGCTAAAACTATGTGCCGGAAGCTGTTCAGGAATATCACCAAGCAACAATGGAAGACAGAGAAAAGAATGCACATGAAATGCGGTCTGAAGCCGCACATACTGCGTTAACGGTTGATTTGATTCACCACGCACGGTTTCGGTATATTCCAAATGAGGGTGAAGAAGAAACGGATGACGAGGAAGACGAAGATGACGAGAATGGCGTAAGCGAAGACGAAAATTAAGACGAGTAGTATTATGTGTTTGTGTTTTATTATTTATGTGATTTTTTATTTAATTAATGAAATATTATTACTTTTAGTTTGAAAAAAAATAATTGGGTAATGATTGGTTAGGGCATTATGCCACTACACCCCTTTTAGAATAATGTTCACATACTGAATGGACCAACATATGACGCAAAACTCCCATTATTATTTTACCATCTCA
The DNA here is from genome assembly GCA_947069175.1 of Scalesia atractyloides. NCBI lineage: Eukaryota > Viridiplantae > Streptophyta > Magnoliopsida > Asterales > Asteraceae > Scalesia > Scalesia atractyloides. The sequence goes on from CAMTDV010000029.1 coordinate 4,311,138, forward strand.
TACACATGGGCTTACACATGAAGAAGTAGTGTATTGTAATAGTTATAAATATAAATAAATAAATAATTATGTAAGTTATTAGATGTATAGGGCTTAAATTGCACATGATCGAACTACTTAGACATGAGATTTGAAAGGTTGATTCAGTTCGAGTTTATATGAGTATGAGTCACGCTCAAGCCTAAGTGAGCTCGAGCCAATATCCAACATTCATCGAATTAGCTTATTTTTTAAACGAGTTTGTGCTCGAATTTTACACACCAAACTTGACTAGGTGCGCAAGATCCATAAGATTATTAATTATATTATATTAATATAATACTTAAAGCATCTCCAATACAACCTCATATCCAGTAAAATAATAAGAGGTTTATTGAAAATAATAATATTAATGCCCCAGTAAAATTTTTTTAAACATATTTAGTTTATTAGTTATTTATAATCTTAAAAACAGAAAGAAAATGACGAAATAATCATTGGTATGTAATATACTCAGCGATTTAAAAAAAATAATAAAAAAGATCCATTGGTCATTCTCTTTTGATCAGGCGTTTTCAAGTCCACGCCAAGACCTTTAGGGGTGGTGTTCACATGATAATGAGGCGTTTTTTGCCCATTCACGTCAAAATCACATAGCACTACAGGTGGTCTAAGAGGCATATTTGTTACCTATAACTAAGTTCATACATTTTAAATATTTAATACATTTGAAATAGGACCAACATGAATCGAACTATTATAACTTATGAGATAAAATAAATGCAATCTTTACTAAACGGAAACAGAAGGTTAAATGCCATGAGCCATGTGGTGACAAATTTATGGTACAAAATCTTTTGCATGGCAGTTTTGATTTTACTTCTTCCATAAACAACAGTCTGTGTGTTCATGAATGGTGTGCTTGTGAGGCTACATAAATGAGCCTAAAAACATTTAAGTTAAGGAGCATATATATTCAAATTATATATTCGGGTATAATAGTGTTATGAGTTATATTTGATGATAGTAATATCTAATTCATCGCAATGGCGGTTATTATGTATTGATGAGTTATACTAGGGGTATATAATAGGTAATGTTAGGGTAAAATTTACCTAAATAATCCAAAGATAGAGAGTTTAAAAGATAACTCGTGAGTTACACTCGCGCTCTGCGGCGGGGCGACCCAATTTTTAATGTAAACGTAGACGTAATAGTAAAAATAACGTTAATGGCATGAATTCGTTTTATATTGGTTCAGTTCATTAAGATACAGACACTTATCGAAAGAGAAACAAAAAAAAGCCATGATACGACCCAAAAAAAATACGAAGATGTGTTTACATCGATCGAAACAATAAAAACGAATATTAATTTGGGTACTGATGTTGTTTGGTTAGTATTAGATCGTTCGTTTTGTTACATAAGAAAAAGGAAAACCAAAAAATAAAAAAGAAAATGGAAAGATGAAAAAAAATTCCAAAAGACAAAAAAATCACTATATCTAAAAAGTTCATAAATTATATATATAATAATGGATCATGGCTTCAACAGCACAAAGAGGTAACAAGCTTGTCATGGGGCCTCAATCAAGGGCATTCATAATGGATCCTCTATATGTATGTAAGTGTAACCTCTATATTTGTAAAAAATGGTTATTAATTGTTGTGAGTGAAGGAGAGAAAAAAGCAGAAAAAGTTACTGTTCATTAAGAAATTTGGAGCAGATATTGTTCACCTCTATAATATTTTAATATTTTTGAAAGTGGTTATGAGTGGAGAATGATAAAAATATTAAAAAGATATTTAGTTGAAAAGGAGAGAAAAAAATAGTGTTTTTTTTTAATATAGTTATAGAGATAGAGTAAGAGATTTGATTATGAATCTTCTAAATGTAGATGTGGAAAATGGGTATGGTAGCCCCCTTTATTGTTACGGTTTCAACATGTAAAGATGTTACGTGAAGCTTGTCATGAGGCCTCTGCTGTTAATGATTTATGCATGTAAAGATGTGTTATCTGAAGGTTTTGATGCAAAAAGTTCAGATTCAAGGCAAGTTCTCGCTAATCTATAGTTTGCAACTACTTGATGCATAACTGAAAAATGTTGCTACGATGGTTTGCCATCTTTAGCAAGCGAAAATGAAAGTCGGTAAGCGAAACTAAAGTTGGGTAAGCGAAAACTAAAGTTGTGTATGCTATGTCGTTGGAATATAGCTGTTGAAACTTAAACTTAATATTTTTAAGAGTTAAATGCCTGGTTGGTCCCTGTGGTTTGCAAATATTGCAGACTTGGTCCTAGTTGGTTTAATAATTACACACTTGATCCCGTAGTTGTAATTTTTGCACTCGTATAATCCTTATCACTAACATCTGTTAAGTTTTCCAGTTAAGTCCATAATAAATTACCAAAATACCCCTACTTAATAACAAAACCCACCAAATTATAGAAGTTTTCACATGTCTCCCTCTTCTCAGACAAGCAACACAACCACTGAACACCCATCACCACCATCTCCCCTCTGCCACTTCTCACCTCCACCCCGAACACCCACCACCACCATCTCACTTCCGCCACTTCTCACCTCCACGCCCGAACACCAAAACCCCACCAACACCGAAACCCACCACCAACGAACACCTCCACCACCGGCAGCCATCACCACCGGAAACCACCACACCAGCCTCGTCTCCCCTGCTACTTCACACCGCCACAACCACAACGCAACTAGCATCGCCCTCCACCAGAGGACGTCACCGGAAAAACGGATCTGTGAGCTCCGATGAGAAACACCACTACCATCAAGATTCACGATTCACCACCATTCGCCTGCCTCGAAGAAAACCAAATGTCCGATCTACTGTCATATCTAATTTCATTCGCATGTGAGTCGTGACCCACTTCTACGCCTTTCAGATCGATTATGGATATCTGAATATTCATTCGCATGTGAGTCTGTGACCACAACTTCTACCGCCTTTTTCAAGATCGATTTATGGCAAACGGTTGTTTGATTCTGCCACTTGATTACCGTCACCCCCACTTCACAACCGCATCATCACTCCCTACCCCGCCGCCACCACTATCAACCACCCATCCCTAAATCAACAACCACCATCATCCTCCACAATCACCCCACCGTCACCACATCACCCCGTCAGACCAAAACTCTCTCTCACTAAAAACCACCACCACCGTCACCTTCACTCCACCGCCACCACCATCACTCCCCACCACCACCGCCGCCCTCCCCTTCTATCACCAATGCTCTGCCTCCTAAATCCTTACCCGCCTCCACCATCAACCACCCATTCCTAAATCAAAAACCACCATCAACCACCCAACCCTAAATCAACAACCACCGTCATCCTCCACAACCACCCCACCGTCACCACATCACCCCGCAGGACCAAAACGCAACCACCTCACCCTGTTGCCTTCACCGCCTCCACCCTCCACCGGTGATGAACAATATAGTGGTAGATCCGATAGTTGTGATGATATATGAACAATTGAATGATGTTAGGAGGAACAAACCTAGGAAGAAGGAGTTGAATCGGTGCTCCGAATACCCGAAAAAGAGTCGGTTTTACCGGACTCCGGTGTCGGTATGGTGAGTTGTTTTGCTTCGAGCATCATCCATCCATATTCTTATCTTTAACAGTGCACCACTTCTTTAATTTGTTTTGGGGTATGGTAGGGTGGAGGTGGTATGACGGTGGTGGAGTTGTGATTCGCAGAAAAGAAAGAAGATTCAAAATAGAAAAGAAGGTGGGGGTAAGAAGGTGGATAGGTGAGAAAAGATGGGGCCCACATGTTTTTTTTAAACAATTTAATGTTTTGATTATGAGAAAAGATTGGAGATTAAAGGTGAATTTTATAAAACCACAGGGAATATCTGTGCATTTTACTCTATGAAGGGCATTTAGGTAATTTCACAGTGACTCAACTAAAAAACTAACTCCATTCTCGTCAAGGACTATCCGACAACGAATTTGTCAAAGTTGAAAATTATAGCTGTAATTTTGAAAATGTAGAGACTAAAAGTGAAATTATAGTTTGTAGCTAACAAATTGGCGTATAACTTGATGTGAAGGAGAAAGATGGTGTAGTAACAATTTAAAATATGTGTAATTTCCTTCTAAAAATAAGTGTAAAATGTAATGTGTAATTTCCTCTAAAATAGTGTAAAGTTAAGGGGCAACCATCAATTTTTTTCAATAGGCCCCCAAGTGTCCCGAATTTTCTTTGAAGTGCATTTAAAGCATGTGTTTCTTCAAAAACCCCAAACCAAGGAAACGACTATTTTTCTAAAGCCCCAATATGCTTTTTCAAGCCCAAATCAAATAAAAGAGACCACACATGGAGCAACTTAATTTATCTTCTTATGACTTGATTCAATTTATTTTTAATTGCTCTTTCACTTGCTCAAAATTGAACTTGTTTATTTAGTCACAATAATATGATATTGGTGCATTAAATCATCAATTCAATTTGATGAATTCAATTTAGCCACCTCATTTGTGCATTTTGTATCCCCTTTGAAACTCAAATCCTCTATTCCATATTTGTTCAGGCATTTCTTGCTATTGGTTTATTTCTTTTATCTTTATTTGTTAAGGTTGTACTTCTTGAATTGGTGAATTTGCATCTTCTAGTCGTGACTTTCGAGGTTAAACTCTTTGACAACCTAAACTTATGTGTTGTAAAAATATTTATTATTGTTGTTTGGTTATCTATACTATTACTTAATACGGGGAGTTAGAATTTTTTTTTGCTATGTTTTGATAGTAAGTATTGTCCTGACCGGACTTGTCCTATTACAACATTACCCAATTTACCCACCCCAGACAAAAAATCCTAGATACAAAAAATATAAAGAATAAAAGTATGGATCTTGACTGTTGTTTGATTTAGATACATGTTTATTCTAAACCGGCCGAACCAGCCGATTTCAGAAGATTTAAGCACTTCGGTCAGATTAAATGGTTTGTGAACATTCCTAGGTACTAATGATTTCATATGATATTATTTAGAGTAATTTTTACAATGCTAAATTACTTAATCTGGACGTGCCAGCATAAATCTATGGTAAGCATAGTTATATTAGGTTGATAATATAATAAAGTATAACATCAATGTCAAGAGTGTAGAAACATCATATTTGATGTATAGAAATTATTAGAATTCATAGATGATGGGTATGGGAAATAATTTAAAAATTGGGTGTGGGTTTCTTGATGAATTGATCAAATTTTGACTAAAAAGGATGATTTTTGATAGAAAGAATTGAGCAAAGTTGCAAAATGGTGGGTTTTTATGATACGTAATGTCAATTTGGTTTGTTAATTGATTAGTTATATTGGCAATGGTTGGTTTAAAATTATCATTTAAACCTAATAAAATGTGGTTAGGGTGTTAAGGGAGAAATGGAACATGATCTAATTGAAGTAACAAGTCAAGGGGTCTAAACTCAATTCTTGAGGTTTGGATGTTGATTAACAGGCGCAAATAGTTCAATAAGGATACATATGGTTTGGTTAGCGGTAAGAGTTGTCATGTAGATCATCTAATGAAGTAATTGAGTTATATGTATTTTTGTATAACTTTTTAGGAAGTCAAAGGTAATCGAAGATAACTTACAAGGGGATGTTCTAGGCTTCGAAACGAATTCATGCACTTCCCTAAACTCTAAATTGTTGTATGTATGATTGATTATACAAGGACTTGCATAATGAGGTTTATTTAATTATGCTATCATTTCGCTATTTTATGAATCATATGATGCATGGCTTGAATATTGGTCAAATATGCTTTGATATGTTTTAAGTGATAGAAACATGTGTTTATATAAGACATGTTAGATTTATAACCATGGGTAAGATATGATGGATTAATAACCAAAGAGTACTATTTGTGAAAAAGGGGACCAAACATGTGTTAACTTTGATGTTTTTTTTTTAATTTATACCCAACTTTATTTTGAACGTTTAATATTATTTTGGTATTCCATTATGTTTGTAATTAATGTAAATGTTTGTAAAACACTTATGCATGTGTTTGATAATGAAAAACTTAGTATCATTTAGCGGTGAATGTTACTCTATCCTTACTCACGTCTAACTTACACCAAATTAAACATAATCACTCCTAAATTACTAGCAAAATTTATATATTTTTCATTCTTTTTTGTTAAAACTAATAATTCGAATATTAAAAATTTATTTTTTTATTCTTCATTATGATATTTATCGAGGAATTAGCATCGATTAATCAATTCAATTTTATATTATTTTATTTCAAATATAAGTTGGATTTTCTCTCACAAAACCGCCATTGTCCCCACCAATTTCCCTCGTCACAATTTGGTGACGAGTTCTTGCCATCGCTAATAGTCAATTTCGTAATAGTGACTGTAGAGATGATTATTTGTAGATTTTGAATTCGTGGTTATTAAATCTTTGTTGTATAATAATCTTTTATGAAAAAAAAGTTGGTTGATCTTGCTTCAGTCATTTTATCATCTTGTATTTGTTTGTTGTTGTTGAAGCTACTTTGTGCTTAGTCACTAAATTTTAATCTTAGAACAAAATTTGTCAATGGGCATACATGTTACTCCTCGGTCGGATCGTTCCTAATTTAACGGTGGGCTTCATGTTTTGCACTTGAGCTAGTTGCTTCTGTAACGTGTCTTATTGTATAGTAAGCTTTTTTTTTTATTTTACTTTATAAGATGTTTAATTTAAAGAACCTTAACTTTTATCGATTGACCAATATTACTCTCAACTTTTGATTTGTACCACCCTATTCCTAATTTTCAACTTATTTTCCTTTAGCACTCTCAAAGTAACTGAACTCTAACATAGTTAGCTGATGTCAGATATCACGTTATCAAAAAAATGTCATGTTAGCTGCCACATCATAAAAATGGCACTTCAGTTGCCACATTATTGAAATTGCCATGCCATCTGCCATGTCAGATGTTACGTCAGCAAAAAATGTCATGTCGGCTGTCATGCCACCAAACAAAGTGCTACACCAGAAGAAAAAAACTAAATGAGTTAGGGTTCAGTTAGTTTCGAGTGAGGAAAATCAATTGAAAGTTGGGAGTGGTGTGGTACAAATCAAAGTTGTGAATGATATCGGTTAATTTGTGAAAGTTGAGGTTATTTAAACTCTAACCCCTTACAACAGCGACATAAACCTAACTGGCAGATCGGGCGTGAATATTCTGACGATGATTCGGTGCGGCAAGGTGTAGGATTATTACGAGTAGTCTGAGTGTCATTGGTGGATGAGAGGATCAGGAATTTAGATTTGGATTAAGATTGACGGTTCCGATTAAGCCTCAAGTGGTGATTAAGTATGTGATGATGATGATTAGGAAGATGATTAGTGATATGATTGATTTAGTGATCATTTTTGTTGGTGGAATTTGAATGTTTTGCTTGTTTGTGTATATACATATTTGGTCAAAAAAGTTGTGAGGATTTGACGGTGACTGAGATTAGAAATGGAATCAGAAAGTTGACTTATCCTATAAACACAATAGATCGATTAAACTGAGAAAATAAATTTGGTTAGTTGTAAAGGATTGCACACGTAATAAAATAATGTAAAGGCTGTTTTCAATAAGTTTTAAAGATTAAGGGTAAACCTGTAAGTTTGAGCAACATAAAAGACATTTTGTGGATTTTTTTTAAAATTAGTTAAAGGACTTGGAGTAATTAAACCAGTTATCATATAATTTAACTTTGAGCGATATTTACCATATAATATCTTACTTTTATCATCATCAAATAGAAATGAATAGTTCTATAACTTATTTTAAAAAAAAATTCATAACACTGAATTCAGCACGATCATTTGTTATCATCTAAATAAACATACTAATACCTTTTTTTATTAAATTTTATAGAAGTAAACGTTGTATTTAATTTAATCCTATCTATAAACTAGTTTAAAGGCAGACCCCACTTTGACATTTTATGCATAATTTAATTAAAGTCATATGGACCAAAATTAATATAAAAAGAAGCCCCCATCTCCAACTCATAAATTATAAGCTAGAAATATAGAATATGTAACCTATCTCTTTAAAATAATATTACCTTTTTCCATAAAATTACATTTTTAGGAGAATCATCTATTTTTATTCCGCAAACAAGAATGAGCATCACCGAGAATTTTTTCTTGGTTACAAAACAACTACATAAATGAGCATCACTGACAAACTTTTACCGAAGATGACATAAATCAGACATTCAATAGATGTTGCTTTTAAACCTCTATCTAGCAACTGACCTCACAAAATCAAAGTTTTGAGTTTCGGTGAAGGTATTACCTTAAAACGGAAAGTTAAAAGAATTGATGTTGCTTGTGTATGACTCATCTAATTAAGGCCTCATATGATGAATAGAAGTGCATACACGTTGAGTAGTCTGTGAAGTTAAAACCAACTTGCTGTAGCTCAAACCGAACCAATATTAATTAAACAAGCTTTAGTTGAAGCATCTATAGAAGCTTATTTAAAAAATGAGTTCGAACCCAAGCTTCATTTATAGAGCTTGATTAGGTTTACGGGCCTAAATAAGCTAAATAGAACTTTTATTTTTATATTAAATACAAAGAGTCAATCGTGCCTAGTATAATCCCACCCATAGCCAAGCTATTGGTAGGGTATGAGGAGGGTGAGATATAGACAAGCCTTATCTCTATCTTGGGAGATAGAGAGACTGCTTCTAGGAAGACAATCAGCTCAAAATTCATGTCCAGACCAAAGAGTCAAATAAAACATGTATAGACATGTAACCAAATAAAAGTAATGAAGATATTCTTACTAAGCTACCAAACACGAGAAATGATGAAAACATATATATAATAGGATCAGATAACACATGAACTAGATACACATGCAAGCTATAGTATTCACAAGCCACTGAAACAGACAAACAAGCTACGGTCCTAAATCGATAAACTAATACAAAACTGTAACATCCTCTTAAAAGTCCTTAACCTCAAACCTACGTCTCTAAGAACTCATGTCCTCAACCATGTCCTCGGAAAGGTGCACTTCTAGCAAATCCTGCCTAATCCACTCCTCCCAAGTCAATTTCGATCTGCCTCTACTCCTCTTCCCCTCAACATTAAGAGTTTCCACGGTTCTGTCTGTGGCCATCACTAGCCTCCTCCTAACATGTCCAAACCATCTCATCCCCCTATCTTATTCGATATACCAGCTACCCCTAATAGTTCCTGAAAACCTCATTTCTTATCTTGTCCAGCCTGATTTGTCTACACATCCACCTTAACATCCTGATTTCATCTACCTCCAGCTTACGCGCATGTGGTCTTCTTGATGGCCCAAAAATTTGTTCCAAATAGCATAGCAGGTATAGAATCTTCCACTTTACTTTAGCTGGAAACCTCTTGTCGCACAAGACCCCTTGTGGCTACTCTCCACCCACACCATCCAACCTGAACACGGTGGCCATGTCGTTATCTATCTCCTCATCCCTTTGGAGAAACGATCTAAATACTTGAACTTAGTTGTCTGGGGAAATACTTGGCCCTCAATAGTAATCTAAGTGTCTCCGTCTAGGCTTGCGCCACTGAAATCACAGTAAAGATACTCAGTCTTAGACGACTAATCCTTAAACATTCACCCTCTAAAGTTGCCTGCTACTCCTCTAACCTGGCATTCAGACTTTGTTTACTTTCCACAACTAACACAATATCATCCGTAAAAAGTAGGCACCACGGACCCGTCTCTTGGATGGACTTTGACGACTAAGACAATATCATCGACTTTGACAAATTTACATATATCTATTGTTATATAAAATAAAAATTATGATAATGGTATACTAAATCAAAGATAATTATATATATATATAATCAAATTAATAAACAATAAGTGAGCCAAACCCAACGCACTCAAGCTTGAAGTTGGTAAACAAAACTTGAAACGGCTCTATATATCTCTCTTAAGTTAAATGAGCTCGGGTTTAACCCCTTCATGGGACAGTTGATCTACATTCTACACATGATCACACTCTTGCACTTTATTTTGTAATCATTGTAATAATATGAAGAGTATAAATTTGTTCTAGGGTTACGTAACTGTATATGTATGGCCTACTCCAGTTGTCCGGGTGGGTGAAGTCTTGATATACTCGTGGATTTTGTCAAAGAGACAGTTAGGGGAATGCAAGAACACCATTTATTTTCCTCACATTTTCATACCTTTGCATTTATTATTATATAACTCTGAATTTTCATTGGCTGTTAACTTGTACTGTATAGTATTTGTTGCATGCATGTCCATGAGCCCATTCCCTATATAAACATACATACAAGCATTCACCTTCTCATCAACACCATCTAATTCATCAACATGGCTTCTTCTCCTAAAGTCTTTCTTCTTCTTGTTCTTGGTGTTCTTGTTTGTGCTTCCGCTGCCCGGAAATTGACTTCGGAACAGTCTTTTCGTGACCAAAAGACGTTCTATAATGGTGGCCTTGGAGGCGGAGGTGGCGGTGGATTTGGTGGTGGTGGTGGATTAGGCGGTGGTGCCGGTGCTGGTGGAGGATTAGGAGGTGGTTCTGGATTGGGAGGTGGAGGAGGGTTTGGTGGAGGTGGTGGTGCTGGTGGAGGTGGTGGATCAGGGTTTGGAGGAGGAGCTGGTAGTGGTTTCGGTGGTGGGGCCGGGCTTGGCGGAGGAGCGGGTGGCGGTGGAGGGTTTGGTGGTGGTGGTGGTGCTGGAGGTGGACTTGGTGGTGGGTCTGGTGCAGGATTTGGTGGTGGTTCAGGTGGAGGTTTTGGTGGTGGATTGCCTTGAGTGCATGCATAACTACAATGTGCATTGCATGGTAGTGAGTTGATTGCTACTGAAATATTTTATATATGTATTGTTTACGTTGTAATGTAATGTAACACAAGAATGTTGTTTTTATTATAATTATTTATGATTAGTATGTATACAAATTAAATGGGTTTTATATTGAAAAACAATATATAAATGTATTCAAGCTACATGGTGACTAGACATGATGACTCAATCATTACAAGGGAAAATCAACAAATTAACCATATGATAAACGATGTTATTGACTTTTAACTTTTGACAGAATCACATCTTTTCTTTTGCGTCTTGACGCATCAGATATATCTTCTTACGCCAGCTGTCAAACTCAGTGATTCTGCATCAGCCCATGCAAAAGATGTCTTATTAACGCATAAAGGCACCATGTATCGTTTGTACCCTGATCGACGTTACATTTACTATATACACTATTTGAAAAAGAAAAACTAGAAAAAATAAAAATCAATGATGTTTTGATAGTTTTATTAGTTAACAAGCTAACTTCATGATTTTCCTATACTATCTTATAAACATAGAAAGTATGATGAAAAGGAAAGTTGAGGTGGATAGGCACGTGCTAGAGTGTGTGAATTCCAAAAGATAACCTAAACCCCAAAAACATTATCCACACATGACTAGTCCAAAGGCATATACATTGTGAGGATTAAACAGAAATTTGAAAAATGAGGTCCATCCACCACCACCACCACCACCACCACTATCCACCCTCTCAAAATGGTCCTCTAGACATGCACCACTACCGGCCGGAGTTTTACGACACTTTCCTAACCATGTGAGGACTAAACCCATGGCTGTCACCTCTTCTCATCTGGTGGTTCTTGCCGCCAGTTCACCCGCCGCAGCCGGAGATTTATCAGTCTTGATTCCCACAAGGTTTCCTCAATACCTCTTTTAGTTATAACTTTCTTGGCATGTGCATTTATGTGTATTCATGTATAGGTTATCTAAGTATCAAACATAAGTTATAAACGGGCTGGGTCAGGTCGGGTCGACTCTATGATTAAAGTAACAATAAATTCTACGATTAAAGTAACAATAAATTGTACCTATAAATAAAATGATTTTAAAGGCTTTATGTAATAAAAATAGACTTCGTTCGATGTTTATCTTTTCTTTTTTAAGTTGAATTATTTGAAGAATTCTTACAAATGTACTTCATTGACAGTGTCGCGTTCATCTTTCTTTACTGGGTAGCCAACTTCGTCGTTCCAGGAATTATCATGAAGGATCTCCAAGCAGACGACGCAAATAAAGATCAAAACGCTAACGATCAAAACCCTAATTGATTCACACAACTCCCAAGTTTTCATTCATGTAACGGTCTTTTAACAGTAATTTACAGTTGGTTTCTTTTGGATATGAAAAAAAACAAAATTAAATTAGCTCATTATTTCAAGATAAATTTACAATTAAATGCAGATGTAATAAAAATAATTATACATCTATCCAATCATTTTGAATTGAACTAACTGGTTTCTCAGCTGGAGATGCATTTCCGGCTTTGGGAGGTTTCTTTGAAAATAATGAAGTTAAGGATTGGCGCAACGGGTTTTCTTCAACGCTTTTGGGGTCTTTTGGTGGTGTTTTCCCGTGGCTCTTATCCTTGTTACCAAACACAAGGCTTAGCCTTCTAAACCGACCTTTTTGTTCACCTATCGTAGCCGTATCGTCATGCTTTGTGAGCCTAATGAACTCGTCGGGGTTCAATACCATCATCACCACATTATCGTATACCTAGCGCCACAAGATAAATGAAAATAAACTATGTAGTTAATATCGTAATATATCACCTATATATTAGTTATCTGTCCCCGGTGAGATATTGGTGCGAAATATCGGTCAGAATATCGGTACCGATATTATCGCAATATTGACCCGATTTTCTCGATATCAATACCTTTCTTCTTAGTTCTAGCTTCGTCTTTCTTCTTATTATTGCTATTAGTGTTTTAAGTCTTAATCAGTTCCTACTTGCTACAATTGTTGCTGTTTTGCAAGCTAAAAAGGTTAATTTGTTAATGGTAGGAGAGTATACTGAATTGTGTGTGTGTGTGTGAATTCTGCATGATATTAAAATTACCGATATCTCAAATATCGGTCCTTGACCGATATCCGATTTTTTACCGCATTAATTGCTTAGAAAATAAATAACAAACACGCACACATTCATACACATATAAGATATTTAGATACCTGACATATGTCATCAACTTTTTCAAACCAATTTTTTCCTTGACAAGTCGCGACGATGTAGTCTTTGCATTCGAGAAACAGCTTGTACAGATACTCGTTAGTTGAGGTTTTTGTCTCTGCAACCGCGCATCCTGAACACAGCTGAAAATAAAAATAATTTACGTTATTCAACACTATTGTGATAGTATAATTCATGAAAAGGGTGAAATGATAGATGCAGTACAAGAGAAATATATAGTTGCTCGAAGAAATCAGAAGGCGCGAAATCCTCTAAGCCAAGCAAAATGTGTTCTCTACATATATAAATAATCATAGACCTTTTATCAGATAGAGGACATAAAATATAATCAAGATTGTTTGCAACAAACGATAAAAATGTCTCGCTTACACAGACAAATCTTCGTCGTATAGCGGAGACTGTTTGACAGCGGGTACCGGTTTTGCGGTTTCCCAAATCTCTCTCCATAAATTTCCTAAACACCAACACAGAAACAAGATATTAAAAAACAATATTTGCACCTCGGTTGGTTCGATGAAACTGGAATGGAATGAACAAGATAATATAATAACGAAGTAACGGAATGGATGCATGTGTGTATCAGTGCATATATATGGTTGTGCAATAGAAGTGGAATGTGTTTTCATATGTTTTCATATATATTTCTTAGATTTAATGTATATATCTAGGGTAGGTTCATTAGAAAACTATTAAAAACTTGATCATTAGAAAACCATTAAAAACTTGAAAACCGAGAAAACTACTACCAACCAAACAATTTTTTTATTTTTTACTTTTCATTTCTTTTAATTATAAGGTTAGTATTGTAAACACAAATATAAAAATTAAACAACATATGTAGATTGATGGACTACATATATGTAGCTTGAGAAGGTACACATCACGAGCTACATATATGTAGCTCGTCGATCTGCATATATTTTTTATAGATTCTTTTTAATCTCCAGGCATAATAGTACTTAGAAAGGTACACATAATATATGTAGCTTGTTGATCTGCATATAAAAGAATTAAAAAGAAAAAACAAAAAATCTTGTTTAAAAGTGGTATTCTCAAAGTTTTCTAGTATCTTTTAAGTTCTATAATGATCCCTTTCCTACATATTCATATATATATGCATACATATATTGGGATGTTTTCAATACAAAACAAATTTTAAGTAGAAAACTGCAATAAGCACTTGTACGTAGTGCTCAACAGATGTAGTGGAAGAGCCGATCATGCGGTTACTTAACCAACTTATGCATCACATATAAAGCAGTATGGTTCTCTACTTAAAATTGGTTATGTATTGAATTTTAATCTCTACTTAATATATAAAGTTACTAAACTTTTATTTCCTGATTAAACTTAATAATAGCTCATTAAGACCTCAGTCAAGATTACTTAACAAAGTTGTTGCTTGTATCTAAATATATATACCTTCTTTCTGCATACGCATACTTAGGCGTCCTCTAGAAGACTCGTTATCACCATCAAAAGAACCTTCGCTAACGTCATCTGTTGTGGGCTCCATCCAATCAGGTGGCGAATGCCATCTAACGAAATCTTCCAATATGCACCCAGGATTCGCAGCCTAAAACACATAGAGCGAAAACACTATAGAGTTAGCTAGAGTATTAATAATATATTTTTTAATTTATAGATTACACAACAGCACTTTATAGCCTTTAACTCACCTTGAAAGCCTGCATGTCTGAAAGAAGTTGAGAACACCCAGCTCCAACACTGACAACATAAAAAAACAATTTATTTAAAATGACATTAAATAAAATTCATTGATACCTTTAAAAGTGGGTACTTTTACTTTATTTATAAAAAAAAGTATATATAATTTAAAGGTGCATAGACATAATAGTAAAGAAGTTAAGAAACTACCATATCGATCTTGCAAAATATAAATATAAAGTTTTAAAAGTTTTAATTAACTGACCTCCCTGTACGTAATATAAATTCCTCTGTCTCCTTAACAAGATCTTCTGTGAGCAAAGGCTCTTCCTGTAAACTCACAAATGAAGATACTTTTACTTTATATATTACACACGCACACGCACACACACAGATGTATACATATATAAATAAAATTAAAAAGCTTCTTGAAAATACCAAATTAAATAAATTTAAGTAATAATCAAACCTGCATAACAGGGGCATACATGGGTTCACCAGTTTCCAACATTGTTAAGTTCTCACATTGTGTAGCAGCTCCTAATCTAAGCACAAGCTCTCCGGAGCTAACTCTAGCATACATTAGAGCGGTTTCTCCATTTGAAGGTGCCATGTCATCATTAGTATTGGCTTGTTTTAAGACGGAATCTAGTGATTCTGTTACGATTGCACGGCGGTTTTTCCTTGAAATACAGCAGTTGATAACTTGCAATTGTTGATACAACAAACAGCAATTTAAATCTGGAGTTTCATCAGCAGGGATCCCGGGAATATGTTGCCCTTCAGACCATAGTCTCCTTATCTGCACACAAAAAGTTCAGAAAATATTAAGATTCAATTAAATATAAGTATTGAGTAATATTTCCAGAAAAATAATAAGTGACACGAAATGAAGAAAATAACATACTTCAGCTAGCAGCTAATTCGAATAAAGCCATCACCGAACTATGAATGTGTTAGTATTGGAAGCATTTTATCTCCAACACATCGAATAGCAAAA
The DNA here is from genome assembly GCA_947069175.1 of Scalesia atractyloides. Taxonomy (NCBI): domain Eukaryota; kingdom Viridiplantae; phylum Streptophyta; class Magnoliopsida; order Asterales; family Asteraceae; genus Scalesia; species Scalesia atractyloides. The sequence continues at coordinate 4,326,881 of CAMTDV010000029.1, forward strand.
TAAATAGCTAAAAAAACCGGGCAGTTGCCCGCAGACCCGCACTCTATTTTTAATGCATACAACCGTTTAAGTCATTTATTCAAAAATTTTGATGCATTGCAACAATATATTTTGTAATCATAAATTCCGAAAATCGACCTAGTCCAGTTCACCACGTGCGAATAGATGACATGTTTCACACCGAACCAGTTTTTGACCCGTTACCCCTAACCAGCTCATGTCGCCAACTCTCAAGTAATACAATGGAACACGCTTTCCTTGAAGGGTTATAGAATGACATACAAAGATGCAGGAAACAGAACACAGAACACGCAGAAAAATAACAAAAGGCTAAAATGTGTCCCAAGCTATGTCTCTCAAAGGTCACACGGGTTGAAAGTCACCAAAGTTTATTTTTAATGCATACAACCTCCTAAATTCGCTTTACTCAAAGAATTAGATTACAACGGTAACGACATTGTCTTAGTAATCATAATCAACATATTTTATTATTTCTAAAACATCTTACAGAAATGAACAAAAGAAGTGATCAAGGGTCAACCGAACCCGATCCAGTCCAATTTTGACTCGTTATCAACCGTCCCAATCTTGCCACCTCTAAGTACAACAAAGTAATAATTAAACATGCTATCAAAAGGGATTTACAAAATGGCATACAAATATGAAAGAAATGTATAATAATAGTGGTAATATAATACAAGAATGAAATAGGTACAGTACATGTACCAAAAATACCGGTACCGAATCTGAACAAAATTAGGTACCGAATACCGTACCAAATATTATGGAACGGTATGAGTATCGCTACCGGTATTTCGATCCGGTACCCACTTTGGTACCACTTTGTTTTTTAAACCATTTGAGCACTCGTACAGGTACTCAAAATCAATACGGGTACCGGTATGGGTACGGGTATTTGGGAAAAAATCTCATCCCTAATATAATATTATATAACATGTAAACAGGCTAGATTCTAAATGTGTTTTTTTCTATGGTTTTTTATCAGGTCTAACTATAATAATATTATAAAATTAGAGCAGCTCACTTACTTCAGCAACAACCCTACACCAAAACGATGCCATTCTCCGTATAGTTTTCAAACATCCAATGGCTTCTGCAAGCTCTACAATAAAGCTGCCAGGTGGAGCACCATGAAGGTCTTTTATTAAAGATGCAATTGTCGTATTTATCTCAAATTTACGGTTAGTTTTCCTTCCAGAAAAATGCCCTTCTGCAAATATCTTGCAAAAATATTGAGAAAATAATCAAAGAAAAATTGGCAAATATATTTCTTTCACAGAAACAAAGAATCTACCTGCACCAAGAAGTGAGTTTATAAGAGAAACGACTTTTTCATCAGCGGTAAATTCTGTATCGTTCTTATCTTCTTTATCCCTAAGTACTAGTGATTTCACTGTAGAGAAGTTTAAACCAGCTTTCTCTCTCACGGGTGATGTGTCTCTTGATGACATTAATAGATCTTTCATTGACTTGACCATTCTCGTAGTCCTGTAGTTGACCAAAAACAAACTTTTCTCATATCTCTGATACTTGAAACAGTCTCGTATAGACATCAAAGATGTGATATATGCTATTGTTCATTTCACTTTTTTTATAATAGGAAGATACGAGAAAAATAAAAATAAATTGACTTGCAAGCTCATGTACACAAAGTGACAAAACTCACAAAAATCAGGTGAAAGATTAATAAAATCAATGAACGATAAACTTACTCAACACCGATCGCCAATTGCCTAAGCACAGCTGCTGACGGTATGATATCGATATTTGAATCATCTGAGCCCGATAAACCAACTTCTGGTTCCTATAAGATATGACCATCAATTTCAGTTTTACGATGACGAAAACAATACAATACTTTGATTATTCCAAGAAGCAATCTCAATGTCCATATGCTTAAAACCAGTCACTAGTCAAGAAAATTTGGCAAGCGTATATTTTACATGGTAAAATGAGCAAGATCCACACAACTCCATCTACAGCTTTCATTAAATTTGGTTCATTTTTGTAACTTGATCTACAACGAAGTTACATATACATTCCTCGCGTTGCCCATTGCACATACTAAGGTAGTGTTCATTTCACATAATGGAATGAAATCTGGATGGAATTGGAAATTAGATTCCATTTCTTATGCTGTCTGTTTCAACAAAAGAAGGAATTGAAATTGAACAATAACATAAGGAACGAAATCTACATTCCAATTCCATCCAGATTTCATTTCATTCTGCGATACGAACACACCCAAATTCCAAATCAAATTTCAATTCCTACGCAAATTCCAATTCCGTTACATTCCACAAAACGAACGCTACCTAAAGTTTTTTCTAAGAGCTGTTTTAGTAGTTCATAACCGATCAGTGAGACTGCTTCACAATCCAAAACTAGTTACTAAAAAAAGTAACAAACAAACAATCCACTTATAGCAAGTCAGGCCTCGAAACTCGAAAGGGTAACATGAGGGCGAAACAAGTTACTATAAATAGATTAACACAACACTAACATACAACTACACAATTGCCCCCAACAAAATATTAATAAAACTAAAGATTTTAAGCAAGATCTTTTTATCACCTTCGACATCGGACTTCTATTCGGTAACAAAACATTGTCATCAAACATTGTAAAAGACATTGTTGCATCATCACTTTTATCAGCTTCTTGAACCCCCTTTTTCCCAAACCTCATGTTTTTAAACCTCTCCTGCCAATCGTGTTTCGTCTTGATCGGCTCCGGCCTCCACCTCGCATTCTTTTCCTATCAACAAAAACCCAAAAACCCAACATCAAATCTTCACTCTAAACATCCCATTAGTCAACGCTATCGATTCCAAATTCCAATTCAATTAACCTTTTCTAGAATGGTCAAACTAACATCATGATCTAACTTCAAATAACAAAAACAAAACAAACCCACCTTCGTAACGATCACAGTCTGTTGGGGAATCATTGTTCTCATCTTCAAAATTGAAAACAATAATGGGTCAAGATCCAGATAATAAAGTGAAAGATACAAACATTGAAAGATATATGATTGAATAGATGAAATTAAAAGATAGGTAACCTAGATCGGGGGAAGAATCGGATTTTTTATGTCAGTGAAGACTTTTTCGGCTTTAGCGGCGGCGGAATGGAAGGCGGTTTTTGCTTTAGAGACGAATCCAGTTGAAGACGCCGCCATTTTCTGCAAAAATTGGGGTTACGAAAATGAGGGCATGTTTGGAGGGAAAGCGTGCGGTGTGGGTTGGTATGTGTGTTTCGCCCAAATTGATTGAATTGATGGAAGAAGAAGTTGAAATTGGGAAGAAAAGGAAAAAAAAAAAAAAAAAAGAGGCAAAGAGTGACTAGTGTATGAGTAGATGTTGTGTGTGGATTTGGGAAACTGTGGGGAGGAGTGCGCCTCTCGTATTTGATTTGGATATTTTATCAGGTTGGGTTATTTGGTTTTCGAGTTTAGATATCGAAATTCATCATGCTGCTAAAAAAATATCATCAAAATCAAACATCATTAGACAATATGAGGTGATAATGTTCAAAAGTCGTAAAACTTAATGTTTAAATTATCAAAGACTCCAAACCAAAACCCATCCATAAGAAAAAGACGATGTTCGGGTTTTTTGGGTTTCATATTTCAATTTTTCGAGTCGGGTTTTTGGCTGGGAGTTCGGGTTTTCCGGGTATTCTCTAACTTTGGTAAAAATGGACAGCCTTACCCATTATTCTTATCATTTATCACTCCCAGCCCACACACATCACAACAATAACAAATAAAATACAACTACATAACCAGGTTATTACCAATTAATTTGACCTTACAACTCCATTTATCAAAATCTTTCAAAGAAACTTGACTTGTTTACATCATCCATAAAACAATCTTTCATTTCATCAACTACTTTCTCAATTTATCTTTCATATCGTTTCATCAAAAACCTTTCCATTACAATAAACTTTATAAACTGAAAACATTCATTAAAATTCAATTGATTTCATAAAACTCTTTCCACATCCCACGTCACCTAGCATGTCCCACAACTACATTACACAAGGTCACAAGCACATGGTCATTGCCAATACCAATGGCAATCTGTGCTCATGGGAACAAGGTCCCGTGTATTCTAGTTCATGAGTGCCTGAGATATGATGGTCATTATCTCCATTTTAGGTATAGATGTAGTTAACATTTGGCAGCCCCTTTTTCGATAGCCCAAAATTTCCCAATCCCAAGGATCACTTTTCGTACCTACGACGAACCCCAAGCTATGACTATCATCTATATGAGTTAGTCACATAAACTTTATCATACAATTCCACTCGTCCACATAGGCTCATTTGCATAATTATATTGGTTGAACAAATTCAGCAACCTAATCACATATATTTGCCGACGTGAGCTTTGCTAGGATAAACCTATTTACACAACTACATTTACACCACCTAGCTTGTACACACCTATCAATATCAGTTAACATCTAGGTACATAATCATGTAAGTATTATGTAACCACACACAATCTCATGGTCAGGTAACCATATCATGTCTAGTAGCTCATGCATACTGCACCCAGCCCATCAAACTTTAGACAATGCTCCATCTACATGACATGACACTATCTCATATGATGCACATAATCACAACGTATCAATTAAGTTGTAACTACCGGTACATTTACATATGAATCATAACATTAACCATCTTGGTCCCATGACCCTTTTCACGTTTCTTAGTCTTGTAACCCTTCTCGTATTCATAGGTCTCATAACCGTTTTTCACATACATCACTAGTACTCACACATGTCATACTTGTTATCTAGTATCCAGAATTACATTCATTTTATTAACACATGCATGAGATCATAGATATTTCTTAAGGGTATGTAAAGGGCGGTTTGAGTCGGTTTTGGACCCTAACCAAACCAAAAAATTAGGTGTTTGTAAAATTTGTTGATAGTGGTGTAGTACTCCTTTTATAAAGTGTTTGTTGATAGTGGGGTTACGGGAATTAAAGAAACATACTCCTGAAGCTATACAACAACCCACCCCATATGACTCCTTGGTCGGCTATTAAAGCTTCACATCAACCCTAATCTCCCTTTAACTCTACATAACCGAAAAATTGGTGAATGAGGAAACGAATAAGGCACTTTCCATGCTTATGATGAAAGCCTTATCTAACCTCCAAGGTAGGCAATAAGACCTCCATTGAGCACCCTTTCTAATCCATTTGTAAACCTAGTAACCATTTAGTCAAATAGTAACCCACATCATCATCCACAAATTTATTTTGATTAAATTAATCCAATAACACACTTAAACTTACTTATTGATTTACCAATTAAATAACTAAGTCCATTAAATTGCATAAATTGTAACGTATCTAAAACAAGATGTTACACAAGTAAGCTTATGAAATAGAGATTGGTGTAATGAAACAAGGTATAATAAGATTGATACATAACATCAACAAAAGATGACGTATTATCATATGACATTTATAATGCTAGTTTATGATAACATTAACAACACTCAAGCTTATGGACTTAAGTTTATTTGTTTATTTAAGGCTTCCTATTTTTGTGTTGTTAAGATAAATTTATAAAAAAGATGTCATTTTATTCAAATGATAGATTACACAAAACATTTCCATATAACAGAAAGATTAAGTTATGTTTTTTTTTATTCAAAAAATAGGAAATGATAGACAACACAAAACATTTTCATATAAATGAAATATTAGTTATGGTTTTTTTTTTTTATCTTGGACAATTAGGAAAATCAAGGGAGATCTTCAACCAAAACAAATGAAAGGACAAGAACAATTATGTCGTTTGATGATTCAGAACAAATGACTTTTTCAAAGGTTTATCATTTAACTCGGTTGTAAAACTTAAATCTTGATGATAAACATTATGCATTTGTGGTATTATTATTAAATAAACATAAGAAAGGGACTTCATATTTGTTTATATATACGATATACAAGTTGACTTTGGTTTTTTATGTAAGGAAACATGTGTCGTTATCTAACTTTTTTGTTTTTTTTTCAAAAAGTTCTTTTCTTTACGAAAGTATAAAAGACAAATGGAATTCGCAATTTTTATTGTCCATGTTTTGCTTAGTTTAGAGGAGAAGGATCATTTATAAAAAGTAATGCAAGAATGAAAAAAAAAAAGCTTATAATGGTAAAGTAATAGATAGTTTTTAATTTTTTTTATCAAATATTTTTCTCTTATTAATTATGTAAAATACTTTATCTTATACATTTTAAAATTTATCCTACACATATCAAAATTGATTGTAAATATATACTGCATATATCAAAATTTATCTTACATATTATGCTACACATATTAATATTTATCTTATACATTATCTTATACTATCAAAAAATATCTTTCACTGTAAATTAGATTGTCTTGAACTAGTATTTTACTTATTTATTTAAAATATATTAATCCCCCCATCTCTCTTTCTCTCCTACCCACCACTACCATCAGATATATAATAACTATCTCTTATCTATAGGGTGTGGTCACGACCCTCATGGCCTCCATGACCCTCTACGTCAGCTCTATGTTACTCACCTCTAATCTACCATCCAAAACCACTACCCTAATGGTGTGGTCATGACCCAAACCACTATCTCTTTATTTATTTTAATTTATTTTTGTCTAAAGAAAAAAAAATGAAATCTTGGAAAATGGAAAAGAGGACTATGATTGCCATGGTTTAATCCATGCGAACCATGGTGGATCAAACAAGGGGGTTGGAAGTAGTCTTCCGACCATGTTCCTACGTGGCGAATTATGTCTACCATAACTGCACATCCTTCAACCTTATCATTTTTTTTAAAATAAAACCCAAAAATATTTCAACAAGAATCACATCTGACTAGATGAAGTATAAAACAATAACATTCACTAGCAATGTGGAATCAGAAGCAAGAATCTACGGTCCAAATTCTTTTATAATACAAAATTGTTTCATTTTACAACTCCCTCATTCATAGAAAATCCCATATTTGACTTAAGGTGCAACACATGATCAAGGACCCTTACAAACAATTCATAGAAAATCCCATATTTGACTTAAGGTGCAACACATGATCAAGGACCCTTACAAACAATTCGATTCAGAATCATCACCCATTTCTCTCTCTCTCTCTCTTAGCCACCACAAACCATCACCATAACCCCACCACCTCTTCTTAGATTCGGAAACCACCGTCAAAAAGTTCAATTCAGCAAAACCTGTTAAACAAACCACCACTAGCAAACCCTAGCTGAGCGTCCAAATATGGTATTAGGGTTTGCGACGAGAGGGGGAGGGGATTCAGGTGTGTGACGGTTTCTAATCCATGTTGGTGAAAGTGTGAAGCATATAAATCATAAAGGGTAAAAGGCATCCATTGCAATTTGGTATATACATAATTGACAAAAAGTGTAATTTATCCTTTTAAAAATGAGTTACATGTTTAATTAGTTTTTTTATGGCATATAGCTCAGTGGCTATATTTGGAGGTCTTACGACCTTGGCCATTAGGCTGGAGGAACCTTGCGTCCGAACCAGCTATATGGCCCCAAAAAGGTTATTAATAGTCTGCTCGAGAGGGATCGTCCCAGGAGGAAAGCATGATGTTAATGCAGAGTCTGGATTACGTTTAATTAATTAGCTAGTCTAAAGGAATACAATAAATTAATTAAAATGTAAATTTACCTAGTTCTTACAATAACATTAAATATAAATTTCTATTAGTTTAAAACTTATCATAGAAACAAATTCTTTTCATTTGAACACTTCACTGTATAGTTTGTATAGCCTACTTTTGTCTAAAATATAACTATTATTTTTCCATTTACAAACCTAACACACTTTTATAATTGTGAATGATACAAATACGGTTTTATATTTAAAACATAGGATCTATCTACTTTTTATGATTTATCAAAATTTCATTTAAACACAGATGGCCGACTAACTTTTTATTTTTATAAAAAAGTCAATTTCTAGAAACACATATATCTGTATGTGTGTATACATGTATGTATGTACGTATGTATTGGGGTGTAGCTTTCTTGTGGTTTGGAGTTGTCCAAACTCCTATTGGTTTTCGCTTATAGTGTTAATGTATTAAAAATTTTAGATTTTTTTTGGTGTAAAATATTAAATTTTTAAGAGTCTAATTCCCATTGATTTGGATTTTGAGAATTCGGTCCTGCTTGTTTTTCATTAAAGCTCACACTAGTGTGTATGCATGTATAAAGAAATGCCTACAACTTCTAACTATTTTCATGAATGTAAACATATATTTGATAAAGGTTTAAAAATAACTACATTTGTAAATAATATTTATCAAAAAATAAGTGAACCTGTTAATGAACTTTGTCACCCTTTTGGAATAATTTATGTTTGCTTAATCATTAAGTTGTGATATCTAATCATGATTCATGTTAAATTCTTGTGTTTTCCCCCTAATTCTTCGTCCCACAAACACTAGTGATTGACGTATCGTGAGAGATTGTTAAAACAGTAGATTTTTTTATTGAGAACATCAAAAATTATTTAAATCAACTACTTTTCTATAAAATAATGTTGGATTAGTTTTTAACTCTATAATAATAATAAAAATATATAAAAGAATTCACGTAACTACTTTATTATGACGAAATATGTTAATTCGTTAACATGTGTAGCTTTGAAACAACAAATATTTCATATATAATATACTTTAAACTATAAAATCTTACATATCATTACATTATATGACAACCAGGGGCGAATCTACACTCAAGAAAGAGGTTTCCAGGAACCCGTTCGATTTGTAATTTATAGTGTTAAGTTAAATACAAAATATTGTAGGAACCCTTTAATATTTTGTAAGAAAACCTCTAAATAAATCTGTGTGGTGGTCTGCCCAAGCCATACAACTGATGATGGTAGGCAAGAAAAAAAAGAGGACAGCTTTGGGAAGAGAAAGTCAATTTGGTTTAAATTTAATTCATTTTTGTACTTTATTTGATATTTTACAGAATATCTAGTATCAGCACGACCATATGATGGCTTTTTGTCAAGGGTGAAGTTGTGTGCCGAATCATCATAGGTATGAACCTCTAAAAAGAGAGGATGCATACTAATATTGATCGAGAATGTAATGCAACGTATTCAAAAGATAAAACCTCATAGGGAACAACTGCAGGTATGTTTTTTTATTCGTAAAGACCATCTTATTTATATTACGTATTTTTAAATTTGTTATGACCATGTTTTTTCATTATTGTATCGTATTTTTATCATGTGATTAACCGTACCCGACCCGACAACCCGATTTTTTTTATGTTTGGACATATGAAATTGAAACATGTAAAAAAGTGAAACCCTTGGAAAAAAAAATCCTGAATCCGTCACTGCTAACAACTATAGGTACAAATCAATCCAACAACCAGCACCCAACACTAGCAAAGCATTTTTACAATAAGCGGGTCACTAACTTTTAAGGAAAACATACATTATATTTGATATAACCACAACGCATAAGTATGTCGAGATGTTCGTGTCTTAGACATTAACAAGTTGTTCCACATTTATTAGGGTCGTAACCTGTTGTGAACCACCATATAGAAAGCGAGCAAAAATACTATACGTGTATTCTGTTGGATGGTAGAGATCCCAAGATGGCTTTTTCGGTTGGATGGTAGAGATCCCAAGAGTAATGCATATCCAAATAAACCACTAACTTTGATTAATTAATTTTAAATGTTTGCAAAATAACAGGGTAAGTGGGTTTGGGCTCCATCTGAGCCCAATTATTGAACTTTTTGGTCATGGACGAGAGAATAGTAGCCTGCCTACCTGTCTTGTCAATGGAATTGTTTTTACCTGATATTACAATTAAAATATTATTATTAGATATTAAATTTTTGTAGTGGCATCTGATTTCTCTGAACTAAGCTATATCATATAAGGGAAGGAGACTTAAGCTCGGAGGAATAACTTATTTATGTCATTTTTATTTTATGTTACTGTCACGTTATTAAGCGTATGTTATTTTACCGATACATTATTACTTTCTTTGTTACTTTCCTTTAGATTCTTTCACTTTCACCTGCAATGGTTTCTCCCTCACTTCACATCACTCATCCCAATTATTTTATAATCATTATACGTTTATTTATTTTTTTAAACTAACATATATTAATAATTAAAAAATCACACTAATATTAAAACAAAAACTAAAAATACATTAAAATGTAAATCCTAGAATTAAAATTACATTAAACAATAAAAGTCCTAGAGTTAAAAAATGAATATAAACGTCCTACATTAAAAAACAAATAAAAGTCATAATTCATTTGCGAGCGAAATTTTGGCGAATCTTGTCTTTGTTGTGTTGGAGAATTTCCTTGTCATTTGGATCTCAAGATCGTCCGCTTTCACCGAAAGCACCATGAGATTGATTGCATCGGTCTTATGTTGTTTGAGTGATAAAAGTTCAATGATACACTCGTCAAGTTTATCCATTTTTGCTTCGAGATCAACTTCACTCGAAGACGATGTTCCTTTGCCTTTGTTCTTTTGCCTTCACACGATCTCTCCCCATAGGATGAGTCTCACGAACTGGCAAATTTCTTTATTTTTGAACAACAAATTTATTTATATTACTCCTTATGAGATTTGAAACCACAACCTCCCCAACTTACGCGCTATTAGAAGCTTTGCTTCTCCCATTGAACCACCAACCCCAATGGTAAAGTTGACTGTATATCAGATGGAATAATGTAATTTGGCGTAACTAATAAACTATAAGCTTTTTTATTAGGTAAAATGTTTATATAATTTGGGTGTAAAAGAAAAATATAAAGTTTTTTCATGACAACAATGTCAATTTCTTCTTAATAAAATTAATGGTGTCAATCATAAAAGAACACTGATATTGTTCAAAAAATTTCTATTACTTATAAAAACCACAAAATTATTTGGTGTCAAGTAAACCGGTATCACTCTACATCGCTCTGTCACTATTTGGCGTAATTGTTATTTACCAAACGAGAGTTGTAAATGTAAGTTTAGCATCTTTGCTAGTTGGACATCTATTCTAAATTTTAACAAAATTCCCCATTCAATAAAATGTTGAGAGAGTGTGAGTCTGAAGATCTAAAGGTCACTTGTTCGATCAGTGTTTACCTAATTGTATGTCTCTGATTTTTCAATTAAAGGAAAAGGTTTAAATACATAGCCTCTTAAAATAGAAAGCCGTAGGAAAAGTATCAAACGAACTTCGATTGAACTCATTCTAGCGGCATTGGAACCGTCTCGTCAAACTCTACGATATTAGATTTTCATTTTTAGAATTTTTGTTTAGATCTATCTTTTTATTTGGCATTATAGTTTTTTTTTAAACTTTTGTCACTGTCTTTTTTTGATAAATTGTGTCTTTTTTCTTCGGTATTGTTTTATATTATACGACATTGTCTTATATTTTATATTTCTTTATATTATTATTTTACGATTTATTTTTTCTTTGTACCAGTACATAATAATATAACTTCACCCATCAACCAATATACATTGTTTTTTCGTAAAGGATAAAATAAAATGTTATATTTATTGGATTATGCTAAAGACTAATTATTACTTTTCTTAAAAACATAATGATATTCTTCAAAAACATAATTCCAATATATTTTTTCGTAATCATATAATATCCCCAGTGCCTTTTTTCCCTTTTCAGCTTTTTTATGGGTGTAATTTATTTAAAACGAAAAAAAATGGTGTAGATGTGATTGTATAACAGTAAAATAACCAAAAAGTATTAAACCTAAAATATGTTTTAGAAAAATGTCTTATCATATTTCAAGGACACATTAGAAATTTACGTAGTGCTAATATAATATAGTGTAAGAAAAATAAATTATATTATAGGGTCGCATAACTATATATAGTATATTTAACCATTTAGACTCAATATAATTCTTAACCATTTAGAGGCAAATGTCTGAACCATTCAGACATCTTCTCGCGAAACAAAGAGTCTGAAACATTGAGTGTTGAACCACTAAGAGGTCTGAATCATTAAGAGTCCCATTAAGAGGTAAACAAACAACCCCTAAACATTATACTAAGTCTGAATGGTTAAGACTTCTAATCTGAATTAGTCAGACATTTGCCTCCGAACGGTTAAGCATTATATTGGCTTTAATGGTTCAGACCTCTTACTGGTTCACACTTAATAATTCAGACCTCTTACTGGTTCAGTACTTAATCATTTAAAGTTGTCAAACAGCCCCTAAGGGCTGTTTGTTTAACTCTTAATGAGTCTTTTAATGGTTCAGACCTTCTTACTGGTTCAACACTTAATGGTTCAGACTGTTTATTTTGTAAGCAGAAGTCTGAAGGGTTCAGACATTTGCCTCAGGATGATTAAACATTATGCTAAGTCTGATGGTTAGACCTCTAATCTGAATTGGTCAGACATTTGCCTCTGAATAATTAAGCATTATACTAACTTTTAATGGTTTAGACTTCTTACTAATTCAGTACTTAATCATTCAAAAGTTACTAAACTGCGCCTGATACATGTGGATGGAACAATCACATTATTAAAAGTAAGCACTATTAAATGATTTATATTTTTAATAAGCAAAAAAAATTCAAAACTAAAACTCTGTATTACAAAATTTTTTAGATAAATTCTACCTATATTTCTCCTCTACATACCACCCTTTTACATAAATTCTATCATCACTAATTTTTACACTACAAGATGGATGATAGTCTTAAAGTATACATTCCACTGCTAGACTACGATGATATATTCTTAAGTGATGGTAGCCTATAATTTCTCATGGATCACATCGAGCAAGCCCAATATAAAGACACAACAACATCTAAAAAAATATGTGCCACGTAATTATGAAAAAGGTTACCAATTCTAATGAAAGATTATTTCGTCGACAACCGCAAATACAGTGAGGGTATGTTTCGAGCAAGGTGTTGTATATCGAAACAATTGTATTTAAAAATTGTAGGTGATATAGAATCAAAATATGAATGGTTTCAAGAGGGCCTAGACGAGAGAATGAAGAAGAGTTTTACGGCGATCCAAAAAATCACATCGGCCGTTAAAGAACTCGCAACCGGTAATCCTTTTAACAAGTATGATGAATATTTATGTATGTCTGAAGGGATATTTCCATATAATGTATAAGCGAATATAGTATCGCTATGTTTAAAAAATGATGAGTATTTATGTACGGTGGCGGACCCTGGATTTTTTTCAGTGGGTCCATTTTTTTTTCAGTGTTCAAAATTTTTACAACAAAACGTTAAAATTTTCGGGTTGGTCCTCGTTCGGGTCGGGTCAGCGCGAGGAACATATAACAAAAATATATAAGCGCGAGGAACATATAACAAAAATATATAATTATTACTAATTAGAAAACGTACAATAAAAATATAATGTCATTCTAATTTCTTAATGTAATATTCATAGTAACAAATCCTTAAACAAATAGACAAGTAACAAAATTCAATTATAAAACAAAAATAAATAATTAGTTTTACCTTTGTTTTTTCACTTTTTTGTTTCTTTAAGAAACCTTAGATTTGAATTACATTTAAAAAATTTTAGAAAAAATGGGGTATAAAACAATTGAACTCATGACCTTTTGTTGGTAAAGAAAATGGTTTATTAATACGCTAGTTTTTCCTTTCTTTTTATGGTGTCCACCTAATTATATTTATAGGGTCATTATAAAATTTAATATATCGGATCTACTAAAATTTAAAAAAGTATTAGGATTCGGAGACCCCGACCCGCTTCACGTGAGTCTGCCCCAGTTTATGTATGCCTAAGGGATATTTCCATATATAAGCGAATATAGTATTGCTATGTTTTAAAAAAAAACATTTTTGAGGTGATAATATTACATACATGAAAAGTAAAATGGTGTGTGATTTGAACATTTGTAATGATGTATATACATGTGATACATAATTACAAAACTTATGGTGTATGATTACATATAAATGTAAGTAATTACATATGAATGTATGTCTCTCATCTAAGACACTCTTGCATTTTGATAGTTTCTTGCACGGAAATAAGCCTGTTTACACTAACATCACATGTACATTATGTATGTATAATACTATTGTGTTATTTAAGAGTTTGGAAAATCTTATCCATGCATGAATGTGCGGTGATAATAAGTTGCTAAATGTCATATTTTTAGTATGTTTTGTTTTTGATTTATGCACGTGAAGCCATATGACCTTGCGTTTGTGATATGCGGCTGGATTATTATTATTATTATTATTATTATTATTAATAATAATAATAATAATAATATTATTATTATTATTATTATTATTATTATTATTATTATTATTATATTATTATTATTATTATTATTATATTATTATTATTATTATTATTATTATTATTATTATTATTATTATTATTATTATTATTATTATTATTATTATTATTATTATTATTATTATATGGTGTCTCTTACTATGACTTGGTTCCTTTGTGTCGGCTCATTAGTGCTGATTAGTTTGTCTTGGCTCATTATTATTTTTTATGCATGCAACCTCTTAAGCCATGCTAATTAAAATAATAATAAGATGTAATTATAAATTCAGTTATTTCTGAAACATTCTAAATTCTAAAGTTGAAGAAAGAAGTATTTGAGGACATACGTTTTATGCAGGTGAGTCAGTGATAAACCAACCAAAGCGGCCTGGTTTGCGTGAAGGCGAACCCTCGCATACCCAACCATGTGGAGCATATGGGAGTGGCTCCTAACCAAACATTTGTCTCAGTTGAAGACAGAAAGAGGCTTTCAAGGGTGAGCTCCGACAAGGGGAGCAGAAGTTGATGATTATGCAAGGAACTAGTCAAACCAGATAGAGACTATGAAGGTTGATACTATACCGATCTCTTAGGAACTATCGTGGTTTCAATAACATGGTTGTTTACCAGATATCCATAAAGATTTCATTTAACGAAATCTACATGCGAGAAACCTCACATACTCGCACGGCCGGCTCAACCGTTTTGGTAGCACAAAGCGAAACAAAAATTTGGTTTTGTTATTGAAACTTGAATAGATCTCAAAAATAAGAGTAAACTTTCGTTTTGCTCCTTGTGGTTTGGTCACTTTAACGGTTTTGCCCCATTCCTTTAAAAATAGCCATTTTCCTCCGATAGTTTAGTATGTTTTTCTCATTTTGCTCCCCGCCTCTAACTCCATCCATATTGTATGTTAACTAAAAGGGTATTTTGGTAATTTCAAGTATAAAGTAAGGGTGTTTTGATAAATTATATTTGAATTGATTTTGTTTTATAAACACACTACTATTATTGATATATCTTCAGACAAAACAAACATCAGTCAATACTGATCTCTCAAATCTCCCCCTCAACCATCATCATCATACGCCGGCGCCACCATTGTCGCCACTACCACAACCATGCGCCGCCGTCACCACCACAACTTTCTCTCTCTCTCTCTCGTTCTCAATGTCACCACTTCAAGAGATCACCAGCCGTCGATTGGAGCTCAAAACCATCTAAAATCAGAGCCGGCCACCACCACCGTCTTCATCTTCAACCCTAAACCAACAACCATCACCGCTGGCCACCCGCCATCATCTTAATCTGCAACCTTGGACCTCGAAACCCCAAATCCACCGTCACCGTCATCGCAGATCTGAACCTTCTCGCCGAGCACACTACCATTCGGCGGCCAGAAAATCAGAGACTCCATGATCTCTGACTCATCACCACCATAGCCACTCTAGGGTTATTCCATCTCTCGCGAGATCGCGACCATCCCTAGTTGTCGCTCCCTTACCGTCGTCTACATCAGAGTTCATCAGTTGCTAGCGTCTACATCTGATTTGAGATAGTTCATTGATGGTTGTGGTCTGACTGGTAACTGTCAGACGCTAATAATCAAGGCAAGTTGGTTTCCAATCGGGTCGTTCCAAAGGCTGTTCATGTTTTCTGTTTTGCAATTAAAACAAATTCACTTTCAAGGGCTTTTTTGGTTTGATTTAATTCTTGGTGCAGACACCATAATTAAGAAACTCAAAACAACATTGTTTGTTTATTTTTTTGGGTTTATCGAAGAACTATAAAAAATGAGGGGCATTTTAGTGTTGTTTTGAGTTTGTTAATCAGGTGGTGGCACCTGGGTAGTGGGTGTCGGGTAGCGGCAGGCGGTGCCGGTGATGTCAGATGGTGGGTGGTGACTATAGAACAGAGAGATCTTGTAGAGAGGGAGTGAGTACAGTTTTGTGTATTTATGTGTATACTTTACATTTAAATATAAATACAAATACAAATTACCAAACTACCCTTACTTAATATTTTTGATTACCAAAATACCCTTCTAGTTAACATACAATATGGATGGAGTTAAGGCCGTGAAGCAAACTGGCAACAAAACGAAACATCAGGGAGTAAAATAACTATTTTTAAAGGACTGTGGCAAAACCGTTAAAACAACTAAACCATAGGGAGCAAAATAGAAGTTTACTCCAAAAACAATGTTAAACTAAAATATTGAACAACTAATTATTAAAAGTTGAACGGATAGAAAAAAAAATGCTTGATTTTGGTTTTGTTGTATGGGCTATTCGTATGCCCTCAGATTCAAGTTTAAACTCACACACTAGAGAAAAAAAAATAATTAAGAAAAAGAAAGGTTTTAATGAAGATGAGGCATAAATGCTCACGTAGGATAACTAAAAGAGTATAAAAAAAGGGATTACACCACCAGACTATAATCCCACTTTTTTACTATAATTATCAAAGTATATA
Organism: Scalesia atractyloides; assembly: GCA_947069175.1. Lineage (NCBI taxonomy): Eukaryota > Viridiplantae > Streptophyta > Magnoliopsida > Asterales > Asteraceae > Scalesia > Scalesia atractyloides. The sequence goes on from CAMTDV010000029.1 coordinate 4,343,732, forward strand.
TAATATTTAAATTTAGAATATTTGTATATTTTTTTAAACAAATTGGGCCCAAACCTTAACTTTAAAATAATTGGGCTTAGGCCAGCCCTGATTACTATCAAACTCCAGGAAGTTATTCCAAAATTCAAGGTAAATATTGTTTTATGAAAACTCATATACACATCAATAATGTTTTTAAAACTCACAGTTATTTATGGATCATGAGTGGTGCCGTGGCATTACAATTTGTAAAGACGCGCTCACAAGCCACACACGTGAAACACTTGCTTGCTATTCAGTGGCGGATCTAGAAAATCCTTATAGGGGCAACATTTCAAAAAAAGGGATAACGAAATCGAAAAAACGTCAATTTTTTTTTTCAGAATTTACACTACCGCCGGAGAATCAAGAGATAGCAGGGGCTATCCTTATTAATAAGCTATATCCGCCCCTGTTGCTATTGTCCACGGGCGATTTCTAACGAATGCGGCGAACTACTCATGTGCTCATTCACTTGGTCAGATTTAGTGGACATTCGTGCGGTTGGTCTAACTAATGCACATGGTTTTATAATTAATTATTCGAAGATTACTATGATTCAAAGAATAAAGATGAAAAGATTAATACAGTTAGATGAAAAAGGTAATTAAAGAAGATATGATTGCTCAAAATGATAGACACAACCTTAAGGTGTTGTGCATAATTATGTCTTGTTGGTGTGAATTATCCTAACTTGCAACCTTATGAATTGAACGGATTAGTGGTTTGAATAATGGTTTCTATTATATGATGATTTATTTGTTTTATGATTACAACCAATTATCTTATTCGACTTTTATTGATGACATTTGTTTTTGAAAACTGATTGCAATATATATTTCATGTTACATACTTCAAACTATAAAAACCCACATATGATCATTTATTTCAGTAAATACACGACACGAATCAAACAACCAACACCAACAGAGCCGACTTACAATAAGCGGATCAACAAACATTATCACCGAGTTCTAGGGGAAACATAGGTTTTATTTGATATAAGCACAAACTGAACACATAAATATGTGGAGAGTACGTGTGTTTTTCTTCAAGTTCTCGCCTTAGACGTTAACAAGTTGTTCCACATTCATTGGGGTCGTAACCTGCTGTGATCCATTATAGAGAAAGCTCGCAAAAATATTATAGGTGGATTCTGTTGGATGGTATAGATCCCAGAAAAGATGGTCTTTTCGGTTGGGGCAGTAGTCTGCTATTGGGATGCAAGGGACGTCGGCTTTTAGGTTGCCATGCCCGCAACATGCTTCCTTTATCTCTGTAATTCCTGGGACAACACCAGTTTCATGAGGCTTCTAGAAACTTTTATTGAAAACTATAAACATGATGTTACTTTTGTAACTCAAGATCATTTGGCACATTATTGGTTGGATTTTAGATGTATACATAGTTGTAACGAATAAGAAAAAAGGTAGCTAGCTACGTATTAAGTACCATAAGTTTCAGGACGTTGGATTAGGTCACTCATAACATTGTACGTATGAAAATAAGAGTAGTGGAAATCTGAGGATTCGAACTTCAGGTCATTTAGTAAAGCCTTGAGACCATCATTGTACTTTGTTGACCCGTAGTTTGCTTCTAGGTTGCATTCGCTGTTGTTGTTGTGCCGGACAACAACCAATCACTCCAACTCCACTCACTACAAATTTACGTGCTCCCAACCCATACATTTTCTGTAATGATCAATTAAGTAGATTATATATTCTATCAATACTATAGTTGAAAACTAGTATTTTCAACTAGAAAAATCAATATATGCTGCAATATTAAACATATCTTGGACCTTTAAAACGTTTGCAATAAGAATAATTTGAAAAGTCGATAATACAATTTCCGTACGACTTGATTAAAAGCTGCCTTCAAAAGTGGTTTGAGCGCGGAGACCATGCGATCAACGTATTGTTGCAAGCAGGGAGTTTGGAGTCTTTGTTGAAGAGGTCATTGCTTCCGATGACTATTAGAAATAAGGACTTGGCTAAGTGGGTTCGGGTTCCATCCAAGCCCAATTTTTGAATTAGTTGGTCATAGACAAGAGAATAGTAGTCCACTGTTCCGGCAATGAAATTGTACTATTCTGAATATACAAATAAATTAATATTAGATTAGATATTAATATCAAAACTCAGGATAACTAATTTGGTTGAATAGTAGTCCACCTTCATTGCATTGCATTGCATTTTAATTTAATGTAATGTAATGTAATAAAACAACTAACTTACAAACCTGTGTATTACTTTAAATAGTTAGGAAAGAAGATTCGGTAGTACAAAACGATATTTAGTATACGAAATGACTCAAATCACGTTTAATCTAATATGTTTTATTACTATTAATAAACAGAATACCAAGGAGTGAAATAAAGAATTTTGGACTCGTAAAATTGTGACTTATATATTAGATATCCAATATAGATTTGTTAGGTGTCTTTTATTTGTAAAGTGGGCTAGGAGTCATCTTGAGTTTACTACTTGTTTTAATACAATTGTATATTATGAACTTTTTTCTTAATATCGATACTTATTTGTTGTTGATTCAAGTGTATGTCATATAAATAGACGTTAGTGCATGAGATCTTACATCTAGTGCATCGGATCCGTTGAACACCCCGGAACCTCCGGAAGCAAAACTCACTCCGGTAACCGTAGCGTTGGTGCTACTCAAGTTCTTCGAATCTGACACTAGTGACAGATAGGGTGGTGGCGATGGTAGTCCGACCTTTTCCGCTGCAAAATTAACATTTCAAACTTTCACAAATAGTAATTTTTAGTGCTAAGAGCCGTAACAAATCAGCTATTGCATGTAATATACACCGCACCTAGAAGTCCCCAACTAAAACGTGACATGAGTTACATTTCATATATAATAATAATAATAATAATAATAATAATAATAATGTAAAACTATTAATAAATTTGTTTAAGTTTATTGGATAAGATAAAGTAATCTGGGATATCATATTAACGTGTCAATTGCCACATTCTACACATGTGTTGAGAGATATCAACTCCTTGTCTTTAAGTCGTATAAATGTAATGTTTGTTGTTTTTACGTCGAAACTAAAAATATGAGCATTTTGGTTTGAGTTTTCATGTAATTATCTACGTATATTTCGGGTAAATGATACAAAGTTAATATGTATACTTGTGAGCTTGTGGTCTAATGGTGTGATCTTATTCTATAGTATAGGATAACTTATGAGTAGGTTACTTTGTCGTTAAAAATACTATAGATAACTTTTCTTTCCTTAAAAGCAGGCATAAAAATGTCATTTTGTACAAAACTATCCATATGGAAATAGATAGTGGGACATGTACCGGCCGGTAATACCGGATATGACGCGGTATGAAAAAGGCCGATAAAACTAGAATACTTTATTTGTTATATACGTCGGTTAATCTGATTTTACCCGGTTTGAACCATTGAACTACTTTGCAAATTCTTCAAATTTGATTTTGTATTTTATTAAAATGTGATATCAAGGTTATAACCGATCTTCCATATTTCAAGCTTCTACGTACGTTACTCATGACCTACCAATCTTCCATATTCCAAAGTGAACTTAATGCATTTAACACTTCAATGCTATAAACCTATTGTACACTTTTATTTAAAAAAAATGTTGGAATTGCGTATTTATTTGATTATTATTTTTTATTATGGATTGACTTTTGGATTATTTTTAGAGGAAATTACAAGTTTGATGAATTATGTACTAAGTGTTTCAAAATTGAAGACGATATCCTTTAGTGCAAAATTTAATGAATTATTACTTAGTGTTTTAAAATCTTGTACGGTATGTTCTTTGAGCCTAACTAAGTTAATTTTTTTTAGTTATGTATGGTCATATCCCTTACATATGAGGTCGTTCTTGTCATTTCACCTCTTCAAATACTATTGTGTAAAACAATTAATATCAAAGGGCTATTGTATAAAAGATTTAAAATATTTTTAAATAAAAAAACTCTCCACACACTCTCTCTTCTCTCTTTCTCTCCTCTCTCTCTCCACAAACTCACAAGAATTGCTAGTGGTTAACAGAACTAGATCCGGCGAGCCATGTTTCACCGATTAAAAGATGTTCCGAAAATCATGTTTATTGACAGATTTACCGCTACTGGTTGTCGATTAGGTCTAGGATGCGGAGGTGAGGTAGGGCGGTGGAAGTATATGGTTGTAGGAGATGGTGGAGGGTGGTTGCTTGGTAGCGGGATGGTGATGAGATTGGTGGTGGATTAGATTGAAGTTGGGTTGGTGAGCAGTTAAATGTAACTGTTGATGGAGGTGGAAGTGGGTGGTTGCAGGAGATGGTGGAGGGTGGGTGGTTGGTTGCGAGATGGTGACCGGAATTGGTGGTGGATTAGATTGAAGGTTGGTGGGTGGGTGGTTGATGGTGGTTGTTTGCGGCGGTGGAAGTGGGTGGTTGTAGGAGATGGTGGAGGGTGGGTGGTTGATGGTGGCTGCTGGTGATGCGTGGCGGGCGACTGAGCTTGTGGTGGTGGGATCTTGGTAGATAAATGTAATAATAAAAATAACTTATAAAAATATTTTGTTTCATTTTTTAAAAGAATAATAAATAAATGGGTAAAAAACTAAAATACGTTTGGGTGATCTGATTTAACCAAAAAAATTAACTGTGTTAAGACCAAAAGATATAACGTGTAAGATTTTCAAACATTAGGTACAAAACTCATCAACTTTTACGTCAAAGGACACGCCTACAATTTAGTAAATATATAAAGGACAAAACTTGTAATTTACTATATTTTTTATTATAGAATCATATACTTTGGGTTTATTTTTTAAGTTGAAGTTGTAATTTTATAAAATTTATAGGGTTAACTAGTAAATACGGTAGATCTGCTCGATACAACCGGTTGAACCATTGTTAAGTCTAATCCGATGTGTTCAAATACCGGTTTTTAAAACACCAAATTAATAAATGATTTTTTTTAAATACACCACTTCGAAAAAAAAAAAAAAAACCCTCGATGATAGGAAGTATCTTGGAAACCGACGAAATGTGTTTATCTTAAAATATTAAATAATCTAATTACGACTTAAGGGCGGCGGGATTAAGATGGTTTTTTTAATAATTTATTAGTCTCACAAAACGAAACAAAAATAAAAATTAATAAAAATGTATGATTGTTAAAGCGTAAAGGGTAATTTTATATCTATGAAGTAGACGTTTGGGATTATATAATTAATGTGACTTAATGATCAATAGTATTGAAGAAAACATGTTAATTTGAAAGAGATTTGTTTAGAAAATTTAATAATACAATATGGGTTAGACAATCAGAAATTTATTAAGGACAAAAGTATAAATAATTATGTCATATGAATCGGTTGCAAAAATATAAAATCATTCGGATGCAAAAATAAAATTGATAATAAAGATTATGAATTTGTTATATCTATACTTGCTATATAATAAAAGAAACCATTTAGACGACACTTATTATTTGGTATATAAAATCATATTTATTTAACCCGTGTAAAAATTGGGGTTTTAAAAGATATAAATTTTATTATTATTTGATAAATAATATTACATTTATTCAACCCGTGTAATACACATGATTTTAAAGATACAACTTATTTTTATTTAATATGCAAAATTACATTTATTTAACCCATACAATATATATGAACTGGCCCAAATAAATTTCTTAAAACCAATATTGTATCCCAAAATCAATTCTTTGAAGCCAATGAAAACCACGGCCCAACTAAAAACATTATAATGTCTTGGCCCACTTATGAAGTCAACTATAGTCTAACACCTAAACCCATTTATATATCTGTGTACTCTTTCGGTTGTAAATCTATGATTACTAATAAAGAAAGAATTCGTTTACATCTTGTTTCTTCTACGCTTTCTTATCATTTTATGTTTACGTCTTGTTCAATTGCAATGTTTGTGGTGTTCGTTATCGATCCAGGGGGTTCCAAGGACTGACTATCTAGTGGTATAAGGTGTTATGAGATAGTGCTTTTGGTGACGGATGGATAAGAATTTGTCTAGGGTTTATTTGGTTTCATATAAACGTGAAGAAGAAAATAAAATAACTAGTTTTTGGTATAGCTACTGATGTGTAAAGGTTTTGTTTTTAAGGTTTGTTGTTGTGATGTGTTAAGGAAGAAAGAGATAAAAGGTGATTTAATAATATATCATAAAGTAGGGTTTGGTTAATATTGTCAAACCATTTTAAAAAAATAAACAATTTGTTTTTTTTTTGTTAATTGGCCACTACACAAGTGGACCATATACTTTTTTAACTTGTTGGCATCATTCACGCATGGGCTGATAAATTTTGTTGGGTTGTATTTAAAAGGAATTATCATTGGACTGCAAATTGGTTTTACAACATAATACGTAGTGGGCCGTAGCTAGTTATAAGAAAGTGGGCCGGTGCTTGATTGAAAAAGATTAATGGGCCGTTGAGGTGAGTTGCTGATTTTTGAGAAATCATCTAGTTGGGCCGATATTTTCTTTGGGACACCGAGAAGGTAACAAGTTGAAAAGTCTAATAGTCTAAGGGGTTGTTTGTTTAGTTTTTAATGGACTTTGAATGATTCAGTTTTCTTACCTGTTTTAATTATTTGTTTCGCAAGCAGATATCTAAATGGTTCAGACATATGCTTCTGAATTGTTAAGCATTATACCTAGTCAGAATGGTTAAGACCTGTAATCTGAATTTATCAGATATTTGCCTTTGAATGATTAAAATTATACTAGCTCTTAATGGTTCAAACCACTACTGATTCAACACTTAATCATTCAACACTTAATCGTTTGGCTAAGAGTTGTATTTTGTGAGCCGAGTTTTATTCAAATTGAAGAGTGACCTACAGGTTTTACCAACAACTATAGAAAAATATGAAAGAGTGATATCAATCACTCACTAGTGAATACAGGGGCGGACCTAGAGTGATAGAATGGGTAACCTACGTTGCCCCTTGACGCTTCGACGGTGGTGTAAACTTTGAAACAATTTAACTTTTTTTCGATTCTATTGCCCCTTTTCATTGAAACGTTACCCTTGTGTGGATTTTCTAGATCTGTCACTGAGTGAATGCGACATTATCGCTAACTATAGAGGTTAAAGTATGTTTCTTCCTAGTCATTAAGTTGCATAATATTTCCACCAAATATCTAATTATCAACTCATGATTCATGGTTTAATTATTGTATTCGTTGCCATATCTATCTACTCTATTTAAGCATTCAGGCTGAATGGGGACATTTAAAATTACTTTTAATTACTATTATTATTATTATTATTATTATTATTATTATTATTATTATTATTATTATTATTATTATTATTATTATTATTATTATTATTATACAAACTAAAAATCATAGCTTTGAACATATGTTTTTTACATAAAGCCTATTGTTTGTGCCATAAGACTTTTTTAATTTTTGGTTTGAAAAATCCTAAAAAGCAAAATCAGTAGTATATCTACTTCACGAATTTGCGACTATGATTCATGTATACTTCTTATATTTTCATTTACAGTATTTGATCTTCATCCTTCCATTATATAAACTCTAGAACTCTTAAAGCAACCAATATTTCAATTTGTATTCTTCCAAGTTTAAAATCACATAAATCATTTCATTAATATGGCATAAATATAAACACAAAACAATCCAACATTAGCAAAGCCGACTTACTTTAATTTAATCGATAAACACTATCACAACAATTTTAAGAAACAAATACATCTAATTTGACATATATATGAGTACTTACGATTTTCTTTTAACAAGAGCGTGCAATGAATGTATAAACATGTGTGTGAGTGTGCGTATATTTCTTAAAGTTGTTTAGACATTAATGAGTTGTTCTACATTCATTGGGGTCGTAACTTGTTGTGATCCACTGTAAAGAGAATGAGCAAAAATACTAGAAGCATATTCGGTTGGATGATAGAGATCCCAAAAAAGATGGTTTTTTCTGTTGGAGCAATAGGTTGATATTGGGATGCAAGGGATGTCGGCGTTTAGGTTACCAAGCCCGCAACAAGCTGCCTTTATCTCTGTAATTCCTGAACACAAAACTAGAATTTTGAGACTTCTGAAAACCTTATTGCAAACACAAGAAACGAATACAAAATAAAAATTAACTTATTTTTGTAAGTCATAAATTGGCACATCGTTGATGATTTCAAAGTGAAATGATTAATTTTAAGATCCACATATTATTAAGAAGAAGAAAAGTTAGTAAAGTATTACTTACCATAGGTTTCAGGATGTTGGATAAGGCCATTCATAACATCGTAGGTATCAAAATAAGAGTAGTGAAAATCTGATGACTCAACCTTCAAATCACGTAGCAAAGCCTTTAGAGCGTCATTGTACTTTGTAGACCAATAATTTGCTTCCACCCTGCACTCGCTAGTGCTATTCTGCTTTCTTTGTGCCGGACAACAACCAATCACTCCAACTCCACTTACTACAAACTTACGTGCTCGCAATCCATACAATGTCTGCAATCAAATCAAATTACATATCTATCAACAATATAATCTAGTATCTTGTAGTCATGGTTTTTCATTCTTCGTATCTATTTACTATAAACATGTAACTACGATTATAGAAAAAACATCGATTACACAACTTTTTTACAATCGGTTAAACATTAACAAGTTAGTTACCTTCAAAAGTCCTTTGAGGGTGGAGGCCATGAGATCAACATATTGTTGTGGGGTGTATTGCTTAGACACTTGGGAGTCTTTGTTGAAGTAACCGAAGAGGTCATTGCTTCCAATGACAACTAGAAACAGAGACTTGGATAAGTGGGTTTGGGCTTCAGTTTAGCCCAGTTGTTGAACCAATTGATGATGGATTAAAGAATAATAGCCCACCTGCTTTGTAAGGGAAATTTATTGTTTCTGAAACATATAAATAAAATAATATTAGTTCTTGCTATCAAAAGCGGGGATAGCTCAGTTGGGAGAGCGTCAGACTGAAGATCTGAAGGTCACGTGTTCGATCCACGTTCACCGCATTACATTTTTTATTTTCCCTTTTTCCAATCAACATACAACTTTTAAACATAAATTTAATGGTATATAGTACGATGAATCAAAAACTATTGGAAACCATAGAGTATAGTTTAAAAATATTATTCTGTTATTATGCTTTCAATCATATATATTTACATAAAACACATAATTATGTAAAATTTCTATTTAAAACTCATAGTGATAACCATGTGACTCCTCCATCAAAGATGCAAGTTTTAAACCCAACTTTCACTAATCTTCCACCTTTAATATTATTGAAATCTCTTGCCCTGCGTATAATTAAATGTTTTACTTTATCACATTGATAGCAAAGTTTCAATAGGGTCGTATAAATTTAATGGTAATGGGTCTCACGGTACCAGAAAAACAAAATTATTTACTTAAAGTTAATTTCTGTTTAATTTCTAGGGATTATTTTACATATATTATTCTTAAAAATTTTATCATATATACTTATTTTAAAATTTCTAATATTTCTACTCGTTATCAATATAGTGATGATATCATATGACATAATTTCATTTTTTTTTGTCACTTTCATGAATGAATGATTAAATCTTATAATTCTGTTAAAATATTAGAAATGTAATCTTACAAATAGTTCATCTGTCCCATTGAAGATGCCAGCACCTCCAGATGCAAAACTGACTCCGGTAACCGTGGCATTAGTGCTACTCAACTTCTTCGATTTCCACACCAGTGACAGATACGGTGGCGAAGCTGACGGTAACCCGACCTTCTCCGCTGTAAAATCACCCATAAATTTCAATTTCATGCACAAACTCAATCAATCCTTAAGGCTTAACCTATATACAATTTTGTTATTTATTTAAAAAATCCTTCAAAATTATTAAATAACTACAATATGTACGAAATAAGTTATCTAAAGGACAGGAGCAGCAACAGCGCAGGACCAAAAATAACCAGTTTTGAACCAAACACCAGTTCAAGACTTTTGAATTTTAAAAAGGAGTAGTGACGCAGCTTATTGCCCGTTTACCTTCTAATATCTATATCTAGGATAACAAATAAATTGTCATATAATATAATTAAACCTGACAATAAAAAACAATAATAAAAGAAAACCCGATTTTCACACTTGACTCATTCGGCCATTCTCCGAACACTAACGTATAGGAATACCGAAACGAACCTAGAAAGTCCGCTGCATTTTTGCCGTTACTGAACCGTCCAGTAGCTTTTCCAGTAGGAAAATCGACACCATTGTGAGGAAAATCAGCTTTCGCAAGAGAGAGCCAAGTAATTGTTGTTTCCAGCGTCAACTAACGAGTCTCCAAACACATAGAGACCTGGAACTGATTCACACAAAGCACCAGATCCTAACAGCAAAACGTACAAAAACGACAACAACGTAGTTATGAAGTTGAGGGGAGCTCCATATAAGGGAATAGAATATTCCATCCCAATTACATGCCTCAAATCTCTCCTATGTCAAAGCTCAATCACCCTAATTATAATTTAAATCTCAATCAATCAATTCTCTTGTATATAGGCTTAATTACCTCCTGTACGTTTATCTCCTTTCATATATAATGGCCTATATAAAGGCATATGTTGTAATAGTAGGATATACAAAAACATAATAAACATTCTCCATTTATATGGTATCAGAGCCAATCCTCTCCTCTGAGATTTTTTTTTCGATCCTATTCTCTCTTTCGCACAGTGCACTTCAAACCTGCAACAATGTCGACCTCCAAAACCAACATCATCGAACTCTCCACGCACACCCACTTCCCAATCAAACTAACCACAAACAACTTCCCCTCATGGCGAAAACAGGTCCTATCCACTCTACGAGGACTCGCACTTGAACAATTCGTTGATGGTTTATCCGACCCACCACCGAAAGTTCTTGATGGAAAACCAAATGCTGAATATCGTGACTGGTATCGCCAAGACCAGATTTTACTCGGAGCGCTGCTCGGAAGCTGCTCCGATACTATTCAGCCACTCGTCTCCTCAGCCGATACCGCACGACAACTCTTCCAGCGCCTCTCCGAGAGCTATGCTAGCGTCTCGCGTTCTCGCATCATCTCGCTCCGCACCAAACTATCCACCACCAACAAAGGCTCCCGACCCGTAGCTGAATATCTCAATGAGATGAAATCCATTGCGGATGAACTGGCACTGGCTCAAAAACCTGTTGACGATGATGATCTCACAGCCCACATTCTTGCACACCTTGGTGAAGACTATAAAGAAATCACTGCAGCACTCAAGACAATACAAACTTCTATTACTTTTTCAGATCTCTATGAAAAACTCATTGACCATGAGCGATCTCTCTTGGAGTCCAAACCTGCCCCAATTCTTACTACTGTTAACACAGCCCAAAGACAAGGCCCGCGCAACCAATACCGACCTGCTGCCCGGTTTTCCAATCGGCCAACTGCCTCTGGGAAGCGACAACTCACAACAGCCAATCACAATGGCTCGACCAATAATTATCACATAAACCGTAACAACTCATTTTGTCAGTTTTGCAGCATTCCAGGACATGATACCAAAGACTGTCGCAAGTTTGCAAGGTTTCTCCAAAAAAATAACCTTGCATTGGCTACTTCAACAACGAACTCCACAGTCAACTCTACCATGGCGTCCTCGTCCTCTTCTCTAATGTTTGACAGCGGTGCATCCGACCACGCACACCCCGACCAGGCCTTTGTGCACCATCTCTCCGAATATGGCGGGCCTGATGAGATCATTCTAGGAAATGGTAATACTCTCACTATCACTCATACCGGTCCCGGTTCTATTCCAACTTCCACTCGTTCACTTAAATTAACTAATATTCTCCTTGTTCCCAAGTTACGTAATCATCTTATTTCCGTAGCAAAACTTTGCAAGACTAATCACGTTTCTGTTGAATTTTTTCCGTTTCATTTCTTTGTAAAGGACCTTCGCACGGGGGCGCGACTCATGCGGGGAGTCAACATTAACGATGTCTACTATGCGACACCAGACTCTTGCCATCCGATGCAAGTCAATTCAGCAACCAAGTCTTCGAGTTCTCTCCTTTCATGGCATCACAAGCTTGGACATCCATCCATCAAAGTTCTAAAAAATTTACTAAATAAGTTAGGCTTTGAATACAATAACTTGTCCAACGACCTATTTCATTGTGATGCTTGCAAAATTAATAAAAGCCATAAACAACCTTTTGGTGAAAATTCATTTCGGGCAACTAAACCTCTTGAATTGGTCTATTCGGATGTTTGGGGTCCCGTACAACTCTCAAATGACGGTTTCAAATACTATGTTATTTTTGTTGATTTCTACACAAAATATACGTGGTTATACCCTATCAAAAGAAAATCGGACGTCTCAATCTTATTTCCACAATTTAAAGCTCTTGTTGAAATTTTTTTTCATACTCCTTTAGTGTCTCTTTTCTCGGACAATGGGGGCGAATACATTGGTCTCCTTCCCTTCCTTCAAAAGCATGGAATTTCTCATTTTACAACTCCGCCACATACTCCGGAACAAAATGGAGTGGCCGAACGACGCCATCGACACATAGTCAAAACCGGGTTATCTCTTTTGCACCATGCGAATCTTCCCCTACCCTTTTGGTCTCACGCATTTCAAATTGCCGTCCATCTAATTAATCGCCTTCCAACACCAATTCTTGACTACCTGTCACCATTTGAAAAGTTGTATAAAACACCTCCCGCTTACAATAAACTTAAGCCGTTTGGTTGCTTGTGTTTCCCATGGCTTCGTCCATATGCCAACTCCAAACTACATCATCGGTCCGCCAAGTGCATTTTCCTTGGGTACTCGTCTTCTAAATCCGCCTATAAATGCTATGATCCTACCACTCATCGCCTCTATCACTCTCGTCACGTAGAGTTCATTGATCACATATTCCCATTCACAACAAATGGACCAAACCCAATTCCCTTACCCACTGTTGATTCCTTCATGCCTCCACCTCCAACTCATAAACCTTGCACCTTATCTCCCTTAACTCATCCTAAGCATTCTACACATTTGCCTCACCCTACACTCATTTCCACCTCCCCTGATCGGTTATCACCTGATCAACCTTCTCCCCCTCAAGTACCAACACCACAAAATCACTCCACTTCAGCTCCCACCGCACCCAACCCACCCACTGAACTCACGCCTAGCCCTACACCTACAACCGAATCCACCCAACCCACTACATCACCATCTCATCCTTCACCTTCATCATCCTACCAACCTGACCCATCTCCAACTCCCACCACTCCTAATGAACATCACTCTACACCTTCTCACCATGAAACAGATACAACTTCCTCTACCCACACTTCAACCGCACCCACCTCCACTCCGGCTCCTGAACAAGCTCGTCCATCCCGAACCCGAAAACCAAATCCCAAATACTACAATCCTAACCTTCTAAACCACACCACCCTACATCCTTTACCGCCCACCATTGAACCCACTACTTATACGCAAGCATCTAAGGATCCACAATGGAGACGTGCTATGGACTCTGAGTTTAACGCTCTCCTACACAATCAAACGTGGGAACTAGTTCCACCTACTTCCCACGAACCAATTGGTTGCAAATGGATCTTTAGAATCAAACGCAATCCTGATGGCTCCATTGCCAAACACAAAGCTCGTCTAGTGGCTAAGGGTTTTCTTCAACAACACGGGAAGGACTACTTTGACACCTTCAGTCCGGTTACAAAACCAATCACTATTCGAACAATCCTTACCATAGCCCTCTCTAAAAATTGGCCTTTGCGTCAACTCGATGTTAATAACGCCTTCCTTCATGGCACACTACATGAAGACGTATTTATGACTCAACCACCAGGCTACGAGGATCCTCGTTACCCACAACACATATGCAAACTTAAAAAATCTCTATACGGGCTAAAACAAGCTCCCCGTGCCTGGTACAATGAGCTCACTCAATTTCTCACTCGCTTTGGATTTCGGAAATCCCAAGCCGATGCATCACTTTTCATCTACCAACATCAAAATATCACGTGTTATTTTATGGTTTATGTTGACGATATTGTTCTCACGGGAAATGACACCAATTTTCTTAATCACTTAATTCAAGCCTTAGGTACCAAGTTCTCCATCAAGAACCTTGGCATGCTACATCACTTCCTCGGTGTAGAAGTTATTACGACACCAGCCGGACTATTCTTGTCTCAACACCGTTACATCCAAGACCTTTTGGAACAATTTCACATGGACGGTGCAAAAGATGTCACTACTCCCCTAAGTGCTACCGAACCATTAACCGTTTCTGATCCTTCTCCTTCGGTGGATACCACACCGTACAGGAAACTCGTGGGAACCTTACAATATCTATCTTTCACCCGCCCAGATATCTCCTTTGCGATCAACAAATTATCTCAATTCATGCACAACCCACGCCAAACACATTGGCAGTCTCTCAAACGTGTCCTTCGTTACCTTAAAGGAACCATTCATCATGGACTCTTTCTAAATCGCACCTCCTCTCTTAATCTCTCGGCCTTCTCTGATTCGGATTGGGGTGGTGTACATGATTCTGGTCGGTCTACTACAGCCTATATTCTCTACTTAGGGACAAATATTATATCGTGGAAATCCACTCGCCAAAAGTCGGTCTCTCGGTCATCCACTGAAGCAGAATATAAGGCCTTAGCAAATGCATCTGCCGAACTCACATGGACTAAACACTTATTACAAGATCTTGGAATCTCATCAACAGTTACACCAACTCTATATTGTGACAATACAGGCGCTACATACCTATGTGCAAATCCGGTCTACCATTCTCGCATGAAGCATGTGGCACTTGACTACCACTTTGTATGAGAACAAGTCTCAGCTGGAAAACTACGTGTCCTTCACATCAACTCACAGGATCAACTAGCAGATATGCTTACTAAACCTTTGACGATAGCCCCATTTTTACGTAATCGGTCCAAGATTGGTGTATCCGACGAATCCTCCATCTTGCGGGGGCGTATAAGGGAATAGAATATTCCATCCCAATTACATGCCTCAAATCTCTCCTATGTCAAAGCTCAATCACCCTAATTATAATTTAAATCTCAATCAATCAATTCTCTTGTATATAGGCTTAATTACCTCCTGTACGTTTATCTCCTTTCATATGTAATGGCCTATATAAAGGCATATGTTGTAATAGTAGGATATACAAAAACATAATAAACATTCTCCATTTATACTCCATTAATGGATGTGGTCATGGTTAGTTAGTATGTGTGTGTGTGTGTGTGTGTGTGTTAATGGATGGTTTGAAAGTGGTGGAGATGAAGCAGTTTATAAAGTGGTGACACGAAGCCAAAATAAGAGTGTGAACGACGGAAAGAAAAATAATCGAAGTTAGGATTCTGATTTGTGAGGTGTTGGTTAGCGTGTGAATAAATATATGCCGAAAGAATGGTCCATCTGGTTTTTATGTTGTTTTTTTATTATGAGAAAAACATAACATGTATGAGAAAGATGACGGTTTATTCACACTCCGTCAGGGCGGGACATACCTTAGGCACAGGGGAAGCCTGTGCTACCCTTTAGCGCTCTGGCGGTAGTGTAAATTTTGGAAAATTTGACATTTTTTGATGTTTTCTCGATTTCTTTACCCATTTTTTTTATAAAACGTTACCCTACGAATATTTTCTAAATCCGCCAGTGCACTCCGTGTCTTGGTGTTTCGTGTTTTTTCAAAGAAAGACAAGCTGAGAAGTTGGGTAACCCGTTAAAATGTTTTGAGGATAAAAAGAAGTAAATAAAATAAGAAGATTATGTACAAGAAAATAATTTTCATGCAAAGTGTTGGAGAGTATCATGGTCTCTCACACATGCTTTTTTTTTTCTTTTGTAATTTAAAGAGGGAAAGGGTATGATGGCTTTTATCAATTGAACTAGTTTTTCTTTTGATTTTCAAATAACTACAATTTTTTCATAGGATAATAAATTTAAAAAAAAAATACATCGTATTAACGAGCATTTCATTCTCTTTAATTTTAGCAGGCTAGTGCTATAGTTTTCTTAATTTTTATTTTTTATTTTTACAAGCTATAACGTTACGTGATTTTGTAAGGTTATATAATTATGTTTCAATGCCTAATTACGTAATATGTATTCTATTCATGAAACAAGTATAACATTACGTGGTGTATGAGTACGTAATTACGTAACAATAGTTGACTATGTATTATTACTACATGATTACGTAGTTACGTAACATTAGCCAATCAACCTATAATAACCACACAATGTTGTATATTAGAGATTTAATCACACAAAAAGCATAAACAATGTAGTTTTTATTATTGAATGTGTAATCACGTATCATGTAAAAAATTAGAAACTATAGCAATAGTCTGCTCGAATTAAAGAAAATGAAATGCTCTGTGTAATATAATAAAAAATAATAACGTATGAAAACGTCATAGCCGTTTGAAAATCAATGGGAGAAGTTCAAGTGAGAAATGACCATAATACCTTTTCTCAATTTGTTTTTTCAATTGTTTGACCTGATATATACCAATTTGTCACCGCTTTATTAGTAGTCATTGATCTTGGGATAGCAATGGATGAAATCCTCTCTTATACTTTGTACGAGAAAGTTCTCTTATACAGGATCTCCTCTCAGGTTTTATATTAGTCAACTTCATATGCATATACGCTTTGCGTATTTTTCTTATATAAAGACAATTAACGTACAAAACTTGGTTAATAACAATACTTTTAGGCAAAGTGCATCGGATAACTTTAAATAGATTGTTAGGACAGAATAATTACTGAAACTTAACTGTGTGGTGCGGCTAAAATTCGGTATAGAAATTTGATATATATATAAAGCATGGGATCCAAACTGATAGTGAGTAAAAACACAAACCGAATGCTATACCGATTATAACAGACAAAAATATCAAAACCAACTTGTATCGAAATCAAAAACCAAAAAATGATTACCCGTACCAGTACCATTATTATTCAGCCTATGTGGATTCAAATATGTATGATATTGTTACGATATCGGTCCTCAATAAAAAAGTGTTAATCCCAAGCGTTCGGAAACATGGTTGGATTTATTATTCTCCAACGATTCCTTGTTTTGATAATATTTGAAATGAATAACTTGTAGTATTAGTACCACTTAATGAATCACTAGATACAAAGATCAAAAAACACAATGTGAACATTCATATACACAAAGTTCTAAGTGTGGAAAACCAACTACAACATGGAAAGATCAAAACCCATTCAAGCAAATAATATATCGGGGATTAGAGATACTTAAGTAATGTTAAATAACAACATAATCAAATGAGTTTTCTTAAAACCAAAGTATTTTCTTATAAATCACATTAAGTACAATCCAAGTCTCAACAATATAGATTTACTTGAAAATTAATTGGAGGGACTTTGGTATTCAAATTTGAAATGATTCTAGTTGAGATCTTTGCATAAGTGGTAAGCAATAACGTTGTAATGCGAGTTCTAACCATCAATGAAACAAAATCACTCACACCAAACTAAAACCAAAACATCACCATCTTACAAAGCAACTTCACTACTTTTGATAGAGGTAAAATAATTGCTTTAAAACATGGAAAATCAAAGATAAAGATGTAGAAATGGTGTTGGAGGCAATATATAGACGTTACACAATGTTCAAAAGATTTGAAAGAACATTAGAACAAATCCATGTGACCTACGGTTAATGTATTGACCGTGGATGGGTCAGATTGTTTTTCTTGTTCTCTTATGTTTTACCTATAAATACAAGTTATTTCCAACCTTTTCCATTCACCCATTTTGCACATAACACTTTGATATACACATTTAATTATCATCTCTCTAGTTCCCTTAATATTCATATATCTAATCAAGGAGAGATTGAAGATCAAAGATTAAAGGAAAAAAAGAATTTGTCCTTTAACTTATTTATTAAAATATTTTGCGATTGTATTTGAAAAGGTTATCACTATCATAGTAAAGTGAGAAGTTTGTAAAGTGATTCACTAGAGTTAGTGAAGTTTTAACATAGGTGACCATTACCTATCGAGATTAATGAAACGTTAAAGATGATCACGATCTTGAATTAGTAAAACGAAAAAGGTGATCACTATCCTAGATTAGTGAAATGTTGTAATGTGATCACTACCTTGATTAGCAAACGTTTGTACCAGTGATCTCTTTCATTTAAGAGAAACGCATAGTGGAGCAACTCTCGATTGGAGAGGATGTAGAGTCAATAAGTTATCATCAATTTCAACCTCTATAGATCGGTTTTGTCTCCTTAACCTCTTCACATTTCTTGCATATTATAATTATTGGGTTTCAAAAAAGTTTCATCCATTTTGTTGTGTTTAAGAAACGAAAATTTAAGAAAACTTATTCACCCCCTATAGTTTGTTACACCTAGTTTAGGATACCAAAAAAAACTATATTTTGAATACAACTTCGTTTTCAATCAAATTTATATGTGAATGTTGACAAGTCGGTATACAAACGTGCAATGTCATGGCTAGTCGGATTACGAACAAACTCTTACCATATAAAATAATAATCAAATTGCAAATATATTCTAGGCATTTACGTGAAGTTCTTGCAGACACAATTA
Organism: Scalesia atractyloides; assembly: GCA_947069175.1. Lineage (NCBI taxonomy): Eukaryota > Viridiplantae > Streptophyta > Magnoliopsida > Asterales > Asteraceae > Scalesia > Scalesia atractyloides. Next base: position 4,362,432 of record CAMTDV010000029.1, read on the forward strand.
ATATTCATTATATTCGTCATAAACATTATCGGTTGCAAGTTGACGAATCACTGTTGTACATTTATGTAATAGATTGAACTCTTTTTTAACCTCCCGTTGTAACCTTCTTAAAGCCTGTTAACTTGGCATCTATATCCCCAACAATTTTTTTAAATAACTCTTTGTAAATACGAAATCTCGTTCTAAACGTGGTAACATTACCCTTGGGTTTTGGATGAAGTAATCATTCATTATAACTTGATGAGCCCCTTCACGGTCATGCCACACGTATGTTTTTATTTGATTGTCTTGTATCTTTAAGTTCTTACGTTGTGATGAACACTTTGGCAAGAAACTCAGGATTGGAATTGGTTGAGTCGAAAGAACTTGATAAATAAAAGAAAGTGTTTAGTAGATTTTTTTTTATTTTAGTTTAAAGAAGATGACAAATAGATTTTTTTTAGTTTGGTTTGAAAGAAAACATTGAATAGATTTTTTTAGTTTGTTTGTGTATAAATTTAATGGGAAAGAAATATATATCGTGTGAAAATGTGACTTTTTTTATTTAAATTAATTGTTAAATAAGTGTTTGACGACGGCTACTCACACATCTAGCACGAGTTCAAGAACCCGAGATTGAACCTGTCAGACAAGCCTATGAGAGTGTTGCGGTGTTCCTGGTTATCCACTTAACCCGTTCCATGATCCCGTCTATGTCCCCATAACCCTAACATGTCCAAGGTGAGTTATGTTGATCCATTAAAGTTGATGTTGGAAATTGATGTTCATGGTTTCTTGATGAATAAAAACCGAAAGAACGATCTAGAGGGTGAGATAGAGAGAGAAAACATATTATATATTTATAAGTAGACTATGCTATTAGAACTAAATAACTTCTATGATAAATCTGTAGTCGAAACAAATCATGAAATTATTTAACACGATAAAATATAAGTTTTAAAGTGCAATCACTATCAACGAAATTAGCAGCCACGGCATAATCCATTAGTAGTTCGAAACTTACTTTTTAACAAAAATAATTATGTGTTTTAAACAATTTGTTTTGGGTTAGGAACTTACAATAGTTTATTGAGAAGATAAAAGCATGACAAGAACATGTATGTGTGAAATAATTAGTTCTGTAAGATAGAATCATTTCTTATTAATTTAATATTATAAAACAAATTAATTAAAAAAAAAGATAAATATTGAATGCTCAGGAAAAAAAAAGATTTGACATTCTCTATATGTGAGATATCATTTTTCGTGTATGTGGGTGTCATTAACATTCTGATTTGTATTTTATTGCAAAAAGTCAAATATACGTGTAAATTGTTGCTATCCTTCTTCTTTGAATTTTCGTTTTCTAAAAGTAAAAACGATGTCGATTTTAGTTTATATTAAATGCTGGTATTATGCGCGAAGTCAAATACCAGACCTCGGCGGCAACCTAGTCATGGTAAAGAAACATAATGGCGGATGGCGAATGTGCGTAGATTTTAAAGATCTAAACAAGGCGTGTCCAAAAGATTGTTATTTTCTTCCTGAGATAGATAAAAAAGTTGACTCATTAGCTTCCTTTCGCTGGAAATATTTTCTAGATTGTTATAAAGGTTATCATCAAGTCTTGATGAAAAAAGAAGACGAAGATAAAACCGCTTTTCGCACGGAGAAGGGCATTTTTTGTTATACCAAGATGCCTTTCGGTCTCCGCAATGCGGGAGCTACTTATCAAAGATTGATGGATACAGTGTTTGGAGATGACATTGGGAAAACTATGAAAGTCTACATTGATGATTTGGTCATTATGAGTAATTCATAAGACACTATGCTAGACAACATCCAAAGAACTTTTGATTCTCTGCGCGAGGTAAATCTAAAGTTAAATCCCAGCAAATGCTCCTTCGGCATAGAGGAGGGCAAATTTTTGGGCTTCATCGTCACAAAAGACGGTTTCAAAGTTAATCCCGAAAAGGTTGATGCAATACAAAAACTGTCTTCTCCTACTACCATCAAAGAGATGCAACGTTTGGCTGGAAGGTTAGCTGCGCTAAACCGCTTCCTCACCAATCATGTCGCAAAATCTTATCCATTTATTCGAACCTTGCGCAATTATACGAAGAGCAAAGAGTTCGCATGGACTCCTGAAGTTGATCAAGCTTTCCAGCAGATGAAAGATTGTTTAGTTCAACTTCCCACACTTACTGCTCCTCGAGAAAAAGAACCCATGGTCTTATATCTTGCTGCATCTGAGGTAGCAGTAGGTGCTGTCTTGTTGGTAGAACACGAAGGGGTCCAGTCTCCAATTTATTATATCAGCAAGATGTTGAACGATCCAAAGACAAGGTATTCAATCATGGATAAATTAGTTTTAGCATTGGTCCATGCTTCGCACAGGCTACGAAGATACTTTTCTGGACATGTTATTACAGTTTTAACAAACTTTAACATTGGCCAAGTCCTGGCCAAACCAGACGTTTCTGGACGACTTGCGAAATGGGCAATAGAATTGGGAGGTAATAACATCTGTTATAAACCTAGACCAGCTATCAAAGGCCAAGTTTTGGCAAATTTCATCGCTGAAATTCCTACTGATAAGCTTGAAGAATGCCAAGCAATCCAAAACCCAGTCCCAATCATCGACAACAGAGCCTGGACATTGTTTACAGATGGCGCATCAAACAGTGATGGGGCTGGAGCAGGTCTTCGATTAATGAGTCCAGAGGGAGCAGAATTCACATATGCAATTCGGTTGGATTTTAAAAGCACCAACAACAAGGCCGAATATGAAGCTTTCCTAGCAGGCTTACGCCTCGCTATCAAAATGGGCGCAACAAATTTAGAAGCCCATGTTGATTCATTATTAGTTGCTGAGCAAGTAGTTGGAACGTACGATGCAAAGGGAGATATCATGGCTCTATACTTGGCACAAGCCAAGGCTCTTATAGCACAGTTCCAACAATTTAAAATCACACACGTCAAGCGAAGCGAAAACAAACATGCTGACGCTCTAAGTAAACTTGTTGCAACTAGTTTCAAGCATTTAGCAAAAGAAGTTCGCATCGAGGTTTTAAGTAATCCACCAGTCCCTCTCAGGCAAGTGACAATGGTCGAAGTAGGAGATCCATCATGGATGTCTCCAATAATGATGTATCTGTTGCATGGTTCTTTACCAGAAGATAGAGCGCAAGCACGAAAGTTACGATGCAAAGCCCTCAATTATGAAATGATTGACGGTATTCTGTATCGGCGCTCTTACATGGGTCCTTCGCTCCGCTGTGTTGACAAACATGACGCGCAATACCTGATCAGGGAGATTCATGAGGGACTATGTGGCTTACATTCTGGGTCGCGCATGGTCGTAGTCAAAGTAAAAAGCACTGGATACTATTGGCTCGGAATGTACGTTGACGCGGTAGAGATCTTGCGCAAGTGCATGTCCTGCCAAAGGCATGCCCCTAAAACGTTGCGCCCAAAGAATCCTTTAGTACCCGTCACGACAACTTGGCCATTTCAACAATGGGCCATTTATTTAGTGGGACCATTTCCAGGTGCGCCCGGCGCAGTAAAGTTTATCATCGTTGCGGTCGATTACTTCACCAAATGGGTTGAAGCCAAACCTTTAGCTTCTACTACAGCGATGGTAATTCGCAAATTCATCTGGGAATACATTATTTGCCGTTTTGGTCTGCCCATGCACATTATTACAGACAACGGTCCAAATTTAATGGCTGAAGAATTGCAAACATGGATGACCGTAATGGGAATCCAATATGTTTTCGCTTCTGTTTGCACACCCACAAGCAAATGGTCAAGTTGAAAGCATAAACAAACAGTTGGTCGACGGCATCAAAGCCCGCCTCGGCACGGCATGGCGGGGGTGGGTTGACGAATTGCCTAGCATCTTGTGGGCACACCGAACTATGCCCAAGACTAGCACTGGAGAAACTCCTTTTAGCCTTGTGTACGGCACGGAAGCTGTGATTCCTGCCGAAATTGGGTTACCATCTCCAAGAATACTAGCTTTCGAAAAACAAGATAACGAAGAACAACGGCGCATCGACCTAGACTTATTGGAAGAGCGACGAGAAAATGCAGCGATTCGCGAAGCTAAATACAAGTCCCAGCTTGAAAAGTATTACAACAAAAGGTGCGCATCTGTTCCTTTTTGCCTGGTGACTTTGTTCTTCGCGATAATGAAGCGTCGAATGCCGAAAAACCGGGGAAGTTAGCCCCGCGATGGGAAGGTCCATACGTGATAAATGAAGTATTGGGAAAAAACGCGTACACTCTGAAGCGTATGGACGGATCCAGCGTTCCTCGAACCTGGAACACCCAACAACTACGCCGATGTTATATGTAATCTCAGTCCTCTAAGCAACTTCTGAGCGTTGCGTAACGAGACTGCTTACTTTATTTTGTTATGTAATCTTAGTGGCAGCCATAGCCTTGCGCTTTGTCAGTATGAATAAAATACTTTGCCACTACTTACAGTCTTATATATGTTCATTTACAAATGCATGCAATTCATTTGGATAAACAAAAACACAAACTCATGAGCCACAAGCTAATTTAATACTTACGCTCACACATGAGAAAAGAAACTGTTCATTTGTCTATCTTACACAAGTAATTGGTCCCATGCAAACATTGTAAAGCTGAAATATATTATATTCACATCCACAATACTTGCGCAACAACGCAACGTTACAAGTTATCACAAAGTAAAAAATTACAAATTTCCTATTCTATGGAGTTGGTTCCCGCCTGCTTCTCTGATGAGGAAAAAATCTCCTTTAGCTTATCAACAAAGTCGTCTTGCTGCAGCGCGGCGTCCACAAGGTCCTTAATCGGAATTTGCAATTGATCATATTTTTCCTTTGCAGCAGAATAAATGGCGGCAGTATTTAGCCCATGCGGGGCAGCACATGGGCCACGTGCAAAGTACATTCTCTATAGCCCTCGGCATGCCCGTCATTGCGCGCCGCCACCATTAATTCTGCCACTCTCTCATCCAACTTCGTAGAGTTAAGGATGGCATTTGCGATCTGTACACAAAAACAATTAGTAGATGTTGCGACAATCAAACCAGACATATAAAGAAAAGGGAATATTACCTCCACAATCCCGTACTCCCGCAACCAGGTAAGTTGGTTCATGAGGGATTCGGTCAAGCTTTCTGCAGTAGCGCGAGCGACCTCCGTGTCGTTAAGTTTTTGTTCGCCTTTAGTCAAACGGCGGATCAACTCGGCTTTCTCTGTTCGGTGAAGGTTGACATCTTTTTTCAAACTGTCAACCTCAGCTTGCAGCCGCTTCTGGTCACATAGCATTGCAGTTAGATCATCAATTTCTTTATTCTTAAGAAGGAGAGTCATTTTGGTTGATACCTCATTTTGCTCGCTCCTTTCTCTGTGTGAGCGCGCTTCTTCTGCTGCCGCAACTGCATCAGCTTTCTCTTTTTTGAGTTTCTCAATTTCATTGCGCAGAGAAGCTTTTTATTTGTTGTCACGCTCGCAAGCCTCCACAAAGCGCTTGCGCTCGTCCGCATATTGCGCAGCAGAAGCCTCACACTTGCGCTTCCAAGACAGCGCAACACATTCTTCAGTCTTCTTCTCTTTCTCAAATTGGTTCTTTTCCGCCTCAAAATCAACAAGCATCTTCAACGTCTTCTCTTTCTCAAGCTTGGCCTTCGCATTCTCAAGCTCAACCTCGTCCCACTCCTTGTTCATACTGCGCCATTCGTGCACAATTCTATTTATGGTGGACGAGGCAAGGACAGACTCTTGCAGATATGACTCGTAAGTAGCCTCATTGTAACGCCTCGTATTTCCAATATTTATTATTTTTATAAAAATTCGCGCTCGTTTTCTATTTCCTGAGTCGCAACTACAATCGGATCGAAAAACGGTGTAAAAAACGGAAACAACGCATTTTTACGTGTTTTTAATGAAACGACAACCGAACGCGATATTTTTGATGTCTTACATTTAATTCCCGTGTTTAAAACTTAAATGAAATTTTACGCTATTTCATAACGCTCGGGCGCATAAATGGGCTTCAGAATCGCGTTCGGGCCACTCTCAGGCTTTTAAACCCAACGTATCAAACCCTTACCACTTAACCTACCTATTTAAACCTCCCCTAACCCTCATCTTCTTCATCTAGCCAAACCCTAATGCACACCCTCAACACCAGCCGCCACCCCCCTCCTCGGCGTTTTTTTCGGCAACCGGCGCCGTCTCTGGCGGCGCCCTTCTTCTCCGGTAACACTCCTGCAATCTCTTAAACCCGACACACACACACCCGCATATATACTTGCAGACAGACAGAGAGAGAGAGAGAGAGCTGTGAGGAGAGAGAGACGAGATAGAGAGAAGGTAGGTGGTGGTGGTGGCGCGTCTATGACGGCTCCGGAGGGGTTTCGATCGATGGCGGCAGCAGCCGTCACATCCAGCGGGCGACGACGGTGCGGTGGCGTGGCGGCGGAGCAGCGTCGCGGCTGCGACGATGCATCGGACCAGTGGCGGCGCCGGAGCAAACAACATACCTCGGTGATTGTTACCAACCCTCATTCTTGGAGACTTTATTACACAAACCACATGTTTAAATTGTATACCTAAATCCTTTACCATGTTGTCAAAATTCTTACTTAGATGAATTTCAAAACGTACTATTTTATCAAACGTATTTCCCATCCGGTAATCTATTTCATATAAATCCCATACGCATATACTTGGTCACCACATGAAACGTTTTGTTTTACGATTTTCAAAACTCGACAGAATGCTACCTACCAACTTAATCGGCCTAACGAATACCTTGCCCACAAGTCTTGCATTTAACTTGATCACTAAAACACGCTCACGCAATAACTTTATGTTAAGAATTTTCGTTTGTAAACAAAAAAAAAATCAAACCAGTATCTTATAGGCATTATGGGATCATTGTACTAAAGGTGTGTTTGGGATTGTTTTTGCAACCTAATATTTTTTTTGGCTTGAAAGCACAAATATTAAATAAATAAATAAATAAAAATCTATTTTAGTGTTTGGTAAAAAAAAAAAAAAAAAAAAACTGATTTGCTTTAGGTGTTTTAGAGATCAAAGCTCATCTATTTATAACTTATATATATCATGTATATATATTTTTCAAACACTCAAATAGTTGATTACCTGATTATTGGGATATCAAATAATATAATCAAATCCAAACACTATCTTCCCACAGTATGTTTTGTTACAACTAATTATCTGATTTTAATTATTCAGAACGCATAATCTATTTTCAAAACTCAACCCCAAACACCCTCTAAATCTCTCATCGCGATAAAAAAAAATAAAAAAATAAAAACAAAACATTTTGCTAAACGTTTTTCAACGGTCATTAAATCAATTAACACGGATTTCCTCTCAAGGGTCAACGTTTCACAAGCACCACTAAATTTCAAATCTCTTATATCCTTTGAAAACAATGCAAACTTACTATTTTAAGACCTTATCATACACCTCCCGAAATGTCACATGAGTTTCAAAACACGTGGGCAAGAAAACTTTATGAAGACCCACCATTTTCGACCTACTTAAATTCTTTTAAAACAAATGGTAGCACTCCCGTCCTTTACAAAATACGTAACGCATAATCAATAAGTACCTTATATTCCTTTATATTCACACACTAGATCCTATATTAAACTTAAGCCTATTTTAGAAGCGATAACCTCAAAGTTTTGCTCAAACAACAATACATGCGTATCCTCGTACATGGTTTAGTCAACTGTTGCATAACATTTTAAACGTATCATTCGTTTTACATACCCTGATTTCTCGACTATTTTATGTAAATAAATTCGTAGCATTCAATTCATATCATACGCACCATTATCGTCTGTTACACTTGTTGACGTTCATAATTATACACATATTCATGTTCATGAAAATAACGTGTCATTTTTCATGCGTATTATAACACCTAATGGCATACCTCCCAACATCGTCCGTGGACAGGAGAGATTCCTGGCTCATGAGTAATGCCCTAGCTCTAAAATCACCAACGCATTTTGGGCTTAATGCTAGTGGATGAGAGGAGAACTCCACAGTTAAGCATGCTCAAGTGGGAGTAGTACTAGGATGGGTGACCTCCTGGGAAGTCTCCACCAGGGCAACCAAAAACAAAGTCGTGAGTTCCTGGATGGGCCACCCACCAAGGGCAAAGCGGACAATATTGGTGATAACGAGGGGCAGGGGTGTTACAGGGGTATTACACTTATACTTATCATCACATTCATGCATAAACGTCTTATATCCATGCTTATACTTATTTCCATACTTATGCTTATACTCATACACATACCTATACTTGTACTCGTATTCATATTCGTGCCTATGCGCGAGCGAAACCCGAGGGATTCGCTTACGTGGGCCACAAGCTATTTGCACGCAAACATGCCTACGCACTACATTCTTACACGCACGCAAACTTATTTTCAGAATTTATGTACACCTTTATTCATGCGCTGCTAGTACAAGCTATGCGGATCATGTGATGATCGGTATAATCGCGGGTGCACACGGGATTATAGCGATAAGCGCATGAGAACCATAGAGTGTACTACCGCGTATGGTAACACACGGAACGTAACATTGCATCGAGTAACGAAACGGTCGCAACGTGGTCAAAACATGGTGGAGACGCCACTAGTACTCCCTATACATAAGTGTTTTCACCATGCTGCCAAACTTTCGTAATACGTGCCATGAGAAATTCGGTGATTTACAGACCATAATATGACCTAACACGCCAGCTTTAAACAACTCACAACTGCATTGCTAAGTGCGCGCTACCCGATTATCCACGACGAGTCTTAATCCCTAACGTAACGTTTTCGTTTGTTCATATACATATGCCATCCTTACACGAGTATTCGTTGATCGAATCAATCGTCCGCTCTTATGCCTCCGTTACCCCGTTAACCTTGTCTTTTATGCAACCTCGCTTATAATCAATCGTTTAAGCATTCAAACCCTAAATGCCTTCTTACTCTAAAGTTATCTCCCATTCTCGTTGAGGGCAACACGCTTGATTGGCCGCTACCTCGATAACTAGCTTATTTTAAATACCTAACCTTCTCGTTTTCCATCATTAAGCAACTCTCTACAAAATCGAGATTTATTAACGCTCCTCAAGGTCGATAGAACTTTCTAACAACCTACGGTTCGACCACACTCACCATTAAACTGCATACCACTTCTCACGAGAGCTTTTCTGCTTAGATGGCATATCATTTGAGTTATTCAAATCTCGTTTAAACCACTATCCTATACGCATACTTACGCGCTTTACTTACGCTTGATGGCTTTAATCTTTCTAGTCAAGCAACTTCTTTTTGCAAACCTAACTCTTCGTTGCTCTAAACTTCATGCTTTCCCTCATGTGTCCAAACATCCAAGTCTGAATTTTAGACGATCATTCTATAGCCAAATCTTTCTAAAGTCTTCCTCTTGAATAAATTTCGGGACGAAATTTCCTAAAGGAGGTGAGACTTTAACGCCTCGTATTTCCAATATTTATTATTTTTATAAAAATTCGCGCTCGTTTTCTATTTCCTGAGTCGCAACTACAATCGGATCGAAAAACGGTGTAAAAAACGGAAACAACGCATTTTTACGTGTTTTTAACGAAACGACAACCGAACGCGATATTTTTGATGTCTTACATTTAGTTCCCGTGTTTAAAACTTAAATGAAATTTTACGCTATTTCATAACGCTCGGGCGCAGAAATGGGCTTCAGAATCGCGTTCGGGCCACTCTCAGGCTTTTAAACCCAACGTATCAAACCCTTACCACTTAACCTACCTATTTAAACCTCCCCTAACCCTCATCTTCTTCATCTAGCCAAACCCTAATGCACACCCTCAACACCAGCCGCCACCCCCCTCCTCGGCGTTTTTTTCGGCGACCGGCGCCGTCTCTGGCGGCGCCCTTCTTCTCCGGTAACACTCCTGCAATCTCTTAAACCCGACACACACACACCCGCATATATACTTGCAGACAGACAGAGAGAGAGAGAGAGCTGTGAGGAGAGAGAGACGAGATAGAGAGAAGGTAGGTGGTGGTGGTGGCGCGTCTATGACGGCTCCGGAGGGGTTTCGATCGATGGCGGCAGCAGCCGTCACATCCAGCGGGCGACGACGGTGCGGTGGCGTGGCGGCGGAGCAGCGTCGCGGCTGCGACGATGCATCGGACCAGTGGCGGCGCCGGAGCAAACAACAGCGGCAGCAGCGACAGAATCCGCTTTCCGGCTTCAAGCGACAGCAGCAGCGGCGGCAGGAGTTCCGGTTTCAGTCAGTCTCGGTTCGGTTCTCCCAGTCTCGGTTCAGGTTAGGTTCATTCGTTTCAGTTTCGGTTCGGATTCGTGTCAGGTGATCATGCTCTAACTTTCAATTTCAGGTTGGTTTGTTTCAGTTTCGGCTCATGTTCAGTTCGGGTCAGTTCTGGTTCGGTCAAACCAGGTCAAACCTGGTCAACTGTGGTCAAACAGTCGCGGGTTCGAGACAACATCAGTAAACCACAGTTCCTGTTCGGGTTTCGGTTCAGACCATGTTCGTTTCGGGTCTCGTTTGGTGTTCGGTCAAACCTGGTCAACTTGGTCAACGAAAGTCAAACCTGGTCAACTTGGTCAACGAAAGTCAAACCTGGTCAAACAGTCAACGCCAGTCAAACTAGTCAGATTCGATGTTCGGTTCGGTGTTCGGGGCCAAGTTCAGTTAATGCTTTAGTCAACCCAATCAAAACACGTCACGGTATACTTTTAACGCCGCAAATTTTTATGTTATTATTTATATTGTTTTGTATTTAATTAGTGTTATAATCACGTAATCGAACCTTATAAAATTTGTAGACATAATTATATAAATTGTTTCGTTATTATTGCGTTTTGAAAACATTTAATCGACAACTAGATTGTCGGGATCGTCCAAAAACAAGGGAAACTCTGCCCAATTTTTGACAAAGTATTATATTTATTTAATTATATTGTTCGACAAAATATATTATACACGATACTTTATTTGACAAAATATATTATACATGACACTTTATCGACAAAATGTATATACTTATTTAATCATATCTTTCGACATGAAATATATATATATTTAGTACGCTTATCGAAGAAACGTATCTACTTAAATATACCGAGCGACAAGATATATATTTTTACTTATTATACTTTTTCGACAACATATATGTAAGTATACATTACACGTTTTGACAAAACATATAAATATATCTAATACTTCTTTCGGCAAATATATTTCGCTACTACAACATATATAGACATATATGTATATATATATCTATAATACCTTTTTTTTGACAAGATACATATGAGTTATATGTTTCGACAAAATATATTTATTTAACGACGAGATATATACTACCGTTACGACATGAAAGATGTATATGTATATACTTTATAGTCGACAACTAGAGATAACACATTGAATTCAAAGGTATATATAATTACTTATTATTTTGACAGCATACCTATAATATATTAATAAATTCAAACCTAGAATCGTCGTATAGACTGTGTTATACATATATACGTTCAATCAACTTCAAATCAAATCCTCCGTCATAATTTCCGTTTACTTATACCCATTCGTTTGCCTTTAAGGTGACTTCGGTGTCCCCTTTTCTCCCACTGATCAACTCGTCGCGGTATTTCCAAAGAAGACTTAGCAATACTGTGAGTACACTCGACCCACATTTGTTTATATCACCTTTTGGGTGTAACATGTTTCCATATACAAAAAATCACAAACACTTAAACTTTATGAAACGCACAAACAATCCTATACACATGACTACTTGAATCGTATACTTGTTGCTTGTCTAGGGATAAACGTTGTGCTGTGCTTTAGTCATTAACTATTTTTAGCCTTTGTTTGACATGCTTAGTGCTATAGGAATTCACGCATCCACCTCCATCGCTTTACACGTGAGGTCATGTTAAAACATCGTGATTGCGTTACGGGTTTGATTATTAGCATTGCATGCCTTGATATTGCTCTTGTATAGATTTAGTTGCCATGAGGATTGTTAAAACTTTATTCGTATACGTATGCTATGCTTAAACTTGTGTACTCGCCTTTGCTTTTGCATTGACTTTATTTTAAAACATGTTGAAGGAGATGACGCTATGAAAATAATATAGCAAGGACTAGATACACACAAATTAGACGTTAGGTTTAATGTCGACGTATCAATTTCGTTATGACTTTGCAAATGTTAGATTGTTCTTTGTTTTGTTACATTGATGTATTTGACAATTCTTATGAAATGAAATATGGTTTAATTAATTATTGTCACTTAATAATGTTGTGAGCAATGAGCAATCTCGTTTTCGTCTCATCCCGATGTTTCCGCCATCGGTTGGGGTGTTACACTTATGGTCTTTTTCCTCCTGGCGCTTCACCTCCGTCGGCGGGAGATGCCCTTATACCACTCCCTACAGGAGTGCCAATCAGTAAAAACATCGCCCTGCTTAACCTTCCACACGGGCTGATGAATCGCAGAGGCCCGCCTCTCAGAATAAGAGCGATAATAATAGTCCCCAGGCGTCTCCTCTGGGCGAATAGGCGATTCCCCTCCGAATCCTCAACAAACACAAAGCCTTCGCTTTGTGTTGAAGGTCCGGCTCCCTTGGATATCAACTTTGACGGTTCCCCAACATCTGTAGCCATATCTTTAACCTGCTCGCCAGCAGGATTCTCAGCATCAAAATTTTTGGGCTCTTCTTCCGGAGCCACTTTCTCAATATTTTCCGGGACGATGGGGTCGGCATCAAGAACAGGAGTTTCTTGCCTCGCATCTCCCTCTTCAACGTTCTCAGGCCTGCGCGGCAATGGTATAGCAGATGAGGTGGCCGGCGCAGCCTTCACCATTTTCTCTGTAAAACATATTAAAAAATACCAAGTATAAGATTCTGCGCACCTTTTATGACAGAAGTGCGCAACAAACTAAACGTACCAGGTGTGAATTTCTTTGCAAAGGCATCCAGATTGCCCTTCTTACTAATGCGCGGGCGCGCAACTTTGGTTGGCGCAGGAGTTTTAGTCTCTGCCTCCTTCCTCTTCTTATAAATACGCTTCAACGCCTCTTCCGGGCTAGAAGGTATTTCTAAAGGATCATCTGGGTTCGCAGCAGGAAGAGATGAGGTGTCAACGGGTTCTGGCTTCTGTTTCTTCAAACCTACAGGCGCAAGACCCTCCAATGAGTCGGACACCACCACATAATTGCACCAAAAGTCAGATACGGGAAGTGTACCTTTCTTGCCCTCAGCTTTCGCAGTAGCTGATGGCTTGGTTTTTTGCTCTGGTTTGGAAGGGGAGGCGTAGCAGCTGCAGCAGTTGGTTTCTTCTTCTTCCTCGAATCAGGGCCTACGCCCAAGTTTAGCAAATCACCTACATAATCAATCATATCGAGTAAAGGTTGCGCCATTAAGTTATATTGCAATATCAACTTAGGCTTTGTATGGACTTATTTACCAGTCTTCGAAAATAGTTGCGCCTCCAGATCCTCCTGCTTGGGCAACTCAAAGTTCCCTAAGATTTGTGAGAACCAAGTGTCCTTACCATCAGCAATAGGCACGACGGCCATTTTTCCTTTCTCTCTCTTGAAAGAGACCAAGTAGAGAGGCGCAGCTACATAACAAATATTTTTGCATCAATACATATCTATTGAAAGATATTGCTAGGAAGTTAAAGGGTTACATACCAGTTCCATCTTCTGTATACACCGGTTTTTCTCGGCGTTCCTTCTTCCATAAAATACTCATCCCGACAGCGATGAGGGCTCTCTCCGGCAAAACAATATTGGGCACGTCTTTAATGTGTTGATACCATACCTCGTCGGCAGGTATGGGAAGGGTCTCCAGCTCGATCTGATCACCGGCCCGGAGTGTCATCTTCATCGGGATCACCGCCGCCTTGATAAAGAAGAACTTCTGCTTCCAGTCATGGTAGGACTTCGGCGGCACCAACAACAATCGTTTGGCTTACACACGTTGTTGGAAAGAATAAAAACCCAATGAGCAGTGTAGCTGGTAGAAAACTCTAAACTTCTCGACGACGGCACGATCTGCATCAGTCGACAAACGAACTCAAAATGTCGGATCCTCACCATTCCCATTGGGCTCAACTGAGAAATGTGAATCTTGTAAAAACCAAGAATTTCCAGCAAGAAATGGGTCACCGGCAGCCGGAAGTTCCCTTCGACAAAATAGTCGTAAAATAATGTAATGTAGCCGGCCGGCGCATCAGCCGCCGTGGCATTCGCCACCGGAAAAACGCTTTCCAGGACGGAGCGAAAAGGAAGTTGGTGGCAAGATTATCAAAATCTTTCTTCGACCACTTTAGCGGTGGCAAACTTGATGACGACATCTCAGCAGAACTTGCACCGGTAGCCATAACTCGAACTTTGAAAACTTAGAAAACTTTGAAGGTCGCCGGAATTTTTGAACACAAATTTCTCTCAAGTTATAATTGGGTGAGGAAGCAAATGGATCGTTGATCCCTTTATATACTAACCGTAATTAATGCACGATTTGACTGCAGCGACTTTTGCGACCGTCACGTATCCCCAAGTAACCACAGGGTCGAGTGGGGAACAGTAACCGCCCCACGCGCGCGAGTGTCGCTAAAAAGCATTAAATACAGTAAGATATGTACTCTTGACAGCCTGTCAACAGTACAACCACGTCTCAAGAACGTGCGTCGTCACCAACTACACCATCCAGACAAGTGACACGTGTCTAAGCATATTGGAAATTCAAATACTTTTTCAAAATTCACTTACGACACGTCATCAAGATGCATAAAGCGATAAAAAGCTAGTCCTTACCTAGCGTAGCACATTTATCTTAAGTCCAGTGCTCCACCTACTTTTTATTCTTACATAGGAGCAACACTGGACTGGGGGGACTTGAAGGGGTATGGTCCCAAAAACCTTGCGCCAATCAAGGAAACCATACCCATTAATAACTTCTAAGGAAACTGCGCGCAGACTTCTTTGCCAAAATAATATTTATTAGAACTTTGCGCCAAATATCCAAGAGAGGAAAGCGTCATTTAACTACCTTGCTCGGGCTCGCGCAAGGTTCAAAGTTAACCTTGAACACTCTCTTTGGATGAATGCTTCATTTAACTACCTTGCGCGGGCTCGCGCAAGGTTCAAAGTTAACCTTGAACACTCTCTTTGGATAAATGCTTCATTTAATTACCTTGCGCGGGCTCGTGCAAGGTTCAAAGTTAATCTTGAACATTCTTGTCTGATAATGCTTCATTTAACTACCTTGCGCGGGCCCGCACAAGGTTCAAAGTTAACCTTGAACATTCTTGTTTGATAATGCTTCATTTAACTACCTTGCGCGGGCTCGCGCAAGGTTCAAAGTTAACCTTGAACATTCTTGTGTGATAATGCTTCATTTAACTACCTTGCGCGGGCTCACACAAGGTTCAAAGTTAACCTTGAACATTCTTGTTTGATAATGCTCCATGCACAAACCTTGCGCAGATATTTATATCAAAGCAAGCATCCACCAAACGTTGCACTAAGCAGCAAGGAGAAGAAGGAAGATCAGTTAACTAACTTGCACTTCTCGCGCAAGGAAACAGTAAATCCTGAGAAATTTTTCCTTAGCAAAATCCTTGACTTGGTGTAGAAGCAAAGGGAATCTTTTCTGTTATAACAGAATGTACACGTGGTGAATAATAGATGGGTAACAGCTGTGAAACCTTCTAGAATCCATTAACACCCAATTGTGCAAGCATCTTTTCGGTTATAACCAATTGCCACATGGCAGCATCTGGACGGCTGAGGAAGATCACGGTGATGGCATGCTCACATTTATAAGATGTAGTGATCTCATGTTGACACGTGGCACTTCCCTAACCGCTGATGAGCTCATGATCCTTGTGCAATAACGGATTGCCAACAAACGTTAACGGAATAACAAAAGATTCCGTTAAAGTTAATAATCTCTCTTTTTGGCGCCAAACACCGGCTATAAATAAGTAACTTGGAGTTCAAGGAAAGGTATTCACTCTCAACTACTCTCTCACTTACAATACTTCCTTCCGACTACCTGTACTTATTCTCACGCCGGAGGGTGGTCACGGAGAGAACCTCCCTTCTCCCTGTGGCGAGCTAACGGTGTTCTGTTTTGCAGGATCAGCCGGAATATTGTTCTATTCATCATCAATCGTGAAACCAAACGGAGGGTTAACCCTTTTATGCAGAGCCCATTCCATAGATCTACTTTGATTCCGGTCTAGTTGATCTAGGGTTTCTTCAGTTACACAATTGCTTCAAGTTTTCAAAACATCAACAAAAACTTTATCGGGTGTCTATTATCCTACAAGTTCTTTGGTGCTTCACAATTTGTTTAAAATGTGTTTAAAATTAAACGAGATGTCGGTTAAAGGTAGGCCATATTGTGATATGGCGGAAACAATGAAGGAAAAACTAAGAAAATATTTTAGCGAACTACCGGCGGTTTTCACTTGTGCCGCCGCTTTAAACCCTTGCTTTAACGTTTTTTTGTACCGGGTCTTTGATTGAAAAAATTGCAAACGAGTTGAATTTAAACACCAATCGAGACCCTAACTTTGGTGAAGCCGCAAAAATTCGTTTCAACGATCAACTTTCAAAAATGTATGACGTTTATGTAACAAAATATGGGCCAACCACGTCACACATTCACGAGTCGATGAGAAATGCCGTTTTCGGCGAAGGATCTTCTAGTATGGAAGACCAAGATTTGTATGTTTATAACCAATTGTTTGATGAGTTGAGTCAAATGTACCGTGGTAACACCACTAGTAGCGAACTTGGTCGGTATGGTGGCTCGAACTTTCTACAAACAATGACTTCACACGAGTTTAAAAATTTTGATTTGTTGGCTTGGTGGAAAAGTAAGGAAGATCAATTTCCGATCTTAGCCACAATGGCCCGAGATTTACTAACGGTCCAAGCTTCCACGGTAGCTTCGGAAAGTGCTTTTTCTATTAGTGGCCGGTGATCTCGATAAGGAGGACTCGACTAACAAAAAAGGCGGTTGAGATGTTGATTTGCTTGAAAAATTACTTGGATGCGGCGGAGAGATGTCAACACATACGCACACTCAAGGATGAATTGGAATACGAAGGCGAAGTGTACGAGGACGAGGTCTAAGCCGAATTGACAACCCCAATGACCGACGAAGAAGCCGCATTGGATGAATTCCTTCGCAATAGTTCAACTTCGGGTTCAAGCGAAGAAGAATAAACGAAGCTCAAGATATATTAATTCTATTGTAGTCCCACTAAAAAAATATATATAAGTGTGGACGTTCTTCCGGATTAATATTTTAAGTTTACGCCCTTAATTTTTTTCGTTTATCGTTCGTACTTCCACGGTTCAATGTTATGTAACAATCGTTTGTTTCAAAGGTTAATCATATTATAATTTAAATTTTTAGATTTTCGTAGTTAACTTTTATATTACATTACTTCATTTTCGGCCATTAAAAAAATCAACCAAGAAAATAAAAAAAAATTGTTCAAAAAAACCGGTTTTTTAACTGGGTTTTTTTTTCGGTTTTTTACCGGTTTTTAAACCGGGTTTTTATCAAATTAATCGGTTTGGTTTTTTTATAACCTGTTTCAAAACCGGTTACAACGGTTAATACCGGTTAGTAATTTTTTCAAAAAAAAATCTGTTATTCAATAACCGGTTTTTTTATACCAAAAGAACCGAAACCGGTTTTAAAAAAAACCGATTTGTACATGTCTAGGTGGGCGGGAAGGACCACCAGCCATGGCCGATATTTCGAAGGCTACGTTACTTAAAAAAACCCGATATGTATATGTAAAAAAAATTATGGTTTAGATTAGTTATTAGTCCATTAGCATTAGGTTTAGACCTTTAGTGAGGCCCAATACCCAATTTATTTTAAAAATTAATAGCAAAACTAATTGGAACCAATTTTCAACCCTAGCAGATTTGGTTCGGTCCGGTTTAGGTGTCTTTTTGGGTCGGTTATCGGTTAATATCGATCCGGATCTTTCATGCTCACTCCTAAATGGAATAGAATCTTGATGGAACTTGAATGTTGATTTCACTCCTTATTTTGTTGGTTTCTACAAGAAATTGAATTGGAATTGAACTACAACATAAAGATCGAGATCAAACAGCTGGACCGATTTATCGACCCTAGCAGATTCGGTTCGGTCCGGTTTGGGTGTCTTTTCGGGTCGGTTATCGGTTAATCGGTCAGGCCGGTCCAAAAATAGGGTAAAAATCGAGATCAACCAGTTGGACCGATTTATTAAAGATGTAATAGATAGGGTTTTTTTGTTTCGGACTTTTGGCTCTAGGTTATGAGCTGGTATAAGCAGCTCATTTGAGATATGATTTTTTATAACCTACTTAACTAATCCAGGGCAAAAACAAACCATCATTCATCATTCGCTTTTTTGGTCATTAACTTATTGTGCTTAATTCTTTCATGCTGGTAGTGTGCTGAATTCATCGTTTATTTTACATCTTTCAATGTTTATCTGCGTTTGGCAATGAAAAGAAGAATATATCACACACATCAACATTTGGTAACATTTTTTGTCAAATATTTCTTTCGGACATTTTAACGAACACTTGGTGTACAAAGAGTTTAACTATGAATGTTAGACATTATCATGAAACATAACAATATATATCACAAAGGTATTTGCAGGTCGTTGAAATAAATTCAAAGTATGCTTCACAATTAACAATGGATAATAATTAAAGGAATTGAAACATAGAAAAAACAATGTAATGGAATTCATACCTTCAATTTGATTGAATGGATTGAAATTAAGGACCCGATTGCTTGATTCCTAAATGCCATACATGATTACCCTAGTTCAATTCATTATTGAACTAGGGTGCTTCACAGCTTCAACTCATGGGTTTGGAACATGAGACACTATAGGGTCGGGTATTATATTTAGGACCGAGATACCCGATATGATAAATAACCGAAACCGACCCTATATTTAGGGTATGTAAATCGGGTATGATATTATGTTCTAGTCAGTTCTCGGGTAGGGTAATAACAAGTGCTCACCCCTAATTCCATTATATGAAACGAACGTTAATTTTGAATGATATCTTATAGTGGTGTATTAATGATAAACTCGTGGAGTAATTATGATACACTTGTATAATAATTTGAATTGTATGTTATCTGATGAGTTTGTAGAGTAATTTTGTTAATTACTCTACTAATAGAATAACTACGAAAATGACACCAACTTTTTTTTCCACGTTATTCGTACGTTTTGTACGATAATTTTTTTACGTGATCATTCCCTCAATTAGACTAAGTTTAAAAATAGATAATGTAACTTTCCCTCGATTAGACTAAGTTTGAAAATATATAATGTAATTAAAAATAAACTTGTTGAAAGTATCTATTCTTGTTGATAGTTCGCTTTAAGAATATGTTTTAAAAAGAATTAAATTATGGAATATGGATAGCGGGTTAACAATTATTGATAGTTCGCTTTCCGTCCCTCCACTTTCTTTTAGATCCCATTTACATGAAATCCACCTCCCTCAAAAAATGAAAAAGAAATCAAAACAAAAAATTCAAGAGTGTGTTAGGTTTAAAACAAAAAGATACAAATTGGTTTCCTAATCTTTTATTTTATTGCAATTGAGGCTATACAGATAATTTTTAGCATGTTGAAGAATTGTTTATATATAAATTTATAACTTTTATACCAAAGCAAATTTCCATGAACTTTGTTGATGTGCTATAGCATCCCTAATTTGAATTGGAAAATATATAAAAAAAAACATTTTCACAGATAATAAGTTGTCTTCATGACATAACATATAGGGCATACACAATTACAAAAAAAAAGGGTAAATGCACGTTACCCCAGAGCGCGGGAGGGTTCTCCCTCCCCAAGCTAGCTTAGCCTCATAGCTGCCTGGCGGTTACTACCCAGCAGGATTATTGGGCCGAGCTGGACTCGAACCCGCGTCCTCCCGTTTGGAATGGGTGAGGCTGGTCACTGGGCTGACACCCCGTGGTTTGGGCATACACAATTACACACATCACATAAATTGCAACCATCACTTAACCATTTCGTCGTCTCCTAGTTTCCTAACGTTGTATAACATCTTAATGATGTACCCACACGTAATTCATGATACGTATGCACAACATTTACTAGAAGGACCAAAATTATAAACGCCTAGAAGGTCTAGAGACATGCATGATTGATCTATAAACCATGTTTAGAGTATTCATCAAGTTATATTATAGATTTTGCCCCTGGTAACATTGAGAAGTTGTAGGAAAGTGTCTTAAGCCCTAATTATATATCTTAGCAATGAAGTAGTAACTGAGATCCTTGAAGAATAATATCTTATGATGACCACCATTAAATGACTTAAATTTGGTTATTATAAATTTATAATCACAATTATTACTTCCCTGTAGCCATGCTCTCTATTCTTCTCTAATGTGTGCAAGTAAACATTTTTGTTTTTCAAAATACACGTCATGATCCTGGCCCGTTTTGGTTATTATAAATTTATAATCACAATTATTAGCTACTTTGCCCGCCTCCGTTTTGGTTATCACCTGCCCGCCACAAACCCATGATCCTTTAGCCCAACGAGGGAGACACACTTGTCAAATCGGACTTGACTTAAACCCTACAATGTGAATGGGAGTACTAGGATGAACGGCAAAATTTATGGTTGATAATGGCCTGGAGGCCCTGGACCCATATGTACACTTGGTTCAACCAGTGTGAACTCCTGGCTTAATTTTCAGGGCACTGGCTTCATACTTTCAAGCATGGGTTAATAATGCTTAGCTACAAATGTCAATCATCCAAAGATATTTTTTGAATAATTATTTTTTAATCTTTTGAATAACAAGCTTAGTTTTGAGTTTTTACACTCACATATAAAATCTTATATATGTCGTTTAAGCAAGTATCACATGCCATTTATAGTAAACTAGATTAATAAAAATAAACATTTCAAAATAGTAAAACACCTCTAACTTTTTTTATATATACATACATAGATTAATAAAAAAAAAACATGTCGAAATAGTAAAAGACATCTAACTTTTTTTTATCTATACATACGAAAAATATTAACATGTGATACATCAATACCTCGTCGACAACAGTTCTAAGTTTTAAAAACGACTTAAGATCATTATTATGATGTGATTTTCTAACTCACACAAGTTTAATACGAAATTTCTCTACTTTGAGTTTATTATTAATGGGTTCGTTTAAGTTTTGGGTTCGTCCACGAACAGTTTGGTTAAACGAGTCGTGTTTGTGTCAACGGGGTTGTTTACAGGTTAACATGTTTAACTCATTTAATTATTATTTTGTAATTGTGTTATTCTATAATAACTTAAAGTATTTTGATATTTTTATGCCAATTTTCATTTATTTTATTTTTTTCTTTTATTATTTAGTTAGTATTTCTAAATTCTAAATTTGTTCTTCGTTTAACAAAATATCTTTTATATATTTTTTTTGTTATTTGACTAAATGGATTTTAAAATGCTAAATTTTGGTGTTTGCAAAAATGTAATTACAATTGCGTCTTTCATTCAATATAATAACTTTTTATATATTAACTTTTTTTACTTAACTAAATAATAATTTTTAAATGCTAAATTTTGGTTTTTTTTAACACTCATTCTTGCAGTAATGTGTTGGAATTAATTGTTCGATACAAGTTTGGATTAAATTTACGGGTCGAAGAATGTAATTAGGGCCAAATGTATATCATTTGTAAGATAGAAAATGATTTGCTTGTTGATTAAGTACATGGGTGCGAGGTATCGCAACATTTCATCTCGTATAAGTATGAGTTCTATAAACAATCATGGTGACGATTCCTTGTATAATTTATGTATAATGTCTATTGTTCTTATTATTCATCTTCATTTTTTATTCTTATTGAAAGGTTTGATGCGATGATCTCTAGGATTCTACAATGGTATCAGAGCCAAAGGTTCTAAAAACCAAGATTTGTTTCAATCATCAATCAAGAAATCAAGAAGCCGCTTTTGCATGTCCAAATCAAGAATCATCTCTATTCATAATTGTTTGGGGTAGAAATTTGATATCCAGGATCCTGAGTTTTGTAAATATGCAGTTGGAACCTGATATGTTGAACATGTAGCAAGATCCTGATGGAACTTAAGATCCTAAACATTATTGTTACTAATCGGTTGCTTCTGTCTTTAAGAGATATTTTGCAAGAATATTCCAGTATTAATAGCTAGTGGATGGCTTGCACCTAAATTGTTGCTGAAGTAGTTCAATGAAACGTGTAGAAATAGAGTTGAAGCTGCTAACGGTCATTGACTTGTTCTCTTCAGGTTCGTGGATTTCTCGAAAGCTTAGTTAGGATTCATTTTCCGTATTGCACTATTAAAAGACTTGATCGTATCATTTTAGGGACACAATTCACTCGCTGCAAACACTTTACACTCACTTGTAATCACGGTTGTCGGCAGCTGTAACACTTAGTTCAATCGATCAAGCTCCACCATTGTAATTCTTTATGACATTAATGCTAGTGGTGTTGTGTATCTAGCTCCCGTTTTTTTTTGTGTCAGAGATCATCTTCAAGAAGAATATCAGTTTTTTCCCTGTAATAAATTCCTTGTGTTCATCGCATTCAATATATTTTACTTGGCAAACTGTTTTCTTAAACCATGATCCTGACTATTAATTCAGGATCTTGAGCATCATATTCATTATTTTCACAAGCACCTCACCTTACTAACTAAGTTGGGTTGTTAAATCTACCTTGTTAATTTTTCACCAAAACAATTTGACGCCCACCATAGGGCAAGTGGTGATTTTCATCATAAAAATTCTATTGAAATTCATTTTAAACCAGTTTCTTTCGAAGTTATTCTAAAAAATGGCTTCTCAACCCAAATTCACTTCAGTCACATCTTCTGTCCCTGCTGCAACCACTAGAACCAACAACCATCTTCCTCCCCTAGGAAACCAAAACAATAATAAAATAAAAAAACAAAAGATATGTCCACACAAAGTTCATTATATGTTTCAATCGTTTTGTTAATCTTATTCAATTATGAATGATTAATCAATAACACAAACCCGACAATCCTTTATTTTTTTCTCGTTTTAAAGCCCATGAAGGCGATACGCTGATTTTATCATTGTCAGATTATGACATCATAACCAACAAAGCATACAAGCTTTGATCCTTTGGTATCTCATCTCGTTTCAATCACCACATAAAACAAAACTAGAAAGAAGTCTTGTAGATCAGAGACAAGAAGAGGAATAGCATTGTTATGTTGTCTAAATTCTGAAACCAAAAGAATCGAAGTCAAGGAATGTTGTGTGTTTATACCGATCACGAAAGAAAAACAGAAAACCGAGTGCAATTGTTTACAAAAAAAATATTAGAAGCAAATTCCAAGCAAGTTATTTTTTTGTTAGTTTATTTTGAAAATCATAATCAATTCAAATGAGTTTGCATGTTGATCACAAGCAAGTTCAAGTTGTCACGAAGATACAAATGGATTCTCGCGTCATTAGATCAAAGACATCGCAACATTCCATCTTTGATTATTGATTGAATCGTTTAATATGATGATCTTCGGGATTTTACATAATGTAATTACCGTTTCATCATGCTTATTTTTTAATCGTCGCATCGCGGAAGTGCTTACCACGACTTGTACCTGAAATCATATATGCGACACTATTAATAAGTCAAGTCAATAACAAAACAAAGAAGTTAAAAAGTTAAACTTCATTGAAGTTTCAAAAGAAAGTTTCTATCGCCCGCGTTATTACGTGGTTGCCGATGGTTGGGCGATTGCTGTCATGGGGGCCCACCTCAACTGCCCCTATCACTAATTCATCCCAGCTACATAAATACCTTTTATAGAATCAATAAATAGAAATTAATATTTACACATTTGTTCACTTTATTTCTTTAGAGTTATATACGTAGATATATATAAAGACAAATATAGTGAAAAAGAATGTAAAAATAAAATTTAAGTATGTGAAATTAGTAAGAGTCTAAATAAAAATTATATTGATAGTAAATGCAATTAAAAAAGCAACAAAGTTCAATTGTATTACATGTAACTTTTTTAAGGTAATTCACATAGATCTTTATGTGTTACGAATATAACTTATTCATTAGTGAAAATGAATAGTACTATGATTCTATGTTATATTATATAGTTGTTTCTCAATAATAACTATCAGATGTATTCAAGCCTAACTTATAAAAATACAAAAATTTAAACATTTATCTAGGTGTCTTATATTTCAAGCACCAATCAAAGATTATACTCATCGATCATCACCATATATCAGATTCCATAGTCAACTTCTTTGATTAATCCTCTTAACACCGAATGTGTGAACTCGTCAAAGCTATTAAATCATATAATTTTTTTTTTAACTTAATAAGAGGTAGGAATCAATATTTTTTAGGTTTATCGTCGATAAAGAAGATGGTTTGATAAGGATATACTAAATGCACCTCCTATTTACTTCTTAATTAGGAGGATATAGCAAGTAATAGAAGGGTGCATTTAGATCAGTTATGGAGCATAACTTATTAGTCAGGAGTCACCAAAAAGTCATCTTTTTAGACTACAACTAGGAGAGTTAATTCATTTTTTTTTCTTGAAATTCACTTAGAATACATGAATTTATAAGAAAGAAGTACTTCACTATAAAACTCTTAAATTCTTAGATTGTTCACTCAATTTTAAATTTAAATATTGTTCAATTGTTTATGTAATTTTTTTTATAAATTAATAAATCAAGTGGCCAATATAAAAACACTTACATATCTCTTTTACTTTTAGTAATTTTTTTTTTTTCAACTTTAACCTTAACACTAATCAAGTTTATCAAAAGTTTAACAAAAATGAAACAATATTCAAATGAAAGTGACATTTGTAACTAAAGAAAAAGTCTATTAAATCAATATCAAAATCTTATATAATGCTATTATGATTCTACCATATTTTAAGGTTTTAAACATTAGTTATATTTTTCTTAACAACAAATAATAATATCAATTCTACTAAAAATTAAATTAAATATTTTAATCATATAGTTGGTGGACACATTAATTATTCTGGGTAAAATTCAAAGCTCTTTTCAAAAAAAAAAAAAGACAAAAGACCTTCAACACCAAAACCCGAGCCTGAGGGTCGGATACAGGTTCGCAAGTCAAGACACCTAGGGAAATAATACTCTGCAAGACAGCACTAGTAAAAGAAGAGAGAGAAAGCCACCATAGACACACACATAGAGAGAGAAAGCAACCTCAAATCCGCAAAATATGGGTCAGATCGTGAAACGAAAGCGTAGAGGACGACCGTCGAACATAGATCGAGCTCGCCGGAACTCTCAGCTTGCTCCGCCGTCACCGGCGGACCTCCGGAGCACGCGCAGGCGTCGGAACGTCAGGTATAACTTCGATATCGATGATTATGTTGAAGATGATGAGTTTTACGATGATGAAGATGAGCACGTAGGTCGGAGAGAGAAGAAGATTAGGTTATTGCTGTTTGATGATGATCGGCGCGTGTCGCACGCGCCGTCGTCTGAGGAGGATGATGATGATGAGGTGTACACGCGGAAGCGGTTGAAGAAACGGAAACTTGATGAAGAAGTTGGAGAGGTAGTTGATTCATTGGATCTGAAATTAGGTCAAATTTGAAATATGAAATATGAATTATTGCTTGCTACTATTGATATGATTATAGAATATTGATAATGAAATGAAATATGAATTAGTAATTGCTACTGTTGATAACGAAGCTAAGTGTGGTTTTATTAACTTGTTGCTGAAGTTAATTTGTTATATGTGTGTGCACATGTATGGGGAGATTTATGTTGTATTGATTGTAACGGTCGAGTCAACTGTCAAAACTAACCCCCACACAATCTCACACGCAGAATCTAATCATGCTGTCTACGTTTCTCTCTCTCTCTCTCTGCCACTCTTTTATACTCTCTCTCTCTCTCTCTCTACATCACTCTCTCTGTCTCTGATTTTGTGTCTCTCACACTGCTTTCTGTATGTATAGGTCTGCAATTGACAACTATATTTTAATACTTTATGTTTATAATGTTTATAGGTTTATATTTTTTTTCACATTTTGACAGGTTAGAGGGAGGAAGTTTGATGATGAAGATGAAGCAAATGAGGAGGATGAAGAGGAAGAAGATGC
Source organism: Scalesia atractyloides (assembly GCA_947069175.1). NCBI lineage: Eukaryota > Viridiplantae > Streptophyta > Magnoliopsida > Asterales > Asteraceae > Scalesia > Scalesia atractyloides. Next base: position 4,388,741 of record CAMTDV010000029.1, read on the forward strand.
GGGAGGGTCGGATTTCGATTGCGGTTCGTTGATTATGGTTTTATCTATGGTTTTTGCTTCAACATTGGTCTAATTTGTTATGTTACTAATTGTTCTGTTTGGTTGTTGATTAGGTACAGCTTCGGATGTTCCGAAGAGAGTACCGATGCCCGATAAAAAGACACTTGAGTTGATCCTGGATAAGCTTCAAAAGTGAGTATCACTGGTTTAAACTTCAAATGTTTAATATTTGAAGTTAATGAGTTATGTAATTTCGGTGTGGATTAATTGTGACAGAAAAGATATTTATGGAGTTTACGCTGAGCCGGTTGATCCTGAGGAGGTAGCTTTGAGTTACTCTGGATTCTTAGTATTTTCTTGAAATTCTGATTTGTAATTTGATGATTATAGTCATATAATTCGCAATTTGTTGTTTACTCTCAGCTTCCTGATTATCATGATGTGATCAAGCATCCAATGGACTTTGCAACTATCAGGAAGAAGCTTGCAAAAGGATTATATTTATCTCTAAAAGAATTTGAGGTTAGTACTTGATTTGAAATTCTTATCGAGATTATCTTCTTATTGTTTATCTTTGAATTCAGAGTGATGTGTTTTTGATTTGCACAAATGCAATGCAATACAATGCGCCAGATACAGTTTACTATAGACAGGTATTAACTTTGGATGTTTAAATCCTCGCTTACCATATTTTAGCAGTTTTATTCGGTTTATTGATCTCACCACTCTAATAATTTGGGAAGGCAAGCTCTATTCAAGAACTGGCGAAACTAAAGTTCCAGAGATTAAGGGATAATACCGATCCATCTGAAAAAGAACTCAACACAGACCACAAAACCACACCAAGTTTCTCTATGCCTAAAAAACAATTAAAGAAGTCAATGGCCCGGACGGCACCTGACCCCGACCTGGTTGGGACCGAAACTTTTTCTGATGCAACCGTTCGGACAGAAGAATTCCCAAATGGTTCATCTGCTCAGACACCTGCCAGGCAAAACAGCGGTGACGTCCCGATTGCTGAAAATTCTTCATTAGGTGATAGCAACCTTGATAAAGATCAAGAACTACTAACAGGTACCCTTTTTTTGCAATAATTTCTATCTTTTATTAAATCTTATTATGCTTTTAAAGATTAGATTCAAGACTTATGTTTTGGGTTAACAGTATGAATTAGGGGTGTGCAAACAAATTAAACGACCCATAACTGAGTTAACCGACAAAACCGAGCCAAACCAGAAACCGGTGGGTCGCTTAATTGTTTTTCCAAAAACCGAAGGTAGCGGGTCGGATATGGTTATCAATGTTTCCATACCCAACATAACCAAACCGAACCGATATGTAGTAGAATCTTCATGTGATTTTGGACTTCTCATCATTTTTACGACATATGATGTTTTTGGTTGAACGTTTCTTAGAATTTATGGGTTATCTCATATCGTGGTCGTTGATTTTATGAATTATACATATGTTTTGTTTGAATATTAGGTAGTAAACAGTATCAATATTATAAACTATATGTATTTTTTAGTATACGGGATATACTAATATATACAAATGTGTAATAACAATTTATTCTATGGTAAAAAGAAAATTTAGGCTATTTTTAGCCAAGTCTAAATTCACAGTTAACCGACCCATAACCGCCCATAATAACCATCAAAACCAATTAACCAAAACCGCCATAACTGATCGGTTATGGTAATAGGTTAACTGACATCGCGGTCATGGTTATGGTTTTGAGCAAAAACTGACCCAACCCGACCAATGCACACCCCTAGTTTGAATCTTGAAACGGGTACAACGACATACCATATAAACGTGATTGTCACGCTATTTTACATCTATAGGGTCAAAATGGGTAATTTGCATGCTCAAGCTTAAGGCTGAAGCTTGTAATCCCTAGAATTTCTCTGTTTTACTGGAATTTCGAAAATGGCGAACTGTTCCAAAATAGAAATGAGCTTTACGCCTTTTCCTGATTTAATAACCAACTTGAAATTACGCTTAAAATAGAAACCAGCTTGCTTTCTGCTACTGATTTTCACACCAAATTACATGATTGTAGCAACTGCTGACCTTTTCATCACGTAGCATGTTAGTTTTTTGCTTTTTCTTCAAAACATGCTGACGTGGCATCTTGTCTTTTTATACTAAACTGCTTATTCAGGGAAAGGTTGTATGTCTAAACTTGGAAGAAAACCATCTGTACATGATGAAAATCGACGGGCAACATACAACGTATCTCTAGAACCAGTAACCGATTCAGACTCCGTACTTTTAACATTCGAGGGTGAAAGCAAGCAGTTCATTCCTGTATGTCGCAATGATATTAGTTTGTTTTTTGTTTTTTAAAGTAGATTTATATAATAACTGCAACTTGAAATCTCAATAATCAGTTTTTAGTGTTTGGATGAACGAACCCAAACATTATCGTATTCAACCGGTTAGGGTTATAACTGGTTATTTGGTTCTAGATATTCACTTTTCAAAGGTTTTTGATTTGTTATCTATGAAAATCAGGTTGGGCTCCATGTAGATCATTCCTATGCTAGAAGCTTGGCCCGTTTTGCTGCAACTCTCGGGCCTGTTGCTTGGAAAATTGCATCTCATACAATCGAGCAAGCTTTACCCGAAGGTGTCAAATTTGGGCCTGGTTGGGTTGGTGAATATGAACCACTTCCAACTCCCGTACTAGTACCCGAAATCCCTACCTTTAAAGAACCCAATTTTCTTGCACATTTCAAGATTACTTCTGATGTTAAAGACGATAAAAAAGCTTCCCAAACTCCTAAAATCCATGTGGACCTGAAAGAGGTAAACGACAATTTTAACCCTGCGATTCATGTAAAGCGAGAATCTCCTAGAGAACCCCGCAAAGATCCGACCCGAGCCCAAGAGTTCCTTTCTTTTCGGGTTCAAATCCTGTGCATCAGAACTCACAATCCAGGAACTTTACAAGGCCTGAAAACACGGGCCTGCCACGAGTTGAACTCAATCATCCACCACCACTACATGTAAATCTGCCGCTGATTTTATTGCAAAAAGACCAAATTACTAATGCTTCAGATGTTCCTCAAAACCTGTTTCAAGAAACGGAAATTTTGCATCTTTGGGCTCTTTTAAGCACCCGAGCAGTAACAGTGACGAATTTGCCCCTGGGAGACCGAGTAAGCCAGTTGGTCTGGATTGTAACAGAATGGTTCCCATGGATAATAAATTACCAATATTACCCCCAGACGGGACCAGCAAGGCCTTAGTGACCCGGTTCAGATGATGAAAATGTTAGGGCAGGATAGTCAACAACAACAAAATGCGAACGGTTTTGGTTTCGTGTCAAAAAGAGACGATTCGAACAATGTGGCTTTGACCGCTGCTCAAGCATGGATGTCACTAGGTGGCAGCACCGCCACGGGAGGGTTCATTAAACCGCCGTTAGTTGATAACAGAAACGCCCACAAACAACAAATATCAGCAGATTCTTTATACAACCCGGCCCATGACCGACCACAGCCTCAAGTTACACGTTTTCGGGCGAGTACAACGCTTACCAACAACCGGTTAGACCGGTTAACGATGGTCAACTTCAAAACAAATATGCCGGGTTTCCTCAAATGATGACAGCTGCCGATCTTTCACGGTTTCAGGTGCAGTCTGGTGGTTGGAGGGGGGTCCCACCTCAAATGCAACAACAGCCTAGACCAAGACAAGAATCCCGCCCCCCTGATCTCAATATCGGATACCAATCAATTGGGTCACCCGTGAGACAATCTACTGGTATGTTGGTTGATTCTCAACAGCCCGATTTAGCTCTGCAACTGTAAAAGTTAAAATCAAGGTACATGAGTTGTAGCCTTTTGTTTGATTTTTGAGGTTATAAATGGTAAGAAAAATGTAATCGGAGAACATGGGTAGTCTGCTGATGGACCGGGTCGGTCCGGGTCAGGTCATGGAGTCGAGTGAGTTTGTGTTGTGGTTCGGTGTGTTTTATGTAGAGAATGAAAATGTTGGTAGAGATTTAGTGGCGTTGGTTATGAGAAAGATGAAATTACATTTCCTTTATAGTTATATATATCTTGGTTAACCTTTGAACTTGTTATGATATATTTAGTTTGGTTAGGGAGTCGCGTGTTTATGTGAATGATTTATATAACTTGCCTTTTAGACGAGACTAAATTAGACAAGTGTATTAGGTTGGTGTGTACACGTTTTTTTTTCATTGGCTCAGAAATTAAACCCACACGCCACACACGTCCAAGCCTTGTAAATTTATATCACTCGCGCCCAAGCACTTGGCGCCCCATTTCTATTTTTGGTGCTGAAAAAAGGTGAGGAGGTGAGGGAGTGAACCAACTACGTATAGTCTTGTTCCGGCTAATAGACCAGATGCCCCATTAATGAGCGACAATAAACGATTAGCCGAAGTAGGCTAAAGAAATGTTGATATCAGCTAGTTTGGTTTGTCATTTTTCAAAACCATACCGAACCCATGATCTATGGATATAGTTTAAAAAATTAGTTTTGCATTCAAAAAGTGGTAGCAGTGCAGTTTGTTGCCCGTTTATCTTTTATTTTGATGTAATTTCCTTTGCAGAGTTGATAAAAAAGAAATCTGATATTGAACGCTTAGGCTCATAATTGATCTGACCAGGTCAAAACCGACTGAACCAAGTGCTTGTCAAAGGACATTTTATGCGACCTAAAAAATTACGACATTCCCACCAAAGAAAAAATGCATACCAACAAACGACATGAACAAGTACGAACAGACAATATCCAATGGCAATTCCATGCATAATTCCACTTAATTAGTAACATACTATACAAAACCATTCACAGAAGTTTCAGAAGATTGGAAACTGAACAAAGCGTGCATGATTGATAAGAAAGAATGTACACATCCAGCCCCTCATATTAGAACCAAATTTACATAACAGATTCTTCATGTCTTCCAAACGCCATCTTCAGAGTCATCTTCAGAGCAATCCGAATGTGTTCTCACCACTGTACGTCATGTACAGAAAGCCATCTTCATCTTTGTTTTCCTCATAGATCGCAGACATCATTGCAGCTAACAATCACATAAAACATGGAACAGTATGAATTTTTGTAATAACGCACAAATTTCAATAGTAGAACAATAAGAAGATGCATTCAGGTTGACCCAACCAGTTTACCCAGCCGATTTTGTCACGTAATTAGTGCACTAATGATTTTGTACTCACCAGTAGGTGGGAGAATGTTCTTGACAAAGATAAAGATAGCCTTCTCAGCACTGAGCTTAATCCTCTTTCTGACCACATAGACAAACTGTCCAACAGTGAGATCAGCTGGTACCAGATATCTGCATCCATTATTAAAAATAAGAATGTGATCGTAGGTCAGCGTTTAGGTTATGAACCCACAAAAAGCACATAAATCAAGAAAACGTGCAAAACTGAAGGTGTGAAATATTTACTGACACGACAAAAATAATATATGCTATCGGTGAGGAATATGTAATAACTGAATCAATATCATCATCAAGAAAACGTTATGGTATAGAAAGTAACAAACTTTTTCTTGTCTATGTCAGGTATATCACTTCTTTCAGCCTTCTCCACAATGACCTGTAAAACAGAACAAGAACGAAAAGTCAAAACAAATTTACAGATTTAAGCATATGAACATAGAAGGTTTAAACGAGAACGCTAAATATTATAACTTGTGAGAACCGTGAGAACAACTGAAGAAATTACGAGAACTTGGTCAAAAACAATTCAAATTCAAAAAAAATTACACTTATCATTATTATTCGAATACAATGTTAGAAATTAAATTTACACATTTAAATTTACGTAAGAAAATTTACACGTGTAAAAAAGCTAATAAGAGTGATTTTGAGAGGAGAAATAAACTATTTGATGTTGTAAATTCTTTTTATGATGTTGTATTTCAATTACAACAAGGTTTGTATTAAAAAGAATTGGTTTTGATTAGTTTTTTCGTTCGTTCCACGGTTCTCGCAATATTTAGCGTTCTCAAGATAACCCTCCCCTATGAACATATATTTCAAATATCATACCGGAATTCTGTCGGGATACTTCTCCCTGATACGAGCAGCTTCAGCTTGGCGCCTCTCTAAAATAATATAAATATAAGTCATCACATGGTTTTCAATTGTTTAACGTAGCATACCATAGACATAAAAGAGTACTCAAAGATTCATGATAACATAAACAAAAAAGTTACAAGGGATGTGTAGGAAGCAAAAAAAGAAACTTTAAAATTCATACGGATTTACAATCTTATTTCTTATGCTATTGAACTTACACCTGACATATACATGCCCAAAAACGACTGTAAACAATCGAAGTTCTAACTTAGCTACTTAAAGGAGTGTTTGGATTGCTAATTAAAATGTACATCTTCTTATTCCTTTTTGAAACAAGCAGTCTCCAGTAAGCAACTTCAAACCGCTAGATTCACTCAAAAGTCACAAACCGAAAACCATTCACATAAGCCATCCCAAACCACCAAACACCCTCGATAAGTCAATACCAAACACAATAAGCAGATAATGAGATAAGCAATCCCAAACACCCCTAAAATTACAGATATAGTACATATAATCTATGCCGTTAATATCGGTGATCGGTCCCCATGTAAAATATCGGTCAGGATCATAGTTATCAAAGGCGTGAGACGCACTCAAGGCGCATAGGCTCCGCTGGGGCCTAGGCGAGAAGCGCAAAAAAAGTGTGGGCCCGAGAAAAAAAACGCAAATAAATAAAATCATATGTATTGAAAAATTAACACTTTCTTCAAATTCCAGAAATATTCCAATACCATAATCTTTATAGTAAAGTACCACTATCATTTTACATTACCAAAATATCCCAATAGCAAAATGTTCGGACTTGAAAACAAAAAGTTCAAAAGTATGAATGAATCGTTTATATGAGGCAATGAAATTGATATACTGCAGAATTACGACGAATAAATCGTATATTAGAAGACTTGAACAAAAAAGACATGTATAATGCAGATTGTATATATCTCTTCACTGTTTTAAAAAATTTAAATACATTTTTTAAAAATATATAAAGATATAATTAAGATTTGTTATCTATCTAGTTAGCATATTATTTAAAGATATGATTTGAGATTTGATATATATCTAGTTAATATAGTTTCTTTAATTTCGAATTATATATAGCTGTCAATATATATCTTCTAAATATAGACGATATGATTTTAAAACAAAAGGCCGTGGCTTTTTTTACCTAGGAGGAAAAAGAGGGATAGGGTCGCTTTGCCCAGATTGGTCGCCTTTGACAACTATGGTCAGGATACCGAGAATATCGGCGATTTTGACCGATATATCACTGAATTGTTATTGTTAAACTGCTATGTATATATATATATAAATCTGCATGATATTAAAAAATACTGATATCCCACGATATCTGAGCGAGATAACCGAGTAAAGAACACGGATGGACCCTGTGGTTTACCCAAATTTTGCATTTGGTCCCTAGGTTTCAAAAAATACATGGATGGTCCCGGTGGTTTGCACTTTGTAACACATTTAGTCCCCAACTAACAAATTTAAAGGTTTTACCATATTCAAGTTAGGGACTAAATGCATTAAAAAATGCAAACCACAAGGACCATCCATGTACTTTTAGAAGAGGCAGGGGTCTAAATGCGTTACAAAGTGCAACTCATAGGGACCATCTGTGTACTTTTGGAAAGCGAGGGACCAAATCCAAAATTTTGGTAAACGACAGGGTCATCTGTGTACTTTGCTCGAGATAACCTATATCTCAAATATCGGTCCTTGACCAATATCCGATATTTTACCACATTAATTGCATAGCATATTCAGAAAAGATAATATTCTAAGCTGCATAGCTTCGCATGACTCAATATTATAGATTACAAACAATATTATAAAAACAGATGTGATCTTCATCTACGTAAACCCTAAATTAACTAAAAGATCAAAAGCTATCATGAAAGCCTACCATCAACGGAACAAAAATTGAAGTAATCATTAACATAACACTAATCAGATCACCGATCCGTTAAAGCAAACAATCAACAATACGATTTAAAAACTTGTGAATCACGTCAACTAATAAACCATCACAATTACGATTTCAGATTTAGATAGCAAGTAACACGAATTGAGAAACTATTACCGAGAGCATGTTCAAGTTTGAAGGAGCTTTTGGCCATTGCGATCAACAGAATGCAATCAACTGTAAAACAATAACAACCAATGAGTACAGATCAAGTTATGGATTTGATTAATAGATCGATCACATGAACCGATCGAAATTGATGATATAAGTAGGCTAAATTGAACAAAAATCGTACCAAAATCGTTTGGAATTGAGGAGAAATCGGTTTCTTGTGCGTATCTAGAAATTGGTTCTTGGTTAGGGTTAAGGGGAAAGAGAAAATGGGACAGTGTGAATACGACACCGTTTGGTTTGGGTGCCTACATGAGCCTAACTTGTATCTTAAGACGTGGTCTCATTTATGGGCTCTTTTGGCCCAATAGACATTTTTTTAATGGCTATAGACAGATGGCATAATTACTGATTCCAAACTCGATCCGGTAGATCCGATCTGGAACCGGTTCTAGTTCTTACCTACTGTATTGTAAAAGCGGTTCCGGCTTCAGAAAACCCGTAGGTTCTTACCCGGTTTCACTTTTTATTAATAAAACCGGTCTGTACCCGGTTCCTACTCGAATCGGTTCATCCGTAACCAATTCAGACTCGGTTCCACTTTTTATTAATAAAATCAGTCCGTACCCGGTTTCACCCATTTTTCTATGTGTCGTCGCTTTAAATCCAATTTTAAATGTCCCTGGTGTTGAAGCTTTAATTGAGAAAATACATGACAAGTTTGATATGCATGAGGAGAATCCAAGATTAAAAGATAAAATCAAAAAAACATTGAACACTTGTTTATCTTGTTTATCTAAAGTTTATGATCATTATTTAAACAAATATGGGTAAAACATATTGCTAATTTGTTTGAGTCTCGATCGCCGGCCTCGAGTAGTACGACTACGATTATAGACTCAATCATAACAATGTTGAATGTGGTTAGAGATGAAACGGCTAAACAACAAAGGGGTAACGCCCATCAAGTGAACTCGGTAGATATAAAGAAACAAATTATTTGCGTATTATGACCGCCGAGGAATATAAAAACATTAATTTTTGTCATGGTTGAAATCAAAAGAATCGGAATTTCCGATTCTAGCCACCATGGCTCGTGATATACTAACGGTCCAAGCTTCCACCCTAGCTTCGGAAAGTGCGTTCTTAATTAGTGGCAGGGTATTGTCTATACGAAGAACAAGACTAACACCGTAATCATTAGAGATGACAATTTTCTAAAGGATCATTTGGATGTCGTGGACCGTATTCAAGATAATACAAGTCTAGAAGACGAAGTGGAATTAGAGAACAAGATTGTTGATGAAGAGGATGAAGACAAAGTAGAGAGTAATGATTCCGAAGACGATTGTACCGAAGTTCACGTTCCAAAGCGAGCCGCAAGTCAAAGGGCCGCACCCACCACAAGTAAACGGTCAAAGAAATAAATGTTGATGTTTAAGAAACGGTTACAAGGTATACAAAAAAACCGGTTACAATGCAATATGTTGGTTTTTTTTAATATGTAATTTTTTATTCCAAGTATTAATGTTTGTCTTTTTTAATAATATTAAATTTTTATTAATGTAAGTTTTTTTAAGAACCGGTTACAACTTACAAGGTATAAAAATATTAAACATTTATGTTTATTAGAACCAGTTACACTAAATCATATTTTAAAAGAAAGTTGAAACGTACAAATCATACATTACATAAAACACTAAACACTTATTTAACAACTAAACATAACTTAACTCCTAAAATCCTAGAAAGCAACCGGTTACATAAAACTCACTATATATTCGAAGAACCGGTTCGGATGCTTCACCGACTTCATTTTTCTTCGCCTTTGTAACCGGACAATGACGATCGGTGTGTTTTTAACGTGGAGTTGGCCGTAGCCTACTTTGAATTTGCCACATGCTTTGCACCGTGCCATCCCGTGGTCATCGGTCATTAAGCACAAATCAAAGTGCTTCCAAATGGCGGGGTTTCTCTTTGTTTCCAAAACCATAATGACCTCATCATTGCATGCTATTTTAATTGTGAAGCTTTGAAAATATAGATTTGAAGGTGTAAGTTATGTATTTTTTGGAGTAGGTGATTGAAAATGAAAGATGGTATTGTATAATATACTAAAAAACCGATTCTAATGGCAATAATCGGTTTCTAACGGCATTATAGCTGTTGGAACCGATTCCAAACAATTATTGCAGCTTTAAATTTGAATTACCCAGAGCAACCGATTACAACCCTAACCGGAATCGTTAGTATCGGTTATAGTTTTAATGGTCTAGAATCGGGTAGAAACTGGAACAGGTTCTTACAAGAACCAGTTCCATTCATATTCATTCAAGAATGGGTACAGTTAGGAACCGCTTCCGGTATAAAAAAACCCGATATGCCCATCTCTAGCTATAGATAAGGCTGCAATTGCAACAAACCAAACATTCGGCAAACAGTTTGGCAGGAAGTTCGTTCGTTTAGTTAAAGGAACGGACATGAACAGAGGTTGTGTTTGTTCATTTATGTTCGTGAATGTTTGGTAACATGTTCGTTTGTGTTCGATAGTTCATTAGTGTTTTTCGTTTTAATTTTATTTAAATACTTCCAAATTCTGACAAATAAAATATTTAATAAGTGTCAGTGTATTATATATTTTTGTTCATGAACATTAGTTTGTGCTCATGTATGTTCACAAACATTCATTTTCGTTCATTGGTTAAAATTAACCAACGAACACGAATGTAAAATTTCGTTCAGTAAATGTTCATGAACAGTTCGTAAACACATATTTCTTAACAAACAATACGAACAAGTTCATGTTCGTTTGGTTTCGTTTGCAGCCCTAGTTATAGACATTGTTAAAGCAAGAATATGTTAAGCTAGGGTGTGAATTTCCAACATGATCCGAAAAATAAACACAAAATTTACAGGTTTGGGTTTAGTTTAAATGGGTTTGGGTTAGTTTCGGGTTGAACCCACGAACCTGTTTAGCAAAATTAGTCGGCGGACCGGATCAAACTGGTCGGGTTGACCCATTTAACCCAGTTATATTATATTATATTTTTCAACAATATGTTTTGTTTATAAGTTAAATTTGGTGTGTATTTTATGTCTAATTGACATAAACATTACATAACTCAAATGTAATTGTATTATATACATTTAATTTTTTTAGAAAGTTTTATTTTTGATACATTAATTTGCGGAAAAACTTAAAAAAACTTGGGTTGAACAGGTCGTGTTCAGGTTTATAAGCATGACACGATATTCAGGTTCAGGTTGTGTTCGGATTCGTTCAAAACTTTTGGGTTCGGTTCAAGTTAAACCTGCCAATCCGCTAACACGACCCGTTTAACACAATAGTATTAATGACACTTTTGTCTTTCCTTGATTGGGAGAGGATATAAACATTATAAGCAACTTGTTAGAAGGGAAACTCTTTGACGTTTAAGTTAGTCAACCGTCTCATATAATAGTCATATGAATATATTCCAATAAACAAGTGTGTGGTGTGAAGATAATTCTTTGAGAGGAATTATGAGGAGATACGTCTCGATAACCATCACAAGGCTAACTACATATACACCATGATGAGCTTCACCGGTGAGGGCTTGAGCCCACATGGTCATTTCTAGAAAGATAGTGACCTTTTGGAGCACTTGTCCTATATCTTGTTTCACTAACATGTATCATATCATTATTTTTTTTGTAATGTTTCTGGAAGTGATTGAAATTTTTAAAGGAATTTAAATGTTTCAGTTAGTAGTGTAATTTTTTTGATTTTTTATTAAAAATTTTAAAATATATTGCTCCGCTCCCGCTAATTATTTAGCCTAAAATTCCATGACCCTATCAAGTTTGTTGACCAAAAAAATTATACATATCTTTGTATTGATTTCGTATTGAGTTAAAAAAACATAAGAAGGGGGCTATTAGTGATCTTTTTTAATTGTTTAAACTTGAAGTGAGTTTAAATAAAGTTTGAAACTAGTTTTTTTTATATAAATGAAACTTGAGGGTTCATTTTTTTCTTAACTGAAAAATGTTTAAACAAAAAAAAAACAATATGTGAGGATAGAGGTGCCCCATTTGTGTTATTCGCCTTCAACAAAAGAAAAAAAAGGTTCTTTATTCTCAGACTCTTGAAGCCTTCAAATCTTCAATCCTTTATACATATTTCGCATCATTTATAAATATTTTGGTCTTTGTTTGTTAAACAATAATTAGCTATTTTTATGTGTAAGAACGAGTTCTTTAAATGAATGAAAATTATTTAGTTTTATTTGTGGTTATTATTATTTGACCCGATATGAATCGAATAATTGGCCCGAACATATAATATGAAAGATAGCGATAAAAAACATTTTTTTGGGTCCCAATACTTTCCGTCCGTACGAAACTTTTGTTCAAGCTCTGTCACTATGAGTAGCTAAGTATGACTTAAATTATGGCAAATTATTTAAAAAGTAATTAATTTATACAATTAAAGTTTTAAACACTTTCTTACTTGATTAAAGATTCTTCGGGGGTACAAATTTAATCGTGACTTAACATATAATATTGAGTGTACAACTCAATTAGCTTAAACTTAGCCAATATTTCGATGCAACACGTCTTTATCATTTTGTATTTCTTGTAAACCAAAATCTATTGATAATTTTATTTTAAACATTTAAAAAAATAAAAAAATACATGGTTCATTTTCAATTATTATCGTCTAGACTAGATGTTGAGTAAACGTATGATTCGTCTTTTTCATGTATGGATTATAAGAAAACAAAGAAAACGACAAATGTCATTGTCTTATACCCTTATGAAGTATGAACCTAAAATGGATAAACACAATAATACGTCATATTGTTTGTTACTTTATTGCTTTATATTTTTAGCAATTCAATTATACTTTTTCTTTATTTATTTATGAAAATTACACTGTATCATTTTTGTATAAATTAAACTATTTCATACTTTGGCTTGGTGCAAATATAACATCATAACAAGTGGTGTATAGAGATAATAAGATATGCAATACTATAATTATAATTATTATTATTATTATTTATTATTATAACTATAATAAAGTAACTACAGGAAAAGAAAATGTATACATACCACGCTTGCACTCTAAGCAAAATAATGTTTTATCTTTATGTAGGGACCAAAATAAACAAAGTGGTCACAACCATATTGCAATTCAAGAAACTATTAAAAATTATTTTTATATGATATTTAACATCTAATAAAGGAAAAATCAAGAAAACACTCGGGTTCGTAGACTTGATGGAATCGGAATCAACCAGCGTGTTTCGGAAGCTATATGATCGAATATCACAATCTGTCGATGCATAAATCTAGGTCGTTTCATTTTCGGCTTCTTTGGACGAAAGAGGAGGTTCGAATCTTGTGAAAACCCTAAATGACGAAATCAAAGAAAGCGCAAAGAAACAAATAGTAGCAATAAAATGAAGAACCAAAATGAGGTTCAATCTTGCACAAAACCTTCCATATGAAGAACATGCTTCACTCCATGTCACTTTTGGGTTGCCATTGTAGACCAAATACAATATATCTCCCATGCTACCCACACATGCCACCATCAAATATGCCACCACCTTAAATCATAATTTCAAGATAATCACATTGTTGTAAAAGAACTAAAATATTGTACATGAAAAAGTCAAAAACATAAATGGGCCCACTATAGATCATGGGATTTGAGCGACATAGCGACATATAAGCTGTTCGGTAGTTTCCATGGAGAAGGTCCATGGAAAAAAGGGTGCGGGTAAAGGCTTCACGATAAACCACTCACAGAGTTTACCAAGTGATCACCAACGGCAATAGTGTCAAAGCTGTGACGGAAATAGACAAATATATTTTTTGGGGATTTGACCGTTATATCTGTGATTACCGAAGTGTATTTATATAAATAAATATTTTTTTGAGATCTAAGCTATCCGTTGTAGACGACATCTACGTTTCAGCGCCAATGGTTAGTTTCCCAGTAGTGGTTGGTGAGGTCACGTAAGGTTTCAAAATGAGTCGGGTCAACTTGATCTACTAACATTCTTTCGTGTAGGGTAAGCTTTACTTATCGTCATGTGTTATATTTTTTACAAATAAAAGGAACTTATTTTAAAGACGTTTAAGAAAACACAACTTTAAGCTCAATAGGGAATTGTAACATATTTATGACCGGTGTAGACCGGATATATCGGTTCGGTATTAGTTTTTTATTTTTTACAATACGGTTTTCAGGTCGTTCAAAACCCAGGTCCCTTCAAACCAAAGACGACCGAACGACGAGTGATGTATAAGAAAATAGTTAAAGTAAAAAAAATAAAAAAAAATAGTAAAAGTTGATACAATAAATTTATATAAATGGCATGACATATAAAACATTAAAATTAAGTAAATAACCTGATCACAAACAAAAAAGATCCAAGCTTTGTTCATCAAATTCTTGACCCATGAAGAAACAACAGCAATCAAAGCATACCCAGCAGAAATGCCACTAATGCTAACAAAGAATCTGTCAAAAAAACATCAAATTCATATTAAAAACCCAAAAACTTCAACAAATCTTGTTGGGTATCATTTAAAACATGTTAAAAGACAGAAAGTTGATTACTTGAGACCCTTGAGATTATTGAACTCTAATTTGCCATAGGTATCATTATCTTGATAATTGGTCAAAGTCAAACACAAAGAAGCAATACTTAGAGGAATCACAATCAACCTCAGTGAAGAATCTATAACTTTAAGGGTGTTCACATTTTCACCAAGAATCATCATCTTGAAAATCAAGAAAACCCCACTTCAAATCTGCAATAAGAAGCCAAGAATATGATCAAGATTTTGACTTTTGACTTTGAGAAGATGATTTCTGTTTGGGAACAATTTGTGCTCAATAACAATGGGTGAATGAATGAAAGAAACTGGGAAATTTGTAGGGTTGTTTGAGGCTAAAATCATGACTTTAGGTTGGTTAAAAGTGCAAGAAAGATAATGGATTCCAAGTGGCAGAAAAACTCTACGCATGTGGTTCTACAGGTCCACTAGTGGGGCTGTGGGAGTGACTTAAGGCTGCTGTAAAATGGTGCTTGTGAGTTGTACCAACTGCACTGAGAGGTGTACTTTTTATTTTTTTTTGCTATAGTGACTTGTACAATGTGTTTTGGAAGTTGTACCTTCATAGGGGTATGGATCACATTTTACTCAAATAATGAGAGTTGAGTTTATGGGATTTAATGATTTATGGTTCTCAACTGGCAACGCCTAATGAAGTAACAAGTATGTATTAATTAGTCTTTAATATCCCACTTGCCACCATCTTTCTTGTCATTAAATGTGTTTCGCTAAAATGTTAATATTGTTTTTATTAGGTTGGTGGTGTGGTATAAAGCTCCTAGAGACTTTATCATGTTACGTATGCGACACATAAACGAGGGGTGTTATTGTTAACGTACATAGTGTAAAATAAAGCTCTTTAAAACCCCATTTACTATATATAAAAATAGAAAAAAATCAAAAAAGAAGAAATCTGATTAACCCATTGGCAGAGACATGCCATAGCGCCCCCTTTGGCTATGGCTGGATTGGAGAGGGGCGCCATAGGGTGCCAAAATGGCTGAGATGACCGGGGGCACTAGGCCACACCGGGTGATCTTAGTGTGTGAGTGTTTACATAATTCAATTAGGGTTCACCAAATATCAAGACATACATCATCTATCAACTTTTACTCGCTTATCACTAATTTGTTCATATAAATTCGATCGCCATAAACCACTCCCTTATATTGTTGATGTAGATAACACATGTGATCAGTGGCGGATCCAGCCGTGGCTTATGGGTTCATATGAATCCACTCGGATTGGGGAAAAAATGAGAAAATAGTGAGAACCTTATATGATTTGAAAAAAATTAGCGAGAATCTACTATAACGAACCCACTGAAAAAAGTTTTTGGATCCGCCACTGCATGTGACATGACATAAGAGCAAATGCATCCATGCGCTACTTACACTAAATTTGTTGCTCTAAACATAAAATGAATGTAACACAACGTGAAATGAATGATCAACTTTAAGAAACACGACGTAAGCTATCTTTATCTCTACTACCCGGCATATATCGTCTCCATATATTTGTAGCATATGATGTCAAAATATTATAAGATAATTATGGTCCACTAACAAACCATTTGGGATCTTGAGCATTTAGTTCAATTGATAGCCTATGATGTTAAAAACTATAAAGATGCTACATCCCATAAGACACATGCCACATGGTAAACTTAATGAGAGGTTGGTTATCTTTCATGATCCTAAAAAATTGAATATCTTCTAAAATGGGACAATCCGAAATATGCGGCCATGTGATTTTCTTTACAAAGTTGCGTTATTTGACGTTTAAATATGAAAGTTTTGAATGATCAAAATTTATGTATCCCCATTTATATACACATAGCATATATATGGTTATGTGTTAGTGTGTAAGTTTCATTCGATCTATGCATAGCATATACATGGCTACGTGTTATTCTATGATCATATGAAATAGTTTATATAGTGACGTGATGTATGATATATTAAGAAAGTACACCTTTATTCTATTTTGTTATATGGGTTGAGGTTGGTAAAAAGTGCAATGAATCCAAGTGGAAGAAAAACTCTACCACAACATTAACTAGTGTGGGTGTGGGTGTGAGAGTGACTTGAGGGCTTGTGACTAATGTATATAGATGATTTAAGGGCTGTTTGTTTCGTTCTTGATAAAACTTTTAATGGTTTAGACTTCTTACTGGTTCAGTGTTTAATAGTTTACGCTGTTTGTTTCACAAGCAGATGTCTGAATGATTCAGACATTTGCATCTGAATGGTTAAACATTATACTGAGTTTGAATGGTTAAGACCTCTAATCTGAATTGGTCAGACATTTGTCACTTAACGGTTAAACATTATACTGACTCTTAATGGTTCAGACATCTTACTGTTTAGCTTTTAATAGTTTAGACCTCTTACTGATTCAACACTTACCCATTCAGAAGTTGTCAAACAGCCCCTTAAACATCGCTAAACCAAAACGGTTTGGTCAAATATTTGATCTTTAACCTTAGGATTTATGGTTATCCAATGACATTGGCTAGTAAAGTAATAAATAGTCTTTAATATCCCATCTACCATTACCATGTTTAGCTCTTGTCACAGCCTGTCATATTATTAATGTTTTTCACTAAAATGATAATATTCATTTATTAGTGTCTCATAGTTTTGCCATGGATGGTGATGTTACGTTTAACCCAAGTGAGATCAAGAACATAATCACACAAAATCGATATGTTTGCTCAAAACTTTGAGAGCGGCTATTTATTTGCTTTATTAGTGCAAATTTGGCTCACAAATTACAAAGAGAACTAAATTAAAACCTAGACATGAGATAGATAATATATATATATATATATATATATATATATAATATTAATCACCCTTTGACTTGTTGTAAAAACAACTAACAAACTTTACTTATTTGTAGTGACGAACCCATGATTTATTTTCTAAAGAGAAAATTTGGGGGCTTAACCGAACTTTTAACACATTGCACATACAACCAAAGACTCGGACGTAGATGATATTCAACTAGATTTTAAATTGCTTTTCTTACGGAGATTCGTATTTCATTGCTTGTTGAGGTAATTGGTTACTAATGTATGCAACGGTTCTCATAGATTCGACCCACAATTTTTCAGAAATGTTCTTATTGTGCATCATACTTACACACATATCGGTTAAGTGTTGGTTCTTGTCCAATTTTCCAGGAAAGTTCTTATTGTTTTACAAAATTTCAACTGCCATAAGCTAGTGATAGTATTGCTAGAGTTATCTACACTTGCAAGGAAATATATACTAAGAATTTAGATACAAGCATTACTATGTCTCTAAAATACAATTCGTAATTGATTGGTTAAGTTTGTTGCAATCACTCTAGTTACGTCTTTTGGTAAATCGACCTCACAACAATCTCATGATTTATTCCTTATCTGTCTTATAATGGAGCATCAAAAGACATCTTAAACTTTTAAGTAAAACAAGTATCTTTTCTTAAAGTAACACCTAATGCATGTGTTAAAGACTTTATGGGGCCAAATCTATCTTTTAGTCATTATCAACTTGGTAACTTTTTATTTTTAAATAATGCTTACACCTAGGACCCCTCAATTGTATTCGGCTTTTTACTGATTTAAACAATAATTACGCTTTTTACTCTATCTTTACTCATGTGTTTCTCAAGTACATTTCCCCCCCTTATTTAAACCAACTTTTCCAACGAATTTTAGACGGCTACAACATTCCATACTTTAAAATATATATATATATATACACACACACACCATAAAAACAAGCATTTTGTTCTCCTTAATTTGAATATGATATTACTACACTTTTTTATTTAAAAAAAAGCTAACATGTTACGTGATTACTAGTATCTATGTTCTGTGTTCCTAACCGCATCATAGAGACACTTCTCTAGTATATACTAAGTCACAAGTCCTTAATATCTCATATAGTACCCAATAATGGCGCCTTAGTTTGTATGTATCATTGTTGCCATTGATATTGTTGGATGTTGAGTTAAAATCTTGAAGTTTGACTTGGTATTTAAATTGATTTAGTCTCGGATGGTCGATGCATGACTAGTTTGTGTCACCAACCGCGATTTGTGTTGTTTGTTCTTGACCTTGGTTAAAACGCTTTGTATGGTTGATTCATTCACGACATAACTATTGTGTTAAAGTGTGCATATCTCGTTTTCAACGAACTACGAGTTTTAAGCAAGTAACTCTACGATTGATTCAGGTCTTTTTATACCATGGACAACAAGTCTTCTCTCTCTTTTATGGCTTTTGTTTCTCGTGAGTTTGGTTAATTCGAATAAATGAAAATTTTGTATGAGTATTTGTATTGGTGCATGTAACACACATGTTTTTATGTTTACATCATTAAACATATACAAATTATTCTTTGAAAAGGAGGTCCCAAACATATTTTTATTATTATATTTTTATCATATTTCTCAGAATTTATTTAACTATTAATTTGAGGGCGTATGAAATATTTAGAAAATGTGAGAAGTGAAAGGTCGTACCTAATAAAGCATCACAAGCGAAAAGATCTAAAACAACTGCGCCGGGGAGTTATAGTGCGGGTGGTTCAGATGCACGTTGTGCTATCAATATAAATGATGTCACCAAGTTCGAAGATGAAGTTCCAACTCCTAAATCAAAGCGCCCAACTAAAAGGGATCGTGCTAAAAAAGCAGCCGCTGAGAAGGCTTCGGGTTCATAGGGAACAAGCTCGAGTGATGTATCAAAACTTGATACAATTCTACAAATGTTCAACCATTTTATTAGAGTGCAAGAGGAGAGGTACAAAAAGAAAGAGAAGGAAAAGGAAGAAGCGACTGCCAGGGAAAAAGAGAGGCTTGAGTTTGATAAGAGGCAACTTGAATTTAATCTACAAAATCAAGAAACCGAAGAGTTCCGACTCATAAGAACCGTCATCGAAAGCGTGCCCAAAAGAGACCGTGCGGTCTCAAAAATGAAGGACGAGATTGCAAAGAAATGGCTAGGGGAAATGTAAGTGGGCTTTAGTTTTCTAAATTTTTAAATTACGTTTATTAAAATTATGTTTTTTAATAATGTCTTTTTTCTAGGCTATGTAATTTTATTTTTAATTAATGAAAACTTTTTTTATGTTTTCAAGAATTTAGGTACTAAAAATAAAAATAAAAAAAGTAAGGGGAACCCCACCCCACTCTAGGAGAAAATGATGGAGTGAAAGGGAAGCTGATGTTACGTCTGTATGGGGAAAGGGGGAACTACACTTGTCTTAGACGATACGAAGTGGGCGTGTAAGACTGACGTGAAACGGCGTAGAGGGCTTTTGTTTGGTGATGTAGAGGCTCTAGATTAGTGGGTATAGTTTGGGTTGGTTTTGGTTGGCTGATGTTTATTTTTTTATTATTTTTTAGTAACAGCACTTTCATGCTCTTACACTTCGTGCTTTTTTTTACCATGCCCCTCTGCTGACATGACTGTCATAGGCGCTCTCCCTCCCTCCCCTCGGTATGGTCTTGTTGTACTCTATAAATATATATTTTTTATTCAACTCATTTAATACATAATAATATAACCTAGTTTATACATATAATAAAGTAAACCAATTTGAGACACATGACAATGCCATCTAGAATTTTATTTTCCCATCTAAAATATAATCCTTTTAGTTTCATAGTTAATCCTAAATTCAAATAAAAATATCATAATTAGTTTATTTCGGTGACTTTATCTTATGAGCTTGAACAATGAATATGATGATCTTCATATTTTTTTAAAGTAAATCAATTTAAGACACATGACAATACTATCTAAAATTCTATTTTTTCACCTAAATATAATAATAAATACAGAAAATATTAGGTGTGAGTGAACGATACGGATAAAAGAATATAGTTTATTTAACAACCTTACATACCTATCCTATAAAATAAATATACCACAGAATTCAGCTGTTTGACAACTTTTAAATAATTAAGTGATGAGTCAGTAAGAGATCTAAACTATTAATTGTTTAATCAATAAAAGGTCTAAACCATTAAGAGACAGTGTAATGCTTAACCATTATGAGGAAAATGTCTTGACCAATTCAGATTAATGATTTTAACCATTCAGACTCAGTATAATGATTAAACATTCAGAGGCAGATGTCTGAACCATTCAGAAATCTACTCGCGAAACAAACAGTCTGAATTATTAAGTAAAAAGTCTGAGTCATTAAAAGCTAAACAAACAACTCCTAAACTACTTATAAAATAGGTGGGTAATTTTTTTCTCAATATGAAAAGATTTAAAACTGAAATGTCAACTACTTTTTATTAATATATATGTGATCGTAGTATCTTATTTAAGCCTTTCATTTAGCATATACGGGGTATTTTTAATAATATATAAATCGGTCTCCAATAAAGTTATATTTTGTTTATTTTAAATAGTTTTAATTATATTTTATACATTGAATTTGTTCAACACCGTCCAAAGTTCTTTTCCAAAAGTTGGTCAACAAGTGATCAACAACCACCGGTCTCGCAGTCCACCATCAAATTGGCATCTAGCCTGATCATAGTTGCTTTCAAAATTCAAAATTCCATTATTCCTTATCCGTTCACCAATTTAATATTTTTTTCATTACTTTTAATAATAAAGTACGTTTTAAATCTTTTAATACGTATTTTAAGCGTTCAAAAAAAGTATATACATATTTTAAGAAATTATATATTTATAATTCAAATCAGGTAATCTTTCGTTATACCTACTAGATTACTTTGTATAATAACTAGCTTAGTTTTCCGTGTATTACACGGGTTGAACAATTTAAACTATATAATAAATATTTCTAGTAAATGCAAACTAATGACGGAGATATTTATAAACCAAATTGACGTAAATTAGTTAATATAAAGATGATGTATGTTAGTATTATGAAATTCATTAAAAAAGCATGTAATTATTGTATTTACATATTACATTACATTCAATAAGAAATAAAAAGTTATAATTATAATTCGCACATTTTGATAAAATAATTTGAATCAAAAAAATATTCACATAATTTTTAGATTTTTAGCTTGATTTTAGCAACATTTTGTTTTATTGTAATTATACGTTGAGTAAATTACATGGATGATGCTTGTGATTTATTAAAATTTTGAATTTAATCCCTACATTTTCAAAAATACACCAACAGTATAGGTGGTTATAATAACAATCAAGTTATATATGACATTATAGCCTAGTAGCATCTTGGAGGTGAAATAAGGCTTAGGAAACATTAGGTTCTGGATTTGATTCCCACAATAGGTTTTTCCCAGATTTATTGGTTTCATCCTGAATTGGTGTATAAACATTATTGTCTAGTGGAGATGAATATAATCAGATGGTTCCGCTAGTAACAAGATGATACTCTAGTAGACCTAAGTACAAACAATAAAAAGTTACATAATTTAATTTAATAATAATAATATGACAAAACAAATTAAGAACCTAACTATATATACAATTTTTTAAAATAAACTAATAGACAATAAGTTAAAATCCCTATAATAAATAAATGAGATATTTGAGTGTTTTCTTGTGAACCGTCTAAATATTAAAAATAAGTATTATTTAATATTTTTTCTACCAACGGGCTAAACCATAAAAATAATACCCAACAATTGACTATTTAAAAAAAGTGTGAATTCATCATATTCATTATTCAAGCTCATAACAACGTAACTGAGATAAAATCATCATAATAAATTAATTATAATTTTTTTACTTAAATTTAGGATTAACTATGAAACTAAAAGGAAGACGTTAAAAAATTATTAATTTTTAAAAAATAATAATAATGATACCCTCGTAATTTTAAGTTTCAAAAGAAATTTTTTTTCTTTTAAATTATCCTTGCAGTTTCAAAATAAAGAAAAAAAAAACATAATTTGTATGAGATAATGCAAAAAATATACGCATAACCACGTGTTTAAATTAATAACCGGTAAACTCAAGAGAATACCGTGAGCCCATGAGCTGTCGTCACGCGAATAACCCGACCCGGAAACCCGCAACCCACCGCCATAGAAATCACCCGCTTTCTTTCCTATATAATCCCCCAACCATCTTCTTAATTTCTCGTCCTATATTCTTAAATCTCATTCAATCTCGTTGTTCACAGAGGCAGAGTTTTTCGGTAAGTTCTCATCTTTTTTAATTTGTTTTCACACACATAACTGTTCATTTATTTCGATTTTATTCGTTTTAGTGGTTTTAATGATCGATCGTATGAAGGATGAACTGATTAGTTGCTGTTGATTTGATCGTGATGAATGTTTTTGATTGCGCGATGATTTGATAATTAGGGTTTAGTTCGCATGTGTTTTTGATGATCTGATATTTGAGTGTTCTTATTAGGTTAAATTAAAATTGATTTGTTTTTATGTTGAATTGGAGATTTTTCCATCGTTTTGTTGATTCGATTATCGTTAATTTGATCTGCTTTAGGTTAATTTCGTGTTTTATATGTTACAATTAGTTATGTTTTTATGAGTAAAACCCTAGATCTGTTGACTAAAAGTGAAAGATGATCTGAATCTATAGATATTTCGAGGTTGAATTTTGCCTTCGTGAGTTCTTATTGTGAATAGTAAATTATATTAATTAGGGTTTCATTCGTTTTCTTAATCGAATATCGAGTTTTTTAATTAGATTAAATTAAAACTGATCCGTTTTAATATTGAATTCGAGATTCCTCGATCGTATCGTTGACTCGATTATGTTAATCTGATCTGTTTTAGGTTAAGTTCATGATTTATATGTTACAACTGTTTATGAACAAAACCCTAGATCTAACTGAAAGTGAAAATATCTAAATTTGGAGGCTAACTTTTGATCTTGTTATTTGAATTGGTAAATCGTTACTTTTTTATATCGAATTGGAGATTATTCAATCGTTTTATTGATTCGATTATCCTTAATTTTGATTTGAACAGAACTTCAGGTCTGTTATTTGAAAGTGAAAGATGATTTAATCTGAATTTTGATTTTGTTATTATGAACAGCAAATTATCTTAAATCAGACGAAGTTCATGGTTGATATAGAAGTTCAGATCCGATCTGCTTTCGATCCATTTGCTGACGTTGAACAAGATTCGGGGGTGGTGCTGGAGTCAAAGAGTATGTTCATATCCGTATACAACAAAGAAACGGTCGAAAAAGCTTGACGACAGTTCAGGGTCTGAAAAAGGAGCTCAGTTACGAGAAAATTCTCAAAGATCTCAAGAAAGAATTCTGCTGTAATGGCACTGTGGTGCAGGATGAAGAGCTTGGTAAAGTGATCCAGCTTCAAGGCGATCAATGCAAGAACGTGTCTGCGTTCTTGAGCCGTGCAGGTATTGTGAAGAAAGATCAGATCAAAATTCATGGTTTTTGAAGACCAAGTTTGTTGATTGAAAATTTAGTTGTTTTACTATTATTGATGCCTACTATAACTTCTTGATTTCTGTTCTTTGATTTGTGTTGGTTTACATGATTATCCGGTGGACGATGTTCTTCAGTTTGTTTGGTCATAATGAAATGAGAGTGTTTTCAATACTTTCTTGTTCTCTGATCATGGTGCATCTGTTGGTTGATCTTTCATGGATGTTTCTTGTTTAGTCCTTTTTTTTCTACAAATTATGCACTAGAAATAATTAATATAATATAATATCAAACAAAATAGAATTACATTTAATTAAAAAAACACATTACATAAAATTAAAACTAGGTCAATAAAGACATAAACCTTAAAACTAAAAATTAGAAAGAGCATGGCCGATTAAATTTTTTCGCGATCTCCCGTATTCGGGCTAGAATAAACGGCAATATTTTGGGTGAAGATGGTCGTGTGGCTTAGTAAACGTCTCCATATCCTAATCATACAAAAGTTGTCGCACTGCCTTGCGTTATTCCGCCACTAACGCTATGGTGTCTTTCTCACGTTTTTTTCTTATATTCGACAACTCTATCGCTCGTGCTTGTTTTGCTTCTTTCATAAGGGTGTATTGTGAGAGTTCCTCGGTCAAAGTCGTTGAGCTGTCGGATGGTGTTGTGACTCTTTATCTTCTTTTGTGGTCTTGTTGGTGATGGGTCTATGTTTATGTTGGGTGTAAAACTAGTGAACTCAGTTCCCGGTATTCCTTTGGGTTTGAACCCTTGGCTAGCTAAATCTTTTTCTTGGCTTCACCTTTGTTTTGTTTATTCATAGTGTGTAGGATTGTAGTGAGTTGTGTAAGAAAATTAAAATGTGTGGGGTTTTAAATAAGAAAAAATATATATATACTTTTTTTAATTTTATATAAAAGTACTATAGTCGTTGAAGTTAAAACGGTCGGATTTTTGAGCGTGAGTATTCACTGAATACTTGGAAGTCACCGATATTTATGTCTTACTAATTTATAAATTGTGAAAGTGTTCGAAAGAGATGTTGGAATTATATACAATTTACTAGTCATGCATTGCGGTGGCGGTTAACGTGAAGTAATTCGAATTTATATTGTTTAATGAAGATTATATTTGACCCTAATTGTTTTCAAACAAAAATTACGTCAAAATATAGACCAACTGAAAACTCACATAAAAATAAGAATGAAAATGTATAATATGTTTGAACCAACACATTTCCGAAAACAAATAGATTGAAATGTAAACTAACTTGAGTTTATACCAACACGTACTTAAAAATAAGCGTGTAAGAAAATAGTGTATTAAATGGTACCGCGCGCTACGCTGGCGTCCATATTTAAAGTAACTCGAATTTATGCCGTCTATCGTATCCAATGATGGTCATCCCATCACTATCATACCCAATAATGGTCCTATAACACTTGTCTGGTTCTGCGAGAGCTCTAGAAATTGCGCCCTAAAATTCCATTCGAAGCGACTCAACTCCTTTCTAACAGAGGTGAATTGGGGTTATAGCAGCCGCACAAGTTGGTGATGATGATGTACACAACGTGTGATGACGGTGGTTGTTTAGGGTTTGATCATGGACAAGTTTTGCGCTGTATGGTGTTGGAACTGGTTTGATTTTCTAGCAAAGTGACGGTGTTGGTCCTAGTCATGACCGACGACCTTTTCCTGTCATGGTGGTGGTGGTAGTGAGAGGTCATGTTGGCGATGACCGGTAGTGGGTGGTGATAGGTGTTAGATGAATCAAATGGGGAATGAAGGGTGGTGTAGGTATACTATTTGTAATTTTATTAGTTTAATATTTTTATTTTTTTTAATAAAATCGAGTATTATTTACTTTATTTAATTAAATTAATAACTAATTATTTTGTTTGATTTAAGTTATTTGTTCATTTACGTTTTTTTAACATTGAGGACCGCTTTTTGGTTTTTTTTTGTTTGATCAATTTACACGAACTTAACAAGAAAATTTACCGGTCATCCATGGTCATGACCACCATAGTTTTAAAATTTATACCACCAGAAACATCGATGTAACTTTGGAGTATCAGTGAAATTTGTATAAACCATAAAGACCATCCGATTAATTAATTCTTAAAGCATTCTTGGCTATATAATTAGAATAGGTCAAGTCACCAAAAATCGTATTTTGACCAAGAAAACTAATGAACTGATCATGTATATCCAGTCGTTACCAAAATAGACATACTCTAAAAGAGCTAGTTAATAGATGACATATAAGATTTACCGACTAAGATGCCTAGAGGTTAGTCATCACAAAACTTACGGTGAAGTACAAATGAGTTCACTTAATGACAGTCAAATTGAAATGCGTATAACATTGAGCTAAATTTAGTTGGCCACTATGATTAGCACCTGTTTTTAGCCGCATCTTGAACTTAGCCCCCACATTTTTCGACTGTAGGCTGAATTTAGCTTGCGTTATTTCATTTGTCGGCTGAACTTAGCCACGCCTTTTAAGCCGTCGACTGAATTTAGCCTGCTTTTTTTTCATTTGTCCACTGAATTAGCCAACACTTTACATGTGTCTTTTTTATTTTCTTTTTGGACTCCATTGTACTTTCTAAGGTTTTTTTTTGTGGCGGCTAAATTCTAGCTGTGTTAGCCGGCGAATCCCATTTGTCATCTTCGGATCGGTTCTTTTTATGTTTGTCTATTTTGGTAACAACCTAATCATTACATGTTTATTTTGTTAATTTTGTTGGTGTCTATTTTGATAATTTTCCCACTAAAATACGTTCCCGAGTTTACTAAAGGAAAGAAAATAAAAGACAGGTAATTTAGGAGATAAAAGAAAGGGAGAGAGAAAAAAATAAGTTTCATTTTGTGTTCTCGAGTTCGAAAGAAATGAAAAGAAATAAAGATTTTATGTGTTACTGAGTTGAAAGGGAAAGAAAAGAAAAGAACGTATAAACTTACAATCATACATTTGTGGGTTTTATAATAGGGTGTGTTCCCGAGTTTAATAAACAAAAGAAAAGAAGAGAAAAGAATAAGGAGAGAAAAGAAAACGAGTGGAAAAAAATTAATTAAATATCGTGTTCCCGAGTTCGAGAGAAATGAAAAGAAAATTAAAGATTTTATGTGTTACGTTTTCCTTCCAAATCTCTCCAATTTGGAAGGACTTAAAATGAAGGAAAATTACTTAAGTTTTCTTTCCATTTCACTCAATCTTTTTCCTTAAAAGAACTCTGGAACATGACTTTTTTTTTAAATCCTCCAAATCATTTTTTTTTCATTAAATGAAACTCGAGAACACAACTAATGAAAGAATAAAATATTAAATTGTAAAACCGTATATTTGTCTTCTTCCACTTAAAAAAAATATAAGGGAAGATTTTCTTCCGAATCTCTAAAGCTCTAACTCTTTCGCTTCATTTCGTTTCCTACTATTGGTTAACTCAGGAACACTCATAATCTAGTGGTCTAGTAGTATCGTGTCCCAGTAACGTTGTGGGTCAGAATTGAAGTAAAATTGGATTTTAAGCCCTTATCCTTTTGGGCCAAAATCACATCGGCCCAACTAGATAAATACACCCCTCTCGCTTTTATAAGTGACTAGAGTTAGCTAGTGAGCGGCGATACCGACTGATCACTTTTGAGAGAATGGCATCCTTCGTTTCCGGCGTAGCGATATCGTCCAATCTTCCGGCCACAACCGTCGCCGCACTCCGCCACCGAGCTCCGATCGCTGCAGGCCATACATTTCAGACATCATCTGTGTCGTATCATCCTCTCCGATCTAATCGCTTTGCCTGCTTCGCCGTTTCTACTGATGCTAGTGAGTATTTCTTCTCATTTGATAGATTAATAGTCTAGTTTCTGTTGAATTTGAATGTGGTGAGATAGTTTTGAAGTCGTGTTAGGTTTAGAAGTTGTTACATTGTTCTGATAACGAACTATGACGTTAGGTTTTTAAGTTTGAGGTTGATTTGAATATTATTAGAGGAATATGTAGCTGATTGGGATTTTAGATAGCTTACATTAAGGTGTGGAGCTAAATAATGTTAGAATTACTTTTGTGGAAGATGATGTTTATATACAGATTTAACACACTCTAGGTTTGACTGTTGCTTAATGTAGTATATAGTCTTTGAATTAGTGGAATCCGACTTGTTTTTGTGGTCTCTAATGCTAATCTATAAGTTGTGTAAATCAGTGGCAGTAAACCTATAAACAACAAAATATTAAGAGAATGAAACAGACTTATAGAGAGAATCAGTTTGGTGATATTAGGTATAGGTGTGATTAGGCACTTGTGATCACCCTTTAGCCTTCATGTGATATTAGTTAGGTGAAAAGATAGGTGTTATTGATTAAAGGTTTTCAATACAACTATTGTGTAAAATAAGTACCTTGTACTTATTATAGGCGAATGTGGCCAAGGAGCGTGTCGTCAAGTTGCTCCCGGCACTTGTGGTTTGGAAAATATGCAGGAACTCGGGTTTGAATCGGCAAGAATGAACCTCACATTGTGGGAAAAATCTCTTGTTGGGTATGGGAGATACTTCGCCCAACTAGTGTAGTGATTTGTTGAGCTTGGTTTAGCTCTCATGTGATGGACTTAGGGCTGTGTGGTGTTGGTCGGTTCCGGGTTGGTTTCCGGAACTTAACTTTTTGGACAATATAGACAAATGTGTACAATTCACAAAACGTGTATAATGTTGTTTGCATCTAAAAACATTATTTTAAGTAATAAGAATATTAAGTTTGTTCATATTGGATGAAGGTTTAAAGGAGGCTGTTAAAACAGACAAGGCTCCAGCTGCTTTGGGTCCCTATTCCCAAGCCATAAAGACCGGTAATACCGTATACCTATCTGGTGTCCTTGGTCTTATTCCAGAGGTTAGTTACATTTTTCCATGATCAATAGATGTATTTTTAATCAATTACTTGCCTTCTCTTTGAAATCTAGTTCACTGTACGAATAAGCGGTGATTTGGTACTTTTGCAGACTGGAAAGTTTGTTTCAGACAGTGTGGAGGATCAAACAGAGCAGGTAATTTACATCAAATTTAACCAACCTCATTCTGAACTCACACTATTATATATCTGTTATAAGTGGCTATTTTTGACCTATTAACTTAAGAATGGGTCGATCTGGGTTGTGTTATCATCTCAAATAGGTCAAATAAAAAATATTAGCTAAAAGAGGAACGGGTCAAATGGATCCGACGTGTTTGAAGTCGCCCTAAGTCTTTTTCAATGTATTCAAGTATACAAATCTTTTATATTTGAAAAAGAGTAAATTGTCATTTTCGTCCCTGATGTTTGGTCATTTTGCAACTTCCATCCAAAGGTTTGTTTTTCGGCATCTGGGTCCTCGTGGTTTTAAAATCTTGTCCTTTTCCCTGAGGGGCGGCCAAACCTTGGGGGACAAAAGTTGCAATTAATTGCCAAACCTTATAGCCAAAATGGCAAGATATTGAAACCATGAGGACCTAGATGCGAAAAAAAACATTTGGATGAAAGTCGCAAAAGTGGCCAAACCTCAGAGGGACGAAAATGACAATTTACTCTTCGAAAAATTACATTATCATCTTAATAACACTGTATCTTTCTATTTCATAACATATTAGTCATACATAAGAAAGTTGAAAAATATGCACAAAAACCGTGTATATTCTCAACATGACCGGACCGTTTTGAACCATATACTAAAAATGAACTATTTCAACTTGAACACACCTTGAACTCTAATATCTATTCATTGTTGTAACCTGGCTTGCTTTTTCAGGTTCTCAAGAATATGGGAGAGATACTGAAAGCAAGTGGTGCTAGTTATTCCTCAGTGGTTAAAACCACCATCATGTAATCTACCAATGTACAATCATCATCATTATTTAATTTAGAAAA
The DNA here is from genome assembly GCA_947069175.1 of Scalesia atractyloides. Taxonomy (NCBI): domain Eukaryota; kingdom Viridiplantae; phylum Streptophyta; class Magnoliopsida; order Asterales; family Asteraceae; genus Scalesia; species Scalesia atractyloides. The sequence continues at coordinate 4,418,822 of CAMTDV010000029.1, forward strand.
ATGTTGAACAGTAATTTTCCTGATCTCTTTGGTTTCTAGGTTGGCTGATTTGAAGGATTTTAAGAAGGTTAATGAGATTTATGCTAAATGTGAGTTTTTACCTTCTAGTACATATTAATTTCTAATGATTGAAGATTCTTTATTATTGATCTAAAGAAAATGGTGTTTTTTTTTCAGATTTCCCTGCACCAGCACCTGCTCGTTCGACGTACCAGGTTGCAGCATTGCCGTTGGATGCAAAGATCGAGGTTGAATGCATAGCAGTGCTCTAGTTTCTTTGGTGTGGTGCGGTGTATTGTAGTGAATCTTGTTCTCTTGGAAGTTTCAGTTCTTAGGCTCGATCCGAGATGTTTTTTTAATAAATTAAAACATGGTCATTGTGCTACATGTTTGTAATAAAATGGGCATGTTTTGACAGTACTTAAATCTGGGCATAGAGAATTTAAACATATTGGAGATGAAATATATTAAAAAAAATATTGAGAGCATGGTTTGGTTGTTGAAGGCTAAATGATGTTTGGTTTTTAGTTTTTCATACCTGTTTGTTCCTTAAGCACTTGCTTTGAGGCTAATTTCGGTAAATATATTCAGTTACACCCTGTTAAAAGAAAATATTAGTAATTGTTTATATTTATAATTATGATAAATAAGAATATACGACCACTAATTTGTTTTCCGTACGAAATTAACTTTTAACATATGACATGCTCTTCATAAAAAAAACTAGTAGTTTCACCCGCCGCGCGTTGCGGCAGCGTCCAAACTTAACATAACTCGAATTTGTACCGTTAAATATTCGACGCGACTCATTTCTGAACATAATCGACGTCAAAATGTATACTAACTGAAAACGCACATAAAATGTGGCACAAAAATATTATATTTTACTTGACTTAAACCCGAGAAAAATTACGTTGAAAATGTAAACCATTGTGGATTATATTGACAACATGCTAAAATAAACACGTAATGAAATAGTGTTTTTTAAAGTTAAAGAATGGTACCATGCGTTGTTGCGGCGTCGAAACGTAAAGTAATTCTTGAATTTATACCGCCTAATGAAAACGTATGATTTTTAATTTGTAACAAAATTTATGTCAAAACGTAACCAACCGTAAACATAGATAAAAAAAATCACGTATAAGTATTATATTTAACCAAGTAACATGAAAATAAACACGTAAAACTCGAGATGCTTAAATTATTTTACCAAGTTTAAAAAAAAATGAAAAGATATAAGTGTCAATATTAGAAAATTAAAATATATAAAAAGACAAATCATTATAGTTTAACGTGAACGCTAAACTATAGTGATCTGGTCACCCTTAAATGCTATTACAGTAATTTGCTTGTATAACTTAAACATATCATAATAGGTCGACCATTTACAAAGAAGATATTTTATAATGATGAGAAATTCAAAAGAAAAAATATATTTTTTTTCGTTGAAATAGTATAAAAACATAATAAACAGATATAATGAAAAATGATATATGTTATGTCCTTCGACTGGCTTTTAATATTTTTGTTTTATTTTTCAACATATAAGAAATTAGGCATCAAACAGTTTAGTTGTAAATATGTAATTAAAAAAAATTTACATCTTCCATAAAATTGATTAGATTAATGTTGTAGAGAGATGGCTTTATTCATTGGAACTAGCACGGTGTGAGGTTTGTCAAGCCTAATAGCGCTATCCACTAATACCATGTTGCCTCCCAGGCAACTAGTTCGGTAGTAAGTAGGGACTTTCTGTCACACCCCGACCCGGAGCGGAAATAAAAGTCGGGGCATAATTGGGTTATCACCAAAGCTCATGACATTTACTAAAAGGTTTCATATTTATTAAATTGGAATTTAAAACTTCAAATATCAAAAACAAATAAACATACAAGCACAAATAACCATTGTTCTAAATAATATATATTTTATTAATCTTCTGATGTCCATTCCTATGTGTCCCTCTCCCCAGCCTTTCCACCTGTATCATGCGTAAAACAAAAGTTTGGGTCAACAAAAGTTGCGAGTGAATCATAGTAAAACATTTGAAACAGTTGTTATAGATTTGTTATTTAAATAAAAAGTGTGCATGAATCATAAGTGGAGCATAAAACCACATTAATATCCACAGTGAACACATGACATGATGAATGACGAACTTGAGATTAAGGCTCAATAAACGGAGCCAATCTAATGAGGCACCTGATGCTCAATTCGTATCCCAGAGGAATTGATGGGCCTAATGAAATGATTGCACTGAAATGTTAAAATGTAATCACACATAACCACACAAACAAATATACACATTTGATCACGTAATGATATTAGCACAAGTGTTTGTTTAAAACAAATACGACACATGATACACCCCAAAACATGAATAAAAAGGGGAATTTGTAAGGATTCACTCACAGTGGTGCGTTTTCTTGATTGACGAAAGATGCGCAGAATTGAGGATTTTGAACGACGAACGAAATACTAACCTAAAATAATAATGCAATAATTCGATAAATATAAACAAATTAATATTTTGATTAAATAAATTATAATTTTGTAGTTTTAATGGTATTTTAAAACCTTCAAAATTGTATTTTTAGTATTTTTTTATTGATTTTTAACTAACATGTAAATATATAAGGAATGTAAATAATTAATATAAAAATAAAAATAATATTAAAAAAAACCTTGTCAGGTCTGACAAGGACCTGACCGGTTCATTAGTGACTTTAGGCAGCGTATACGGGATTCGAACTTGAGACCTCTCGTACGTGTGCACGCAGCTCTTCTAACTGAGCTACGTGTCTAACCCGTTGGAATACCGATTTTTATTACTTTTATGTATAAGTTAGGATGTATCAGAAATTCTTTATTTAAAAAGGTTTTAAAAATCCCCGATTCGGTGCCTTTTGCCCATGCTCGAACCTGTAACCTCATTTGAGCAATCGCACCCACCCTTCCAACTGGACTGGGTGTCTAACCCGTTGTAATCCTGAATTTAATTAATTTTATTCACTTACTGATTTAGTCCATAATTCTTTTTAATTAAAAAGTTTGAAAAATTGGTCGAAACCGGTGCACAAGCGATGTTTTGCACCCAGCCCGACCAGTTGGGCTGGGTGTCTAACCTGATTAAAACCCACATTTTATTATACTAATATGTTAAAAAAATTCATCTTCTTCATCTGTAATAAACCAGATCTGAACCCGTCATGTATGTATACCCAAAATCGAAACGTAGATAACCAACGAGATCATTATAACATAAACAGAGAGGAAGAGGAAAGGTGAGAGATTCATACCACTGGTATAGTCGGACTTTCGGTTTTTCCGACGGTTAAATTCGCGAAGCAGAATAGGGGTTTCCAATGAAACAGGGAGTTGAGCAGAGTGAAATTGAGGTAATTAGTGAAGGAAATTGAGCGACTTTGATAGTAGGATATGATCGGTATTTATAGACTGAAATGGATGCCTTGATTTCGATTTGTGAAACCAAAATTGTGATTGATTGCTTTGCATTATGGTTTGATTGAACCTGATTGATAATTTTACGCGGACTGACAGCTAGCCTCGATGATTAGTAGAACTGAAACGAAATCAGCGGGTGTTTGTTGATTTGAACTTGCAGACGACACGCGAGATTCACATATATACTAGTTGATTTAAAAATCCTCACAAAGAGTGTGTGTGCCGCAGCGGTGTTGGATGTGTGTATACCCGGCAGCCCCGGGTTCGATCCCCGGTTTTTCCCTTTTATTTTTGATTTATTATATTTTAAGTTTATTTTAATTCAATTGTTATTATTATTATTTATTAATTATAAATTTTTAATTCAACCACTTTTTATAAATAAAATATGCTAGAAAAATACGCAACGACATATAAACAATGCTTGATTCATAAATGGTACGGGTTTTCGAAACCTGTTTTACACAAATGTTACACTTTCATGATAGAGTTTGAGTTTATTAACTAACATCGAAATTAAACTACAACATTTATAAAAGTATTCCTCAAAGGAGTAGTATTTGTCCCCTCTGGGACGCATGCCTGTAAAAGAGTAGTGAACTCACCTTTGAATGCTCGGTATAAGGAATAGAAAGAAATACGCGAGGTGGAACCGGTCAATCACGTCCTAGCATGATTACCGTTTAAGGGTTAGTGTGTATGCTCACGCGGAAACACGAATCCTACATGTATCTAGCACGTAGAACATTTTATCATAAATTACTAATTAGCATGCATGCATCTATCACGACATCACTTAGCGACCACAAAAGTGTCACGAAATATTTAAAATACTCTTCAATAAAATTTCAGCAATATAGTGCATTTTCAGACAGTTTTCGGAGTGTTATCCGTAATAGTTCGTGTACAGGAAGATTCCCAAAAAAATTACAGGACGTGTCAATCGAAGCATCGACTATTGTGTAAAAATTTGGTGACCAAACTCCTTACGGAATTTCTGTGAAAAATCTTACGCCAAACAGTGATCAGATTCGTCACTTTCTGACGGCAGCTCACGGAAAAATTCATTTAAAAATCGCCGGTTATCCGATCGACATAATTCAGTTGGAGGTTTGCACAGACATCTATGGCCATGTACAGTATAAATTTCAATGTCTAATAGTAAATATTTACCCAGTTACGACTGAAAACATAACACCTAAAATCTGTAAAAAAGCGCAGCTTTAATTGCTGAAACAAAATAATTTATTTAAAATAGGAAACGACGTCCAGAAATCATGATTCCAGCGCCATAGAAGCGATTTCAAAATAGCACGTAATAGAATCCAGAAAATCCAGTTTCCAATATGTTATGACCTGGTTACAGCCGATTAAAGTCGGTTGTAACTGTTGGACAGCCTACCGTTTTTCGTTATTAATGTTCCTATGCGAGTTCTAATGGTTCCATTTACATGTTTAGCGAACAACAATGACACTTAAACATCATTATAGCAGGTCATCTAAAAAAAAACTCAGATTACTAATCACCAAAACATTAAGAAATCCAAATTTAAACCGCAAACAATACCTATAACCGATCACATAAGCGATTTAATCACCTCGCAAACATCATTCCTAGCAACACATACTACATGTATAGAACATTATAATAATCAGGAGTATACACAAACGCAGGCATGTTAACCCGATTTAACAACCGAAACACGTGTATGAACTACAAGAACTTTAATCACAACACAAGATATGAATACCTAGTGATGAAAGGGGGTATGAACCAGCCTTGAAACCGAGATATGGATGCCCTTGGGGTCCTGTTTTTGTGTCACCAACAGCAAGGGAAAGAGAGTAGGAGGGGTGTCACGATTTAGGGTTAGTGGAGTTTGAGGTTTTGGGGATTGGGAGATAACATGCAATCTACGTAACTAATAAAGCCTTAAAAGGCTGTAGTGGTTCAAGGAGTGCACAAGGGCTGCACATAAACAAGACATCTTGGGCTGAAATTAAAAGTGGGATTTGGGCTTGGGGTTGGGTCGATCATAAACGTAGAGGAGTGAAGATTAGGCTTGCAGCTTTTCTAATTTGATTAGTGATGTGTGTGCGTGTGTGTGTGTATATATATATTTGTTTTTATGATCAACTAATTATAATAATAATATAGTTAAGCATCAACTTGATTAATGTAATCTATATTAATCACGTTACAGTTCGGGTATGTTCAACGTGATATGGATAAAATTATTATTAATTCAACAAATATTAAAACCGTATGATTTGATTTATAAAAGTGTAACAAAAGGGTTTTTACCTCAGAGTTACGGGTTAACACATTCTGTCACATCATCACCAAGTTGAAAGAAATTTTGTCTCGAAATTTGATAAGTAGACACAAGAGAGTGAAAGACGAGTTAAGATGACTGTGGATTTTCCTCGGGTACCACTATTGTGACATCCCACATATGTTGTGAAGGGGAACAAAGGCTTCCTTATAAGGGGCTGGAAACCTTCACCATCATGACGCATTTTAAAACCGTGAGGGGCAGGCGCTGAGGGCGTGCTGGCTGCCAAAGCGGATAATATCATGGTGCGGTTACACTGGGCTGTTACAGATGGTATCAGAGTGTAACGCTCCGCGTTTCTATACTTTCTATATTTGGAAACCTTGTATCGTACTTCTATTTTTAGTAAGCGTTGTATCTTGTATTCGTCTTTCGTTGTAGATGTTGTAAACCGAGACTTGGATTGTAATGAGAAACTCGTATTTTATCCATATTATGTTAATCATAGTCCTGTTACACTTATACTTGTTCATACTTTAAACATGTAAACATATTCGTGGTACTCTCAATCGTTAACGTGTCATAACTTGCAAACATGGTATGTATGCGTAATCGAGACTTAAACGTGAGACTTGTAATCGTTAAACTAAATTCGTTACGAAAATATAATTACCTATTCATTTATTAAGTTAATTAATTCAAATTAATTAATTAATTAATTAATTAAATTAGTTAATAAAATTAATTAATTTACTTTTTATAAAAATTAAAATGCTATTTTATAAATATATTAACATTTAGGATTAAATGTTAATAAATACTTATATATCTTTTTTCCTAAATAAAAAAAGTCCAAGGTCTAATATGTAATTACTGAATTCTTGAACTACAGGGGCCTTTCCTGCCAATTATGAAACTAAATTATTGAGTTTTTGATTAAAATAAAAAAGAAATAATAATAAACAAACAAACCAGGATCCGCGAGACTCGAACTCGGGATCCCCGGTTCAACAAACAACACTGTAACATCCGTCAAAAACGGATTTACCAAACCCGCTCCGTTTATTAACCGAACAATCAGTTAAAAATTTCGTTGCGAATTTAATGCCCAAAATAATTCTAAACGATACATAATTAATTATTATATGGGAATATATAATTAGTTTTTGAAAAACAGTTAAAAATAAGAAAATAAAAATGATTTGGCACTGCCGGGTTTCGAACCCGGGTCAGTCAGCCGGGCAACACAACTTAACACTCAACACTTAAACCACTGCGCCACTTGTATTCTTTGTTAAATATTAGAATCATTTAATTCATAACATGTTTTTCCGAATTCAAAATCGGCGCCCAAAATTGCAGTCGTCGGAAATCCCGACTAACTCGCCAATAATTTACGACTTCTTCAGTTATAACGTAAACGTTTAAACCTACATCGGTTATAACCGACGCCTGAGTCCGCGACACAAGCTATAACCGCCGGAAAGTTTTTAACCGACGAATCAAGTCGGAAATCGGACCAAATTCATCGACGACTTGCCTTATAAATACCCCCTCAAACCTCTGCAAGCTTTTTCGCTCAAAACCGCACCTTTACCCGACGTAATTTCACTCGCCGGAAAATTTTTGCTCATCGCCGGAAAACCGAGTCCTTCACTTCTAAGCCTTACTAAACCCCCTGAGCTTATACCGAAGTCACCCACATCCTTTTCAAGCTTTCTGAAGACTCGCTGCTGCAAGACACACGTCGCCGGAAGTGGTTGCTGTCGCCGGAGTTCTGCCGGAGAAACAGAGGAATCCAGTCGGTATACCTCACGCTTAAATCTTCCCTTCTTTTTACATATCTCATCTGTAATTAATTGAAAAACGCTAACGAACACGATTAAAACATCGAACCAGCCGGATTTCCGATTCTGGTTAAAATCTAACGAAGAAGATGAAGTTGCGGTAACATATAAGTTTAATTAAAATCAAGATATAACTCGGGTTAGACACACAGTCCAGCGGTGGACTGTGTGCACATTAAACACACTAACGTCTCGAGTTCGAATCTTGTCCCACGCATGCTGCCTTAATAAAAATGCCTTTTTTGTTAACCGAACCGACTGTTACATGTTAAGTTTATTAATAACCGGAATAACCAAGTTAGACACACAGTCCAGTGGTGGACTGTGTGTATGTTTAATCACAGGACACGAGTTCGAGTCCGGTCTTCTGCACCGATCCGGACAAATATCTAACTTTTTAAATAAGTCAGAAATGAAAATACTTAGTTTGTATTTAAGAATAATAAAAATCAGTTTAGTTAACAAGTTGGACACACAGTCCAGCGGTGGACTGTGTGTTAGCATAAGCCACAGGTCCCGGGTTTGAGACCTGTGGAGCGCACCGAGTCTTTGGATTAAAATCGTTTTTAAAAATAAAGGATTTTCTGTTTAATCTAATTAATGTATAAATATAATTAAAAACAGAAATATTTCGGGTTAGACACGTAGCTCAGTTGGTAGAGCTGCGTGCACGCGTACGGGAGGTCTCGGGTTCGAGCCTCACTCCGCGCACACTTACACGCATACGAACCGGTCAAACAGTCAAGGTCAATGGTCAACGGTCAACGGTACGGTCAACGGTCAAAAAAGTCAACTTTTTTTATTATTTTTATTTATTTATTTTAATTAAAAATCAATTAAGGTTAGAAAATAGCCTTAAACTCACAAAAATACACCCAACAATTCTACTAAAATGGATTAATAAAATCCGTTTACTTACCGAACCATAATGCTATTTATCTAGGTTAATTTCACTCGTGGTTAAAACCACTTCGCGTGCATTCAACATCATCAACCGAACGCACCCACTGTGAGTGAATCTTACAACTCCCCCTTTTAATTACACGTTTTGGGGTGTGTCATGTGTCACAAAATAATTAACTCGTTTATTTAAACTTGTGCCATACCATATCGTGATCTAAACTTAGATTGTTATTATTGTTGTAATTATGTATTTCATTTTGTCCACTTATACGCAATTCATTCATTAAGCCCATCAGTTCCTCGTGGTAGACGAGTTGAGCAAGGCGTGCCTCAAAACCAATCCATTATTGTTCATGTGTGTATTATTGAGTTTATATTGTTCGTAATTATGTCTTTCATATTATCATGTTTATGCAATTCATTCATTAGGCCCATCAGTTCCTCGTGAGAGACGAGTTGAGCAACGCGTGCCTCTAAACGATCCATTATTGTTCATGTGTGTATTGTTTAATATTAAATTGATTTATGAATAAGTTTACATCTATTTTTACTCATGTGTGGTTGTGCACTTTATTTCATAATTAATTAAATAAACTTGTTCAAATGTTTTCCATAGGATTCACTCGCCAACTTTTTGTTGATCCAAAAACCCTTTTACACATGATACAGGTGAACAGGATGAAGCAAGGAAAACATAGGAAATGCCTTAGAAGAAAACAAAGAAGCTTAGATTGATGTTTAGGTCATTGATGTAATTATGATTGTAAATTTCCATTAAATTGTATTAATGAATATGAAACGTTAAAATAAATGTCATGAGCTTTGATGATAACCCAATCATGCCCCGATCACCTTTTCCGCTGCGGGTCGGGGTGTGACAAACACCTCAACCACTCCGCCAAACGCCCAACATGTGAAAGAACCCGGATAACAAATCATTTAACCACTGTTTCCGGTCAAAGCTGGGCGCGACCAGCGGGCAAACAGCCCTTTTTTGGGCGGGTTTTTGTGTTTTATTTGAGTTTTAAATCATGTTTTAACATTAATTACTTAACTAAAACCTAACCTAACCCTTCCCTATAAAACCCACACACAATCCAAGCATTTTACACTTTCTAAACTCCATCTAATCCCTCTCAAATCACCTCAAAATCCTTGCAACATCAGATTTTCGAGCAGAATTACCCATCTTCACAAAAGTGAGTATAACTCACTCATTTCTTAACAAAATCCTTCCATTCTTTTTCCCACTTGCTTGGATTAACCTAAGGATCATTTCCATTGGTTTTCCATGGAAAACCAAGCTCTGGAATGACCAGAAAAAGGTTCCAAAGTGGACTGTTTTAATTTATGTTCTCATAAACTTGTTTAATCTCTTACTTTTCTCATTCATCCTAGTGTTCTTGAACTCCTAATCACATGTATGATTATGGGGACTAACCTAGGTTGTTAAACTTGTAAATAGGAGTGTTTAATCACTCCAAACTTTCTGTTTTTGAAGAGCATTGAGCTCACAAGTGATGCAAGTTCTTAAACTTGTTCATGTGTGTCCACCAAGGAAGCTTGGGTTATCCTAACTTGAGACCACACATCACTTGATGATTTTTCATCAAGATCCTAAGATAGTTTGCTAGACTTAAAGTGTCACAACCCCACAAAGCCGTTGACGATTGTCCTCGTGTGCTCGTCGGGTTGTTGAATACTTGGCTACTTGGTATCTAGATGACACCTTATCATTCTTGTCTTTACATTCTTGTATAGTTTATAGTTCTTGTACCCTCCTTGTTACCAATGGTAACTTGTGTAGTGGTGAACATAATCCGAGGTTCAAAGTGGATGGTTTAACCTCCCACCTCATACTTGACATACATGACACTAGAGGTTACAAAGTGGATGGTTCATCCTCCCACCTCCTACATGATTATAATGAATATATATATAACTATATTATAATTCTAAAACCGAAACCTTGATAATGAACTTATAATCACCTATCAAGTTATTAAGTTTAACACTAAAGTATGTAATTCCTTGTCACGATTCTAATAGGCCCCGAACCTATGAAATCACACCCAACTCGTAAGAGTTACTATAGTGTCAAGAACGAGTGTTACATCTTAGTGAATACTTTCGTATCATAATACTTTATCAAACTTATTTTTAATCATGCTCGAATACTCCTAATCTCCCGTTGAAACTCTATACTCATACGCCTCGTTTCCTCTTGTAGGATAATTCGGCATCATCCTCGAACCAACGTCTTCACGGATTGTCAAGTGTAGAAAAGACTTAGCAAAACCGTGAGTACACTCGACCCACTTTGTTTATAACACTTTTCGGGTGTAACATGTTTCCATATACAAAATCACGAACACTTAAACTTTATGAAACACACAAACGATCCCATATACATGAAAGCTTGAATCTTATACTTGATGCTTGTCTTGGATATTCGTATTGCTATGCTTTAGTCATTAACTATTTTTAGCCTTCGTTTGACATGCTTAGCGCTATAGGAATTCACGCATCCACCTCCATCGTGTTATTCGTGAGGTCATGTTAAAACATCGTGATTGCGCTAAGGGTTTGATTATTAGTATTGCATGCCTTGATATTGCTCTTGTATAGATTTGGTTGCCATGTGGATTGTTTAAACTTATTCGTATACGTATGCTATGCCTAAACTTGTGTACTCGCCTTTGCTTTCGCATTGACATTATTTTAAAACATGTTACAGGTTGAAGGAGATGATGCTATGAAAACAATATAGCAAGGACTAGATACACACAAATTAGACGTTAGGTTTAATGTCGATGTATCAATTTTGTTATGACTTTGCAAATGTTATGTTGTTCTTTGTTTTGTTGCATTGATGTATTTGACAATTCTTATGAAATGAAATATGGTTTAATTAATTATTGTCACTTAATAATGTTGTGAGCAATGAGCAATCTCGTTTCATCTCATCCCGATGTTTCCGCCATCGGTTGGGGTGTTACACATAGCCAAGGCCGGACCGGTGGTGTCAGGTCCTGCAAGGACGCTGGAACCCTTAAGGGGGGTGGATTGTGACATCCCACATGGGTTGTGAAGGGGAACAAAGGCTTCCTTATAAGGGGCTGGATACCTTCACCATCAATACGCGTTTCAAAACCGTGAGAGGCAGGCGTTGAGAGAGTGCTAGCTGTCAAAGCGGACAATATCATGGCGGTTACGCTGGGCTGTTACATGCGACGATCGGTGCCGACAGCGTGGGGATCATGAAAGTAGATATGGGTTCTTGTTCGTGACACAAACTATCAAAACACTCGCAGTCAACACATACAATCATAACACCCACAATTATATGGCAACATCGTCACTAATTTATTTGGATGGTTGGATGAGGGCAAAATAGTAATTTTCGTCGGTGCACCGACCTTTTTCTTTAAAAGATATATAATATGACGGTTGATATTGGGGTTTTTTTTTCAAAAGGCGAACTTTATTCACAACCACCATCTTACTAAAAAAGTAGAGGCAAAAATAAACACAAATTACTTACAAAAACTCAAATTTACACCACTTAATCCATGGAATTTAAATTTAAATCTTTTAATCCAAAGAAAGCTAAGCTATTTGATGCTATCTATACTATCATCAATCTTTCCCGTTAGAGAAAACCTCATTCTTAGTTTTCCAAAAATACCAACAAGCTACAATAATTTTATCGTGCACCACCTCCCTCGCTTAATCCTTTGACCGAATGCAATTATGAGACTCCAAAAGATCTTAGAACGAGAAAAACATATATTTTAGGAATACGACACCAAGAACTAATGAATTGCTAAACCACAGTCGACACCATATAGACGTAAATAAGTGATCAGTGGACTCAAGATACACACCACATAACACACACGCTTGGGAATTTACACTTATATCTCTTCTACTAAGGACTAATGTCATCGGGTCCGGTTCACTTTCGCCTTCTATGCAAAAATGTTACACTTTTTGGGTCTATACCACTAAATCAATTAAACAAATATATGTTTAAAATCATAAACATATTCATGTAATGTTCGGTGAATTTGAAGCCTTAATGGATGTTAATAAAGCCACACCTCAAAATCTTATTTTCACACCATCTCTATATGGATCGTATAGGGTTATACGACCGTATAGAATAATCTGACATGACAAATATTGGGTCGTATATGTCAAACCCCGACCCGCAGCGGAATAAAAGTCGGGGCATGATTGGGTTATCACCAAAGCTCATGATATTTACTAATAAGTTTCATATTTATTAAATTGAAATTAAAACTTCAAATATTCAACACAAAATTCATACAAACACAAACATAATCAAAAGATTATTCAAAAGTAATAACTTGGTTTAATCTTCTAAGGTCGTTCCTATGTATTTCTTTCTTCAGCTTGTTCACCTGTATCATATGTAAAACAGAAGATTTGGGTCAACAAAAGTTGACGAGTGAACCTTGGTAAAACATTTAAATAGTTGAATTATATTGTTGTTAAATAAAAATTGTGCATGAATCATATGTGAGCAGATGCATATATATAACCAAAATCACAAACCACATTATATCCACAATGAACACATGATAAATGATGAACTTGAGATCAAGGCTCAATCAAACGGAGCCGATCTAATGAGGCACCTGATGATCAACTCGTATCCCACGAGGAACTGATGGGCCTAATGAAATGATTGCACTGAAATGATAAAATGTAACCACACATAATCACACAACAACTATACACGTTTGATCACTAGATGATATTAGCACAAGTTTTTAAATAAATAATAAAAAGATACGACACATGATACACCCCAAAACATGATTAAAAGGGGAATTTGTAGAGATTCACTCACAGTGGGTGCGTATTCTTGGTTGATGATGAGAGCGCACGAGTTGAGAATTTAACCAATGAAGGAGTACTAACCTAAAATAATAACGCGATAACTCGATAAACAAATAAATTAATATTTCGGTAAAAAAACCTTTGTTTAGATTTTTAAGTTATTTTTGTGATTTTTATTGATATTTTAAACCCTTTGAAATTATATATTTTAGCATTTAATTGATTTTTCTTTTAAGCTAAATCCATAGAATAAAATAAAGGAAAAATAAAAATAAAATAATATTAAAAAACTTGTCAGTCTGACAAGCTGTCAGACCGGTTAGAAGGGATTTGGCATGCGTGTGTTGAGACTCGAACCCGTGACCTCTTGGTTGCGTGGACGCAGCTCTTCCAACTGAGCTACGTGTCTAACCCGAAAGAAACCTGATTTTATTTATATTTATACACTCTTTAGACTATTTCAAAAATTAATTAAATTTAAAAAGGATTTAACAGGGTCGAACCGGTGTGTGCCCGGGGTTTCGAACCCGAGACCTTGGATGTGAATTGCACCCAGCCCAACCAACTGGGCTAGGTGTCTAACCCGATAAGCTTAGAATTTAATTATTCTTATACACAAATTAGGTTTATACAGACATGATAATTTAAAAAGGTTTTAAAGTGATCAGGCCGGTGGTGTGTGCTTGGATTCGAACCAGCGACTTGAAGTTGGGTTGCACCCGCCCCAACCAGTTGGGCTGGGTGCTTAACCTGATTATAACCTGAATTGTATTGTATATATATACACACCCACTTAATCTTCTTCGTTTAAAAGTTTACCCATAACTCGATCTTGATTTCAAACTCAAATACACTTGATTATATACCGAAATGATTAACATGATATATGAATTAATATATAAACTGAATTAGAAGTTTAAGAAAACGTTACCGGTTGGCAGTGAGTGTTTTTCGGCGGTTTGAATTCGACGAAAACAGAGGTAAAGCTTTCAAGCAGAGAACTTTCAGCTATTGGAAAGGTTTGGAGGGAGGATTAAAGGTGTGGGGGTCGACGGTATTTATAGGGCAAGAGTAAACGAGTTATTTGATTGATTTCGGCCAATTTGCGGGATCTTTGATTGTCAATCAGTCTTGATTGTTTCTAAAATAGGGAGAAACCGTGTTTGATGATGACAACGAGATTTGAGAGGTTATTTCAGGAAACCCGCGTCGGAGATTTTGCGAAATCTCCGGTCAGAGTTGCAGGTTTTCCTCACAGTGTGTGTACATGTGTAATAAGTCACGGAAACTAACAAGTCTTGTGTGTGCAGCGTAGTGGTGTTGAGCTGTGTGTGATAACCCGGGAACCCTTGTTCGATCCCGGTTTACCCCCCCTATTTTTTGTATTTACTTTATTCTTTTATTAAGTCTATTTTTAATCATTTATTAATTATAAATATTTAATATTTAAGTGATTATTTAATTTATTATTTCATTAGATTATTTTAAACATTTGTTATTATGATTTATATATATATAATTCTAATATAATAAAATGTTAAAACCAACGACATAAAATATACACTTGATTAATAAAATTGGGCGGGTTTTCGAAACCTTTTACACAAATGTTACAGTATAATGTTATACGGCTCGTATAGTTGGAGAAAATATTAGGTTATATAACATTCTATATGGGTCGTATATCTTTATACGAGTCGTAAAACATTATATGAGTTGTATAATATTCTGTACGAGTCGTATAATGTTATACGACTCGTACATGGAGACAAAAAAAACATTCTCTAACATTTTTTGTGCAACATTCACCTATATGATCCGTATAACTCTATACAAATTGTATACATTTAAGGATGTGAAACTAAGGTTTTGAGGGGGTGTGAGAATAGTAGGAGCCTTGATTACACGCATAACAATACCATACCATATAAATATATGTTAAAAACCATAAATATATCTTAATATTATTATTATTATCTAAATCATTTTTTCGTGATAATTATGATTATTGATTTTTATGCTCAGAATACTTTCAACAACCTTTCAAAATATCAAAAAGCTGTATATACACATCATTTGACAGGTTTATTTTGTTTCTTGAAAAACAATCAATCTCTCTTTAAGAATCAATCAATTTCATATCTTCAGATTCTAACGGTGTAACCCCCTATCATCTGATTCCTTTCTTGTCGTCCCAGTTGTTCCTTTCACTTTTGAAGCAATTTGCAGGTACCCTTATCCCCAGATCTAACTTCCCTCTTTCCCCATTTTTTCTTTATTTTTATATATTTTTAATATGCAATGATGTTCACAGAAGACCTAATTTAGTACGTTTTATTCATCTCACCCTTGAAGTTTCGTGTGGTAAAGTATATTCTTTCACAACACGTAATTCAGCAATTCTTGAAATATAAAGAAAATTCAGTTTAATTTCTGATCAAGCAGTGCATTGAGGGATTGAGCATATATGTAAAAAAGGTGTGATCTTGCTGCTTAATTTGTGAAGAAAAGGTTGTGCTCACTAACTGTTTGTTTTATTGCCTGAGTGTCTATTTTACTATATATTTTTTACTTTAATAAGGTTTTTCAACTTTGTTCGTATCTAGGTGAAGGAGATTGTGATGTGTTGTTGTTATGTTAGTATTTTAATATTCAATTAACCGTTTAACCTGCACAATTTTGATGGTTTCAGGTGCGTATAGCACGAGATGGAAGGTAGTATAGTTAGACGGGTGATTCCTTCGGATAATAGTTGCCTGTTTAATGCCGTTGGGTGAGTCTCTAAAACGTCGCACTATCGTTTTCTCTGTATAATTATTTATTTAGCAGACGTCTCATTTTTTACTTAATTTTTGGTTGTTTATATCCATGCAGGTATGTCATGGACCATGACAAAAATAAAGCTCCAGAATTGAGACAGGTTAAATTCTATCGTTTTTTCATTTGTCCTGTGTGTTGATTATCAAGCTGTGTTATCTGCAATACTGTTTCTTCGGTTATGAAAGCTTAGAATACATATTGGCACTTTAAAATTAGGCTTGAAACATTTATTAAGACGTTGATGTTTTGTATTTAAAATGTTATATAAACTATTTTGTTAACTAATTTTTATATTATTTTTTTACAGGTTATAGCTGCTACAGTAGCCAGTGATCCAACAAAATATTCCGAAGCGTTTCTTGGGAAACGTAATGAAGAATATTGTGCTTGGATTCTTAACCCGGAAAAATGGGGAGGTATGTTTCAACTTTCAACCCCTTTGTGTATAACGTTTTATTGTTGATTGCCTTGTTACCAGTTGAATTTATATGAAATATCATTTGTGTATCTTTTAAATGTGTGCTACTCAAATTTGTAGCTTTTTCGGTTACTTGCATCCAAAAAGTTCATAGCTGCTACTTTCAGATTATAGAAGCTACTTAGTTCCTCTTATGTAACGTTTAACGAGTCTAAATCACATCTTCCTGTTATTGTTCAAATATTGCTCTTATCTCTAAAGACACAGTACATTTTCCGTAAATTTAATTTTTTTGTTGCTCAAACTTGATGATACTCTGCGTTTATTGTTCGATTGATACATGCATGAATATATTTTTCCTTCATGTTTTCGATCATTCCTTTGATTATAGAACATGTCTGTCATAAACTTGGAATTACACTTTTCTTTAAGACATATGAAGTAAGAAAGATTGCACATGCATTTTATGTGACTCAACAGGGACCGTTGAAAGGGACATACACGAGTTTCAGATCATTTTGGACTATTTGTCAACCTACACATTTGGTTCCTTGAGTTTTTTTTCTTTGAATGGAGCCCCTTAGACAATTCTCGTTCCCGGTCAGGTCTTTCACTCTTTCCTTTCATGACTGTTAGTTAACTAACACCATTAACTACAAGGTCAAACTGAGTTAATTAGTATGACTTCAACTTTCAAATGTTCTGTTGGGATTTATCTGAACTTAATACATATAACTAAATTACAATTAATAGAAAAACATATACACTTCTTGCTCATCTATGTATCTGTGTTTTTTTTTTTTTGAAAGGCTGCTATTTATATCTTATTAGACAGATAATATAATGTATTGTTAATAGTATAGGGGATACAAAGTTTAATTAGTCTTCTTATATATTCCTGATGTAATTCCCTAATTATGATATACAATAATACAACTAGTTTCTACGTTTGACTTATCGAAGTCCCAATAGTAGGGACCATTAATGCAAAAGATTTTCTCAAGAGACTAAAAGTGTATAGGATGAGAATGGTCCCCATAAAGCTTGATAATCAAAATATTCTTTTTATCTATATGCATACAATCTCATGTAGAGGATACAATAAATATCTTTGGTACCATGTGCAGTTCAAGTAATTTTCTTTTGATGTCCAGATATCTCTATCATTCATCCAAATAATCACTAGATTTGTTTTATTATCATCATTACATTTACTTAACATTCTTCGAAATGCGCCTGCCGTTTGTTCATCTTACAATTTTCTCTTTTTTTTAAACCACGCTTATGAAGGTGCAATAGAGCTTTCAATATTAGCAGATTATTACGGTCGTGAAATTGCAGCATATGATATCCAAACCACAAGATGCGACTTGTATGGACAGGTCAGAATTCATCGTTCACGTCAAATACTCGTGCTTTGGTGATAAAATGTTGATAGCCCATCTTTTTATCATTGTTTCACAGGAAAAGAAATATCGAGAAAGAGTTATGTTGATATATGACGGACTCCATTATGACGCTTTAGCTGTATGCCATTCTTTATCATTCCTTTTCCTCACCTTATATACATGCATGCATTACAACATTGGATTTCATTTAATGCCTAAAGTTTATGTCATCATAGATGTCCCCTGCTGATGGAGCTCCTGAAGAATTTGATCAAACGATTTTTGCGGTAAATCCTGATAGGACCATTTGGGACGAATGAATCACTTGCTCTGAATCTTGTAAAAGATCAGCAAAGGTACACGAAACGTGTAGTTCATAAAAAGGTCATTTTTTTTCTATTATTAATACTTTGTTAAGACAATAATAGGCAATTATTGACATATTTTTAGGAAAAGGAGCTACACGGATACCGCCAATTTCACATTGCGTTGTGGGGTTTGCCAAATTGGTGTAATTGGTCAAAAGGTTAGACATTTACTTGTTAAAATACAATTTTAACCCATTTACTTATGGATGGGTCGACTCTGGTCATTTTTTACTTTTAGTGGGTCAAATGAGTATAATCTAGCATGTTTGGCCTGCTAATTGTTTACTGTATTAACGTTAATATGAGGACAAAAAATGTTTAACCAGTTGCACAATCACTATCTGTCATTCTGTTCACATTTGGCCTCTTTTGTTATTGACAATATAGGAAGCTGTGGAACATGCACAAGCAACAGGACATGTCAACTTTCAAGAATATAAATGAACTAATTAAGAAATATTTGTTGTTATGGTACCCAATACGTTTGTCTTTTCAGTTGTTGTACTATAGACTGTAATTAGACGGTGAAATTATTGGTTTCTTTTATATGATACCGTTTTCTTTGTAGCTATAAACGGAGCTTTCAAATAGTTTGCAGTTCGCATTGAAAATCTTCGGTTTTCTGGTCTCTCAAACGACCTTTTTTGTGTCATTTGAACCAATTTCACATGATGGGTCATAAATGGGTTGTGTTCATGGCCGAATCCCGAAATTTGAGATGAATCTGAAAATCATGTCAGACATACAAACCGAGTTCTTGCGAGTTCATGCAAGCCCTAGCCCCTACATGTAAAAAGTGATATACAACCCAAAAGGGTGATCATTTTCTCAAGGTTTCATGATTACAAGTAGTCACAAGAAAGTGAACTCTTTTGTCAAATAATCCATTTTATCAACCTTTTAATAGTGTCACAAGTGTGGCTGCTGTTGGTTGAATAAAGGCAATCCATGCTTAAAATATGTTTTTGTCATTCAATGGATTGCTTTTTGCACAAGAAAGAGATGCTTATAAGCTTATTTTATCTCTGTAACATCCGGATACCCTACAATTTTTCAAATAGTTTGCAGCTTACTGTGATTAAGAAATGAAGTTCAGTGATCATCTTTCAAATAGTTTGCATTGAATTTATAACATCCTACAACAGAAAACAATGTTTGCATCTTCTTGAACATGACATGAACTGAATCTAACGAATCGCCTGCAAAATGTATGTTCAAGATTAAAACTTGTACCCCTGCAAAGATAACGATAGGTCACCAGAATCAAACCGCTTTTTCATCATCGTTGTTATTCCAAGACGAACATGAAATCATACATATTATTCAGTCCAACTCTTGTTCTCCGTCATATCTCCCGCTTCAGCACTTGACTCTAACCCTTACCTTATGACCCGTATCATACCTTTGACCATCATTATTCCAAGAACACGCGCATGTTTCCTTTTTTATCTTCATATCTTCTGCTTCAATACTTGGCGCAACTGTACCTTTTGACTTTCCATCCTCGCTTCCATTAGTTTCGCTTTTAAATTGTGTTTCTGCATCGCTCCACGTGGCCATTCTATGCACCCTTTCATCCCTTTCGTATAATGAGTGTTGCTAGCGGACCCAGGTGAACAACTCCACTCCGAGATGCTCACCCCCGAGCTACCGCCCGGTGATAGGTGGGTCCCGTTTGAAAGATGGGTTCCACCTGATAACCGCCCCTCCACCGATATAACCTTGCAATTTTCACCATTACTCGAGTAAGACGACCTCCATAAACGAGAAATCGATGACCCTTTTTTCAGATTTTTATTATTCGTTGCGGAACACGCTTCGGTTATTTCGGTTACCATGGTCCCGTCGTTTTCTTCCCATTCTCTTCGGGTGCTTCTAGTGACCGATGGATCACTCCCGTTCGGTGAATAATTCGACCCTTGATCTTCAACATGACTCACCGTTTCCCACCCGCTTTCATCGTCATCTCTTCGTCTTCGTCTTCATCTTCTTCGACATTACCACCGTTTTTGTCAAACTGCTGTATGTCTTTCGGGTTCATTTCATCAAAGTTAACCTCTTCAAAAATCGCATATATGTCATCGGGGTCGGCGGGCTCGTATTTAAACTCCGTAATTTCTTGAATGCCAACCGAATTAGCGCATTGTTTAAGGGTTTCGGCTCTTTTAATCTCTTCTGTATCAAGATCCGATCTTTTTGAACTCAAGAAAGTTTCGAGATCAGTTATGAGTTTATTCATTTGAGAATATTTTTCTTCGAGGGTTACTTTTGCATCAACGAGCTTCAGTTGAACACGTTCTTCACGCCAAACTTCCGCCATTTGTAACATTTTTCTTTCATCGTCAACTTCTTCTCTCATTTTCATAGATTCCCGTTTTAACGCTTCGACTTCCGCTCGATCTTCACCTATTTCTTTAGCTAATTCATCGCATACTTCCTCTGTTAACTCTCTCGCTTTTCTTTCTTTTTCATAATCTTGCATGCATCGTTTGGCGGATAATTTCGCATCCGCTAACTCGTTGACTAACTTCGAATTCACGATCTCCATTCTTTGCCGGCCTTTTCGTTCTCGACTTAATTCCGACTTTATATCGTCAATAGCCGCACGAACCTTTTCGTGTTCACGGCTCCGCCAAGCGGCGCGTTCTTCATTTAACTTTTTCAAAAATTGTTCAAGTTTCTTTTTTGAAGCCCGTCTTTCCGTTTCAAGATCACGAATTCGGGCCCGGGCTGATTCGAGTTCAGATTCAAGCACCGACACTACACCAGCTTGTTCTTCCAGAAGCTTTGATTCACCGTAGATTCGCTTGGCGTCTTCTAACGCTTTCCATGAATACGGGTCCCACTTGGTTGCACCCTCCATCGCAGAGTTGGAAAAATGGAATATCGGCTCAAGCTACAAGATTTCAAATTTAACAGATTATCAGATATTGGTTTTCAAAACGCGCATCCAAACGCCCCTAAAACTTGCATTGCCGACCAAACATAACATCATAGCCATACCAACATAGTTCTATCTATTTATATCAGTTTTCTTCATAGTCTACATTTTGGGTCCAAAACCGAACCCATAAAAATAGACCTATTAAATAACCGAAACAAATAGGACCAATGGTTAGTACTCATGTTCATGTTAACTGTCATTTTCGATTAGTGGACATACTTTGACTTTAAATGTCAAACAAACTACTTTTATTTTCTAATTTCAAAATAGAACTTTGTGCTGATAAATGTACCCAAAAAAAACATAATTTTGGCAAATACAAGTTTGACATTCAAAGTCAAAGTACATTACTAAGTGATCAAAGTATACCTTATGACGAAACATATTTCTTGATCCGGCAACAGAATTCGGGCTTTGTGGAACTTCTTTCATATGAGAATCAAATGACTTCCTATTGTGCCGAGCAGGGGAATGAATCCCCGGATGATTGATCGCAGGCTGCAAGTAATAGATCATTCAAAGTCAACTTCAAGATTCAAGTGATTTTCTAAGTCAACATCAAGATTCAAGCTTTTCAAAATTCTACTCAAAGAATCAACTTCTTTGATCAAAAGTCAAACATAGACTTTTTAAAGACATTGAACAACAATGGGTTTTCCCAAATTTAGTGTTCTTTTCTTCTTTTATTTAAAGATTCACAAGAAAATCAAAATGAATTAATATTCTTTAAAGATTTGCAAACCCCAAAAGGGATTGAACATGAGTGAACAATTTGAACTAAACAACCCTAAATCAAAAGATCTTTACCAACCAAAACCCTAGAAAAAAGAAAAAAAAACAAAATGTGAATAATAATAATATTAATAATAATAATTTCTTTACCTGAGATGCCAACCCATTATTTTGTGTACCACCACACAACTCACCGCCGCCGGTACCACCAACATCCGGCGGTTGCAACCGCCACAACCCAGCAGCCAACTTCCTCGCCGACACAACTGCCACGTCACCCCCTCTCCTCATTTTCCGGCCACTTTTCCGACCAACCACCGCCTGTTTATCACTTTCAACTTCAACATCCTCATCATCCTCCTTACCCTCAACAAACTTCCACCGGAGCAACGGCGTCTCCGGCCTAGAACCCCTTTTTCCGGCCGCCGGAGCTCCGTCCCTCTTCAGCCGAACCCCACCGCCGGGGTTCCGGGTTTTCCGACTTGATTGCTTTTTCGAAATGGGTTTTTGTAAAAGATCCGAATCCGGTGAGAAAGTTTGAATCTTGGAGGATGTAACAGCCGGTAGATCCGTTTTTGCAGTAATCTTCATATTTTCCGGCGAGATTTAGCCATCAGAAAAAACCTTTTAAAACCTGTTATGTATAAAAGGAGGGTGAAAATAACCGGTGACGATGAAAACGGAGGAAACAAGATTTATTAAGTGGATTATTATTTGTGAGATTTCTTTGGAAAGTGATGCTTTCTCTCTCTCTCACACACACAGAGTATTAGTAGGCTGTTAAGTGTGTGTTATTATACGGCTAATTTATGTCAAAGCTAGAGAGAGAGAAAGATGGGGAGGTTGTGTGTGTATTTGATGAAGTGTGAGGAGTTTAGTGTAATTTTGGAGTTAGGTTATCAATAATTGAATTAAAATAATGTTCCTATAGTATTCAATTATCTCCCATTATTTGTCGGCTTTTGAATTTTAATGTGCATTTTGGTCCTTGAATATTTTATCGACTTTGATAAATAAGGAATTTTCTTTGTTTATGAACTATTATTGTTGTTATAGTAATAATACTATCGTTTTGTATTGTGTGTGTTCATCACTTAGTTGTAACTTGTGCATTGCTTCCTTTTTGTGGTATCATTGGGTTGTAATTTTGGTTTTTTGTGTTGTACATTTTTATGAGTAAATATTTGTTGGGTTGTTGTTTGGGGTGTCGATTTGCACCCCACCGGTTGCTTTTTCACCTACCCTCACTCACACCGCCCTTCTGCCTACTCCTTTGGGACTTTTTTCTCGTATTCTACATTCACCTCTTTATCTTGTAGAGGTAAACATGTTTCGTGAAATCCTTTATCATTTAGGGTATTAGCGTTTAGAACAGTTGTTCTTGAGGGTTATTCGTTACGTTTGTTGTTTTAGTTGAAGTGTTCTGGTTTCGTTTTGGCTGTGCCCTTGTATGTGTGTTTTTTTGGGCTAAGACTGACGGAGTATTCATTGTCTTTGTTTAATTTTATTAGGATCGATGACGATACGGCTTTGCCCTTTGGTTTGTTTATTTGTGAGTCTTTGTTAGCCTTTTGGCATTGTTAATAATGATGGTTTTGTTATCGATGGCGATGAGGATGCCTTCATCGGAAATTTTATTTGTATTGAGGCTTTTGTTTGTTGTTTAATCTCATGTTTGTTAAGGCTTTAGAACCCGAAAACTTGGTTCGGACGTTGATGTGGCGATCTGTGTTGGTAATGGTGATTGGTTTTGTGGTAGTTGGATTTCGTTGTCGATGAGGATTATAGTAACTATTGATCCGAGACGTTTAAGATGTTTGTATGTGGTAATCTGAGTTTTCATATAGTGTTTGATGGTTGGCCGATATGGTTTGAACTTTTGGTCTCTATGACGTTCGTTTCGTGCTAATGTGAGACTTACAACGCGTGTTTTATTAGCGTTGATGTGGCTAGTCATTTGGCGTGGCATTATTAAATGTAGTTGTGATAGGCTTCTAAGCCTATGTTGTTTCGTCTTCTAGATATGCTAACTATATTTGATATATGTGTTGCTTACTTTGTACGCTTCTTGGTATTGTACATGTTGCATTGCTTCTTTTTTGTGCTTCTTATAGTGGTATGGTTGGTTTTATGTGTTGTATAATTTGTTACTGTGTATACACTCTTTTTTTTTTGGTTTACAACATTTGGACCCTAAGTTTTGATGGAAGCATCAGCTTTATGATGCTGATGCTGGCTAGGGATGCGCATGGTACCTGACTTGTATCGATACCCAAAAAAGGGAAAACGGGTATTGACGCCGGTGTCGATAATAATTGGTACCGTACCGGTAAATAATGGTATCGAAAAAAAGGGAAAAATGGGTACCGATGCCGAAAATGATCGGTACGGTACCGGTTTTGTTTCACATTGTTGTTATTTAGAGTGTCGTTTTGCAAGGCAGTTGCTTTTGCAGAAGGGCCTACGTGTTGCTCATTGATAGTATATTCAATAGATTATGATGTTTAAAGTCTTATTTGATAAGATTGTGAAGGCTTAATGACGTTGTGTGGTGTATATATAATTTTTTTTATATTTTAGCCATTTTATACACTTATTCACACGATAAGCTACTATTACACTACATTTCACATTGGGCAAGTGCACCTGTCGTCGGCGTAATATAGTGATGGTAAGATACTAAGGTTGTCCAACGATAAAACAGCTTTTAGTACTGAGTTGTTGTCAACGTCTATTCAATCCAAAAGTAAATGTTCATTTTGTGGCTCATAGAATAAACAAATATAAAATGAAAAGACAAATTTGTGATCAATGATAAGAAAATAGGTGTTCGGGATATTTGTTACCTCTTGATGATTCGTTAACTAAAAGTTACGATGGATCACAAGAGCTCGATTTTGAGGCGAGAACCTATATTCTATTAATACCATAAAATTGTGGATTTTTAGGGACCTCACACACTCTACCGTATTGGAGGGTGAAAATAACCGGTGACGATGAAAACGGAGGAAACAAGATTTATTAAGTGGATTATTATTTGTGAGGTTTCTTGGAAAGTGATGCTTTCTCTCTCTCTCTCTCACACACACAGTATTAGTAGACTGTTAAGTGTGTGTTATTATACGGCTAATTTATGTCAAAGTTAGAGAGAGAGAAAGATGGGGGGTTGTGTGTGTATTTGATGAAGTGTGAGGAGTTTAGTGTAATTTTGGAGTTAGGTTATCAATTATTGAATTAAAATAATGGTTCCTATAGTATTCAATTATCTCCCATTATTTGTCGGCTTTTGAATTTTAATGTGCATTTTGGTCCTTGAATATTTTATCGACTTTGATAAATAAGGAATTTTCTTTGTTTATGAACTATTATTGTTGTTATAGTAATAATACTATCGTTTTGTATTGTGTGTGTGCATCACTTAGTTGTAACTTGTGCATTGCTTCTTTTTTGTGGTATCATTGGGTTGTAATTTTGGTTTTTTGTGTTGTACATTTTTATGAGTAAATATTTGTTGGGTTGTTGTTTGGGGTGTCGATTTGCACCCCACCGGTTGCTTTTTCACCTACCCTCACTCACACCGCCCCTTCTGCCTACTCCTTTGGGACTTTTTCTTGTATTCTACATTCACCTCTTTATCTTATAGAGGTAAACTTGTTTCGTGAAATCCTTTATTATTTAGGGTTTTAGCGTTTAGAACAGTTGTTCTTGAGGGTTATTCGTTACGTTTGTTGTTTTAGTTGAAGTGTTCTGGTTTCGTTTTGGCTGTGCCCTTGTATGTGTGTTTTTTTGGGCTAAGACTGACGGAGTATTCATTGTCTTTGTTTAATTTTATTAGGATCGATGACGATACGGCTTTGCCCTTTGGTTTGTTTATTTGTGAGTCTTTGTTAGCCTTTTGGCATTGTTAAGAATGATGGTTTTGTTATCGATGACGATGAGGATGCCTTCATCGGAAATTTTATTTGTATTGAGGCTTTTGTTTGTTGTTTTAATCTCATGTTTGTTAAGGCTTTAGAACCCGACAACTTGGTTCGGACGTTTATGTTGCGATCTGTGTTGGTAATGGTGATTGGTTTTGTGGTAGTTGGATTTCGTTGTCGATGAGGATTATAGTAACTATTGATCCGAGACGTTTAAGATGTTTGTATGTGGTAATCTGAGTTTTCATATAGTATTTGATGGTTGGCCGATATGGTTTGAACTTTTGGTCTCTATGACGTTCGTTTCGTGCTAATGTGAGACTTACAACCCGTGTTTTATTAGCGTTGATGTGGCTAGTCATTTGGCGTGGCATTATTAAATGTAGTTGTGATAGGCTTCTAAGCCTATGTTGTTTCGTCTTCTAGATATGCTAACTATATTTGATATATGTGTTGCTTACTTTGTACGCTTCTTGGTATTGTACATGTTGCATTGCTTCTTTTTTGTGCTTCTTATAGTGGTATGGTTGGTTTTATGTGTTGTATAATTTGTTACTGTATACACTCGTTTTTT
Source organism: Scalesia atractyloides (assembly GCA_947069175.1). Classification (NCBI taxonomy): domain Eukaryota; kingdom Viridiplantae; phylum Streptophyta; class Magnoliopsida; order Asterales; family Asteraceae; genus Scalesia; species Scalesia atractyloides. The sequence continues at coordinate 4,445,346 of CAMTDV010000029.1, forward strand.
TTTTTTGGTTTACAACATTTGGACCCTAAGTTTTGATGGAAGCATCAGCTTTATGATGCTGATGCTGGCTAGGGATGCGCATGGTACCTGACTTGTATCGATACCCAAAAAAGGGAAAACGGGTATTGACGCCGGTGTCGATAATAATTGGTACCGTACCGGTAAATAATGGTATCGAAAAAAAGGGAAAAATGGGTACCGATGCCGAAAATGATCGGTACGGTACCGGTTTTGTTTCACATTGTTGTTATTTAGAGTGTCGTTTTGCAAGGCAGTTGCTTTTGCAGAAGGGCCTACGTGTTGCTCATTGATAGTATATTCAATAGATTATGATGTTTAAAGTCTTATTTGATAAGATTGTGAAGGCTTAATGACGTTGTGTGGTGTATATATAATTTTTTTTTATATTTTAGCCATTTTATACACTTATTCACACGATAAGCTACTATTACACTACATTTCACGTTGGGCAAGTGCACCTGTCGTCGGCGTAATATAGTGATGGTAAGATACTAAGGTTGTCCAACGATAAAACAGCTTTTAGTACTGAGTTGTTGTCAACGTCCATTCAATCCAAAAGTAAATGTTGATTTCGTGGCTCATAGAATAAACAAATATAAAATGAAAAGACAAATTTGTGATCAATGATAAGAAAATAGGTGTTCGGGATATTTGTTACCTCTTGATGCTTCGTTAACTAAAAGTTACGATGGATCACAAGAGCTCGGTTTTGAGGCGAGAACCTATATTCTATTAATACCATAAAATTATGGATTTTTAGGGACCTCACACACTCTACCGTATTGGTTTGTATCAGCAGGGAAACGCCCTGCAAGGTCAGATTAAACCACTACGATATTGCCAAATCAGCAGGGAAACTATATACCGTTGTGGTTTAGTATTAAGTAAAAAACTATCATAAGGGGTTTATAAGACCCAACACTATGGACCTCTTGGTTTGGTGTTATCTCCACAAGAGTAGTGACGAGAATATAAACCAAGTCCTCCACGCTTTGGTGCTATCTCCACACTTTCGCAAGAGCTAACCAACCTAAAGTCCCATACCAAAACCTTTGACCCCATTTCAAGGCATCAACATGTTTGACTCTACATAGACATAGAAAACATGAATATTCCACGCCAGCGGCAACACAAGAGTATCAGTTAGTTTTTAAGGATTTAGAAGAAACATGAATGTTTTGCACTAACAACAACATCAATGGGATCAACTAATGTAAAACTTGTCCTTATATAGATGACATTCTTTTGACAAGTATATGTTACATAAGTAAAGCATTGTTCACACATGACTTTGACATATGGATCTTAGAGATACCTCTTACAGAGATAGACCCAACGGGGACATTATTTTTGTTCCATAACTTTAGACGGGTCCTTACACATGTAATATACAATATTGCTCTCCTTTAGAGGCTAGTAGGATAAATGAAATTATTTCCCTATGCTTCATTAATTAGAAGCCTTACGTAGGTTTGTCACAAACATAGTATCAAGAACAACAATCTTTTATTAACACATTAGTCAGCACATATTTATCGAACCAAGTCAAGAATCAGTCGGAACTGATTACCGACTTAGAAACTTCAAGATTTAAATAAAACAAAAACTCTCAACCTATACAGATCATCAACGTGATGATCTGCTCTATTAGATTATCAGAATGATCACCACAACACACAATCTCACAATAAGAAACCCTAATCTAGGAAGTTTTAAGAGAGAGAAAGAGCAGAGCAATAATAGAGCAGTGAGGGAGAGAGAATGATCCAACTATCAAAGCATTTCTCTATTATATAGGCGAACATAAGTCCAGTCTTCAAGCCATATGCGCACAACATCAGCCCATCTACCAGACCAGCTACAAGCCAAACTTCCATAAAACAGCAACAAGCCCAGCTACGAATGTAACATCCGTCGAAAAACGGGTTTCCAAAACCCACTTTGTTTCTTAATCGAATATCCAGTTAAAAATTTTTGTTGCGTATTTATTGCTCAAACTAATTTTAAACGATACATAATTAATAACTATATTAGAATTTAAAAACCATAATTTATAAATAATCTTAATTAATGAGAAAAAAATAAAATGGGGACGCCGGGTTTCGAACCGGGTCGCCCACAAACTCAATCACACAACACACCGCTCCGCCACTTGCCTTCTTTGTTAATATACTGAAACAAATAATACTTAAATTAAAACTCGAAATCAAAATCCGGAAATCAGCGCGCCTAATCCGCAGTCGCCGGAAAGACCGACGATTTCGCAAATCACGACCGTTTTTCTTTGACTGAAACGCGTGAACTAACTTCGACATCGGTTATAACCGATGTCTAACCCCCAATTCCAGTCGTAACCGTCGGAAAAGTTTTGACCGCGAATCAAGACCAATTTCGGACCCAATACATGCTGTTTCTTCCCTATAAATACCCACCCAAACCTCTGGTATCCTTTTCGCTCAAAATCGCACAAACTCTCTAAGCTTTAGCACTCGCCGGAGATATTTTGCATTCGCCGGACTTTCACCGGAAAACCGAGACTTACTTCAAATCGGTAAAATTCTCGACTCTTTTGTTTGCAATCCAATATTAGGCAAGTAATAACATAAATCTTTCAATCAGAACATGTCTCAGACAACGTCGCCGGGAATTCCTGCACTCACCAGAAAATCGCTGAAAATTCCGAAGTCTCGCTGTGAATCGGTACAATCATCTAAACCCTCTGATATCCCTTGTTTAGTTCCTTAATTGCACAACTCATTGATCAAAACCGTTAATTGATTCACTCAGACGGAAGTCACCAATCAGAGCCGACGCCTCTTGCCGGAAATCTGAGAAAAAGCATTCTGTTCGGTACATTTTACTCCGTAACCCTCTTTATCCATTTCATTCCAATCAATTATATGTTCGATGATCGATTTAAACCAGAACAGTCGGACATCATTGTTCTGCGTCTTTGTAAACGAAGAAGACGAAGTCGAACATGTGTATAAGTTTAATTAAAGCTGAATATTTAACCGGGTTAGACACACAGTCCAGCGATGGACTGTGTGCACAAACAATGCACACGTCCCGGGTTCGAATCGCATACGTTACCGAATTTCAGAATTAAAACCAACATTTTTACAACTGAATCGGATCAGGTCACCGAATGTTGATAAGTATAATTTAATCCATAAGTTAAACAGATATGACACACAGCCCAACTGGTTGGGCTGTGCGTACTCGAACCGAACGTCTCGAGTTCGACTCCTAGTCACTGGAGTCGGGTCGGCCATTTTAAATCATTTTTGAAATAAACTAAATTAGATAAAAGTTAATCAGTATATATATATAATTAAAACAGAGAATATTTCGGGTTAGACACGTAGCTTAGTTGGTAGAGCTGCGTGCACGCGTACGAGAGGTCCCGAGTTCGAACCTCACTCAGCGCATATAATTAATACAATCCGACCGGTCAACGGTCAAAGTCAAAAAGTCAACATTTTTTATTTATTTAATGAAAATTATTTAAAAGTACTTAAAAATATTATTTTTAAGTTAAAAATGTCCTTAAACTCACAAAAATAATTTCTAAAAATCTATTAAATATGAATAAAAGTATTTTCATAAACATTATTAACCGAACCATTCTTATATATTAAAGTAGTATTTCCTCGTCGATAAATCCCAAACTCGTGCGCATCAACTATCAAAAGAACGTACCAAAGTGATGAAATCCTCTACAATTCCGTTTAACACATTTGGGTGTATTATTTTTAATTTCCTTATTAATATTTAAACACTTGTGCATCTATCATAATCCGTGATCAAATGTTATTATCAATTGTTGGTGGTTTATGTTAGATTAAGTTATCATTTTCATTACATGCACATTATATTAGGCCCATCAGTCATTCGTGGGATACGGTTTGAGTATCAGTCCTCATTCGATGGGCTCGTTTGATTGAGCCTTGATCTTACATACTATCATCTTTTTTACCTTTTCATTCATTCATTCATCGGCTCCGTTTGATTGAGCCTTGATCTCAAATACATCATCATTTATGTCATTTACTCATCCAATGTGGTTTGTGTTTTGTTATATACATATGTTTGCTCACATGTGATTATTGCACAACTTTTCAATATTAAACACAACAAGAAAATTAATAACAATGTTTCTCAAGTTTCACTCGCCAACTTTTGTTGACCCAAAATATCCCCCGTTTTACACATGATACAGGTGATCCAGTTGAGGCAAGAAACACATAGGAAGGCTTAGAAGAATAAATCAGTTTAAGCTTTGGATTGTTTTACTTAGTTTCATTTTCCTTGTAATTGTATGGATTTGATTTGAATATTTAAGTTGTAATTTGAATTTAATAAATATGAAACATTTTAGTAAACATCATGAGCTTTGGTGATAACCCAATTATGCCCCGACTCTTATTCCGCTGCGGGTCGGGGTGTGACAACGAAAAACTCTCAGCCCAAAGAAAATAAAACAAAAAAGACAAGAAATTATAAGACCAAAAATATATAAAAAATAATATAGAATCAATATTGAATTGATGTTATTTTAAGAAGGTTCAAGTCTAAACTCGTTTAGATATTGCTCGAATTGCTAAACACTAGACTAGTCTAGATTATTGTGAAGCATCTAATAACATCTTTAAGAACCGAGAGACTGTAATTTAAAGAAGGAGTGAGAACTTAAATCGAATCATTACTCTAATCTTGTTATATTCAAAGGTAACATAAAGTCAATTTTGGGGTACATCTTTATGTCAACAGACAAAACTATCCTCATGGAAGCGTCATAAGAAACTGACAAAACAACATAAGTTATAATGACATAATATGTTGCTAAACACAATGTAGTTGTTACTTAATTTTGTTGAAAATTTATCAGCAGACTCATAAATTTATTAACTCCACATAAATACTATCTTAGAGACTTACGATGATAATTTAGCTACCATGTATCCTCGAACACTAACAGTTCGAGAGGTGTTGCATTAAATTTCGATACGAAATTATTGTTCATTTATGAACAGGTAGAGGAAACTAAATCTTTATATCGAAAATATGATTGTGGATCCTATAACTAAAGGTCCGTCACCCATAAATATTATGTAATCGCTTATAATAAAGACGAGTTTACTGATGGCATGTACAATTGCATATCATACTACAAATGATTAATTATTAGTGTTTCCTCATCCGTTTAGATTCATTTGTCTCTAAATATGTTTATGCTAGCCTAAATGACATATAAACAATTATTATACAAATCAACGTTAAGGACTTATTTGTCAATTTGATCCTAACTACTTAGGTTTTAAATTTGGGATTGTAGTATAATTAATGAGAGTCTTGAATTGAATATTGATTCAGTGATTGTAATTTTCTGCTACGATTTAATTTAAAACTAAAATGAGTATTAAATATTTATTAGACTTACCTAATGCTTATACATGATACTTAGCCAAGTGAGAGAATGTAAGAATATATTTTATAAATATATTAAATGAGTATTACCCATGTATGATAACTTAGTAAATATTGGATGCATTTACCTTACTAGAGAATAGAATTTCCTATTGGATATATATATATATATAGGTTATAAGAGAGGGTTTAAGGTCCAGACAAATCATAACATCATGCAACCCCCCTACAAACGTGATCATCAAGATCACCTTAGCTATCATAAATACACAACCCTAAACGAAAACTCGATTAATCATGAATTTGACATCTTCCTTTACTGTGATTACTAGCTAAATCAGATACACATGTTTCATCTTCAAGTTTTTATTATGTTTCTTTAAAGAATTAATAACAATACTAAATACTCTTACCTTATACTACTATGTGCATTTCTAAGTTATACTTTTTTAGTTATTAGAAAATAAAAGGTTAAATTACATTGTTTTAATTATTAAAAAATGAAAGGAGTTGTTATACACGAATAATAAAGAAATTTCAAATTAATTTTAAAAATTATCTTGGTTAAATAAAAATAGAAATAAAAGAGAACAATAAGTAACGTCGGTACATGGGACCGAGGCAGAAGCCCCACGAGGATCCTGCAACGTTTACACCTGGAACATGCAGCCATGTTGTGTTACCCATTGGATACTCTTTTTATAATTACATAATAATACAACTTGCATTTTAATACTCCATAATAATACAATTTTCTTTATTTTATTACATATGTCTTACTCAATCCTTTACACTTCTCTCCGCCCACCTTCCTCTTTTATATTCTTATTTAATCTCATTTGGTATTCACATATTTTTATAACTTAACAAACAAAATGTTGGAAATTTTTATGAAAATAGTTTTTTTTTACAAATATAGGAAATGCATATTTTCCTTTTGGACTAAAATATATATTACAAACTGAGGTTAATAAATATATTATTTGTGGGTTTATGTTCTATGTTAGAAGAGCTTCGCAAAGAACCAAACCGTGTCCCAAACGAAGCTAAGATAATTGAAATATCGATGCTCAAAGTTTGTTGTTTGAAACATTAAATGTTGAATTATTAAAGTTGAATGTGAAAGTGGCACTTGTCTACATAGGAGGAGAGATGAAACTTAAAGTGGTAACACTCTTCCTTATTGTTTCATGGAACCACACACTAGTGTACTTGCGAAGGGTGGCGTGAGCGATGGGCGCAATGTGGAACTTTGATGGCGCAGTTTACACTTCGCCCGCTTGAGAGCCGCCTTTGTATTTTTGACCGTGTACGCGTGGCTCAACACAGAGGATGGAAAGGACTAGGTGGCAAATGGCGTGCACGGGTTTGGCGCATGAACCAGAAGCGTCCTTGTCAGCGCGCGCAGACTCCAGACTGGTGCGCGCGTGGCGCACCAACGTGAGTCAAGCGCGACTGTGTGGCGTGATCGTATAGGCTCACAGGTGACGTAGCGTGCGCGCACATAGGTAGCGCCGACCTGTAGACTCGCGCACGGAAGTGAGCCAAACTGGCTCACGCGCATCAGAGTGCCTGTCATGTGCCGTGCGCGCAACATAAGCTTCTTAGACTTTAATGCCAGAGCAGTTACACTTTAGCATTTGAGTCAATGACATTGACTGAGACTTGAATGACGAATTAAAATGCATTAAAGATGTTTAATGCAAATTTATTCTTCCATTAATTATTTTTCTATTTCACTTAAACCTGTAGTGTAAATAGGAGGCAGACCTGCTGCAGAAGATACACGAAAAATTACCAACGCATGCAAATTACCCTCTGTATATTTTTCTTCTTATTTCTTCTTGTTTCAAAGTATATTTTCGGGTTTCGTCATCCCCGACAGTGCAACTGCTTAGGCTGTTGTATCCTGGAAACAAACGAGTTCTCTTGAGAGACTCGAAATTTGTTTTAAGGGACCTGTGTCTAACACGATCCTTAGCCAAGAACACTATTCTTCTTTTATTTATGTTCTTATTTTATTTATTTCAGTTGTATTCAGTATTTTTATTTATTCTTTTCTTAATTTCTCTATTCTAATTCAAGACAAAAAAAGTTTTATTTTATTTTATGCAAACGGTATTCTACATAAAACATCCCTTATATCTAAATTTCATTTTCAAAAACCTATATGTCCCATTCATTGTCTCTATCTTTATATTGTTTCATGTATAATTTTAGAGATAAGAAAGGGATGTTGATGCTCTAAGCAGATTGTTTTTATTATTAATACGTGGTTAAGTAGGATATAGTTTTATGTTAGAACTTGCAGCTTTCAAAATGTAAAAGATAGAAAAGAAAAACATATTGATTTTGGGTTAAATTAATAGAGGGGTAATGTGTTTCTACGAGAAATAGTTACTAAGCTTAATTCATCAACTTACATAGTGCTTTAATCGATTTGAATTCGATATATTTCTACTTATTTCCTCTCTTTGTATTTTTAGTATTATTTTTTCTTGTTTTAACATTGTAATGGGTTTCATGTATAAGGTTATAACGGTGCTCAAACTAATTAGAATGTTCCGTTACACTATGCATATTGAATCTTTGTTGTAATGGCTTTGATACATATGTTTATAACGGTGCATAATTCATTTACCAATGTGTCAAACATGTTATACTTCCAGAATGCCAATTTGTTTGATCGACTTTTATATCGAAGGATCCTTATCATCCGCTGTAGCCAGAAACCAAGGTAGTGAAATGGGTCGTTCGCAGTGGCGGATGTATGGCTGTGGTAGGGTGGGTACAGGCCCACCGTACCAACCCAAGTATTTTTTGTAGTTGTTTTTTTTATTTTAAATCCAAATTGCCCAAAGCTAAAGAAATAAGTTTTGGTTGCGAGACGTCATTAAGTGGTTGTCTTTCATCTTTTTATGACAAGTGTACCTTTAACTTATTCAATTCCTTTTGTTTAATTCTAAAAATAAATCACGGTAAATAGTTATTAATTTTTTCAAATAAACCGTAACTTGAGTAAATGAACTTGATGCTTATCATTTGAAAAGATGCTGCTAAATGTACTCTCTTTTTTCTATATTTACTGGTTGCATTCCCCCCTTAAAGTTTTAAATAAATACAATTACTCCTTACATTTTCTATTTTTTTAAACTACATTAGGAAATTTTCCTAATTATTCTTAGTGTCACACCCTAACCCGCAGCGGAAATGGTAAGCGGGGCATGATTGGGTTTTCATCAAAGCTCATGACATTTACTATAAAGTTTCATATTTATTATTTCTTTTTAAAGAAGAAATTACAATAAACATACAAGCACAACATGTTCAAATACATTTTTCATGACTTCTTTATTTTTCTTCTAAGGCAATTTCCTATGTGTTCCTTGCTTCAACCTGTCCACCTATATCATGTGTAAAATAGGGTTTTTGGTCAACAAAAGTTGGCGAGTGAATCTTATTTAAATGTTTGAAAGAATTAGTTGTATTGGTTATTTGAATAAAAATGTGCATAACCAAATATGAGTATACGTACATGTAAATTTAACCACAAAATACATAATATCAATTAATCCCACACACACACATATCAAATGATGAACAATGAGATCAAGGCTCAATCAAACGGAGCCGATCTAATGAGGCACCTGATGCTCAACTCGTCTCCAACGAGGAACTGATGGGCCTAATGAATGATTTGCACGCAACTTGACAAAATGTAAACACGCAACACAACAACCAACATTTACATCACACGTTTAGATCATATAATGGTAATAGCACAAGTGTTTGATAAACGAAATTTATGAAACGACACATGATACACCCCAAAACATGAATAAAAAGGGGAATTTGTAAGAATTCACTCACAGTGGGTGCGTTTTTCTTGATTGATGAAGAGTGCGCACGAATTGAGGATATAACCGACGAAGAAGACTAACCAACTGGAAACCAGAACCCCGGTTTTCCGATGACCAACTCCGGCGAGTTGCAGCTGATTCCGGCGGCTTAACTATTCCAACGAAGACAGCAACAATTTGCGATGGAACAATGTGCAGCGAATTCTGAGATTTTGGGTAAATGACTGAGCGATTATCTCAGAGCCTATAATCCACTTATTTATAATTACCGCAGAGGACAGTTTCGAATCTTGATTAAGAAATTTCAGTTACGAGTCAGTTATCTCCATGATTTTGTAACTGAGTTATGATTGGGAGGTCGGTTTCGGATCTGATTTACGTCGAAGATAATGCTTCATCAATTTGGATTGGAGGTTTCAGCAACTGAGATTTGGGCGGTTACAATTTTGAACTGATTTTAAAGGTTGGTTGTTGCATAAAATCTATTTGAATCGGGTTTATTTCACAAATGAGGGCATAGACCAGCGGTGATTTAAGAGTGTGACATGCGTGGGAGACCTGGGTTCGATTCCGGTTTCCTCCTTTCATTTTATTTTAATTTGATTTATTATTTTTTTTAAAGATTTATTTAACTTACTAATTGTTTTTATTTATTAATTATGATTTAAACTCTAATAACATTATTAATTTTTAAGATAAACGACACAAACAAATACGCAACGAACATTTAACTAACACTTGATTCATAAACGGTGCGGGTTTTTGATACCCGTTTTACACAAATGTTACAGTATCCCCTACTTTTAGAAATTTCGTCCCGAAATTTGAGTAGTGGTATATTTGACTCGAAGGGAGGGTGTTTTAATTTGACAATTAAATAATCAGAAGAGGGTGAAAGTTTAAATTTATTTGAGGCAGTAACGTTCCTAGTAAGGGTTGATTACCCTGCTACAAGAATCGCTTTTTGATGCCTAAATTATAAAAATGCGAAACATTGGTAAACAGAGTTGATTGACTAAGTATGATCTCATGCATAAAAGTTTTGAGATAATTGATACGTTTGAAAAGATAAGGTTATATCATAAAATAAAAACTTCAACCATGACGATATTAAAACCTACACGGAACTTCTCAGAACCGCCTGACAATGCTTTTGATCCTTTGACAAGAATACTTATATATAGGAAGTACCAGCGGCGTATCCACCATATTCTTGTCAAATTTTCATTGGCTTTGTCAGTAAGTTATGATTAGTTCTATGTGATTCTAAAATCTACAAAACAAACACAACAGCCAAAGCTTGAGTCTCAAATCTGAAAGAATACATGACTGAATGACGACAGTACCTTTCTCGTTTGCTATGATGAAGGGGTCAGTCTATGAAAAAGTGAGACACAACCCAACTTCTTTAAATGATGAGATCGAGATACGTCGTGGTGTATGATGATATGAAAGTTAAATCAATGAGTAAAGATATAAAACAAAACTGTAATATCAATTCGCATTAAAATTCTTGGATACCTAAATTCCCAATTTGAATCAGGGATACACAAAGGTTGAGAAAACACTAAGAACTAGACGGTTGGAGTTGAGTCTTGACTCTTGGTGATGGAAGACTAGTTAGGTTGTTCGTTTGCGCCGTTATTATCTTCGATTGGATTGGAGTTGATGTTGTAAGCTCTTCCTCTCGCTGGTGGTGGAGCTGGGTTTGCTTGATTTGCTTGGTTAACTGGGTTTGCTTGAGCTTGGGCTTTATGATGTTAACCAATCGAGGGTACGTGTTTCTAAAATGGTAGGGTCCCCACAATTAAAGCAAGCTCGAACATGTGGAAACATGGGGTATTGGGGTTGTTGATATGATTGGATCATGTTTTGGGTAGGGGGTGAAGCTTGGTTTCGAGGGGTGCGACAAGTTTTGCTCAAATGACCATAACGCCCATAATTAGCACACAGTCGACAAGGTATGGTAGATGGATGGTGATAAAAACAGGTGTTGCATTGAGGGTGAGGTCCAATGTAAGGTTTCTTATTTGGGTAAGTAGAGTTGGGTGCTACTTGAGTGATTGGGATAGCTTGGAGGGGTACGGCTTGTGGAGCTGGTTGATTGCCTTGGGTGACAGCGAAATTTTGCCCATCTCGTTTTCTCTTAGAAGTGGGTTGAGAAGAGGATTCGGTCTGGGTTGAGTTTGGGGTTTCGGTTGATGCTTTATCCTTCTTCTTATCCTTCTTGAAGTCTTTATTCCGTATGTGGTTTTCGGTGAGCTCTGTAGCTAACTCCATTGCTGCTTCCAAAGTTGCAGGTGTGGTACTTATTACAGGGTCTTGAATTTTTGAAGGAAGACCTCGAATGTAGTGCTCTATCAAACGGTAGAGGGGAGTGAACAAGTTGGGACCATCTGATTCAACTCAAGGAATCTCTTGATGTACGTGGTGTGGTCGCCCTCCTTTTGTTTCAAAGAGTAGAACTCATCTTCTAATTTCTTGATTTCGCTTCTTGGACAGAAACGTCTTGTCATGATATCCCTCAACTCTTCCCAAGTCAAAGTCATAGCATCCTCAGCACCTCGCTTGCCCTTCTCTGTATTCCACCATGTAAGTGCTACTCCGAACAAACGACCGGTAGCATATCGCACCTGCGATCATCGGGGCAATCACAATTGAGAAAAGTGTTTTCCATCTCTTCAAACCAATGGAGGAGAGCAGTGACACCTTCAGTCCCTTCATATTTTGGAGGATCGCATGATTTGAAATGCTTGAAGGTGCATTTAGTGGTGTTGAGAGGAGGGTTGGCGACATTTGTCCTTCTAGATTGGTTGGGGTGATAGGATTGGCGACAAGGGCTTGTTGGACTTGAACTACAATGTTGGGTATTACGGCGGCCATTTGTTGAGCGATTTGGGCAGCCATGCGCTCGTGGGATTTTCCTGATCTCATACCTCTACGAGAGAGACTAGAAGACATCTACAGGGAATACGTATCGAGAGTATGAGTTTGACGTTTTAGGTGTCATGTGTCGTATTTAGAAATGAACATTCACAAAACAAATGAAGAAAATTAATTTGCTACATCCATAGGATGTCTTGGGCTTTGTTCATGTTTGGGCTCCCATATGCCCCGTACTTGGCCTTGGTAGTCATGTGGGCCCCCATGACTACTGGGCTCTGGTAGGGTTCACATTGCTGTTAACACTTGCGCCACCCAAATGAAAATCGTAAAACATGACTGCAAAGTATAGGGTCGGAGGGTGTCCTGGTATAGACACAGTGACGACTCAAAGTGGGGTTAGTTCATGCGACGTTTGGTGTGGCATGCTTTGGCCTAATAGGTCCTTCGTACTCTCATCGTTGGTCCCCAGGTAGGCAAACTAGTCCGTTATATTGGATTTATACGATTGCCAACCTGGACAGGACATTTTGACTACCGGTACTCGTACCCTTCCAGTTACTACATGCCCGCCGTAGAACTTACTTTGAGGAGATTGAAAAACGAAAATATCACAAAATCTTGAATAAAGAAAAATGAGGATGATTTGAATTTGTGAACATTGCAATATGCGTGATGAATGTATATGTAAGCATGTTATGTTTGACAACAAGTATAACTCATTAAGTATCACGCAAAATGATAGTGGAAGTGTTTGCATGCATTTGTGTGTGTAATAAATACGAAACAAATAAACATCATGAGTTTGCATGTAACCACATAAACAATTAAAATCTAATCAACTATAGTATAGGCTCTAAGGGTCTAATAACCTATCCTATATCCCTATAGTCAAAAGCTCTGATACCAATCTGTCACACCCTGACCCGCAGCGGAAATGGTAATCGGGGCATGATTGGGTTTTCATCAAAGCTCATGACATTTACTATAAAGTTTCATATTTATTATTTCTTTTTAAAGAAGAAATTACAATAAACATACAAGCACAACATGTTCAAATACATTTTTCATGACTTCTTTATTTTTCTTCTAAGGCAATTTCCTATGTGTTCCTTGCTTTAACCTGTCCACCTATATCATGTGTAAAATTAGGGTTTTTGGTCAACAAAAGTTGGCGAGTGAATCTTATTTAAATGTTTGAAAGAATTAGTTGTATTGGTTATTTGAATAAAAATGTGCATAACCAAATATGAGTATACGTACATGTAAATTTAACCACAAAATACATAATATCAATTAATGCACACACACACATATCAAATGATAAACAATGAGATCAAGGCTCAATCAAACGGAGCCGATCTAATGAGGCACCTGATGCTCAACTCGTCTCCAACGAGGAACTGATGGGCCTAATGAATGATTTGCACGCAACTTGACAAAATGTAAACACGCAACACAACAACCAACATTTACATCACATGTTTAGATCATATAATGGTAATAGCACAAGTGTTTGATAAACGAAATTTATGAAACGACACATGATACACCCCAAAACATGAATAAAAAGGGGAATTTGTAAGAATTCACTCACAGTGGGTGCGTTTTTCTTGATTGATGAAGAGTGCGCACGAATTGAGGATATAACCGACGAAGAAGACTAACCAACTGGAAAACAGAACCCCGGTTTTCCGATGACCAACTCCGGCGAGTTGCAGCTGATTCCTGCGGCTTAACTATTCCAACGAAGACAGCAACAATTTGCGATGGAACAATGTGCAGCGAATTCTGAGATTTTGGGTAAATGACTGAGCGATTATCTCAGAGCCTATAATCCACTATTTATAATTACCGCAGAGGACAGTTTCGAATCTTGATTAAGAAATTTCAGTTACGAGTCAGTTATCTCCATGATTTTGTAACTGAGTTATGATTGGGGAGGTCGGTTTCGGATCTGATTTACGTCGAAGATAATGCTTCATCAATTTGGATTGGAGGTTTCAGCAACTGAGATTTGGGCGGTTACAATTTTGAACTGATTTTAAAGGTTGGTTGTTGCATAAAATCTATTTGAATCGGGTTTATTTCACAAATGAGGGCATAGACCAGCGGTGATTTAAGAGTGTGACATGCGTGGGAGACCTGGGTTCGATTCCGGTTTCCTCCTTTCATTTTATTTTAATTTGATTTATTATTTTTTTTAAAGATTTATTTAACTTACTAATTGTTTTTATTTATTAATTATGATTTAAATTCTAATAACATTATTAATTTTTAAGATAAACGACACAAATAAATACGCAACAAACATTTAACTAACACTTGATTCATAAACGGTGCGGGTTTTTGATACCCTTTTTACACAAATGTTACACTTAAGGATATTATCGACTTCCCACAACTTGAATTTTGAATACATACCCATTATACATACTACCGAATTTTTCGTAACTACTTCTTTTCATAAACTATATTTTTTTTTCAATTTCTCATTCGCCTTTTGATCTTAATATTTCTCTGAATAATATATTTTAATATCCTTACCCAGGTAATCCTTATTTTTGGTTGTTTTTGTTAAATGTGGTTTATGATGAGGCTATATTTTTATGGAGGGTAGACAAGATGTTTTTTTTTCTTTGGGTAGTTACTAGTGCAATATGCAAATATACAATTGTCCAAACTAAGAGAATCATGCTGTCTGGTGTGGTTTGTACTCGAGGGCCAAGCATAATTGAAATGCCATCGGATTACGACTACAACGAAAGCCAATAAGCAACAGCAACTGCTGAAAGATATATAACACAATGTATGATTTAAACAAATTAATTTATTATACGTATTTATTATTAATATTTTCACCACTAAATTGCTTCTTACAGAAACACTTAATGCAACTTAGTATTCATAACAAGAAGCCATTATGTGCAAAAAAACCAAAATTACTTCAAAATGAAGAATATAATACGAGTATTACGATAAATAAATATATAAATAATTGTTATTTAATATGGGATTTATCTTTCAACCATTAAAACAAATTCGGGATCAAATATAGAAAAATGAATTTTTAAAAGGGTAAATTTGAAAAGTTTTAAACTGATTTTTATGGAAAGAGAGGTATAGAAAGTAAAAAATGGGTACATTTAGCCTGCCATTTGAAAATTTTAGGTTAATACAATTAGTGTTATTCATTGTACTTATTAACTAACTATTAAAATTTGAAATCGTTGAGATGGGCAATTCTTTTTTGAACGGGAACGTAGCAACATGGATCAATAATTCTTTTCAAACATCAACAATTATTTTTAGCGTGATTCACTCTTCTCCTCTAAGGTTTTATATTATCATCCAAGTCAAAGAGATGAAACAAGGTGTCGTATTGGTGATGATTTCTTGAACGTTTACGTAATTTATGCTACAAGTAGATGAACTTCTCAATTTTAGTGTAATCGAGCGTTAAGAATGACTAAAACACGTAGAGGACAAATCAAGATATTTTTATTTTATATTTAAATATTTAATGAACTATGTTATTTTATCATATTTTTTTTTGTCAACTCATTTTTAGCCGACTCATATTATGCCCACCTCAAGAAATTTTTTGTATTCGCCACCGTTCATTCGTGTACCCGAGTCCAAAGACCCGCCATAATCTTTCCCTCCACGTTTATTTCATTTACATTGTTCATGTTATTTGTCCATGTTGCCCCGACTGAAAATGCCTTCAATGTTTATGGTGTTCCAAGTGACACAAGTTTGATTATGGTTAGTGGGTCACTAGTTTCTTTTAATTCCAACTCTTGTATCTCATCTATTTAAAGATGCACGAGGGCAATGAAAAAAAAGGCAGATTACTTTTTTAAACGGTCAACAAATCCTTCAAATGAGCTACTGGCGAAATTCACCACATCGGATACACTCGCCTTCGAACCGGGGAAAATCCTCACCCTATGGCCAAAGTCCGTAAACACTCACCCGAAGGCATGACAATGCGGTGAGGTAAAACCCGCTCAGTTCAAGGATCGAACTAGCAATTGCCACCTACTCGCCTAGTCTTTCATCATCACTAGGTGCTGTCGAAACTATTGATGGAGGTAGGAATCGAACCTTGGTCAGTTGAAACACCAAATCTCTCCCTTACCACTCTATAAAATATATTCATTAGCTCTTCAGATTTTGTTGAGTTTTTCTTGTACTTTGCTAGCTCGAAAGTGGCACTTTGAGTGGTGATCGAAGACACGATTTCTGACCAGTAAGTGGTGTATCTATAGCTTCTAGGTTCTGAATTCGAGCCCTGTCTTTAGTTGGTGGTGAATTTGTATCCGACTAGTTGTAGAACTGTCTGTTAAATTAATCGTGTTACTTGAATTTTGAAGTTGAGGGCCAGATTTGCAACGAAACGTGCCAAGTTAAATTTGATGTATGAATTAAATCATTTTATAGCTTGATTCGTATTTTTAGCCCAAAAAAATAAATACATGAACTATATATACTACAATAAAAGAACAACAAAAAAATTATGACTATTACTTAGTTGTCATACCTCTCCCACACTCAAAAACCATTATTACTCAATGTGGAAATTGAAATAATACAAAATTTATGTTATTTTATAGACATCTTGAAAATATCGCGATATCTACCTCAAATTAACTAACGAGTATACAGATAAAAGTTTAAATGTCTTACATGTTTTTCATATTAAAAGAAATATGGTTGCATGAAATGGAGGAAGAAAATCATAGTAATATATTAGAAAGAGTGACATAAAAATAGATTTTAAACATCAAAACTATGTAAAAAACAATTATATAAAATAGAATTACGACATAAGAGGTGATGCAAAGGATAGAAAATTAAATTTCTATGTTGTAATAAATTATTCTATACAAAAAATTTCAGGAAACATTTACGGTTTGACATTATATGTTATTACCAATTTACAATACAAAATAGCTTATTTCTTATGAGATTTGAACCGAAATTCAGTTACATCACAATAATGATATGCAATGACTTCTAGGGCCATATGCATTTTGTCATGTGTTTTTTGTGATATGTTGAAAAGGAGTGAAAAAACACAATTATGTAAATGTGTATCAAGTAAATATTCTTTTGTCACATTTTTTGTGATATGTTAAAAAGGAGTGAAAAAACACAATTGTGTAAATGTGTATCAAGTAAATATCTCACAATGTTATTAGAATGTTTTGTTGAGATACGCATGCTATTTACTTTTACTGCTACCATTATCACAAAAACTTGATTTAGTTCAGTTTGTGAAAAATTAAGATATGATTTCAAAAGAATCATTCAAAATCAAAAAAGAAAGTTACATTGTAAAAAAAATAAGCATGTTTAAGCATAACAAATAAGGTAGCGAATCAAAACACCATTAAATTATGATAGTTGTCGATTAAAAGTTATTTGTAAGTTGTATTAGCAGTGTATTTTTATTATTTATTTATCGAATACCTTTTATTGTAAAGGGTAATAGTTATTTTATATACTTTTTTTATTATTTTTATTGAAATATATTATTTGTTAGTTTAAATATTAGTGACTAGTCTTTTGAGACAATAAAAATATACGTGGGCTGTCTGGTCACTAATTTGGGCTATAAAACCTATTAATAACGCAACCAAACCAAATCGTACATTGGCCCGTCCCAAGGCAAACTTGGGTTACTTTTTTTCTAGTTGGCAACTGAAACCAAAACCGGTATAATATTAATTAATCAGTTAGTGGATAATGTTAACAACCGTTACTAACCAGTTATAGATATTTAGTATAAGAACTGCTTATTAACTTTTTTTAACCGGTACACCGGTTAACAAAAAGAAAGGGCAAAAAAGGTGGTTAATTAACTGAAAATAATAATCGGTAATTAACCGAAAAATGAACGATTATTAACTGAACCGGTTAAAGTGATTAACCAGACCAGTTAAAGCAATAGTTGGTTAAATTATTAACCGGTTAAAATTAGTCATAACCGGTTAACTGATACGGTTATGAAAATTAATTGGTTTGTACACCTCTGCCAGAGGGGTTGTAGACGTCCTCCATGCGATGATAAGGATTCATGTCTTATGTAAACAAATATGTAAATTTAAAAGTTGAGTTAGTGGATTGTTAGACGGTATATCGAAGACTCGAAATTGCGTGTGTTATAACAATACATGTGAAATATTTATGTTTCAATAATTATATTTTTTACGGCAAATTTCTTTAACCTCTGTCGTATGTGGGACTTGAACCCAATACCTCCTCATGTTTCAATAATTATATTAACTGCCTATGTTAAAATTTTAAACTTATGATCATAATAATAATAATAATAGTAATAATAATAATAAAAATAAAATCATTTGTTTTGGGTTATGTTTACTCATCCTTTATCACCATAGCTATAGCTTAATTATAGAAATCACTTCTAGAAATCACCATAGGTATAACTTAAATAAATATATATTATTTAATTGAAAGAAGAGAGATAAAAATAGTTGTTTTAGTGTCATTATAGGGTAAAATTCGTAAAATGGGTGTGAATTTCAGCAATGTTTTCATGTGTGATTTTAAACTAGAAAATGTATCTCCAACAATACAATTGATCCTATGGTTATTGTAATACAAGAAACATATGCGCGCATCCATGGTATATTTTACCTGGAGATAAATTTGTAACGTTCAAAACACGTAAGTGATTAATCGATGACTTTCAGATTAAAGTATTTTATGAGTACAAAATCAAAAATCAAATAATTCTTCAAAGATTGAGTAGGGATTTTATGAGGAAAAACGAAGTTCTTCAATCGTCCCCTCGACATGTTAAAAGGTTATATAATTACATGGGGTTGGACCATCCCAACGATTAAGATGAAACGTCACAACTCTTCGTGAAAGAGTACAACATTTGACGGTTATATAAGTGGTAACTTTAGTAGAAACTACGTCAGTGGTATCACATGGTTTAGGGCTTCGCCCCTTGAAACCTTTGTGGTTCCTTGGTGCCCAAGATCGGAATGGTCTTACACAAGTATGTACGCACCCCACACCTAAATCGTATCAATGTTTATACAAATTTATCCTTTGATCTTAAAGTAATTTTAGTAGGGGTATACGGCCAACAAGAAGTTAAAATATCCATTCAAATCCTCTAGTTTATATACATCTAAAAAATATGATTACTACACTTGAATATTTCACATTATATGCTTATGTGCTTAACAACATCCATCACATGAACTTAATCTTGACATCTTGAAACTGGGTGTTGAAATAAGAAGTCAACCTGCTCCAGATCGATGTCTCCGATCCGTAAAACTGTACCCTCACCGATCTCTTTTTCCCGTCTCTCACATATTCCAAATCCTTGGCAACATCAAACCGACCGCTTTCGTCATCAACCAGCGGCAACGCCACAAAACCTTGCGACTCCAAGTTTTTTATCCACCCGCGTAGTAGATAATTTACTACCTGCATATATAGAGAAATTATTCCAAATGGCTCAGACTCCTGGTTAATAAAAAGAAGCTACTATTCACAAGGGATTAGGGTCATGGATAGGGCAGCAAACGAACCAAACGTTCGGTGAACAGTTCGTGAACCGTTCAGCGAGAAGTTCGTTTGTTTCGTGAACGTTTGGTAACGTGTTCGTTTGTGAACGAACATGTTCGTTTAGTTAAATGAACGAACATGGACAGAGGCCGCGTTCGTTCATTTATGTTCGTGAACGTTCCATAATGTGTTCGATTGTTCCTTAATGTTTTTAGTTTTTATATTTTATTTAAATACTTCAAATTTCTGACAAATAAGATAGTTGAGAAGAGTCGGTGTATTATATATTATGTTCATGAACGCTTGTTGTTTGTGTTCGTTTGTTTCCATTTGTGTTCATGAACATTAGTTTGCGCTCATTTGTGATCATCAAGTTCGTTTTTGTTCGTTGCCTAAAGTTAACAAACAAACACAAACGAACACGAACAAGTTCATTTCCTTAACAAATGAACATGAACATAAAATCTCATTTGGTAAGTGTTCATGAGCAGTTCGTGAACACATATATCTCTTAACAAACGAATATGAACAAGGTCTTGTTCGTTCGGTTCGTTTGCAGCCATAGTACTCATGGATCATAAGTACATGCTGCATAATGCTTAAACGAGAAAATCATTAGAATAACCCCGTTACCCCCAAAAAGAAAAATTGTAAGGCGTTAAACACATGTTACATACCTCTGGAACTTCATCATGAGGACAATGGCCTGCGGGGCTTATTTGATAATAAGGAGCTTCCGGCAACTTCTTCTTCACCTGTAGACCCCAAACGGGTCTCACCCAAGGGTCTTCTTTTCCATACATGAGGCATATGGGTACATCTTGAGCTTTACATCTAAAACGACAAAAAATACAAATAAATATTAGTGCCATTAAATAGTAAACAGAGGAACTCAAAGCCGAACATAACTGCTATAGAAACGATACCTAGATAAAGCCTCCCCAAAAGACAGTTTCCCTTGAGGAGCCAACATTATCGATGCAAATGATGCCAGAGCTGCGGGATGTTCGGTTATTTCAAGTATACGAGAAAAAACTTTATCTATGTTTGTTGAATGATCGGCGTAAACTTGCTTTAGTATCTCCCTAATACTTCTAGGATCCCTTATCTTCTCCCAACTATATACATACAAATTATACAAATAACGAAAACATTATTAGTTGTCTATAGACTCTATGCAAATTTTATATACTTGGGGCTCCTTACTATTAATTGTTATAGATTATCATTACTTACACAAACTCTTGACTTTTCTGACACGTAGAGGAAGAGGAAACGTCCCGGCTGACGGAAACATTTCCGACAGTCTCGGGTTTCTTGCAGGATTCGGGAAGAAACCCCAAAATGGCGTTGCATTGAGTAGCGTAACACCCTTAACTAAATGAGGATTACAAGCTGCAAAGTATAGTGCAACGTATCCCCCAAGTGAATTCCCCACAATGTAAATCGGTTCCTTGATGACCTGTGACATATTTATACAAAGCTTATACAAATCAGACTTATAAATTTCACTCTTGGGTATGAATTATGATCATACAAATTAAGCAAACAAATGTAACCTCTTGTATAAAATAGGCTACTTGTTTTTGCCACAAGTCAATAGAATAAACAAGATTGTCGGCCCAAGGTTTGGTTTCATCTCCGAACCCCCAAAACAGATCATCAATTTGATCGCCATCGTGTTGCTGCTGCCGCGTAGGATCCTCACGCGCCAACGACATACCCTGACCAAGAAAATCAATCGCCCACACCCCGTAATCCTGACCAAGATCCTTCAACTGCTTTTCATAATGAAACGATCCAACGCCAAATCCCGGAAGAAACAGAACCTGCGGCGCACCATTCTTCCTCGACCCCGATCGTTCGTAATGGACGTTAAACTTCGGTTTCCACTCCCAACTACCACTACTAACCGGAGCGCTAATTTCACCTCTTGAATCATCAGGTAACCCCGGTATCAAAACCTTCGGTATCGACCCCCTTCTTTTGGTCACATCTTCTAGAACTTCCTTCGCATCGATAACACCCTCATCCGCCTTAAGCGCGCGCATCAGCGTAGACTTAAACGTTCTGTTATGACCGTTTAAATAAAAGCCAGATGGGTTATGATTATGGTTATGCAAAGACCATAATTCTGATCTCACATAACCATGATCAAATTTAGGCTTTCTTCTATCGGAAACCGGTTTTTCGCGAATTTACAAGCGGGTAACATGGAGCTGAATGACTAGATAGGATTTCCATATCAACGAGTTTCTGAAACCATGAAGTTTTAGCCTTTTAGGTTAAACTCCTAGAATAAACAGCTTATCATCTCTAAAAAGCACAATCTAATGGTCATCAGCTACAAAAGATATGATCTTTATATGTCTTTATAGCTACTTGTGATAATAGCAGCAGTTAGTCAATGGATCTAGAGTGAATAACAGAACATTAATTATGGTAATAAAGAGGTAATTTTACCTTGAATGTGAAGGAACTGCAGTTGGTGAAGAGATTAAAGCAGAAATTTGAACAAAATGAAGAAAAAAAGCCCTAAAAAAGGGAAGATGAAAGTGTAGTTATGGTGGAGAATTGGACATGAGTGAGACCTGGACAATTGCGTGTGAATTTGATCCATCTACAACAGCAACCCTACCCCACCCCCACCCTACACACACCAACACTATTTCAAGATTTTTTTTTTTCAAAAAAAGCACGAGTATCAAACGGTTCTGATTAAATTCGATTAATTAACCAAGTCGGGTTTGAACTAAATGAACGTGGGAAAATAATTAGTGACATTAAACGGGAATAGCATGTTATGATCTAAATTTTGTTAGTTTCGGTTAATTAACTCTTGTTAATTCTACTATTGGTTTTCGTAACACAATCAAATTTTAGTCTCGGTGACATCAGACAGAGATATGTTGTTTGTGCAAGTGAAGATTCGCAATGTGTGTTTGGAAGCGTGAATGTATACATGGGCTTGCCGAAATACAGGTATAATTGTGATTTATTTCTACGAGCAGTTCCATACTGGCCACACACCCTGATATGTTTCATACTTAAACACAATGCTATTATGTGTTAGGCATATGGTTGTAAAACTAGCATACTGAAACATGTTACAATAAAATATCCTAAGTTTAATAAACGTTATATATGTTTTGACACACCGGCATAAAATTTGTGTGTCTAAACACATTATAACAATACGTCATACTTAAATGGCCACATCTTTGTACATGTTATACATGTGCGTAGTCACGTTTAGGTTAAGGACACGATTTTGATCCCCACTTGAGCATTGCTTCTTGGTCCTTCCAATAAAACCAAATTGATGCAAGAAAACACTAAACCAAATATAAATAAAGAAAATATCCTGAAAGAATCTCTCCCAGTTTAGATAGATTTTAATTTCAAAAAACTAAGAAATTAATTCTCTTAATTACCAGTAATTAGATCCCTAATGTTTTATCCAGAGTTATATAGCATTATTGCAAGTCCCCAATAAAATCCCATTAAAAAGAACATGAATTATAAAAAAAAATTGAATGTAAAAAGAAAAAAAAATGAAAGAATCAAATGAATAAAACAAGGAACAGACGTGTAAGGGAAGAAAAGATGAATGAAGACAATGAAGATAGTTGGTCGTAGAAAGCAACAATGGCTTCACAAGATTTCTTTGGTAATTGAGGGGGTCCATAAAGCCAAAACTATAGGGACCGTCGGTTATGGGCCTAATTTTTAACTAAAGATATTGGGTTGACACCAGCCCCCTATTACGACGCATGAGTCCACATTTGAATTCAGGCCCAGCCCAAACTAGCCGGTAAATAGTCCTAGCCTTTGTTATAGCCCAAAACCAATAATAAAGCCTCTCAACATCTCACGTCCTAGCCTCATTTCTCATTAGGGGTGTAAACAAGCCCAGAGGCTCGAGAGCTACTCGTGATCAGCTCAGTTAAAAGCTCGAACGAGCCGACCAATGGTGAAGCTTGAGATTTCCGACCGGGGGTCGAAAACGTATATACCCAAAAATTTTTATACGAAAACTACATACTCTCCACTATAGAAGTTGCGCCCCTGGAGCCGACCCTAAACGAGCTCAACACTTAAAAACATTTTCAAGTGTATTGTATTGTGCGTAACATATTACAGGTGTGTATTTATATATATAAGGTGAAATTATGTACATAACTATGCTTGATTATAGAAATGTGATGCACTACTATAATACTCACTTTGTGTCCTTAATACTATGTTTAGATATTTACACATAAGATCAAGAATTTTCATCTTTAGTTTTAGTATAAATTGCTATATTAAAAAATAAATTAACACGTGTTGCAATACGTACGATGATTTGTCATGATTTTTTAACAATCCATCTAACTTCAACAACCTTTATCATAGGGTGTGCAAATCGTGGTTCGGTTTAATTTTAGACTTAACCATAATCATAACTGCTAGTTTTGGATATTGGTTAATCATAACCGCTAGCATTGGATATGAGATTTCCTTAACCATAACCTCAACCAAACTACTCTTATGGTTAATCGGTGTTGGTTAGTTTCGGTTAATTAACTAAACAGGTTAAACTAAATAAACATGGAAAAAGAACCCCCGACATCGAATGAGAATTGCATTTGTGTTAATTAACCCTTGTTGATTTTATAACAGGTCTTCAAAACATAAATAGACAAGGGTCTACATATTCACACACTCAAGTGCCTATTTCCACACCTTCAAGATGCCTCGTCTAGGTCTATACAGGGCATCTAGGTACTGAAATAAAGAGGGCTCTGAGTGGGTTGTCGGGCACCAAATTTAACGGGTCTAGAGGCCCCGTATAGGTCTAGACTGGGCGTCTAGGAGGTTGGTGTATTTTTTATTTATAATAACACATATATTAAAAATAATACGCCGCATATAGTGCTAGACTGGGCGTCTAGGGTGTTTAAATGACTATTATACCCCTGAGTTAGGGCTAGACTGGGGGCAAAACAGGGCTAAAATGGTCTTTTGGACCACTTTAGACGCCCCGTCTAGCCCTGTATGCGGCGTATATATGTATATATATATATAGATATATATTTTTTCTCTTTTTAATATCAATGACCCATATATTAAAAAAAAATATGCCGCATACAGGGCTAGACTGGACGTCTAGGGTGTTTAAATGACTATTATACCCCTGAGTTAGGGCTAAACTAGGGGCAAAACATGGGTAAGTCGGTCTTTTGGACTACTCTAGACGCCCAATCTAGCCATATGTGTGGCGTATATTTTTATTTTTTTGTGTTTTATTTTTTAATATCAATAACACATATATTAAAAAGATAAAACAAAAAAAATAAAATATACGCTGTGTACAGGGCTAGACTAGGCGTCTAGGGTTGTTTAAAAGACTATTATACCCTTGAGTTAGGGCTAGACGGTGGCAAAACAGGGCTATAATGGTCTTTTGGACCACACTAGACGCCCAGTCTAGCCCTATATGCGGCGTATATTTTTATTTTATTTTGTTTTGTCTTTTAAATATCAGTAACACTAATATTAATTATAAAAAAACTTACATTAATATCAATGACACTAATATTAATTGTAAAAAACTCATATTAATTATAATAACACTAATATTAATTATATGATGCCTATACGAGACTTATACTCCACTATACGATACAATACAATACAATACTATATGATATGATACAACACACGTATAGGAGCTGTATGTGTAGCATAGGTCTCGTATAGCACCATAGGTGTGATTTAGGTCCCGTATAGGCCTAGAGGCATATACAAGACCTATAGGGGACCTATACGAGACTTATACTATACACTATACGATACAATACGATACTATAGGATATGATACACCACCCGTATACGCCTATAGGCCTATACAAGACTTGTAAGGGACCTATACGAGACCTATGCTACACTATATTATACGATACTAAATTCGTAGGCCCATCCGATACCTATACGAAACTCATACTACCCTATACGATACAATACGAGACTATAGGATAAGATACAATACTCGTATAGGCCTGTAGGTGTAGTATATGTCTCGTATAGGACTATAGGTGTGGTTTAGGTTCCGGATAGGCCTAGAGGCATATACAAGACCTATAGGGAACCTATATGAGACTTATGTTATACACTATACGATACGATACTATATGATAGAATACTATAGGATATGATACAACACTCGTATACGCCTATAGGCCTATACATGACTTATTGGGGACCTATACGAGACCTATACTACACTATATGATACGAAACTACATCCGTAGGCCCATCCGATGCCTATACGAGACTTATACTACAATACACGATACGGTACGATACAATACGATATGAGACTATAGGATAAGATACAACACCCTTATAGGCATGTAGGTGTAATATAGGTCTCGTATATGACTATAGGTGTGGTTTAGGTCCCGTATAGGCCTAGAGGCATATACACGACCTATAAGGGACCTATACGAAGTCGGGGCGGAAATACAAGTAGGGGCATAATTGGGTTATCATCAAAGCTCATGACAATTACTAAAATTAAGTTTCATATTTATTAATCAGAAATTTAAGGACAAATATCCAAACACAAGGAAACATTCAAGCACAAGAAAACATTGTTCTAAAAGAAATATATTTTATTCATCTTCTAAGGCCGATCCTATGTGTTCCTTTCCACAACCTGTCAACCTGTATCATGTATAAAACAAGAGTTTGGGTCAACAAAAGTTGGCGACTGAATCTAAATTTCATAGTAAAACAGTTTAATATTCTGGTTGTTTCAATAAAATGTGCATGGACCATATATGAAGTTATGTATATGTAATTAAACCACAAACCACATAATATCAACAATGAGCATATGAACATGATGCATGATGAACTTGAGATCAAGGCTCAATCATACGGAGACGATCTAATGAGGCACCTGATGCTCAAATCGTATCCCATGAGGAACTGATGGGCCTTAAATGAATGATTGCACTGAACTGATAAAATGTAACCACACATAACCACACAAAACAAATATACACATTAGATCACATAATGGTGTTAGCACAAGTGTTTAAATAAATATGTACGACACATGATACACCCCA
Source organism: Scalesia atractyloides (assembly GCA_947069175.1). Lineage (NCBI taxonomy): Eukaryota > Viridiplantae > Streptophyta > Magnoliopsida > Asterales > Asteraceae > Scalesia > Scalesia atractyloides. The sequence continues at coordinate 4,472,221 of CAMTDV010000029.1, forward strand.
AAACATGATTAAATAGGGGAGTTTGTAAAGATTCACTCACTGTGGGTGCGTTTCCTAGATTGAAGAAGAGTGCGCACGAATTGAGGATTTAACCGATGAAGGAAACTAACCTAAATAATAACGCAATAATTTGATAAATAAATAAAAGTTAATATTTTAATTTAATACTTTTATTAGATTTTTAGGGTATTTTATGGTATTTAATACAAATTTTTAAGCTTTGAAAACCTTATTTTTTTTAAGTATTTTTAACAAATTTTTAAGGAAAAGAAAAGGATTTTTAATTAAAAAATTACCCTTTTTCTAAGGGTTGACTGGTCAACGGCCGGTTCAACCGGTTAATTATTGGCATCGTGTGAGGTTCGAACTCGTGACCTCTCGTATATGTGCACGCAGCTCTACCAACTGAGCTACGTGTCTAACCCGAAATAATCTTGATTTTAATTGATTTTATATACTAACTAAACCCAACTATATTTTAGTTTTAATTTAAAAAGACTTTATATATTTGCAAAACCGGTCACTGAGCCGGATCGAACTCGCACCCCTACAGAACGTTGCACACAGCCCTACCAACTGGGTTGTGTGGCTAACCCGGAAAAACTAGGATTTATATTAACTTTATATACTAACTGAGGGTTAGTATATATAATTCTTAAAAACTTTTGGGATAATGCAAGAACCCGGCCGCGTATGAAAGGATTGAACCCGAGCAACTGTGCTTGTTTTGCACATAGTCCACCACTGGACTGTGAGTCCAACCCAGTTATATCTTAGAATTTAATTATGTTTATAAACTGTATGAACATCATCTTCTTTGTTTTAATTAGACCCAGTCTGAAATCTTGTTCGCACCATATCATAACTAATACTGTTGCTATGTGATTTAAAGATTAGACATACTAGCAACTAATTACAAAGATTAAATGAAAGTTTTACCGACAGGACGACGATCTCGGTTTTTCGGCGAACAGCACTTGAGTTCCGGCAAGGACAGAGAGTTTGAGCAGAGGGGGTGTTTGTGAAATGATTGGGAGTGTGATTAGAATGATTGACAGTTGGTATTTATAAGCAAGGTAGTTTTAGTTCTTCGGTTTTGAATTATTGATTGAAAACAGTTTCGAATTGCATTGCTTTAAAATCTTCGGTTATAACTGTTGTTTGACATCGGTTATATCCGTTTTTTGTTCATAAGGAATGCTTGATTCCCAGATTTAAGCTAGTCAACAGTTTCGGATGTGCAGCTTGATTTGCAGGTTTGGCTCTTGGTTCTTCTATAAAAGTTATTTGTTTCAGATTCAAGTCACTAAGGTGTGTCTAGAGTAGTGGTGTTTTGTGTGTGCACATGTGGGAGACCCGGGTTCGAGACCCGGCTACTCATTTTGAAAATTTTCTATTTTTTTCTTTCTTTTATTTTAAATAAGGTTTATATTAAACTACTTATTATAATTATTATTATTATTATTATTATTATTATTATTATTATTATATTATTATTATTATTATTATTATTATTTATTGGTTATCATGTGTCATTTATTAAATATGAATATTAATATAAAATAACTAACGCTAATAAATACGCGATGAACATTTAAATGAATACTTGATTATTGAACAAAGTGGGTTTTTTTGAAATCCGTTTTACATGAATGTTACAGTATCCCCTACTTTTAGAAATTTCATCCCGAAATTTAAGTAGTAGCTGTAATTGGAAAAAGATGCGGATATTTTTCGCGCATTGAGTCTTCTCGTTCCCAAGTAAACTCAGGTCCTCGTTTTTACTCCCAACGCACCCTGACTATCGGAATACGACTTCGTCTCAAACGCTTTTCACCGAAGTCCATGATTTCTACAGGTCTTTCAACAAAATGCATAGATTCATCGATTTGAATATCTTGTAAAGGAATATGGAGATTTTCGTCGGCGAGGCACTTTTTCAAGTTTGATACATGGAATGTGAGATGAATTCTGTTGAGTTCTTCTGGTAGGTCAAGCTTGTATGCTACAGGACCAACTCTTTCGAGTATCTTGAATGGTCCCACATAGCGTGGTGCTAACTTGCCTTTTTGACCAAAACAAACCATTCCCTTCCACGGTGATACCTTCAAAAGTACTTGATCACCAACACAAAACTCCAGTGGTTTTCATCGTTTATCAGCGTAACTCTTTTGACGACTTCGAGCTGCTAGGAGATTATTTCGGATCCAAAGGATTTTGTCAGTCGTTTCTTGGATCAATTCAGGTCCAGTGATTTGCGCTTCACCAATTTCGTGCCAACATACAGGTGATCGTCACTTACGACCATATAAAGCTTCAAAAAGAGCCATATCGATGCTTGAATGATAGCTATTGTTGTACGAAAATTCAACTAATGGTAAGTGAGTGTCCCGATTGCCCTAGAAGTCTATGACACATACTTGAAACATGTCTTCCAGGGTTTGTATGGGGGCTCAAATTGACCGTCGGTTTGAGGGTGAAAGGCAGTGCTGAGATCTAATCGTGTACCCAAAGCGGACTGTACGGCTTTCCACGTTCGTGAAGTAAAACGGCCGTCTCGATCTGAAATGATACTTAAGGCACACCATGACGGCTTATAATTTCATTAATATAGATACGAGCTAACTTCTCGTTCTTGTAGTCTTCGCGGATTGGAATGAATGAGCTGATTAGTGAGACGATCAATGATAACCCAAATGGTGTCATACCCACTGGAGGTGTGAGGTAACCCGGTAATGAAGTCCATGGTTATATTTTCCCACTTCCAAACAGGTATTTCAGGTTGAACGAGTAACCCTGAAGGTCGTTGATGTTCAGCTTTAACCTTAGAACACGTGAGGCACTTTGAAACAAAAATGGCGATATCTTTCTTCATGCCAGGCCATCAGTAGGAGTATCGTAGATTTTGATACATCTTATCGGCCCCGGGATGTATAGAGTATCGTGTTTTGTGAACCTCGTTCATGAGAAAAGCACGAAGATCGTCACGATCAGGTACCCAAATACGATTCAAGTAATAGAGAATACCATCCGACTTGGATTCCCATTTGGTTTCAGCTCCACAAGACAGTTCATCTCGCACATCATTTTCCATGACGGAAATACGTTGAGCTGCTCTAATTCGGTTTTGGAGATCGGTCATGTAACATTTTTGTAAAATGGATTCTAAAACCCGCTCCGTTGAAATTCAAGCATTTATTCTATAGTTCGTTACGTAATTATTAGTATTAATTAAATTAATACTCATTATTAATAATTAAATCCCCTAATTAAAATAACAATCAATAAAGAAAATAAATAAACCTTTTTATAACAAAAAGAATTAAAATAAAAAAATAAAGAAGTAGTCGGGGTTCGAACCCGGATACCCCCATCAACCACACACACAAATCACACCACTGGTATACACGCATTATATGTTTTAAAACCTGAAGCAAATAAACTTTATACTCAAACAAATTCCTGAAACCTGCAAATTTAAATCAACTGTAACCGCCAAATCAAAGAAACATCGCAAGTGACGTTTTGTTTTGGGATTGATCAAAGTCATAAAACTCAATTATAACTGAATAACAGTTTCAATTATTCTGAAACCACCTGCAATCATTCAGAGAATTAACAAATCCATAATTTGGGGGTTTTTGAAACCGAAATCTTGTGATTTACCATTCGCATTATAATTATCGACTCATCTCACCTTCATTACCTCACTCATACCCACTCTATTTCTCTCTGATCAAGTGTCCCTGTTCGCCGGAATCATGTCTGCCACCGGAGTTGTTCGCCGGAAAACCGGGGATTTGCATTTAGTCGGTAAAACCTTTCATCTTATCTCTGTAATGTTTTATCATCATATAAACATGTTGTTGTATATCAACAGCATCCACTATGTTTGTCATGATCGAAACTCAGAACTGTTTTTTTTAAGAAGATGAACTTGCTTTGAGTGTTTTAGTGAAATAAAAACCGGGTTAGACACACAGTCCAGTGGTGGACTGTGTGCAACCTTAGCATGCACGTCCCAAGTTCGAATCCGGATCATGACCGTATCGATGGAATAAATCAGTTTTTATTTTTAAGCATACATATTATCTGTCAGTAAGCTAATAAGTATAATTTAAATCTTATCATTTATGGGTTAGCCACCCAGCCCAGTTGGTTGGGCTGGGTGCAAAACAACATTTATGCCGCGGGATCGAAACTAGATTAGTGCACCGGTTCGATTGATTTAAAACCTTTTTAATTTAACTGATTTCTGTAATAACCTAACAAGTGTATAAGTATAATAAAAACCAAGAAACTGAAGGGTTAGACACGTAGCTCAGTTGGAAGAGCTGCGTGCACGCAACCGAGAGGTCACGAGTTCGAGCCTCATCACACGCTGCCTAATAACACTATCAAACCGGTCAGGTCCTTGTCAGACCTAACAATATATTTTTTAATATATTATTTTATTTATTTAAGTTATTTGTATATTTATATTAGTTAAAAATCAATTAAAAACACTTAAAAATACAATTTCGAAGGTTTTAAAATCTCAATAAAAACCACAAAATAACCTAAAAATCTAACAAAAAGTATTAAATCAAAATATTAAATTGTTTATATTTATCGAATTATCGCATTTTTATTTTAGGTTAGTAATCTTTTCGTCGGTTAAATCCTCAACTCGTACGCATTCATTATCAAGCAAGGAACGCACCCACTGTGAGTGAATCCTTACACATTCCCCTTTTTATTTATGTTTTGGGGTGTATCATGTGTCGTTTTCATATATTTTGTTTATTCAAACACCTGTGCTATTACCATTATATGATCTAACGTGTGATGTAAATGTTATTTGTTGTATTGTGTGTTTACATTTTTGTCAGTGCGTGCAATCATTCATGTAACACCCTGTAAGATCGTGTCCAATAATATAGTGACACGTGTTGTATTTTATATAATTGTCTGTTAAAGACCAATAAGGACTAAAGGCGTGAACATGCTCAAGATTGAGCCTCTGAGTGACGAACCGATGTCAACATGCATAAATAATAGCCTCTGAGTGACTGATACGTCAACATGCTTAAATCATTAGCCTCTGAGTGACTGATATGTCAACATGCTTGAAACTTGGCCTCTGAGTGACTAATACGTCAACATGCCTAGCCTCTTAGTGACATCGGAATCAACATGCTTGTGATAAGCCTCTGAGTGATCCTTTGTGAAGTCCTAACTCTCATACGTACCGTTTGTTGGACGAGAGAGTTCAATTATGTAAATATGTGAAAGTTGGATATTGGAGGGACTAAAAGTGTCAACATGTTAATTTATACCTCTGAGTGACCTTTTAACGAACCGAGAGCTCAATAATGCCCGGGCATAATCCCGGGTATGCCAAGTATTGGCTATGGAGGGCTAAAAGTGCCAAAATAGTATTTAAAATCGTTTTTATAAGATTTATATAGTTTAGGGGTCAAAGTGTCAAATTTTAAAACTGAAATAGGGGCGGTCGCGGGCCGCGAGAGACCCGACCTGTGTCTCTCGCGCCCCGCGAGAACAGACCTCAGCAGAAAGTTTGTTTTGGAGCCCAAGCAAAGCTCCAAAACCATTAAATCAAAACCATGGCCTTCCTAATCAGCTATGCCACGTTTTGGGACACTTGTAAGCTTCTTCTTACACCCCTAAACACCTGGCTTCACCTCCTTTGAGCTCTCCAACTATAAATAGGTGCTTAAGTTCACCATTTCAACTTGCACCTTTCTTATTCACTCTTCTCCCTCCTCTGGAAGTTCCTAACTAAAAGGACCAGTCCAACATAGTTCTTTTGCATCTAGAAATCACTGGTAAGTGTTCCTTCCTTGTGCATTTTCGTTTGTAGGCTTCTATAGCCTAAAGTCAAGTGTTTTACGTAAAACGCTTTGACTTTCGGTTAAGACCATTATGGTCCAGCCATTGTTCAAAATGAACATGGCTAAGTGATCGTAATAAGGTAGGTGTTAATCCCTTTAAAGGGCACCTCCTGAAGATCACGTTTGCTAGACCAATTGACGGGTCAAAGTTATGATATTAAAAAGTCAAACAAGCCATTTTTCGGAAAAATCACAAATTGATCTTATATATGTTATGAAACCTGTTTTGACACTTAAACAAGTTGGTACTAATTATTAGAACATGTATGAACATGTTCGGCTCGTCAATTTCAGTTCTAGGGTCGGTTCGCAACCGAAAGTCGCAAAGTTTGGCTTTTGTTTTGACTTTCGATTCTGACCCGATTTAGATTAGTTACCTACTGATCTAAAGTTGCATTATGATCATAATGTTATGTAGTGTAACCCTCTGAGGTTATATTACATGATCATAATCAGAATCCAAGTTTATGCACAAGTTCCATAATTATGCCATATTTGACCAAAATGTCCTTTTTTGCATAAAACAAGGTTTTAAATGATAATGAACTTAAAAATGAGTTTCTTACTGATGTAATATTATAAGTAGGATTATTTGGAAGGTTAAACTAAGTTATAAACTGAGTTTTTTAAGCAGGTCCTCAAACTATGTCGATAAATGACGGTTTTAGCCCCTATGGCTTATAAAATAGTTTTAATCAATCTTTTTAAGGTAAATCATTAACTACTGATATGTTATACTAAATAACATATTTTAAATATTTTAAGTCTGACCCTAAGGTAAGTTTTCATTAAACATCGCTTAACAACGTCATCTTACTACATAAGCGCCATTTCGGCGCATAGTATGGTTTTAAACCATATTATTGACCAAAATTTGATACCTACTGATTTTAAAACTTATTTTAAACATAATTACAGTAGGTACATGTTTTAAACTTAGAATCCCAAATAATTTATAAACTATGTAAAATGACTAAAATGCCCATTCGGTGCATAGTTTGGTCATAAAAGATAATTTACACATATAATTGACATCCTACTAATATTATGTCATAAATAAAGTATTTTTTCCAGAATACTTATAATTATCAACATTAAATTATATTCATGTTTTTTTTATATATGGTATGAAATTACCAAAATGCCCTTATGAGGCATAATTTCGTTTTAAAACCTTAATGGGCATATAAGTTGATATCCTACTGATATCTTAACTTATTTAAAGTATAATGGCATATAGAACTTGTCCATGACTTATCCGGTTACCCGATATCGCTAAATATGCTCACAGTTACGTATATGTAACCATTTTTCAGAAATTAACCGAAACGGGTTTAACCTTATCATTTTAAGTTCAAAATCCAGAATGTTTATAGCTTACCCGTTTTATACAAGTCAAGGTACTTGTCGGGTTTAAACTACATTCTATCCGATCATCGTTTAATCAAGCGTTATACGTAATGATCATGTACACTATTCAGTTTATAAGATCGTTAGTATTTAATTGGCTAGCTTATGCCATAATCGAGACTAGAGCCTTCTCGGTAAATGCTATCTGCACTTGGTACTTTTGTATACGGCTGAGTTATTTAAAAATAAAAGAAGAAGACTAGCTCAGGTAAATACTCTCGACTTATTTCCCCTATAAGGGCTTGGGATACGGTAAATTATTATTGCATGGTCCATTGCAAGGTTAACCTTCCTAAGTTAATAAAAGATTTTGTGCCGTTTGCACTTAAAATCATTTTTAATGTTTTCAAAATGAGTCAGTTGGGTGTATTTACCAGCATAAGCTGACGTATCTTCCAAAGGCTAATCTGCAGGTATAATACGAAATACGCCGGAAGCAGCTCCGTAGAGAATAAGAGGATCTTGTAAAATCCTTAGACCTGCCTAAAGTCTGTTTTGTATTCTTTCTATGTACATTTTACAATCCGCCTGTGGATCTTCTATTACGAGCCTGTATATTATTTAGATTTCGAACATTTCGGTTTGTAATAGTAATTTTACTCCAAGACCTCCGCTGTGCTATGTTCAATTGACAATGATGTTATCAACTTACGTCACGATACTCCCCACCGGTGTTTGGATTGGTATCAGAGCCAACGTTTGAGAGAATTAAACACTAGCCTTTTGTGTTTAGTCTCAAACTTACACTAGCACATTCCTTAGACTTTCAAGTCTAGGCATTGACCTAGGATTACTCATTTCATTATTAAGTTATAGTATGTTTTTGAATTGATTTTAACAGGAAAATGCCGCCACGTGTGAGAGGACAAAGTGGACGAGGAAAAAGTCCAATGAGAGGAGGACCATCAGGGCGTATTCCCCCTCAACCTCATAATTCAGATAATTATCAAGAATCAGGAGATTCGTTTCCATGGAAACCAGCGAGACGTTCCGTCTATAATAGATACTCGGCCTCACATTCCCAAAATTTTTACCACTCACACCATTCCCATTCTCATCACTCCTACCATGAAGAGTTTAACCCCAACCATTACTTAAACACGAGCCGATCAAAATCAGTTAGACGAGCCACATCCTATGGACGAGGACTCCGACCCGGAGATGCCACCGTCAGGATCAAATGTGCATCCCACTGAAATTTTGAGCGATTCAAACTCGTATGCCGGGTCGCCCTACCAAGGTCCTAATGAGTGGGACCAATACTGGAACCAATTCACTTTCACCCACACTCCTTCTCACCACTCTCAACCATCTCCGGTTCAAGAAGATGTCCACATGGAACCAGTGGACCAACCTCAACCACCACCTGAACCACCAAGGAGGAAGCGTGGAGCACGTATGTCGGTGCGTGCCGGACGAAGGCCGAGATCGCTACCACCTTTGCCCAATTCTTACCCCACCATTCAAGAGGACCCACAAATGGGTGGACCCTCTAATGTTCCACCTATAGTGGAACCAACACCAACACCTGTTGATCAACCACCACCAACGGGTTATACTAACCCAATTCCCACGTACCCAGACACGTCTGGATATGATCATTTTAACTCGTCTACACCGGTAGACTATCAAGCATGGTCGCAAGACCCATACATGCAGGCGGTTATGCACAACGCACTTTACCGTCTCCTTTCCCACATACTTATCCACCGACTGGATATCCAACTTATGGGTACCAGTATCCGGTTATGCCACAACCTCAACCACAACCTCTGCCACCACTAGAGGCCATTAATGATGCCTTAGAAAGAATGAAAGAGATGCAGCAGCAGGCGGAGAAAACGGAGAAGAAGACAAATAAGTTCTTCAAGAAACTCTCCAAACTAGTCAAGGGAAAGAAAGACGAGTGAAGTCTTTTCTATTATATGTAGTCCCTGCGTGGACATTATTATTTCTTTAGTCCCTGCATGGACATTTTGTTTCTTTTAGTCCTTGCATGGACAATCAGTTTCATTTATTTGTTTCAAGTATTATAATTTCTTATGGAAATTTAATGAGTACTTTGGAATTATATATATATGTATTCATCTTCTTGAAAACGAGCGTCTCGATTTTATTCAAAATTTATGCTCTGCGATATAATTTCAAAAGATCTTAATGGTTTTGATTATTGCCAAGTGGCACAGACCACATATTTGGCCAAATATATGATAGTTAAGGGAAGTTATGCTTCTATCTAGAGGCGGTGGACTAAGATTAAGCCTCCGAGTCACTAAGGTCAATGCGACCGGGCTTATAATCAACCATTAAGATCCTCTTATGTTAACATTCAAGTAATGTGCATACTCTTGGTAGTGTGACTCGAGGAATCACGCTAGCCTTCAAGGTAATGGACTATGTCCTAACCTTAAAAAGCCCTTGTGATCTGTGTGATCCCAGCTAATATCACCAGTGCAGTGATTAAACATCCACTAGAGATGTATTTTATATAACCCTTGTGATCTATATGATACCGGTTATATAGCCTTTGTGATATGTTTGATCCCGGCTAATATCACTAGTGCGGTGATTAAACATCCATTAGAGATGCATTTTATATAACCTTTGTGATCTATTTGATCCCGGTTATATAGCCTTTGTGATCTGTTTAATTCTGGCTAATATCATCGGTCCGGTGATTAAACATCCAATAGAGATGTATTTTATATAACCCTTGTGATCTATTTGATCCCGGTTACATAGCCTTTGTGATCTGTTTGATCCCGGCTAATATCACCAGTGCGGTGATTAAACATCCAATAGAGATGTATTTTATATAACCCTTGTGATCTATTTGATCCCGGTTATATAGCCTTTGTGATATGTTTGATCCCGGCTAATATCACCAGTGCGGTGATTAAACATCCATTAGAGATGTAGTTTATATAACCTTTGTGATTTATTTGATCCCGGTTATATAGCTTTGTGATCTGTTTGATCCCGGTTAATATAACCAGTGCGGTGATTAAACATCTATAGAGATGTATTTTATATAACCCTTGTGATATAGATCCCGGTTATATAGCCTTTGTGATCTGTTTGATCCCGGCTATTATCACCAGTGCGGTGATTAAACATCCATTAGAGATGTATTTTATATAACCCATGTGATCTATTTGATCCCGGTTATATAGCCTTTGTGATTTGTTTGATCCCGGCTAATATCACCAGTGCGGTGATTAAACATCCATTAGAGATGTATTTTATATAACCCTTGTGATTATTTGATCCCGGTTATATAGCCTTTGTGATCTGTTTGATCTCGGCTAAAATCACCAGTGCGGTGATTAAACATCCATTAGAGATGTATTTTATATAACCCTTGTGATCTATTTGATTCCGGTTATATAGCCTTTGTGATCTGTTTGACCCCGGCTAAAATCACCAGTGCGGTGATTAAACATCCATTAGAGATGTATTTTATATAACCCTTGTGATCTATTTTATCCCGGTTATATAGCCCTTGTGATCTGTTCGATCCCGACTAATATCATCAGTGCGATGATAAATAAAACATCCATTAGTGATGTATTACCCTTTCGGGTTATAATCTATTCTATATAGCCTATGTGATCTATCCTGATCCCCGCTAATATCACCAGTGTGGTGACTAAACATCCATTAGTGATGTAGTGCCTATGTGCCCTATTATATGTCCATTAGTGACAACCTATGTGCTATATATGTAATTGTCCAATATGACAATGACAGTTGTGACTTTGTGGTCCCCTGTCTATAAATATGGACTATGTCCAGATTGTAATTTGCCTACGATGGTCCTATTAAGACCTAGGCCAAATATAGATATGTTAAGCCTAAGAGTTGTGATGTTATTCACACTAGTATAGGCAGTGGATTTTCTTATATCCAATGTTTAAAACCGATATGGTTATTATACCATGGCTAAGAGAAATTTTATATGGTATATAGAACCAACGCTTTGAAGAATGGCTAATTCTAATGAGGCACAAAGTAGCCATCGGAACATCAAAGACGCCGAAAATATAGCCATAAATAATGATAATGATTTCCAAGCTCGCATTAATGCGGCTGTAGAAAGGGCCATGAGTAAGGCCATAGAAAGGCTAAGATAGCCGAGTGCCACTCGCTCTAGACCCCTATATATTCCACCATCTTCAGCTCATAAAGAGAGCTCTGTTCACTCTTCAAATGCGAAGAGTGAACCAAGGATAGCAGACTTTGCTGATAGGTCCCGTTTTGCTAAAGACGGGTGTACCTATAAATACTTTGTCTCCTGTAAACCCCGAGACTTTAATGGGGAAAAAGGAGCCGTAGAAGCCTTAAAGTGGCTGGATGAGATGGAGAATATAGTAGACATCAGCGGCTGTGCTAAAAAGGATGTGGTCAAGTACGTATCACAGTCCTTTAAGGGTGATGCCCTAACATGGTGGAAGGCCATGATTCAGTCAACAGGTAAGGTATACCTGTATAATCTGGGATGGTCCAAGTTTGTGGACCTTATAAAGGAAACTTACTGCCCAACTCATGAGGTGGAGAAAATAGAGACAGACTTCTTGTCTCTTTCCATGAAAAACCTAGACTGTCTGAAGTATGTTTTCGATTTTAATTCCCTATCTAGGTTAGTTTCCTATTTAATTACCCCTGAATCCAAACGCATTGCGCGTTTATAAATGGATTAGCGCCCGAGATTAAGGGCATGGCAAAGGCTGCTCAGCCTAGTACCTATAGGTATGCTGTTGACCTATCTCTCCCTCACCCTTGATATAGTGAGGCAGAAGTCAGTCAAGCCTGAAACTGACTGGAAAAGGAATAGAGAGGAAGACAACTCCCATAGATTTAATAAGAAAAATAAAGGGAGGTTCGGGTTCAAAGGGAACCAAAGCAAGTCGGCTGTGATGCCATTCTGTAAGACTTGCAACCGAAGACACTGGGGACAGTGTAATCCTGACCCACAAGCTAGACCTTGTGGCATATGTAAAAGAAGGGGGCATAAGACCCTAGATTGTAAGGATCTTAAGGATGCTGTATGTTATATTTGCAATGAAAAAGGGCACATTTCCCTAAGAATTCAAGGAATAATAATCCGAAGCCTGGAGAGGCCAAGAAGGGGAATGCACGCGCCTTTCGGCTAACTGCTAAGGAAGCTGTTAATGACAATAATGTCATAACGGTACCTTCCCCATTAATGATATTTTTGCTAGAGTGTTATTTGATTTGGGTGCAGATAAATCATTTGTTGATCATAAGTTTAGTAAATTATTAAATCTGCCCGTAAGAACTCTAGATAAGACTTATGAGATAGAACTTGCCGATGGAACCTTAGAAACTGCTTCTTCTATTCTTGATGGATGTTCCATATCCATTAAGAATCATTCCATCCCTGTCTCTCTTTTGCCAATGAAATTGGCGGGGTTTGATGTTGTCTTAGGTATGAATTGGTTATCTCATAACCAAGCCCGCATTGCCTGCGATAAAATCTCATCTCTGGTGAAATGATCACCATCTTTGGAGACTCACACTGTGGACTGCCAGACAAAGTGTCGTTATTTAAGGCATCCAAGTGTTTGAGAAGAGGCTGTGTCGTCTACATGGCACAAGTAACCATCAATGAGCCTAAACCAAGCATTGAAGACTTACCAATTATCTCGGAGTATCCCGATGTTTTCCCTGAAGAATTACCAGGCCTACCCCCAGATAGGCAAGTGGAGTTCAGAATAGATATCATACCAGGAGCAGCACCCGTAGCAAGAGCCCCATATAGGCTAGCTCCAACCGAAATGAATGAGCTAAGAGTTCAACTAGACGAACTCTTAGAGAAAGGCTTTATTCAGCCTAGTTCCTCGCCTTGGGGAGCTTCTATCCTTTTTGTGAAGAAGAAAAACGATTTGATGCGAATGTGCATCGACTATCGGGAGCTAAACAAGCTAACCATTAAGAATAGGTATCCTCTGCCCAGGATCGATGATTTATTCGACTAACTTCAAGGGGCTAGTTATTTTTCTAAGATAGATTTAAGATCAGGATATCATCAACTGAAGGTTAGAAGTGTCGATGTTCCTAAACAGCCTTCAGGACCCGCTATGGTCATTTTGGATTTTTGGTGATGCCTTTTGGGCTCACAAATGCACCAACAGCGTTCATGGATCTCATGAATAGAGTCTGCAAACCGTATTTGGATAAGATTGTCATTGTCTTCATAGACGACATACTTATTATTCTCGTAATCAAGCTGATCACAAGAAACATCTTTGGTGCATCTTAAAATTATTAAGGCATGAGAAACTTTATGCAAAGTTCTCTAAATGCAAATTTTGACTTAGAAAAGTCCAATTTCTTGGACACATGGTAAGTGAGCGTGGTATCAAGTGGATCCCACCAAAATTGAGGCCATAATGAATTGGGAAGTGCCCAAGACCCCAACGGAGGTTCGTAGTTTCTTGGAATTGGCTGGTTATTATAGGAGGTTCATTGAGAACTTTTCAAGAATAGCCACTCCTTTAACTTCCTTGACCCGTAAGAATATTAAGTATAATTGGGGTCCAAAACAACAAGAATCTTTTGAGATTCTTAAACACAAGCTGAGCAATGCTCCTGTGTTATCTCTACCCGAGGGTATTGAGAACTTTGTTGTCTATTGTGATGCTTCGCACACTGGTATGGGCTGTGTGCTAATGCAAAATGGTAAGGTAATTTCCTATGCATCATGACAATAAAAGGTGCATGAAAGGAATTACACCACCCATGATTTGGAACTGGGTGCCGTTGTATTTGCACTAAAACTATGGAGACATTACTTGTATGGCACGAAGTGTATTATATACACAGACCATAAAAGTCTCCAGCACTTGGTCAATTAGAAATAATTGAACATGCAACAACGCCGTTGGATGGAAACTCTTAATGATTATGATTGCGAGATTCGCTACCATCAAGGCAAGGCAAATGTAGTTGCCGATGCTTTAAGTCGCAAGGAAAAGGTTAAACCTATAAAGATTAACGCTAAGAGCAATGAGCTCAGAAATAGCTTGAGTGAGAACTATTAGATGCGCAGAAACAAGCCTTGTTAGAGGCTAATATCCCTAATGAGGGATTAGGCAGAACTGTGGATCAGTTAACGCCTGGAAATGACGGAATCCTAAGATTTAATGATAGAATTTGGGTTCCGATCTTCGGAGGACTTGGGAATCTAATCCTCCAGGAAGCGCATAATTCAAGATACTCTGTTCACCCGGGTGGTGACAAGATGTATCAAGATTTGAAGAAGAATTATTGGTGAATGGGTTTGAAGAAGTCCATAACCACTTATATAGCTAAGTGTCTGGCGTGTTCGCAAGTTAAGGTTGAACATCAGAAACCGTCAGGACTACTACAACAATTAGAAATTCCCACTTGGAAATGGGAAATGGTAACTATGGACTTGATTACCAAGTTACCTAAGACCAAAAGTGGAAATGACACTATTTGGGTCATAGTGGATCGGCTGACCAAGTCAGCACACTTCTTGCCAATAAAAGAGATGTATAATTCAGATAAATTGGCTAAGTGTGGACAAAATAGTGCCCTTACACATGTGTGCCAGTATCTGTTGTATCCGATAGAGATACTAGATACACATCTCACTTTTGGAAAAGTTTCCAACAATCGTTAGGCACACGATTAAATTTTAGTACGGCTTACCATCCGCAGACTGATGGTCAGAGTGAGCGTACCATCCAAACACTGGAAGACATGCTTAGGGCATGTGTGATTGATTTAGGTGGAAGTTGGGATGACCACTTACCCCTAATAGAATTCTCCTACAATAACAGTTATCATACAAGTATCAAGGCTGCTCCTTTTGAGGCCTTATATGGGAGAAAATGTAGAACGCCTGTATGCTGGGCAGAAGTTGGGGAAGCCCAACTATCAGGACCTGAGATTGTCTTGGAGACCACGGAAAAGATTGTGCAAATCCGTGATAGTCTCAAAGCTGCCAGGGATAGGCAGAAAAGCTATGCTGACAAGAGGCGTAAACCTCTTCAGTTCCAAATAGGGGACAAAGTTATGCTAAAAGTATCACCCTGGAAAGGAGTGATGCGTTTTGGAAAGAAGGGCAAGTTAAGCCCAAGATATATAGGACCCTTTGAGATAATCGAATGTGTCGGCACTGTAGCTTATAAGCCCAGGTTGCCAGAGGAGTTTAATGGAATCCATGATGTATTCCACATATCTAATCTTAAGAAATGTCTAGCCGATGAGTCGCTAGCAATGTCGCACAATGAGGTGCAAATTGAGAAACCAATTTCGATCGAGGATCGACAGGTTAGAAGCTCCGAAGAAAGATGATACCTATAGTAAAGGTTAAGTGGGACGCTTTTAGAGGTCCTGAGTATACATGGGAGGTTGAGTCCACTATGCGACAAAAATACCCCCATCTTTTTGAATAAAATCTCGAGGTCGAGATTTCTTTTAAGGGGGTGAGGATGTAACACCCTGTAAATGTCACACCCTGACCCGCAGCGGAAAAGGTGATCGGGGCATGATTGGGTTATCATCAAAGCTCATGACATTTATTATGCGTTTCATATTCATTAATACAATTTAATGGAAATTTACAATAAAGATTACAACATGTTCTAGCTATCAATCTAGGCATCTTTGTTCTCTTCTAAGGCATTTCCTATGTTTTCTTTGCTTCAACCTGTTCACCTGTATCATGTGTAAAAAGGTTTTGGATCAACATAATGTTGGCGAGTGAATCCTATGGAAAACATTTGAACAATTTATTTAAATTGATTATGAAATATGTGCACAACCAAACATGAGTAAAAATAGATGTAACTTAATCAACAATCATAAGATATTAAATGAAACACACATGAACAATAATGGAACAATTAGAGGCACGCGATGCTCAACTCGTCTCTCACGAGGAACTGAGGGGCCTGATGAATGAATTTCATAAACATGATAATATGAATGACACAACTACAAACAATATAAACTCAATGATACACACATGAACAATAATGAATTTTATTTGAGGCACGCGTTGTTCAACTCGTCTCCCACGAGGAACTGATGGGCTTAATGAATGAGTTTCATATAATTTGACAAAAGGAAATAAGTAAATCACAACAATATAAACAATCTAAGTTTAGGTCATGATGTGGTATGGCACAAGTTTAAATAAATAAATTAATTATTTTCATAACACATGACACACCCCAAAACGTGTAATTTAAAAGGGGAAGTTGTAAGATTCACTCACAGTGGGTGCGTTTGGTTGATGATGTTGAATGCACGCGAAGTGGTTTTAACCACGAGTGAGTTTAACCTAGATAAATCGCATTATGGTTTGGTAAGTAAACGGATTTTATTAATCTATTTTAGTAGGATTGTTGGGTGTATTTTTGTGAGTTTGAGGCTATTTTATAACCTTAAAAATGTTATTTTTAAGTATTTTTAATTGATTTTTAATTAAAATAATTAAATAAAAATAAATAAAAAAAATTATTTTTTTCTGACCGTTGACCTGACCGTTGACCGTTGACCTGACCGTTGACCGGTTCGAATCGGAATACAAGTGCGCTGAGTGAGGCTCGAACCCGAGACCTCCCGTACGCGTGCACGCAGCTCTACCAACTGAGCTACGTGTCTAACCCGTTATATATCTGATTTTAATTATATATATATATTAATTAGTTTAAACCGAAAATCATTTTATTTTAAAAACAGTTTAATCAACGAAACGGTGCGCTCCACAGGTCTTGAACCCGGGACCTGTGGCTTAAAATAACACACAGTCCACCGCTGGACTGTGTGTGCAACTTGTTAACTTTACTGATTTTTATTATACTTAAACACAAATTTGTTATTTCCTTTTCTGTCTTAATTAAAAAGAATAGATAATTGTCCGAGTCGGTGCAGTAGCCCGGACTCGAACGCGTGACCTGTGATATAAACATACACACAGTCCACCGCTGGACTGTGTGTCTAACTTGGTTATTATTCCGGTTATTAATATACTTAACATATACCAGTGGCGACTCCGGTTCAGTTTAACAAAAAAATTATTTTTATTAAGGCAGCGTGTGTGAAACCGGATTCGAACTCGAGACGTTTGTATGTTTAATGTGCACACAGTCCACCGCTGGACTGTGTGTCTAACCCGACTAATATCCTGATTTTAATTATACATATACGATACAGAACTTCATCTTCTTCGATGAGTTTTAACCAGACTCGACAACAGACTGGTTCGAGGTTTAAAACATGTTCTTTAGTGTGTTTCAGTTCATTATGGTGAGATATAAGTGAAAAGAAGAAGAATTCAGGCGAAGAGTATACCGACTGGACTCCTCTGTTTTCCGGCAGAAACTCCGGCGACAGCAATCACCTCCGGCGACGTGTTCCTTGTAGCAGCGAGTCTCCAGGAAGCTTACAAAGGGTGTGGGTATCTCCGGTATAAGCTCAGAGGCTCAGTGAGGCTCAGGGATGGAGAAACCGGTTTTCCGGCGATGAGCAGAGAAATTCCGGCGAGTGAAATTACGCCGAGAAAAGGTGTGGTTTTGAGCAAAAAGGTTTGCAGTGGGTTGTGGGTGAATTTATAGGGCAAATCGTCGAAGAACCTGGTCTGATTTCCGACTGTATTCGTAAATTATAAAAACTCCGGCGGTTATAACTTTGGTCGCGGACTCAGACGTCGGTTATAACCGATGTCTTAGTAATGGTTTACGTTATAACGTAAGTTGTCGTTAAATACTCGCGAGATTTCCGGGATTCCGACGACTGAACTATTGGGCGCCGATTTTGAATTCGTAACGTCACTTTATGAATTAAATGATTTCAATATATAACAAACAAAACAAGTGGCGCAGTGGTTTGTGTGTTAAGTGTTAATTCGTTTGCTGAACCGGTCACTGACCCGGGTTCGAAACCCGGCAGAGGACTTTTATTTTTATTTTGTGATTTTCAACAGTTTTTCAAAAACTAAATATATATTCCCGTGTAATAATTGATTATGTATCGTTTAAAATTATTTTGGGCATTTAATTTGCAACGGAAATTTTAACTGACTGTTCGGTTGATAAACGGAGCGGGTTTGGTAAATCCGTTTTTGACGGATGTTACAGTATCCCCTGCTTTTTAGAAATTTCGTCCCGAAATTTAAATAATGATATATTTTGACTAAAAGGATGATGATGTTTAGTTTGACAGTTGTATGCTTAGAAAAATAAGGGTTTAAGTTTTTGTTCGAGGCGGTAACGTTCCTTGTAAGGGTTAAGTACCCTATTCAGGAATCGCTTTTTGTTGCCTACTGTATAAGTATTGATAAGCAGAAATGATTTGCTAAAAATGATATCATGCATAAGAGTTTAGATACGTTTGGGAAAGTATGGTTATATCCTAAGGCAAAACTTCTAACACTACAACCTACATGGAACATAAATAAAAACACAACAGCTGATATTCGAACATGAATAAACACAACAGCAAATATTTGAATCCACATTCTGATAGCATATATGTTTGAATGGTGGAAGTTCCTCTCCCGTTTGTTATGATGGAGAGGTTAGTTTATGTAGAAATGGAACACAATCCAATCTCTTTAAATAGCATGATGATATAAATGTAACACAAATTCCAACCAAGGCAATACTAAATCCTACATGGAACTTCTCATAACCGCATGATAATGCCTCTGATCCTTTGGCAAGAATACTTATATATAGGAAGTACCAGCGGCGTATCCACCATATTCTTGCCAAATTTTCATTAGTTTTATCCACAAGTTATGATTGGTTACCAAGAAACTAATAAATCCTACATAGAGCTTCTCATAACCGTCCGATAATGCCTCTGATCCTTTGACAAGAATACTTATATATAGGAAGTACCAGCGGCGTATCCACCATATTCTTGTCAAATTTTCATTGGTTTTATCAGTGAATTATGATTAGTCCTATAACTCTACAACCAATACAACAATCATAAAATACTGAAATGAAATATATCTGTGCGATCAAGGCTCAATCAAACGGAGCCGATCGTATTGCATGTACTGAAAATGAAATGTCTGTGCGCTCAAGGCTCAATCAAACGGAGCCGAACGTATTGAATGTACTGAAAATGAAATTGTCTGTATGCTCAAGGCTCAATCAAACGGAGCCGAGCGTATTGCATGTACTGAAAATGAATAACTTAACCACACAAACAGCCTATGCATGGAACCTCTCATAACCGCCTGATAATGCCTCCGATCATTTGACAAGAATACTTATATATAGGAAGTACCAGCGGCGTATCCACCATATTCTTGTCAAATTCTCATTGACTTTATCCGCAAGTTATGATTAGTTCTATGCGACTCTACAACAAACACAACAACCACAAGATACTGATAATGAAATTGTATGTGCGCTCAAGGCTCAATCAAACGGAGCCGAACGTATTGCATGAACTGGAAATGTAAATTGAACTGTGCGCTCAAGGCTCAATCAAACGGAGCCGAACGTATTGAATGTACTGAAAATGAACAACTTAATCTAAGCAACAATCACACAACAGTCTATGCATGGAACCTCTCATAACTGCCTGATAATGCCTCCGATCATTTGACAAGAATACTTATATATAGGAAGTACCAGCGGCGTATCCACCGTACTCTTGTCAAATTCTCATTGACTTTATCCGCAAATTATGATTAGTTCTATGCGACTCTACAACAAACACAACAACCACAAGATACTGATAATGAAATTGTCTGTGCGCTCAAGGCTCAATCAAACGGAGCCGAACGTATTGCATGAACTGGAAATGTAAATTGAACTGTGCGCTCAAGGCTCAATCAAACGGAGCCGAACATATTGCATATATTGAAATGTAAAATGAAATGACCGATCAAGGCTCAATCAAATGGAGCCGATCGTGCGGGCACGCCAAGATCAACCGCATAATAAAATGGGGATCCAACTCAACCTCATGGATGGGGAGCTGCGGCCTCGGCAAAAGCATATACTGAAAACAATATACAATAATTACCCTAATAGTCTACACATGGAACCTCTCATAACCGCCAGATAATGCTTCTGATCCTTTGACAAGAATACTTATATATAGGAAGTACCATCGGCGTATCCACCGCATTCTCGTCAAAGTTTCATTGGCTTTATCCTTAAGTTATGTTTGGTTCTATGTGATAAAGAAAAACATAAAACTAAACGATAGGAGTTGAATCTGGATCTTCGGCGAAGAGGACTAGATGAGTATCTTCGTTTGGGCCGTCATTATCTTCGACAGGATTGGCGTTGATATTGAAGACTCTTTCTCTTGCTGGTGGCATAGTGGTTGGGTTTTCTTGGTTTACTTGGTTAACTGGGTTTGATTGGGCTTGAGTGTTGATAACGTTAACCAATTGAGGGCATGTGTTTCTAAAGTGGGTAGGGTCGCCGCAATTGAAACAAGCTCGAGCATATGGAACATGGGGTATTGGGGTTGGTGATAAGTTTGGGCCATGTTTTGAGTAGGGGAAAAGGTTTGGTTTTGAAAGGTGCGACAAACATTGCTCAAATGACCATAGCGTCCACAAGTTGCACATAGACGACAAGGTAGGGTATGGGGATGGTGATAAAAACAGTTGTTGCATCGAGGGTGAGGTCCAAGATATGGTTTCTTATCTGGGTAAGCTGAGTTGGGTGCCACTTGGGTGATTGGGATAGCGCGGATGGGTATGGCGTGTAAAACTGGTGGATTTCGTTGGGTAGCAGCGAAAAGTCGCCCGACTCTTCTTCTCTTAGGATTGGGTTGAGAAGGGGATTCGGTTTGAGTGGAGTCGGAGGTTTCAGTCGATTCTTTATCCTTCTTCTTCTCCTCCTTGAAGTCTTTGTTTCGGATTCGGTTCTCGGTGAGCTCTGTTGCTAGCTCCATTGCTGCTTCCAAAGTTGCAGGCTTGGTACTTATTACAGGGTCTTGAATCTTCGACGGAAGACCACGAATGTAGTGCTCGATCAAACGGTAGAGGGGAGTAAACATGTTGGGAACCATTTGATGTAATTCGAGGAACCTTTTGTTGTATGTGATGTGGTCTCCTTCCACTTGCTTCAATGAGTAAAATTCATCTTCTAACTTCTTGATTTCGCTCCTTGGGCAAAAACGTCTGGTCATGATTTCCTTCAATTCGTTCCAAGTTAAGGTCATAGCATCTTCCACACCTCGTTTGGCCTTCTCTGTGTTCCACTAAGTAAGTGCTATGTAACATCCGTCAAAAACGGATTTACCAAACCCGCTCCGTTTATCAACCGAACAGTCAGTCAAAATTTTCGTTGCGAATTAAATGCCCAAAATATTTTTAAACGATCCGTAATCAATTATTGTACGGGAATATATATTTAGTTTTTGAAAAACTGTCAAAAATCGCAAAATAAAAATGAATTGCCTCTGCCGGGTTTCGAACCCGGGTCTGTACCGAATCAGCTAAGCAACTTATCTCACTCACACAAACCACTGCGCCAACTGCTTTGTTTGTTATATAATAGAATCATTTAATTGATAAAGTAACGTTATAAATTCAAAACCGGCGCCCAAACGATTCAGTCGTCGGAATCCCGGAAATCCCGCGAATCTTAACTACAAATTTACGTTATAACGTAAACCATTAACCAGATATCGGTTATAACCAATGTTAAAAGTCCGCGACCAAATTCATAACCGCCGGAAAATTTAAATAAACGAACACAGTCGGAATTCAGACCAAGTGCATTGACGATTTTCCTTATAAATTGACCCACAACCGACGACAAACCTTTTCGCTCAAAAACACATCTTTTCACGGCGTAATTCCACTCGCCGGAATAAATCTGTTCGTCGCCGGAAAACCGGTTTCCCCACTGCCGAGCTTTTCTGAACCTCCTAAGTTTATACCGAAGTCACCCTTACCTTTTCCAAGCTTTCCGGAGACTAGCTGCTATAAGGAACCTGTCGCCGGAGTTGAATTCTGTCGCCGGAGTTCTGCCGGAAAACAGAGGATCCAGTCGGTATACCTCTTTCGCTTATTTTCTTTATCTTTTCACCTTTATCTTACCTTAATGGACTGCAAAACGCTAATAAACTGATAAGAATCTTGAACCAGTCGATTTCCGATTCTGGTTCAAACTGGATGAAGAAGACGACGTAATTCTGTAACATATAAGTATAATATAAATCATGAAATTAATCGGGTTAGACACACTCTTGTCATGTATTCATTGTAGATGTCTTCTAACCTCGCCCGTAGGAAGACGAGAGCAAGAAAAGCCCGCGAACGCATGGCTACCTTAATCGCTCAACAAATGGCTGCCGTAATACCCAACATTGTAATCCAAGTTCAACAAGCACTTACCAATAATCCTGTCAATCAAGCAAACCAAAACATTTTCAACTCTCCCCCAAATACCACTAAATGCACCTACAAGCATTTCAAATCATGCGACCCTCCGAAATACAAAGGGACTGAAGGCGTCACCGCTCTTCTCCATTGGTTTGAAGAAATGGAGAACACTTTTCTAAATTGCGATTGCCCTGATGATCGCAAAGTGCGTTATGCTACCGGTCGACTATATGGGATAGCACTTACTTGGTGGAATACAGAGAAGGCCAAACGAGGTGTTGAAGATGCTATGTCCTTAACTTGGAACGAATTGAAGGAAATCATGACCAGACGATTTTGCCCAAGGAGCGAAATCAAGAAGTTAGAAGATGAATTTTACTCATTGAAGCAAATGGAAGGAGACCACACCACCTACAACAAAAGGTTCCTCGAATTACATCAAATGGTTCCCAACATGTTTACTCCCCTCTACCGTTTGATCGAGCACTACATTCGTTGTCTTCCGTCAAAGATTCAAGACCATGTGATAAGTACCAAGCCTGCAACTTTGGAAGCAGCAATGGAGCTAGCAACAGAGCTCACCGAGAACCGAATCCGAAACAAAGACTTCAAGGAGGAGAAGAAGAAGGATAAAGAATCGACTGAAACCTCCGACTCCACTCAAACCGAATCCCCTTCTCAACCCAATCCTAAGAGAAGAAGAGTTGGGCGACTTTTCGCTGCTACTCAACGAAATCAACCAGTTTTTCATGCCATACCCATCCGAGCTATCCCAATCACCCAAGTGGCACCCAACTCAGCTTACCCAAATAAGAAACCATATCTTGGACCTCACCCTCGATGCAACAACTGTTTTTATCACCATCCCCTTACCTTACCTTGTCGTCTATGTGCAACTTGTGGACGCTATGGTCATTTGAGCAATGTTTGTCGCACCTTTCAAAACCAAACCTCTTCCCCTACTCAAAACATGGCCCAAACTTATCACCAACCCCAATACCCCATGTTCCCATATGCTCGAGCTTGTTTCAATTGTGGCGACCCTACCCACTTTAGAAACACATGCCCTCAATTGGTTAACGTTATCAACACTCAAGCCCAATCAAACCCAGTTAACCAAGTAAACCAAGAAAACCCAACCACTATGCCACCAACAAGAGAAAGAGTCTTCAATATCAACGCCAATCCTGTCGAAGATAATGACGGCCCAAACGAAGATACTCAGCTAGTCCTCTTCGCTGAAGATCCAGATTCAACTCCTATCGTTTAGTTTGATGTTTTTATCACATGTGTAGACTGTTAGAGTAATTATGGTATATTATATATTATATGTTGTTTTCAGTATATGCTTTTGCTGAGGCCGCAGCTCCCCATCCATCGAGGTTGAGTTTGATCCCCATTTTATTATGCGGTTGATCAGGGCAGGCCCGCACGATCGGCTCCGTTTGTTTGAGCCTTGATCGGTTATTTCATTTTACATTTCAATACATGCAATACGTTCGGCTCCGTTTGATTGAGCCTTGAGCGCACATTTCAATTTACATTTCCAGTTCATGCAATACGTTCGGCTCCGTTTGATTGAGCCTTGAGCGCACAGACAATTTCATTATCAGTATCTTGTGGTTGTGGTGTTTGTAGTAGAGTCGCATCGAACTAACCATAACTTGCGGATAAAGTCAATGAAAATTTGACAAGGATATGGTGGATACGCCGATGGTACTTCCTATATATAAGTATTCTTGTCAAATGATCGGAGGCATTATCAGGCGGTTATGAGAGGTTCCATGCATAGGCTGATTGTGTGATGGTTGTTTAGATTAAGTTGTTCAATTTCAGTACATTCAATACGTTCGGCTCCGTTTGATTGAGCCTTGAGCGCACATACAATTTCATTCAATACGTTCGGCTCCGTTTGATTGAGCCTTGAGCGCACAGACAATTTCATTATCAGTATCTTGTGGTTGTGGTGTTTGTAGTAGAGTCGCATCGAACTAACCATAACTTGCGGATAAAGTCAATGAAAATTTGACAAGGATATGGTGGATACGCCGCTGGTACTTCCTATATATAAGTATTCTTGTCAAATAATCGGAGGCATTATCAGGCGGTTATGAGAGGTTCCATGCATAGGCTGTTTGTGTGGTTAAGTTATTCATTTTCAGTACATGCAATACGCTCGGCTCCACCCGATTGAGCCTTGAGCACACAATTTCAATTTCAGTACATTCAATACGTTCGGCTCCGTTTGATTGAGCCTTGAGCGCACATCCATTTCATTTTCAGTACATGCAATACGATCGGCTCCGTTCGATTGAGCCTTGATCGCACAGATATATTTCATTTCAGTATTTTATGTTTGTTGTATTGGTTGTAGAGTTATAGGACTAATCATAACTCACTGATAAAACTAATGAAAATTTGGCAAGAATATGGTGGATACGCCGCTCGTACTTCCTATATATAAGTATTCTTGCCAAAGGATCAGAGGCATTATCGGACGGTTATGAGAAGTTCTATGTAGGATTTATTAGTTTCTTGGTAACCAATCATAACTTGTGGATAAAACTAATGAAAATTTGGCAAGAATATGGTGGATACGCCGCTGGTACTTCCTATATATAAGTATTCTTGCCAAAGGATCAGAGGCATTATCAGGCGGTTATGAGAAGTTCCATGTAGGATTTAGTATTGCCTTGGTTGGAATTTGCGTTACATTTATATCATCATGTTATTTAAAGAGATTGGATTGTGTTCCATTTCTACATAAACTAACCTCTCCATCATAACAAACGAGAGAGGAACTTCCACCATTCAAACATATATGCTATCAGAATGTGGATTCAAATATTTGTTGTTGTGTTTATTCATGTTCAAATATCTGCTGTTGTGTTTATTCATGATCAAATATTTGCTGATGTGTTTATTCATGTTCAAATATTTGCTGATGTGTTCATTCACATTTGAATATTAGCTGTTGTGCTTACTTATGTTCAAATATCAGGTGTTGCGTTTTTATTTATGTTCCATGTAGATTGTAGTGTTAGAAGTTTTGCCTTAGGATATAACCATATTTTCCCAAACGTACCTAAACTCTTATGCATGATATCATTTTTAGCGAATCATTCCTGTTTATCAATATTCATACAGTAGGCAACAAAAAGCGATTCCCGAATAGGGTACCTAACCCTTACAAGGAACGTTACCGCCTCAAACAAAAAACTTAAGCCCTTATTTTTGCTAAGCATACAACTGTCAAACAAAACATCACCATCCTTTTAGTCAAAATATATCATTATTTAAATTTCGGGACGAAATTTCTAAAAAGCAGGGGATACTGTAACATCCGTCAAAAACGGATTTACCAAACCCGCTCCGTTTATCAACCGAACAGTCAGTCAAAGTTTTCGTTGCGAACTAAATGCCCAAAATATTTTTAAACGATCCGTAATCAATTATTGTATGGGAATATATATTTAGTTTTTGAAAAACTGTCAAAAATCGCAAAATAAAAATGAATTGCCTCTGCCGGGTTTCGAACCCGGGTCTGTACCGAATCAGCTAAGCAACTTATCTCACTCACACAAACCACTGTGCCAACTGCTTTGTTTGTTATATAATAGAATCATTTAATTGATAAAGTAACGTTATAAATTCAAAACCGGCGCCCAAACGATTCAGTCGTCGGAATCCCGGAAATCCCGCGAATCTTAACTACAAATTTACGTTATAACGTAAACCATTAACCAGATATCGGTTATAACCGATGTTAAAAGTCCGCGACCAAATTCATAACCGCCGGAAAATTTAAATAAACGAACACAGTCGGAATTCAGACCAAGTGCATTGACGATTTGCCTTATAAATTGACCCACAACCGACGACAAACCTTTTCGCTCAAAAACACATCTTTTCACGGCGTAATTCCACTCGCCGGAATAAATCTGTTCGTCGCCGGAAAACCGGTTTCCCCACTGCCGAGCTTTTCTGAACCTCCTAAGTTTATACCGAAGTCACCCTTACCTTTTCCAAGCTTTCCGGAGACTAGCTGCTATAAGGAACCTGTCGCCGGAGTTGAATTCTGTCGCCGGAGTTCTGCCGGAAAACAGAGGATCCAGTCGGTATACCTCTTTCGCTTATTTTCTTTATCTTTTCACCTTTATCTTACCTTAATGGACTGCAAAACGCTAATAAACTGATAAGAATCTTGAACCAGTCGATTTCCGATTCTGGTTCAAACTGGATGAAGAAGACGACGTAATTCTGTATCATATAAGTATAATATAAATCATGAAATTAATCGGGTTAGACACACAGTCCAGCGGTGGACTGTGTGCACATATAAAACGCAAAACGTCTCAAGTTCGAATCCCGTCTCACACACGCTGCCTTAATAAAATCCATTTTTTTGTTTACTGAACCGGAGTCGCCTTAGATATATGTTAAGTATATTAATAACCGGAATAATAACCAAGTTAGACACACAGTCCAGCGGTGGACTGTGTGTTTGTTTATATCACAGGTCACAAGTTCGAGTCCGGTCTTCAGCACCGACTCGGACAATTATCTCCTCTTTTTAATTAAGGCAGAAAAGGAAATAAATAATTAGTATTTAAGTATAATAAAAATCGAATGATATAACATGTTGAACACACAGTCCAGCGGTGGACTGTGTGTTGGATTAAACCACAGGTCCCGGGTTCGAGACCTGTGGAGTGCATGACCGTTTCGTTTAAACTGTTTTTAAAATAAAAAGGATTTCTGTTTAATTCTAATTAATGTATATATATAATTAAAATCGGATATATAATGGGTTAGACACGTAGCTCAGTTGGTAGAGCTGCGTGCACGCGTACGGGAGGTCTCGGGTTCGAGCCTCACCCAGCGCACAACAATATGCCTCGAACCGGTCAACGCCAGTCAAAGTCAACAGGTCAAAGTCACTGTAGCAAAAATAAAATAAATTTTTTTATTATTTTTATTTAATTATTTTAATTAAAAATCAATTATAAATACTTAAAAATAACATTTTTTAAGGTTAGAAAATAGCCTCAAATTCACAAAAATACACCCAACAATCTTACTAAAATAGTTTAATAAAATCCGTTTACTTGCCAAACCATAATGCGATTTATCTAGGTTAAATCTCACTCGTGGTTAAAACCACTTCGCGTGCATTCAACGTCATCAACCGAACGCACCCACTGTGAGTGAATCTTACAATTCCCCCTTTTAAATTACACGTTTTGGGGTGTGTCATGTGTTATGAAATTAATTAATTTATTTATTTAAACTTGTGCCATACCACATCATGACTTAAACTTAGATTGTTTCTATTGTTATGATTTACTTATATTCCTTTTGTCAAATTACATGAAACTCATACATTAAGCCCATCAGTTCCTCGTGGGAGACGAGTAGAACATCGCGTGCTTCACATCAATTTCATTATTGTCCATGTGTGTATCATTGAGTTTATATTGTTTGTAGTTGTGTTATTCATATTATCATGTTTATGCAATTTATTCATCAGGCCCCTCAGTTCCTCGTGAGAGACGAGTTGAGCATCGCGTGCCTTTAATTGTTCCATTATTATTCATGAGTGTTTCATTTAACATCTTATGATTGTTGATCAAGTTACATCTAATTTTACTCATGTTTGGTTGTGCACATATTTCATAATCAATTTAAATAAATTGTTCAAATGTTTTCCATAGGATTCACTCGCCAACATTATGTTGATCCAAAAACCTTTTTACACATGATACAGGTGAACAGGTTGAAGCAAGGAAAACATAGGATATGCCTTAGAAGAGAACAAAGAAGTTTAGATTGTTAGTTAGATCATGTTGTAGCAATTATTGTAAATTTCCATTTAATTTGTATTAATGAATATGAAACGCTTAATAAATGTCATGAGCTTTGATGATAACCCAATCATGCCCCGATCACCTTTTCCGCTGCGGGTCGGGGTGTGACAGATTGGTATCAGAGCCATGACTATAGGGATATAGGATAGGTTATTAGACCTTTAGAGCCTATACTATAGTCTGCCTAAATTTTAAATTGATTAGGTGGTTACATACAAACTTGTGATATTTATTTGTTTCATATTTGTTTACATTTCAGTCAAACATACATGCTCATATACATATTCATTATACATATATGCATATTCATTATACATATATCGATGTTCATGAATTCAATTTATTTTCATATTCTCATTATCCAAAGATTTTGTGCAATTTTCAAATCTCATCAAAGTAAGTTCTGCGACGGGCATGTAGTAACTGGAAGGGTACGAGTACCGGTAGTCGGAACGTCCTGTCTAGGCTGGCATTCGTATAAATCCAATATAACGGACCAGTTTGCCTACCTGGGGACCAACGATGAGAGTACGAAGGACCTATTAGGCCAAAGCATGCCACACCAAACGTCGTTCGAACTAACCCTACTTTGAGGTGTCACCGTGTCTACACCTGGACACATTCCGAACATCACACGTTGTATACATATTTCTCGATTTTCTCCGGGTTTTGTGTACGCAACCAGGCAGAAACCGTGCGAACCATATGAAAAACCGGTATTCATGGGGGCCCACATGATTACACAGGTAAAGTATGGCGGCATGACGGGCCTAACAGCGAGCAAAGCCCAAGACATCCTATGGATGTAGTATTTTTGTATAATTATTTTATGAATGTTCATTCTTGAATGCGCCCCATGATCCCAAAAGCATCCAACTCATACTCTTGTCATGTATTCATTGTAGATGTCTTCTAACCTCGCCCGTAGGAAGACGAGAGCAAGAAAAGCCCGCGAACGCATGGCTACCTTAATCGCTCAACAAATGGCTGCCGTAATACCCAACATTGTAATCCAAGTTCAACAAGCACTTACCAATAATCCTGTCAATCAAGCAAACCAAAACATTTTCAACTCTCCCCAAATACCACTAAATGCACCTACAAGCATTTCAAATCATGCGACCCTCCGAAATACAAAGGGACTGAAGGCGTCACCGCTCTTCTCCATTGGTTTGAAGAAATGGAGAACACTTTTCTAAATTGCGATTGCCCTGATGATCGCAAAGTGCGTTATGCTACCGGTCGACTATATGGGATAGCACTTACTTGGTGGAATACAGAGAAGGCCAAACGAGGTGTTGAAGATGCTATGTCCTTAACTTGGAACGAATTGAAGGAAATCATGACCAGACGATTTTGCCCAAGGAGCGAAATCAAGAAGTTAGAAGATGAATTTTACTCATTGAAGCAAATGGAAGGAGACCACACCACCTACAACAAAAGGTTCCTCGAATTACATCAAATGGTTCCCAACATGTTTACTCCCCTCTACCGTTTTGATCGAGCACTACATTCGTGGTCTTCCGTCAAAGATTCAAGACCCTGTGATAAGTACCAAGC
This sequence comes from Scalesia atractyloides, assembly GCA_947069175.1. NCBI lineage: Eukaryota > Viridiplantae > Streptophyta > Magnoliopsida > Asterales > Asteraceae > Scalesia > Scalesia atractyloides. The sequence continues at coordinate 4,502,319 of CAMTDV010000029.1, forward strand.
CTGCAACTTTGGAAGCAGCAATGGAGCTAGCAACAGAGCTCACCGAGAACCGAATCCGAAACAAAGACTTCAAGGAGGAGAAGAAGAAGGATAAAGAATCGACTGAAACCTCCGACTCCACTCAAACCGAATCCCCTTCTCAACCCAATCCTAAGAGAAGAAGAGTTGGGCGACTTTTCGCTGCTACTCAACGAAATCAACCAGTTTTTCATGCCATACCCATCCGAGCTATCCCAATCACCCAAGTGGCACCCAACTCAGCTTACCCAAATAAGAAACCATATCTTGGACCTCACCCTCGATGCAACAACTGTTTTTATCACCATCCCCTTACCTTACCTTGTCGTCTATGTGCAACTTGTGGACGCTATGGTCATTTGAGCAATGTTTGTCGCACCTTTCAAAACCAAACCTCTTCCCCTACTCAAAACATGGCCCAAACTTATCACCAACCCCAATACCCCATGTTCCCATATGCTCGAGCTTGTTTCAATTGTGGCGACCCTACCCACTTTAGAAACACATGCCCTCAATTGGTTAACGTTATCAACACTCAAGCCCAATCAAACCCAGTTAACCAAGTAAACCAAGAAAACCCAACCACTATGCCACCAACAAGAGAAAGAGTCTTCAATATCAACGCCAATCCTGTCGAAGATAATGACGGCCCAAACGAAGATACTCAGCTAGTCCTCTTCGCTGAAGATCCAGATTCAACTCCTATCGTTTAGTTTGATGTTTTTATCACATGTGTAGACTGTTAGAGTAATTATGGTATATTATATATTATATGTTGTTTTCAGTATATGCTTTTGCTGAGGCCGCAGCTCCCCATCCATCGAGGTTGAGTTTGATCCCCATTTTATTATGCGGTTGATCAGGGCAGGCCCGCACGATCGGCTCCGTTTGTTTGAGCCTTGATCGGTTATTTCATTTTACATTTCAATACATGCAATACGTTCGGCTCCGTTTGATTGAGCCTTGAGCGCACATTTCAATTTACATTTCCAGTTCATGCAATACGTTCGGCTCCGTTTGATTGAGCCTTGAGCGCACAGACAATTTCATTATCAGTATCTTGTGGTTGTGGTGTTTGTAGTAGAGTCGCATCGAACTAACCATAACTTGCGGATAAAGTCAATGAAAATTTGACAAGGATATGGTGGATACGCCGATGGTACTTCCTATATATAAGTATTCTTGTCAAATGATCGGAGGCATTATCAGGCGGTTATGAGAGGTTCCATGCATAGGCTGATTGTGTGATGGTTGTTTAGATTAAGTTGTTCAATTTCAGTACATTCAATACGTTCGGCTCCGTTTGATTGAGCCTTGAGCGCACATACAATTTCATTCAATACGTTCGGCTCCGTTTGATTGAGCCTTGAGCGCACAGACAATTTCATTATCAGTATCTTGTGGTTGTGGTGTTTGTAGTAGAGTCGCATCGAACTAACCATAACTTGCGGATAAAGTCAATGAAAATTTGACAAGGATATGGTGGATACGCCGCTGGTACTTCCTATATATAAGTATTCTTGTCAAATAATCGGAGGCATTATCAGGCGGTTATGAGAGGTTCCATGCATAGGCTGTTTGTGTGGTTAAGTTATTCATTTTCAGTACATGCAATACGCTCGGCTCCACCCGATTGAGCCTTGAGCACACAATTTCAATTTCAGTACATTCAATACGTTCGGCTCCGTTTGATTGAGCCTTGAGCGCACATCCATTTCATTTTCAGTACATGCAATACGATCGGCTCCGTTCGATTGAGCCTTGATCGCACAGATATATTTCATTTCAGTATTTTATGTTTGTTGTATTGGTTGTAGAGTTATAGGACTAATCATAACTCACTGATAAAACTAATGAAAATTTGGCAAGAATATGGTGGATACGCCGCTCGTACTTCCTATATATAAGTATTCTTGCCAAAGGATCAGAGGCATTATCGGACGGTTATGAGAAGTTCTATGTAGGATTTATTAGTTTCTTGGTAACCAATCATAACTTGTGGATAAAACTAATGAAAATTTGGCAAGAATATGGTGGATACGCCGCTGGTACTTCCTATATATAAGTATTCTTGCCAAAGGATCAGAGGCATTATCAGGCGGTTATGAGAAGTTCCATGTAGGATTTAGTATTGCCTTGGTTGGAATTTGCGTTACATTTATATCATCATGTTATTTAAAGAGATTGGATTGTGTTCCATTTCTACATAAACTAACCTCTCCATCATAACAAACGAGAGAGGAACTTCCACCATTCAAACATATATGCTATCAGAATGTGGATTCAAATATTTGCTGTTGTGTTTATTCATGTTCAAATATCTGCTGTTGTGTTTATTCATGATCAAATATTTGCTGATGTGTTTATTCATGTTCAAATATTTGCTGATGTGTTCATTCACATTTGAATATTAGCTGTTGTGCTTACTTATGTTCAAATATCAGGTGTTGCGTTTTTATTTATGTTCCATGTAGATTGTAGTGTTAGAAGTTTTGCCTTAGGATATAACCATATTTTCCCAAACGTACCTAAACTCTTATGCATGATATCATTTTTAGCGAATCATTCCTGTTTATCAATATTCATACAGTAGGCAACAAAAAGCGATTCCCGAATAGGGTACCTAACCCTTACAAGGAACGTTACCGCCTCAAACAAAAAACTTAAGCCCTTATTTTTGCTAAGCATACAACTGTCAAACAAAACATCACCATCCTTTTAGTCAAAATATATCATTATTTAAATTTCGGGACGAAATTTCTAAAAAGCAGGGGATACTGTAACATCCGTCAAAAACGGATTTACCAAACCCGCTCCGTTTATCAACCGAACAGTCAGTCAAAGTTTTCGTTGCGAACTAAATGCCCAAAATATTTTTAAACGATCCGTAATCAATTATTGTATGGGAATATATATTTAGTTTTTGAAAAACTGTCAAAAATCGCAAAATAAAAATGAATTGCCTCTGCCGGGTTTCGAACCCGGGTCTGTACCGAATCAGCTAAGCAACTTATCTCACTCACACAAACCACTGCGCCAACTGCTTTGTTTGTTATATAATAGAATCATTTAATTGATAAAGTAACGTTATAAATTCAAAACCGGCGCCCAAACGATTCAGTCGTCGGAATCCCGGAAATCCCGCGAATCTTAACTACAAATTTACGTTATAACGTAAACCATTAACCAGATATCGGTTATAACCGATGTTAAAAGTCCGCGACCAAATTCATAACCGCCGGAAAATTTAAATAAACGAACACAGTCGGAATTCAGACCAAGTGCATTGACGATTTGCCTTATAAATTGACCCACAACCGACGACAAACCTTTTCGCTCAAAAACACATCTTTTCACGGCGTAATTCCACTCGCCGGAATAAATCTGTTCGTCGCCGGAAAACCGGTTTCCCCACTGCCGAGCTTTTCTGAACCTCCTAAGTTTATACCGAAGTCACCCTTACCTTTTCCAAGCTTTCCGGAGACTAGCTGCTATAAGGAACCTGTCGCCGGAGTTGAATTCTGTCGCCGGAGTTCTGCCGGAAAACAGAGGATCCAGTCGGTATACCTCTTTCGCTTATTTTCTTTATCTTTTCACCTTTATCTTACCTTAATGGACTGCAAAACGCTAATAAACTGATAAGAATCTTGAACCAGTCGATTTCCGATTCTGGTTCAAACTGGATGAAGAAGACGACGTAATTCTGTATCATATAAGTATAATATAAATCATGAAATTAATCGGGTTAGACACACAGTCCAGCGGTGGACTGTGTGCACATATAAAACGCAAAACGTCTCAAGTTCGAATCCCGTCTCACACACGCTGCCTTAATAAAATCCATTTTTTTGTTTACTGAACCGGAGTCGCCTTAGATATATGTTAAGTATATTAATAACCGGAATAATAACCAAGTTAGACACACAGTCCAGCGGTGGACTGTGTGTTTGTTTATATCACAGGTCACAAGTTCGAGTCCGGTCTTCAGCACCGACTCGGACAATTATCTCCTCTTTTTAATTAAGGCAGAAAAGGAAATAAATAATTAGTATTTAAGTATAATAAAAATCGAATGATATAACATGTTGAACACACAGTCCAGCGGTGGACTGTGTGTTGGATTAAACCACAGGTCCCGGGTTCGAGACCTGTGGAGTGCATGACCGTTTCGTTTAAACTGTTTTTAAAATAAAAAGGATTTCTGTTTAATTCTAATTAATGTATATATATAATTAAAATCGGATATATAATGGGTTAGACACGTAGCTCAGTTGGTAGAGCTGCGTGCACGCGTACGGGAGGTCTCGGGTTCGAGCCTCACCCAGCGCACAACAATATGCCTCGAACCGGTCAACGCCAGTCAAAGTCAACAGGTCAAAGTCACTGTAGCAAAAATAAAATAAATTTTTTTATTATTTTTATTTAATTATTTTAATTAAAAATCAATTATAAATACTTAAAAATAACATTTTTTAAGGTTAGAAAATAGCCTCAAATTCACAAAAATACACCCAACAATCCTACTAAAATAGTTTAATAAAATCCGTTTACTTGCCAAACCATAATGCGATTTATCTAGGTTAAATCTCACTCGTGGTTAAAACCACTTCGCGTGCATTCAACGTCATCAACCGAACGCACCCACTGTGAGTGAATCTTACAATTCCCCCTTTTAAATTACACGTTTTGGGGTGTGTCATGTGTTATGAAATTAATTAATTTATTTATTTAAACTTGTGCCATACCACATCATGACTTAAACTTAGATTGTTTCTATTGTTATGATTTACTTATATTCCTTTTGTCAAATTACATGAAACTCATACATTAAGCCCATCAGTTCCTCGTGGGAGACGAGTAGAACATCGCGTGCTTCACATCAATTTCATTATTGTTCATGTGTGTATCATTGAGTTTATATTGTTTGTAGTTGTGTTATTCATATTATCATGTTTATGCAATTTATTCATCAGGCCCCTCAGTTCCTCGTGAGAGACGAGTTGAGCATCGCGTGCCTTTAATTGTTCCATTATTATTCATGAGTGTTTCATTTAACATCTTATGATTGTTGATCAAGTTACATCTAATTTTACTCATGTTTGGTTGTGCACATATTTCATAATCAATTTAAATAAATTGTTCAAATGTTTTCCATAGGATTCACTCGCCAACATTATGTTGATCCAAAAACCTTTTTACACATGATACAGGTGAACAGGTTGAAGCAAGGAAAACATAGGATATGCCTTAGAAGAGAACAAAGAAGTTTAGATTGTTAGTTAGATCATGTTGTAGCAATTATTGTAAATTTCCATTTAATTTGTATTAATGAATATGAAACGCTTAATAAATGTCATGAGCTTTGATGATAACCCAATCATGCCCCGATCACCTTTTCCGCTGCGGGTCGGGGTGTGACATGCTATCCCATATAATCGACCGGTAGCATATCGCACTTTGCGATCGTCAGGGCAATCGCAATTTAGAAATGTGTTCTCCATTTCTTCAAACCAATGGAGGAGAGCGGTGACGCCTTCAGTCCCTTTGTATTTCGGAGGGTCGCATGATTTGAAATGCTTGTAGGTGCATTTAGTGGTATTTGGGGAAGTGTTGAAAATGTTTTGGTTTGCTTGATTGACAGGATTAACGGTAAGTGCTTGTTGAACTTGGATTACAATGTTGGGTATTACGGCAGCCATTTGTTGAGCGATTAAGGCAGCCATGCGCTCGCGGGCTTTTCTTGCTCTCGTCTTCCTACGGGCGAGGTTAGAAGACATCTACCAGGAATACATGACAAGAGTATGAGTTGGATGCTTTTGAGATCATGGGTCGCATTCAAGAATGAACATTCATAAAATAATTATAGATAAATAAATTTACTACATCCATTGGATGTCTTGGGTTTTGCTCGCTGTTAGGCCCTACATGCCGCCATACTTTACCTGTGTAATCATGTGGGCCCCCATGAATACCGGTTTTTCATATGGTTCGCACGGGTTTGCCAGGTTGCGTACACAAAAACCCGGAGAAAATCGAGAAATATGTATACAACGTGTGATATTCGGAATGTGTCCAGGTGTAGACACGGTGACACCTCAAAGTAGGGTTAGTTCGAACGACGTTTGGTGTGGCATGCTTTGGCCTAATAGGTCCTTCGTACTCTCATCGTTGATCCCCAGGTAGGCAAACTGGTCCGTTATATTGGATTTATACGAATGCCAGCCTAGACAGGACGTTCCGACTACCGGTACTTGTACCCTTCCAGTTACTACATGCCCGTCGCAGAACTTACTTTGATGAGATTTGAAAATTGCACAAAATCTTTGGATAATGAGAGTATGAAAATAAATTGAATACATGAACATCGATATATGTATAATGAATATGTATATATGTATAATGAATATGTATATAAGCATGTATGTTTGACTGTAAATGTAAACAAATATGAAACAAATAAATATCACAAGTTTGTATGTAACCACCTAATCAATTAAAATTTAGGCAGACTATAGTATAGGCTCTAAGGGTCTAATAACCTATCCTATATCCCTATAGTCATGGCTCTGATACCAATCTGTCACACCCCGACCCGCAGCGGAAAAGGTGATCGGGGCATGATTGGGTTATCATCAAAGCTCATGACATTTATTATGCGTTTCATATTCATTAATACAATTTAATGGAAATTTACAATAAAGATTACAACATGTTCTAGCTATCAACCTAGGCATCTTTGTTCTCTTCTAAGGCATTTCCTATGTTTTCTTTGCTTCAACCTGTTCACCTGTATCATGTGTAAAAAGGTTTTGGATCAACATAATGTTGGCGAGTGAATCCTATGGAAAACATTTGAACAATTTATTTAAATTGATTATGAAATATGTGCACAACCATACATGAGTAAAAATAGATGTAAATGAAACACACATGAACAATAATGGAACAATTAGAGGCACGCGATGCTCAACTCGTCTCTCACGAGGAACTGAGGGGCCTGATGAATGAATTTCATAAACATGATAATATGAATGACACAACTACAAACAATATAAACTCAATGATACACACATGAACAATAATGAATTTGATTTTAGGCACGCGTTGTTCAACTCGTCTCCCACGAGGAACTGATGGGCTTAATGAATGAGTTTCATATAATTTGACAAAAGGAAATAAGTAAATCACAACAATATAAACAATCTAAGTTTAGGTCATGATGTGGTATGGCACAAGTTTAAATAAATAAATTAATTATTTTCATAACACATGACACACCCCAAAACGTGTAATTTAAAAGGGGAAGTTGTAAGATTCACTCACAGTGGGTGCGTTTGGTTGATGATGTTGAATGCACGCGAAGTGGTTTTAACCACGAGTGAGTTTAACCTAGATAAATCGCATTATGGTTTGGTAAGTAAACGGATTTTATTAATCTATTTTAGTAGGATTGTTGGGTGTATTTTTGTGAGTTTGAGGCTATTTTCTAACCTTAAAAAAGTTATTTTTAAGTATTTTTAATTGATTTTTAATTAAAATAATTAAATAAAAATAAATAAATAAAATTATTTTTTTCTGACCGTTGACCTGACCGTTGACCGTTGACCTGACCGTTGACCGGTTCGAATCGGAATACAAGTGCGCTGAGTGAGGCTTGAACCCGAGACCTCCCGTACGCGTGCACGCAGCTCTACCAACTGAGCTACGTGTCTAACCCGTTATATATCTTATTTTAATTATATATATATATTAATTAGTTTAAACCGAAAATCATTTTATTTTAAAAACAGTTTAATCAACGAAACGGTGCGCTCCCCAGGTCTCGAACCCGGGACCTGTGGCTTAAAATAACACACAGTCCACCGCTGGACTGTGTGTGCAACTTGTTAACTTTACTGATTTTTATTATACTTAAACACAAATTTGTTATTTCCTTTTCTGTCTTAATTAAAAAGAATAGATAATTGTCCGAGTCGGTGCAGTAGCCCGGATTCGAACGCGTGACCTGTGATATAAACATACACACAGTCCACCGCTGGACTGTGTGTCTAACTTGGTTATTATTCCGGTTATTAATATACTTAACATATACCAGTGGCGACTCCGGTTCAGTTTAACAAAAAAATGATTTTTATTAAGGCAGCGTGTGTGAAACCGGATTCGAACTCGAGACGTTTGTATGTTTAATGTGCACACAGTCCACCGCTGGACTGTGTGTCTAACCCAACTAATATCCTGATTTTAATTATACATATACGATACAGAACTTCATCTTCTTCGATGAGTTTTAACCAGACTCGACAACAGACTGGTTCGAGGTTTAAAACATGTTCTTTAGTGTGTTTCAGTTCATTATGGTGAGATATAAGTGAAAAGAAGAAGAATTCAGGCGAAGAGTATACCGACTGGACTCCTCTGTTTTCCGGCAGAAACTCCGGCGACAGCAATCACCTCCGGCGACGTATTCCTTGTAGCAGCGAGTCTCCAGGAAGCTTACAAAGGGTGTGGGTATCTCCGGTATAAGCTCAGAGGCTCAGTGAGGCTTAGGGATGGAGAAACCGGTTTTCCGGCGATGAGCAGAGAAATTCCGGCGAGTGAAATTATGCCGAGAAAAGGTGTGGTTTTGAGCAAAAAGGTTTGCAGTGGGTTGTGGGTGAATTTATTGGGCAAATCGTCGAAGAACCTGGTCTGATTTCCGACTGTATTCGTAAATTATAAAAACTCCGGCGGTTATAACTTTGGTCGCCGACTCAGACGTCGGTTATAACCGATGTCTTAGTAATGGTTTACGTTATAACGTAAGTTGTCGTTAAATACTCGCGAGATTTCCGGGATTCCGACGACTGAACTATTGGGCGCCGATTTTGAATTCGTAACGTCACTTTATGAATTAAATGATTTCAATATATAACAAACAAAACAAGTGGCGCAGTGGTTTGTGTGTTAAGTGTTAATTCGTTTGCTGAACCGGTCACTGACCCGGGTTCGAAACCCGGCAGAGGACTTTTATTTTTATTTTGTGATTTTCAACAGTTTTTCAAAAACTAAATATATATTCCCGTGTAATAATTGATTATGTATCGTTTAAAATTATTTTGGGCATTTAATTTGCAACGGAAATTTTAACTGACTGTTCGGTTGATAAACGGAGCGGGTTTGGTAAATCCGTTTTTGACGGATGTTACAGTAAAATCGTGTCCAATAATATAGTGACACGTGTTGTATTTTATATAATTGTCTGTTAAAGACCAATAAGGACTAAAGGCGTCAACATGCTCAAGATTGAGCCTCTGAGTGACGAACCGATGTCAACATGCATAAATAATAGCCTCTGAGTGACTGATACGTCAACATGCTTAAATCATTAGCCTCTGAGTGACTGATATGTCAACATGCTTGAAACTTGGCCTCTGAGTGACTAATACGTCAACATGCCTAGCCTCTGAGTGACATCGGAATCAACATGCTTGTGATAAGCCTCTGAGTGATCCTTTGTGAAGTCCTAACTCTCATACGTACCGTTTGTTGGACGAGAGAGTCAATTCTGTAAGTATGTGAAAGTTGGATATTGGAGGGATTAAAAGTGTCAACATGTTAATTTATACCTCTGAGTGACCTTTTAACGAATCGAGAGCTCAATAATGCCCGGGCATAATCCCGGGTATGCCAAGTATTGGCTATGGAGGGCTAAAAGTGCCAAAATAGTATTTAAAATCGTTTTTATAAGCTTTATATAGTTTAGGGGCCAAAGTGTCAAATTTTAAAAATGAAATAAGGGCGGTCGCGGGCCGCGAGAGACCCGGCCTGTGTCTCTCGCGCCCCGCGAGAACAGACCTGCAACAGAAAGTTTGTTTTGGAGCCCAAGCAAAGCTCGAAAACCATTAAATCGAAACCATGGCTTTCCTAATAAGCTATGCCACGTTTTGGGACACTTGTAAGCTTCTTCTTACACCCCTAAACACCTGGCTTCACCTCCTTTGAGCTCTCCAACTATAAATAGGTGCTTAAGTTCACCATTTCAACTTGCACCTTTCTTATTCACTCTTCTCCCTCATCTGGAAGTTCCTAACTAAAAGGACCAGTCCAACATAGTTCTTTTGCATCTAGGAATCACTGGGAAGTGTTCCTTCCTTTTGTATTTTCGTTTATAGGCTTCTATAGCCTAAAGTCAAGCGTTTTACGTAAAATGCTTTGACTTTCGGTTAAGACCATTATGGTCCAGCCATTGTTCAAAATGAACATGGCTAAGTGATCGTAATAAGGTAGGTGTTAATCCCTTTAAAGGGCACCTCCTGAAGATCATGTTTGCTAGACCAATTGACGGGTCAAAGTTATGATATTAAAAAGTCAAACAGGCCATTTTTCGGAAAAATCACAAATTGATCTTATATATGTTATGAAACCTGTTTTGACACTTAAACAAGTTGGTACTAATTATTAGATCATGTATGAACATGTTCGGCTCGTCAATTTCAGTTCTAGGGTCGGTTCGCAACCGAAAGTCGCAAAGTTTGGCCTTTGCTTTGACTTTCGATTCATACCCGATTTAGATTAGTTACCTACTGATCTAAAGTTGCATTATGATCATAATGTTATGTAGCATAATCCTCTGAGGTTATATTACATGATCATAATCAAAATCCAAGTTTATGCACAAGTTCCATAATTATGCCATATTTGACCAAAATGTCCTTTTTGCATAAAACAAGGTTTTAAATGATAATGAACTTCAAAATAAGTTTCTTACTGATGTAATATTAAAAGTAGGATTATTTAGAAGGTTAAACCAAGTTATAAACTGAGTTTTTTAAGCAGGTTCAAAAACTATGTCGATAAATGACGGTTTTAGGCCATATGGCTTATAAAATAGTTTTAATCAATTTTTTCAAGGTAAATCATTTACCTACTGATATGTTATATTAAATAACATATTTTAAACATTTTAAGTCTGACCCTAAGGTCAGTTATCATTAAACATCGCTTAACAACGTCATCTTACGACATAAGCGCCATTTCGGCGCATAGTATGGTTTTAAACCATATTATTGACCAAAGCTTGATACCTACTGATTTTAAAACTTATTTTAAACATAATTACAGTAGGCACATGTTTTAAACTTAGAATCCCAAATAATTTATAAACTATGTGTAAAATGACCAAAATGCCCATTCGGTGCATAGTTTGGTCATAAAAGATAATTTACACATATAATTGACATCCTACTAATATTATGTCATAAATAAAGTATTTTTCCAGAATACTAATAATTATAACATTAAATTATATTTAAGTTTTTTTTATATATGGTATGAAATTACAAAAATGCCCTTATGAGGCATAGTTTCGTTTTAAAACCTTAATGGGCATATAAGTTGATATCCTACTGATATCTTAACTTATTTAAAGTATAATGGCATATAGAACTTGTCCATGACTTATCCGGTTACCCAATATCGCTAAATATGCGCACAGTTACGTATATGTAACCATTTTTCGGAAATTACCCGAAACGGGTTTAACCTTATCATTTTAAGTTCAAAATCCAGAATGTTTATAGCTTACCCGTTTTATACAAGTCAAGGTACTTGTCGGGTTTAAACTACATTCTATCCGATCATCGTTTAATCAAGCGTTATACGTAATGATCATGTACACTATTCAGTTTATAAGATCGTTAGTATTTAATTGGCTAGCTTATGCCATAATCGAGACTAGAGCCTTCTCGGTAAATGCTATCTGCACTTGGTACTTTTGTATACGGCTGAGTTATTTAAAAATAAAAGAAGAAGACTAGCTCAGGTAAATACTCTCGACTTATTTCCCCTATAAGGGCTTGGGATACGGTAAATTATTATTGCATGGTCCATTGCAAGGTTAACCTTCCTAAGATAATAAAATATTTTGTGCTGTTTGCACTTAAAATCATTTTTAATGTTTTCAAAATGAGTCAGTTGGGTGTATTTACCAGCATAAGCTGACGTATCTTCCAAAGGCTAATCTGCAGGTATAATACGCAATAGGCCGGAAGCAGCTCGGTAGAGAATAAGAGGATCTTGTAAATCCTTAGATCTGCCTAAAGTCCGTTTTGTATTCTTTCTATGTACATTTTACGATCCGCCTGTGGATCTTCTATTACGAGCCTGTATATTATTTTAGATTTCGAACATTTCGGTTTGTAATAGTAATTTTACTCCAAGACTTCCGTTGTGCTATGTTCAATTGACAATGATGTTATCAACTTACGTCATGATACTCCCCACTCGGGCCCACCGGTGTTTGGATTTCGGGTTGGAAATCCGGGGTGTGACAATTCATTAGGCCCATCAGTTCCTCGTGGGATACGAGTTGAGCATCAAGTCCCTCATTAGATCAGCTCCGTTTGATTGAGCTTGTTCTCATTGTTCATCATTTGATATGCTTGTGTGTGCATTAATTGATATTATGTGGTTTGTGACTAGATTTACATATGCGTATACTCATATTTGGTTTATGCACATTTTTATTTAAATAACCAATATAACTTCAAATGTTTAAACAAGATTCACTTGCCAACTATTGTTGACCCAAAAACCATTTTTACACATGATACAGGTGAACAGGTTGAAGCAAGGAACACATAGGAATTTGCCTTAGAAGAAAAATAAAGAGTTCATGAATGTTGTGTTTAGAACATGTTGTGCTTGTATGTTCATTGTAATTTCTCCTTTAAATTTGAAATAATAAATATGAAACTTATATTAGTAAATGTCATGAGCTTTGATGATAACCCAATTATGCCCCGACTTTTATTTCCGCTGGGGTCGGGATGTGACAGGTCACAATTTGAGAACATAATAGTCGGATGGAGTTTGCATACTCTTTTCGACTGAGGGCGTTAGTTACAACATTGGCCTTGCCAGGATGATATCGAATTTCACAATCATAATCGTTTAGAAGTTCGACCCATCGTCGTTGCCTCATGTTCAACTCTTTTTGATTGAAGATATGTTGAAGGCTCTTGTGGTCAGTGTAGATTTCATATTTGGTACCATAGAGATAATGTCTCCATATCTTAAGAGCGAACACGACTGCTCCAAGTTCTTGGTCATGAGTGGTGTACTTCTTCTCATGCACTTTGAGTTGCCTTGAGGCATAGGCTATCACCTTTCCTCTTTGCATTAGAACGCAACCTAAACCTTGCCCTGACGCGTCACAATAAACCACAAAGTCTTCGCAGCCATCAGGAAGTGTAAGAATAGGTCCATCACAAAGTTTTTGCTTCAAAGTTTGGAAAGCCTCTTCTTGTTTGGGCCCCCAAATAAAGGGTTTACCCTTGTGAGTCAAGGCTGTGAGTGGAACGGCGATACGAGAGAAATTTGCAATGAAATTGATAATAACCAGCCAGACCAAGAAATGACCTAACTTCGGTAGGAGTGCATGGCGCTTGCCATTCTTGCACCGCTTTGATCTTTGCAGGGTCAACATGAATTCCTTTGTCGTTAACGAACATACCAAGAAATTGCACCTCTTTTAACCAAAAATCACATTTCGAGAACTTAGCATAAAGCTTTTCGGTCCTCAAAAGTGTTAGAATAAGTCGAAGATGTCGCTCATGATCGGACTTGGTATTAAATAGATAAGAATATCATCGATGAAGACTATGACAAAACGATCGAGATAGGGTTTACACACCCTATTCATCAAATCCATGAAAACAGCAGGAGCATTGGTCAAATCAAAAGGCATAACCATGAATTCATAGTGGCCATAACGAGTTCGAAACACAGTCTTTGGAAAATCCTCTTCAGTACTCTAAGTTGATGAAAACCAGAACAAAGATCGATTTTGGAGAAACAGGTAGCACCTGTAGTTGATCTAGAGGATCATTGATACAAGGTAAAGGATAGCGGTTCTTGATGGTCAACTTGTTCAGCTCCCTATAGTCGATACACATTCAAAAAGTTCCATCTTTCTTCTTCACGAATAGAACCGGTGCACCCCAAGGTGACGAGCTAGGATGTATAAATCCTTGTAAGTCAACTCTTGCAGCTGACTAGCTAACTCTTGCATTTCATATGGGGCTAACCGATATGGAGATTTTGCGACTGGTGTAGCACCAGGTACAAGATCGATTCGGAATTCGACTTCTCGCTCGGAGTCGAAGTGTAAGGAAATTCTTTAATGATTGGAATATCTTCGAGCTTCCTTTCCTTGCCTTCCTTCTTGACGATATGAGCTAAAAACGTGATATAGTCTTTGTGAAGGTATCTTCGAGCTTGGAGGCATGACATCAATTTGAACCCTTTAGAAGGAGTTTCACCAAAGATACGTAAAGTTTGACCGTCAGCAAGAGGAATTCGAATAAACTTCTCGTAGCAAACAACTTCGGTGTGATGCTGACTAAGCCAGTCGAATAAGATCAATTGGAGATCAATGTGAAACATTTAAGGGTAAGAGTACAATCACGAACAATCGAGTCTAACGTAATAGGTTCACCATCAGCAACTTCCACCGTGAATGATTCAGCGAGACTAACACAAGGTAAATCAAGAATGGATTCAAACTCTAAAGACACAAAACTCTTATCTGCACCAGTATCAAATAGTATGGATGCATGACCACCTTTAATGAGAAACGTACCATTGACCAGATTATTATAGCCCTAGCTTGGTTGGCGTTGATGTTGAAAGCTCTTCCTCTAGCAGGTGGATTAGCTTGATTGGCTTGATTCACTGGGTTGGCTTGAGCTTGGGCATTTATGATGTTCACCAAGCATGGGCAGGTGTTTCAAAAGTGGGTTGGATCGCCACATTTGAAACATGATCTGAAGGGTTGCATCATTAGGTAATTGGGTTGATAGTAGGGTTGAGCCATGGGTTGAGCAGGTGGTAAGAGTAAAGGTTGTTGGTGTTGGGCTTTGCCTACCACTTGATTGTTGGTTTGAGCTTGCGGCTGATTGCGATTTGGCTTTTGGAGGATGCGACAGGTTTGAATTGTGTGACCTGCACGAGCACAACTTGTGCAATATTGGCATGGGTTCTCAGGAGGGTGATGATATTGGCATCGTTTGCATTTTGGATGGGGACCAGTGTATGGTTTCTTGAATGGGGCAGTAGGAGGGGCGACTTGTGTGATTGGGGCAGCAGCGATAGGGGAATTGGTTTGGGTAACGGTGAAATTCTTCCCATTGCGTTTCCTCTTACCAACAAACTTAGAAGATGAGCCTGATTGGATTGGGGTTTCAGTAGGTGTCTTGTCTTTCTTCTTCTTATCTTTAAAATCGCCATTTCAGATGCAATTTTCTGTGAGCTCAGTGGCTAGCTCCATTGCAGCTTCAAGGGTTGCAGGTGTGGTACTCAACACAGAGTCTTGAATTTTCAAGGGAAGAACTCGAATGTAATGCTCAATTATACGATAGAGCAGAGTGAACAGGTTGGAGACTATCTGATTCAACTCGAGGAATATCTTGTTGTAGTGGTGTGGTCTCCCTCCTTTTGTTTCAAAGCATAGAACTCATCTTCTAATTTCTTGATTTTGCTTCTTGGACAGAAGCGTCTTGTCATGATTTCCCTCAACTCTTCCCAAGTCAAGGCCATAGCATCTTCAGCACCTCGGTTGCCCTTCTCTGTGTTCCACCATGTGAGTGCTACCCCGTCTAAACGACCGGTAGCATATCGCACCTTGCGATCATCGGGACAATCGCAATTGAGAAAAGTGTTTTCCATCTCCTCAAACCAATGAGGAGAGCGGTGACACCTTCAGTCCCCTCGTATTTTGGAGGATCACAGGATTTGAAATGCTTGTAGGTGCATTTGGTGGTTTTAGTGAGAGGGTTGGCGACATTTTGACCTTCTTGATGGTGGGGTTGATGGGATTGGCGGCAAGGGCTTGTTGAACTTGTACGACGATGTCAGGAAGTACGGCAGCCATCTGTTGAGCGATTTGACTGGCCATGCGCTTGCTAGATCTTCATGACCTTCTACCACCTCGAGAGTGTCTAGCAGACATCTATAGGAAATACGCAGCGAGATTATGAATTGAACGTTTTTAGGTGTCATGTGTCGTAAAAAGTGAAAACAATATTCAAAATAAATGGAAACAAGAATTTAACTACATCCATAGGATGTCTTAGGCTTGCTCATGTTTGGGCCTCCAAATGTCTCCCATACTTCAGCCTAGGTAGTCATGTGGGCCCCCATGACTACTGGGCTTTGTAGGGTTCACATTGGTTCTGGCCTATTAACGCTCGCATCACCCGAATGAAAATCGTAAAAACATGATTGCGAGAAATAAGGTCAGAGTGTGCCTAGGTGTAGACACAATGACATCTCAAAGTGGGGTTAGTTCACATGACGTTTGGTGTGGCATGCTTTGGCCTAAGAGGTCCTTCTACTCTCATCGTTAGTCGCCAGGTAGGCAAACTGGTCCATTATATTGGATTTATACGAATGCCAATCCTAGACAGGACGTTCCGACTACCGTTACTCGTACCCTTCCAGTTACTACATGCCCGTCGTAGAACTCACTTTGATGTGACTGAAAAACATGAAAACATTATAAAATCTTTGAGAAGAAATCATGAAAATTGTGAAATTGGGATGTGTGTGCTTGCGTAGGCATGATATGTTAACAATATATAGACTATGATGATCATCACACATTAACATGTAGTAGTGAAAGTGCTTGCATGCATTTGTGTGTGAGATAAACATGAAACAAATAAACATCATGTGTTTTGCATGTAACACATAAACAATTAAAATCTAATCAACTATAGTACAGGATCTAAGGGTCTAATAACCTATCCTATATCCCTATAGTCAAAAGCTCTGATACCAATCTGTCACACCCTGACCTGCAACGGAAAAATAAAAGTCGGGGCATAATTGGGTTATCATCAAAGCTCGTGACATTTATTAAAATTAAGTTTCATATTTATTAATTAGAAATTTAAGGACAAATATCCAAACATATGGAAACATTCAAGCACAAGAAAACATTGTTCTAAATGAAATATATTTATTCATCTTCTAAGGCCGATCCTATGTGTTCCTTTCCTCAACCTGCCCACCTGTATCATGTATAAAACAAGAGTTTGGGTCAACAGAAGTTGGCGAGTGAATCTAAATTTAATAGTAAAACAGTTTAATATTCTGGTTGTTTCAATAAAATGTGCATGGACCATATATGAAGTTATGTATATGTAATTAAACCACAAACCACATAATATCAACAATGAGCATATGAACATGATGCATGATGAACTTGAGATCAAGGCTCAATCAAACGGAGCCGATCTAATGAGGCACGTGATGCTCAACTAGTATCCCACGAGGAACTAATGGGCCTTAAATGAATGATTGCACTGAACTGATAAAATGTAACCACACATAACCACACAAAACATATATACACATTAGATCACATAATGGTGTTAGCGCAAGTGTTTAAATAAATATGTACGAAACATGATACACCCCAAAAAATGATTAAATAGGGGAGTTTGTAAAGATTCACTCACTGTGGGTGCGTTTCCTTGATTGAAGAAGAGTGCACACGAATTGAGGATTTAACCGAGGAAGGAAACTAACCTAAATAATAACGCAATAATTTGATAAATAAATAAAAGTTAATATTTTAATTTAATACTTTTTATTAGATTTTTAGGGTGTTTTTATGGTATTTAATACAAATTTTTAAGCTTTGAAAACCTTATTTTTTAAGTATTTTTAACAAATTTTTAAAGGAAAAGAAAAGGATTTTTAATTAAAAAATTACCCTTTTTCTAAGGGTTGGCTGGTCAACGGCCGGTTCAACCGGTTAATTATTGGCATCGTGTGAGGTTCGAACTCGTGACCTCTCGTATACGTGCACGCAGCTCTACCAACTGAGCTACGTGTCTAACCCGAAATAATCTTGATTTTAATTGATTTTATATACTAACTAAACCCAACTATATTTTAGTTTTAATCTAAAAAGACTTTATATATTTGCAAAACCGGTCACTGAGCCGGATCGAACTCGCACCCCCACAGAACGTTGCACACAGCCCTACCAACTGGGCTGTGTGGCTAACCCGGAAAAACTAGGATTTATATTAACTTTATATACTAACTGAGGGTTAGTATATATAATTCTTAAAAAAACTTTTGGGATAATGCAAGAACCCGGCGGCGTATGAAAGGATCGAACCCGAGCAACTGTGCTTGTTTTGCACACAGTCCACCACTGGACTGTGAGTCTAACCCAGTTATATCTTAGAATTTAATTATGTTTATAAACTGTATGAACATCATCTTCTTTGTTTTAATTAAACCCAGTCTCAAATCTTGTTCGCACCATATCATAACTAATACAGTTGCTATGTGGTTTAAAGATTAGACCTACTAGCAACTAATTACAAAGATTAAATGAAAGTTCTACCGACAGGACGGCGATCTCGGGTTTTCCGGCGAACAACACTTGAGTTCCGGCAAGGACAAAGAGTTTGAGCAGAGGGGGTGTTTGTGAAATGATTGGGAGTGTGATTAGAATGATTGACAGTTGGTATTTATAAGCAAGGTAGTTTTAATTCTTCGGTTTTGAATTATTGATTGAAAACAGTTTCGAATTGCATTGCTTTAAAATCTTCGGTTATAACTGATGTTTGACATCGGTTATATCCGTTTTTTGTTCATAAGGAATGCTTGATTCCCAGATTTAAGCTCGTCAATAGTTTCGGATGTGCAGCTTGATTTGCAGGTTTGGCTCTTGGTTCTTCTATAAAAATTATTTGTTTCAGATTCAAGTCACTAAGGTGTGTGTAGAGTAGTGGTGTTTTGTGTGTGTGTACATGCGGGAGACCCGGCTACTCCTTTTGAAATTTTTCTATTTTTTTCTTTCTTTTATTTTAAATAAGGTTTATATTAAATTACTTATTATTACTATTATTATTTATCACACCCGGATTTCCAACCCAAATCCATACACCGGTGGGCCCGGGTAGGGAATATCGTGATGTAAGTTGATATCATCATAGTCAATTAAACATAATACAACGGAAGTCTTCGAGTAAAACTACTATTACAAACCAAATGTTCAAAGTACGAAAAATAATAAACAGACGGTTTGTAAAGAAAGATCCACAGGCGGATCGTAAAATGTACAAAAATATATAACAGACTTTGGGCAGATCTAAGGATTTGCAAGATCCTCTTATATCACTACCGAGCAGCTTCCAGCCTATTTCGTATTTACCTGCAATTTAGTCTTTGGACGATACGTCAGCTTTCGCTGGTAAATACACCCGACTCACTCATTTTGAAAACATTTTAAAAATTTGATTTAAGTGCACATGGCACAAAATCTTTTATAACTTTGGAAAGTTGACCTTGCAACCTTGTTAACAGATTCACATGTTTGTCCATACATATAGGGGCCAGTACAAAAACCGAGACATGATTAACGTACACACCACTTATGAACTCATGAAGGAGTTATCCCCAACAAGTGTGGGTAGTTGCATTTGAGCGTATGTCAGGTGTATGCCTACACCCCGCGCTAAGGTCGTGGCCATTATCTAATGTAATGAGCCGAGGATATCCAGGACACGGTAATTAACACCCGATGTTTAAGTTATCAAACAAAACTGATTAAAACAGAATATGCGGATTTACTAGCCACTAATCGGCATTGATTGATCCCATTTCCGACAAGCGGTAATAATTTACTGTATCCCAAGCCCGTATAGGGAAAATAAGTCAAGAGTATTTACCTAAGCTAGTCTTCTTTTAATTTCAATAACTCAGCCGTATACAAAAGTACTTAATTGCAGATAGCATTTACCGGAAGGCTCTAGTCTGGATTATGGCATAAGCTAACCAATTAAAATGCTAACGGTCTTAATTTAAGTCATAGACTTAGACTGACTAGCGTAATGGATCAAAAACGGTACGATACGCTAGATTAAGCGATGACCGGATAGAATGTAGTTTAAACCCAACAATTACTTAAGACATGTATAATATGGGTAATCAATTAACATTCTGGAATTTGAGATTAAAATGATAAGGTTAAACCCGTTTCGGTTAATTTTCGTAAACTAGTTACATATACTTAACCGTATGCATATAAGCGATATCGGGTAACCGGATGAGTCATGAACAAGTTCTATATGTTATTATACTTTAAATAAGTTGTAATATCAGTAGGATATCAACTTATATGCCCGAAAAGGTTTTGAAACGAAATTATGCCTCACAAGGGCGTTTTGGTAATTATATGTCGTATAAAAGGAACTTGCGTGTATTCTGATGTTATGATCATAAACATTCTGGAAAAAATACTTAATTTGTGATATAATATCAGTAAGATAGCACACATAAGTGAGGTTTATGGTTTAAGACCAAACTATGCACCGAAAGGGCTTTTTGGTCATTTAAAAGTATAGTTTACGATATTATACTAAAATCAGTTAATGATAAGAATATTAACATCATAATATGTTAATTACATTAACATATCAATAGGTACTTCATTTGCAAGTTCATTGTTGATTAAAACCATGTTTTATGTAAAAAGGGCATTTTAGTCAAATTTTGACATTTTACGGAACTTGTGCATAAACTCAGATTATGATTATGATCATGTAATATAACCTCAGAGGGTTATGCTACATTACATTATGATCATAATGTGACCTTAATACAGAAGCTAACTAATCTAAGTCGGGTCAGAATCAAAAGTCAAAGCAGAAGTCAAACTTTGCGACTTTCGGTTGCGAACCGACTCTAGGACTGAAATTGACGGATCAAACATGTTCCCACATGTTATTATAATTATTACCCACTTGTTTAAGTGTCAAAAAACATGTTTATAATATACATAAACTCATATTATGATTTTTATGAAATCTGACCCGTTTGATTTTTTAAAACAATAACTTTGACCCGTCAATTGACCTAGTAAACGTGATCCTTACGAGGTGCCCCTTTAAGGGGTTAATACCTTCCTAATTACGATCACTTAGCCATGTTCATTTCGAACAATGGCTGGACCATAATGGTCTTAACCGAAAGTCAAGGCATTTGTCGAAAATGCTTGACTTTTGGCTATTAAAAACCTATAAAAGAAAAGAGCAGAGATGGAGCACTTACAAGTGATCAAAGGAAACTTAGAACTCAAAGGGAAGCTCCAAATTGGTCAGGAACTTCCAAGAGTGTAATAGAGAGGAGAAGAAGTGAATGAGCAAAGAATGAGCTAGTTTAGGTTGCTATTTATAGTGTTAGAAGTGCAAGGAGATGGAGCCATGTGTTAGGTGTGTTGTAGGATCATTACATGTGTCCAATTAGGTGTCAAGAGCTGGTGGAGTGTGGCAATTGGCAGGCTAGGTGACTTCCTCATAAAGATTTGGGGTTTTTGACACATTTAGTCTCTCAAAAATAGTTTTGTTAAATGTCATGAATTGTCCCTTGACTTATATTTCATAACATAATGACACAACTAGGTCTTTTTGTTCAATACAAGATGCATTGAAGAAGAGTATGAATATCCAAATGTTAACAGGTGTCATACTAGTGTTCTTACGACTTATAAGCATTTACTAGCTTAAACGTGAAAGATACGAATACTTATGGTTTAATGGGTTAAATCACCCAAACTAGTAAAGTTAAAGGTTTGGTAAAAGAGCAGAATGCTCGAGGATGGTAAATAAAATATATCGTCTCAATCGAGAGACGTTCGAGTCTAGAAACATCTTGTTTAAATAAGTAATACGAAAATGATGAAGTCTAGGGGCCTCTGGGTAATTTTTTAAAAGTTAAAATACTGAAATATAGAGGCTCTCAAGCCTCGCCGCAGGCTACGGTCACTAGACCCTAGCGTACGGTCAAAAGAAATCTGATCCAGCAGCTTCAACCGTAACTTCCGGTTCTCAACTGTAGGTTAGGTTAGGTTTGTGAAATTTTGTATATTTTAACATGTTTTAAGTTAGATTGAGTGGTTAACTTAATAAGGTATGATCCGAGGGTATGTACACGTGTTGGTAGATTACCGAACACGAATTTTACGAGGTGATACATAATCCCTCCATTGTCCAACTAGTGGCTCATATGAGAGTTGGGACTTCGTAAAGGATCACTCAGAGGCTCAGTATAAGCATGTTGACTCTGATGTCACTCAGAGGCTGGGCATGTTGACATATCAGTCATTCAGAGGCCATGTTTTTAGCATGTTGACATATCAGTCACTCAGAGGCTATTATTTATGCATGTTGACATCGGACCGTCACTCAGAGGCTCAGTTTGAGCATGTTGACAGCCTTAGTCCTTATTGTCTTTAACAGACTATATTTAAAATACAACACGTGTCACTATACATTAGGTAAGTGGTCATCCCAGCTTCCCTAAATCAATCACCATGCCCTAAGCATGTCTTCCAATGTCTGGATATATGCTCACTTCTGACCATCAGTTTGCGGATGTAAGCCATACTAAAATTTAATCGTGTGCTAACGATGTGGAAACTTTTCAAAGTAGATGTGTATCTAGTATCTCTATCAGATACATAGATACCGGCACACATGTAAGACACATCTGTCCACAAATAGCTTGCCAACTATCAGAATTATAAGTTCTTAATCAGCAAGAATGTCTGACTTAGTAGCCTGTCCACAATGACCCAAATCGTGTATTGCCACGTTGGTCTTAGTACTGGTAATCAAATCCATAGTTACCATTTCCCATTTCCAGGTGGGAATCTTAAGTTGTTGTAGGAGTCCTGACGGTTTCTGATGTTCGGCTTTAACTTGCGAACACGTCAGACACTTAGCTATATAAGTGGCTATGGATTTCTTCAAACCCATCCACCAATAGTTCTTTTTCAGATCTTGATACATTTTGTCACCACCTAGGTGAATTGAGTATTTCGAATTATGTGCTTCTTGAAGGATTAGTTCTCTAAGTCCTCCAAAGATTGGAACCCAGATTCTTCCATTGAATCTAAGGATTCCATCCTTTCCAGGCGTTAACTGATCAATAGTTCCGCCTAATCCCTCATTAGGAATATTAGCCTCTAATAGGGTTTGCTTTTGCGCATCTAATAGCTTCTCATTCAAGCTATTTTTGAGCTCAATGCTCTTAGTGTTGATCCTACCCGTTCCTTGCGACTTAAGGCATCAGCAACTACATTTGCCTTGCCTGGATGGTAGCGAATCTCGCAATCATAATCATTAAGCGTTTCCATCCAACGGCGTTGTCGCATGTTCAATTCTTTCTGATTGAACATATGTTGAAGGCTCTTATGGTCAGTGTATATAATACACTTTATGCCATATAAGTAATGTCTCCATAACTTAATTGCAAATACAACAGCACCCAATTCAAAATCGGGTGGTGTAATTCCTTTCGTGCACCTTTAATTGTCGTGATGCATAAGCGATCACTTTGCCTTTTTGCATTAGCACACAACCTATGCTAGTGTGCGAGGCATCACAGTATACGACAAAATCCTCAATACCCTCAGGTAGAGATAACACAGGAGCATTGCTCAACTTGTGTTTCAGAATCTCAAAAGATTCTTGTTGTTTTGGACCCCAGTTAAACTTGACATTCTTACGGGTCAAGGTAGTTAAAGAAGTGGCTATCCTCGAAAAGTTCTCAATGAATCTCCTATAATAACCGGCCAATCCTAAGAAACTACGAATCTCCGATGGAGTTTTGGGTACTTCCCAATTCATTATGGCTTCTATCTTGGCGGGATCCACTTGGATACCACGCTCACTTACAACATGTCAGAGAAATTGGACTTCTCTAAGCCAAAACTCGCACTTAGAGAACTTAGCATAAAGCTTTTCTTGCCTTAGTAATTCTAGGATGCACCGAAGATATTTCTCGTGATCAACTTGATTACGAGAGTAGATAAGTATGTCGTCTATAAAGACAATGACAAACTTATCTAGGTATGGCTTGCAGACTCTATTCATGAGATCCATGAATGCTGAAGGTCATTTGTGAGCCCAAAAGGCATCACCAGAAATTCGTAATGACCATAACGAGTCCTGAAGGCAGTCTTGGGGACATCCTCACTTCTAACCTTCAATTGATGATATCTTGATCTTAAGTCGATTTTAGAGAAGTAACTAGCCCCTTGAAGTTGATCGAACAAATCATCGATCCTGGGCAGAGGATAATGATTCTTGATTCTTATCTTCTTTAGTTCGCGGTAATCAATGCACATTCGCATTGAACCGTCCTTTTTCTTAACAAAAAGAATAGGAGCTCCCCAAGGTGAAGAACTAGGCTGAATAAATCCTTTTTCTAAAAGTTCATCTAATTGCATTCTTAATTCCTTCATCTCTGTCGGTGCTAGTCGATACGGAGCTCTTGCAACAGGTGCTGCTCCTAGTAGGATGTCAATCCTAAACTCCACTTGCCTATCTGGAGGTAGGCCTGGTAATTCTTCTGGGAATACATCGGGATACTCCGAGATAACTAGTAAGTCTTCAATATTTGGCTTAGGCTCGTTTATAGTGACTTGTGCCATGTAGATGACACAACCTTTTCTTAAACACTTGGATGCCTTAAATAACGACACCTTTTCTGGCAATCCATAATGCGAGTCTCCAAGGATGGTGAGCATTTCACCAGATGGGGTTTTAATTTCAATGAGTTTCTTATTGCAGGCAATGCGGGCTTGGTTATGCGATAACCAATCCATGTCTAAGACTACATCGAACCCCGCCAATTTCATTGGCAGAAGGGAGATAGGAATAGAATGACTCTTAATCGATATAGAACATCCATCAAGAATGGAAGATGTTGTTTCTAAGGTTCGTCGGCAAGTTCTATCTCATAGGTTTTATCTAGAGTTCTTATGGGTAAGTTTAATAGTTTACTAAACTTATGATCAACAAAAGATTTATCTGCACCCGAATCGAAAAGAACTCTAGCATAAATATCATTAATGGGGAAAGTACCTGTTATGACGTTGTTGTCATTAACAACTTCCTTAGCAGTCAATTGAAAAGCACGAGCACTCCCCTTCTTGGCCTCTCCAGGCTTCGCCTCGTTGTTTCTAAGATTCTTTGGGCAATTAGGCTTAATATGCCCTTTCTCATTACAGCCAAAACAAACGGCATCTTTAAGATTTTTGCACTCGTGGGTCTTATGCCCTTTCTTCTTGCAAATACCACAGTTTTAATTTGGGGGTTGGTATTGCATTGCCCCAATGCCTGCGATTACAGGTTTTGCACAAAGGTCTATCTTCAAACCTGTGCTGTTCTTCTTGAACCCAATTTTTTTTTCTTTTTGAACCTTTGGGAGTTATCATCCTCCCGCTTTCTTTTCCCATCAGTCTCAGATTTGACTGACTTTTTCCTCACTGGATCAAGGGTGAGGGAGAGAGATAGGTCAACAGCAGACCTATAGGTACTAGGCTGAGCAGCCTTTACCATGCCCTTAATCTTAGGCGCTAACCAATTAATAAAACGCGCAATGCGTTTGGTCTCAGGGGTGATTAGATAGGAAACTAACCTAGATAGGGAATTGAAATCGGAGACGTACTTCCGACAATCTAGGTTTTTTCATCGAAAGAGACAAGAAGTCTATCTCTAATTTCTCCTACCTCATGGGGTAGGCAGTATGTTTCCTTAACAAGGTCCGCAAACTTGGTCCATCCCAAGTTATACAGGTGTACTTTTCCTGTTGACTGGACCATGGCCTTCCACCATATTAGGGCATCGCCCTTGAAGGATTGGGATACAAACTTCACCACATCCTTATCAGCACAACCGCTGATATCTACAATAGTTTCCATCTCATCAAGCCATCTCAAGGCTTCTACTGCTCCCCTTTCTCCATTAAAATCTCAGGGCTTGCAGGAGACAAAGTATTTATAGGTACATCCGTCTTTAGAAGAACGAGACTTATCATTGAATTCTAGTTTCTTTGGCTCACTCTTCACATTTGAAGAGTGGACAGAGCTCTCCTTTCGAGCTGATGATGGTGGAATAGATAAAGGTTTGGAGCGAGTAGCACTCACTTCCTTAAATTACTCCATGGCCTTTTCCATGGCTTTTCGGACAGCTGTATCAATGCGAGCTTGGAAATCATCATTATTGATGGCTATATTTTCAGCTTTGTCAGCACTATTATCACGGCGATTACTTTGCGCCTCATCTGAGTTAGCCATCTTGATGTTTGGGTACTATATACCAAATTAAATTTTACATTAGCCATGGTATTAATAACCATATAGGCTATAAAGTTGGATATATAAATCCATTGCCTATTTGAACCAGTGTGCATGGAATCACAACTGTCAGGCTTAATATTTTAAATGAATGTTATCTATATTTGGCCTAGGTCTCAAAAGGACCATCAAAGGCAAATTACAATTTAGACATAGTCCATATATTATTAGACAATGGATCGTAATGTCACAACCATCATTGTCATCAGCCAATTATAAATAGCACATAGGCTTGTCACAAAGGACATTTGAAATATGGCTCAAAGGCCTATCACTAATGGACATATGATTATGGCACACGGGCCTGTCACTAATGGACATATGATTATGGCACACAGGCCTGTCACTAATGGACATTAATTATGGCACATTGGCATGTCACTAATGGACATAAAATATGGCACATTGGCCTGTCACTAATGGACATAAAAATATGGCACATTGGCCTATCACTGATGGACTTAATTATGGCACATTGGCCTATCACTAATGGACAATAAAATATGGCACATTGGCCTGTCACTAATGGACATAAAATACGGCATATTGGCCTGCATCACTAATGGATGTTTGAATCATAGCCCCAAGGGCAATACATTCACTAATGGATGTTTAATCATGGCCCATAGGCACTACATCACTAATGGATGTTTAGTCATAGCCCCAAGGGAAATACATCACTAATGGATGTTTAATTATAGCCCAAGGGCAATACATCACTAGTGGATGTTTAATCATAGCCCCAAGGGCAACACATCACTAATGGATGTTTAATTATAGCCCCATGGGCAATACATCACTAATGGATGTTTAATCATCGCACTGATGATATTAGCCGGGATCAAATTTGATCACATAGGCTATATAATAGGTTAGTACATAGTCCATTTACCTTGACGGTTAGTGTGGTTCCTCAAGTCACACTACCAGGAGTATAAACATTCCTGAATGTTAACATAAGAGTACCTTAATGGTTGATTAATAGTCCCGATCCCGTTGACCTTAACGACTTGGAGGCTTGAACTTAAGTCCACCACCTCTGGATAGAAGGATAACTTCCCTTAACTATCATGATAGAAGACCCCTTCGTACTTAACTATCATTTATAAATTGGCCAAATGTGTGGTCTGTGCCACTTGGCTAATCAAAACCATTAAGATCTTTTTGGAATTACATCGCAGAGCATAAATTTCGAGTAAAATCGAGAGGCTCATTTGAAGAGGATGAATACATATATATAATTCCAAAATACTTCATTAAATGATAATAGAAAGTAAAATACTTGAAATAAATAAATGAAACTGATTGTCCATGTAAGGACTAAAAGAAACAAAAATGTCCACGCAGGGAGTAAAGAAATAACAATATCCACGTAGGGACTACATATAATAGAAGAGACTTTATTCGTCCTTGTTTCCCTTAACCAACTTGGAAAGCTTCTTGAAGAACTTATTCGTCTTCTTCTCCGTCTTCTCCGCTTGTTGTTGCATTTCCTTCATTCGTTCTAAGGCCTTGTTAATGGCCTCGAGTTGCGGTGGAGGTTGTGGTTGTGGTTGTGGTGTGGTTGTGGCATCATAGGATACTGGTACCCATAAGTTGGATATCCAGTAGGTGGATAAGCAGGTGGGAAAGGAGATGGGTAAAGCGTGTTATGCATGACCGCTTGCATATAAGGTTCATGTGATAGTGCCTGGTAATTTACCGGCGTAGATGGATTAAAAGGATCATATCCAGTTATATCCGGATATGTAGGAATCGGGTTATTAAAATCCGATGGTGGTGGTTGAACCACTGGTGGTGGTGTCGGTTCCACTACAGGTGAAGCTTTGGAGGGTCCACCCATTTGTGGATCCTCTTGAATGATTGGGTAAGGTTTGGTCAAAGGTGGCAGCGATCCCGACCTTTGACCTGCACGTACCGACATACGTGCTCCCCTCTTCCTCCTTGGTGGTTTAGGTGGAGGTTGGGGTTGGTCCACGGGTTCCATGTGGACATCTTCCTATATAGGAGGTGTCTGAGAGTGATGGGAAGGAGTATTAGCAAATGCAAATTGACACCAATATTGGTCACACTCATTAGAACCTTGATTTTGGCTAGCTGGAGGTGTGTTGAAATAGTAATTAGGGTTAAATTCTTCATGGTAAGAGTGTGAATGGGAATGGTGAGAATGATAGGAGTGGTGAGAGTGGTAAGAATTTTGGGAATGTGGGGGCGAGTGTCTATGAGAGACAGAGTGTCTGCTGGTTGCCAAGGAGAGGAATCTCCTGATTCTTGGTAGGAATCTGAGTTGTGAGGTTGTGAAGGGATGCGCCTCGATGGTCCTCCCCTCGTTGGACCTTTTCCTCTTCCACTTTGTCCTCTTACTCTTGGCGGCATTTTCCTGTTTAAAAATCAAATTTAAAACAATACTAATAACTTAATAATGAGATGATGTAATCCTAGGTCAAAGCCTAGACTCGGAAAGTCTAAGGAATGTGCTTGTGTAAGTTTGAGATTAAACACAAGAAGGCTAGTGTTTAATTCTCTCAAACCTTGGCTCTAATACCATCCTGTCACACCCCGGATTTCCAACCCAAATCCATATACCGGTGGGCCCGGGTGGGGAATATCGTGACGTAAGTTGATATCATCATAGTCAATTAAACATAGCACAGCGGAAGTCTTGGAGTAAAATTACTATTACAAACCAAATGTTCAAAGTACGAAAAATAATTACAGACGGTTTGTAAAGAAAGATCCACAGGCGGATCATAAAATGTACAAAAATATATAACAGACTTTGGGCAGATCTAAGGATTTGCAAGATCCTCTTATATCATTACCGAACAGCTTCCAGCCTATTTCGTATTGTACCTGCAATTTAGTCTTTAGAAGATACGTTAGCTTTCGCTGGTAAATACACCCGACTGACTCATTTTGAAAACATTTTAAAATTTTGATTTAAGTGCACAGGGCACAAAATCTTTTATAACTTGGGAAAGTTGACCTTGCAACTCTTGTTAACAGATTCACATGTTTGTCTACACATACGGGGCCCAGTACAAAAACCAAGACATGATTAACGTACACACCACTTATGAACTCACGAAGGAGTTATCCCCAAAAAGTGTGGGTAGTTGCATTTGAGCGTATGTCAGGTGTATGCCTACACCCCGCGCTAAGGTCGTGGCCATTATCTAATGTAATGAGCAGAGGATATCCAGGACACGGTACTTAACCCCCGATGTTTAAGTTATCAAACAAAACTAATTAAAATAGAATATGCGGATTTACTAGCCACTAATTGGCATTGATTGATCCCATTTCCGACCAAGCGGTAATAATTTACCGTATCCCAAGCCCGTATAGGGAAAACAAGTCAAGAGTATTTACCTGAGCTAGTCTTCTTTTAATTTCAATAACTCAGCCGTATACAAAAGTACTTAATTGCAGATAGCATTTACCGGAAGACTCTAGTCTGGATTATGGCATAAGCTAACCAATTAAAATGCTAACGGTCTTAATTAAGTCATAGACTTAGACCAACTAGCGTAATGGATCAAAAACGGTACGATACGCTAGATTAAGCGATGACCGAATAGAATGTAGTTTAAACCCAACAAGTACTTAAGACTTGTATAATATGGGTAAACAATTAACATTCTGGAATTTGAGATTAAAATGATAAGGTTAAACCCGTTTCGGTT
The DNA here is from genome assembly GCA_947069175.1 of Scalesia atractyloides. NCBI lineage: Eukaryota > Viridiplantae > Streptophyta > Magnoliopsida > Asterales > Asteraceae > Scalesia > Scalesia atractyloides. Next base: position 4,532,229 of record CAMTDV010000029.1, read on the forward strand.
AATTTTCGTAAACTAGTTACATATACTTAACCGTATGCATATAAACGATATCGGGTAACCGGATGAGTCATGAGCAAGTTCTATATGTCATTATATTTAAATAAGTTGTAATATCAGTAGGATATTAACTTATATGCCCGAAAAGGTTTTGAAACGAAATTATGCCTCACAAGGGCGTTTTGGTAATTATATGTCGTATAAAAGGAACTTGCGTGTATTCTGATGTTATGATCATAAACATTCTGGAAAAATACTTAATTTATGATATAATATCAGTAAGATAGCACACATAAGTGTGGTTTATGGTTTAAGACCAAACTATGCACCAAAATGGCATTTTGGTCATTTAAAAGTATAATTTACGATATTATACTAAAATCAGTTAATGATAAAAATATTAACATCATAATATGTTAATTACATTAACATAACAATGGGTACTTCATATTCAAGTTCATTGTTCATTAAAACCATGTTTTATGTAAAAAGGGCATTTTAGTCAAATTTTGACATTTTACGGAACTTGTGCATAAACTCAGATTATGATTATGATCATGTAATATAACCTCAGAGGGTTATGCTACATTACATTACGATCATAATGTGACCTTAATTCAGAAGTTAACTAATCTAAGTCGGGTCAGAATCGAAAGTCAAAGCAGAAGTCAAACTTCGCGACTTTCGGTTGCGAACCGACTCTAGGACTGAAATTGACGGATCGAACATGTTCCCACATGTTCTAATAATTATTACCAACTTGTTTAAGTGTCAAAATATATTTATTACATGTATAAACTCAGATTATGATTTTTATGAAATCTTACCCGTTTGACTTTTTAAAACAATAACTTTGACCCGTCAATTGACCTAGTAAACGTGATCCTTAGGAGGTGCCCTTTTAAGGGATTAACACCTACCTAATTACGATCACTTAGCCATGTTCATTTCAAACAATGGCTGGACCATAATGGTCTTAACCGAAAGTCAAGGCATTTGTCGAAAATGCTTGACTTTTGGCTATTGAAGCCTATAAAAAGAAAAGAGCAGAGATGGAACACTTACAAATGATCCAAAGGAAACTTAGAACTCAAAGGGAAGCTCCCAAATGGTCAGGAACTTCCAAGAGTGTAATAGAGAGGAGAAGAAGTGAATGAGCAAAGAAATGAGTGAGCTTGAGTTGCTATTTATAGTGCAAGAGGATGTGTGAAGATGAAGCCAGGTGTTAGAGGTGTTCTAGGATCATCACAAGTGTCTAGCACGGTGTCAAGAACTGCAAGAGTGTGGAAAATTGCAGGAGAGGTGGCATCTTGACAGAATTTTGGGGTTTTGACACTTTTAGTCCCTCAAGAATAGTTTTGTTAATTGTCATGAATTGTCCCAATGACATAATGATACAACTTGGTATTTTCGTTCAATACGAGATGTATTGAAGAAGAATAAGAGTAACCGAACGTTAATGGGTGTCACACTAGGTGTTCTTACAACTTATAAGCGTTTACTAGCTTAAACGTGAAAGATATGAATACTTATGGTTTAATGGGTTAAATCACCCAAGGTAGTAAGGTTTAAGGTTTGGTGAAGAAGCGTAATACTCAATGATGGTAAATCAAGGGATATCCCGTCAACCGGAAGTTGTTCGTATCGAGAAATAACTTGTTTAAACAAGTAACACGGAATACATGTAGTCTAGGGCCTCTGGGTAATTTCTGAAAGTTAAAATGGTGGAATCAAAGGCCTCAGATGCCCGCCGTAGGCTATGGTCACTAGACCGTAGCTTACGGTCAGTATAAAATCAAAACAGCAAGACAAAACCATAGGCTACGGTTTTCAACCGTAGGTTATGGTTAGTTTTGTGAATTTTTGAGAGTTTGAACATGTTTGGGTGACTAGCTTATTGAGATATGATCCGAGGGTATGTACACGTGTCGGTATATTACCGAACACGAATTTCACAAGGTGTTACATAATCCCTCCATTGTCCAACATTAGCGGATTTTCATAATTAATCCCTCTCGTCCAAATAGTGGCTCATATGAGAGTTAGGACTTCGTAAAGGATCACTCAGAGGCTCAGTATAAGCATGTTGACCCCAATGTCACTCAGAGGCTAGACATGTTGACACAATGGTCACTCAGAGGCCGAGTTTAAGCATAACGACACTAATGGTCATTCAGAGGCTATGTTTTTATGCATGACGACACTAATGGTCGTTCAGGGGCTAGGTTTATGCATGTTGACATCAAAAAGTCATTCAGAGGCTCAGTTTGAGCATGTTGTCCCTTTTAGTCCATATTATTCTTTAATAGACTATATTTAAAAGTCAACACGTGTCGCTATATTATTTTACACGATTTAAAATACTATATCCCCTATTTGGAACTTAAGAGGTTTTCGCCTCTTGTCTGCATAACTTTTCTGCCTATCACGGGCAACTTTGAGTCGGTCACGGATTTGCATTATCTTATCCGTGGTCTCTAGGACAATCTCAGATCCAGACAATTGGGCTTCCCCAACTTCAGCCCAACAAACAGGCGTTCTACATTTTCTCTCATACAAGGCTTCAAAAGGAGCAGCCTTGATGCTTGTATGATAACTATTATTGTAGGAGAATTCTATTAGGGGTAAGTGGTCATCCCAGCTTCCACCTAAATCAATCACACATGCCCGAAATATGTCTTCCAAAGTTTGAATAGTACGTTCACTTTGACCATCAGTCTGCGGATGGTAAGCCGTACTAAAGTTTAATCGTGTGCCTAACAATTGTTGGAAACTTTTCCAAAAGTGAGAAGTGTATCTAGTATCTCTATTAGATACAATAGATACCGGCACACCGTGTAGAGACACAATCTTGTCCTAATACAACTTAGCCAACTTGTGAGAGCTATAAGTCTCTTTAATTGGCAAGAAATGTGCTGACTTAGTCAGTCTATCTACAATGACCCAAATCATGTCATTACCACGTTTGGTCTTAGGTAACTTGGTAATCAAATCCATAGTTACCATTTCCGATTTCCAAGTGGGAATTTCAAGTTGTTGTAGAAGTCCTAACGGTTTCTGATGTTCGGCTTTAACTTGCGAACACGTCAGACACTTAGCTACATAAGTGGCTATGGATTTCTTCAAACCCATCCACCAAAAATTCTTCTTTAAATATTGATACATCTTGTCACCACCTGGGTGAACTGAGTATCTTGAATTATGCGTCTCCTGGAGGATTAGATCTCTAAGTCCTCCAAACATTGGAACCCAGATTCTGTCATTAAATCGAAGGATTCCGTCTTTTCCAGGCGTTACCTGATTAACAGTTCCGCCTAATCCCTCACTAGGGATATTAGCCTCTAATAGGGCTTGCTTTTGCGCATCTAATAGCTTCTCATTCAAGCTATTTCTGAGCTCGATGCTCTTGGCGTTAATCCTTATGGCCTTAACCCTTTCCTTGCGACTTAAGGCATCAGCGACTATATTTCCCTTGCCGGGATGGTAGCGAATCTCGCAATTATAATCATTAAGTGTTTCCATCCAACGGCGTTGTCGCATGTTCAATTCCTTCTGATTGAACAGGTGTTGGAGACTTTTATGGTCAGTGTATATAATACACTTTGTGCCATACAAGTAATGTCTCCACAGTTTTAGTGCAAATACAACGGCACCCAATTCCAGATCGTGGGTGGTGTAATTCTTTTCATGCACCTTTAGTTGTCGTGATGCATAGGCAATTACTTTGCCATTTTGCATTAGCACACAGCCCATGCCAGTGTGCGAGGCATCACAGTAAACAACAAAGTTCTCAATACCCTCAGGTAGAGATAACACAGGAGCATTGCTCAACTTGTGTTTTAGAATCTCAAAAGATTCTTGTTGTTTTGGACCCCAAACGAATTTAACGTTCTTACGGGTCAAGGTAGTCAAAGGAGTGACTATTCTTAAGAAGTTCTCGATGAACCTCCTATAATAACCAGCCAATCCTAAGAAACTACGAATTTCAGATGGAGTCTTGGGAACTTCCCAATTCATTATGGCTTCAATCTTGGCGGGATCCACTTGGATACCACGCTCAGATACAACATGTCCAAGAAACTGGACTTCTCTAAGCCAAAACTCGCACTTAGAGAACTTAGCATAAAGCTTCTATTGTATTAGCAATTCTAGGATGCACCGAAGATGTTTCTCGTGATCAGCTTGATCACGAGAATAGATAAGTATGTTGTCTATGAAGACAATGACAAACTTATCCAAATAAGGTTTGCAGACTCTATTCATGAGATCCATGAATGCTACTGGTGCATTTGTGAGCCCAAAGGCATCACCAGAAATTCAAAATGACCATAACAGGTCCTGATGGCAGTCTTGGAAACATCCTCACTCCTAACCTTCAGCTGATGATATCCTGATCTTAAATCAATCTTGAGAAGTAACTAGCCCCTTGAAGTTGGTCAAACAAGTCATCGATCCTAGGCAGAGGATAACGATTCTTGATTGTTATCTTATTTAGCTCACGGTAATCAGTGCACATTCGCATTGAACTGTCTTTCTTCTTTACAAACAGAATACCCAAGGTGAGGAACTAGGCTGAATAAAGCCTTTTTCTAAAAGTTCATCTAATTGCGTCCTCAATTCCTTCATTTCCGTCGGTGCTAACCGATACGGAGCTCTAGCAACAGGTGCCGCTCCTGGTAGGATATCAATCCTAAACTCCACTTGCCTATCTGGAGGTAGACCTGGTAATTCCTCAGGGAAAACATCGGATATTCTGAGATAACTGAAAGGTCTTTAATATTTGGCTTCGGCTCGTTAATAGTTACTTGTGCCATGTAAATGACACAACCTTTTCTTAGACACTTGGATGCCTTAAATAACAACACTTTGTCTGGCAATCCATAGTGTGAATCTCCAAAGATGGTGAGCATTTCACCAGATGGGGTTTAATTTCGATGAGTTTCTTATCACAGGCAATGTGGGCTTGGTTATGAGATAACCAATCCATGCCTAAGACTACATTGAACCCCGCCAATTTCATTGGCAAAAGAGAAATAGGAATTGAATGATTCTTAATGAATATAAAACATCCATCAAGAATAGAAGACGTTGTTTCTAAGGTTCCGTCAGCAATTTCTACTTCATAAGTTATGTCTAGAGTTCTTATGGGTAAGTTTAATAGTTTGGTAAACTTATAGTCCACAAAAGACTTATCTGCACCCGAATCAAACAGAACTCTAGCATATACGTCATTTATGAAGAATGTACCTGTTATGACGTTGTTGTCATTAACAGCTTCTCTAGCATTCATCTGAAAGGCACGAGCATTTCCTTTCTTGGCCTCTCCAGGCTTCGCATTATTACTCTTGAGATTCTTAGGCCAGTTAGTCTTAATATGCCCTTTTTCATTGCAACAATAGCAGACTGCATCCTTAAGATCCTTGCATTCTAGGGTCTTATGCCCTTTTCTTTTACAGATACCACATGGTTTAGCCTGTGGATCAAAATTACACTGTCCCGAGTGTCTGCGGTTGCAGGTCTTACATGTCGGCGTCACACCCGACTTATCTTGATTCTTTTTTAATGCAAATCTCCCCTTATTCATCTTATAAATCCTTGGGAGTTACCATCCTCTCTCTTCCTCTTCCCGTCAGTCTCAGTCTTGACCGACTTTTGTCTCACCAAATCAAAGGTGAGTGAGAGAGATAGGTCAATAGCAGACCTATAAGTAGTAGGCCGAGCAGCCTTCACCATGCCTTTAATCTCAGCCGCTAACCCATTTATAAAACGCGCGATGCGTTTGGGTTCAGGTGAAATCAGATAAGATACTAATCTGGATAAGGAATTAAAGTCGATAACATACTTTTAACAGTCAAGATTTTTCATTGTAAGAGTCAGAAAATCTGTCTCTATCTTCTCCACCTCATGAGGTGAGCAGTACGTTTCCTTAACAAGGTCCGCAAACTTGGTCCATCCCAAGTTATACAGGTGTACTTTTCCTGTTGATTGGACCATGGCCTTCCACCATATTAGGGCATCGCCCTTGAAGGATTGGGATACAAACTTCACCACATCCTTATCAACACAACGCTAATATCTACAATAGTTTTCATCTCATCGAGCCATCTCAAAGCTTCTATAGCCCCCTTTTCTCCATTAAAATCTCGGGGCTTGCAGGAGACAAAGTATTTATAGGTACACCCGTCTTTAGAAGAACGGTACCTATCATTAAATTCAAGTTTCTTTGGTTCACTCTTCGCATTTGAAGAGTGAACAGAGCTCTCCTTTCGAGCTGATGATGGTGGAATAGATAAAGGTTTGGAGCGAGTAGCGCTCGACTCCTTAAATTTTTCCATGGCCTTTTCCATGGCCTTTCCAACAGCTGCATCAATGCGAGCTTGGAAATCATCATAATTGGTGGCTATATTTTCAGCTTTGTCAGCACTATTATTACGGTGATTACTTTGCGCCTCATCTGAGTTAGCCATCTCTGATGTTTGGGTACTAAATATCAAATTAAGTCTACATTAGCCATAATATTAATAACCATATAGGCTATAAAGTTTGGATATATAAATCCATTGCCTATTTGAACCAGTGTGCATAGAATCACAACTGTCAGGCTTAACGTTTTAAATGAATGTTATCTATATTTGGCCTAGGTCTCAAAAGGACCATCAAAGGCAAATTATAATTTGGACGTAGTCCATATATTACTAGACAGTGGATCGTAATGTCACAACTGTCATTGTCATATAGACAATTTTATATAGCACATAGGCTTGTCATAAAGGACTTTTAAAACATGGCACATAGGCCTATCACTAACAGACATAAAATATGGCACATAGGCCTGTCACTAATGGACATATGATTATGGCATATAAGCCTGTCGCTAATGGACAAAAGATTATGGCACATAGGCACTACATCACAAATGGATGTTTGAATCATAGCCCCAAGGGCAATACATCACTAATGGATGTTTATTCATAGCCCCAAGGGCAATACATCACTAATGGATGTCTTATTTATCACCACACTGGTGATATTAGCCGGGATCAAATTTGATCACATAGGCTACATAAGGTTAGGACATAGTCCATTACCTTGAAGGCTAGTGTGTCCCTCAAGTCACACTACCAAGAGTATGAACATTACTTGAATGTTAACATAGAGTACTTTAATGGTTGATTAATAGTCCCGGTCGCACTGACCTTAATGACTTGGAGGCTTGAACTTAGTCCACCACCTCTAGATAGAAGGATAACTTCCCTTAACTATCATGATAGAAGACCCCTTCGTACTTAACTATCATTTATATATTTGGCCAAATATATGGTTTATGCCACTTGGCTAATCAAAACCATTAAGATCTTTTGGAATTATATAGTTGATCATAAATTTCGAGTAAAATCGAGACGATCGCTTGAAGAGGATGAGTACATATATATATAATTCCAAAATATTTCATTAAATGATAATAGAAAGTACAATACTTGAAATAGATAAATAAAACTGGTTGTCCATGCAAGGACTAAAAGAAATAACTTGTCCACGCAGGGACTAAGGAAATAACAATGTCCACGTAGGGACTAAACATAGTAATAGAAAAGACTTCACTCGTATTTCTTCCCCTTAAGCAACTTGGAGAGCTTCTTGGAGAACTTATTCGTCTTCTTCTCCGTCTTCTTCGCTTGTTGTTGCATTTCCTTCATTCGCTCCAAGGACTCATTAATGGCCTCAAGAGGTGGCGGAGGTTGTGGTTGTGGTTGAGGTACAACAGGATATTGGTACCCATAACTTGAGTATCCAGTAGATGGATAAGCAGGTGGGAACAGAGACGGGTAAAGTGCATTATGCATGATCGCTTGCATATAAGGGTCATGTGATAGTGTTTGGTAATCAATAGGGTTAAAAGGATTGTAGTCAGTGTTATTCGGATACGTTGGGATTGGGTTATTATAACCCGATGGTGATGGTTGAACCATAGGTGATGGTGTAGGTTCCACCACAGGTGAAGCATTTGAGGGTCCACCCATTTGTGGGTCCTCTTGAATGGTGGAGTAAGATTTGGGTAAAGGTGGTAGCGAACCCGACCGTTGGCCCGCACGTACCGACATACGTGCTCCACGTTTCCTCCTTGGTGGCTCAGGTGGATGTTGGGGTTGGTCCACTGGTTCCATGTGGACATCTTCCTGCATGGGAGGTGGTTGTGAATGGTGGGAATGAGTATTTGCAAAAGTAAATTGACCCCAGTATTGGTCCCACTCATTAGGACCTTGATATGGTGATCCAGCATAGGAGTTGGAATCACTAGAAATTTCGATAGGATGCGTGTTCGATCCTGACGGCGGCATCTCCGGGTCGGAGTCCTCGTCCATAGGGTTAGGTTGATTCAACTGATCCTGATCAGCTGGAGGGGTATTTAGGTATTGGTTTGGGTTGAACTCATCATGGTAAGAATGATGAGAATGGTGAGAGTGGTGTGAATGGTGAGAATGATAAGAACTTTGAGTATCTGTAGGTGAGTGTTGGGCAAATGGCCATGAATCTCCCGAATCTTCATAAGGGTTCGGGTGATGTGGATGTGAAGGGATATGGCCGGATGGTCTTCCCCTCATAGGTCCTTTTCCGCGTCCTCGAACTCTTGGCGGCATTTCCTATTTAAAAAATTTCAATTCAAAAACATACTAATAACTTGATAATGAAAGGAGAAATCCTTGGTCAAAGCCTAGACTCGGAAGTCTAAGGAATGTGCTTGTAAGTTTGAGATTAAACACAAGAAGGATAGTATTTAATTCTCTCAAACGTTACCCCTAATTTCCAACTAAACACCGGTGGGCCCGGGTGGGGAATATCGTGACGTAAGTTGATATCATCATAGTCAATTAAACATAGCACAGCGGAAGTCTTGGATTTAAATTACTATTACAAACCGAAATGTTCAAAGTACAAAAATAATATACAGACGGCTTGTAACGAAAGATCCACAGGCGGATCGTAAAATGTACAAAATGTATAACAGACTTTAGGGCAGATCTAAGGATTTGCAAGATCCTCTTATATCACTACCGAGCAGCTTCCAGCCTATTTCGTATTGTACCTGCAAGCTTATTCTTTTGAAAATATGTCAGCTTTCGCTGGTAAATACACCCGACTAACTCATTTTGAAAACATTTAAAAATTTGATTTAAGTGCACAGGACACAAATCTTTTATAACTTGGGAAAGTCAGCTTTGTAACCTTGTTAACAGCTTTACATGTTTGTCAATACATATGGGCCCCAGTACAGAGACCAAGACATGATTAACGTACACACCACTTATGAACCCACGAAGGAGTTATCCCCAACTTGTGGGTTAAAATAATTTTAGCATTCGCATCTGTCAGGTGTATGCCTACACCATGTGCTTTGGTCGTGGCCATTATCTAATGTAATGAGCCAAGGATATCCAGGACACGGTCGTTAACCCCAATGTTTAAGTTATCAAACAAAACTGATTAAAACGGAATATGCGGATTTACTAGCCATAATCTGGCATTCGATTGATCCCATTTCCAACCAAGCGGTAATAATTTACCATATACAAGCCCGTATAGGGAAAATAAGTCAAGAGTATTTACCTGAGCTAGTCTTGATTTAAAAATGCAAGATTTAATATTTCAGCCGTATTCAAAATGTAATGAGTGCAGAGAGCATTTATTGGAAGGCTCTAGTCTGGATTATGGCATAAGCTAACCAATTAGAATGCTAACGGTCTTTATTTAAGTCATAGACTTAGACCGACTAGCTTAAAGATCAAAATCGGTACGATACGCTAGATTAAGCGATGACTGGATAGAATATAGTTTAAACCCAACAAGTACTTAATATTTGTATAATATGGGTAAACAATTAACATTCTGGAATTTGAGATTAAAATGTAAGGTTAAACCCGTTTCGGTTAATTTTCGTAAACTAGTTACATATACTTAACCGTATGCCTATAAGCGATATCGGGTAACCGGATGAGTCATGAACAAGTTCCATATGTCATTATACTTTAAATAAGTTGTAATATCAGTAGGATATCAACTTGTATGCCCGTTGAAGTTTTAAAACGGAACTACGCCTTATAAGGACGTTTTGGTAATTATATGTCGTATAAAAGGAACTTGCGTGTATTCTGATGTTATGATCATAGACATTCTGGAAAAATACTTAATTTGTGATATAATATCAGTAAGATAGCACACATAAGTGTGGTTTATGGTTTAAGACCAAACTATGCACCGAAAGGGCATTTTGGTCATTTAAAAGTATAGTTTACGATATTATACTAAAATCAGTTTATGATCAGAATATTAACATCATAATATGTTAATTACATTAACATATCAGTAGGTATTTAATTTGCAAGTTCATTATTGATTAAAACCTTGTTTTATGTAAAAAGGGCAAAAATTGACATTTTACGGAACTTGTGCATAAACGCAGATTAAGATTATGATCAAGTAATATAACCTCAGAGGGCTATGCTACATTGTATTATGATCATAATGTGACCTTAATTCAGAAGTTAACTAATCTAAGTCGGGTCAGAATCGAAAGTCAAAGCAGAAGTCAAACTTTACGACTTTCGGTTGCGAACCGACTCTAGGACTGAAATTAATGGATCGAACATGTTCCCACATGTTCTAATAATTATTATCAACTTGTTAAGTTTCAAAAATATATTTATAACATGTATAAACTCAGATTATGACTTTTATGAAATCTGACCCGTTTGACTTTTTAAAACAATAACTTTGACCCGTCAATTGACCTAGTAAACGTGATCCTTAGGAGGTGCCCTTTTAAGGGATTAATACCTACTTAATTACGATCACTTAGCCATGTTCGTTTTGAACAATGGCTGGACCATAATGGTCTTCACCGAAAGTCAAGGCATTTGTCGAAAATGCTTGACTTTTGGCTATTAAATGCCTATAAAAAGAAAAGAGCAGAGATGGAACACTTATAAATGATCCAAAGGAAACTTAGAACTCAAAGGGAAGCTCCCAAATAGTTAGGAACTTCCAAGAGTGTAATAGAGAGGAGAAGAAGTGAATGAGCAAAGAAATGAGTGAGCTTGAGTTGTTATTTATAGTGCAAGAGGATGTGTGAAGATGAAGCCAGGTGTTAGAGGTGTTCTAGGATCATCACAAGTGTCTAGCAAGGTGTCAAGAACTGCAAGAGTGTGGCAAATTGCAGGAGAGGTGGCATCTTGACAGAATTTTGGGGTTTTAACACTTTTAGTGCCTCAAGAATAGTTTTGTTGATTGTCATGAATTGTCCCTTGACTTATATCCAATGACATAATGATACAACTTGGTCTTTTCGTTCAATACGAGATGTATTGAAGAAGAATAAGAGTAACCGAACGTTAATGGGTGTCACACTAGGTGTTCTTACGACTTATAAGCGTTTACTAGCTTAGACGTGAAAGATATGAATACTTATGGTTTAATGGGTTAAATCACCCAAGGTAGTAAGGTTTAAGGTTTGGTGAAGAAGCGGAATAATCAGTGATGGTAAATCAAGAGTATCCCGTCAACCGGAAGTTGTTCGTATCGAGAAATAACTTGTTTAAACAAGTAACACGGAATACATGTAGTCTAGGGGCCTCTGGGTAATTTGCTGAAAGTTAAAATGGTGGAAATCAAAGGCCTTAGATGCCCGCTGTAGGCTACGGTCACTAGACCGTAGCTTACGGTCAGTATAAAATCAAAACAGCAAGACAAAACCGTAGGCTACGGTTTTCAACCGTAGGTTACGGTTAGTTTTGTGAATTTTTGAGATTTTGAACATGTTTGGGTGACTAGCTTATTGAGATTTGATCCGAGGGTATGTACACGTGTCGGTATATTACCAAACACGAATTTCACAAGGTGTTACATAATCCCTCCATTGTCCAACATTAGCGGATTTCAGAATTAGTCCCTCTCGTCCAACTAGTGGCTCATATGAGAGTTAGGACTTCGTAAAGGATCACTCAGAGGCTCAGTATAAGCATGTTGACCTCGATGTCACTCAGAGGCTAGGCATGTTGACATAACGGTCACTCAGAGGCCGAGTTTAAGCATAACGACACTAATGGTCGCTCAGAGGCTACGTTTTTATGCATGACGACACTAATGGTCGTTCAGAGGCTAGGTTTATGCATGTTGACATCAAAAAGTCATTCAGAGGCTCAGTTTGAGCATGTTGTCACTTTTAGTCCATATTAGTCTTTAATAGACTATATTTAAAATACAACACGTGTCGCTATATTATTAGACACGATTTTACAGGGTGTTACAGTTAGGGCTAGACTGGGGGCAAAACAGGAGTAAAATGGTCTTTTGGACCTCTCTAGACGCTAGTCTAGCTCTATGTGCGGCTATATTTTTATTTTTTTTGTTTTCTTTTTTAATATCAATAACACATATATAAAAAATATACCGTGTAGTGGGCTAGACTGGGCATCTAGGGTTGTTTAAAAGACTATTATACCCCTGAGTTAGGGCTAGACTAGGGGCAAAACAGGGGTAAAATGGTCTTTTGGACGCCTCTAGACGCCCAGTCTAGCTCTATGTGCCGCGTATATTTTTATTTTTTTTGTTTTCTCTTTTAATATCAATAACACATATATTAAAAAAGTACGTCGCGTACAGGGCTAGACTGGGCGTCTAGGGTTGTTTAAAAGACTATTGTACCCCTGAGTTAAGGCTAGACTGTGGCAAAACATGGGTAAAATGCTCTTATGGACAACTCTAGACATCCAATCTAGCCCTATATGCGGCGTATATTTTTATTTTTTCTCTTTTAATATCAATAACAAATGTATTAAAAAATACACCGCATACAGGGCTAGACTGGGCGTTTAGGGTTTTAAATGACTATTATACCCCTGAATTAGGGGTAGACTGGGGGCAAAACAGGGCTGAAATGGTCTTTTGGACCACTATAGACGCCCAGTCTAGCCCTATATGCGGCGTATATTTTTATTTTTTTTTTGTTTTCTTTTTTTAATATCAATAAAATACAACACTCGTATATAACATCCTAACTCAATGTTTAGGAAAAAGATTATATATTTTTATATAATTAAGTTAGTACTAATAAAGTTATTACAAAAGTACGTTTCTTTTTTTTGACATAATTTGTTATTACAAATACTAGTCGTGAACACTACCACACATTAAAATTCATAAACCCAAGAAGACTAAAGCAGAAGCAAAAATGCTAGAAATGTTCGGTTCTGCAAAGGTCTTGATCAGCATCCGCGTTATCAAGAAATTCACCTACAATGGAAATTTTTATTTAGAACTCCAATTATATAACACATTAACTTAAATAAGATAATTGATTATTAAATTGTGGTTTAACAATTAAATTAAATTTTTGTTGAAAACAGTATCCACCGTAAGCTACGGTAACTATCGTAGCTTAAGTTACCGTAGCTTACGGTCAGTCCTTACGGTCATGAGCTCCTGTATTACGGTCCATAAATTTAGTTAAGTTAAAGCAGTAACTCACCGTAAGCTACGGTGGGTCACCGTAGCTTATGGTGGCTTGCTGCAGAATTTCTCTTTTGGTTGCCGTTTTGACACGAAAATTATCCGTATCTTCTTAACCGTTTATCCTTTAAATCTTCCGTTTCTTTCTACATAATTTGCCCATAAGCCATTATTTATTAAACTAAATTCCAACATTCAAATTAATCATATTCGAAATTTCTATAACTTCAGCTATTTTTCCAATTCTACCCTTTTGTCAGGTTTTTGTCTAAAAGATTTATTCAACAATCTCTCAGCAATTATCTCCACAAATTTTTCTTACATGTTTGGTTTCTGTAATGAAATCCATCGTTTTTCGTAACCAAACTTTCATTCATTTATTATTCAACACTTCTTGATCACTTTAGCGGTTTCTATCGCTTTTGTACGATTCAACCCATCATTTTTCATTTTATTGACCCATTGGGTCGTGTTAGCGAATTACATCGCTTTTATACATTTAATCCATTCTTTTCCATTATTTGACCTGTACGGTCAAATTAGCGAACTACTTCGCTTTTATATTATCAAACCTCCGCATTTCACAATGTTTGATCCGTTTGGTCGTATTAGCGAACTCCATCACCTTTATACCGTCAAACCAATCAGTGTTATATAAATTGACCCGTTTGGTCGTATTAGCGAATTCCATCGCTTTTATATCGTCAAACCAATCATTATTATATAAATTGACCCGTTTGGTCGTATTAGCGAAGTCCATCGCTTTTAAACGATCGAACCGTTACTTTATTATATAATTTGACCCGTTTGGTCGTATTAGCGAACTCCATCGCTTTTATACGATCAAACCATTACTTTCTTATATAAATTGACCCGTTTGGTCGTATTAGCGAACTCCATTCGCTTTTATACGATCAAACCATTACTTTCAAATTATTTGACCGTTTGGTCGTATTAGCAAGTTCCATTGCTTTCATACGATCAAATCATTGTTATTTTTATACTATTGACCTGTTTAATTGTGTTTAGCGAACTCCATCGCTTTTATACAATTAAATGATTATTTCATGATGAAACAGGATCGATTCCTCCATCACATATTACTACCAGAATTATAAGTAAATTCTTAATGACAATAAGCCACGTACCTTAGAGCTTTCCTTTTAGTCGTAAATCGCCTTCGGCTTTATCACCCGTCTTCTCGCTCGAGTTGCCTATATTGAACAGCCGGTTTAATTATTAAATGATTAATATGAAAAGCATTAGCTACCAACTTCATCAAATTCATCATATATGCTTTTCATCCGATTTTTACATTGTCAAGCATAACATTTTCATTTAAGAATTTATTGAACTCATATAATACTGATTTATACATTACATTCGATATCTCAATTTTAAGGCATCATAAGTCTTTATATTTACACTATAACAAACGAGTAAGTCCGAACATAATCTTATTCACATAAAAATCTCGGTTTATTAAACTTCATAAGTATAGGTTACTGATCATAGCATCTATACTTTGCTCATCTATAAAACCCAATTAACTCAATTATCCAACATCATTCTATTACACAAATATATGTTTTGACCACTATTTTTCATCAAGGGTTTACCTCTAAGTTAAAATACATCTATAACTTGCTATCACACCTACAATTGATGCTTATATTGAAGTTTGTATTGTTCACCAAACTTCCTAATCCTTGCTAAACATTGAAATTCAACATACCTTATGGTTTTCTAGCTTGGATGATCCTTAATCTCGATTTGTACACTGATTTAGGGCTTGATTCAGCCTTCAATTTGATGGATTGTGAATTCTAGGGTTAGAAAGGAGTCTTCTTCTCCCTCTGCTTGTTCTGGTCGATACCCTCAACACACATTTGTGTGTTTTGGGTTTTTTATTCTTCCTATTTATATTAACCAATTTTACCAAGTGTCTAATTTAGCCCTCTATGTTTTTGGTTTAATATACCCGGGCACTACCTAAACACTTCCATTAGTTATCTAGCAAATAACTAGCAAATTCTCACATCCAATAATTAATTATGGATGTAATATATTTTACTTTTACATTGAATGTAAATATATATATATATATATATATATATACATATATATTTTATATTATTATTTATTTAATATTTTTGGGATGTTACATCGTATAGGCATGTTGTATTTGAACAATCCTACTAAACAATATATTATTTTAATAGAAAAGTAATTTTTGAAAAAGTAAATTCTTAAAAACAATGTAATATTTAAACGATCCAATATTTTTAAAGGGTCGATCTTGAAAACGGTAAAATATTTTTATACAAATAATAAATTTTTTTTTTTAAAAAACAACTCAAATTACCCCATCAAAACACACATTTTTCACTCAAAAAAACATTACCCCTAAAAATAATCAAATTACCCCACAAAAACAACCATTTTTCAACTCAAAAAAACACCAACCTCCTAGACGCCCAGTCTAGACCTATACGGGGCGTCTAGACCCCTTAAATTCTGTGTCCGACAACCTACTCAGAGCCCGCTTGATTTTAGTGCCTAGACACCCCGTACAGACCTAGACGAGACGTCCAGGGCACAAAGGTGTCCAAATAGATAGGATGGATGTGTGAATAGATTAAGCCATAGACAAATCTCGGCCTAGGCACGAAATAGATATATTCATTTTTTTTATATTCATGACTAGCCTATAATAGAATTGACTATATTTCATGAAAAAAAACATGGGTAATGAATATATAGTCATATTTATTTGTATCCATCTCGATGTGTAGGCATGTTTTAATTTGTTTTGGTTCGGTTTGATTAATGTTTAGTTACGATTAACCATAACCGGTTAACTGGTTAATCAAATAACCTTAACAATAAGCGCCAATTGATCTCGGTTATCGGTTAACTTGGTTCGATGGCGACCGTGGAGATCTAGTTATCAATAATTTAGGTTAAAGGTTAAGGTTTTCTTACCCCAATGATTAGGTATCTGTTTATTTGTTGCCCACACTGTTACTTTATTTTTAGAAAAAAATGTACATTTGTACCTCTTAACCATTGATACACGCCTTCTTGTTGTTTATCATGAGTTCACCCTTTTTTATAGTGTGTCTGTACATATATGCGCGCTACAAGTTTTACGTGGAGAATAAGCACTTGTAGTCTTGTACTTAGGTGGTGTTTGTTCTTCTAAAAAAGATCTGCGCAGACTCTTCTGTCTGCGCCACGCAGACCAAGCGCAAACATTAGCATTTGTAGACTGTTTGTTTTTCTGAAAACGTTTCATTAAAAAACGTCTACACAAACTCTTATTGGTACAGTTGGGAAAGACACTTTTAAAATGTTATTACTAAAATTATTTTCCAATAAAGATTCTGTTCACTTTAGTTGGCTTTGTTAGTTGCATGACAACGACCACACGTTGGAGGGAGACACCCACGGACAAGCAAAAAGGATCAAGTTACCATGGTTAAGTTCACACAAGTTAGATGCCATTCTTAAACTCTTTTCACACCCACTCAGGTTTAGAAGCCCATAATCCTCAATTCTTAATGAATTGGAGTTTATAAAAAAAACAAGTATTAACTTTTAAAACACGCAGACAAGAGTTTATAATAGCTCAAGTATTTTTTTTATTACATGCAGACAAACACTTCTATAAAAAAAAACGCCAGTTATATATTCTAACACAAAATTACTGATTTCCATTAAGTAAATATCCCATATTCTCTTTCGAAGGTCACTCGTCCAGCGTAAGTTGTGATTTACCCAATCTTATTGGTTAAAAGGTATTAGTGGGGTCCTGTACGTAAGGCGTGAGTTTAACAATAACGAGTTCTATTGATCATTAAAATAATAATAATAAATCGACTTGTAACTTTAAAAAAATGGGATACTGGATTTAAATAACCAAAAATACCACATCAGCTGCCACATCATCAAAAGTTGCTACATCACCTGCCACATCATCAAAAAAGCCACATCAGCAAAAACTAACTGGGTTAGAGTTCAGTTAGTTAGGGAGTGTTATCGGACAATAAGTTGAAAGTTGGGAGTGCTGGTGTACAAATCGAAAGTTGAGAGTGTTGGTGAAAGTTGAGGTTATTTAAATCTAATATCCCTTAAAAAAATACTGTATGTATTTTTGTAAGCAATAATAATATAATTATCCGTATGAAATTGAGTTCGATGATGGATAATAAATAGAGAAGATATATGAAAGATCAAAGAATGAAGGGAATGACGTCCCAATATTTGTTAAGACAACACAGTCTGACCAGAGTGGAGTTAGAGCCTTCTGTTTAGGAGGGTGTGAAATCTCTCACAATAAATTAAAGATTCTCACCGTTAAAAAAAAAAGTTGATCAACCTTTGATAAGCTTAAACCTGGTCTAGATAATATTCTTCTATACGTGTGTTTTGTGTTTAGTTGATTGATTGAGATGTGATTAATTTCATTTGACTACTTATTTTCTTTATTTGACTAGAACCATGAATACGCCAAACCTTTCATTCAAACGATTGAGACAATTTAAAAAAAAAACAAGAAATATGGAAAAAGCAATTTTCTTTTTACCAATTCAAAGGCGTTGCGAGCTTAATCAAAGCATATTAGGCTAATTGGAATTCAAAAGAGTAGGATCGAGCTATTGCAACTCATATCCAATCACCGTAATTAATGTATATATGTTGTTGCATGAATAGCATGAAAAAAATGAAAAAATGTGCGTAGTAAAACATACATCATGTTAGTTTATTTTAATATAACTGACATGCTTCAAGAATGTTAGAGACACAAATTTGAAATTTGGTCTGGTCTGGGTTAATTGGACAAACCACAGGTTGAAAATGACAGTTAACTCATACTTTTATGTTTGGGTGATTGTATCGTATCGAATAAATGTGTCACTATTAGTAATGTCTCGCGTGATTGTTATAAAAGGAACATATCAACGTTGCATAACTATTTTGTTATAGTTCCGGAACCGGTTCCAACCCGTACACGGGTCGTACCCGTAACCGGTTCTTATCATACCCGGTTCCTACGGTAACCTTCCAGACCCGGTTACACAAACAACCTAAACAAGAAACGTTAAACAAAACATATAAAACACTAAACATACTAATCATAAAACACAAATGGGTTTACAATACATAAAACAAACCAAACTTTCGATGACCCGGTCCCGGATGCTTCACCCTTTTCATTGTTTTTCGCCTTTGTCACCGGACAATGGCGGTCGGTGTGTTTCTTGAGCGTCGAGTTGGCCGCCGCCTTCATGAACTTCCCGCACCACTTGCATCTAGCCATTTCATGGCTATCCGACATCAAGCATAAGTCAAAGTGCTTCCAAATATCGGGGTTTCTTTTGGTTTCCAAAACAACCACGACCTCATCGTTGCAAGCCATCGTTATCTCTTGTTAAAGTGTTAAGTTTATATAGAAAAACCGATTCTGTAAAGTGTAAAGGGGTTTATATAGAAAACCGATTCTGTAATCAGGAACCGGTTCCAACGGTAACATTTACCAGGAACGGGTTCTAACGGTAACATTTTTATCAGGAACCGGTTCTGAACAGTAAAAGTCAGGTTTTCGACTGTCAGGAACCGGTTCTGAACAGTAAAAAGTCAGGTTTACTGTCAGGAACCGGTTCTAAACAGTAAAAAGACAGGTTTTACTGTCAGGAACCGGTTCTGAACAGTAAAAAAGTCAGGTTTTACTGTCAGAAAACCGGTTCCGCACCATACCCGGTTCCACACCATACCCGGTTCCATAATACTCGTACCCGGTTCTACACGGTTCCATATTCTTGGGTGTGAACCCGGGTAGGAACTGGACCCGGTTCCACACCATACCCGGTTCCAATGACATCCAAGCAGAACCGGGTTCGGGTTGGAACCAGTTCCGGGTAATAATAAAACCCGATTATGCCCATCTCTACTCGGTGGTGGTAGGTTGTTGTGTCTTGTTGGCTTGCACAGTGTAAATTTTGTTTTATCGTCTAAACACACTTGCTGATAGAATTTAAAAATATATCATATGAATTTATGTTTAGTTGTATTACTATTTGTATTATTTGTTCATATTTATTACCATCAAAAATAAGAAATGCGTTTTACAATCTGTTACCGTAACAAAAAAGTATTTATATAAAAAAAACACATACAAAAGTTTTTTTATGTGGTTAAATAAGACACAATTTGATTTAGACCAACTATTTTACTTTTGGTAAAACCCTTTGATCACCACCCAAGAAGATAAATCTTGAGTCTGCCATTGGTTAGAGAGTTCGAAATTGTGATGAATTTATATAGAATTACAAAATGCAACGTCTTGACTAGCGGGCCAACAATCCTGTGTCGATATGTTAACTAATTTGATCTTATTACATAAATGGGTTGTGCGTGTCATAAACAGGTTAAATGTGTTAAGCTCGTTTAATCCGTATTAGATATAAAATTAATTAGTTTATAATTTATTTGTTTTCTGGCTTGCTCATGACATTATAGCCTAGTGATATTTTTAGAGTGAGATAAGGCTTACAGACCATTAGGTCCTAGGTTCGATTTTCACAAGAGGTTTTTTCTCAGAATTATTGGGTTTTCTCCTGAATTGGTGTAATGGCATTATTGATCCAAATTTGTCATTAAAAAGAAAAATTTGCTTTCATTGGATACATTTATGTGGTTTCTTAAGTCTTCATGATTGTAAATCAAGTGAAAATTTGCTGCACATCAATTTTCTCATAGCATTCACTTTGGAGGCTTTATCCCTATCTCTATCCTTACAATTTATAGTAAATTATAGGGATGGTAAAAAAATACAAAATTATCTACATCTCATCTCATCCTATATAATAATAATACTAATAATAATCATGATAATATATATATATATATATATATATATATATATATATATATATATATATATATATATATATATATATATAAAAGATGTTATAGTGAATCTCCAAAATATAGATTCACTACTCATTCTTTAAAAAAAATTGCAAGGAGACTAAAGAGAAAAAAATCTTATCAAAAATCCTCAATGGTTTGTTCATTTTTTGAATTCAATAATCACAATTTGATTACATTCAAGATTTTCATTTAGTATTATCATTTAAAAATATGGGTTAAAATCTAATACGATACCCAACATGGTGTTAGCCAGGGGCGGATCTACGTTAAGAACTACAGGTTCACACGAACCCATTCGGTTTAAAATTTTCAGTAGAAATGTTAATACAAAATTTGGTATGAACCCATAAAAAACATCTGGGTGAACCCAGTAACCAAATTAATGGATGGTGGAGTGGTTATGTCATGTAGTTCCATGCTTGAGGTCACAGGTTGACTCCTCCTGGGGTTAAACTGTTTTAATTTTTTTCAGTGAACCCACTGGAAAAAATTCATGGATCCGCCACTGCTGTTGGCTGTAAACGTTCAATCACAATAACATAAATTAGAAATGATTGTAACTAGAGATAACATAACTTCGTAAAATAAGTGATCAAGCTTAAAATCCACTGCAATTATATCACGGATATAAATAGTAATAGTCTTACGAAAACATGCAAATTTGAATACAATTATAATACAGTTTGTGCTTTTAATATTTGTTAAATAACATTATTCATGTTTAAGAGTTATGAACTAATATGATAGAACCGAAGATTTTATAATTGGAATACCTACTAGAAACCTTTTAAGCTAAATAAGGTTATATTAATATAACCTTCTAAGAGTGTGACATAATGCTAAGTAGTTAATCTAACAAATGTCTCCTGCTCAGTTTTTACATTTTAATTGGCTTTTGTTTTTAACCCCTTGAATGTCACATATCTAGCAATAGCATAATATCATTTTATTTACTCTTAGCATAACATTGGTGTAATATTAATAAATTATATTTCTAACATGTGAAATGAAGGAAAACAATAGTTAAAATGTGGTCCTCGTTAGTTTTTCAATATAAACTAATACATTCTTTCAATTCCATCATTTTCATACTTTTCTAGTCGATTCCATTTGGATCCTATTCGAGTTTCAACACAATGCAACTCTTTCTTTTATACATATACATATATATATATATATACACATATATATACATATATATATATATATATAGACCGGCATTTTTCCTGTCCACAATTAGCTCTAAAGTTGCATTCACTATTCACCACAAAATATACAACAATATTAAACTTGTGTTCTATGCCACAAACCGGTCACAAACTCCTTAGCGACATTCATAGAACCACGTAGACTAATCAATAATCAAGCAACACCAATCAATCCCCTTTTCAATCTACTTGTATCATAATACTAATATTATCAATATACCAATCCCCCACCCCTAGCCACCCCAGCTCAAAACCTCAATAATGTTCACCTTACCCCAACACCACCACCACCACGCCACCACCATCCGTCACCGTCACGGACACAACCGCGACCACGACCACCGCGTCTATTGTACCATCACAACCCAAGTAAAAACAAGACCAAAACTCGAACCACTAGTCATCCACACCACAACACTTGCTACACCCCCAAAAGCTGACGACCCAAGTCTTAAATCGACTTGGTCCCACCGTGCATGGGTGGGCGCTGGGTGCGGCACTGTGCTCGCTTCCCTAGCGAGCTCAGTCGTCGGGTCATATGACTCACACATATGGCTTGAACCCGTTTTATCCGGGTTCATTGGCTACTTGTTTGCGGACCTTGGGTCCGGAGTGTACCATTGGGGCATCGACAACTACGGCGATGCCTCAACTCCAGTATTTGGCACCCAAATTGATGCGTTCCAGGGCCATCATAAATGGCCCTGGACCATCACTAAACGTCAGCTTGCAAATAATTTACATGCATTAGCACGTGTAATTACTTATACTGTGCTACCGATTGATCTGGTCTTCCATGAGCAACCGGTGGTGATGGGATTCGTGGGGATGGCTAGCGGGTGCATCATGTTTAGCCAGCAGTTCCATGCTTGGGCTCATGGGACTAAGAGCAAGCTACCCGCGGTCGTGGTGGTGTTGCAAGACGCTGGAGTGTTGGTTTCCCGGTCGCAGCATGCAGCGCACCACAAGCAGCCGTTATAACAACAACTACTGCATTGTGAGTGGGGTTTGGAATAGGTTTTTGGATGATAATAAGGTGTTTGAGGCTCTAGAAATGGTGATATATTTCAAGCTTGGGCTCCAGCCACGGTCGTGGAGTGAACCGAACTCCGATTGGACGGAGGAGGCGGAGGAACCTCCGGCAAATTATGTTACATGATACATGTTATTACTTATTATTTTGTTGAGATTCAAATTTATATATGAAGAAGTATATATATACGATTGCCAATTGCATTTATTCTTTGTTACCATGAAGGAACCTTAATTTAAGACGTTACTTTACTCCACTTATTTGACGAATGATATTCCCACTATCATCTTTCGCTAGTTTCTCTAGACTCTAGTAATATGCTTAGCAAAACCCACCCAAAATAATCTTGAAATTAGTGAAACAAATAAGGTAATCACTACTTTTGTTTATAACGATGTCTTAAGGTGATCAATATCTTTTGTTTAGTGAAATGCTTGTGTACCGATCTCATCCATTCAAGAGAATTGTTTAGTGAATCAACTCTCGATTGGAGAATCAAGGAGAGGACGTAAAGACATCCACTTGAACCTCTAACCTTTATAAATCTGTTTTGTCATTCTTATCCTTAAACTCTTTACATTTCTTGCACTTAATTATTGTTGGGTCTCAAACAAGTGTTAATGTTAGCTTGTAATCATAGGAAATTAAAAGAAAACATATTCACCCTCGCTAGTTTTCTCCAATTTTTTTAACCAAAATCTATTTTAGCAAAACTTAGAGTTAGATCTATGGTTCAAAACAACTATGTAGACGGAAACTATATGGTTAAACCACATTTGCTAAACATTGATGAAAGTTTTTGCTATTGGAAACAAGTTTTGAAACTAATATCAAAGCCAGAAAAAAAAAAGATCTTTGGGAAGCCACTGAAAATAGTGATCTTGTCCCCAACTAGGTTTGATGAACAAGCCAAAGCTCATGTTTCCGCACCTAGACCAACTCGGATAAATGATAATACGAATATGATTTCAAAGAATTTTGAACTAAAATCAATCCTCTACAATGCTTTACAAGAAATAAACATGAAAGGGTATGTGCAAAACCGCTGATGATGTCCCAAATACTCTTGTTATAACCCGACAAGGTAATCCTTAAGTAATGGACAACAATATCGAATAACTTGTACAACGATATGAACAATTCAATGTTTGGCGAACATGAAATGAATAGTAAGGGTTATGCTAAATTATGTGTTATTGTTACTAATCTTAAGGTTTTAGTACTACTTATGCTAACAAAAAATATGTAAGGAAATTCTTGTGAACTTTACATCCAATGTGAAAAGTTTATGAGGGGTTGATTGGCTATTTCAAAGTCTATGAAGTAAGCATGAAAAAGATGTTAAATCTTCAAGCTTTAGATCAAAGAAAAGAACAAATTCATTGCTCTTAAAGCCAAACATCAAGTGATGATCTTAGTATTAGAGTCACAACTGTATGTTTATAACTCAATTCACATTACAAATCAAACACCGGGTTTTAATAAACCGCCTTGCAAAGATCTTTACAAAGAATAGCTACACAAGTCTGCTATCGAAAATTTAAAAGAAGAAAGAAGACGAAGCGTAACTAAAATACATTTAGTTATTTTGTATAGAAAATAGATCCAACACTCTCATTTGTAGTGATTAGTTGAAAGTTTTACACTTTACCATAAACCCTTAACATGGGTTATGATTAGTAGACCCAATTTAAGAAAAGAAAACAAACTAATCCAACTTAAGAAACTAAGTCTTAAAATGAAAATAAGATCAGAACATTATCAACTAGATGTGTGTTGATCGTTGGGCGCATATTTATAAGAATTTAGTTGTCTTATAGAAGTTTTCAGAGATAATTGTATTAGACCATATTATTAGTCTGAGCCTACGAGCCTAACTTAGGTTTCTAGGGTTTCATATATTCTCTATATAATGTAATCCTATTGAATCAATAAAGCATTCAGTCTTTCACAATCTTACATGGTATCAGAGCCAACCTAGGCTCTATATCGTTTCCGCCGCGTTACACATAAATAACAAAACCCTAGCCGTCACTACTTGATAAAAACCCTAGGCAGGGCGGGGTGCCGCCGCGCTGTCCGGCTTGCTGTTTTTGTTTCTTTTCCCGTTTATATTTTCCGTTTGAAATAAAGTCTCAGCTTTGATTCAAGATTTCAGTCATCTCACACGTGAGAATTTATTATTTCAAACGCCGTTACGTTAGCCGACCACTTTTCTTTTTGGCAACTTATCTATCCTCATTGATCATTATTGTTTGGAAAATAATATTTCATTATATTGCAATTGGCCGAAGGCATCATTGTTAATGTTCAGTATTTCTCTCATAATTGTTTGAAAAAGAAAGCAATTTTCAAACCTTTATGTTGCCATTGGTTGCCGTAATGAAAGTTTAAAGAGATATACACACAAAGCAAAATTGCAGTCATGGTCGTTTTCGGTTGCTATTGTTAATGAGATCTTCCGGTTGGTTTTTTGTTACGACGCATTTTTGTTCGCAAGTGTTCAAGAACTACCACACATATGATGCTACGGGCTCATCTTGTTGATTTCGCTTCTCCTTCAAGTTGCTCCTTGTTGTCGCGCCGCCGCCGCTTAATGGACTACGGTCCCTCGCCGCCACGCCGCTATTTGCCGTCGTCGTCCTGCCGCATTGGATGCCTCTTTTAGGATTACGGGATCATTCAAAACTGTGGAGGCTCTTTGAAGATTATGGATCGCAATTAAGACCGCTCTTTTCTTTATATTTTTTTTTTCAGTCAAAGCTTTTGGTTTCCTTTCACTTTGACTGCGGGGAGTATTAGACCATATTATTAGTCTGAGCCCACGGGCCTAACTTAGGTTTCTAGGGTTTCATATATTCTCTATATAACGTAATCCTATTGAATCAATAAAGCATTCAGTCTTTCACAATCTTACATAAGTTAGGCCCGTGGGCTCAGACTAATAATATGGTCTAATAAATTGATGAACAACTTTCTATGTTTCAGTAAATACAATGACGGATATGTATCGATCTAGTATTCAAATCAAACACGCCATCATCATCATCATACTTAGTAAATCTCACCAATAGCAAAGCTAAGGTAGGGTCTAAGGAGGGTAAGATGTAAACAACATTACCTCTACCCGTAGAAATAGAAAGGCTGCTTCCAATGAGACCCTGGCTCGATAGTCGTTTTGCATCAAGCCTTGGACATAAGACACATAAAACTTGGCAATTAAGACAAAGGCCAATTAGTGCATGTACTCCCTTGTCTTTCGGCTATCAACGCCACCACATGATGCATGACTAACCACCCCTCTCTTTTAACATTATTTTCACGAAATTAGTAAAATAACGTTAAAATTAGTGAACTTTCATTTTTACCCCCAAGCGCCCACACATATATACATTATATGCGCATACCACAAACGGGACGTAAATTAAGCAAGCCAAAATAATGTAAAAAAATGTCCATAAGTGTAGTTGAGTGATATTTTAAATTGTTTTTAAGGTGAGTTTAAGATTGGATTTCTGGTAATGAACATTCCAACATATTTAATCATATAAGATGATAAACGGGTATACATGATACATGTTGGTACGCCCGCAAACCCGTTAGGTATTGAGTAATGGACACCTAATGAGCATGGGACTTTATATGACCATATGAGACACACTTTTAAAATCTTAGGTTTGTGTTATCAAAACCCCATCTCATATCCAATTCATTTTTATCTATAATCTAGAGGTCTCTAAACCAAGTTTAGAGGGTTATGGGTACTTGATCTCATAAAAGTTAACTCAATTAAAGTTAAGAAACTAATTGACGAAAAAAAATACAATTTGAAGCAAAACCAAATGTTGCTAGAACTTTAAGAGAATTTAGTTCAAAAAAATTACTATTCGGAGTAAACCTCTTCTTTGTATGTCATGGGTAGAAGTTTGAAGAATGAAATAGCTAGAATACCTATATCAACTTCAACAAAATGCCTCTAAATCAACTTCTGTCAGAATGTTGTAAAACAAAACGTGTTAGCCTCGCCCCAAGAAGATCAGCCTCACTCTCACTACCCTTCGGCCTAAGGCTAATTGACTAAATTGCTTATCACATAGGTGGCACATGACTAGGTTTTAACGACCCAGATGGATGGAGTTAACACATTGGATTAAAAATGGTAAGTTTTGTAAAAACGCACTATGATTTTGATGTAAAAAAATGTCGGATCAAAAGTGTAAATTTAACTAAATCACGTGGACCAAAACAAAAGTTTACTCTAGAATAATAAAAAGAGTAAACTGTCATTTTTGTCTATATGGTTTGACAAAAAAATGCCGCTTCAAACAATGTTTTGCGTGCCATTTTTGTTTTGAATGTTTCTAAAACATGCTAGTTTAATTCAAAATTTTAACAACCTATGACTTTGATTGTTAAAGGAGGGGTAAAATGATTTTTTCACCTAGCCTTTTTATATTTCATTTTTAGAAATAATACATACACACATATATTTATATGTATAAATATATACATACACAAAAACACGAAATCGTCATCTTCGTCTTGTCTTGCCGCATCTCCACCTCCACCACGCCGGTCACCACCTACAATCGCCTAACCCTCACCGTTATCATTCGTTATCACCTAATCATCACCTTCATTATCACTCTATAGGCTAACACGATTTTTTTTGTGCATTTGAGTCCTTTATATTTGCGTTTTACTGTCGTTTCCATCCAAATTATTAACGCAGTTTTTTTTTTTGTTAAGTTGAAGGGTATTTTTGTTCTTTTGGACGTAATAAGCAAATATGACCAAACATCATGAACGATTTTGGTATTTTACTTTTACATTTTTGTATTATTTTTTTTATTACTTGTTTCCCGTTTATATGGCTTGATATTTATTGTTTTTAATAACTTCTTCGATATGTGTGTGTGTTTTCACTAAAGGCATTTGATAAAAAAAGTTATATTATTTATCAAAATCCATCGAAACACATACAAAAATTTTATACGACCTGACCGAACTGAAAAATATTATTACATAAGGAGGGGGATGTCACCCGACCTGCCCCCCATGAAGATATCACCAGTTTCGGACTAAGGAATTTTTTCCATGGGGGCGGAAATTTTTAGGTGTCCTTTATCTTCATCTATTTAATAATATGTTTCGATCGAATCTTATAAAATTTTAATGGGTATTTCAATGGATTTTTATAAATAATATAACCTTTTTTTTCATAAAAATGTTTTTAGTGAAACACACACACACACACACACACACACACATATATATATATATATATATATATATATATATATATATATCGGAGTTATTAAAATTTAAAAATAATAAACATCAAGCTATATAAAGGAGAATCAAGTAATATAAATATAATACAAAAATGCTAAAATCATCCTTGAAGTTTGATCATATTTGCTTGTTCCAAAAAAATGGTCATCACCTTAACTAGAAAAAATAAAGTACGTCAGCGATTTGGATGGAAATGACAATAAAATGCAAACTTTAAAGAATCAAACACACAAAAAAAATTATTTTGGATGGAATAAGCAAATATGACCAAACCTCATGGACGATTTTAACATTTTACTCTTTATTTTTATATTTAGAAAACATAGGAAGGGGGGGTTGATATACACGGCCTGAACAGAGAAAAAACATAACCCTAATTTTGATACATAAAACAACGTAGCTCACCGTTGCATCTCTCTGTCAACTCCACGTCTTCCGGCGTCCACACTCCACCCCTCCGGTGCGTGTTTGTGTCTTAACAGGTCGTATGATACGTTGCTAAGTTTTTTCGTTTTTAACATGTTGTATGGTATGCTCATATTTTTTTCATATCTTAACAGGTCATGTTCATGTTTACTTATTTAATAAGAATATGATTAAATAAGAATATGAAATCACCTAGATGAGCTCAGGTTATGAATTATGATTAACAAACCCAATTTAAAAAAAAACTAACTAATCCAACTTAAGAAACTGAAATAGTAAGAAAGTAAGTCTTAAAATAAAAATAAGAAAAAGACAATGAACATTATCATCTAGATGTGTGTTGGCCGTTGGGCGTATATTTTCAAGAATTTAGTTGTCTTATAGAACTGTTTAGAGATATTTGATGAATAGCTTTCTATGTTACAATAAATATAAGGATCGACATGTACAACTCTAGTATTCAAATCAAGCAAACCAAAATAATGTAAACAATTGCTATAAGTGTAATTGTGTGTTTGATATTTCAAATCGTTTTTTTAAGGTAAGTTTAAAAAAAAGATTTCTGGTAATGAAAATTTTAACAAGTAGTTTTTAATAATATAAGATAATAAATGGGTATATAAGATACATACGGATATACCCACGAACCCGTTGGATATTGAGTTAGGCATCTAATGAGCATGGGACTTTGTATGGGGCATAATTTTAAGTCGGGTACAAGCTTGTGATTATCAAAACCCCACCTCATACCCAATCTATTGTCATCCCTAAAATAGGGTTCTCTAAAGCAAGTTTAGAGGGTATATGGGTTTTTAATGCTCACAAAACTTTAATTCAGTTTGAAGTTAAGAAACTAGTTGAGGAAAATATAGGATTTGAAGCAAAACCAAATGCAGCCAGAACGTTATGGGAATACGGTTGAGAAAATTGCAATTTAGAGTAAAGTCCGTGTATGTGACTCACAAATATACAGAGGTTTGTCAGGTGCTTGAAAATTGTTAGCAACTTTAACAAAGTTCCTCGTAAAAAGTCGTAATTAACTTTTGATTGAAATCATTGATCACTAGCAAAACAGAATCTGTTAACCTCGTCATAGAAAGAACAGTGTCTCTGTGACTACCATCCGGTGTAGGACAAATTGACTAAATTGTGCATCACATTTGTGGCACATGTATGGGTTTCAACGGCCCAAATGCATGGAGCTAACACATTAGATTAAAATTGACAAGGTTTGTGAAAGCACATTATCATTTTAACAAAAAAAAATGTCAGATAAAAAATATAAATTTGACCAAAGTACATGGGAAAAAAAAGAGTTTACTCTAAAATCTCTATACTTATAAATAGAAATGAAAGTACACTTGCCTGCTTTCAGTCTCCTTTTATTTTAGGCTATATTAGGGTCTGCTATTCGTTGCCACTTGACGATATTACACATGGCAAATTATGATAACAATAAGTTTGTGAACATAATTCTTTTGATTAGGCTACTCGGTGTGGGTGACGGACCTCTCTCCAGGACGACCCACCACGTCAGCATATACGTCAGAGTCCTTGGAGGATGCCCCTCTAGGGATGGAAGCTATGAAATGGGTGACGACCCGACCTCACCTAGTTAATTTAATTTTTTTAATTAAACTAGTTTTTAACATTTACTTATATAAAATAAAATCATTTTGTATTAAAAACCATACATCACATAACCTAAAAAACGTAAAAAATAAAAAAATAACTGAAAAAATAAAAAATAAAAAAAAACCTAAAAAAATCCTATGAACTCCACTTTTTTGCGATTTTTTCTTTCATTCTTCGCAAAATCGGTCGATCTTCTTCCGGATACGAGTTTATGTCGGCTGTCATGATCTCCCACTCTTTAAACTCGTTTTTCTCATGCTTCAACCGAACCCGTTCTTCGACCTCACGTTCCTTCGCCTTCACCTTTTGGGCCGTGACCTCGGTGAACACTTTGAACTGAGCCATAAGCTCGTCCATTTTGTAACCACCCCCCTCGCGGCTTATTTTTTTCCAGCTGCCGCCCTTTTTGATTTGTCCCTGCCCGGGGGACGTTCCTCCTCTCGAACCACAAACTCTTAATCGTCAAATTCGGGCTCGTCGTTTATATTTATTTGACATCGTGCGCCTGAGCCTCCCGCACTGTAACTACCGGTCTCCAAGGTTTTTGTTCGTTTGGCCGTTGCAACCTCATTTGGAACCGGCGCCCAATTGTTATTGGTTCGCAAAATTTCCCAAGCACGTACGTGGGGGGAAACGGTTCTATGCGTATCTTCGTATCTACGCATCGCCTCTTTAAAAATGTCTTCATCACTCATCCCACTATGGCGACAAGTATGCAAGTTATTATAAATCCCCGAAAACCGGTTAACGACCGATGCATCTTTCTCCACTTGGAAGAGATGGAATCGATGTCGCAATAACGACCTTGTTCCATTATCGCAAGAAACTTCGACAATATTTCTTTCCAAAACCCCTCGCCAGTTTGGTTGTTACCTATATTTTTAAACTGTAGCAAAAGTTATATTAAAAAAAGTATAATCTATAAATTTTTTGTATATTTTTAAAATGTAACAAAAGTTATATATCGATAATGGGGCTTTTGGAAGTGCTAACCCACGCCTTGGCTAACGCCTCCTCCTCCATCTTCGTCCAAAGTTTCGCCTTCCCTTTCGAAGGTTGATCTTTCTCAACCATAGGTTGCTTGCCTTTTTCGTTTAGACGATTGCGGTTGGGTCTCCGGCACAAATTCTTGAACGTCGTCCTCTACGGGTTGTGGTTGGGGAGACCCCCTTGTTGGGGAATATTGTGGTTGGGATAGAAATTGCGAATTAAACGGGTTTCGCATCATCGTTTGTTGCACCGACTGCATTTGTTGCACTTGGCTCATTTGCGAAAACACGTTTGGGCTTTGTTGAAAACCCCCAAAAGCGTTGTACGAAAATTGTGAGGATGACCAACTCGGTTCCGTACTAGGATAGTAGCCGGGTACCGAGAAAATGTTTTGGTTTGGGTTTGGGTTCGCGTTTGGGTTTGGGTTCGGGTTGCTCGGGTTGTATTGATCCATGGCGAAAGTTGAATGATTTTATAAAAGGTTGGAGAACTATAAAGAGATGGGAATGATTTTATAAAGTTGAGAGATGGAGGTGGATAAAATGTGTTAAAAAGTGGGATGATATTGGTGTATTTATAGGTAAATTTATTAAATTAATTTTTTTTATTCTACTAGCCGTTAAACGGCTATATGTTTGAAAAAGCCGGCCCGTCTCCAACGTCTCCTGCCGACGGGTAAGACGCCGACGCAGAACCTGAGGCGGTGTTAAGGGGGGTCGCCGGTCCATACCGGGCCTGGACGGCCCCCCACACCGAGTGGTGTTCTCTAAAGCAAGTTTAGAGGGTTATGGGTTTTTAATGCTCACAAAACTTTAATTTAATTAGAAGTTAGAAACTAGTTGAGGAAAATATAGGATTTGAAGCAAAACCAAATGCAGCTCGACATTTTGAGAATATGGTTGAAAAAATTGCAAGTCAGAGTAAAGTTCGTGTCTGTGACTCACAAATATACAGAGGTTTGTCAGGTGCTTGAATATTGTTAGCAACTTCAACAAAGTTCCTCGTAAAAAATCGTAATTAACTTTTGATTGAAGTCATTGATCACTGCTATCAGAATGTTGCAAAACAGAATCTATTAGCCTTGTCACAGGAAGAACAGTGTCTCTCAGACTACCATCCAGTGTAGGACAAATTGACTAAATTGTCCATCACATTGGTGGCACATGTATGGGTTTCAATGACCCAAATGCATGAGCTAACATATTGGATTAAAATTGACAAGGTTTGTGAAAGCACATTATCATTTTAACAAAAAAATGTCAGATAAAAAATATAAATTTAACCAAATACATGAAAAAAAGAGTTTACTCTAAAATCTCAATACTTATAAATAGAAATAAAAGTATATTTGCCTGGTTTTCAGTCTCCTTTTATTTAGACTATATTAGGGTCTGCAATTCGTTTTCACTTTAGGATATTACACATGGCAAATTATGGTAACAATAAGTTTGCGAACATAATTCTTTTGATTATGCTACTTTGTTGACTTTCCTAATCTCAATGCAATTTTAGGAATTGGATGGTTTCTTTCGTTGAGTCGTTGTTTATTAATATTATTAAAATTTTGTATTTGAATTTATTTGGATCCGTCAAAATTTATTATGGACTTTATTTATGAAGTTAACAAATTATACACAAATAGTTTACAAATTATAGTTACATGGTTTTATTTACGAAGTTAATAAGTTATTAACAAATTACTTTCTTATGATACATAAAAGGTTATTATCAGTTATACTCAATTTCATTCTTCTATCAAATAAACGGATAATAAATCCATGTTACACTTCGTTACTATTAATTAATATGGTATGATTTTTATATTAATATAAAAACATTACATGTTACACTTTGTTCATATTTGATTCTTTATTTAATTAATTATATGAATTAATTCGAATTTTAAAAACATAGACGGTCTTTACCATGTTCAAATGATGAAAAATCATCACTCTGATATTAGATAAAGATGATAACGTGACAAATAAAACAACAAATGTTATATACAAATAAACATTTAAAGAGTTATGACTTACTATTAAATTTGTACTTTTGTAAGTACTAATTTAATTACAATTTTGTATTGTTTTAATCAATGTCTCATGTAGTCAGGGCGGACCTACCTTAGGCGTTCCAACGGTAGTGTAAATTTTGGAAAAAAATGACTTTTTTTGACGTTTTTTCGATTTCGTTACCCCTTTCTTATAAAACTTTACCCCTACGAATATTTTCTAGATCCGCCACTACATGTAGTTCAATTCAAAACAACTATTAAGATAACATATTATCTCGGCCGTGTATCACTCAGATAACTAACCGAGTAAATAATAAAAATAAAAAACAAATAAAGCATAACCAACCCCACATTCAATTTTTCACCTGCCACCTACATTCAATATTAGGGTTTTTGTCGATTTCATACACCAAAAGGGTGTAGCAGGAGTGTGAATATTAACAATATTTAAAGGGGGTAAAAAGGAAACACTCACATAGTTAAGGGTCAAGTGTATTCTATCCACAAATAAATAAGGTAATGACAGACAAATAATGGTTGTGCCCCAAAATTGTGGTCTTTCATCACAAGACATCAAGATTATAGAGCAAAAGAATCAAGGGTTTAAGGATTGAGTCACATACCCACATGGGGTTTTCATCTGCGGACTAAAAACCCTATAAAGCCCCTAACTTTCACCTCCACAAAGCTTATCAAGACGGCTGCTTTAACGCTCCGCAAGAAGCTTGGCTTCACAGGGGCAGCAATGGCCTTCACCTCACCCACCAATACTTTCAAGAAACCCCCTCCTTATTTCTGGCTTTGCCATTCACCCCCTCGTTCTACTGCTTCTTCTTGTGGGTCCCTGTGGAGTTCTTCTGTTTCCAACAAATCCCTTCAAAGGTTTGTGTTTCTTTTTGTCTGTTGTTAGTTTTCAAGTGTTAATTTGGCTTTTAATGTTGAGTTTTTTGGTCTCTTTCTGCTGTTATGTCTACTGTTGTTGAGTATCTTTGTAAGTGTAATATCTAGAGTTTAGTTTAGGGGGTATTGGTTGTAATTCATTTTGGGTGAAAGTGAATTAGTTCTTGGTTCTAATACTCATATTTGGAGAAAGAGGAGTAATGATTATCTGATAAATGTAGTAAATATATAACTAGTTTTTTCATAGCTTTTAGGGCTTTTGGATTTTTGAAATTGGTCATGCAACATGGAATGATTATTTGATAAAATGGAAATTGGTTATGTGATATGGATAAGCAGGTGGGAACAGAGACGGGTAAAGTGCATTATGCATGACCGCTTGCATATAAGGGTCATGTGATAGTGTTTGGTAATCAATAGGGTTAAAAGGATCGTAGCAGTGTTATTCGGATACGTTGGGATTGGGTTATTATAACCCGATGGTGATGGTTGAACCATAGGTGATGGTGTAGGTTCCACCACAGGTGAAGCATTTGAGGGTCCACCAATTTGTGGGTCCTCTTGAATGGTGGAGTAAGATGTGGGTAAAGGTGGTAGCGAACTCGACCGTTGGCCCGTACGTACCGACATACATGCTCCACGTTTCCTCCTTGGTGGCTCAGGTGGATGTTGGGGTTGGTCCACTGGTTCCATGTGGACATCTTCCTGCATGGGAGGTGGTTGTGAATGGTGGGAATGAGTATTTGCAAAAGTAAATTGACCCCAGTATTGGTCCCACTCATTAGGACCTTGATATGGTGATCCAGCATAGGAGTTGGAATCACTAGAAATTTCGAT
This sequence comes from Scalesia atractyloides, assembly GCA_947069175.1. Lineage (NCBI taxonomy): Eukaryota > Viridiplantae > Streptophyta > Magnoliopsida > Asterales > Asteraceae > Scalesia > Scalesia atractyloides. The sequence continues at coordinate 4,567,003 of CAMTDV010000029.1, forward strand.
AGGATGCCTGTTCGACCCTGATGGCGGCATCTCCGGGTCGGAGTCCTCGTCCATAGGGTTAGGTTGATTCAACTGATTCTGATCAGCTGGAGGGGTATTTAGGTATTGGTTTGGGTTGAACTCATCATGGTAAGAATGATGAGAATGGTGAGAGTGGTGTGAATGGTGAGAATGATAAGAACTTTGAGTATGTGTAGGTGAGTGTTGGGCAAATGGCCATGAATCTCCCGAATCTTCATAAGGGTTCGGGTGATGTGGATGTGAAGGGATATGGTCGGATGGTCTTCCCCTCATAGGTCCTTTTCCGCGTCCTCGAACTCTTGGCGGCATTTCCTATTTAAAAAAATATTAATTCAAAAACATACTAATAACTTAATAATGAAAGGACAAATCCTAGGTCAAAGCCTAGACTCGTAAGTCTAAGGAATGTGCTTGTAAGTTTGAGATTAAACACAAGAAGGATAGTATTTAATTCTCTCAAACGTTGGCTCTGATACCAACCTGTCACACCCCTAATTTCCAACCAAACACCGGTGGGCCCGGGTGGGGAATATCGTGACGTAAGTTGATATCATCATAGTCAATTAAACATAGCACAGCGGAAGTCTTGGATTTAAATTACTATTACAAACCGAAATGTTCAAAGTATAAAAATAATATACAGACGGCTTGTAACGAAAGATCCACAGGCGGATCGTAAAATGTACAAAATGTATAACAGACTTTAGGGCAGATCTAAGGATTTGCAAGATCCTCTTATATCACTACCGAGCAGCTTCCAGCCTATTTCGTATTTTACCTGCAAGCTTAGTCTTTTGAAAATACGTCAGCTTTCGCTGGTAAATACACCCGACTGACTCATTTTGAAAACATTTAAAAATTTGATTTAAGTGCACAGGACACAAATCTTTTATAACTTGGGAAAGTCAGCTTTGTAACCTTGTTAACAGCTTTACATGTTTGTCAATACAAATGGGGCCCAGTACAGAGACCGAGACATGATTAACGTACACACCACTTATGAATCCACGAAGGAGTTATCCCCAACTTGTGGGTTAAAATAATTTTAGCATTCGCATCTGTCAGGTGTATGCCTACACCCTGTGCTTTGGTCGTGGCCATTATCTAATGTAATGAGCCAAGGATATCCAGGACACGGTCGTTAACCCCCAATGTTTAAGTTATCAAACAAAACTGACTAAACGGAATATGCGGATTTACTAGCCACAATCTGGCATTCGATTGATCCCATTTCCAACCAAGCGGTAATAATTTACCATATACAAGCCCGTATAGGGAAAATAAGTCAAGAGTATTTACCTGAGCTAGTCTTGATTTAAAATGCAAGATTTAATATTTCAGCCGTATTCAAAATGTAATGAGTGCAGATAGCATTTACTGGAAGGCTCTAGTCTGGATTATGGCATAAGCTAACCAATTAGAATGCTAACAGTCTTTATTTAAGTCATAGACTTAGACCGACTAGCTTAAAGATCAAAATCGGTACGATACGCTAGATTAAGCGATGACAGGATAGAATGTAGTTTAAACCCAACAAGTACTTAAGATTTGTATAATATGGGTAAACAATTAACATTCTGGAATTTGAGATTAAAATGATAAGGTTAAACCCGTTTCGGTTAATTTTCGTAAACTAGTTACATATACTTAACCGTATGCCTATAAGCGATATCGGGTAACCGGATGAGTCATGAACAAGTTCCATATGTCATTATACTTTAAATAAGTTGTAATATCAGTAGGATATCAACTTGTATGCCCGTTGAAGTTTTAAAACGGAACTACGCCTTATAAGGGCGTTTTGGTAATTATATGTCGTATAAAAGGAACTTGCGTGTATTCTGATGTTATGATCATAAACATTCTGGAAAAATACTTAATTTGTGATATAATATCAGTAAGATAGCACACATAAGTGTGGTTTATGGTTTAAGACCAAACTATGCACCGAAAGGGCATTTTGTTCATTTAAAAGTATAGTTTACGATATTATACTAAAATCAGTTTATGATCAGAATATTAACATCATAATATTTTAATTACATTAACATATCAGTAGGTATTTAATTTGCAAGTTCATTATTGATTAAAACCTTGTTTTATGTAAAAGGGCAAAGATTGACATTTTACGGAACTTGTGCATAAACGCAGATTAAGATTATGATCAAGTAATATAACCTCAGAGGGCTATGCTACATTGTCTTATGATCATAATGTGACCTTAATTAAGAAGTTAACTAATCTAAGTCGGGTCAGAATTGAAAGTCAAAGCAGAAGTCAAACTTTACGACTTTCGGTTGCGAACCGACTCTAGGACTGAAATTGACGGATCGAACATGTTCCCACATGTTCTAATAATTATTACCAACTTGTTTAAGTGTCAAAAATATATTTATTACATGTATAAACTCAGATTATGATTTTTATGAAATCTTACCCGTTTGACTTTTTAAAACAATAACTTTGACCCGTCAATTGACCTAGTAAACGTGATCCTTAGGAGGTGCCCTTTTAAGGGATTAACACCTACCTAATTACGATCACTTAGCCATGTTCATTTCGAACAATCGCTGGACCATAATGGTCTTAACCGAAAGTCAAGGCATTTGTCGAAAATGCTTGACTTTTGGCTATTGAAAGCCTATAAAAAGAAAAGAGCAGAGATGGAACACTTACAAATGATCCAAAGGAAACTTAGAACTCAAAGGGAAGCTCCCAAATGGTCAGGAACTTCCAAGAGTGTAATAGAGAGGAAAAGAAGTGAATGAGCAAAGAAATGAGTGAGCTTGAGTTGCTATTTATAGTGCAAGAGGATGTGTGAAGATGAAGCCAGGTGTTAGAGGTGTTCTAGGATCATCACAAGTGTCTAGCACGGTGTCAAGAACTGCAAGAGTGTGGAAAATTGCAGGAGAGGTGGCATCTTGACAGAATTTTGGGGTTTTGACACTTTTAGTCCCTCAAGAATAGTTTTGTTGATTGTCATGAATTGTCCCTTGACTTATATCCAATGACACAATGATACAACTTGGTATTTTCGTTCAATACGAGATGTATTGAAGAAGAATAAGAGTAATCGAACGTTAATGGGTGTCACACTATGTGTTCTTACGACTTATAAGCGTTTACTAGCTTAAACGTGAAAGATATGAATACTTATGGTTTAAGGGGTTAAATCACCCAAGGTAGTAAGGTTTAAGGTTTGGTGAAGAAGCGGAATACTCAATGATGGTAAATCAAGAGATATCCCGTCAACCGGAAGTTGTTCGTATCGAGAAATAACTTGTTTAAACAAGTAACACGGAATACATGTAGTCTAGGGGCCTCTGGGTAATTTGCTGAAAGTTAAAATGGTGGAAATCAAAGGCCTCAGATGCCCGCCGTAGGCTACGGTCACTAGACCGTAGCTTACGGTCAGTATAAAATCAAAACAGCAAGACAAAATTGTAGGCTACGGTTTTCAACCGTAGGTTACGGTTAGTTTTGTGAATTTTTGATATTTTGAACATGTTTGGGTGACTAGCTTATTGAGATTTGATCCGAGGGTATGTACATGTGTCGGTATATTACCAAACACGAATTTCACAAGGTGTTACATAATCCCTCCATTGTCCAACATTAGCGGATTTTCAGAATTAATCCCTCTAGTCCAACTAGTGGCTCATATGAGAGTTAGGACTTCGTAAAGGATTACTCAGAGGCTCAGTATAAGCATGTTGACCTCGATGTCACTCAGAGGCTAGGCATGTTGACACAACGGTCACTCAGAGGCCGAGTTTAATCATAACGACACTATGGTCGCTCAGAGGCTACGTTTTTATGCATGACGACACTAATGGTCGTTCAGAGGCTAGGTTTATTCATGTTGACATCAAAAAGTCATTCAGAGGCTCAGTTTGAGCATGTTGTCACTTTTATTCCATATTAGTCTTTAATAGACTATATTTAAAATACAACACGTGTCGCTATATTATTGGACACGATTTTACAGGGTGTTACAGTTAGGGCTAGACTGGGGGCAAAAAAGGGGTAAAATGGTCTTTTGGACCTCTCTAGACGCCAGTCTAGCCCTATGTGCGGCGTATATTTTATTTTTTTTGTTTTCTCTTTTAATATCAATAACACATATATAAAAAAAATATACCGCGTAGTGGGCTAGACTGGGCATCTAGGGTTGTTTAAAAGACTATTATACCCCTAAGTTAGGGCTAGACTAGGGGCAAAACAGGGGTAAAATGGTCTTTTGGACGCCTCTAGACGCCCAGTCTAGCTCTATGTGCGGCGTATATTTTTATTTTTTTTGTTTTCTCTTTTAATATCAATAACACATATATTAAAAAATACGCCGCGTACAGGGCTAGACTGGGCGTCTAGGGTTGTTTAAAAGACTATTGTACCCCTGAGTTAGGGCTAGACTGTGGCAAAACATGGGTAAAATGCTCTTATGGACAACTCTAGACATCCAATCTAGCCCTATATGCGGCGTATATTTTTATTTTCTCTTTTAATATCAATAACACATATATTAAAAATACACCGCATACAGGGCTAGACTGGGCGTTTAGGGTTTTAAATGACTATTATACCCCTGAATTAGGGGTAGACTGGAGGCAAAACAGGGCTGAAATGGTCTTTTGGACCACTATAGACGCCCAGTCTAGCCCTATATGCGGCGTATATTTTTTTTTTTCTTTTTTTAATATCAATAAAATACAACACTCGTATATAACATCCTAACTCAATGTTTAGGAAAAAGATTATATATTTTTATATAATTAAGTTAGTACTAATAAAGTTATTACAAAAGTACGTTTCTTTTTTTTGACAGAATTTGTTATTACAAATACTAGTCGTGAACACTACCACACATTAAAATTCATAAACCCAAGAAGACTAAAGCAGAAGCAAAAATGCTAGAAATGTTCGGTTCTGCAAAGGTCTTGATCAGCATCCGCGTTATCAAGAAATTCACCTACAATGGAAATTTTTATTTAGAACTCCAATTATATAACACATTAACTTAAATAAGATAATTGATTATTAAATTGTGGTTTAACAATTAAATTAAATTTTTGTTGAAAACAGTATCCACCGTAAGCTACGGTAACTATCGTAGCTTACGGTCAGTCCTTACGGTCATGAGCTCCTGTATTACGGTCCATAAATTTAGTTAAGTTAAAGCAGTAACTCACCGTAAGCTACGGTGGATCACCGTAGCTTACGGTGGCTTGCTGCAGAATATCTCTTTTGGTTGCCGTTTTGACACGAAAATTATCCGTATCTTCTTAACCGTTTATCCTTTAAATCTTCCGTTTCTTTCTACATAATCTGCCCATAAGCCATTATTTATTAAACTAAATTCCAACATTCAAATTAATCATATTCGAAATTTCTATAACTTCAGCTATTTTTCCAATTCTACCCTTTTGTTAGGTTTTTGTCTAAAAGATTTATTCAACAATCTCTCAGCAATTATCTCCACCAATTTTTCTTACATGTTTGGTTTCTGTAATGAAATCCATCGTTTTTCATAACCAAACTTTCATTCATTTATTATTCAACTCTTCTTGATCACTTTAGCGGTTTCTATCGCTTTTGTACGATTCAACCCATCATTTTTCATTTTATTGACCCATTGGGTCGTGTTAGCGAATTACATCGCTTTTATACATTTAATCCATTCTTTTCCATTATTTGACCCGTACGGTCAAATTAGCGAACTACTTCGTTTTTATATTATCAAACCTCCGCATTTCACAATGTTTGATCCGTTTGGTCGTATTAGCGAACTCCTTCACCTTTATACCGTCAAACCAATCATTGTTATATAAATTGACCCGTTTGGTCGTATTAGCGAATTCCATCGCTTTTATATCGTCAAACCAATCATTATTATATAAATTGACCCGTTGGGTCGTATTAGCGAAGTCCATCGCTTTTAAACGATCGAACCGTTACTTTATTATATAATTTGACCCGTTTGGTCGTATTAGCGAACTCCATCGCTTTTATACGATCAAACCATTACTTTCTTATATAAATTGACCCGTTTGGTCGTATTAGCGAACTCCATCGCTTTTATACGATCAAACCATTACTTTCAAATTATTTGACCCGTTTGGTCGTATTAGCAAGTTCCATTGCTTTCATACGATCAAATCATTGTTATTTTTATACTATTGACCTGTTTAATTGTGTTTAGCGAACTCCATCGCTTTTATACAATTAAATGATTATTTCACAATGAAACAGGATCGATTCCTCCATCACATATTACTACCAGAATTATAAGTAAATTCTTAATGACAATAAGCCATGTACCTTAGAGCTTTCCTTTTAGTCGTAAATCGCCTTCGGCTTTATCACCCGTCTTCTCGCTCGAGTTGCCTATATTGAACAACCCGTTTAATTATTAAATGATTAATATGAAAAGCATTAGCTACCAACTTCATCAAATTCATCATATATGCTTTTCATCCGATTTTTACATTGTCAAGCATAACATTTTCATTTAAGAATTTATTGAACTCATATAATACTGATTTATACATTACATTCGATATCTCAATTTTAAGGCATCATAAGTCTTTATATTTACACTATAACAAACGAGTAAGTCCGAACATAATCTTATTCACATAAAAATCTCGGTTTATTAAACTTCATAAGTATAGGTTACTGATCATAACATCTATACTTTGCTCATCTATAAAACCCAATTAACTCAATTATCCAACATCATTCTATTACACAAATATATGTTTTTGATCACTATTTTTCATCAAGGGTTTACCTCTAAGTTAAAATACATCTATAACTCGCTATCACACCTACAATTGATGCTTATATTGAAGTTTGTATTGTTCACCAAACTTCCTAATCCTTGCTAAACATTGAAATTCAACATACCTTATGGTTTTCTAGCTTAGATGATCCTTAATCTCGATTTGTACACTGATTTAGGGCTTGATTCAGCCTTCAATTTGATGGATTGTGAATTCTAGGGTTAGAAAGGAGTCTTCTTCTCCCTCTGCTTGTTCTGGTCGATGCCCTCAACACACATTTGTGTGTTTTGGGTTTTTTATTCTTCCTATTTATATTAACCAATTTTACCAAGTGTCTAATTTAGTCCTCTATGTTTTTGGTTTAATATACCCGGGCACTATCTAAACACTTCCATTAGTTATCTAGCAAATAACTAGCAAATTCTCACATCCAATAATTAATTATGGATGTAATATATTTTACTTTTACACTGAATGTAAATATATATATATATACATATATATTTTATATTATTATTATTATTTAATATTTTTGGGGTGTTAGATCGTATAGGCATGTTGTATTTGAACAATCCTACTAAACAATATATTATTTTAATAGAAGAGTAATTTTTGAAAAAGTAAATTCTTAAAAACAATGTAATATTTAAACGATCCAATATTTTTAAAGGGTCGATCTTGAAAACGGTAAAAAAAATTTATACAAATAATAAAACTTTTTTTAAAAAACAACTCAAATTACCCCATCAAAACACACATTTTTTCACTCAAAAAAACATTACCCCTAAAAATAATCAAATTACCCCACAAAAACAACCATTTTCAACTCAAAAAAACACCAACCTCCTAGACGCCCAGTCTAGACCTATACGGGGCATCTAGACCCCTTAAATTCTGTGCCCGACAACCTACTCAGAGCCCGCTTGATTTTAGTGCTAGACACCCCGTACAGACCTAGATGAGACGTCTAGGGCACAAAGGTGTCCAAATAGATAGGATGTATGTGTGAATAGATTAAGCCATAGACAAATCTCGGCCTAGGCACGAAATAGATATATTCATTTTTTTTATATTCATGACTAGCCTATAATAGAACTGACTATATTTCATGAAAAAAACATGGGTAATGAATATATAGTCATATTTATTTGTATCCATCTCGATGTGTAGGCATGTTTTAATTTGTTTTGGTTCGGTTTGATTAATGTTTAGTTACGATTAACCATAACCGGTTAACTGGTTAATCAAATAACCTTAACAATAAGCGCCAATTGATCTCGGTTATCGGTTAACTTGGTTCGATGGCGACCGTGGAGATCTAGTTATCAATAATTTAGGTTAAAGGTTAAGGTTTTCTTACCCCAATGATTAGGTATCTGTTTATTTGTTGCCCACACTGTTACTTTATTTTTAGAAAAAAATGTACATTTGTACCTCTTAACCATTGATACACGCCTTCTTGTTGTTTATCATGAGTTCACCCTTTTTATAGTGTGTCTGTACATATATGCGCGCTACAAGTTTTACGTGGAGAATAAACACTTGTAGTCTTGTACTTAGGTGGTGCTTGTTCTTCTAAAAAAGATCTGCGCAGACTCTTCTATCTGCGTCACGCAGACCAAGCGCAAACATTAACATTTGTAGACTGTTTGTTTTTGTGAAAACGTTTCATTAAAAAACGTCTACACAAACTCTTATTGGTACAGTTGGCCAAGACACTTTTAAAATGTTATTACTAAAATTATTTTCCAACAAAGATTCTGTTCACTTTAGTTGGCTTTGTTAGTTGCATGACAACGACCACACGTTGGAGGGACACCCACGGACAAGCAAAAAGGATCAAGTTACCATGGTTAAGTTCACACAAGTTAGATGCCATTCTTAAACTCTGTTCACACCTACTCAGGTTTAGAAGCCCATAATCCTCAATTCTTAATGAATTGGAGTTTATAAAAAAACAAGTATTAACTTTTAAAACACGCAGACAAGAGTTTATAATAGCTCAAGTATTTTTTTTATTACATGCAGACAAACACTTCTATAAAAAAAACGCGAGTTATATATTCTAACACAAAATTACTGATTTCCATTAAGTAAATATCCCATATTCTCTTTCGAAGGTCACTCGTCCGGCGTAAGTTGTGATTTACCCAATCTTATTGGTTAAAAGGTATTAGTGGGGTCCTGTACCTAAGGCGTGAGTTTAACAATAACGAGTTCTATTGATCATTAAAATAATAATAATTCGACTTGTAACTTTAAAAAAATGGGATACTGGATTTAAATAACCAAAAATGCCACATCAGCTGCCACACCATCAAAAAATGCTACATCACCTGCCACATCATCAAAAAAGCCACATCAGCAAAAACTAACTGGGTTAGAGTTCAGTTAGTTAGGGAGTGTTATCGGACAATAAGTTGAAAGTTGGGAGTGCTGGTATACAAATCGAAAGTTGAGAGTGTTGGTGAAAGTTGAGGTTATTTAATCAAATATCCCTTAAAAAATATTGTATGTATTTTTGTAAGCAATAATAATATAATTATCCGTATGAAATTGAGTTCGATGATGGATAATAAATAGAGAAGATATATGAAAGATCAAAGAATGAAGGGAATGACGTACCAATATTTGTTAAGACAACACAGTCTGACCAGAGTGGAGTTAGAGCCTTCTGTTTAGGAGGGTGTGAAATCTCTCACAACAAGTTAAAGATTCTCGCCGTTCAAAAAAAAAGTTGATCAACCTTTGATAAGCTTAAACCTGGTCTAGATAATATTCTTCTATACGTGTGTTTTGTGTTTAGTTGATTGATTGAGATGTGATTAATTTCATTTGACTACTTATTTTCTTTATTTGACTAGAACCATGAATACGCCAAACCTTTCATTCAAACGATTGAGACAATTTAAAAAAAAAACAAGAAATATGGAAAAAGCAAATTTCTTTTTACCAATTCAAAGGCGTTGCGAGCTTATTCAAAGCATATTAGGCTAAAATTGGAATTCAAAAGAGTAGGATCGAGCTATTGCAACTCATATCCAATCACCGTAATTAATGTATATATGTTGTTGCATGAATAGCATGAAAAAAATGAAAAAATGTGCGTAGTAAAACATACATCATGTTAGTTTATTTTAATATAACTGACATGTTTTAAGAATGTTAGGGACACAAATTGGAAATTTGGTCTGGTCTGGGTTAATTGGACAAACCACAGGTCGAAAATGACAGTTAACTCATACCTTTATGTTTGGGTGATTGTATCGTATCGAATAAATGTGTCACTATTAGTAATGTCTCGCGTGATTGTTATAAAAGGAACATATCAACGTTGCATAACTATTTTTTATAGGTTACGTGTTTATATAATGTTTTAACTATATTCGCCATCTAAACTTTGAGCACCAACAACAAACATTCAAAGCGAACACAACATAAATTTTCATTGGAATAAAATTTTCAATTCATTTGAAAAACATTTCACGAACCAAACAGACTCTATGGGTTTTTAATTTATTGTCTCATCCTTAAAAAAAACACTAACAGAAAAACCCTTTCGTTAGAAAATTAGTTTGTTCTGCTTTTCTACTATTTATAAAACTGCCACCATGTTTTTTTTATCTCAAATAAAGTAAAATCAGTAACTAAAGACCGCTACCTACACTTCATGCTTCTTGTCGCGTTATAAAAGGAACCTATCAACGTTGCATGATTATTTTGTTATAAGTTATGTGTTTATATAATGTTTTAACTATATTCGCCATCTAAACTTTGAGCACCAACAACAAATATTCAAAGCGAACCCAACATAAATAATATTCATTGGAATAAATTCCATTTCCAATTCATTTGAAAAACATTTCATGAACCAAAGAGACTCTATGGGTTTTTAATTTATTGTCTCATCCTTAACATAAACACTGACAGAAATACTCTTTTGTTAGAAAATTAGTTTGTTATACTTTCCCACTATTTATAAAACTGTCACCGTGTTTTTTTATCTCATAAAACCAGTAACTAAAGACTGCTACCTACACTTCATGCTTCTTCTCAACTTCTTACAACAACCACCCTCTTTATATATATATATATATATAAATTTAGATAATTGTTGAAGTCAAATAAATCACACAAACCTTAATTTCATAAACTAATAAAAGTTATTACAAACATAAAATAATAAAATTTTATCACTACAAAAATGAATTTGGTAGTTGGGATCTTGGTGACATGGTGAGACCATTTCCACTCATGCACTTGCTAGGTAACACATACTAGATACCCATTCATCATCCTACATGGCAAATCCATATCACTTTGACTTCTTCTTCTTAACCTATACATACACCCTAGTGTATCTATTCCATCATCACTCCTATATATTCTTTCTAAACCCACCATTCCGCTTCCAAAATAATCTCTCATCTCTTACATCAACATAAAAAAAAACTTGTAACAAAACAATATAACCAAATGGGAAACTGTGTGAGGAAAGATTCCGGCAACCAATTGGAATCTCCGGTGTCATCACCAGAAAAACCTAAACTTTCCCGAAAGAGTCGAAAGAGAGCCGTGGCTGCAGACGAAGATTGGGGTGACCGGTTTTGTTCATCGGATGTTAAAAAGGCGACGACTGAGGTGAAGATTAAGATAACAAAGAAACAGTTGGAGGAGTTGTTGGGTATGAAGGAGATGCATGGGTTGACGTTAGAACAAGTGTTGGCTCGGTTGATCAACGGTGGTGATCGAGTGTTTGAGTCGAATCAACGGTCGTGGAGACCAGCACTTCAGAGCATACCTGAGTAATCATCTACTGATCTACATGATATATATGTTTAGTGATTAGCAAATTGATAGAGGTTTAGTTATTATTTGTTAGACATATGTATTCTTTTGTAAATATAATCTTGAATTCAAGGTTTTACAATAAATGTATTTATTATAGGTTTTAGCTTTATTTATTTATTTTTTTCATTTTTAGTTTAGGGTTTTAATCAATTTAATAGCATAAGCTTATATGGTGAGCATACAGGTTACATTATATCTATATTATTGTTAAGAGATAATACTAACAAAGTTAACTTTTAATTGTTTTAGTTGTAATTTTTTTTAAAAGAGAAATGAATCATTCATGACTTACTATACCCCACTCTACGCATGCAACGATATCATCTAAATTTGAAAGTGGTCAACTGGTAAATGATGCTATGATAGTTGGACCTTTATATAAATTAATAAGTGTAAAACTAACAGTTAAATTTTGGGCAAGTAGGGTACAAACGTAAAACATATTTTTTTAATTATATAAAATTCAGAAATTAAATAATTAATCTGTTTCTTTCTCTCCTTGATACCAAATGTGTAAATATAGTAAGAAAAAACCGGTTGTTACTTTCTGGTCCAGCTAACTTGATATTGTAGACGTTGTCTCATTTTAAACTAGGCCTCCTAGGTTTCGACCCGTTAGGGTTAGCCTGTACCCTGTATATAAAAGAATTTGTAAGCTATGCTTCTAGTTGACTCACTTCATCATCTTTCTATCATGTATGCTATGTACATTGTTCATAGACTTACACACATACATGATATTACATGCGCGGACTTGACTGTTAGAGTGGTTTTGAGGCTTCATAAACCCTCATAACAGGTTTCTTTTATGTCCACAACCCAGCTTTCAACTAAGGACGATGAAGTATGACTCAACACTGTAGTTACGATCACTTTGAATCAAATGAACAACCTTGGAAGCATTGTTGGATACTCCATTGCATACTCATGGATTCTTTTTAGCAACAATAGAGAATTTTGGTCCTAAAAAAATAAAAGAAAAGAAAGAGTGAGAATTTTGGTCCTTTCAAAAAAAGAAGAGAGTGGGAGAGAGAACTTTGATGTTTCTTGGTACCCAATTGGTTCAACAAAGGTATTGGTTTCATAATAAAGAGTATATAAAAAAAGGAATAATCATATTTTGTAGGGAAATTGTTTTTGCTGTTTTTCTTTTAATGAAAAAATAATAATAATTATTGCGGGGTTGTAGACTCTTGAGGATTTGTGATAAAGTTGGGCCATTTTCATAATCGACCTGGGTTGGTTGGTGCCTGGTGGTGGTAGGTTGTGATGTCTTGTTGGCTTGCAAAGTGTATCTTCTGTTTGTATCTTTCAAGTACACTTGGTGATAGATTTAAAAATAAATTATATGAATATATGATTATTTGTTCATATTTTATTACCATCAAAATAAGAAATGTTACTATGTATATATTAACAAAATAAGTATTTAAATCAAACAAAAAAAAGATTCGTTATGTGTAATACACATATTGTAGGGGTGATTACATTAACAACTTCATATTTTAATACATATTGTGACTCATCGCACGCTAAAATTCGGTGTCTTTCCCTTCTACCCTATTTGTTTGCATACTACAAGTTCATCTGAGTTGGGAAAATTGTGGTCAGACGAAGATTGCTTCTACAATTTATATTTACCGTTTGTGACCGGGTTTCATGTTTTTTCACATATGAGTGGTATAAGAGCCATTGGCTGTTGTCGTTAAGCTAAAACCTGTTCGAACGATGAAAGCTAATACAAGTAGGATCGTGAATGTAAATGATTCTAATTATCATGTTTGGAAAAATAAGATGGAAGACCTTCTTGATTTGAAGAATTATTATTTGTCTTTTTTACTATTGATAAACCTCAAAATAAAATAAATAAAAATATTCATAATCAAATCTCTTATTGCATCTTTATAATTATACTAAAAAAATACTATATTTTCTCTCTCTTTTCTATTAAATAATATTTCTTTTATATTTTTATCAATACCTTTTTTCTCTTCTCCACTTACAACCGTTTTCAAAAAATATTAAAAATTATAGAGGTGAACGGTGTATTCTCCAAGTCACTGATGAACAACAAATTATTTTTTTTTCTGCTCTACTCACAACAATTTATAACCACTCTAATAAATATAAAGGTTATAGTCATATAAATTTGAACGATCCATTGCGAAAGCAATAATGAGTGGGATATCTTAAAGCTTTGTGGTTGTAAAATTTTATCACTACAGATATAAGCTTGGTAGTTGGGATCTATGTGACATGATTAGACCAATTCCACACATGCACTTGCTAGGTAGCATACATATCATCATCCTAGTATGCAAATCAACATCACTTTGACTTCTTCTTCTTCTTCTTCTTAACCTATACATACACCCTTGTGTATCTATCCGTCGTCACTCCTATATATCATTTCCAAACCCACCATTCCACCTTCAAAATAATCACTCATCTCTTCATCAACATTAAAAAACTCGTCATAGAATCCAACCAAATGGGAAACTGTGTGAGAAAAGATTCCGGCAACCAATGGGAATCTCCGGTGTCATCACCGGAAACAACTAAACTTTCCCGAAAGAGTCGAAAGAGGGCCGTGGCTGCAGACGAAGATTCAGGTGACCGGTTTTGTTCATCGGATGTTAAAAAGGCGACGACTGAGGTGAAGATTAAGATAACTAAGAAACAGTTGGAGGAGTTGTTGGGTATGAAGGAGATGCATGGGTTGACGTTAGAACAAGTGTTGGCTCGGTTGATCAACGGTGGTGATCGAGTGTTTGAGTCGAATCAACGGTCGTGGAGACCAGCGCTTCAGAGCATACCTGAGTAATCATCTACTGATCTACATGATATATACGTTTAGTGATTAGCAAATTGATAGAGGTTTAGTTATTATTTGTTACACATATGTATTCTTTTGTAAATATAATCTTGAATTCAAGGATTTTCAATATATGTATATATATTTCTTATAGGTTTTAGCTTTACATGTTTTTCATTTTTTTTTACTTTTAAAGTCGATTTAACACAGCATGTTACATTTTTCCGGCTTTATGTCTAAAACTCAGGCTATTTTATAAGAGTGTCATCTATATTGAGTTATGCTAAAGCCTAAAAGCATCATCTATTGTTGCTAAGAGATAATACTTACAAAGGATAGCTTTTAAGTTTTAATTGTAATTTTTATAAGAAAGAAATTAATCATTCATGACTTAGTATACCCCACAATACGCATGCAATGATATCATCTAAATTTATAAAAGTGGTAATTGGTAAATGATTGCTTGACATTTTTATATATGAATAATAAGTATAAGAGTGTCATTTATTTTGGGAACACAGGGTACAAACATGAAAAAAAAAATTAATTATTCAAAATCACAATTTAAAGTGTTGATTTGTGTGTTTCTCTTGTTGATACCAAATACGAAAAGACAATAAGAAACTATTGGTTGTCACTTTCTAGTCCAGTTGACTTGATTTCGTAGACGGTGTCCCATTTTAAACTAGTCTGATTGGTTTCGACCCGTTAGGATTAGTTGTTCCTTATATACAAAGGAATTTATAAGTCACATTTCTACCTGACTCACCTCACACTTAGTGTCTCTTTTATACTCTCATCTTTCTATTATGTATGTTATACATTGTTAGTAGACATAACACTATATGTGTGGAGTTGACTGTTAGGGTGGTTTTGAGGCTACGGTCTCAGAACCCCTTCTAACAGGTTTCTTTTGTGTCTATTACCTAGCTTCCAACTTAGGACGATGAAGAGTCACGGCCACTTCGAATCAAAAGAACAACCTTTGAAGCATTGTTGCATGCTCAAGTCCCTACTCGTGGATTTTTTTAGCAACAAGAGATAATTTGGGTGTTTCTTGGTAGTAGACACAATGTAAGTAAATAAGGTATACTATAGGGAATTCTTTGTAAATTATAGTGGGTATAAATATCTATATGGAAACTTAAACTTGTATAACATTCTCTAAATCAACGCAATTACGGGAATATTAGACACAATGTAAATAGAGTATACTAGAGGGTACAGGGGCGGACATACCTTAGGCGCAGGGGTAGCCCGCTACCCCTTAGTGCTCCGGCGGTAGTGTAAATTTTGGAAAAATTTGCCTTTTTTGACGTTTTTTCGATTTCGTTACCCTTTTTTTATTAAACATTACCCCTACGAATATTTTCTAAATTCGCCACTGAGATGGTATATTTTATAAATACATAGTTAAATACCTCTATGAAAACCTAAACTTGTATAACATTTTCTCAATCAATACAATTTACCACTTTGAGAACTATTCCTTGGAACCTTATTGGTTCAACAAAGGTGTTGATTTTATAGTTGGAGTACATAAAATGAAAGGAAAAAACCATAATATGTAGGGAAAATGGTTTTATGGTTTTCTTGTATGAATAATTTATTTATTATTTTTAAAAGTTTATCTGGGGGTTATAGACTTTTAAGGATTGGTGAGAGGTGGGCCATCTTCAAAATGGGCCTGTGTTGGTTGGTGACTCGGTGGTGGTAGGTTGTTGTGTCTTGTTGGCTTGCACAGTGTAAATTTTGTTTTATCGTCTAAACACAGTTGCTGATAGAATTTAAAAATATATCATATGAATTTATGTTTAGTTGTATTACTATTTGTATTATTTGTTCATATTTATTACCATCAAAAATAAGAAATGCGTTTTACAATCTGTTACCGTAACAAAAAAGTATTTATATAAAAAAAACACATACAAAAGTTTTTTTATGTGGTTAAATAAGACACAATTTGATTTAGACCAACTATTTTACTTTTGGTAAAACCCTTTAATCACCACCCAAGAAGATAAATCTTGAGTCTGCCATTGGTTAGAGAGTTCGAAATTGTGATGAATTTATATAGAATTACAAAATGCAACGTCTTGACTAGCGGGCCAACAATCCTGTGTCGATATGTTAACTAATTTGATCTTATTACATAAATGGGTTGTGCGTGTCATAAACAGGTTAAATGTGTTAAGCTCATTTAATCCGTATTAGATATAAAATTAATTAGTTTATAATTTATTTGTTTTCTGGCTTGCTCATGACATTATAGCCTAGTGATATTTTTAGAGTGAGATAAGGCTTAGAGACCATTAGGTCCTAGGTTCGATTCTCACAAGAGGTTTTTTCTCAGAATTATTGGGTTTTCTCCTGAATTGGTGTAATGCCATTATTGATCCAAATTTGTCATTAAAAAGAAAAATTTGCTTTCATTGGATACATTTATGTGGTTTCTTAAGTCTTCATGATTGTAAATCAAGTGAAATTTGCTGCACATCAATTTTCTCATAGCATTCACTTTGGAGGCTTTATCCCTATCTCTATCCTTACAATTTATAGTAAATTATAGGGAATGGTAAAAAAATACAAAATTATCTACATCTCATCTCATCCTATTAAAATAAATAATAATAATATAATAATAATAATAATAATATATATATATAAAAGATGTTATAGTGAATCTCCAAAATATAGATTCACTACTCATTCTTTAAAAAAAATTGCAAGGAGACTAAAGAGAAAAAAATCTTATAAAAAATCATCAATGGTTTGTTCATTTTTTGAATTCAATAATCACAATTTGATTACATTCAAGATTTTCATTTAGTATTATTATATATCCTACCGAAACATGTGAAACATAAGATGTGTAGGAATATAATTTGATGCAAATACATTTATTTTCTTTTACATTTCCTTTTGTAGTATGGAAATTAATTTGATGTGTAGGGATATAATTTGATGTGTCGGAATATAAGTTAAGCTTTAGAAATGTAAGCTCTATACGAATATAACTTGATGTGTAGGAATATTAACTTATGTAAGAAAATAAATACATTATTTACAGAATTGTCTATCATCAATTACAATCTTTTATCTTATTAATGTAGGGTAGAGATTATGTATTTCTCTTCTCGTATTAAATTTTTTTTTTAAAGATCCTTCTTTCTTGTGATATATTTGTTTAAAACGTTACATATAACATGACTGTTTTAATTGATTAACTTTATAATAGTAAAAAAAAACACATAAATTAAGAATATACATTTTAAATTTATTATATTACCTTGAGTAATACTAAATTAATAATTAATTTATTATAAAAAGTAGATTTTTAAGTGATGGGTTAAAATCTAATACGATAGCCAACATGGTGTTAGCCAGGGGGGATCTACGTTGAGAACTACAGGTTCACACAAACCCATTCGGTTTCAAATTTTTAGTAGAAATGTTAATACAAAATTTGGTATGAACCCATAAAAAACATCTGGGATGAACACATAACCAAATTAATGGATAGTGGAGTGGTTATGTCATGTAGTTCCATGCTTGAGGTCACAGGTTGACTCCTCCTGGGGTTAAACTGTTTTAATTTTTTTCAGTGAACCCACTGGAAAAAATTCATGGATCCGCCACTCTGTTAGCTGTAAACGTTCAATCACAATCACATAAATTAGAAATGATTGTAACTAGAGATAACATAACTTCTTAAAATAAGTGATCAAGCTTAAAATCCACTGCAATTATATCACGGATATAAATAGTAATAGTCTTACGAAAACATGCAAATTTGAATACAATTATAATACAGTTTGTGCTTTTAATATTTGTTAAATAACATTATTCATGTTTAAGAGTTATGAACTAATATGATAGAACCGAAGATTTTATAATTGGAATACCTACTAGAAACCTTTTAAGCTAAATAAGGTTATATTAATTAACCTTCTATGAGTGTGACATAATGCTAAGTAGTTAATCTACAAATGTCTCCTGCTCAGTTTTTACATTTTAATTGGCTTTTGTTTTTAACCCCTTGAATGTCACATATCTAGCAATAGCATAATATCATTTTATTTACTCTTAGCATAACATTGGTGTAATATTAATAAATTATATTTCTAACATGTGAAATGAAGGAAAACAATAGTTAAAATGTGGTCCTCATTAGTTTTTCAATATAAACTAATTCATTTTTCAATTCCATCATTTTCATACTTTTCTAGTCGATTCCATTGGATCCTATTCGAGTTTCACACAATGCAACTCTTTCTTTTATATACATATACATATATATATATATATACACATAATATATATAATATATATATATATATATAGACCGGCATTTTTCCTGTCCACAATTAGCTCTAAAGTTGCATTCACTATTCACCACAAAATATACAACAATATTAAACTTGTGT
This sequence comes from Scalesia atractyloides, assembly GCA_947069175.1. Classification (NCBI taxonomy): domain Eukaryota; kingdom Viridiplantae; phylum Streptophyta; class Magnoliopsida; order Asterales; family Asteraceae; genus Scalesia; species Scalesia atractyloides. The sequence goes on from CAMTDV010000029.1 coordinate 4,585,899, forward strand.
TCTATGCCACAAACCGGTCACAAACTCCTTAGCGACATTCATAGAACCACGTAGACTAATCAATAATCAAGCAACACCAATCAATCCCCTTTTCAATCTACTTGTATCATAATACTAATATTATCAATATACCAATCCCCCCACCCCTAGCCACCCCAGCTCAAAACCTCAATAATGTTCACCTTACCCCAACACCACCACCACCACGCCACCACCATCCGTCACCGTCACGGACACAACCGCGACCACGACCACCGCGTCTATTGTACCATCACAACCCAAGTAAAAACAAGACCAAAACTCGAACCACTAGTCATCCACACCACAACACTTGCTACACCCCCAAAAGCTGACGACCCAAGTCTTAAATCGACTTGGTCCCACCGTGCATGGGTGGGCGCTGGGTGCGGCACTGTGCTCGCTTCCCTAGCGAGCTCAGTCGTCGGGTCATATGACTCACACATATGGCTTGAACCCGTTTTATCCGGGTTCATTGGCTACTTGTTTGCGGACCTTGGGTCCGGAGTGTACCATTGGGGCATCGACAACTACGGCGATGCCTCAACTCCAGTATTTGGCACCCAAATTGATGCGTTCCAGGGCCATCATAAATGGCCCTGGACCATCACTAAACGTCAGCTTGCAAATAATTTACATGCATTAGCACGTGTAATTACTTATACTGTGCTACCGATTGATCTGGTCTTCCATGAGCAACCGGTGGTGATGGGATTCGTGGGGATGGCTAGCGGGTGCATCATGTTTAGCCAGCAGTTCCATGCTTGGGCTCATGGGACTAAGAGCAAGCTACCCGCGGTCGTGGTGGTGTTGCAAGACGCTGGAGTGTTGGTTTCCCGGTCGCAGCTTGCAGCGCACCACAAGCAGCCGTATAACAACAACTACTGCATTGTGAGTGGGGTTTGGAATAGGTTTTTGGATGATATAAGGTGTTTGAGGCTCTAGAAATGGTGATATATTTCAAGCTTGGGCTCCAGCCACGGTCGTGGAGTGAACCGAACTCCGATTGGACGGAGGAGGCGGAGGAACCTCCGGCAAATTATGTTACATGATACATGTTATTACTTATTATTTTGTTGAGATTCAAATTTATATATGAAGAAGTATATATATACGATTGCCAATTGCATTTATTCTTTGTTACCATGAAGGAACCTTAATTTAAGACGTTACTTTACTCCACTTATTTGACGAATGATATTCCCACTATCATCTTTCGCTAGTTTCTCTAGACTCTAGTAATATGCTTAGCAAAACCCACCCAAAATAATCTTGAAATTAGTGAAACAAATAAGGTAATCACTACTTTTGTTTATAACGATGTCTTAAGGTGATCAATATCTTTTGTTTAGTGAAATGCTTGTGTACCGATCTCATCCATTCAAGAGAATTGTTTAGTGAATCAACTCTCGATTGGAGAATCAAGGAGAGGACGTAAAGACATCCACTTGAACCTCTAACCTTTATAAATCTGTTTGTCATTCTTATCCTTAAACTCTTTACATTTCTTGCACTTAATTATTGTTGGGTCTCAAACAAGTGTTAACGTTAGCTTGTAATCAAGGAAATTAAAAGAAAACGTATTCACCCTCGCTAGTTTTCTCCAATTTTTTTAACCAAAATCTATTTTAGCAAAACTTAGAGTTAGATCTATGGTTCAAAACAACTATGTAGACGGGAACTATATGGTTAAACCACATTTGCTAAACATTGATGAAAGTTTTTGTATTGGAAACAAGTTTCGAAACTAATATCAAAGCCAGAAAAAAAAAAGATCTTTGGGAAGCCACTGAAAATAGTGATCTTGTCCCCAACTAGGTTTGATGAACAAGCCAAAGCTCATGTTTCCGCACCTAGACCAACTCGGATAAATGATAATACGAATATGATTTCAAAGAATTTTGAACTAAAATCAATCCTCTACAATGCTTTACAAGAAATAAACATGAAAGGGTATGTGCAAAACCGCTGATGATGTCCCAAAATACTCTTGTTATAACCCGACAAGGTAATCCTTAAGTAATGGACAACAATATCGAATAACTTGTACAACGATATGAACAATTCAATGTTTGGCGAACATGAAATGAATAGTAAGGGTTATGCTAAATTATTGTGTTATTGTTACTAATCTTAAGGTTTTAGTACTACTTATGCTAACAAAAAATATGTAAGGAAATTCTTGTGAACTTTACATCCAATGTGAAAAGTTTATGAGGGGTTGATTGGCTATTTCAAAGTCTATGAAGTAAGCATGAAAAAAGATGTTAAATCTTCAAGCTTTAGATCAAAGAAAAGAACAAATTCATTGCTCTTAAAGCCAAACATCAAGTGATGATCTTAGTATTAGAGTCACAACTGTATGTTTATAACTCAATTCACATTACAAATCAAACACCGGGTTTTAATAAACCGCCTTGCAAAGATCTACAAAGAATAGCTACACAAGTCTGCTATCGAAAATTTAAAAGAAGAAAGAAGACGAAGCGTAACTAAAATACATTTAGTTATTTTGTATAGAAAATAGATCCAACACTCTCATTTGTAGTGATTAGTTGAAAGTTTTACACTTTACCATAAACCCTTAACATGGGTTATGATTAGTAGACCCAATTTAAGAAAAGAAAACAAACTAATCCAACTTAAGAAACTAAGTCTTAAAATGAAAATAAGATCAGAACATTATCAACTAGATGTGTGTTGATCGTTGGGCGCATATTTATAAGAATTTAGTTGTCTTATAGAAGTTTTCAGAGATAATTGTATTAGACCATATTATTAGTCTGAGCCTACGAGCCTAACTTAGGTTTCTAGGGTTTCATATATTCTCTATATAATGTAATCCTATTGAATCAATAAAGCATTCAGTCTTTCACAATCTTACATGGTATCAGAGCCAACCTAGGCTCTATATCGTTTCCGCCGCGTTACACATAAATAACAAAACCCTAGCCGTCACTACTTGATAAAAACCCTAGGCAGGGCGGGGTGGCCGCCGCGCTGTCCGGCTTGCTGTTTTTGTTTCTTTTCCCGTTTATATTTTCCGTTTGAAATAAAGTCTCAGCTTTGATTCAAGATTTCAGTCATCTCACACGTGAGAATTTATTATTTCAAACGCCGTTACGTTAGCCGACCACTTTTCTTTTTGGCAACTTATCTATCCTCATTGATCATTATTGTTTGGAAAATAATATTTCATTATATTGCAATTGGCCGAAGGCATCATTGTTAATGTTCAGTATTTCTCTCATAATTGTTTGAAAAAGAAAGCAATTTTCAAACCTTTATGTTGCCATTGGTTGCCGTAATGAAAGTTTAAAGAGATATACACACAAAGCAAAATTGCAGTCATGGTCGTTTTCGGTTGCTATTGTTAATGAGATCTTCCGGTTGGTTTTTTGTTACGACGCATTTTTGTTCGCAAGTGTTCAAGAACTACCACACATATGATGCTACGGGCTCATCTTGTTGATTTCGCTTCTCCTTCAAGTTGCTCCTTGTTGTCGCGCCGCCGCCGCTTAATGGACTACGGTCCCTCGCCGCCACGCCGCTATTTGCCGTCGTCGTCCTGCCGCATTGGATGCCTCTTTTAGGATTACGGGATCATTCAAAACTGTGGAGGCTCTTTGAAGATTATGGATCGCAATTAAGACCGCTCTTTTCTTTATATTTTTTTTTCAGTCAAAGCTTTTGGTTTCCTTTCACTTTGACTGCGGGGAGTATTAGACCATATTATTAGTCTGAGCCCACGGGCCTAACTTAGGTTTCTAGGGTTTCATATATTCTCTATATAACGTAATCCTATTGAATCAATAAAGCATTCAGTCTTTCACAATCTTACATAAGTTAGGCCCGTGGGCTCAGACTAATAATATGGTCTAATAAATTGATGAACAACTTTCTATGTTTCAGTAAATACAATGACGGATATGTATCGATCTAGTATTCAAATCAAACACGCCATCATCATCATCATACTTAGTAAATCTCACCAATAGCAAAGCTAAGGTAGGGTCTAAGGAGGGTAAGATGTAAACAACATTACCTCTACCCGTAGAAATAGAAAGGCTGCTTCCAATGAGACCCTGGCTCGATAGTCGTTTTGCATCAAGCCTTGGACATAAGACACATAAAACTTGGCAATTAAGACAAAGGCCAATTAGTGCATGTACTCCCTTGTCTTTCGGCTATCAACGCCACCACATGATGCATGACTAACCACCCCTCTCTTTTAACATTATTTTCACGAAATTAGTAAAATAACGTTAAAATTAGTGAACTTTCACTTTTACCCCCCAAGCGCCCACACATATATACATTATATGCGCATACCACAAACGGGACGTAAATTAAGCAAGCCAAAATAATGTAAAAAAATGTCCATAAGTGTAGTTGAGTGATATTTTAAATTGTTTTTAAGGTGAGTTTAAGATTGGATTTCTGGTAATGAACATTCCAACATATTTAATCATATAAGATGATAAACGGGTATACATGATACATGTTGGTACGCCCGCAAACCCGTTAGGTATTGAGTAATGGACACCTAATGAGCATGGGACTTTATATGACCATATGAGACACACTTTTAAAATCTTAGGTTTGTGTTATCAAAACCCCATCTCATATCCAATTCATTTTTATCTATAATCTAGAGGTCTCTAAACCAAGTTTAGAGGGTTATGGGTACTTGATCTCATAAAAGTTAACTCAATTAAAGTTAAGAAACTAATTGACGAAAAAAAATACAATTTGAAGCAAAACCAAATGTTGCTAGAACTTTAAGAGAATTTAGTTCAAAAAATTACTATTCGGAGTAAACTCTTCTTTGTATGTCATGGGTAGAAGTTTGAAGAATGAAATAGCTAGAATACCTATATCAACTTCAACAAAATGCCTCTAAATCAACTTCTGTCAGAATGTTGTAAAACAAAACGTGTTAGCCTCGCCCCAAGAAGATCAGTCTCACTCTCACTACCCTTCGGCCTAAGGCTAATTGACTAAATTGCTTATCACATAGGTGGCACATGACTAGGTTTTAACGACCCAGATGGATGGAGTTAACACATTGGATTAAAAATGGTAAGTTTTGTAAAAACGCACTATGATTTTGATGGAAAAAAATGTCGGATCAAAAGTGTAAATTTAACTAAATCACGTGGACCAAAACAAAAGTTTACTCTAGAATAATAAAAAGAGTAAACTGTCATTTTTGTCTATATGGTTTGACAAAAAAAATGCCGCTTCAAACAATGTTTTGCGTGCCATTTTTGTTTTGGATGTTTCCAAAACATGCTAGTTTAATTCAAAATTTTAACAACCTATGACTTTGACTGTTAAAGGAGGGGTAAAATGATTTTTTCACCTAGCCTTTTTATATTTCATTTTTAGAAATAATAGATACACACATATATTTATATGTATAAATATATACATACACAAAAACACTAAATCATCATCTTCGTCTTGTCTTGCCGCATCTCCACCTCCACCACGCCGGTCACCACCTACAATCGCCTAACCCTCACCGTTATCATTCATTATCACCTAATCATCACCTTCATTATCACTCTATAGGCTAACACGATTTTTTTTGTGTGCATTTGAGTCCTTTATATTTGCGTTTTACTGCCGTTTCCATCCAAATTATCAACGCAGTTTATTTTTTTTTTTTGTTAAGTTGAAGGGTATTTTTGTTCTTTTGGACGTAATAAGCAAATATGACCAAACCTCATGAACGATTTTGGTATTTTTACTTTTACATTTTTTTATTTATTTTTTATTACTTGTTTCCGTTTATATGGCTTAATATTTATTATTTTTAATAACTTCTTCGATATGTGTGTGTGTTTTCACTAAAGGCATTTGATAAAAAAAGTTATATTATTTATCAAAATCCATCGAAACACATACAAAAATTTTATACGACCTGACCGAACTGAAAAATATTATTACATAAGGAGGGGGATGTCACCCGACCTGCCCCCCATGAAGATATCACCAGTTTCGGACTAAGGAATTTTTTCCATGGGGGCGGAAATTTTTAGGTGTCCTTTATCTTCATCTATTTAATAATATGTTTCGATTCGATTCGGGTCGAATCTTATAAAATTTTAATGGGTATTTCAATGGATTTTTATAAATATATAACCTTTTTTTTCATAAAAATGTCTTTAGTGAAACACACACACACACACACACATATATATATATATATATATATATATATATTATTACATATATTAAATTTAAAAATAATAAACATTAAGCTATATAAAGGAGAATCAAGTAATATAAATATAATACAAAAATGTAACAGTAAAATGCTAAAATCATCTTTGAAGTTTGATCATATTTGCTTGTTCCAAAAAAAGGGTCATCACCTTAACTAGAAAAAATAAAGTACGTCAGTGATTTGAATGGAAATGACAATAAAATGCAAACTTTAAAGAATCAAACGCACAAAAAAAATCATTTTGGATGGAATAAGCAAATATGACCAAACCTCATGGACGATTTTGACATTTTACTCTTTATTTTTATATTTAGAAAACATAGGAAGGGGGGGTTGATATACGCGGCCTGAACAGAGAAAAAACATAACCCTAATTTTGATACATAAAACAACGTAGCTCACCATTGCATCTCTCTGTCAACTCCACGTCTTCCGGCGTCCACACTCCACCCCTCCGGTGCGTGTTTGTGTCTTAACAGGTCGTTATGATACGTTGCTAAGTTTTTTCGTTTTTAACATGTTGTATGGTATGCTCATATTTTTTCATATCTTAACAGTCATGTTCATGTTTACTTATTTAATAAGAATATGATTAAATAAGAATATGAAATCACCTAGATGAGCTCAGGTTATGAATTATGTTAACAAACCCAATTTAAAAAAAAAACTAACTAATCCAACTTAAGAAACTGAAATAGTAAGAAAGTAAGTCTTAAAATAAAAATAAAAAAAAGACAATGAACATTATCATCTAGATGTGTGTTGGCCGTTGGGCGTATATTTTCAAGAATTTAGTTGTCTTATAGAACTGTTTAGAGATATTTGATGAATAGCTTTCTATGTTACAATAAATATAAGGATCGACATGTACAACTCTAGTATTCAAATCAAGCAAACCAAAATAATGTAAACAATTGCTACAAGTGTAATTGTGTGTTTGATATTTCAAATCGTTTTTTTAAGGTAAGTTTAAAAAAAAGATTTCTGGTAATGAAAATTTTAACAAGTAGTTTTTAATAATATAACATAATAAATGGGTATATAAGATACATACGGATATACCCACGAACCCGTTGGATATTGAGTTAGGCATCTAATGAGCATGGGACTTTGTATCGGGCATAATTTTAAGTCGGGTACAAGCTTGTGATTATCAAAACCTCACCTCATACCCAATCTATTGTCATCTCTAAACTAGGGTTCTCTAAAGCAAGTTTAGAGGGTATATGGGTTTTTAATGCTCACAAAACTTTAATTCAGTTTGAAGTTAAGAAACTAGTTGAGGAAAATATAGGATTTGAAGCAAAACCAAATGCAGCCAGAACGTTATGAGAATACGGTTGAGAAAATTGCAATTTAGAGTAAAGTCCGTGTATGTGACTCACAAATATACAAAGGTTTGTCAGGTGCTTGAAAATTGTTAGCAACTTTAACAAAGTTCCTTGTAAAAAGTCGTAATTAACTTTTGATTGAAATCATTGATCACTAGCAAAACAGAATCTATTAGCCTCGTCACAGAAAGAACAGTGTCTCTGTGACTACCATCCGGTGTAGGACAAATTGACTAAATTGTGCATCACATTTGTGGCACATGTGTGGGTTTCAACGGCCCAAATGCATGGAGCTAACACATTAGATTAAAATTGACAAGGTTTGTGAAAGCACATTATCATTTTAACAAAAAAAATGTCAGATAAAAAATATAAATTTGAACCAAAGTACATGGAAAAAAAAGAGTTTACTCTAAAATCATATTATAAATAGAAATGAAATACACTTGCCTGGTTTCAGTCTCCTTTTATTTTAGGCTATATTAGGGTCTGCTATTCGTTGCCACTTGACGATATTACACATGCCAAATTATGATAACAATAAGTTTGTGAACATAATTCTTTTGATTAGGCTACTCGGTGTGGGTGACGGACCTCTCTCCAGGACGACCCACCACGTCAGCATATACGTCAGAGTCCTTGGAGGATGCCCCTCTATGGATGGAAGCTATGAAATGGGTGACGACCCGACCCACCTAGTTAATTTAATTTTTTTTAATTAAACTAGTTTTTTAATTTACTTATATAAAATAAAATCATCGTGTATTAAAAACCATACATTACATAACCTAAAAAACGTAAAAAATAAAAAAATAACTGAAAAAAAAAAACATAACCTAAAAAAATCCTATGAACTCCACTTTTTTGCGATTTTTTCTTTCATTCTTTGCAAAATCGGTTCGATCTTCTTCCGGATACGAGTTTATGTCGGCTGTCATGATCTCCCACTCTTTAAACTCGTTTTTCTCATGCTTCAACCGAACCCGTTCTTCGACCTCAGTTCCTTCGCCTTCACCTTTTGGGCCGTGACCTCGATGAACACTTTGAACTGAGCCATAAGCTCGTCCATTTTGTAACCACCCCCCTCGCGGCTTGTTTTTTTCCAGCTGCCGCCCTTTTTGATTTGTCCCTGCCCGGGGGACGTTCCTCCTCTCGAACCACAAACTCTTAATCGTCAAATTCGGGCTCGTCGTTTATATTTATTTGACATCGTGCGTCTGAGCCTCCCGCACTATAACTACCGGTCTCCGAGGTTTTTGTTCGTTTGGCCGTTGCGACCTCATTTGGAACCGGCGCCCACTTGTTATTGGTTCGCAAAATTTCCCAAAGCACGTACGTGGGGGAAAACGGGTCTATGCGTATCTTCGTATCTACGCATCGCCTCTTTAAAAACGTCTTCATCACTCATCCCACTACGGCGACAAGTATGCAAGTTATTATAAATCCCGAAAACCGGTTAACGACCGATGCATCTTTCTCCACTTGGAAGAGATGGAATCGATGTCGCAATAACGACCTTGTTCCATTATCGCAAGAAACTTCGACAATATTTCTTTCCAAAACCCCTCGCAGTTTGGTTGTTACCTATATTTTTAAATTGTAGCAAAAGTTATATTAAAAAAAGTATAATCTATAAATTTTTGGTATATTTTTAAAATGTAACAAAAGTTATATACCGATAATGGGCTTTTGGAAGTGCTAACCCACGCCTTGGCTAACGCCTCCTCCTCCATCTTCGTCCAAAATTTCGCCTTCCCTTTCGAAGGTTGATCTTTCTCAACCATAGGTTGCTTGCCTTTTTTTCGTTTAGACGATTGCGGTTGGGTCTCCGGCACAAATTCTTGAACGTCGTCCTCTACGGGTTGTGGTTGGGGAGACCCCCTTGTTGGGGAATATTGTGGTTGGGATAGAAATTGCGAATTAAACGGTTTCGCATCATCATTTTGCACGATGATTTGTTGCACTTGGCTCATTTGCGAAAACACGTTGGGGCTTTGTTGAAAACCCCCAAAAGCGTTGTACGAAAATTGTGAGGATGACCAACTCGGTTCCGTACTAGGATAGTAGTCGGGTACCGAGAAAATGTTTTGGTTTGGGTTTGGGTTCGCGTTTGGGTTTGGGTTTGCTCGGGTTGTATTGATCCATGGCGAAAGTTGAATGATTTTATAAAAGGTTGGAGAACTATAAAGAGATGGGAATGATTTTATAAAGTTGAGAGATGGAGGTGGATAAAATGTGTTAAAAAGTGGGATGATATTGGTGTATTTATAGGTAAATTTATTAAATTAATTTTTTTATTCTACTAGCCGTTAAACGGCTATATGTTTGAAAAAGCCGGCCCGTCTCCAACGTCTCCTGCCGACGGGTAAGACGCCGACGCAGCACCCGAGGCGGTGTTAAGGGGCGTCGCCGGTCCATACCGGGCCTGGAGGGCCCCCCACACCGAGTGGTGTTCTCTAAAGCAAGTTTAGAGGGTTATGGGTTTTTAATGCTCACGAAACTTTAATTTAATTAGAAGTTAAAGAAGCTAGTTGAGGAAAATATAGGATTTGAAGCAAAATCAAATGCAGCTCGACATTTTGAGAATATGGTTGAGAAAATTGCAAGTCAGAGTAAAGTTCGTGTCTGTGACTCACAAATATACAGAGGTTTGTCAGGTGCTTGAATATTGTTAGCAACTTCAACAAAGTTCCTCGTAAAAAATCGTAATTAACTTTTGATTGAAGTCATTGATCACTGCTATCAGAATGTTGCAAAATAGAATCTATTAGCCTTGTCACAGGAAAGAACAGTGTCTCTCAGACTACCATCCGGTGTAGGACAAATTGACTAAATTGTCCATCACATTGGTGGCACATGTATGGGTTTCAATGACCCAAATGCATGGAGCTAACACATTGGATTAAAAATTGACAAGGTTTGTGAAAGCACATTATCATTTTAACAAAAAAATGTCAGATAAAAAATATAAATTTAACCAAATACATGAAAAAAAGAGTTTACTCTAAAATCTCTATACTTATAAATAGAAATAAAAGTATATTTGCCTGGTTTTCAGTCTCCTTTTATTTTAGACTATATTAGGGTCTGCAATTCGTTTTCACTTTAGGATATTACACATGGCAAATTATGGTAACAATAAGTTTGCGAACATATTCTTTTGATTATGCTACTTTGTTGACTTTCCTAATCTCAATGCAATTTTAGGAATTGGATGGTTTCTTTCGTTGAGTCGTTGTTTATTAATATTATTAAAATTTTGTATTTGAATTTATTTGGATCCGTCAAAATTTATTATGGCCTTTATTTATGAAGTTAACAAATTATACACAAATAGTTTACAAATTATAGTTACATGGTTTTATTTACGAAGTTAATAAGTTATTAACAAATTACTTTCTTATGATACATAAAAGGTTATTATCAGTTATACTCAATTTTATTCTTTTATCAAATAAACGGATAATAAATCCATGTTACACTTCGTTACTATTAATTAATATGGTATGATTTTTATATTAATATAAAAACATTACATGTTACACTTTGTTCATATTTGATTCTTTATTTAATTAATTATATGAATTAATTCGAATTTTAAAAACATAGACGGTCTTTACCATGTTCAAATGATACTCCTCTCACTATGTAATCATTCCAAACTATAATGAAAAATCATCACTATGATATTAGATAAAGATGATAACGTACAAATAAAACAACAAATGTTATATACAAATAAGCATTTAAAGAGTTATGACTTACTATTAAATTTGTACTTTTGTAAGTACTACTTTAATTACAATTTTGTATTGTTTTAATCAATGTCTCATGTAGTCAGGGGCGGACCTACCATAGGCGTTCAACGGTAGTGTAAATTTTGGAAAAAAATTGATTTTTTTGACGTTTTTTCATTTCGTTACCCCTTTCTTATAAAACGTTGCCCCTACGAATATTTTCTAGATCCGCCACTACATGTAGTTCAATTCAAAACAACTATTAAGATAACATATTATCTCGGCCGTGTATCACTCAGATAACTAACCGAGTAAAATAATAAAAATAAAAAACAAATAAAGCATAACCAACCCCAATTCAATTTTTCACCTGCCACCTACATTCAATATTAGGGTTTTTGTCGATTTCATACACCAAAAGGGTGTAGCAGGAGTGTGAATATTAACAATATTTAAAGGGGGTAAAAAGGAAACACTCACATAGTTAAGGGTCAAGTGTATTCTATCCACAATAAAATAAGGTAATGACAGACAAATAATGGTTGTGCCCCAAAATTGTGGTCTTTCATCACAAGACATCAAGATTATAGAGCAAAAGAATCAAGGGTTTAAGGATTGAGTCACATACCCACATGGGGTTTTCATCTGCGGACTAAAAACCCTATAAAGCCCCTAACTTTCACCTCCACAAAGCTTATCAAGACGGCTGCTTTAACACCCCGCAAGAAGCTTGGCTTCACAGGGGCAGCAATGGCCTTCACCTCACCCACCAATACTTTCAAGAAACCCCCTCCTTATTTCTGGCTTTGCCATTCACCCCGTCGTTCTACTGCTTCTTCTTGTGGGTCCCTGTGGAGTTCTTCTGTTTCCAACAAATCCCTTCAAAGGTTTGTGTTTCTTTTTGTCTGTTGTTAGTTTTCAAGTGTTAATTTGGCTTTTAATGTTGAGTTTTTTGGTCTCTTTCTGCTGTTATGTCTACTGTTGTTGAGTATCTTTGTAAGTGTAATATCTAGAGTTTAGTTTAGGGGGTATTGGTTGTAATTCATTTTGGGTGAAAGTGAATTAGTTCTTGGTTCTAATACTCATATTTGGAGAAAGAGGAGTAATGATTATCTGATAAATGTAGTAAATATATAACTAGTTTTTTCATAGCTTTTAGGGCTTTTGGATTTTTGAAATTGGTCATGCAACATGGAATGATTATTTGATAAAATGGAAATTGGTTATGTGATATGGAATGATATGAAGCGGTTTCGATGTGATTATGTTAAAAGTTGAAGTAATTAGATACTTGACTGTTTTGAGTGTTTGGCAAATTCTAGTTGGTTAAGGATTTACTTGTAAAATATACATATAAACAAGCGGATCCAACAAAATACTTATGCACATTTTGGTTGTATGATTTAATTTCAGGTGGCAACTTCACAATCCCCATGGTAAAAAAGAGTGTTTTTGCAACATCGCAATGGTTTTTAGCCCCTTTGGATACAACTCACGGTCAAATATCTGTACCATGGCTTTCGACGGAAGTCAAAGATACGCTAATATGGCACATAATCAATCATATGCTGACTTTAGGCTTCATGTAGAATCAAGTAGAGGTAATTCGTATGCTAGGATGCTGCGACGTGGCAGTAAAGATAGAATCCCGGGGCCTGTACATCCACGCATCACTCCTGTCATGAACTCTCATTCGCAAATCCCGTTTAGAGATAAAGATCCATTACCGCTAACATGGCCTGAAGCAACGGAAGCGTTAAGAAGTTTTAAAAAAGCCTCGCTTTCTTGTAACAGAATGAATGGTTCTATGCCTGACGGTTACGCAGGATCAATTATAACTGAACCGTGTGCCGAAAGTCAACCATCTAATGGAAACTTGGCTTCTTCACCTAAAGTCAACCAAAGTTATCCGGTGTCAAAGTTTTCAGAAGATACACATGTGCCCAATGTTCAGTATGCAGGATCAAACATAACCGAGCCCTCATCACCTAAAGTTAACCAAAAATATCCAGAGTACAAGTCAAAGTCAAAGTCAAAGTTTTCAGAAGATATGCCTGTGCCTAAGGTTCCATATGCAGGCTTAAACATAACCGAGACAGAAATCAAAAACGGATTTCAGAAGTTCCAAAGTCAACCAACTAACGGATATTCGACTCCAAAAAAGTCAACCTCGTCATCACCTAGAGTCAACCAAAAACATCTAGGGTCAAAGTCGCAGATTTCAAAAGATATACCCGTGAATGGTGTCCACCAAAAAGACTTGCAATGTGATGATTTTAATCAAACCTATATTGTACCTATAGATTCTAAGGATTCAACCCATTTACAAAAGAGGCTTAAGAGCATTTACAACAAGGTTCTTGTCGTTGATGACATCATCAAAGCCAAAGAAGTCGTTAGAAAGCTCACCACTGAGTACCGTCATCTTGTATATGCTTGTGATACCGAGGTATGTATAATTTTTTGGATAAATTGCTTATGTATTTTCTTATTAAATTTATTTGGTGTGTGTGTGCGGGGGGGAGGAGGGGGGGTGATTGACGTAACGGGTCAAAATTTGCTACATTTATTGTGTGGATTGATTTATTAAGACTAGGCCTGTAAATGAACTGAACGAACACAAACATAGGCATGTCCATGTTCGTTCATTAAATTTAACCGAACACGAACCTATAATCGAATACATTTTTTTGTTCATGTTTGTTTATTAAGAAAAAATGGGCATGTTCGTTCGTTTAAAAACCTAAAGGAACATAACTGAACACAGTTTTACGATACATAAAGTAATTATTTTGTATAAATTAGTGACTAATTACGATAAATTTCATTGGAAAACCCATTTTATTACTAGAAAGCCAATTAACAGTTAGTTATATTTATATAAGTAGTTAGAAAGTTCCTTTTATGTTTATAATATTTATATAAAGATAACTACTTATGTTTTTTTATTGAAACGATCATAAACGAACGGACATAAACAAATGTAAATAAACACACATAAATGATCGAACAAAACGTGGTGTTCATGTTCGTTCGTTTGATTAAATGAACAAAAAATTGTGTTCATGTTTGTTCAATTATTAAATAAACGAACTTCCCGCCGAACAAGTTCATGAAGTTCGGTTCGTTTACAGGCCTAATTAACACACCTGAGCTCATAATTCTCAGGTGGCTGCAATTGATGTGAAACAAGAAACACCGGTCGATCACGGAGAGGTTATATGTTTCAGCGTTTATGGTGGACACGAAGCCGATTTTGGAAACGGCAAATCTTGTATTTGGGTTGATGTTTTAGATGGCGGTGGCAAGAAAATACTCGATATATTTTCACCGTTTTTCGAAGACCCCAACATTAAAAAGGTCTGGCATAACTATAGCTTCGATAACCATGTTATAGAGAATTACGGGATTAAGCTATCGGGCTTTCATGCCGACACAATGCACATGGCCCGGTTATGGGATTCTTCTAGAAGAATGTCAGGCGGGTATTCTCTAGAAGCACTTACTAGCGATTTAAAAGGAATCATGTCGGGTGCTAATTTAGGTCCTAACGAAGAGTTAATCGGGAAAGTATCAATGAAAACCATTTTCGGGAGAAAAAGGTTAAAAAAAGACGGCTCCGAGGGCAAAATTGTCGTTATACCTCCCGTTGAAGAGCTTCAAAGGGTAGAACGGGAACCGTGGGTTTGTTATTCAGCTTTAGATTCGATAAGCACGCTCAAGCTTTATGAAAGATTGAAAATAAAACTATCGAATCGAGTGTGGAACTTCAACGGGGTAACGAAAGGAAATTTGTTTGATTTTTATGAACGATATTGGCGCCCGTTTGGTGAGCTTTTGGTGAAAATGGAAACTGAAGGGATGTTAGTGGATCGGGCCCATCTTATGGAAATTGAAAAGATTGCGAAAGTCGAACAACAAATAGCTGCTGATCGGTTTCGTAATTGGGCTTCGAAATTGTGTCCGGATGCTAAGTTTATGAATGTCGGTAGTGATACACAGCTACGCCAGCTGTTTTTTCGGCGGAATTGAGAACAGGTAAACATCTTTTTAAAAGCATAATGTTAATTACGTTTTTCGTCCTCTGTAGTTTGTTGAATAACCATTACAGTCAACCCTCATCAACCTCATCCAATTATTCTGTTAGTTTATTTGAAATCACCATAATGCCCTTGTTATTAAGATTAAAATATAAATAAATAAAGAGTTAATTACGTTTTTCGTCCCTGTGGTTTGCTGAAAATAACCATTACAGTCCATTAGTTTAAAAATTGTCAAAACAGTACCAATACTGTACTATTTGACGTCTTTTCTTTAATATTATCTTATGCAGCAAAGATCCAAGTCAAACGCTTCCACTGGAGAAGGAATTCAAAGTTCCTAATGTCGATAACATAATCGAAGAAGGCAAAAAAACCGCCACTAAATTCCGTAAAATCAAATTAAACGCAATTTGTTCCGGTTTACAACCGGAAACATACACCGCATCAGGATGGCCTTCAGTTAGCGGAAAAGCTTTGAAGACTCTTGCGGGGAAGGTATCTATGGATTATGATTTTATTGATGACGAGTTGGATGAAAAAGACGATGACGTGGATGATGCTGAGGTGGCAGAGACAAAGACGAAACCCGTTGCTAATAACTCGGATTACGGTACTGCTTATATGGCGTTTGGAGGCGGGCCGGAAGGACACGAGGCTTGTCATGCAATTGCGGCTTTATGTGAAGTTTGTTCTATAGACTCGCTAATATCCAACTTTATTCTCCCACTACAGGTAATAAGAAGAAAAATAACGAATCTGCTTAAAAATAGATATAAATAGTTGTTAGAGAGATTAATAGGTTTATTTATTTTGTTCACTACAGGGCAGCCATATATCTGGCAAAAAAGGGCGTATTCATTGTTCGCTAAATATCAACACAGAAACGGGGCGACTATCAGCTAGAAGACCAAATCTGCAGGTTTACTTATTGTTTAATTTAGTCAAATTATATGTACTATGAATATGCTATTTTGTCACATCAACCAACTTTGGCCCCTCAACAATGGCCAACTTTAGCCCCTCAACTTTGGTAATAAAATGTTTAGCCCCTTAACCAAAACAACTTTAGCCCCTCAGCTTTAATAATGACATGTTTAGCGACTTTATTACATCAAACAACTTTATCCCCTCAACTTTAATAATGACATGTGTAGCCCCTCAACTTTAATAATGACATGTTTAGCCCCTTAAACTAAAACATCAAACAACTTTAACTCTCGCGATTTGCTTATTTTTATCTGTGTTTTGAACTCGTTGCAGAGGGCGGTGGTAACCCACTAGTTAACATTAAATGTGGTCTTTTTGTGTGTCGGATTGGGTCGTCTTTTGTGATCATAGCTAACACATTAATTATTAATTATTCATATAAAATGGCAAAAAGAAACAATAACTTGTAGGTCAAACCTGAACATGTTCTGACTTTTGACCTGTTACAAAGTTCGACTTTTGCTAATCTTGATATCTATGGTTTCAGAACCAACCTGCGTTAGAGAAAGATCGATACAAGATCCGTCAAGCATTTATAGCAGCGCCAGGAAACTCTCTTATCGTTGCGGATTACGGGCAGGTAAAAAAGGGAATTTTATTGTATTTTTTCTATACTAGTTCAATGGGTGGGTCCCACTGATATTATTAATCTTTTATTTATACCGAGTAGTTGGAATTGAGGATTCTTGCACATCTTGCCGAGTGTAAGAGCATGCTCGATGCATTTGAAGCCGGTGGAGATTTCCATTCGAGAACTGCAATGAACATGTATCCTTACATTCGTGATGCTATCGACCGTAAACAGGTTCTTCTTGAGTGGCATCCTCAACCCGGTCAAGAAACTCCACCCGTTCCCCTCCTAAAGGTAAACTATTAATGGTTTCTCCCAAAATTAAAAAAATCAATAATAATTATGATTAAGTAATCCGTTTCTTATTGCACAACCAAACATCACCTTGTCACTAGGGCTGCAAATGAACCGAACGTTCAACGAACAGCCCATGATCCGTTCGGTGGGAAGTTCGTTTGTTTAGTAAATAAATGAACACGAACAAGAAATTTTGTTAGTTTAGTTAACTGAACGGACATGAACAAAGGCTGTGTTTGTTCATTGATGTTCATGAACGTTCGGTAACATGTTTGTTTGTGTTTGATAGTTCATTAGGGTTTTTAATTTTTATATATTATTTAAATACTTTAAATTTCCCACTAATAAGATATATTTGATGATTACTAGTGTATTGTGTATATTGCATACATTTTAATCTATTCGTTTGTGTTATGTGTTCATGAAAACTTGTTTATGTTCGGTTTTGTTCCATTTGTGTTCATAAACGTTTCTTTGAGTGTGTTACCTAAAATTAACTAATGAACACAAACGAACATGGAACATGAACACGTTATTTCCTTGATGAACGAGCGCGGACAAACAATCTTATTAGGTAAGTGTTCATGAACACATATATATCCTTAGACAACGGTCTTTGTTCGGTTCGTTTGCAGCCCTATTTGTCACACTTCCATAGTAATAGTTTTATTATGCGTGCCTTACATAAGTGATTTAATTATTTCTTTTCTTAGGATATGTATGCTTCCGAAAGACGAAAAGCAAAAATGCTCAACTTTTCCATTGCATATGGAAAAACTCCCGTTGGTCTTGCGCGTGACTGGAAGGTAAAATTTTCCAGATATTAAAAACTAAATGGTTAAGAATTTGATCGATTTAAAGATAAATTACTATTGTTAGTATTTATTCGTTTTTCTTTACTTGATTGCAGGTTTCGGTAAATGAAGCAAAAGAAACAGTTAAAAGATGGTATAACGGCAGAGAAGAAGTGCTTAGATGGCAAGAAGCCCGTAAAAAAGAAGCCCGGAGTATTGGATGTGTATATACACTGTTGGGCCGGGCCCGCACTTTTCCGTCCACAAAAAATGCTACTCCATCACATAGAGTCCACATTGAACGGGCCGCAATCAATACACCCGTTCAGGTATGTTTCTTAGCTTCTACCGCAATCCAACACCACCAAAAAATCGTTCTGATTGTGAGAATTATGATTTATGAACTCAGGGTAGTGCTGCTGATGTGGCGATGTGTGCCATGTTGGAAATATCTAAGAACGCTCGGTTGCGAGAGCTTGGGTGGAAGCTACTCTTACAGGTTTTCTTTTAAATTCCGAAGTATTAATAATCAGCGTATTCGTTACTATTTACGGGTCGAATAAAGTTGGTATTTTGATCACAGGTCCATGATGAAGTGATACTGGAAGGGCCCACAGAGTCAGCTGAGGTGGCAAAAGCGATAGTTGTTGACTGCATGTCGAAGCCTTTCGATGGCAAGAATATTCTCAAAGTAGGGCTATCGGTTGATGCGAAATTTGCCCAGAACTGGTACTCTGCGAAGTAGGGCCCGCCCCAAAATGGCACATTTGACTTTTGATGAACTGCTCATTGGAGTTTTGGAGATATTCTGAAGTTTTGTTGTTTAATCAATGGCTGGTTTTGGTCTTGTAGAATAGTTGAGTTTGCAAAGATCCATGTGTTGTATATAGTTATTTTGGATTCTCGATGATGGTATTGTGTAAGTTGAAGGGTGGCAACTGTAAAAAGGATATTGAAGGCATTTTCTTTTTTTCTTTTTTTTTTCCTTGAACGGCTTTGTTCACGAAATATGTATTATGTCTTTGCATTTCATTTTCTAGAGTAAACTTTCATTTTGCTCCCTGTGGTTTGGTTATTTTAACGGTTTTGCTCTCAAACATTTAAAAATAGTATTTTCTTCAATAGTTTCACTATTTTTTTCCATTTTGCTTCTCGCTTTTAATTCCATTCAAATTAGTAGTAACTGAAAGGGTATTTTGGTAATTTTAAATACAAAACTAAGGGTATTTTAGTAAAACTACGAATAAAGATTATATTATATTATATATATATATAAACAATATATATCAAAATCCAATTTGATTATCTTTTCTCTCTCTATCCTCTCTCCCTACACTCTCTCTGTCTTCTATCTCTGTACAATCTCTCTGTCTTCACCTCACCACCACCCTTAAATCAGAGGGGAGATCGCCGGAGTGATGGACGGAAGTCACCGGCGCCGGTCTTTCCTTTGTTGTGCCAGATCTACATATATATACCCCTATCGCCGCCGTCGTGGATCTAGATGAACAGATCCGGAGAAAACCAGATCTGAAAATCACCCCTTGAACCCTAAGCAGATCTGGCTCACCCTTCGCTGCAGTGGTTGTTGTTTAGCAGTTTTCTATAATTCTAGCATTCAGATGGTGTAGATAATGTTAGTAGAGCCATCATAAGAATTGCTTCTTTCAATTGAAGAAATTTCATCAGTTGCTTTATGGATAACAATGTCCACTTTTTTCAACTGATATTACATCGGGATGTCGAATGTGAGTAGCAGAAATATCAACCACATTATCCTCACTACACTTCTAAAAAGTAAAGAACAAAACAAGAGATTGTGGTGGTTGTGGTAGATGTTCAAGTAAGGGTGTAGATGCAGATATACATACATTATTATTAATATCTATAATGTATAATATATATTAATAATAAATAATTAACTTTTTATATTATTATATATTAATAATAATAATGTATATTAATTCAAAATGGATTTAAATAATTAATAACAAATAAATAAATCCTTATATCTAAAAATTACAAAATACCCTACCTTTGATTGAATGGTTTAACTGGTTTAGAGCCTTGGAGCAAACTGGAGACAAAATCAAAACATTAGGGAGGAAAATTGCTATTTTTAAATGTTTGGAGCAAAATTATTAAAACGACCAAACCACGGGGAGCAAAACGGAAGTTTACTCTTTATTTTAAACCTTTAATTCAAATTAACGATCTAAAAACTAAATTAAAAAAAAAAACCATTTTGGTCATTCTAATGAACCAACTCTTGGTCATTAGATGACAAATTCTGCCTATGGGTCTTACAAAAGTTGCACCATTAATATTGGAAATTATGCACTTTAAAAAGGTGATAACTGATATGTGCTTTTGTAATTTAATATTTAATTTAATTAATATATTTGTTAGGTAATAACTACTAATAAATTAGTATTTTATCCTGAGTGTTACGGTAAGTACAATGCTGACACTTGGAATAGTTGTAAAAGAAGGAAAAAAAATAACTTTGTGTTAACTCTAGTATTTTATCCCGTGGGTTAACTCTAGTATTAATCCGTGGGTTGATAAGTCTTAAAGAAGGAAAACCTAGCTTTATTGAAGTTTAAGGGCCTTATGAAAGCTTTATTAAAGTCATGATGTAAACGGAAATATAAAGTAAAAGAAAAAAGAAAAAAAGTCCCACGTGATAGCATGTGAGTGGATAAAGTGAATAGCGAGTTACAAAAGGTTGCTGATTTTTTTGGGTGTGGGTTGCTAATTGGTATATATAATAATTTCTAAAATTACATTAACTAATAAAATTTACAAATAAAAAAACTCTAGATCATAAACTGGAAATAGACATTACATATAATTAGTTCCCACAAAAATATAATCCCCAATGGCTCAAATTCAAATAGACAACAATGGGAGCTATATATGTCAAAAAGAACACAAGTACATGACATTTTACATCTATTCTGACTCAGAACTTAAGAACATAACAACAACAATCTTAGATTGCAAGATTACAAATCATGCTTTTTGAGCAGAATAACTTAAAATTAAGTTCTTGATTTCATCATCTGATGCCCTATCAACTGCGGTTTTTCCATCTGAATCTTTCACGTCGTATTTGGCTCCTGCTTTCAACAGTTCCTCGATTTTGGGCTTATCGCCTTCTGAAGCGGCCATCATCAGTAAAATGTCAACCGGGTGAATATTTTGGCGTAAAAGAGCTTCCATTTTATCGTATGTGCCCTCGACAGCAAGCATGCCCATGTAATTGAAGTACTGCAGTGAATTGAGTATCAAGAAAAGTATTTAATTATTCATCATCACAAAAATCTTTCGGTTTTCTTAATTCTGGAAATCAAACAACATTCAAGTATTATCAAGACAAAAAAAAAGATATTTTTCCATGAATTGCTCGACTTTGGTATGCAGAACTTAGTATGTACTAGTCAGTTACGGGTGGCAATTCCTAACACCACACAAAATAATCAGGTTTTGGGTTGTCATATGTAACTCATTTAATAAACAACTCGTGTTGACACGTTTAAACCGTTTAATTAAGCAAGTCCACCTGCCATTTTGCCAGCCCGTATAATTGTTGAAGTACTGCAGTGAATTGAGTATCAAGAAAAGTATTTAATTATTCATCATCACAAAAATCTTTCGGTTTTCTTAATTCTGGAAATCAAACAACATTCAAGAATTATCAAGACAAAAAAAAAGATATTTTTCCATGAATTGCTCGACTTTGGTATGCAGAACTTAGTATGTACTAGTCAGTTACGGGTGGCAATTCCTAACACCACACAAAATAATCAGGTTTTGGGTTGTCATATGTAACTCATTTAATAAACAACTCGTGTTGACACGTTTAAACCGTTTAATTAAGCAAGTCCACCTGCCATTTTGCCAGCCCGTATAATTGTTTTAACCCATTTTTGACCCATCTAACACGTTTACAACTAGATTTCAACTCATTTACAAGCTGTTAACCAGTTTACAACATGCCAACCTGCTTGACTCGCTTGGATAAATGTGGTAAACAGGCATGTAAGGTTGCACGATTTTTTAAGTGTGTGCAGTTTATGTTTGACGTATCTAACACGAATAAATATACGGGGCCGT
The DNA here is from genome assembly GCA_947069175.1 of Scalesia atractyloides. NCBI lineage: Eukaryota > Viridiplantae > Streptophyta > Magnoliopsida > Asterales > Asteraceae > Scalesia > Scalesia atractyloides. The sequence continues at coordinate 4,608,031 of CAMTDV010000029.1, forward strand.
GTTCAGGTTTAGTGGTTCAACCAACCTGACACGATTGACATCCCTAGTAATCAGTGGAGGTAATGGGTTGATTTGGGTCATGCTTATCTTAAACGGGTCAGATGAAAATCTAGCTAAGAGGGGAAAGCATCAAAGAGATTGAGAGTAACAAAGTCTGCTTGTGCTGTATACACGCTCCTAAATCGTTTTATTCAATTATTTAGATTACTATAGTAATGCTTTTAATCATAATCAACACAAAAGTTATCCATAAAAGATGTAAGTAACTGGCAAAAGGCGTTTACGGGTCAGCCCAACCCATTTCAAATTCAACCCACCCGATTTGCCACCTCTACTTATCACCATCAATAGTCTATTACACATTTACACTGATTATGCTTGTTAGGGCATAACGCCCAAAGAAGGAAACATCCAACCCTCAAGAAACTGGCCTAAAAATAGCATAACAAAAATATTACATGTATAAAAGAACAATTTTTATTTATTATTAATAATGAGCTATATTTTCATAGTTGTCTTTAGTTTTTTTTTTCAAACTTATTATGATATAGGCGTGTGTTCAATACAAAATCAATTTCAAGCAGAGAATCGCGAAAACCGCATTAGCAGTTATACAAGATATAGTGGGAGAAAAAAACAAAACATAGGGGTTATTGAAGTCTAGTCTTATGATCTATAATAAGTAACAATATTAAGCAGTTTATTCCTAAGACAGCAGTTCTTCATCCCACATCAAAGTAAGAAGAATATAATATTTTTAAACTTTAACAAAATAATACCCAGCGGACCTACCTTAGGCAAAGGGGTAACCTCCGCTATCCCTTGGCGCTCCGACGGTAGTGTAAATTTTAGAAAAAATTGACATTTTTTGACGTTTTTTTCGATTTCGTTACCCCTTTTTATAAAACGTTACCCTACGAATATTTTCTAGATCCGCCACTGATACCCAAGTTCCAAAAACACAATTTTCATGTCAATTCCCTGAATTGCCCCAGTTAAGTACAAATTTCCAAATGGTAAAATTGAAAAAAAAATCAATAAAAAAGAGTTAAAAATCCAGTTCTTGAATTGCCAGATTGACCAACAAACAATCAAGAATCACAAAAAGATATTAAAAATATGAACCTTAAACAAATAATCACAAAAAAAAAAGATTAGAAATATGAACTTTAACAAATAATCACGAAAAAGATTAAAAAATATATATGAACTTTAAACAAAATCACAAAACAGATTAAAAATACAAACTTTAAACAAATAATCAGAAAAGGGGACCTGCTCAACATCATCACGGTCAAAATCATCACGAGATTGGCTGCCATAAATGCCAGCACCTTCAGCATCGACGCCATTTTTACCGAACTTGAACCAGCATGTGGTTCTTGAGCCATTACTGCAGGGCCCAATTCTTGAAGTGGGTTTGCAAAAGCCTAAACCTTTACGCACACCCTTGAACTGTGAATCAAGATGATGATGAGTTTGGGTCAATCTGTTTGTGGGTTTTGTGTTTGATGATGTTGTGAAGGTGAGTGGGAGAGTACACGAAAGTGTTGTAGCAGCCATTGTTGGTTGTTGGTCTTGTTTGTTCTATCAAGAACGAAACAGAATCTCTTTACCTCCACAGAATGGTATGTATTTTAAGGTGATGTGATGTTTGGAATATTTGAGTAATAAGGTGTGGATTATGATCACCAAATCAGAGTGGCGCAGCGGAAGCGTGGTGGGCCCATAACCCACAGGTCCCAGGATCGAAACCTGGCTCTGATATTAAGAGAAGGCTTCCAGAACCAAAACTTTTTTTTTTTAGTTTTTTAATTTTCAAATTTTGCTGAAGGTTCTTGCATCTTTTGTATGTATTAGGATTTTGCTAAATATTTATCTGTTTAGACTATGCATTGATATAATTATGTCCTCTTTTATCATTTCTAGAAAATTAAGCATTGATGTGTTGCTTGGGCTGACAAATAATTTACTTTTTCAACGCTTGATTTATTAACCGGTCACCAACTTTCAAATGAGTTGTAAGAGTGATGTGTTCGCAGTTCATGATCACACGGATATTTCTATATATCATACGCAATCTTGATATCAACTAATCTTTTATAGATATGCTTAGTAGGAGAGCGCACACACACGCATACATGTGTGTAGACGTATATAAATGTTATAGGTACGGATTTATATTCTGCATTCATTCATTCATTCATTCCTGTAAGAACTGCTGCAAAACCTCAAGTTGAGATCCGGACAAAAGGAACTGTAGGATTGGATCACTCATTATGCAAGAGATCGAGTGTTGTAACAGATCATAAGCATAATTTACAAGTTTCACAAGCAGCTCAAACACAGACAAGGTGTAGAAGAAATAAAAGTTCATACAAACATCTGTTCAGCCATTGAATTAAAAAAACACAAAAGGGCCTAAATTAATTCCAGGGTTAAGCTACAAAACCCAAAAAGATTCATAATCTACCCATTAGTCTCCGAAGGCTTTGAGAAATTAAGTTTCTTGAATCGATTTGTTATCGGGTCAGGCATTTTGCACTTTATATCCACAACTTCAACTATGTAAGCACCTCTTCTTCTATTAGGATTTCGGTTAGCTTTTCTTGTTTTGTGGGGTGTTTGGATTTTTCATCTGTATTGGTGTTACTCGAGCTTGCTTCATCTGCTTGTACTTTCGCTTTAACACTTGTACTAATGGTAGCTTCTTTAGTTTCTAAACCGGATGGATCAGGAGTTGAATTCTGTAGTTCCCTTGACATTAAGGCACTAATTGTACCGGTGGTTCCTATTTTGATGGACCCGCCTCCACCCTTGATATCTTCAAGTGTTTGAACCATTTTTCTTTCCAGTAATCTTGAAACCGATAGTGGATTTTGCTCACGATTATTGAATCCGTCAAGTTTATGAATCACGGGTTCTTTTACGCTACAAGTACAAAAAAAAAAGTAATAAGCACACTGCATGTAAAGACATTATGATTATTGTATAAAGACAGACAACTATCATGAAACTAAAACATAATCATCACAGAGAAGCTGAGAAGGTGAAAACATAGGATCATAATGAACAAGAGGCAGCAATATTTTATAATTACTTAAGAAGGGGCAGATTTGGGTAGTGAAAAAACTAAGATTGTTAATGTAAATAAAGTTTTTGAAATGAAAATATATTTATAAATAAAACATATTTAGACAAAAGGAACTTTTGGTCAACCCAACACGTCTTGCAGCTCTCGCTTACACAAAAGAGTTGACACGTTTTGACCGGTTACACACACCCGCCTGACCCGCCCATTTTGCCACCTCTAAAAAGATCCATGCCACTACGCCTAACCAGAGATTGAGTAGTCAAAATAGATCGTCTTTTCACACCCGAGAAAAGAACTCAGCTTATACAATAAAACTGACTATTAGATAATACATGTGAAATTATCTAACTATTCCTAACTTAAATGCAATAACATTATACTGATCAGATTCTTGAAGTTGCAAATCACATTGAAAGCGTGCATCCAAACACCACCATAGTTAACAAACCAGGGTTTTGGCGGTTTAACAGGCTCAACAAAAAGCTACCAATTTAATGCCCTAAAACATAGCTTAATGGTAGAGATTTTACTTTGGAATAACAACAACAAATGATGCTTATAAATGACATAATCGGCCGCAAAGAATAAGGTGCCACGCCATAAAATTGGTAATGCGTAGAAACAAAAGAAATAAAAGCACCATAGACATGAATATAGCTTATTCAATATTTACACAGTTAGTTTAAAAATGGCTAGAACCACCATTGATAATGCCCATTTCAAGAAATCTAGCAAACTGGTGCTTGAGTTGCTTATTAAAGCTTAAATTTATTTTAATCTGATAAACAATATGAATAAGCAATCCCAAACACCCTGAACACACTTTATTACTGTTGAATAATCACTCCCAAACACCCCAAACAGATTTCAAGAAATCCAAAAAATGTTCATATGATTTCAACTGCAAAATATTATGGAACACCCCAACACCCACAACCCAATTCAAAACCCTAGTGCCCACTCTTAATAACCATCTCAAAACACATACCTATGGTGAGAGTGTGTGTGTGTGTGTGTGTGTGAATGTGAAGAAACAGTGGGCCAAAGTTCATAATACACCATAAAGAAAACAAGGGACACAAATGCAAATGGGAGCCCCATTAATGACTAGCATTCTGGTAGTAAAGCATCAAGAAACATTTTTTAACAAGTTATGAACAAAACCCTAATGGTAGAATCTATAAAAGAAACAACTTACCCAAAATGAGTGAGCTTGCAAAGAATGAATCTTTAAACTGAATCTACAAGACCCATCAAGAAAACTTGAAGAATCTCATGGTTTTGAATGTGTAACAAATGTGGAAGAAGCATGAAACACAAGATCCGACAAGAAGTGCCAACTTGTGTTGGAAAGTGATGGGCCAAAGAGGCAAGGACCCTCTTGTTCCTCTTGTTATAGTTTTAAAATTTAAGAATGAATTTTGGATGTTTGGTTTATGGATATTAAGGGGTCAGTTTTCAATAAAGTTTCCTGTTACATAGGTAACTAAAGTTTAAATATACAATAAATAAATGGAGAGTATTATACGTTCATGTTTACAATAATGGCAGAACAACTTTTAAGAACACAAGTGAATATTTGGTTGTGCATTTATTGAATTCTATATCATTTTTTACTTCAAAGATAAATTTACAATAATCAATCTTTATTTTATATTTATTACTTCTTTTCATATATTTTATTATAAAATCAATCAAACTTAACCTTTATGTTTATTTTTTGGGCTAATCACGAAAATAGCCCAAGGAATGGTCAACTTTATCAAAATATCCCACTGACATGACTCTATGAGACGTTTCAATATGCTGACACGACTTAAAAAAATCATTTCAAGTCAACCAACCCATAATTGCCACGTGTCCAGTTGAGCCGTTTCAGTGTGACTTGAGCCTTTTCAGTGTGGCTTGAGTCGTTTCAATGTGGCTTAAGCCCTTTCAGTGTGGCTTGAGCCGTTTCAACAATAGACTTAAGCCGTTTCAGTGTGGCTTAAGCCTTTTTAGTGTGGCTTGAGATATTTCAGTGTGGCTTAAACCCTTTCAACCATAGACTTAAGCCCTTTCAATGTGGCTTGAGATCTTTCATTATAGTGGCTTGGTTTGGCTGTCTTTAATAGATCTTTCAACATAATTTAAATATAAACGGAAAATTAAAAACATAAACGAATAATTAAAAATATAAACGAATAATTTAAAAAAAATCTCAATAAAATGTGAGAACTTGAAAATCTCAATTAAAAAAATCTGAAAGTTTTAACTTGAAAATAAAGAATATTTCACTTGAAAATAAAAAAAAGTACTAGGTTAGAAGCCTGTGTATTACACGGGTTAAATAAATGTAATTTTTATACTAAATAATAAAAATATAACTTTAAAAATCTCGTTTATTACACGAGTCGAATAAATGTAATTTTATATATTAAGTAATTAAAAAGTTATATATTTAAGAGTCTTGTGTATTGTACGAGTTGAATAAATGTAATTGTATATACCAAATAATTAAAAAAGTTAGAGTAAATTGCACAAAACATCCTTTATGTTTCCTCAAACTTGCAGGTTCCAGCCTTAATGTTTAAAAGTTGCTAAAAACAGCCTTTAAGTTTATTTTTGTTGCGGGTTCAATCCTTTACAGCTAACCACGTTATTTTCTTCAGTTAAGTTCCCTCACATGATCAACTAAAATGACGAATATACCCTCACATGTTACGCATGTGAGGGAACTTAACTGAAGAAAATAACGTGGTTAGCTGTAAAGGATTGAACCCGCAACAAAAATAAACTTAAAGGCTGTTTTTAGCAACTTTTAAACATTAAGGCTGAAACCTGGAAGTTTGAGGAAACATAAAGGATGTTTTGTGCAATTTACTCAAAAAGTTATACCTTTAAAAACTCTGTGTATTACTAAGGGTTAAATAAATGTAATTTTGTATAGTAAATAATAAAAATGTAATATCTTAAAAAAAACTCGTGTGTTGTAAAAAAATAATATCTTTAAAAAACTCGTGTATTGTACCCGTGTAATACATTTATTCAACTCGTACAATACACAGGGTTTTTAAAGTTATATTTTTTTTGTTATTTAGTATAAAAATTACATTTATTTTCAAATTAAAACTTTCAGATTTTTTTAATTGATATTTTCAAGTTCTCATATTTTATTGAGATTTTTTTTAAATTATTCGTTTATATTTTTAATTATTCGTTTATGTTTCTAATTTTCCGTTTATATTTAAACTATGTTGAAAGATCTCAAGCCGTGTTGAAAGATCTTAAGCCCACCAAGCCGCTACACTGAAAGATCTCAAGCCACATTGAAAGGGCTTAAATCTATGGTTGAAAAGGCTTAAGCCACACTGAAAGGACTTAAGCCACACTGAAAAATCTCAAGCCACACTAAAAAGGCTTAAGCCACACTGAAACGGCTTAAGTCTATGGTTGAAACGGCTCAAGCCACACTGAAAGGACTTAAGCCACACTGAAAAGGCTCAAGTCACTCTGAAACGGCTCAACTGGACACGTGGCAATCATGGGTTGGTTGACTTGAAATGATTTTTTTAAGCCGTGTTAGCATATTGAAACGGCTCTTAAAGCCGTGTCAGTGGGCTATTTTGGTAAAGTTGACCATTCCAAGGCTATTTTCGTGATTATCCCTTTTTTTTTTTACATTCTATAACCTTTACAACTAACGTCGTCCAAAAACTCAGTTAAGTTACCTCACATGCTTTACATGTGTGGATATTATAGCCTTTACATACGAGCCTTTTATAACATAAAAGTTGATTTACGAAATTTTGTGTTATTATTATTAGTACTATTATTATTTGTTGTTGGTGTATTTACTATAATACAAAATAAAACTGTAATGCTTCTCTGAAACACACAATTTTATTTATATTTTATTTAAAAGTATTTTTGTATCTTATTATTATTATATAACGTCTTTTGTTATAATATTTATTTTATATAATACTAGGATGTTCGACCAATTTTGAGAGTAAAAATTAATAAACATATATATATATATATAATTAAATTAGATGAAGATATTATATATATGAAAATAAAATTAATACAAGTGTTGAGGGATGGTATGAGTTGTAGCAAAACGACTATCGAGTCGGGGGGTTTTACTAGAACCAGCATCTATATTTCTACGGGGTAAATGTAACGTTGTCTACATCTTACCTTTATCAGACTCTACCTAACTTTGATATTATTATTGGTGGGATTTACTGAATATGATAATGATGATATATCGTATTCAAATCTATTGTTGTGTATCGAACTGCTTTTTGTTTTAGACTATGTTATGTAGGGCTTTTCTTCGTTTACAATGTATGCTATGGACAACTTTAGTAAGCTCTAACGGGAAAAAAGTCAAGTCATGTAAGCAACCACCATGCACGTTTATCGAATAGCACCCTATGTTGTGGTTACCACACCACCCCTTTACGTCACATGTTCACCTTCTCCATCTCAGTTGCATCATACCCACGAGCCCACTCGAGCTCCCGGCCCGCATCCCCTCTAGCGCCCTCATTGGCGGTGTTTGCCTCCACGCCCTGCTGAGGTGGCACGGTTGATACCCCCAACTAAGCCCACAAAATATAGACTTATAATGCATGTCTTTCGTGCTTCATATATTTTATGTTTTAACACCCTTTTCTTCTACTATTTATTATTCATAAAGTTGGCAAATTAAGCGTGAAGGTATTATACTGTTCTTTATGTCAACTAAGTTTTACACAGTGGTACATCAACAAAAAAAATACTAGTCATCATTTTGACATAGTAATTCTTGACAAACACTAGAGGGAATTGCAGTCGTCTCGACTACGACGTTTCTTCTAGTGAAATGATGTAACATTGTGATAATGTACTGTTAGACCTAAAGTGATGCGCTATACATATAAAAAATTAACAGGTCGTATCAAAACAATATATTATTGTTGTGATATGAATGATATCCCCTTGATTTAATGTGGTGCAACTGTTATAGTGAAACATAATGCCTTGTGTTAAAGGTCCTATTGATGTGCCTCTATCAAGCATCATATCTAGGTTATGGAAACAGTGATACAAAAGGTTGGATCATGTAAGTTGTAGTTATATGGGAGACCCACTTGTGTAGACATGGGTTTGAAAGAAGGATTTTCGAGGAAAACCTTTTATTACGTTAGTTTCTTGTAGTTCTGAAAGCTTACAGTAAAAGCAGTATTGTAGTAATCGTTATTCGCTAGTCAAGCGATGGGGTCAGGACTAGGATTAATCATAAATAATTTGAATTAATTGACGATTAATCAGGAATTAATCGATGCCAAATAGGAATTTTTACATCATGCGCAAAAGTTTAATGAATACTTTTGTTATTAATTGATTATAGAATTAAATATAAGAAGTTAGGCTTGACCATATGGACTTCAAATAATCCAAATACAGGCTATTTTTATATTTTGTATTAGTGATGGGTCTTATCGTTTTTATTGTTTTTTGTCATTATCAGTGTTGTAAAAATTGGTATTATAGGTGCGTAGACGCTAGTCGGGCGTTGGCTAATTAATTTTGAGCTCATCGGACCATTAGTCGGTAGTGGGTCCTAGTCGGTGCGAGGTGGCCCAAATCGGTCTAAGTCGGCTAAATCGTTTATAGTTTGCTCACTCTTTTTTAGTTTCAATCTGGCCTAAACAAATGTTTTTAACCATTAAATACATGGCCCAAATTGTGTAATTCCAATCTGGCTCAAAAAAACATGTTTCTAAGTTGTAAACTATTAAAACATATTCCATGAGGCCATAACTAATATATTAATGTTTGAATGTATAAATACTTAAATTGCTACGTTTTAAACTTCTTTGTTTGAAATTTGAACTATTTTTGAGTATTATATTGATATTAATGTGTGTATTGAATGTTTAAATACTTGATTTGTTATGTTTTAAACTTAGTTGTTTGAATTTTGAACTATTTTTAAGTATTATATTGATATTAATATACGTGTATATATATAAATTTAAAAATTATATATAAAACTTTCGATCGATTAATCCCTAGTCAATACTCCACCGTCCGACTAACGCCTAGTGATCTCTACAACACTGGTCATTATAAAAACTTAGTGATTAATAATCTTGTTAAATATTGTATCCTCACACATACAAGAAAAAGCAAAAAGAAAAGAAAAACATGTTCTGAGTGTAAGTTTTTATCTTCTTTTAGGCTAGTCATTTATTTTTATATGGTTTTCCTTTGATAATATTATCATTTATGGGGTTTGCATGTTTCAAGATTTCTCATACAAATTTTCATTATCAATAGGACTGAAATTCCTTACATACTTGCTTTGTAGATATTGTTAGAATTAGAATTGAAATTTGAATTTAAGGGATGCAAGTTGATCCAAGAATGAAAATAAAAGAATCAACATTTTATAAAGAGTGAAATTCAAATTAAAAAGGTTTAGAATCTTGGATTCTCTTAACATCGTCTTTGCCACTGCTGCTATCCTCTTAGTCGCCACGACAACCGCCGTCAACAACAAAATACTAGTCGTCGTTTTGACATAGTAATTTCTTGACAAACTAGACGGAATCGCAGTCGTCGTCTCGACTACGTCGTTTCTTCTAATGAAAAGATGTTGCAGGCACTGTCACAGGTATAGCGTTAGTCCTAAAGAAATACGTTATACATGTTAGAAAAAAAAATATTAATGAGCGGTATCAAGACAATAGATTAGTATTGTTGTGGTATGGATGATGTCCCCTTGATTTGACATGGTTCAAGTATTATGGTGAAACATAATGCCTTGTATTAAAGGTCCTTTTGATGTGCCTTTATCAAGCATCATATCTATCCATGTAAGTAAAACAACGGTACAAAAGGTTGGATCATGTGGATTGTAGTTGAATGGGAGACCCACTTGTGTAAATTTGGGTTTGAAAGAAGGATTTTTGGGTAAAAGCTTGCTGTTACGTAAGTTAAATATAGTTCTGAAAGCTTATGTAAAAGTTTAATGACTACTTTTGAATTTAATGATTTTATACGAAGTTAGGCTTGACCATATGCACTAGAAAATAATCCTAACACAGGCTAATTTGTATATTTTAAATTATGTGGGGTCATATGGAAGGATCCACTAAAAAATGTATTTTGTCTAAGTAGCCTAAGAAGAATTGTGATGATTACATGTTGCTTCTTATAAATTTTGGTAATAAAACAATCTGTTTCTTATAGGTAGGAGTGTGAAAATGACATGTGACACATCTTTTGTTTTCTGAAAAATACAACAAAAAAAATCTAGTATAAAAATTTATCACAAAAATATAGTAAAAAAAATATAGCACAAAAAATATAACATAAAAAATTCAGCACAAAAAAATATAGTACAAAAAATCCAGCCACAAAAAATTCAAAAAAAAATCTAAGAAAAAAATTTTAACACAAAAAATATAACACAAACATGTAGTAAAAAATTAAGCACAAAAAAATGCTATACAACATAGAAATACAGCACATTTTTGTAGGTTTTTTAGTCATCATATTTTATATAACAATGTGGTACTCAAATTAAAAATAAAAAGACACTCGATTTTATGGTGAATTTTTTATGAAAAATAATGTCGTATAAAAAGTTATGAACGTTTAAAATGGGGTGGAATATGCATGTGTCTTGCATGTGGAGAGAGACTTAAAAAATTGGATTTTTTCAACATACCCTTAAATTCTTTTTTTTTTCATATATTTTCATCTTGAATTATTGATTTGAAAAATAAATGGATATGATTCTTTCTCATCCTATTTAGACAAAGTAAACATTTTATTTAATCGTACCCGGGGTTATATTGCATAATTTTTATTATTATTATTATTATTTTGTCATTAGATAAATGTAGTGATTAATAATATTGTTACATGTATTGTACCCTCACACGTACCCGAATAAATAACATGTTTGGAGTGTCAAGTTTTCATTTGATCATATCATCAGGTTTGCATGTTTCAAGATTTCTCATACAGAATCACATTATATGTTAGATCGCAAATAGAGTGATAAATGCATTCACAAACATGTCTAGTTAGCTGTCACAAATACACTAAACATTTTTACTGTATCAGATTTCCTTAAATACACTAAAAATACATATTTTTTCTCCAATCCTACAAACATCTTTACGAATACTTGTATTTCAACATAATCACCACTTTTACATTTATTTTTAATAATTAAGTTATTTTTATCAATATACATCTTTTTATTTTCGCATTATCTATATCGAAAGTTATAAAAACAAAACATTAAACTTTTAAACACGAACATTAACATATACGTATCTTAAACTTTTGTATTATTTTTTTTTATTAAAATAGCATTAATAAACTTATGTTTTAAAATAAAAACATTACATTTTTTTGTTATTCTGTCCGATTACTATATTTGCAATGAAAAAAATGATGTACAAGTCACTAAAGCTTATAATATACAACTTATTTATGCATATCAAAATAAATTAAAAAAAAAAATAAATAAATAAACACAAAACAAACATAGGAGATCACCATCTCACCAAATACACCATTTTTCCTCAAAAACATTCCACTTAAATGCAAACTCCTTCAATGCATTTCTCATCAAATGTTAAATCCACATAAGTCAAATGCAAACTAAATGCTTGGTCTTATTACTATTATTAATCAAAATCAACAGAGGTGAATATCTTACATGCTTGTTTATTATACATCATTAGAATTAGAATTAAAATATGACGTACATATGACACCCTCATATGTTGTTAATAGCTTAGGCATCACAACGAATTATAACGTACTTAATATCATATATAAGCAGCTATGTCTAATTCAACAATGTTATACACTTGCACAAATAAAAGTTAACAAGGTTATCACATAAAAGCAAAAAAGACAGCTACTATCCAACACATTCCATTTTTGGCAATAACTTAGCACATCAAACATAACTATTTTGTCAATGATGAGGCAACGTCCAAGTTGCCGAACCGAACCTACACACACGAACAGGTCCCTCCGAGTCGCAACCTCCGATACTTGCTCCGACCTAGCTCCTCCGAGCTGGACCCTGAGAATCTCTTATAACTAACTTGGGACCCACTCTCATGACTGTCTGAAGGCGACAAGTCCGACCAGGACCACTCTGGCCACGTCAGCTACTCCTTAAGTATAAATACCAATTAACTCCCCAAAAAAGGTAATATGTACTTTTCTCTCTAACTCTCTCCCCCACTCTCTCACTGACTATATTATACTTAATCCATATTTCTTCTTAAGACCGAGCTTGATCACAGAGAGACTCCCCTCCCTATGATGAGGCTAACGGTGTTGTTTCCGGTACATTCTTGCAGGATACATACAGTCACTTATGAGACTTACCCCAGTACTAGTCCGAGGGGCAGGTTCTTGAGTCTTCAGTCAACAAAACAAAATCTATTAAAAATTCAAAACTATTTAACGAATTTTGTATCCATTACTTTGAAGAAAAGAAATATATATTCTTTAGTTTTTGCTAAACATAATCAGCTACGGACAGTCTATACAAATTTATGTTCATATCCCGATTGATTTTTTCAAGTATATAGTATATCTATCATGAACAATTCCATCAAATCTTATTATTTCTTTTCTTATATTCTCATTTTCTTATTGATAATTTTAGAGTTATTTATTTATTCTCAAGCAATCTGATACACACGGTTTCATTGATTTTTATTACATCTTTCTCATTATTTATTAGTGTTATTGCTAATATAAGTAACAATAATACTCTTCTTACTATTATAACTAATTATAATTTTTTGGGTACTACCGATACCTCTTCATAAAATGCAAGTTAGATTGTCATCTTCATATAAAAAAATCATTTCTTTTAGGTTTTAAAATGTAATTCATTTTTAAGCGATACTTATATAGACTTAACAAATCCTCATATTTCTGTGTTTGATTTTATATATCATCCAAGTTTGCATTGATTTTCATAACTTGTTTTTGATCTTTCATTTATTGAACTATTTGTATTGGTATTGATTTAGATTTGTTTAAATGTAGAATATTAACTAAGGTATTAATAATTATATTTATAAGTTGTATTTTAGATCGCATGTGTGTGAATGCGTCTTAATTTTCTACTCGCCCACGTGAGTGTACATAATCTTAGCAAAGCCCGAGCTTGTCAATGCTCAAGCTCAATTTGTTTAATTTAAAAGAGCTAGACCTTAAGCTCAACTCGTTTCATTGATTTCATTTAATAGTTTATATATATGTGTGTGTGAAACAAAATACAATTATTTACGCCATAATTATATATAAAATCTGATATATTTATAAAAGTAATAGGCTTGCAGCCTAGTCAAGCTCGGTATCAGAAGCCCAGGTTTGTTCAATAAATGAGCTCAAACTTAGACTCAAGATCAGGCAATAGCTCGGTTCAAGCTTTGGGGGAGTCAAGCTCTAGTGGCTCATCTAGTTTACACCCCTACTCACTCATGCATGTGACAGTGAAAATAAAAGCGCAATTGGTCGCTTAATTTCAATGTCTTTTGTAACTAGTGGTAGATTAACGCTTCAGTGGTTTCAAAACTAAAGTTTGCCATTTGTGCCAAGTGCCAACGCGATGTAAACTAATTTGTTGGATTTGATGGTCTCTAAAATAAAACCGGTGATACATGTGACAAAATAGTATGGGAACGTATGCCGCCTTTGCACATTTTGATCATGGATCTTTCAAATTCGAGGGAAAAATCCATATCGACTAGAGGCGGACCTAGAGTGATAGAAGGGGTAACCTACGTTGCCCCTTGACGCTCCGACGGTAGTGTAAATTTTGAAAAAAAAATAATGTTTTTTCGATTTCGTTACCCATTTTCATTGAAACGTTACTCCTATGCGAATTTTCTAGATCCGCCACTGATATCGACCTCAGATCCCTTGGTGTAATATGTCAATGATTTAGACACCAATACGGAAGTTGAGCCTACAAGTGGTTTAGTGTGAATGCATGTTCCACCATTTGTATACTAAAGGGATGCCAAAATTTTAGGTCGCTTTTTTGCAAAAATGGATCATGGATCCTTCAAATTTTGGTGCAAGCTAGGTTATTAGAACTTGTGGCAACGACATAAATACAACTATCATACTATATGTATACCAAATGAGTATAGAAACATGGGCCCGTATAAATGTAACACAAAATATTTATAACTTTTTATTGTGACATCTAGAAATGTGATGTAGTACGAAAGTATTATACTATATATAATTTGATTATATTTATTGTATTGCACACCATCACCGATTTGATAGGTCAATTTCAAAAAAAATCAAGTTTTGTTGTGGTCGAATGGAGTTGGTGATTTATGTAAGTGAAATCAAGGGATAAATTAAGGGGGAAACGTGTCACTGCACGTCGGGACCATACCGACCATCCCTTTACCTTACAAGCTAATTTGTCGAGGTGAAGTGCAACCATGCATGAGGGTGTGCAATTGTGCATGATTTGGACCATTTGGTGGTGCGGGTATATCACAAACAGTAACGGACCCATGATTTGTTTTACACTGAGGTCGGTTTTTGCCATGCTCTAATGTTCTTTGTAATAGGTTAAACTAAAAGTTGAAATAAGATTTTTAAGGTAGTTATGTACTATTCACTAACCATTTAAAAAATACAAGTGAGGTAGCTAATCGAATTCGGACTCATTTTTTTTCTTTTATGTATGTATTTCAAATACATGTACAAGCTCATCTTCTAATTAAGTTAAAATATGTATGGGTCAGTGCTCAAAACTCTCGGGGTAAGTTACAAAATCATAGTATGTGTACATATAAAAGTAAAAAAAAAGTACGTGGTCCCTTGACCCCACACCCTACATAGCAAGTCCGTACATGACAGAGACAGTTATTGGGCCGGCCAAGTCGGGCAAAGGCCCGAGGCCCAAAAATCCAAGGGGCCTGAAAAAGTTTATAAAAGCTGATATATATTATGTATAATAAAATGCCCTAAAAAACTCTTATTTACCTACATGTTAACTTACCAAATCTGTAAAATCCTAAATTCTTCATTAAAGCCCAAATTTCAAACCCAGCTAAAAATATAACAAGGATATGGCGCTAAAACTTCAAAATCGATTTGGGTTTCTCACTCTTAGCAACATCATAGAACAAGCCACTAGCGATTGTGGATTTTGATCATCATCATCATCAGTGATTAGGTTTCCAATGTAGCTCATAAATTATTACGTATAATATATAATTGTGTGGGTTCCTAATCACTCTTTACATTTTAGAGTGATTTAAACGTGTACTAGGGGACATAAATGTATACACTTCTCGGCGCCTTATGGCTTACTGGTCAAAAGTTGGAATAATCAGGACGAAATCAATAAACCCTCAATCATATAACTCACACGGAAGCCTTGTACTCAACCCCAAGGACACCACACGAGGTTCACATGCCCATGGCAACCAAATATCAAAATAATAAATTTGATATAATATAATAAATAAATAAATAAATAACAATTCGGTCTTAACTCGTTTGTGTTGTGTTTCATTTAAAAATATACAATTATTTCTTTGTAATCTATTATTTAAAAACCAAGTTTGAAGAAATTAATTATATTGCCTTATTTTATGTTTAAAAACTAAGTTTATGAATATTGAGGTTTTTGATCTTTTTCAATCAACCACAACGTATTGCTTTTTTCAAATTGACTATACAAATTTTACATTATTGCCACTTGAAGTTTTTGTTTTTTTCAAATTTTGTAATTGTTCTATTATTTAAAAACCAAGTTTATGAATATTGAGGTTTTTGATCTTTTTAAATCAACCAAAACGTATTGATTTTTTTTTTCAAATTGAATACACAAACTTTACATCATTGCCATATAAAGTTTTTGTTTTTTCAAATTTTCTACAAAAGAAGTTACATCATCGCCCCCAATAATTTAGAAAAACTTTCTTTGTGGTTTTCTTTTTCTATTATTTAAAAACCAAGTTTATGAATATTGAGGATTTTGATCTTTTTAAATCAACCACGTATCGATTTTTTTTTTTCAAATTGAATACACAAACTTTACATCATTGCCATATAAAGTTTTTGTTTTTCCAAATTTTCTAATTGTTCTATTATTTAAAAACCAAATTTATGAATATTGAGGTTTTTGATATTTTTAAATCAACCACAACGTATCGATTTTTTTTCAAATTGAATACACAAAGTTTACATATATTGAGGTTTTTGATCTTTTTAAATCAACCACAACGTATCGATTTTTTTTTTCAAATTGAATACATAAACTTTACATCATTGCCATATAAAGTTTTTGTTTTTTCAAATTTTCTACAAAAGAAGTTACATCATCGCCCCAATAATTTAGAAAAACTTTCTTTGTGGTTTTCTTTTTCTATTATTTAAAAACCAAGTTTATGAATATTGAGGATTTTGATCTTTTTAAATCAAACACGTATCGATTTTTTTTTTCAAATTGAATACCCAAACTTTACATCATTGCCATATAAAGTTTTTGTTTTTCCAAATTTTCTAATTGTTCTATTATTTAAAACCCAAATTTATGAATATTGAGGTTTTTGATATTTTTAAATCAACCACAACGTATCGATTTTTTTTTTCAAATTGAATACACAAACTTTACATATATTGAGGTTTTTGATCTTTTTAAATCAACCACAACGTATCGATTTTTTTTTTCAAATTGAATGCACAAACTTTACATCATTACCATATAAAGTTTTTGTTTTTTCAAATTTTCTACAAAAGAAGTTACATCATCGCCCCCAATAATTTAGAAAAACTTTCTTTGTAGTTTTCTTTTTCTATTATTTAAAAACCAAGTTTATGAATATTGAGGATTTTGATCTTTTTAAATCAATCACGTGTCGATTTTTTTTCAAATTGAAGACACAAACTTTACATCATTGCCATATAAAGTTTTTGTTTTTCCAAATTTTCTAATTGTTCTATTATTTAAAAACCAAATTTATGAATATTGAGGTTTTTGGTATTTTTAAATCAACCACAACGTATCGATTTTTTTTTCAAATTGAATACACAAACTTTACATCATTGCCATATAAAGTTTTTGTTTTTTCAAATTTTCTACAAAAGAAGTTACATCATCGCCCCCAATAATTTAGAAAAAACTTTCTTTGTGGTTTTCTTGTTCTATTATTTAAAAACCAAGTTTATGAATATTGAGGTTTTTGATCTTTTTAAATCAACCACGTATCGATTTTTTTTTTCAAATTGAATACACAAACTTTACATCATTGCCATATAAAGTTTTTGTTTTTCCAAATTTTCTACAAAAGAAGTTACATCATCGCCCCCAATAATTTAGTAAAACTTTCTTTGTGGTTTTCTTTATTGTAACTTGCTAAAAAATTATATAATATATATATTATTATTCTATTTATTTTTTGTGTGGCCTTTGTTGTCGTTTCGACTTAGTTATTTTTTCTATGATAATATTTTACATCACGGTCTAAATTTGGCGAGTTAATACTTCGCAACATGCGTGCATAATTAAACGTTTTATAACTTGTCAGGTATTCGATTTATTTTTTGAGCAAGTTTTGTTATAGTTTTGACTTAGTTACTCTTTCCATGATAAAGTTATACGTTTAAGTCTAAATTTGACGAGTTAACATTCCACAACGAGCATGTGTGATTCAACAAGTCTATTTTACTTTTATTTAATAATTCCGTTGAAACGTACAGATCCTAAAAACTACCATACTTCAAACAAGAACTATGATGAAAAGGTTTTTTATTGGTGGAATATGACGATGTTTGGCCGTGAATGGCTGAAGTGTGCGGCGACCCTATTAATATCGCATGGCATCCACTATGTTGTCATTTTTCACATCGTCATTTTAATACACACGCGAAACCAAGTGTTAACACACACACAAAAATAGTCGGTGTGTGGAAACCGAAAAGTGTGTTGGTTTTCAATTGATAGGATGCGGGTTCGACCTCTCTGGGGGTTGGTTTAGAGTTAATTGGCCTATATGCCAAGGGCTTAAGAAAACTGAAATGGATTGATAGCCTGATGGGTCATTGGCCCATAGTTTTAAAACTGATTGGGACCCACATCGTAAACGGACACAACAAGCAAACATTGACAAACCTTAACGAAAGAATAGGATATCGTTCATTTGTTTAAATAAATCAATGTTTTTGTTCGTGTTCATTTATTATAAACAAATATAAAGAATCTTTTTGTCAAATAATTCACCGAATGTTCGATTTATTTAGACGACTAGTGAACACTGTCACATCTGATAGCTCTCCATGGCCTTGTCACTATTATACAAAGATAGGGAAGTGTTCAACTTTTATGAAGAAGAAGGTAAAATTATTAATTCATGTTTATATATTAAAATATCTATATTAAATATCTCTATTTTTAAAGTTACGACACTTCTCGTCACTAACGGATTCAGGAATTTTTTCTCAAGGGGTTTATTTTGGTATATTCTCGTTAATTTTTTCGAAATCATTCAACGTTTCTACTAACTTTTTTTATATTTTTCCAAACTAAGAGAGTTTCTAAAAACCAAAAACCCTGAATCCGCTACTACCTCTCATTAATCCATGCCTATGATCACTAATGATATCATGAAGGTTTTAAAATCCATATATTATATTAAAAGATGGCCAACCGCACCTACTAGCCATGGCTTGGTGAGTGGTCATTAAACATGTGGAGGGTTGATGGTGTGTGGGTTCGGTAATCATAAGATTAATATGGTAGGTTATAGGTTAACTTATTGGCTCATACATACTTTTGTCTTTTCTATCAATTAAAATAATCGGTTTCATTAAAGTTTGTTATGGTTCGGTTTCAATTAGTTAAAATATGCTGTTTGGTGGATGTTTTTTTCATTCTAAGTTTGATTGTTTTTGTATAAATAAAAAGTGGTAGTTAGATGAGTAATTTATTTGCCTGCCTGCCTTATTTTCTAATTGTTTCACAAAAAGACGAAGGCATAAGATTACTACAAGTGGCCTTTGATTGTCAACAAGTTTAGTCACTCTTTTTTCAGTTTTTGTATTCTAGAGAATTATGTACTCAAAAATTGACAATAAGTTTGAAAAGTGACGTTAAAGTATGAAACCATTTCAAGTATCAGGGGTACCTTTATATAAGGGTAGCATTCGTTACCCCTTGGCGCTCCGGCGGTAGTGTAAATTTTGAAAAAAATTTGACGTTTTTTCGATTTCGTTATCCCTTTCTTTTAAAACGTTACCCCTATGAAAGTTTTCTAGATCCGTCACTGTCAAGTACAAAGAATCGCATATCAAAATTTGATAAAATTTATATGAATTACTTTTAACGGTAATACATAAGACGCTTATGTAATTGAATAATTACTCTATTTTTTTCTATTACTTGTGTGACAACCATTAGGTATAAAATGCTTATGTCTTTACTTAATAATTAAAATAGTTATGTTTATGGATTAAATTTTCTTTCACTAATGAGTAATAACTCTACGGGCGATCATTGAATTAAAAATTAACTTCATAAATTTTATGTTTACAAATTCAAATGTTTAACTTGTAATAACTCTAATTAAATTTTATGGACTTTGCTTTTAACGTCAAATTCAAATGTTTAACTTGTAATAACTCTATTTAAAATTTTATGGACTTTGCTTTTAACGAATTTTTATCGTCGGATTAAATTATCTAAACACATTTGACTTAACAAACATGTTCTTTTATGTTGGTTAAGTCTTTAAACTAAAACAAATTAAGGTGGAATTTAAAGAATTTGTTCTTGTGAATTAAAGTTCAAGGACTTGTGTGCGTTGATAAGGTTTACAGTTTTTCTGTGACCTTTTTCTTCTTAATTCTATGATTTGTTTATTGTAACAAAATAACTAAAATGATTAGTTTATTCGATCAATAAATTTCTTGTTATTAAAATATTTTTTTGGGTTAATTTTCTTGCAATACATTAATCATTTTAAACATTCACAATTGTAGCGTCTTCTTCTTCTTTTTTTCTTCCTTTTACAGTAAAATGTTTGGATAGTCCTTGTAGTTTAACCAAACTTCATTTTTAGTCCTTAAAATTTTAAAATTACACTTTGCTTCTGTGATATGCTTGATTGTTACTCGGATAGTCCCTGACTGGATGAAGGTTAGTTAGCCTAGTTAAATCCATGTGAAATGACAAAACTACCCTTAACATTAAAAATAGAATAACAAATTATTAAAAAAAAATACAATTGATATTTATGAATTTAAGTGGCCCACCATCTACCCCTGTAAACCACTCACCACTATTTCCACCATAACATCACCACCATCTTCCCTGAGAATACATAAAGCCAAACACCCTTCTCAACTTCACGACAGAAATTAAAGCCAGAAGTCACTGCAGATAATTCGATTACCGGATCTCGTTATCGCGAGTTTCTCCTTCGTCTTCTGTTGTTGTTTCTCTAACTAGATCTACTACCACCGCTGGCTTCGGTCAGCAACAGGACGTCGTCAGTGCTATCGTCGTCGCAGACGGCAAGTCTCCGTGTTTCTCACCGAGATTTTACGGTCCATGGTGTCCCGGATGAAGCTAAAGACTGTTAGATTGTTTTATTCTAAACCGTCAGATGGCTCTAGTTCTGGTTCTGGATCTGCTATGAATTCTTTCAGTAATGAGTTTTTGTTTGCTTAGTGATTATTAGAGTTTTATCATATATATCATTGTGTAAGATCAATATAGAAGCTTCATAATTGCTGGATAGTTTTGTTTGTTTGTAATAATCGTTTGGATGTTCATTTATGTGGCCATTCATATGCACACTGATTCTTGATTTTAGGGCCTCATTGTTGATACCTTTTTAGACTTCCGATTTGAATTTTTTTGAGTGTTTTCTATGGAAGTGAATAATGAAATTAGGGTAGATGGTGGTGATGTTATGGTGGATGACGGTGGTTGATGATGGTGAAAGGTGAAGATGATGTTTGTGGTGGGCCCTACTTAAATTTATAAATATCAATTATATTTCTTTTAACTATTTTGTTATTCTATTTTTTTAAGTTAAGGGTCGTTTTGTCATTTGATATGGACTTAACTGGGCTAACTAACTTCTATCCGGTCTGGGGACTATCCGTGTCACAATTGAGCAAATCACAGGAAGCAAGAGTGTAAAGCAAGAGTGTAATTTCAAAAAATTAAAGACTAAAGATGAAATTTAGTTAAAACACAGGACTATCCAGACATTATACTTTTTTTTTTATCTTCACAATTTTAATCAACTATTTGAAGTTTTTCTTCACAATTGTAGCTTCTTCTTCTTTTTTTTATCTTCACAATTTTAACTAACTATTTGAAGTTTTTCTTAAAAATATGGACTAAATGATTTTGACCGAGTTTTTTCATGATATTTACAATTCATTATTTTCTTCTTTTTTTTAACGGCATTTACAACTCATTATCACAATTAAAATCACCATCTTCTCATAGTCAAAGAAAACCAATTGTTAAAAAAACGATCATATATGCACGCGATCGCAGACATCGTTGTGTAACCGAAGCACACCATCTCCAATTCCGTCAATCCTGGGAAAACTTACCGCTCGAAGACTCATTGCAGTGAGACCCGATTGGGATGAGATTTAAATTTGAGACTTATGACCTAAAATTCAAATCTTCGCTCGATGAATCTAATGTATATTTACTTTATTAATTCAATTAATAGATATATTATAATTTTTTATGAAATAAGAAATAAGTTCTAAAAAAATACAAACGTAAACTCGGTAAATATGATTTCTTTAGAAAAGTTGGAAAACAATTCTTTTTGCTATTTTATCTTTTCGTTAAAAGCTATATACCAATAAAAGAAAATTTATGTTAGTAGAAGAAACAATATTAGCTTAATAAATGATATAAATATTAATACTAGTCAAGTGTGTGAAGAAAGTAACTCATTTACAATCGACAATGCTATATCTATGGGTAATGAATGTCTTTACATGCAAAGAGACGTACTTAAATGTATAATCATCCCTTTCAATCTCTCAATAAATCAAATTGTTATAAAAATAGAATCCTATGACAAGGATTAAACGTTCATAATAGAATAAGTATTGAATGGTCTAATAAACGTTTTAACTTCAAACATTTTAATTTAAAAGATCCTGAATGGTTTAAGATCGGAGATGTTGATTCAATCTCGTTAGAGTTGAACTCATACTTGATTTTTTAGTATATACGAATCATGTATAAAAGATCACATACAAATACATCTTAACATGTAAAAATACTTTTAACGTAAGAAATGAAAGATGATTTTTTTTATTTTTTTTGATATTTTTCCCTACTACTTCATAATGATGTTTAATTGCAAAATATAAAAAAAAAATCACGATTTTAGAGTATTAGAGTAATTATTGTAAAATACTTATAATTATAATTACTCTACATTTTTTTATTCAGGGATTAAAGTACGTGCTTAATAAGATTGAAAAAAAAAATTCAAACTACAATTTTATAGTTTCAACAATAAACTAAATGAAGATGACGTTGTTGTGAAGAAACGGATGATAGATCAACATAACAAACCATCTAAAAAATTACTTTCTTAAGGGTGGTATGGGTGTAATCCGTGAGTGGGGTGTTTTAGTGGGTTCACCAATCGGGGACATCGTCGCCAACCCTCTTTCGGTGAGTGGTAACTCAAACAAAGGTGTTGAAATCGGTGGGTATTCACCGAACAAGAAGAGAAGAGATAGAGGGGAGAGAGAGGGTTAGTGGTGGGCCCCACCCTTTTTTCAACCAATCACAAATTTTTTAATTACTATTATTTTTTTAAATGTTTACCACTTTTCATGTGTTTGAGCACCCCTAGTGTTTGAGTGCAAATTAGATAGTGAATGGGGAAGCTGATATGACATGATTTTATTGGTTAAAAACAAAGTTTACCACTCCCCATTTAGAGAGTCTCTCTTCCATCCTAAGAGTTTTGCAAATTGCAATGTAACTCTTTTCTTCTAACATGTGACTCACAAATCTTGACACCCTAAAAGAATTAGATGCCTAAACAAGTTTTTTCTTGTTATGCACAAGAGTTGGCGCAAATTATATAATATCGCAAAGAATGTAACAAAATTATTGATAATGTCACTTTGTAACTATGAGGGGTTACCCTCCGGCCTAACAACTATTCTATTTAGAGGAGTGTTGATATATTATTTTCACGTAGTTGACCTCTTAAATTGTAATTGTTAGAATAGTAGAAATGAACATAATACAGGTTTTCTACTATGACAACCCCCCCCCCCCCCCTCAGTTGAAGGTTTATTTTCTATCAACAACATACACACAAACAAATAAGTAATTGTATAACATTTTAATTTTAAACATAAAAGTAAACGAAGAAGATAGATGGTAGAAATCATTACTTTTGTGCACTCACTTTAGAAAATTATTCTTTTGTGATCATATAGAATAGTGTTGTTCTTCACTTTTTATGTTATTCTATACCTTAAAAAGCTATTTTATGTATTATAATAAGTATGTATATGAGTGAGTACACATATCTATTTATTATTTAAATTTGTTACACACATATTTATTTATTATTTAAATTTGAGTTAACTGTCATTTTCGTCCTTTTTGTTTGTTTATTTTTGCCATTTATGCACCAATTTCCTCCATATATACTGTAAACGTGTCACTTCAGTTCAAAAATTAAAACTCAATTAAGTCAGACATGTTTAATGAAGGGTATTATTGTCAATTCATATATCTTTTATTTCACCTTATTTTATGTCTGACAAATGAAAAGACAATAATACCCTTCGTTAAACTTGTCTGACTTAACTTGGTTTTATTTTTTGGTTTGAGGTGGCACTTTTCCATTATGCCAGGGAGGAAACTGATGCATTTTTGAAAATTGGACTGAAATGACAAAAGTGAACAAATTACAGGGACGAAAATGACAGTTAACTCTTTAAATTTGTTACATATACTTTATAGAAACACAATAAATAAATATTTTGGATCAAAAATCAATCTTACAGTTTTAGTAATTATCACTAAACAACAAACAATTAGTATTAATCTTAAAGTGTAAGCGTTTAATTCCCTTAATAAGTAGTTTCAGTTTCGAATCCAACTTTCACCTGTTAATAGTGTTTTAACCCTTAATGCTCACTTGTCCGCTAAAAACCGCATATCCCATTAATTAGAAAAGTATCATTGTGATCTCTTAAGTTTTCGACAACATGTTGTCTCTATCAGAAAAACAAAACAAATATTGATGTTTCATGTATCCACTTAACAACAAACTTATGATATGGAAGATTTTCACCGTATAAAGTATCGTCTTCAAGAGGATGAGTACAATAGTATCTTCATATCATTTAGCAAATGAAATATAGAATATTATCTTATAAACACATGTTCATTGTTATTTTGATCTAGATCCATCAATTATGTGTGGACGCGTGTCAAATTAAATATAGTTTAAGATTGTTTCTATCTACATTGGCTTGTTTTGCAATTACCTCCTACTTTTGCTTGATGATAAAAAAGACCCTTCTTCTTTTATAGTTGGCATAAACTTCCTATGGCTTTGCAATATTCCAATTGTCTTTTCAGTTTTCTATACAAAGAGTTTAACTCAAGAGATGCTCAATGTGCCAATGATAAAGTCATGTTCACTTTGATGATCAAATAAAGGAATGCAATGTTCTTTATAAGCCAAAAGAAAAGAGCAAAACAACATAAGACACAAATACTCCTTACATGCATGATATCATAACTTAGTAGCTACCATCATATATCTATTCTAAATCAATTTTTATTATAATACAATAAATTTGTATATTTTATACATGACTTGCCTTTTACAAAATGTCAATAATTACAATGAGCATGCATTGTTAGAGTTTACACTATAATTGTTCACTTGAACAGTAAATTTCTTTTAATCCCTGTCGTCTGTAGGACTTTAACCCAAAACCTCTCTCTCCCAGGATATTTAACAGCTTTGCCTTAGCCAATGGGTGTTCACTAGACAATTACACACGACTTAAAAAATACTTATGAAACAACCCTGAACGAGGATACTGCTATAAGCCTCAAAGTTACAATCTACGACTATATTTCTTCAGAAGTGGGATAATTTTTTAGGGCGTATTAGAATAGTAAGACGAAGATAAAGCGATTATTCAAGACCATGAACTTAGTTGCTTAAATGTTAGGGGAGAGTATTGCTACTTTAAGAAAGACATGGGTAAAGAAAGAAAAGTAAAAGGCCATTATTAAAAAGCTTTTGCATTTCATTAGGTACTTGTACTAATAAAGCTAAAAATCTAGTTGTCCCCTTTCTTTTCCCTCAAGATACAATCATGGTTTCTTGGTCCATTTGTGTCTTTGGTAGATGGGTTTTCTAATTTTTTCCTTTTCTTTAATTAAATGGACTTAAATCCCCTTAACACCGCTTCTGTTAGTTAACGTTGTAGTGAAAAGACATTTTACCCTCTTAACCACGTGTCCCCTACCCCTAAAGATGGTGTGATTTGCATTAGCAAAAATTTAATCAAGTTTACAAGATTATACAAGAAAACGAAAGGTTGTGACCAGAATCGGATAAGATCAGGAAACCATTATATATCAACGGGGCGGAACTAGAGGGGGTCAAGAGGGTCCGCCGACCCCCGGTCGCAGATACTTATTGGATTTGTATATATAAAATATGGTTTTTATAGGAAAAACATGATTTGTACCCTCTAGTTGTAGTCGGTAGAGAAGATTGCCTTATTATGACCCCCCGATAAGTAATTTCTGATTCCACTACTGAACATAATTGGTTATCCAAACAGGAATAACACAGTAGTATTTGTGAGTTAAATAAAGCACAGGGTGATAGGAGTTTAGGAGTTTATCTTTACAAAATTAACATAACTGGTGTGGTTTAATGCATTTAAGTTTGCCATCTACCAATTAAACTCACAAATCTAACTGAGTTGTAGGTTGGATTTCTAAACTTTATTATATTTTTTTAAACCTCATTTACTAATTGATTTACTAGTCAGTCTTCACATTTTATACACCCAAGATTTCACGTTATGTAAAACATTACCATCCACATCAAGATACTTTCATCTTTTGATTTAGATTATATATTAATATAGATGGTAGGGCTGTAAACCGAATCAAGCGTTCGGCGAACAGTTCTTGAACTGTTTGTTGAGAAGTTCATTTGTGTTCATTCGTTTATTAAACAAACGAACACGAACAAGAAATTTCGTTCGTTTAGTTAAATGAAACGAACATGAACAGAGGCCGCATCGTTCGTTTATGTTCGTGAACGTTCAGTAACATGTTCTTTGTGTGCGATAGTTCATTAGTGTTTTTTTTATATTTTATTAAAATACTTCAAAACTCTGACAAATAAAATATTTGATAATAGTCAGTGTATTATATATTCGTTCATGAACGACTGTTTATGTTCGTTTGTTTCCATTTGTGTTTACAAACATTAGTTTGTGCTCATTTGTGTTTATCAACGTTTGTTTTCTGTTCGTTGCTTAAAATTTACAAACGATCCACATCAAAATAGTTTCATCTTTTATTTCAATTCATCTATACATATTACTCTCACACCAATTAACAACGCCATCGACTTTCAAGCCAAACGGGAACCAATCAAACCGTTAAAGCGACGGTTCAATAACTGGTCCGATTATAAATGCACCGGGTTGAGTCTATGACTCTATGATAAGAGTAGCACACCCGAAAAATAATAGCTAGGCACCAAAACAAATTGACTAAAATACCCTCGCTTTGCACGCCGGCTTTAAGGGCCATTTGGTAATAGAAAAACACACGAGCCCGGGTCAACCATAAACATCCACAAGTCTCACCCATATAACAACAACAACAAAACACACGTAAACACACACAAATCAAGCACTATGAGACACCAACAAGGAAGTTTGTACTTTCATGGATCAAGATTGAAAGAAGCCACCGGAAATATGACTAGGATTGGCCGGAGAATGGTCCGGTTAGACATCCGGTGGAGTGTTCTGCTCCAAAAGGTTTCAGTTTTTAGAGAAATATTGAGGTTTATATGGGATAGATTTCTTGCGTGTTCTATGGGGAAACCGGTCCGGTACCGGAGGTTGTCTCGCCGGACATCTTCTCCGGCGGATGATGTGGAATCTTTGGGTGACCTGGAAGACCCCACTGGCACCTGCAATGGGTATGAGACAGATTCAGATTTGGTTGCTCTTAAGATTAGTTTATTGGGTGACTGCCAAATTGGAAAAACAAGTTTCATGGTAAGTTTTTTTTTTTTTTTTAAATGAACAAGAAACCAAAGAAATATTATTTCAGTTTTGAGGAAAAAAAATCTTTAAAATTTGTTTTTTTTGTTTGGTATTTTAAAGTTTAAATGAAAAACAAACAGGAATTGTTTTTAGGGATCATGGTATTTTATATTTAAGTTTATTTTATTATGGGCTGACGGTAATTTATACTGTATAGTTTGAGGAAAAATAATCTATAACAATGTTTTAAAGATTATATGTAAAAATAGGTATTATTTTTAAGCTTAAAAGATATTATTTTAAGATTATGGTATTATATATTAGATTTTCTTTATCATGGAGTTGACGGAATTTCCAAGAGGAAAAATAATTTTTTTTGTATTTTTAGTAAAAAAAATGGTAACTATTTTTAGGGATTATGGGTATTGTATATTGGGTTGATGAATAATAATAATCTTTAAAATGTATTTTTCAAGATTAATACAAGAAAACTAGAAACTATTTTCAGGGATTATGGGTAATTTGAAATTATTTTATTTATGGGGTTGATGAAGTTTATACTTTTGAGGTTAAATATATTTAAACCTTTCTGTACTTTTTTGATATTTTCAAGATTAAGTACGTTGGAGATGAACAAGAAAGCAGAAGCATAGAGATGGCTGGTTTAAATCTAATGGACAAAACGCTGTCGTTCGGGGGAGCAAGAATTGCGTTTAGAATTTGGGACGTTGGAGGCAATAATTATTACATTTATTTTCTTGAATCTTTTTCGTAAATAACCGAAATATCTATTTTTAAATTTAAAAAAAATAAATAAATAAATGCAGGTGATAAAAGGTCGAACGAACAACTTCCAATAGCTTGCAAAGATGCGATGGCAATTTTGTTTATGTTTGATCTAACCAGCAGATGCACCCTCTACAAGTATAATATCTCTTTCTTTAATTTAATAATTATATTTAATTTCGTTATCAGTAAGTTGTTAACAAATTTGTTTGTGCTTATTCTTTTGGAATTTTCAGTGTTCTAGAATGGTACTTGCAAGCAAGAAAATGGAATAAGGTATGATAGAAAATTAATTTTATTTTATAAGTTGATTTAAATTTATTTTTTTATAAATAAACAGAAAACACATCTTGGGTAGGTTTTTTTGACCCCCACACACATCTTGGGTAGTTGATGATCATTTTTACAAGTTAGGTTGTCAGGTCAGGTGCATAGACTTGTCACTGTTTTTTTCTCTTTATCATATCTACTTTTCTGCAATTTTATGATAAAATATAAAATGTTAAGAGAATATTTATTTTGGGTATATATTTATAGGTGAGACTTAGGAGTGTGACACATTTTTATTTTTATATTTAAAAAGTATTTAGTTTATCTTAGTGTATTTGTTTTTAATTTGAAATATACAAATCGGACATACTTGAAACATTTTTATTTTTTATTTTTTTGGGGTTTCCATATTTTTCACGTGAATATTTGGAAGAGATTTACATATTTATACGATATTTTTTAGTGTTTCCATATTTTATTTTATTCACACAAAAATTTGTCTGATATAAACATAAGAAAAAAAATGATAAATTGTATGTATATTTTTTAAATAGTGATTGTAATTTTTTAAAATAGTGACTGTAAATTTAATAATTAAATTCTTGCATGCAGACTGCAATTCCTATATTGATAGGCACCAAGTTTGATGATTTTGTAAGCTTGCCACCAGATCTGCAATGGACCATTGTAACTCAGGTAAGATAACATACTCAGATCCCCACATACACATACACATACGTACAAACATGTATATATAAATATATCAAATAATTGCATTAGTAATGTCTCCAATTATGTTAGTTTTTTCTATAATATATAAAGATATGATTTTTTAATTTAGAGTGTTGAAATATATTTTTAATTATAAAATTAGGGATATCCAGAAGGGTAGTGGGTGAATCTTGACAAAAAAAAAGGAATAATTATAACAATATTCTTTTTTGATAATGTCTTCATTTTCATTTACAAGTTTTCTGTAAATAAAAACCAGCTTGTGAAGACATTAGTTTGATAACATATGTTGTTGATGATGTGACAGGCACGGACATACGCGAAGGTTATGAAAGCGACGCTGTTTTTCTCGAGCGCAACGCATAATATTAACGTGAACAAGATCTTCAAATTCATTATGGCTCGACTCTTCAACTTACCGTGGGCTCTTCAACCAAACCTAAACTTAGGGGAACCCATTATCGACCTTTACTAGAAACCTCAACGTCTTTCA
The DNA here is from genome assembly GCA_947069175.1 of Scalesia atractyloides. Classification (NCBI taxonomy): domain Eukaryota; kingdom Viridiplantae; phylum Streptophyta; class Magnoliopsida; order Asterales; family Asteraceae; genus Scalesia; species Scalesia atractyloides. The sequence goes on from CAMTDV010000029.1 coordinate 4,637,748, forward strand.
CATGTATATAAGCCAAACGTTCGACCCGAATGGAGATAGAATAGTCAACCATACATAGCCTGACTTGGTTTGATCCGCTCTTGCGTAAACTGACCTTACCTGAATCTAACTCGCGAATCTAACTCGCACACTGGTTGCATAGCAAATGGCTAACTTTTGTTAATGGATTTTAATTAGTTCATACTGTTATTAAAATACCATTGATCGTTATTGATTTTGCATTATTTTTTGTATAGATGGGATGACAATAGGACATCCCATCAAAATTAAAGAATATTAGAGTGTACAAAATGTTTGTGGGTTAAGTGGCTAACTTGTGCTTGGTACCCTTTATTAGAGGGGTGTCCAAAATCCAGCTTTAGGCCCAAACTGATTCGATTCGCAGACTGGCTCCGTTTTTTTCAATCATGGGATCAAACTAGGGATGAGCTTAGTATCGGTGCCGGTGAGTAACAATACGGCAGCGGTTTTTTAAAGGTAAAAATGGGTAAAATACTGGTACCAAATCGAAAGTAAAAGCACCGGTAAACGCTAAAAAGTGGGTACCGACTCTATGCCGAAAATAATTTGGTAAGGAAATTCGGTGCCGGTTCCCGATACCATATGCTCATCCTTAGCTTAAATCAGTTCAGTTTACGAATCAGTTTTAGGTTTGAAAGTCCAAACCAAAGCGAATTGGTTTGGGCCCGGTTTGGCCCAAAATGGTTCGGCTTATGAGTCCATTTTGGTTTGAAATCCCAAACTGTCCCCAAATAGCTGGGTTGGGTCGGGGCTCAAACCGTTAATTTTGGTGGTAGAGTCGGTCTGTGTACCGGCTTGGCGGGCCCGAGCCGGTTTTTTACACCTCTACCCTTAATCACTGTCTCTTATTAACAAGAATAAATGCTAAATTAAACAAGTTGTAATAGAACATGGTATGAAGGCTAAGCAGAATTTGTCATTATTGAAAAATTAATACCAAATTTTCCCATGTTTATTGAAAAGAAAACCTGAACTCACTTCACTACCACTCACAACCCTGGGGCTAAACAAAGTCTAATCCTTTACATTAGTAATTAAAACTCATCCATTCTTATTATCTACAAGCTGCAATTTCACCTTCGTGCTCTGCAATCATGGATGTAAAACGCGTTAACATCAACGCTCCAACCGCGCAATTCTTGAATCTTTGTTCTTCGTTCTTCACTGCTTCGCCTTTTTCAAGTTATAAAAGAACCAATTTAGAATAGAATTAAAACACACACACAACAAAAGCCATAAAAAGAGAGTAATATCACAAAGACACACAGACATGTAAATATATTGAAATTTCAACCAAATACTCAAGGATGGTCGATTCAAGTTGTTTTTGTACCACCCCCTTTTCCGAAAAAATAAAATATAAAGAAGGTTTACCAAATGGAAACGGGTCAAATGGGCCGAACAGGAAAAAATGGTCACCCAAAATGTGCTTCTAATCCAAAAGTAAGAATACATTGAAATAATATTACTATTGAATTGGCACAAAGTGTTTATATAAATTTTAGAAATTTTTGAAAAAGTGTTTTGGGTCAACCAAACCAACCCGTCTTTCTTTGACATTTACCCATTTTGACCCGTTATTTAACTCACCCACCATCTGTTCACTCTGTAACTTAACCTCAGGCATCGGGTTTAACAAAAAAAAAAAAAAAAATCATCAATCCGATTTTTAAAAGGTAACCCGATAGGCCATGGGACAAAAGGACCATTGACTTTTCTTGTTAGTTACAAGTTTCATTTTCTAGTTAAAGGCACAACTTCTTTTTAAAAAAATGGTCAAACAACGAGCCGATTTAACTTTTTCACAAAGAGTTGTGTACATATATATACTAAGACAAACATATACCAGACTCCAACCTTATCACATTGTAGTGGTGCAGATTTAATTATCAAGATTTCTCATTCTTTTAATTTTTGTCTCTGGTATATTTCATCACTCATATAAACATCAAAAGCATTTCAAAAAATGACTTCTCCATTGTTTCGGGTATTTGCATAGACGAAAAATCATCGCTCTTCAAAAAACACTTCGTTTTCAAGAACCAAGGAAAACAAAAGGATCTCAATTGCCAGAAGGATTTGTTTTCAGGTATGTAATGTCATCTAGCTTAAAACATTAATTTCCTTAGTTATTTTTAAAAGTTAAGTTCTTAACATTAACCTCAACCACAAAACATTAAGCTTCTATATTATTTTATCAAGATTGGTCTTTTAAACTTACTTCAACTTTTAAAAATCACATTATCTCCATTATCCCAGGTCTGTAATGGGTCAAATATGGGAAATTTTGTACGGATTGGGTCAGGCAAACACTTTTTGTCCAAAAAACTTAAAAACGGTTTTAGATAACTACTGTGCCTAAATATGATTACCAAAAAAAAGTTCAATAATAATCAAGATTTTTAATTAAACAGTTGACAGCATTTTCAGGCGATTTTTAATTTGTTAAGAGTTAGACACATTTCTTGTTAAGTTTTTATATTTATTTTACGTGACCCATTAGAGATTAAACATACCCAAGCCATAATAAAATATCAAGCTAGCGAACTGATTTAAATTTCTGGAAACTGGAAAACGAAATACAACTATTTGTAACAGTAAAAAGAGCAAGAGGGTACCTGAGAATATAAGAAAGTTCCAAAAATAGCAATTGCCGCTCCAAGAGCATTGATCGGCTGGACTGGTGTATGGAAGATGATGATAGATGAAACGATAACTGATATTCGTTTCATTGTATTTCCAATGCTAAATGTCAATGGAGATATTTCATCAAGTGACATATATGAAACTTGATTGTACAAGTGATAAAAGATACTTTGGGCTGCCACCCACCTGTTATACAAAAACATTAGCCAGATAAAAACACCTTTTAGTCATTGTTCCATCACAAAATAAAACGAATAATGAAACAGATATTAAAACAAATATAAAAAGTCGGTATTGGTTGGTTACCAGATGAAATGGGGCCCGATATCAGAGATGGCGTTTTGCCATCCAGCAGCCCACACTTTTGGGCCTTCAACGGCAATTGCGAATGGCGTAAGGATCAAAAGTGATAGCAACGATAAACAAGCGTAATAGTTCATTCCACTAACGGACTTTCCCTTCATGCCTCTTTTAGAAAATATGTTCCTAAACACAAACGCCAAATTGGATATCATAGCCCCCATAAAACCTGAAAAATTATCAACCAACAAGAAGAAATTAAATACCAATATTAAAAAACATAAATGACATAAAATACCAACATATTTTTTTCAGTTTCCGGTTTTTAGTTAAATTTGAGTCACTTAAAGGAAGTACAATGACTAAAACCGAACGAATGAAAACGTACGTTGATATTTTACGCAGAAAACATGTTAGAAACCCATATTATTGTAATGTTCAAGTTATGAAATTACCAATCATGTTGAAGTTGAGTTCAGTAAGGGCGGCAAGACCGCAACCACCGATGATTGGTAAAAGAGACAAGTAAACCGACGTTGGGAATGTTTCGCCTAAAATAAACCTTGACACCAAAACACTAAAAGCAGGTTCACCACTTTTAATTATGTGAGTGAAAGAAACTGCAACCTTAGACATGCTTACAGTTGCTGCTACATGACCAATTGTATGTGCCAATGCAACCTGTCAATTGTCAAATATAAAAATAGTTAAAACACCTTAAATGCTATAAGTCAAATAGAACATACCAGATGACAGAAACACAAATATAAAAAAAAACCACATTTAAGTAACTAACAAATAACAATTAAAAATGCATATATCACATGGAGAATAAGAGTTTGTATCATAAACCCTAGAACTAACATAATAAAAAACCCAAATCAGTATAGCACAATTAAACAATACCCAAATTGGATTGTGAAATCTTAAGAAAACTCAATTGATTTTGTGAATAACTGAGCAAAACCCAATTTGATTAGTGAATAATTAAACAAATCCCTAATTGAATTGTTTGTAAATAATTAAGCAAAAAACCAGATCATAAACCCTAAAAACCACAAATTGAGCAAAAACCCAAATTGATTAGTGAATAATTATTAATTAAGCAAAAACAAGAACATAAACCCTAGAACTGAAAAACCAAAAAAAAAACAACCCAAATCAATATAATGCACAATTAAACAATACCCAAATTGACTAGTGAATATTAAGCAAAACCCAAATTAAATTATGAATAATTAAGCAAAAAAAGATCATAAACCCTAAAAAACCATAAATTTCTTACAGGAAACAATGATTTCCAGAACTCAAGATCAGTATTGGGTGCTTCAGCAACTTTAGTAGCCCAAGAGATCAACATAATGGCTGATCCAGCAGCAAGTGACAAAGTTGAAGTCAACCAAGGGTATGGAAAAGCATTCAAAACCTTCTTATTATAAATATTAAAAATCACATTCAAAAACCACCATGTTGCAAAATAAACACCAATTTTCACCCTCTTTGCTGCTTCAATTTTCTCAGCCCCATCAGATCTATCAGCCTCATACGCCTTACAAACAACCCTCCGATCATCAAGTTCCAATCTTTTTAACAACCCAAAAGATTGAATCGAAGAAACAACATGCAAAGGTTTCGAATTTGTGACGGCGGAGATTTTGTTGGTTTTGGGGTTTGAAAGAGGAGGTAAGATCAAGAATTTTGATGCGGAATTTCGATTGTGATCAGTGATTTTGGAATTGAATCCAGTGATTGTTAAATGGGGTTGCTTTAAATTGAAAATCATGATGAATTTTGACAAAAAGGTTGAGAATTTGAGTGAAAAGATTGAAGAGAACCAAAGATTTATTGAATCTTGTGTGCTAATTGGGATCAATGTTTAATTTGATACTTTGTGGCAGCTTTTCTTGTAAAACAAATTATGTTTTGATCAACAATTTATATGATTATGAGCAGTCCCTTATGGAATTTTAATTGATATCTTTTATTTATTTATTTATATTAATAACTAACAAATCCCAACAATTAATTAATTACTACTATAAACTAACAAATCCCAACAAGGTATTATATTTGGTTTAATATATTAATGTTCATGGTTTTGATTTTATCTTATCTAAACTAACAAATCATGTTTAAGCATTGTAGTTGTCGAGGCCTTGTTTTGACCGATTGAATAAAAACCGGCTACATAACTGGTCTGATTGATTCCGATAAAAAGACTGGACTGAACAGACGAATCAGACTAGGTGTCGGATTTACAGATATTTTTCTTTTATTTTCGTTTCAAAACCTTATTTACTATCTTAGGTTTCGTATTGTGTTCATATTGTAAATTCACACCAAAAGATAAAGTAGTTTTATGTTTTATTTGATTTAGTTACGTGTGTACACTATTTGATTTATTTATGTTGTAACCTAATTTCCGTTCAGGAAGACGACCAGTTTGATAATAAAAACAATATCGATCATTAATATCATAATCATCAACAACAAATATATATTAATAATATAATGTAATTAACATATACTAATTTAATGAATGTTTGTTCAATCTCGACTATGGTCGATGTTGGATTTTATTATGGATTAATGTTTGATCGTTGTTTGACCTTCTATATTTCTAGATGTATACGTGTATATGTTAAATTAGTACGAGAAATTTAAACATCTCCAATGATGAGATAGGAACAACTTTAATTCTTTAGCAAGTGGTTTGAAAGTACAATTATCTTCGAAGGAACTAATATGTGACTCTTCAATTGGTGCTAGGGGGTAGGTTGGGTGAGATCTTTGATAGCATATTCCAAAGGATGTCCTTATCCTATCACTAATTGAGAAGGAACCTTTCACCTTACTCAAGGGGTCAGCTGCCTTTTGTACTACTTATGAACCAAAAGAACCACAAAGGTAATCGTTTATCACACACAAGGATAGTAAAAATAGACTTTAATGACAATCGATATTCAAGATATGTCAAGAATCGACCTACAAAAGAGTATGCATTAGATAGACCTTAGTACTTTGAGTCTAATTGACTATTAGAAACTGTTCAAATGCTTAGATATTTGTATAATCTATTGTTGTAATAGACGAGATCAGTTAAAAAAATAGAAGACAGATTAACAGTTAAATCATTTTGAATGAAAAGCTTAACCAACATGAGACTACTTGTTTGTGGAAAAGTGGAGATACTCATAAAACACACGATGGTCACTTTCATTTTCATGGTCAAAGAAGATGATGGCTTGACCCAAACATCGTATTAACACATCAAATTAAGATAACTAGTCTACACTAATGTTTTTTATGAAGGGATTTCGGATTTGTGCTATAAATATATATACAAGTAATCTACCCTCTAACTTGTTTTTGGCCAATTTAACTCATTTTTTTTACAATCTACCAACCCGATCAATATGTTTATAACTTGATTACTACCTATCCACCCGTTTGACATGTTTATATGGGGTTAAAGGGTCGTGCTCACATTATATGATTTTAAACATGCACAAGTTAGGATTAATATCTTTTACAAGAATAAAGATACGAATTAAATAATCCACGTAAATAACTCAAAACCTGTCAAAACACAAAAGATTTACACCCCTGTAAATTTGTCATGATGTGATTTATGAATGTTGTAATACACCACGTCGTTGATGGTCTTTTCGGGGTTGGGCTAAATTTAGTGTAATTACAATAAATTATATAAAAGCGGTTTAAAAAATTATTAACTAACAAATCGCAGACATTCGATGAGGGAGTAAGGTTATTTCAATCCTTTTTAAACTAATATATCATATTAAAATTCTTAACAAGTTATATTAAAAGTTATATTAAGGTGACTATTAACATTATCTCTCATATCTTTATTTCTTTTGTATTACTATGAAAACCCTATAAAGAAAGGCTTTTTGTATTTGATGTTTAGATCAAGAAATAAGAATTAACATCCCCTCATTTTCTCATCCTCCCGTTCTCAATATTATATATATAAAAGATGTTGGAAATTTAATGAATAAATATTTAATATTAATAAATTTATAATTTAGTAAAATTATAAATATTATTTAAATTATTTATTTGATGAATAAAATAAAAACTATTGAGTAAAGCTTTTTATGACATTCAATTAGTTTTATCAGAGTTTTTAAGTCTCTAATTAAGTAACAATTAAATGAAACATTTCTGGCGGTTGGGTTTCCACACCAAACTCATACCCGCCGCCACCAAAACTCTCTCCGGGAGTTGAATCGCCGGGATTTCTTTCAAATCCTTATACAGGAATCCACCACTGGTATAGGGACAGTCTCCGCCGGAATCTCCTCCGCCCCCGGAAGTCCATCCGGAGGGGAATGACACCAAACTTCACATAAAATTTTTTGCCTTCCAATCGTGGAAGGACTTGGGAGGGGAGAGCAAAATTTTCTTGGTTTGTACACGGTGCTGGAAATAATAAATATCGAACAATAGAGTTGGTAAAAAATGCGAAATCGGTCGACGGTTGGGATAGACCCCGCCGCCCGGTACAAAAACTCAAAATGTTTAATCCTCACCATCCCCATTGAATTCAACTGGGATATGTGGAACCCGTAAAAATGCAAAATTTCAACAAAAAAATTGGTAACTGGTAACCGGAAGTTACCATAAGAAAAAAAAATCTTGAAATAAGCTGATGTAGCCGACAGGTGCATCGGCGGCTGTATCACCCTCTGCTGGATACCGGGCACCCCAGTCCTGGGAGAACCAGTAGCCGGAAACCATGCAGTCGAAGGTGGACCGGCTCCACTTGATCACCAGTAAAGAGGTCGAAGCCTCTGTAGAAGAAGCAGTCTCCGGATCTCTGGTCGCCATAAATATCAAAGAAAAGAAAGTTTTTGAAGAAAAAAAGTTTTGAAGATAAGAAAAACTCAAGGAATTTTCAGAGAATTTCTAGAGATGAAGTTGAAGGAATAAATAAAACCCTAAGACGGTTACCCCTATTTATACTAATCACATTTAATGCGTTTGGGAACTGTGACGCACGCGAGAAAATGACAACCAATCAGCGCAATGTCACACCCCGAGCCGCAGCGGAAAAGGTGATCGGGGCATGATTGGGTTATCATCAAAGCTCATGACATTTATTATGACGTTTCATATTCATTAATACAATTTAATGGGAAATATACAATCATAATTACATTATGTCCTAAATATCATTCTAGGCTTCATTGTTTTCTTCTAAGGCATTTCCTATGTTTTCCTTGCTTCATCCTGTTCACCTGTATCATGTGTAAAAATGGTTTTTGGATCAACAAAAAGTTGGCGAGTGAATCCTATGAAAAACATTTGAACAAGTTTATTGAATTGATTATAAAATAAAGTGCACAACCACACATGAGTAAAAATAGATGTAAACTTATTCACCAATCATTTAATATTACATAATGCACACACGAACAATAATGGATTTTTTTTTAGGCACGCGTTGCTCAACTCGTCTCCCACGAAGAACTGATGAGCCTAATGAATGAATTGCATATAACTTGACAATATGAAATACATAACTACAAACAGTATATACAATCTAAGTTTAGATCACAATATGGTATGGCACAAGTTTAAATAAACGAGTTAATTTTAGCGACACATGACACACCCCAAAACGTGTAATTTAAAAAGGGGAGTTGTAAGATTCACTCACATTGGGTGCGTTCGGTTGATGATGTTGAATGCGCACGAAGTTGATTTTAACCACGAGTGAAACTAACCTAGATAATGGCATCATGGTTCGGTAAGTAAGCGGATTTTATTAATCAATTTTAGTAGAATTGTTGGATAATTTTTGTGAGTTTAAGGCTATTTTCTAACCTTAAAATGTTATTTTTAAGTATTTTTAATGTAAATAATTAAATAAAAGAAATAAAAAAAATGTTGATTTTTGACTGTTGACCGTTGACTTGTTGACCTGTTGACCGGTTATATTGTGGAATTGTATGCGCTGGGTGAGGCTCGAACCCGAGACCTCCCGTACGCGTGCACGCAGCTCTACCAACTGAGCTACGTGTCTAACCCGATATATTTCTGTTTTTAATTATATTTATATACTAATTGAATTAATCCGAAAATCATTTATTTCAAAAACAATTTAAATGACTCGCTCGGTGCTCTCCACAGGTCTCGAACCGGGACCTGTGGTTTAGGTTAACACACAGTCCACCGCTGGACTGTGTGTCTAACTTGTTAAATAATCTGATTTTTATTATACTTATATACAAACTAAATAATTTCGTTTCTGCTTTAAATAAAAAGTTTGATAATTGTCCGGACCGGTGCGGTAGTCTGGACTCGAACTCGTGACCTGTGGTTTAAACGTTCACACAGTCCACTACTGGACTGTGTGTCTATCTTGGTTATTATTCCGGTTTTTATTGAACTTAACATCTATTGCAGTGAATCCGGTTCGGTTAAAAAAAAGGACATTTTTATTAAGGCGAGTGTGCGTGGGACAAGAATCGAACTCGGAACGTATGCGTGTTTTATTTGCACACAGTCCACCGCTGGACTGTGTGTCTAACCCGGGATATATCTTGATTTTAATTAAACATATACACAACTGATAACTCCGTCTTCTTCGTTAAACTTAACCAGAAACGGAAGTCCGACTGGTTCGAAGATTTAATCAAGTTCGTTAGTGTCTTGTGATTAATTACATGTGAGATTAATAAAAAGAACGAGAGATTAAGTGTAAGATATACCGAACAGTGGTTCCTCTGTTTCACCGGCGAAACTCCGGTGACAGCAAGCTATTCCGGCGACGTGTGTCCTGCGGCAGAGGGTCTTCAACGAGCTTGAGATGAATGTGGGTGGCTTCGGTATGAGCTCTGGGGGTTCAGTAAGGCACAGAGGTGAAAGGTTCGGTTTTCCGGCGAGTTGTAGAAGTTCTCCGGCGAGTGAAATTAGGTCGGGAAAGAGTGTGATTGTGAGCGAAAAAGCTAACAGAAGTTAGAGGGGGTTTTATAGGGCAGAACATCGACGTATTTAGTCTGTTTTCCGTCTTGATTCGTCGGTCAATAAGTTTTCCGGCGCTTATTACTTGCGTCGCGGGTTCAGACGTCGGTTATAACCGATGTAGTAGTTAAGGCTTTGGTTAAAACTGAAGAAACCGTCCAATCTCGGCGAAATCGTCGGGATTTCCGACGACTGCGATTAGGCGCGTCGGTTTTGTATTTGAGACTTATGTTATGTATTAATTGTTTCCAATAATGAACAAGAAACGCAAGTGGCGCAGTGGTTGAGCGTGTGTGTGTTAAGTCATTGTTGACCAGATTGACCCGGCTGACCCGGGTTCGAAACCTGGCAGCCCTGTTTTATTTTTAAACCACTATTTTTAATACTTTTTCAAATATAAATTATATATTCCAATATACTTATTAATTATGTATCGTTTAAAATTAATTTGGGCATTAAATGCGCAACGAAATTTTTAACTTATTGTTCGGTTAATAAACGGAGCGGGTTTGGTAAATCCGGTTTTTGACGGATGTTACACGCAAGATGCGTAGCAGACAAGTTGCCACTGACAGTTAACATGCGCGTGTGGCCGCCACCCTCTCTGCCAATTCATTAATGCAGGGGAGGCTGCACTGTTGATAGCATGCAACAGCTGTTAGACGTCTCCTCAAGGCTTCCTTTTTTCTCACCAACCCACCTGCAACGTCAGCGTAACAGAGATTTCAAATTTCAAAGACATCATTAAAGAACAATTTTCTTCACACAGATTTCCTCCCAACACTTCTAGAATTTTTGCCTTTGAAAATAAGAACGCATACAAATTTCTATAGTCTAGTACTCCACCTACTTGCCAACATGCGCATAGGAGCAGCACTGGACTGAGGGGACTTGGAAGGGTATGGTCCCAAAAACCCTGCGCAAAGAACCATACCCTCAACAACATACTACAAGGATAACCTTGCGCGCAATGTGCAATGGTGCGCCTTCCTTGGAACCATGTCACACAACGAACCTTGCGCACTCAGCGTAACAGCAAGTTAGACCAACTCTTGCAAGTCACACAACGAACCTTGCGTAGCCAGCGCAACGGCAAGTTAGACTTAGACGCGCAGACTACTTGACCCTGCGCAGGCCAAACAACCCTCTAGCTGCGAAGTCCTAAAACCTAGTACAAGGCAAAGACAAACATGAGAGCTGCTCATAGTCTTGTGGGCAAAAGGGTTTATCCGTGCAACTCTGCGATGGCCAGAAACTACTGACAGCCTCGCAGAAGGGATAAGCGCAAAGAGGTGTTGACTATTTACAAAGGTACGCTGTGGCAGAGCTTTGACCCAATGGTTATTCGGCAGGTTGTGCCAGTTTGCGTCGCATGAACAGTAATGAAGAGGCCAGACTGTGCACCAACCATACTTACGTCAGTGACTGTCACACATTCTCCCCTTTCGGCTGATAGCAGGTCTGACACCAGGGACAGCGGCCTTTTCACGTGGCACCATTCAACATCCAACAAAGCACACCTTCTGATAGAGAACATTAATGCTTCTACAGGGAACATTTAATGTTCGATGCAGAGAGACAGAACGGATATCTCTTGTCGTTCGGGCCGGGCCCAAGGCCCATCAGCCCATCTCCCGAGCCCACTTACTTTCAGCTATAAAATAGGTATCGAACCATAAGGTAAACAATATATGCTTTTGCTTACCCAATACTTACTACTCACTTTGCTATTACCTTCAATCACCAAATACTTATTCTCACCCGGAGTGTGGTCACAGAGAAACCCCCCTTTTTCCCGTGACGAAGACTAACGGCGCTGCTAGTTTTGCAGATCAGTCCGAGTGAGATCACCCTGAGGAAGCGAATGAGGAGACAACCTGTTATGCAGAAAGACTAGGTTATAAACAAATATATCTTCGGATATCCTTGGTTAACCCGTGTTTCTTCACTAATCCTTAACTCTTGTACAATTAGTAGGTTTGTGCTTTATTTTTGTTACTACAAGAAAATACATAACCATAATAAATGGAGAATACTTGAAGAATGATGAACACTTGAAGACCAAGTAGAGAGAGAAGTACTTTCTACTCGTTTTCCCACCATAATCACATCCTTATTTGTTCCATAATTCAAACACTATAATTGCCCATTGTAACCTCGGGCACGTGAGCCATCTCCGGCAGTACATACTGCTTCAGCTGTTGTACCCTGGGAAACAGACGCGCATCTTTAGTAGATGCGTAAATCTGTTTTAAGAGAAGCGTGTTGAACACGTGCCTCAGCCACAACCGTCAAAATCAGTTTCTTCATTTTTGCAACCAAGAAGGATCACAAGGAGAGGCGGTTCAAGTTTTCATAGTGGAAATTGTACAAGAAGACGCTTCTCAACCTCTTGCTAAAGACAACGATTTGAATCGATTTATTTAAATATGTTGTACACGGTACGGGTACTACAATTTCCAAAATTATGTAAAGAGAGTTTCTTTACAATTTTTTATATGTATTTATATAATTTTTTATTATAATTATGACCCATGTCCTACAGATGTTGCTATTAGGTCATTATTTTACAACACGTTATCAACATAAAGTTGCTTTTGAAATGGATCATATTATTATAAGGTAACTCGAAATAAGTCTGCCTCAAACAAATTCCATATAATTTTAGGTTATGTTAAGAGTTACCATTTTACTTGTCTTATTACCTCGAACATAAACCTTACTGTAATTCATACAATTTTTGGTTGATACTAAATTTATATTTATTATTTCAATGCAAGTATATGTATATGCTGTTGCAAAGGTTTATATTTGATAAAAGCATCATCTTTGTCTATCTAATATAAAAAAGTTAATAAAACTATTCATAGTGATTACCGAAAGCATGTTAATATATAACACCCGAAATATGATTTATTCTAATTATTGTGGTTTTTTACATTATTGCATGAAATAATTAACTAGGTTAATTATCTAGTTAATGACAAAAGAGGGTATTTATTAAAATGAGGAACTTCCTAGTTGGTTAACAATGCTATGCTTATCAATGTTTGATGAAATGCTATGTTAATATTAGTAGGAGATTTCTTTGCAAACACTTGGTTAATGTGATTCGGAATATGAACTTGATGTAATTTATAGTAAATAGTATGAGGAGTGTGTATTAGCTGGAATTCATGTGGGAATTGAGTTAGTTTGTATGATTTAGTAGAAATATGCAGTATGAAGCTTGTACTCTATGCTTAAATAGTATGATATACACCATGTTTTTGATTAATTGCTTAATTGTGATTAAAAAGTGAATGTGTACTAACTGTGAAGCGTATGAATTTACTAGCAAAAGATAATGTTAGATTACCGGTATTGACTAACTTTCGGATTGTGATGCCAATTGTAGAATCATTGGAACATTGGTATGTGTGCAATTAATTATATGTGTGTATACATGTACCTAATTGATAATATGATTATATGTGGTACAACATGCAAATGTAATGCATATGATGTCAATTGATATGCTCTAGATATGATTATAGACATATGTTTCTAAATTAAAATATCATTATGGACATATGTTTCTAAATTAAAAGTTTGTAGACTTGATAGTTGACTTTTGGAACGTCAACAAATGTTGGAATGACATGATTAGATTTCCTATGATACATGATAGATTGTTTATGTGACATACATTATGGTAAGTGGAATTGCTTGAATTCGAAAAATTTGGTGGTGAATCTATATCTTATGTATGTTAGAGATCGACCATGTAACTTAATCCTATTTTTATATTATTAAACTTTTTACCCATTTGTGATACACTAAGTAAATTGTTAATTATGAAAATATTTTATTCGTCATCTATAAACCGTTAACTTAGCTTATAATTTTAAAATAACTAATTATTTTTTAAATCCGCATAACATTTATTAATTAGTGTGGGTGATGTTCAAATACAGTCTCCTAAATATAATAGGAAGTCGATTATTCAAGCGGCATTGAAACCGTCTCGTCGAACTCTACGATATACGATTGAACTCGTTCAAGCGACATTGTGTCTTTTCTTTATTTAAGTCATAACTTTATGCATACATTGTTTTATATGTTATCAGTTTTGAAAAGAACATCAAAATGACCAAAGTTGTGATATATGATCACAAGTTATAAACATGATTGAATTGTGATCAAGATTTATTTATAATATAACACCCGAAGTGTTAAACTTAGGCATGAGCATTTGGTAACAGTACCGTACTGATCATTTTCAGTATCGGTACCCTTTTTCCCATTTTTTGTGAACTTGGTATCAATTTCAATACATATCAATTAAAAACACATATTCGTTATAAATGCACAATGGTTTCACTCATAAATAATATTTTAAGTAAAATAAAAATATCCAAAAGTAATTCAATGCATCTTGGGTTTCTATGTGTGAGACTTTGTTACATGATTTCCTTTGTAATTAGAGTGAATAGATGCAAACAATTATGATTTCTCTAAAATACATGTCAAACTGTGTTTTATGAGATGTGTCTGTTTTTATAATTCAAGGTCTTTGTATAAATAAACATTTTAAATTTATGAACTTCATTGTGCTCTAAATAGTATTCAACTCATGTACTCAAAAAGTAATTTTTTTCAACATGCATACATTTTAAGATCTAGCAAATATGGTTGATAGACTTTCATTTTCGAAAATAAACCATAAATTAGTTGTTATCTTTGGGATTTAAAACCTCTCTCTTTATATTTCTGTTAGCTATTACTATTTAAACAACTAGAACATTATTATACTACTTTTATTTTTCTATTATATAACTTGATAATACACTTATCTATAACCTAGTAAAAATATTAAATATTAAGCAATAAAATAAAACTTGGATATCCCCTTAAATAATAAAACGGCTGTATTCTTTTTATTTCAAGGAAAAACATTTTTTTTTATGAAATGTAGCCCATGCGAACGTGAAACCGTGGGTCCGTGCATCGTGCTTTGTGCATATCGTTCGAACTCCTGATTTGCAAGCCCATAATCATATTTTGACGGCCTTTGGGCTTTGGGCTTTTCTTGACATTTATGTGTCACAACTCACAAAGCCCATCACCAAAAATTGTTACCAAAATACCCATCACCAAAAATTGTTAAAACCCGTATATTGGGCATTTTTTTATTTATTTCTTAGCGTATCATTAAAATCAGATTATGTGACGGAGTCTAGTGTTTTTAACGACGGTCTTCGTTTCACAAAAGTATGATTGTACTTTCAAGCTTAAAAAATATTAAGATTATTACTAATAAAATGTCTTCAAGAACCCTTTTTTGGAAGCATCAATTACCAAGGGAAAATGTATCCAAATGCGAGTTTAGTATTTTTCTTTAAAGTCGAATGCCTATAAATATATTTTTATTGATCATGTATTTACTTTTGTTTATATTAAAGACATAAGATCAAATACAAAAACACTTATTGTACAAAACGTACGAATGACGTGGAAAAGTGAAAAAAGACAGTGACATTTTCATACTTATTATATTAGTAGGGTAATATCAAAAGTAGTAATTATGATGCACTTGTAGAGTAATTTTGATTACTAGTTGTTTGATGCATCGTATAAATAATTTTGAAATTTATGTTTTTGATACATTTGTAGAGTAATTTTGAATGATGAACTAATAGCGTAATTATGATACGTTTGTAGAGTAATTTTGAATTGGATGTTTTGCTAAACATGTAGAGTAGTTTTAATAATTTTCTAAACTAATAGAATAATTACGAAAATGTCACCGCTCTTTTTTACTTTTCCATGTCATTCATACGTTTTGTACAATAATTTTATTTGTACGAGTTATTTAATCGATATTAAAATCATGATATTGAATCGTGAAAATAATAACAATGTTTTTAACTCAACAATCTAAAATAATATACATAATAAATAAAATTGAAATTGAAATATCAATTACGCCCTCGTACATATAAATGATAGTACATTCAAATTTTTATTTGAACCAGATGATTTTCGACCCGCGCGTTGCGTGGGGGATCCAGTCCAGTGTCTTCAAAACGTGTGTTCAGCATGGGAAGTAGATACGAATATCAACATGATAAAAATACGTAGTCATAGTACTCGTCCTAAAAACATTTTAAGAATCTAATATATAAAGAGGACCCAACTCCTACACGTTCGAAAATTCGATTGTTTATAGTTCAGTTATACTGTACTATCACGTAATAATGATGAGCGTACCTGTAATGGCACCGAAGTACCGATCCCGAAAATCATCGAAATTAGGTACCGACACAGGAAATGCTCAGTACGATACGGTAGGGATGAACACGGTACCCGTTTGGTACCGATACCTAAAACGGGGAAAAGTGGTATCGGTACTGGTAGCGAATATACGGTTCGGTATCGGTACCGGTACTTACCTGTGTTTTACCTATAAATACGGTACCGGTACCGAAAAACGGGGAAAATGGGAACCGGTACCGAATATACCCTGTACCGGTTCGGTACCCATACGGTATCGGTATTTGATGGTAAAAACTGATAAATACCGGTACTGTGTCGGTACCCGATACCATTTACTATCTCTAGGTGATGGTATTGTTATAATATTAAAATAATAAAAACGAAAGAAAAAAAAATAAAGTAAAAAATTATAAAAGAAAAAAAGGAAAAAGAAATAAGAAAAAGAAATCAAAGAAAAAAAGAAAAGAAAAAAGAAAAGAAAAGAAAATGTGAATAGTACTATTAATTAGCATGTAAATTTAATATATATACAATACATATACAATTATTTTAACTTCTTAAAGTGACGATATTTTTATTGTTTTATGTTTTACTATACAGAAATTTAACCTGAATTAATATAATAGAAAAATGTACATATTTGGCCGAACAAAGAATATGTCAAAATACATATCAGTTGCACATAATTTCCCCACATATCATACGTGACTGTTTTTATCTTGTGCAACGATCTTATGGTCACTGAGAGCGTCTGCAATCAAGAAGCGAATCAAGAGGTGAAGGACGCCTTTGGGCTTAGGCGGCTCCCTCATAGCAAAGAGAGGCGATGAATGACGTGTATTTTCAGGGTATATATATATTTTTTGGCTAAGGACGACCATGGATGATATAAAAGGAGGAGACTGTCACAGACAGGGAGTGAAGAAAGACCCTCGTGAGATCCTAGAAGTTTTTTCTGTTGGGAAAACCGACGTGAAAGGCATTTGGCATTAATGACAGATTATTTGTCACAAGACCTTTTCCCTTGTCGTGGTTAAAAACGTTTTTTCCAGAGCAAAGAAGACTCAAGAACCTTTTGCCGAAACGTCCATTACCAAAAAAACATGCCAGGAACATGCATGTTGCACGTTATTTCCTACACGAGTGTTTGGCCTTTTCGCGACGCTCTTCTATTGTCACTAACGCTTTTCTTTTATAGTGGTTGAAAATGATTGTTCCTTAGAGATAAAAGAAGCTTCAAAAAACCTTTTACATTAATGCCATTACCAAAAAAGAGCCAAAAGCATGTATATATTGACATTATTTTCCAGCATCTCATATGCAACACCTACCTTGTACTATTTGTAGCCCTTTGCATTCATATAGGGGCAAAATTGGAACACATTTTGTTCGTCAGATTGCATGTGAATTGGTACCACAATTCCTGATGAGTACACTTTGTCTTGAGACAATACCTTCATCTATGCTTCATATGCTTGTTTCTCTTGGCATTGCACTACCAACCTATGCTTGGTTTACCCTGGCATTCCATATTTTTATTTTTTTTCCTTATGAAATTTTCTGTACCAATTATTATTTTAATGTTTAAAGCATTTTATTTGTGTAGTTTGGTTCTATGAACATGCATTCTGGTGTTGATTATTGATCGAACTCCGTTCAGGCGTTCATTTTGTTTTGTCGCCTGAATGAGGTTGATGATGATCATCAAGAGTAACATTTCCGTCTTCACATATTTTATTTTTCAATCGTTTTTCTACACTCGTGTCACATTAAAAAATAATAGTTTAATTTGTTAAAAATTCTTTGAGCCACCACAAGTATTTACATATTAATAATATAAATTTGCTTACAAAGTTAAGAGACATGTAGAAAATGACAAGAAGTTGATACACTTATTTATACATTGCACGAAACATGGTTTGGCTATTTTCACCCTTCACATTTTTATTTTAATTTGGCATGTGCCTCGATATAATCGTTTAACGCATTATGAAACATGAGAGATCATGTTAACTTACATAAAAACTATTAGCCCTATATCTAGGTAAAGTGGGTCCTATATTTTATCTCACTTAGGGGGTGGCATCACTTGCGGATTTGGGTTTCGGGTAGGGTAGGGTAGGTATCCAAATTGGTATCATTGACGCCATCTATTTGGGTACCCTAAATTGGGCAATGGCAGTGATGAAGCTTGAGATTCCGATCGGGGGCGGACGTCACTGGACCTAAAAATTTCTATAAAATCAGGGGTCGAAAACGTATATACCCAAAAATTTCTATATGAAAATTACATAATCTCCACTGCTAAACGAAAAGTTTGGGGGGTCGGCCGCCCCTCCCGCCCCTTAAAAGCTTTGTCCATGGGTAGTGGTTGGGGTTTTAGAACTTGATTGAAAAGGTGTGTGTGTAATAGAGAGTAGTATAAAAGGGTGACATCCATAGTTTAGGGTAGGGTTGAGCAAATTAATCCTCATAACGGTTAATAAACCATAATCGAATCTATTTTAACCAATAACTGACATAACCAATGGTTATGGTTCTGAAATTTGTTTAACCGACGAGTGGTTATGATTATGGTTATGAAGTTTTGGTTAACCGATATAACCGAAACCGAACAAAACTTTATGTTAAGGCTATCTAATAGATTTTCTTTTAACACTAACTATGCAAATTTTTTTTTACTAAGATAAAAGTATGTTTGTAACAAAAATGGTTTTGATGTAGGTGCCATTTATTTCAATAAAGAATTGTACTTCTAATCAAAGGCTTAAGTAAGGTTTATTTTTTTTGTTGAGAAATATCTTATTAAAGTGATCCCACATTGGTAGTTTAACCAAAAAGTGTAGTTTTGTTTGTCTTATAAAAAAACCAAAACTAAGTCTAATATGGTTGTTTTCCTTTTCTTATTTTGTACACCCATTTGCTTAGAAGTTTTGACCTTTAGTCGAAAGTTAGCTTTAGTTGAAGTTTTTGGTTAATAACTGAAATAACTATAACCAAACCATAATCGAATTCAAAACCGATTAAGCGTAACCAAAGTTCGATTATGTTTATGGTTATGGAAATCCTATAAGCGAAACTAGCGGTTATAGTTATGATTGATGGTAAAAACCGAATCAAACCGACCCATGCGCACCCCTAGTTCAAAGTAGTGGTGCCACCTATTAATGTGTTTTTGGGTAGTTTAGAGTAAGAGTGAATTGACAATGCGTGATTAGTAGAATTTCAGGTACATTTGGGTTGTGCCCGACCCCCTTAAAGAATCTATAGTCGTGAGATTCCCACAAATGGCCACGTCGTCAACTTCCCGACTTCACTCACTAACCTATGGATGGCAATGGGCCTGGTTCGGGTCAGGTATTGGTAATCTCATACCAATACCCGGTCCAATGCCCGTCAGGTATTTGTCGGGTAATTACCCGTCGAGTATCGGGTATACCCATTTGTTTGTTAAAAATATACGTTGGGATTTCCAAATACATTTCTTTACAATTATAATTATTATATAATTTTATCTACACAACAACTATTATAAACAAAAAATTTACATTACATGCATATAAGATATATCAGAAATTAATAATAACTTTATAATACTTATATACTTATATGTATATACTTCATAACGTATAAAATATAAATGATGTTCTCAAAGACATATGCTAAAAGAAAATTTATTTATTTTTCATTATGAACATACTAAAATAAATCACTAATAGACAAAATTTAATGAAAAATGTAAATTAAAATTAAAAAATTCGGGTATATAGTTCGGGTAAACGGGTATGTGGTTTCGGGTAATCGGGTCGGGTATCACCTAATCCCATACCCGACCCATACCCGCGAAAATTTTTAAAACTAATCCCATACCAGGCCCAATATCCGTAGGGTATCGGGTATAACCGTCCATTTGAGTCGGGCTTTGGATATAACCGTCAGACTCAGGTATTTTTGCCATCCCTACATGAACCAACCATCATCTCCCGCAAAGCATAGATCACATTAACGAGCTGGTTAGAACCTAGAAAATATTTCGTAGTCATCTAGGAACAAGTGAGCAATTACTCAAATTAGCAAGGAATTGTATGGCCTTTTCATGATTTTACTACTGTTTCAAATTGGCAGCCCATTTCATTTGCCAAGGGCGCTCCTCACCTTCTGTTTCTCATATTGGCTTTGTCTTCTCATAATCATCAACCTTATCCAACAATTTACACGCTTCTCACTCTTCTATAGAGGCTGCAGACGCCTTAGTTTCACCTCACCCGCGTTGGAGATATATAGTCTTTGTTTTTGTTAAAATAGTCCATTGAATCATTGTTGGCTTTGGACACTGATTGTCTCAAGAAAATTTCAATTGTTAAATACATACATATATCTTGGTAAAATCAAATATTAGTAATTATTTTAATTTATAAATTCGAATAAATGACAACTAATGTTTTATTTTCTAAAAGGGTTATAAGAAAACTTTTTTGACATTTAACATATCGTTTATAACGTTATAAAGGATAGTTTTAATGTCGATTCGGTTCGATTGATTAATTCATTTATTTATACACAGATAACCATAACCAATCATAAAAATCAGTTATGAAAAAATCATAATCAATCCAATGGTTCTCAATAAATTTGTCATTTTGATTATATTTTTTTTATTATAATTTTATTATTTGATTTTCTACTCGCCTGCTACAAAGCTCACACCTTTATTCATAGCACACAATAATGGAAATGCGTAGTTGTTTGACCTAATTTCCTAAGAAAAAATAAGCATTTTATTTTGATCCTCTAATCTTGGGTTTGAGGAAACAAGTCATCATGTTAGGCTTGAAGCACCACCACCCCCACTACTTAAAAACAAGATTTGACCCTAAAACATGCCTTATTCTCTCCCATGTTTCTTGAAAATGAGAGCCATTATTCCTTTAAGTTTTTCAATTAACAAAACCACTACACACCTCCCATTACCACATGTAGTCGCTATACAAAGACTTCTTGAATTTGTCTTATGTAAACACTCACATATATAAATTAATAAATTTGTGTATCTACTCTTCTTGTTATCATACGTGCATAATGTATCATTGACAACCCAAACATAAAAAATAAAAGTTTAAGTAAAATAGGAACAACTCAAACTGAATCTAAAATAATTATAGATACGACATATGGTAAAGTTTGCAAGAAATATAAAGTTAAAGTTGCAGGAAATAATTTACTCCTACCATGTGTTATGACGTATTAAATTCACACCATTGTTGACGGTAGATGCATCATCATTTCTTCTTTAATTTTTGGTACCTTTAGCGTAAAATTTTTGACGTGTAAATGATTTTATAAACTTAAAAAGGTTAAAAAGTTTTTTTATTGATTATTCAGATTATTAGACTTTTGAAATCGGTCACGTATGTCACCCAGTTTTTTAAAATGACAAGTTTATGTAACGTCTTTGTTTTATCATTCAAGTCACTTGATCTTAAATACGTAGAATTTTGGAAATCTTTTTTAATGGTTTATACCTTTTTAGATCCTCAAAGACCTTATACTAGATTCATATTTCATGATACATGGGGTATTTAAAAAAACATATGTAGTAAAAAAGGTCCAAAATGACTTGAATGGCCGATTGAAAATTAAAAATAATAATCGTGTTTTAGTAATATGTACCATATTAGCTACAATGATATATTATATATCCATTTAACTTTATCAAATCCCACAATAAAATAGTTACTTGTTACCCAACCTTCAGCATACATATTTTACCACCTTTAATATGTTATATATATATATATATTGGCAAATTTCTTGATTAATTAAGAATGTCACATATAGATATAAAACGTCTTCTTTTATTGTATAGAAAAACTATGTTGTAAAGGTGAATATCGATTCATTTATAAGACAAAATTAAGACACGTGATTGTCATAAGGGTGCATGGGGTGGATCTGTAAACTATAACTCATTTTTGTTTTACTTTCATAAATTACTGTAAAAATCTATCATGCATGTGGGACTAAAATGAGATGACAGATATTAAGTTCTCAACAAACAAGTTGCAACATCGGTTTCCATAAGAATGGATTTAAAACCATAAATTACATGTTGATATATGAGAATATATATATAAGGATATGTTATAGAAAAAATAAACCATTTGCAAGCGTAATTATGTTGAAATTTTATTCTTCTGTGGCGTGAATAAAGAGGTATTGTGAAATTTACATTATGTGACAGTTAAATATTAGATTTGCAGCTGAGAGGACATGGGAAAGACGAGAAAGAAAAGACATGAATATGGACTCCCACCACTGAAACATCATGTACACACTCAGTTTTTCACATGCGGGTTTTTATTTATTCAATTCGTATTTTTACCTCTGTTATATATTGTTTTTTTTAACTCAGATAGTCTTCGTACTTCGTTGGAAATCAATTATTATATTTGTTAAAAACCATATGGTCTAGTAATCAACCTTAATCATTTAAACATATTATTTTGTTGCACATACTTCATTATCCAATCATTTTACATATACCACGATTAGTTTATATCTTATATATGTGTGTCCCGATACAACATATACATAAATGTGTATCTTAAACGTATTGTATGTTGATAATTATGAGAACCACATAATACGTTTTCAAAGGATGGTTACGTAGCTTTTATGTTTCTTTCTACCTGATAATCTTTAACAAAAGCAGTTTCATCTAAAATACAACACATGTCATAATCTACGACTTTTATATAAATGTTCATATATCTCTTTCAATGTAGAAAGTCATAATTTATGAACGTTGCTAAAGTGGTCATAAAGTAGCCCAACTATAGAAATTAGTTTGTACGTACGGATCTAACTTATTGTTTTATTATTTTTCTATCAATATTATTTGTAAAATGATATAAGCAGAAAATAGGGCAAAATTTGTTTTGAAAACAACTAGAAGAACTAATTAAAGCATTCACACTAGCTCTATCATTTTCTACTCTATTTTTAAAATTTATCTCTCCTTTAAAAACCTTTAATACACTCATCCATGATTTTTATCTTTATTTATTCACAAACACTTGATTATTACGTTTCTTGTTTTATACATTTAATATAATTTAATATAGGATGAATAATAGCTTTTCATATATAAAAAAATATTTTATCGATTTTTCAAATTATAAAAAGAGTATATATAGACAGGGTAGTTCTGATGTGGAATGAAAAAGAATGATTTTTAGATATTTACTTTAAATTTTAAAAACAAAATGTATGAGGGAGCTGCTGTGAGTACTCTTAGAGTAGATGAATAATTTACTTGTAATCTCTTGACCATTTTTTATAAACTCTTATTCTTATTTAATCTTGAAGACTAAACAATAATAAGTAAAGAATTTAGGCTTAGGGAGACATAACCACATGAGTTAACTGTTATTTTCGTCCCTTTGTTTTGGTGCAAAATGCCACTTCAGTCCAATTTTTTTTTGCGCAAGTTCTGTCCTCAACGCTTTTGAAACGTGCCATTTCAGTCCAAAAAAATAACGTCCGTTAAAAAAGTTTTGGTAAAACTAAGGGCATTCTTATTTTTAACTATTAAGGACTGATTATGTAATTTTGTTAATATAAAGGACCATTTAAGTAACACATCAAACAAATCTTCTCTCTAAACATACACACTGCTTCTTCTTCTCTTTAAACACATCAAACACATCTTCCTCTAAACATACACACACAAACGCATCTTCTCTCTTGAAGCAGATGAGGGAAATGGAGTACGGGAGTGGAATTAGAATTTAGGGTTTTCATTTGGGGGTTTCAGCGGTGAGGGCAAATAGTGGTGTAGATGGGGATTGATGACGGTGCACGATGGAAGTAGTTGCAGCGGACAGGCGGCGTTAGAGGTGGTTAATCGGAGGTTGGAGGGTTTGCAGAGCTGCCTGTTGCAGCGATGGAGAAGGAGGGTGGCACAGTGTGGTATGGTGGCAAAGCTGTGGGGGTGTTATGGTGGAGGTGAACGGTGATGACAATGGTGGCCGGATCTGGTGTGATGACGAAAGTGGTGGTGGTTTGCGAAGGAGAATGGTGGGTGACAATGGTGGAGATTGAGGGTGGCAAGGTGTAAACGGTGGGGATTCTATGGTGGAGGAGAACGGTGGTGACCGGAGCTATGGTGGAGGTGGTAGCTGTGATTGGTGGTGGCGGTTGTCACACCCCGGATTTTCAACCCAAATCCATACACCGGTGGGCCCGGGTGGGGAGTATTGTGACGTCAGTTGATAATATCATAGTCAATTAAACACGACACAGCGGAAGTCTTGGAGTAAAATTACCATTACAAACCAAATGTTCGAAAATACAAAATAATATACAGGCTCATAATAGAAGATCCACAGGCGGATCATAAAATGTACAAAGAAAGAATATAAAACAGACTTTAGGGCAGATCTAAGGATTTGCAAGATCCTCTTAATCACTACCGAGCAGCTTCCGGCCTATTTCGTATTATACCTGCAATTAAGGCTTTGGACGATACGTCAGCTTTCGCTGTAAATACCCTCAACTGACTCATTTTGAAAACATTTTAAAATGATTTTAAGTGCACAGGGCATAAAACTTTTATAAATTGGGAAAGTTACTTTGTAACCTTGTTAACAGATTCACATGTTTGTCCATACATACAGGGCCTAGTACAGAGACCGAGACATGATTAAATACACACCACTTAGAACTCAAAGAGGAGTTATCCCCAACATCTTGGGTAATTTGCATTTGAGCGTCTGTCAGGTGTATGCCTACACCCCGCGCTAAGGTCATGGCCATTAACTAATTTAATGAGCCGATGATATCCAGGACACGATAATTTAACCCCCAATGTTTAAGTTATCAAACAAAACTGACTAAAACAGAATATGCGGATTTACTAGCCACAATCCGGCATTCGATTGATCCCATTTCTGACCAAGCGGTAATAGTTTACCGTATCCCAAGCCCGTATAGGGAAAATAAGTCGAGAGTATTTACCTGAGCTAGTCTTCTTTTAGTTTTAATAACTCAGCCGTATACAAAAGTACTAAGTGCAGATAGCATTTACCGGCAAGGCTCTAGTTTGGATTATGGCATAAGCCAACCAATTAAATACTAACGGTCTTTATTTAAGTCATAGACTTAGACCGGGTAGTGTACATGATCAATACGTATAACGCTTGATTAAACGATGATTGGATAGAATGTAGTTTAACCCCGACAAGTACTTGACTTGCATAATATGGGTAAACTATAAACATTCTGGATATTGAAACTTAAGTGATAAGGGTAAACTTGTTTCGGTTAATTTTTGTAAAATAGTTACATATACTTAACCGTACGCATAAAAGCGATATCGGGTAACCGGATAAGTCATGGACAAGTTCTATATGCCATTATATTTTAAATAAGTTAAAATATCAGTAGGATATCAACTTATATGCCGGTTAAGGTTTTAAAACGAAACTATGCCTCATAAGGGCATTTCGGTAATTTCATACCGTATAAAAGAAACTTGAATATAATTTAATGTTATAATATAAGTATTCTAGAAAAATAATTTATTTATGATATAATATTAGTAGGAAATTAACTTTATGTGTTATTTATCTTTTATGACCAAACTATGCACCGAATGGGCATTTTGGTCATTTTACACAAAGTTTATAAATTATTTGGGATTCTGAATTTATAACATTTACCTACTATAAATATGTTTAAAATAAGTTTTAAAATAAGAAGGTATCAAGTCTTGGTCAATAATATGGTTTAAAACCATACTATGCGCCGAAACGGCGCTTATGTCGTAAAATGGCGTCTTACGAAAACTGATGTTAAGGTCAGATTAAAATGTCTTAGATATGTTATTTAATATAATATATCAGTAGGTAAAAGATTTACCTTGAAAATATTTGATTAAAACTATTTTATGAGCCACAAGGGCTAAAATCGTCATTTATCGACATAGTTTAGGGACTTGCTTGAAAACTCAGTTTATAACTCGGTTTAACATTCAAAAAAATCCTACTTATAATATTACATCAATAGGAAACTTATTTTCAAGTTCATTATCATTTAAAACCTTGTTTTATGCAAAAGGGCATTTTAGTCAAAAAATGGCATAATTACGGAACTTGCGCATAAACTTGGATTCTGATTATGATCATGTAATATAACCTCAGAGGGTCATGCTACATTATATTATGATCATAATGCAACTTTAGATCAGTAGGTAACTAATCTAAATCGGGTCAGAATTGAAAGTCAAAGAAGAAGTCAAACTTCGCGACTTTCGGTTGCGAACCAAACCTAGAACTGAAATTGACGAGCCAAACATGTTCTTACATGTTCTAATAAATATTACCAACTTTTTTTAGTGTCAAAACATGTTTCATAACATATATAAGATCAATTTATGATTTTTTCGAAAAATGGCCTATTTGACTTTTTAATTTCGTAAGCTTGACCTGTCAATTGGTCTAGCAAACGTGATCTTCAGGAGGTGCCCTTTATAGGGTTTAACACCTACCTTATTACGATCACTTAGCCATGTTCATTTCGAACAATGGCTGGACCATAATGGTCTTAACCGAAAGTCAAAGTGTTTTTCATAAAACGCTTGACTTTTGGCTATAAAAGCCTATAAACGAAAATGCACAAGGAAGGAACACTTACCAATGATTCCTTGTTACACCCCGACCCGCAGCGGAATAAAAGTCGGGGCATGATTGGGTTATCACCAAAGCTCATGATATTTACTAATAAGTTTCATATTTATTAAATTGAAATTAAATTCTAATATCCAACACAAAATTCATACAAACACAAGCAATAAACCAAACGATTGTTCCAAACGAAATAAATTGTTTATTCTTCTAAGGCCATCCTATGTGTTTCGTTCCTCAGCTTGTTCACCTGTATCATGCGTAAAAACAGGAAATTTGGATCAACAAAAGTTGGCGAGTGAACCTTGATAAAGCATTTAAATAATTGAATTTTTATGTTTGTTTAAATAAAATTGTGCATGAATCACATGTGAGCAAATGTATATATGTAACCAATCACAAACTACATTGTATGAACATATGACATAATGAATGATGTATTTGAGATCAAGGCTCAATCAAACGGAGCCGATCTAATGAGGCACCCGATGCTCAACCCGCATCCCACGAGGAACTGATGGGCCTAATGAAATGATTTCACTGAAATGATAAAATTGTCACACCCCGACCCGCAGCGGAATAAGAGTCGGGGCATAATTGGGTTATCACCAAAGCTCATGATGTTTACTAAAATGTTTCAAATTTATTAAATTTAAATTACAACTCAAATATCCAAATCAAAATCCATACAATTACAATGAAACGAAACTATGTAAACAATCCAACGCTTAAACTGATTTATTCTTCTAGGCCTTCCTATGTGTTTCTTGCCTCAACTGGATCACCTGTATCATGTGTAAAACGGGGGATATTTTGGGTCAACAAAAGTTGGCGAGTGAACCTTGAGAAAACATTGTTATGAATTTCTTGTTGTATTTAATATTGAAAATTTGTGCAATAATCACATGTGAGCAAACATATATATATAACAAAAACACAAACCACATTGGATGAGTAAATGACATGAATGATGATGTATATGAGATCAAGGCTCAATCAAACGGAGCCGATCGAGTGACATGAATGATGATGTATGTGAGATCAAGGCTCAATCAAACGGAGCCGATCGAATGAGGCACCTGATACTCAACCCGTATCCCACGGGGAGCTGATGGGCCTAATGAAATGCATGCACTGAAAATGATAACTTCAATCTAAACATAATTCACACAACAATTGATACACATTTGATACACATTTGATCGCGGATATGATGGATGCACAAGTGTTTAAATATAATAAGGAATTAAACGACACATGATACACCCCAAAATGTGATTAAAAAGGGAAATTTGTAAGGATTCACTCACATTGGGTGCGTTCTTTGATGACGTTGGATGCGCACGAATTTTAGGATTTGATCTACGAGGAAAACTAACCTAAAATAATAACGAAATGATTCGGTAAATTAGTACTTTTAATTCATAATCTTAATAGGATTTTTAGATTTATTTTTGTGAGTTTAAGGACATTTTCTAACTTTAGAATATTATTTTTAAGTATTTTTAAATAATTTTCTGATTAAATAAATACAAAAAAATAAATAAAATAATAAAAAAAAATGTTGACTTTTTGACTCTAACCGTTGAGCGTTGACCGTTAACCGGTCGGATTGTGTTAATTATGTGCGCTGAGTGAGGTTCGAACTCGGGACCTCTCGTATACGTGCACGCAGCTCTACCTACTGAGCTACGTGTCTAACCCGAAATATTCTCTGTTTTAATTATATATATATATATATACTAATTAACTGTTATTTTATTTGGTTTATTTCAAAACGGATTTAATATGGCCGAACCGACTTCAGCGACCCGGAGTCGAACTCAGGTCGTTCGGTTCGAGTGCGCACAACCCAACCAGTTGGGCTGTGTGTCATATCTGTTTAACATATGATTTATATTATTCTTATAAACATTCTGTGACTTAATCTGATTAAGTTTTAAAAATGTTGGTTTTAATTCTGAAATTCGGTAACGTGTGCGATTCGAACTCGTGACGTGCGTGTTATGTTGCACACAGTCCACCGCTGGACTGTGTGTCTAACCCGGTTAAATATTCAGTTTTAATTAAACTTATACACATATTCGACTTCATCTTCTTCGTTTATCGAATTACCGAACAGTGAATTGACTGTTTGTTTAATTGACCAACTACGCTTATGATTGATTGAATTGAAGTAAAAGAAAGGAATTTAGGAATAAGATGTACCAATCACAGAGTGTCTTCTTCAGATTTTCCGGCGAAATTCGTCGGCTCCGATTTGTGACTTCTCGACTGAATATAATGATTAACAGTTTAGAACCTTTGTTTGAACAATTAAAGTATGAACTAAGAGATAGCAGAGAAGTTTAGACAGATATACCGGTCGAGGAATGAATACGGTTTTATGATGATCGATTCCGGCGAGGTTCCGGCGAAATTGGAAATCTCCGGCGAGCTTCTGCGAAATTCAACTACGAAAAGTGTATGGTTCTGAGCGAAAGGATTTCCGGAAGGTTGAGGGGTATTTATAGGAAAGAATTGAGTGAATTGGGTCCGATTTTGGGTCTTCATTCACGGTCAAAATTTCTCCGGCGGTTATGTCTGCAATTGACTGTTAGACGTCGGTTATAACCGATGTCGAGGTCGGTTATAGCGTTTAATCAAAAGGAAAATGGCTAAACTCGCGGATTGCCGGATTTTTCGGTGATTGCGAGTTCTGCCACGCTGAGGTCAGGATTTTGAATTCGAGTTTTAATTTAAGTATTATTTGTTTCAGTAATTACACAAAGGAGTCATGTGGCGGAGCGGTGTGTTGAGTGTTTGAGTTTGTGGGTGACCCGGGTTCGAAACCCGGCGTCCCCATTTCATTTTTTCCTCACTAATTAATATTATTTATAAATTATGGTTTTTAAATTCTAATATAATTATTAATTATGTATCGTTTAAAATTTATTTGAGCAATAAATACGCAACGAAAAATTATAACTGGATATTCGATTAATAAACGAAGCGGGTTTTGGAAACCCGTTTTTCGACGGATGTTACAGTATCCCCTACTTTTAGAAATTTCGTCCCGAAATTTAAGTAGTAGTGGTAACAGGAAAAAGATGTGAGTATTTCTCGCGCATTGAGTCTTCACGTTCCCAAGTAAATTCAGGTCCTCGTTTCGACTCCCAACGTACCCTGACAATTGGAATACGACTCCGTCTTAAACACTTCTCTCCGAAGTCCATGATTTCTACTGGTCTTTCAATGAAGTGCATAGATTCATCGATCTGAATGTCTTCTAGCGGAATATGGAGGTTTTCATCGGCGAGGCACTTCTTCAAGTTTGATACGTGGAATGTGGGATGAATTCTGTTGAGCTCTTCTGGTAGGTCAAGCTTGTATGCTACAGGACCTACTCTTTCGAGTATCTTGAAAGGTCCTACGTAGCGTGGTGTTAGCTTGCCCTTCTGGCCAAAACGAACCACTCCCTTCCACGGTGATACTTTTAAAAGTACTTGATCACCAATGTCAAATTCCAAGGGCTTTCGTCGTTTGTCTGCATAACTCTTTTGACGACTTTGAGCCGCTAGAAGATTGTTTCGAATTTGAATGACCTTGTCGGTTGTTTCTTGAATTAACTCTGGACCGGTGATTTGTGATTCCCCAATTTCGTGCCAACATACTGGAGATCGGCACTTACGACCATATAAAGCTTCGAAAGGAGCCATGCCGATACTTGAATGGTAGCTATTGTTGTACGAAAATTCAACTAATGGTAGATGAGCATCCCAATTCCCTTTGAAGCCTATGACACATGCTCGAAGCATATCTTCAAGAGTTTGGATGGTGCATTCAGATTGTCCATCAGTTTGAGGATGAAAAGCGGTACTGAAGTCTAATCGTGTACCCAAGGCGGTTTGTACGGCTCGCCATGTTCGTGAAGTGAAACGACCATCACGGTCTGAAATGATGCTTAAAGGTACACCATGACGGCTTACGATCTCGCTGATGTAGATACGAGCTAACTTCTCGTTTTTGAAGTCCTCGCGGATCGGTATGAAGTGAGCTGATTTTGTAAGACGATCGATTATTACCCATATGGTGTCATACCCACTGGAGGTGCGAGGTAACCCGGTAATGAAATCCATGGTTATGTTTTCCCACTTCCACACAGGTATTCGGGTTGGACTAGAAGTCCTGAAGGTCTTTGATGTTCAGCTTTTACTTTGGAACAGGTAAGGCACTTGGAAACAAAAACATCGATATCCTTTTTCATGCCAGGCCACCAGTAGGTGTAGCGTAGGTCTTGATACATCTTGTCGGCTCCTGGGTGTACAGAGTATCGTGTTTTGTGCGCCTCATTCATGAGGAAGTCACGAAGGTTGTCGCGATCAGGAATCCATATGCGGTTTAAATAGTATAGAATACCGTCGGATTTGGTTTCGATTTTGAGTTCCGCTCCACATGACAGCTCATCGCGTACGTCGTTTTCTGTTACAGAAACATGTTGAGCTTCTCGGATTCGATCTTTGATGTCGGTTATGATTTGCGAACATAGAAGACGAATGGAGTTCGCATAACCTTTTCGACTGAGCGCATCGGCCACCACGTATGCCTTGCCAGGATGATACCGAATTTCACAGTCATAGTCGTTAAGAAGTTCGACCCATCTTCGTTGCCTCATATTTAACTCCTTTTGATTGAAGATATGTTGGAGACTCTTGTGGTCAGTGTATATTTCACACTTGGTACCGTAGAGGTAATGTCTCCATATCTTGAGAGCGAACACAACGGCTCCAAGTTCCAGGTCATGGGTGGTGTAATTCTTTTCATGAACCTTGAGTTGCCTGGAAGCATAGGCTATCACTTTTCCTCTTTGCATTAATACACAACCTAGCCCTTGCCCTGATGCGTCGCAATATACTACAAAGTCATCGCAACCTTCAGGAAGTGTGAGGATAGGTGCGTCAGAAAGTTTTTGCTTTAGAGTTTGGAAGGCTTCTTCTTGTTTAGGTCCCCATATGAAGGGTTTTCCTTTATGAGTCAAAGCCGTGAGTGGTACAGCAATACGGGAGAAATTGGCAATGAAGCGGCGATAGTAACCAGCCGAACCAAGAAATGATCTTACTTCGGTAGGGGTACGTGGCGCTTGCCATTCCTGTACTGCCTTGATCTTTGAAGGGTCGACATGTATTCCCTTGTCATTAACGACATGTCCAAGGAATTGTACTTCTCTTAACCAGAATTCGCATTTTGAGAACTTAGCGTAGAGCTTTTCAGTCCTTAAGAGTGTGAGGATGAGTCGAAGGTGTCGTTCATGATCGGATTTAGACTTGGAGTAGATGAGGATGTCGTTGATGAAGACTATGACAAAGCGGTCGAGGTAGGGTTTGGATACCCTATTCATTAGATCCATGAAGACAGCTGGGACGTTGGTTAAACCGAATGTCATGACCATGAATTCGTAATGACCATAACGAGTCCGGAAGGCGGTCTTTGGGACGTCTTCTTCATGTACTCTGAGTTGATGATAACCAGAACGAAGGTCGATTTTTGAAAAGCAGGTGGCGCCTTGAAGTTGATCCAGGAGGTCATCGATGCGAGGTAGTGGGTAGCGATTCTTAACCATTAACTTGTTGAGTTCTCTGTAGTCGATACACATGCGAAACGTTCCATCTTTCTTCTTCACAAAAAGAACAGGTGCACCCCAAGGCGAGGAGCTAGGACGTATGAATCCTTTGTCAGTCAACTCTTGCAGTTGACTGTCCAGCTCTTGCATTTCGGATGGGGCTAACCTATAAGGAGATTTTGCGACTGGTGTAGCGCCAGGTACAAGATCGATGCGGAATTCGACTTCTCTCACAGGAGGGAGTCCTGAGATGTCGCCGGGAAAGACTTGTGGGAATTCTTTCACTACTGGTATATCTTCGAGTTTCTTCTCCTTGTTTCCCTCTTGACGATGTGAATTAGGAATGCGACATAGTTCTTGTGGAGATATTTTCGGGCTTGAAGACAGGACATTAATTTGAGTCCTTTCGAAGTGGTTTCTCCAAAGATACGTAGGGTCCGACCGTCTGCAAGAGGAATGCGAATGTACTTTTCACGGCATACTACTTCAGCGTGATGCTGGCTGAGCCAGTCCATACCGATTATAATATCGAAACTTCCCAACATCATAGGAATGAGGTCAACTGGAAAATTGTGATTGTTTAGAGTGAGTGTACAATTTCGTATGATAGAATTTAATGAAACGGGCTTTCCGTCAGCAACTTCCACCGTTAGAGATTCCATGAGGTTATCACGAGTTTGGTTGAGGATAGGTTCAAATTCTAAGGACACAAAACTCTTATCCGCGCCAGTATCGAATAACATGGATGCATAACTACCATTGATGAGAAACGTACCGTTAACCACGTTGTTGTCAGCCCTAGCTTGGTTGGCATTGATGTTGAAAGCTCTTCCTCTAGCAGGTGGAGGAGCTTAGTTAGGTTGGTTTACCGGATTTGCTTGAGCTTGGGCATGGATGATGTTCACCAAGCGGGGACATGTGTTCCTGAAGTGGTTTGGGTCTCCACAGTTGTAACATGCTCGCATGGGTTGCATCATGGGGTAGTTGGGTTGGTAGTAGGATTGGGCTATATGTTGTGCAGGTGGTAGAAGTAAAGGTTGTTGGGCTTGACCCACTATCTGATGGTGGGTTTGGGTTGAGGGTTGATTGCGGTTCATTCGTTGAAGCGTGCGACAAGTTTGAATAGTGTGACCCGCACGGCCACAGTTGGTGCAATGTTGGCAAGGAGTTTTGGGGAGGTGATGGTATTGACAACGGTTGCATTTTGGGTATGGGCCGATGTATGGCTTTTTAAAGGGTGCAGCTGTGGGAGCAATTTGGGTAATTGGTGCGGCAGTGATAGGAGGGTTTGTGTGTGTGACGGCAAAATTTCTGCTGTTTCGTTTCCTTTTACCAGCAAACTTTCAAGAGGAGACGGAATGATTTGGAGTTTGGGCCTCAATGGGGGCTTTCTTTTTCTCATCCTTGAATTTGCCGTTTCGGATGCGATTCTTAGTAAGTTCGGTAGCCAGTTCCATTGCGGCTTCAAGTGTTGCAGGCGAAGTGCTTAGAACCGAGTCTTGAATTTTCGAGGGGAGGCCTCGAATGTAGTGTTCAACCAAGCGGTACACGGGGGTGAACAGATTAGGGATCATTTGGTTCAGTTCGAGAAATCTTTTGTTGTAGGAAGTGTGATCTCCTTCCTTTTGTTTCAACGAGTGGAATTCATCTTCCTACTTTTTGATTTTGCTTCTTGGACAGAAGCGCCTTGTCATGAGTTCCCTTAACTCTTCCCATGATAAGGCCATGGCATCTTCGACTCCTCGCTTACCCTTTTCTGTGTTCCACCAGGTAAGGGCTACTCCAAACAGTCTCCCTGTTGCATAACGTACCTTGCGATCCTCGGGACAATCGCAATTGAGGAAGGTGTTCTCCATTTCTTCAAACCAGTGGAGGAGGGCAGTAACACCTTTGGTCCCTTCATACTTTGGGGGATCGCAAGATTTGAAGTGTTTGTAGGAGCACGTTTTGGAGTGAGGGTTGGCGACGCTCTGGTCTTCTTGATTGGGAGGGTTGATAGGATTTGCGGTGAGAGCTTGTTGAACTTGAATCACGATGTCAGGAAGTACCGCGGCCATTTGTTTAGCAATTTGAGTGGCCAAGCGTTCATTGGATCTTCCTGACTTTCTACCTCCACGTAGTTGCCTAGCTGACATCTACAGGAACATACATAGGAAGAATGTGAGTTTAAGAAGTTTTTAGGTGTCATGTGTCGTTAAAAGAATAAAAATAACATAACTATCAATAATGCAACTACATCCATAGGATGTCTTGGGTTTGCTCATGTTTGGGCCTCCAATGTCCCCCATACCATCGCCTGTATAGTCATGTGGGCCCCCATGACTATTGGCTTAGTAGGATTCACATTGGTGTTTGGGGTTTAACACTCGCATCACCCGAATGAAAACCATGAAATATGATTGCGAGATGTATGGTAGGAGGGTGTCCAGGTGTAGACACAATGACAACTCAAAGTGGGGTTAGCTCACCCGACGTTTGGTATGGCATGCTTTGGCCTAATAGGTCCTTCGTACTCTCATCGTTAGTCCCCAGGTAGGCAAACTGGTCCTTTATTTTGGATTTATACGAATGCCAAGCCTAGACAGGACGTTCCGACTACCGGTACTCGTACTCTTCCAGTTACTACATGCCCGTCATGAGAACTCACTTTGATGTGATTTGAAAAATACAAAAATCGTTGCAAAAATCATGGGAATTGTGAGGTGTGTGCTCTCATGGATATGATATGTTATGAGGATATGATTCATGATGAGCATTATATAATAATATGTACTTATGAACATGCTTGCATAACATTGGGTGTAACAATAAACATAAAGCATATAAACATCATGAATTTTGTATGTAACGCATAAACAATTTAAAATTTTTAATCAACTATAGTATAGGCTCTAAGGGTCTAATAACCTATCCTATATCCCTATAGTCATGGCTCTTATACCAATCTGTCACACACCCCGACCCGCAGCGGAATAAGAGTCGGGGCATAATTGGGTTATCACCAAAGCTCATGATGTTTACTAAAATGTTTCATATTTATTAAATTCAAATTACAACTCAAATATCCAAATCAAAATCCATACAATTACACTGAAACGAAACTATGTAAACAATCCAACGCTTAAACTGATTTATTCTTCTAGGCCTTCCTATGTGTTTCTTGCCTCAACTGGATCACCTGTATCATGTGTAAAACGGGGGATATTTTGGGTCAACAAAAGTTGGCGAGTGAACCTTGAGAAAACATTGTTATTAATTTCTTGTTGTATTTAATATTGAAAATTTGTGCAATAATCACATGTGAGCAAACATATATATAACAAAAACACAAACCACATTGGATGAGTAAATGACATGAATGATGATGTATATGAGATCAATGCTCAATCAAACGGAGCCGATCGAGTGACATGAATGATGATGTATGTGAGATCAAGGCTCAATCAAACGGAGCCGATCGAATGAGGCACCTGATACTCAACCCGTATCCCACGGGGAGCTGATGGGCCTAATGAAATGCATGCACTGAAAATGATAACTTCAATCTAAACATAATTCACACAACAATTGATACACATTTGATACACATTTGATCACGGATATGATGGATGCACAAGTGTTTAAATATAATAAGGAATTAAACGACACATGATACACCCCAAAATGTGATTAAAAAGGGGCATTTGTAAGGATTCACTCACATTGGGTGCGTTCTTTGATGACGTTGGATGCGCACGAATTTTAGGATTTGATCTACGAGGAAAACTAACCTAAAATAATAACGAAATGATTCGGTAAATTAGTACTTTTAATTCATAATCTTAATAGGATTTTTAGATTTATTTTTGTGAGTTTAAGGACATTTTCTAACTTTAGAAATATTATTTTTAAGTATTTTTAAATAATTTTCTGATTAAATAAATACAAAAAAATAAATAAAATAATAAAAAAAAATGTTGACTTTTTGACTCTAACCGTTGAGCGTTGACCGTTGACCGGTCGGATTGTGTTAATTATATGCGCTGAGTGAGGTTCGAACTCGGGACCTCTCGTATACGTGCACGCAGCTCTACCTACTGAGCTACGTGTCTAACCCGAAATATTCTCTGTTTTAATTATATATATATATATACTAATTAACTGTTATTTTATTTGGTTTATTTCAAAACGGATTTAATATGGCCGAACCGACTTCAGCGACCCGGAGTCGAACTCGGGACGTTCGGTTCGAGTGCGCACAACCCAACCAGTTGGGCTGTGTGTCATATCTGTTTAACATATGATTTATATTATTCTTATAAACATTCTGTGACTTAATCTGATTAAGTTTTAAAAATGTTGGTTTTAATTCTGAAATTCGGTAACGTGTGCGATTCGAACTCGTGACGTGCGTGTTATGTTGCACACAGTCCACCGCTGGACTGTGTGTCTAACCCGGTTAAATATTCAGTTTTAATTAAACTTATACACATATTCGACTTCATCTTCTTCGTTTATCGAATTACCGAACAGTGAATTGACTGTTTGTTTAATTGACCAACTACGCTTATGATTGATTGAATTGAAGTAAAAGAAAGGAATTTAGGAATAAGATGTACCAATCACAGAGTGTCTTCTTCAGATTTTCCGGCGAAATTCGTCGGCTCCGATTTGTGACTTCTCGACTGAATATAATGATTAACAGTTTAGAACCTTTGTTTGAACAATTAAAGTATGAACTAAGAGATAGCAGAGAAGTTTAGACAGATATACCGGTCGAGGAATGAATACGGTTTTCTGATGATCGATTCCGGCGAGGTTCCGGCGAAATTGGAAATCTCCGTCGACGAGCTTCTGCGAAATTTCAACTACGAAAAGTGTGTGGTTCTGAGCGAAAGGATTCCCGGAAGGTTGAGGGGGTATTTATAGGAAAGAATTGAGTGAATTGGGTCCGATTTTGGGTCTTTATTCACGGTCAAAATTTCTCCGGCGGTTATGTCCGCAATTGACTGTTAGACGTCGGTTATACCCAATGTCGAGGTCGGTTTAAGCGTTTTAGTCAAAAGGAAAATGGCTAAACTCGCGGATTGCCGGATTTTCCGGTGATTGCTAGTTCTGCCACGCTGAGGTCAGGATTTTGAATTCGAGTTTTAATTTAAGTATTATTTGTTTCAGTAATTACACAAAGGAGTCATGTGGCGGAGCGGTGTGTTGAGTGTTTGAGTTTGTGGGTGACCCGGGTTCGAAACACGGCGTCCCCATTTCATTTTTTCCTCACTAATTAATATTATTTATAAATTATGGTTTTTAAATTCTAATATAATTATTAATTATGTATCGTTTAAAATTTATTTGAGCAATAAATACGCAATGAAAAATTATAACTGGATATTCGATTAATAAACGAAGCGGGTTTTGGAAACCCGTTTTTCGACGGATGTTACAAAAATGTATCCACATATAAACCACATAACCACAATACACATTTGATCACGAAATGATATTAGCACAAACGTCAAATAAAATAAAAAAATTTACGACACATGATACACCCCAAAACATGATTAAAACGGGAATTTGTAGAGATTCACTCACATTGGGTGCATATTCTTGAGTGGAAATGAGAGCGCACGAGTTGAGGATTTAACCGACGAAGACGTACTAACCTAAAATAATAACGCGATAACTCGATAAATAAATTAATATTTAGGCTTAACTCTTTTGTTTAGATTTTTAGGTTATTATTTTTAGTTCTAGAATTAAACCCTTGAACTTGTAATTTAAACTGATTTTTTTCTTTAAGGAAACATGGAAATCCGATGGTCAAAATAAACAAATTAATATTTAAAGAAAAAAATAAAAAATAATTAATATTAAAAAAAACTTGTCATACTGTCAGGTGTGACAAGCCGGTTCGATGTGGTGTAGGCATGCGTTTGTACAGATTTGAACTCGAGACCTCACGATTGCGTGCATGCAACTCTTCCAACTGAGGTATGTGTCTAACTCAAAAGAATCCAGATTTTAATTATATTTATACACTTTTTAGGTTTTATCAAATTTAATTAAATTAAAAAGGTTTATACTGGGTTGAACCGGTCGAGCACCCTGAGTCTCGAACCCGAGACCTTAGTTGTGACTTGCACCCAGCCCGACCAGCTGGGCTGGGTTTCTAACCCGATTATACTTGAAATTTAATTATATTTATATACTGAACAGGTGTATACAGAAGTGTTAGATTAAAAAAAAGTTCTAACTAATCGAGCCGGTGTGTGTGCGGAGGATCGAACCGGTGATCCCGGGTTCAATTTGCACCCGGCCCAACTAGTTGGGCTGGGTGCTTAACCCGTTCAAGGTTTCGTATTTTAATAATTATAACAACATTCTCACATCGTCTTCTTCATTTGAACCGACTGAATACCCGCCCAAATTAACCATTAATTCTGATAAACCTAATATATGATAAGGTATTTACATAAAATTCAAAAGTAAAGGATGAGAGTCTACCGAACGGACGGTCACGATTTCCGGCGGTGGTGTTCCGGAGGGTTGACAAACGTTTTTTCGGCGAACAGGGTGGGGGGGTATTTTGAGCAGAGAACCAGAGAGAGTAGAAAAGGTGCGAGTCTTGATTGAGAAAACGATTAGTATTTATAGGCGGAGGCAGGAGGTTTCGATTTTGGTTTTTGGTAACATGATTCGATGACTGATAATTGCCAGAAAGATGACAGCCGGATTGATTCCGATTTGCCAATAATAGCCGATGCTTGTTTACGGAGAGGTTTAAAAAGAAAAGGAAAGGCGCGTCTTTAATTGTGCCGCGGTTGTAGGTTTCATCTTAGGTTAACATAAGTGAATTAATAATCCAAACCTAACACAATTGGTGTGTGTATCGGAGTGGTGTGTTGTGGTGTGCGTGCATCCGGGGGAACCCGGGTTCGATCCCGGTTCACCCCTTTTTCTTGAATTTTTTATTTGTTTAGACTATTTTATACTAAATCATTTATTATTAAATCAACTATTACATTGTTTCATTAAATTTTATTATGATTTATTTTTAAACCTTATGATTGCCTATATAAGGAATATTTGAATATAAATAAATAACCGAACGACGTAAAAATGAATACACTTAGATTGATAGAATGGGGCGGGTTTTCGAAACCCGATTTACACAAATGTTACAGGATCCCCTACTTTTAGAAATTTCGTCCCGAAATTTAGGTAGTGGTTGCAACTGGAAAGAGATGCGGGTATTTTTCGCGCATTGAGTTTTCACGTTCCCAAGTAAACTCGGGTCCTCGTTTTGACTCCCAACGCACCCTGACGATTGAAATACGACTTCGCCTTAAACGCTTCTCACCGAAATCCATGATTTCCACTGGTCTTTCAGTGAAGTGCATTGATTCATCAACTTGAATGTCTTCTAGAGGGATATGGAGGTTTTCGTCGGCGAGGCACTTTTTCAAGCTTGATACATGGAACGTGGGATATATTCTGTTGAGTTCTTCTGGTAGGTCAAGCTTGTAGGCTACAGGACCTCCTCTTTCGAGTATCTTGAAAGGTCCTATGTAGCGTGGTGCTAGCTTGCCCTTTTGACCAAAACGAACCACTCCCTTCCACGGCGATACTTTCAAAAGTACTTGGTCACCGACACAAAACTCCAAGGGCTTTCGTCGTTTGTCAGCATAACTCTTTTGACGACTTTGAGCCGCTAGAAGATTGTTTCGAATTTGAAGGATTTTGTCGGTTGTTTCTTGAATCAACTCCGGTCCGGTGATTTGCGCTTCACCAATTTCGTGCCAACATACTGGGGATCGGCATTTACGACCATATAAAGCTTCAAAGGGAGCCATACCGATACTTGAATGATAGCTATTGTTGTACGAAAACTCGATTAACGATAGGTGAGCGTCCCAATTCCCTTTGAAGTCTATGACACATGCTCGAAGCATGTCTTCAAGGGTTTGGATGGTGCGCTCAGATTGACCATCAGTTTGAGGGTGGAAGGCGGTGCTGAGGTCTAAACGTGTACCCAAAGCGGTTTGTACGGCTCGCCATGTTCGTGAAGTGAAACGACCATCACGGTCTGAAATGATGCTTAACGGTACACCCTGACGGCTTACGATCTCGTTGATATAGATGCAAGCTAACTTCTCGTTCTTAAAGTCCTCGTGAATCGGAATGAAATGAGCTGATTTTGTAAGACGATCAATGATTAACCATATGGTGTCATACCCACTGGAGGTGCGAGTTAACCCGGTAATGAAATCCATGGTTATGTTTTCCCACTTCCATACAGGTATCTCGGGTTGGACCAGAAGTCCTGATGGTCTTTGATGTTCAGCTTTCACTTTGGAGCATGTAAGGCACTTGGAAACAAAAACGGCGATATCCTTCTTCATGCCAGGCCACCAGTAGGTGTATCGCAAGTCCTGATACATCTTATCGGCTCCTGGATGTATAGAGTATCGTGTTTTGTGTGCCTCACTCATGAGGAAATCACGAAGGTTGTCGCGATCGGGAATCCAAGTACGATTTAGATAGTACAGAATACCATCGGATTTAGTTTTGATTTTGAGTTCAGCTCCACACGACAGCTCATCGCGTACGTCATTTTCTGTTATAGAAGTATGTTGAGCTGCCCGAATTCGATCTTTGATATTGGTTACAATTTGAGAACATAGAAGACGAATGGAATTTGCATAACCCTTTTGACTGAGTGCATAGGCCACAACGTTTGCCTTGCCTGGGTGATGTCGAATCTCACAGTCATAATCATTGAGGAGTTCGACCCATCGTTGTTGCCTCATGTTCAACTCTTTTTGATTGAAGATATGTTGGAGACTCTTGTGGTCAGTGTATATTTCACACTTGGTACCATAGAGATAATGTCTCCATATCTTTAGAGCGAACACGACTGCTCCTAGCTCCAGGTCGTGAGTGGTATAGTTCTTCTCATGTACTTTGAGTTGCCTAGAGGCATAGGCTATCACCTTTCCTCTTTGCATCAGAACACAGCCTAACCCTTGCCCTGATGCATCGCAATAAAACACAAAGTCTTCGCAACCATCGGGGAGTGTAAGGATAGGTGCGTCACAAAGCTTTTGCTTCAAAGTGTGGAAGGCCTCCTCTTGCTTGGGTCCCCAGATGAAGGGTTTTCTCTTGTGAGTCAAGGCCGTGAGTGGATCGGCGATACGAGAAAAATTGGCAATGAAGCGTCGATAATATTCAGCCAAGCCAAGAAATGACCTAACTTCGGTAGGAGTGCGTGGCGCTTGCCATTCTTGTACTGCCTTGATCTTTGAAGGGTCGACATGAATCCCTTTGCCATTAACTACATGACCAAGAAATTGTACCTCTTTCAACCAGAATTCACATTTTGAGAACTTGGCGTAAAGCTTTTCAGTCCTCAAGAGTGTAAGAATAAGGCGAAGATGTCGCTCATGATCGGATTTTGACTTGGAGTAGATGAGAATGTCATCGATAAAGACTATGACGAAACGATCGAGATAGGGTTTGTGTAACATCCGTCAAAAACGGATTTACCAAACCCGCTCCGGTTATCAACCGAACAGTCAGTCAAATTTTTCGTTGCGAATTAAATGCCCAAAATAATTTTAAACGATCCGTAATCAATTATTATGCGGGGATATATAATTAGTTTTTTTAAAAAAACTGATAAAAATAACAAAATAAAAATGTTTTACCCATGCCGGGTTTCGAACTCGGGTCTGTATCCGGTTCAACCAAACAAACTATCACTCAGCCAAACAACCGCTCCGCCACTTTGTTTTTCTGTTAACACAAGGAAACATTTAATTCAAATATTCAAGTTTCAAAGTTAAAAATCAGTAAATTGCGCCCAAATTAGCAGTCGTCGGAAATCCCGACGACTTCGCCGTTTAATTACGTTTTCGCCCAATTTAACCGATAACTTAACTATTACGACGGTTATAACCGACGTCTGAACCCGCGACATCAGCCATATCCGCCGGAGAACGGCTGACTACGAATATAGACCGAATTCAGACCCCATTCATCTCAATGCTACCCTATAAATACACCCACAACTCGCCAGAAACCTTTCACACTCAAATCGCACCTTTTCTCGGCGAAAAATCACTCGCCGGAAATATTTTATACTTCGCCGGAAAACCGTATCAGTAATCTCTGAGCTTTACTGAACCCCCTAAACCTTTACCGAAGTCACCCACACCCTTTGTAAGCTTTCGGAGGACTCTCAGCTGCAAGATACTGTCGCCGGAAAAAGATTGCTGTCGCCGGAGTTCTGCCGGAAAACAGAGTAAAACCAGCCGGTACTTCTCACACCTAAATTCCTTTCTTGTTACTTTTATCTCGACTGTAATTGATCATAAAACGCTAAAGGAACTTGAATCAACATTTTGAACCAGTCAGTCGCCACTTCCGGTTAAACCAGTGAAGAAGACGACGTTTCAGTAATGGTTATGTATAATTAAAATCAAGATAATTACCGGGTTAGACACACAGTCCAGCGGTGGACTGTGTGCACTTTTAAAGCTAAGGTCACGAGTTCGAGTATTGTCCCTCACACGCCGCCTTGATAAAAATCCTTTTTTTCGCAAAAACTGAACCGGAGTGTTGTGAGTATATGTTAAGTATATTGATAACCGAGTTTATAACCAAGTGCGACACACAGTCCAGCGGTGGAGTGTGTGTCCGCTAACCCACAGGTCCCGGGTTCGAGACCTGTGGAGCGCACCGGTTCGCCGGATTTAATCCATTTTTAAATAAAGGGATTTCTGTTTAAATTCTAATTAATGTATATATGTAATTAAAATCGGATATATGACGGGTTAGACACGTAGCTCAGTTAGTAGAGCTGCGTGCACGCGTACGGGAGGTCTCGGGTTCGAGCCTCACCCGGCGCACAACAATATGCCTACGAACCGGTCAACGCTAGTCAAAGTCAACAGTCAAAAGTCAACTGTAGCATAAATAAAATATTTTTTTATTATTTTTATTTAATTATTTTATTTAAAAATCAATTAAAAATACTTAAAAATAACATTTTTAAGGTTAGAAAATAGCCTCAAACTCACAAAAATACACCCAACAATCCTACTAAAATAGATTAATAAAACCCGTTTACTTACCAAACCATAATGCGATTTATCTAGGTTAATTTCACTCGTGGT
Organism: Scalesia atractyloides; assembly: GCA_947069175.1. Classification (NCBI taxonomy): domain Eukaryota; kingdom Viridiplantae; phylum Streptophyta; class Magnoliopsida; order Asterales; family Asteraceae; genus Scalesia; species Scalesia atractyloides. Next base: position 4,681,409 of record CAMTDV010000029.1, read on the forward strand.
TAACACCATTTCGCGTACATTCAACCTCATCAACCGAACGCACCCAATGTGAGTGAATTCTTACAAACTCCCATTTTTATTCATGTTTTGGGGTGTATCATGTGTCGTTTAAACTAATTCTCTTATGCAAATTTGTGCTATACCATTATATGAACTAAACTAGAATGTAACTATTATTGGTTGTGATGTATTCATATTGTCAATGTTGTATACAAATTATTTAGGCCCATCAGTTCCTCGTGGGAGACGAGAACAACGCGTGCCTTAAAACTCATACATTAGGCCCATCAGTTCGTAAGAACAACGCGTGCCTCAAAACTCATTCATTAGGCCCATCAGTTCCTCGTGGGAGACGAGAACAACGCGTGCCTCAAAACTCATACATTAGGCCCATCAGTTCGTAAGAACAACGCGTGCCTCAAAACTCATTCATTAGGCCCATCAGTTCCTCGTGGGAGACGAGTCGAACAACGCGTGCCTCAAAACAATTATTTGGTGATGTGTGTTCAATATTCGATATTATGTGTTGTGTGAATAAATTTACATCTACATTTACTCATATATGGTATGCACCTTATTTATAATCAATTGGATAAACTTGTTCAAATGTTTTCCATAGGATTCACTCGCCAACATTATGTTGATCCAAAAACCTTTTTACACATGATACAGGTGAACAGGTTGAAGCAAGGAAAACATAGGATATGCCTTAGAAGAGAACCAAGAAGCTTAGATTGATAGTTAGAACACGTTGTATCATTTATTGTAAATTTCCATTAAATTGTATTAATGAATATGAAACATATAATAAATGTCATGAGCTTTGATGATAACCCAATTATGCCCCGATCACCTTTTTCCGCTGCGGGTCGGGGTGTGACAGTTTGCATACCCTATTCATCAAATCCATGAAGACAACGGGGGAGTTGGTTAATCTAAAAGGCATAACCATGAACTCGTAATGACCATAACGAGTCCGAAAGGCAGTTTTTGGAATATCTTCTTCGCGTACTCTAAGTTGATGATAACCAGAACGAAGGTCGATTTTTGAAAAATAAGTGGCACCTTGAAGTTAATCTAGGAGGTCATCAATACGAGGCAAAGGATAGCGATTCTTAATGGTCAACTTGTTGAGTTCTCTATAATCAATGCACATGCGAAACGTTCCATCTTTGTTCTTCACAAAAAGAACAGGCGCACCCCAAGGCGATGAGCTAGGACGTATGATTCCTTTGTCAGTCAGCTCTTGCAGTTGACTGGCCAACTCTTGCATTTCTGATGGGGCTAACCTATAGGGAGATTTTGCGACTGGCGTAGCGCCAGGCACAAGATCGATTCGAAATTCGACTTCTCGCACAGGAGGAAGTCCTGAAAGATCGTCGGGAAAAACTTGTCGAAATTCTTTCACGATTGGAATATCTTCGAGCTTCCTTTCCTTGCCTTCCTTCTTGACGATGTGAGCTAGAAATGTGACATATTCCTTGCGAAGATATCTTCGAGCTTGAAGGCATGACATCAATTTGAGACCTTTCGAAGGAGTTTCTCCAAAGATACGTAGCGTCTGACTGTCGGCGAGAGGAATACGAATGAACTTTTCATGGCACACCACTTCATCGTGATGCTGGCTGAGCCAGTCCATACCGATGATAACATCGAAACTTCCCAATTTCATAGAGATGAGGTCAATCGAGAAATCGTGATCATTTAGAGTAAGTGTACAATCACGTATAATAGATTTTAACGAAATGGGTTCTCCATCAGCAACTTCCACCGTGATTGATTCGTCGAGACTAACACCGGTAGGTCGAGAATAGATTCGAATTCCAAAGATACAAAGCTTTTATCCGCACCAGTATCAAATAATATGGATGCATAACTACCATTTACGAGAAACGTACCATTGACCACATTGTTGTCAGCCCTTGCTTGGTTGGCGTTGATATTGAAAGCCCTTCCTCTAGCGGGTGGGGGAGCTTGATTAGCTTGGTTCACCGGGTTTGCTTGGGCTTGGGCATTGATGATGTTCACCAGGCGTGGACAAGTATTTCGGAAGTGATTTGGGTCCCCATAGTTAAAACAGGCTCTTATGGGTTGCGTCATGGGATAGTTGGGTTGGTAGTAATGTTGGGCTATGGGTTGGGCAGGTGGTAGAAGTAAGGGTTGTGGGGCTTGGCCCACCATTTGGTTTTGGGTTTGGGCTGGAGGCTGATTGCGGTTTGATCGTTGAAGTGTACGGCATGTTTGGATAGTGTGACCTGCACGACCACAACGTGTGTAGTACTGGCAAGGGTTCTCAGGAGGGTGATGGTATTGACAACGGTTACATTTTGGGTGTGGGCCAGTGTATGGCTTTTTGAATGGTGCGGCTGGAGCGGCGACTTGGGTGATTGGAGCAGCAATGATGAGAGGGTTGGTTTGGGTGACGGCAAAGTTCTTGCCATTTCGCTTCCTCTTACCAACAAACTTCGAGGATGAGCCTTATTGGGTTGGAGTTGAGGTTTCAATAGTGGTTTTCTTCTTCTCATCTTTAAAATCGCCATTTCGAATGCGATTTTCAGTAAGTTCCGTAGCTAGCTCCATGGTAGCTTCGAGTGTTGCGGGAGAAGTGCTTAAAACCGAATCTTGGATTTTCGAGGGGAGGCCTCGAATATAGTGCTCGATCAAGCGGTATAACGGAGTGAACAGGTTGGGAACCATCTGGTTCAATTCAAGGAACCTCTTGTTGTAGGAGGTGTGATTCCCTTCCTTCTGCTTTAGAGAATGGAATTCATTTTCGAGCTTTTTGATCTCACTTCTAGGACAGAAGCGTCTTGTCATTATTTCTCTTAATTCCTCCCATGATAAGGCCATGGCATCTTCCACACCTCGCTTACCTTTTTCCGTGTTCCACCAGGTAAGGGCTACCCCAAACAAACGTCCAGTAGCGTAACGTACCATGCGATCCTCAGGAAAGTCGCAATTGAGAAAGGTGTTTTCCATCTCCTCAAACCAGTGGAGGAGAGCGGTGACACCTTCAGTCCCTTCATATTTTGGGGGATCGCAAGACTTAAAGTGTTTGTAGGTGCATTTAGTGGTTTTGGGAGGAGGGTTGGCGACGTTTTGGCCTTCTTGGTTTGGAGGGTTGATGGGGTTTGTGGCGAGAGCTTGTTGAACTTAAAGTACGATGTCAGGAAGTACCGCGGCCATTTGTTGAGCAATTTGTGTGGCCATGCGTTTGCTTGACCTTCCCGACCTTCTACCTCCTCGTAAGTGTCTAGCAGACATCTACAGGAATATATATAGGGAGATTGTGAGTTTGAGAAATTTCTAGGTGTCATGTGTCGTAAAAGAATGATAACAACATTTATAAATAACTAGAAATAACTTAACTACATCCATAGGATGTCTTGGGCTTGCTCATGTTGGGCCTCCAAATGTCTCTCATACCATAGCCTGTATAGTCATGTGGGCCCCCATGACTATTAGGCTTGGTAGGGTTCACATTGGTGTCGGTTGGTTAACACTCGCATCACCCGAATGAAAATCGTAAAACATGATTGCGAGATGTAAGGTTGGAGGGTGTCCAGGTGTAGACACAATGGTAACTCAAAGTGGGGTTAGTTCACACGACGTTTGGTATAGCATGCTTTGGCCTAATAGGTCCTTCGTACTCTCATCGTTAGTCCCCAGGTAAGCAAACTGGTCCTTTATTTTGGATTTATACGAATGCCAAGCCTAGACAGGATGTTCCGACTACCGGTACTCGTACCCTTCCAGTTACTACATGCCCATCGTGAAAACTCACTTTGATGTGATTTGAAAAATATGGAAACATTGCAAAAATCTTTGAAAAGAAATCATGGAAATTGTGAAATCGTGAGGTGTGTGCTTTCATAGATATGATATGTTATGTTATGAGGGGATGATCTATGATGAGCATTGCATATTAACATGTACTTGTGAGAGTGCTTGCATAATATTGTGTGTGAAAATAAACATGAAACATATAAACATCATGAAATTTGCATGTAACACATAAACAATTAAAATCTAATCAACTATAGTATAGGCTCTAAGGGTCTAATAACCTATCCTATATCCCTATAGTCACAAGCTCTGATACCAATCTGTCACACCCCGACCCGCAGTGGAATAAAAGTCGAGGCATGATTGGGTTATCACCAAAGCTCATGATATTTACTAATAAGTTTCATATTTATTAAATTGAAATTAAATTCGAATATCCAACACAAAATTCATACAAACACAAGCAATAAACCAAACGATTGTTCCAAACGAAATAAATTGTTTATTCTTCTAAGGCCATCCTATGTGTTTCGTTCCTCAGCTTGTTCACCTGTATCATGCGTAAAACAGGAAATTTGGATCAACAAAAGTTGGCGAGTGAACCTTGATAAAGCATTTAAATAATTGAATTTTTATGTTTGTTTAAATAAAATTGTGCATGAATCACATGTGAGCAAATGTATATATGTAACCAATCACAAACCACATTGTATGAACATATGACATAATGAATGATGTATTTGAGATCAAGGCTCAATCAAACGGAGCCGATCTAATGAGGCACCCGATGCTCAACCCGTATCCCACGAGGAACTGATGGGCCTAATGAAATGATTTCACTGAAATGATAAAATGTATCCACATATAAACCACATAACCACAATACACATTTGATCACTAAATGATATTAGCACAAACGTCAAATAAAATAAAAAAAATCGTACGACACATGATACACCCCAAAAATGATTAAAACGGAATTTGTAGAGATTCACTCACATTGGGTGTATATTCTTGAGTGGAAATGAGAGCGTACGAGTTGAGGATTTAACCGACGAAGACGTACTAACCTAAAATAATTATGCGATAACTCGATAAATAAATTAATATTTAGGCTTAACTCTTTTGTTTAGATTTTTAGGTTATTATTTTTAGTTCTAGAATTAAACCCTTGAACTTGTAATTTAAACTGATTTTTTTCTTTAAGGAAACATGGAAATCCGATGGTCAAAATAAACAAATTAATATTTAAAGAAAAAATAAAAAATAATTAATATTAAAAAAAAACTTGTCAGACTGTCAGGTCTGACAAGCCGGTTCGATGTGGCGTAGGCATGCGTGTGTACAGATTTGAACTCGAGACCTCACGGTTGTGTGCACGCAACTCTTTCAACTGAGCTACGTGTCTAACCCAAAAGAATCCAGATTTTAATTATATTTATACACTTTTTAGGTTTTATCAAATTTAATTAAATTAAAAAGGTGTATACTGGGTTGAACCGGTCGCGCACCCTGAGTCTCGAACCCGAGACCTTAGTTGTGACTTGCACCCAGCCCGACCAACTGGGCTGGGTTTCTAACCCGATTATACTTGAAATTTAATTATATTTATATACTGAACAGGTGTATACAGAAGTGATAGATTAAAAAAAAGTTCTAACTAATCGAGCCGGTGTGTGCGGAGGATCGAACCGGTGATCCCGGGTTCAATTTGCACCCGGCCCAACCAGTTGGGCTGGGTGCTTAACCCGTTCAAGGTTTCGTATTTTAATAATTATAACAATATTCTCACATCGTCTTCTTCATTTGAACCGACTGAATACCCGCCCAGATTAACCCATTAATTCTGATAAACCTAATATATGATAAGGTATTTACATAAAATTCAAAAGTAAAGGATGAGAGTCTACCGAATAGAGGGTCACGATTTCCGGCGGTGGTGTTCCAGAGGGTTGACAGACTTTTTCCGGCGAACAGGGTGGGGGGTATTTTGAGCAGAGAGAGTCTTGATTGAGAAAACGTTTAGTATTTATAGGCGGAGGCAGGAGGTTTCGATTTTGGTTTTTGGTAACATGATTCGATGATTGATAATTGCCAGAAAGATGACAGCCGAATTGATTCCGATTTGCCAAAAATAGTCGATGCTTGTTTACGGAGAGGTTTAAAAAGAAAAGGAAAGACGCGTATTTGATTGTGCCGTGGTTGCAGGTTTCATCTCAGGTTCAACATAAGTGAATTAATAATCCAAAGCTAACACAATTGGTGTATGTATCGGAGTGGTGTTTGTGGTGTGCGTGCATCCGAGGGAATCCGGGTTCGATCCCGGTTCACCCCTTTTTCTTGAATTTTTTTATTTCTTTAGACTATTTTATACTAAATCATTTATTATTAAATCAACTATTAAATTGTTTCATTAAATTTTATTATGATTTATTTTTAAACCTTATGATTACCTATATAAGAAATATTGGAATATAAATAAATAACCGAACGACATAAAATGAATACACTTAGATTGATAGAATGGGCTGGTTTTCGAAACCCGATTTACACAAATGTTACAGTGATTCCTAGGGTGTAAAAGAACTATGTTGGATGCTACTTTCAGTTAGGAACTTCCAGAGGAGGGAGAAGAGTGTATGAATGAGAAATATGCAAGTTGGAATGGTGAACTTAAGCACCTATTTATAGTTGGAGAACTCAAAGGAGGTGATGCCAGGTGTTTAGGGGTGTAAGAGGAAGCTTACAAGTGTCCCAAAACGTGGCATAGCTGTTTGGAAGACCATGGTTTCGAATTCATGGTTTTTGGAGCTTTGTTTGGCGGCCAAGCAAAACTTTCTACAGCAAAGGCCTTCTCGCGCCCCGCGAGAGACCCAGGCCTGGTCTCTCGCGGCCCGCGACAGCCCCTTGGCCAGTTTCAAATTTTGACACTTTAACCCCCTTAACTTATTAAAGCTTCTAAAAACCTTTTAAAACACCTTTTTGGCACTTTTAGCCCTCCGTAGCCAATACTTGGCATACCCGAGATTATGCCCGGACTTGTCGAGCTCTCGTTTTGTTAAAAGGTCACTCAGAGGTATAAATTAACATGTTGACACTTTTAATCTCTCCATTATCCAACTTTCACACACACAATATAAATATATATATATATATATATATATATATATATATATATATATATATATATATATATATATATATATATATATATATATATACAGAATTGAACCCTCACGTCCAACAAATGGCACGTATGAGAGTTAGGACTTCGCAAAGGATCACTCAGAGGCTTATAATAAGCATGTTGACTCCGATGTCACTCAGAGGCTGGGCAAATTGACATATCAGTCATTCAGAGGCCAAATTTCAAGCATGTTGACATATCAGTCACTCAGAGGCTAAGTTTGAGCATGTTGACGCCTTTAGTCCTTATTGATCTATAATAGACTATATTTAAAATACAACACCTGTCACTATACTATTGGACACGATTTTATGGGGTGTTACACGGTGGTGGGGACCGGTGGTGTAGGTGGTTGGTGGTGGAGAGTGTAGAGAGAGAAGAGAGTATCATCATTGTTTATGTGTATGTATATGTATTATCAGTGTGTTATGTATAATTTTTGTTTTCTTTTCTAATTAGATAAATTACTTAAATGGTCCTTTATATTAACAAATTTACATAATCAGTCCTTATTAGTTAAAAATAAGAATGCCTTTAGTTTTAACATAACCTTGCAACGGACGTTATTTTTTGGACTGAAGTGGTATTTTACACCAAACCAAATGGACGAAAATGACAGTTAACTCTAACCACATAAATACAAGGATTTTATAGTGGTATGGGTGGTTATTAACTAGCCCATCTTACATACACTTCCTGGCCTCCACTAAGAATTTTTTATTCCTTAATCTATACTGTCCACCGGTACAAATAACTGTTTTAACGTCTCACTGAAAATATAGATATCAAATATGCTATCCGTTATTACATGTTAGATTAGATTACTAATAATCATCTCACTAGCTTTGATAGTGATTACCTTTTCAACATCTCATTAGTCTAGGTAGTAGTCACCTCTTAAAGATCTCACTAACTTTGATGGTGCTCACCTCTTACAAGATGATTTTTTTTTTCTATATGACACTGGTAGCATCAACATTATGCTCTCTTGAACCTTTAGTTCGTGATCTTTAGGTTTATAAAGTGTATGAGTTAGAGAACTCTTAAAAGAATATCATTTAAGTTTTTCTTAACAAATGTTGGTTAAAGAGTATGATGAAGATTGTTTAAATTAGGTTTGTCAATCGTGTCAGGTTGATGGGTTGACGAATTACGGGTTGGTGGGTTGAAATGTTCAACCTGAACCCGGCCATATTATTATTCAGGTCAAAGATTTCAACCCTAATCCGCGCATATATATATATATGTCGGTCAACCCCAACCTGACCTGTTTGGCCGTTTAACCCGTATTTTTAAATAATTCATACAAGTTGACGATTTATAAGCGAATTGTTGGGTTTTAAACGAGTTATGGATATCATGTTTAATACTGAGTATAAGTGTGACAAGCAAATAAGATAATATGTTAAAGCTGACATTATTATGACTAACCATTTAAAATATAAAAGAAAAAAAAAAACAAAAACAAGAATATGAAAGTTTTTTTTCTCTAAGTAGTTAAACGGGTTAACATGTCAACCTTAATCTAACCCGTTTTTTTCAAATGCGTTGTGTTAGTAGACCAAAACCTGTTATTTTCATCTCGGGTTGACGGGTCGTGTCAATAATTGCCGCCCTTAGTTTAAATAGTATATATATAAGAGAGAGTTGGTTGGTACCTTAACGATTGATATCAAACTATAAATATGTTACAATAAGTTTAAAACTTATTTTAAATCTTTTATCAAGTCTTAAGAAATAAAAAAAATAATCAGTTATAATTAAGTGGAATTAATCTTAGAAAACTAAAAAGAGTGACTAAACAACCAAGTACTTTGCCTATAAGAAAATGATTTGGTTTTGTCTCTTTACCACTTGAGTTTATCACTTCATTTCATTGAACAATCTTCTCTTTACTCAATTTAGATTTGAGTTACTTATTTAAAAGAAAAAAAATATTTCCACCTCATATTTTACTCGAAAAGACTAGCAACTTTAATACAAAGTAGCGCTTGTTTTATGAAATATGCAAGGTATTATTTTCATTTTATAAACATTTGTTCGTTAACTATATCCGATAAATATTAAAATAACCAGATGTGATAAGTTCCTTTAAGATGACGAAATTGGAATCACAAAGAAGGATGATGTAATGGATATAATTAATAATTATTATAATTTTATAAACCTAATGTCAACAATTACCAACCAAATATGACGAGTGTTTTTTAAAGTCATAGGCTAAGCTAATCCACAAGAACTATCAACTTTGAGAGATTTCGCAACATATTGCTTTATCGTAGATTCATATTTAGTTTGATTAAGTATTAAAATTATAATCCATTCTAACATATATTTGAATTCCGGTATATATGTACACATATTATAAACATGCAACAAAACTATATATATATATATATATATATATATATATATAACTTCAATGTTAATCACATAAAGCAACACCTTTACAAATAGCTATACAATTATTAAAGAAAAATCATAACTTTACACATAAAATTTGTGCGGTTTTACTAAATAAAAAGATTAGAAGATGAGAGGGCACCACTAATCTCATCCTAGATTGATCCGTTACGTAATGTTATATTAGTAACGGAAAGAACTAGCAACAACTCGAAGCACAACATTACATTTATTTATATGTTACATTTATTTTTATGTTAGATTATCATTGGAGTTTTATGGTAACCTTTTGTACGTAGTTCAACAATCATCCAATTAGGGTCATATATTGTTCTCGTACAAGTTGGATTCGTGAAGTTATATTTTCTATTAGTCCACACCAAGAAAGTAGTTGATGTATATATAAAACACTTAGTTTATTCTAGAGGTAATGATTAATTTACCCATTTATTTAAGTCTTATAAATAAAGACTAAATATATATAACTATATAGTGGATGGAAGCCATCAAAACTATACTCATATTTATATAAGAATCCAAACAATTTGTTTTCTTAATCCGTATATTTTTAACTATTATTAATTAAGCTTGTCTGGTCAACTCATTTCTACCTGTAATCCATACATTGGTTTTCATTAAATTTAAAGTGGCTTAAATTCAAACCATTAGTTGAAACAAATTGGGTTTGAAATATGTAATAATCAAATTCAAGAACCACAAACAACAAAGGTCAAAACTTTCCCTCTATGATCAAGCCAACTCTTTATATGAGGCCCACAATCAAGATTCCATAACAGGTTATCTTGAGTTTACTTTTCTTTTAAATTCATAGAATTATAGCTATATATACAACCCATGTAGGACTTTGCAAACAGACTAACAAACAAACAAACAAACAAACCCTACTTTATATTCTTGAAAACATGAAGAGTTTTCAAGAAACGCCCATGAACAATGATGAAGAGCCTGAAGAAAGCAGCTGGACCTTTTACTTTGAAGAGTTTTTATGGCAAAATGATCATAAAGTGATCATGAGTTGTGATGAAAACCCTAAATTCATTAGTACCAGATGCTACTTCTTCCTCTATTGTCAAGAATGCAGCTTGCTTTCAAGATGGTCATAATAAGAATCTGAGGTTGAAGAAAAGAAAAAACAAAGAAACAATAATTGATGATTCTTTAGAAGACACTGCTAGTTCTCCTTTGAGCTGTCTAAAGGTATCTTTACATACATTATTATTCGAATGCGTTGATCGATTCCACTGCTAAATAAGTTTCTAGTGATTTTCATGTCTTTCAAAACATAAGCTAAGGACAGTTTGCTCCCAAAATCGTCTAAATATAATTTTAGGATAGAATTTATGAAACAATATTAATAGGTGACAGATTACAAGATAATGTTTGAAAGTATATAGATGTAATAATGAAATCATATCCAAATATGTGTGGAATAACTGGCATCACAAAATGAACATGTTGAGCATTAAGGGTTAGCTCAGTAGGGTTTTGGGAAGGTTCATTTGATTTTTCGCGTGTTTATAATTTATATATGGGTTAGGAAGATCATTTTCACATGTTCACTAATTCCCTCTTCATCTTGTTATAAGCAGGTTACTTATTTTGATCAAGTGAAAACCGACAAGACGAAAACCCTACACATCTCCGAGGTTAGTTTAAACAATCTTCTTCCGGTTCGTGTTGACAGAAAAAAGGAAAAAAAGTGTGATAATTCAAAAATAAGGTTAACTTACCATTTGTTTGTATGATCTGGATTTTGCAGGAGAAAGTTGGCACGTGTGAAGGACAAAACAAGAGAAGGGTTAGTTCAAATATGGAGTTGAAGAAAAAGGGGCTTTGTTTAGCACCTTTGTCTTCATTAGCCAATTATCTATCTTGAATCACAGGACAATTTGTTTGATGCAAAAATCCTGTGAAACATAAACTAAGATGGATCAGTTTTTCTGAAAAGATCCAAAAGGCGTGCTACGTCTAAGATGAAATTTTTGTATGTTAATCGATATGTCTGATGATTAATTATGAAGCCACAACAAGGGTTGATTAACATTTGTTCCAAACTATATGGACTAAAATAATTAGTTGCAAATCAGCTCTCCATAGTTATTTCAGCTAGTTTAGCGTCAAAATAATTTTATTTAGATCATGCAAGCTGCTATAATTTTGATTTTTTAAGAAAAACAAATAAATAATTTGCAACCAATACCAACAACCAAATATAAATAAAATGCAGCCAACTTAACCATAAAACACCCTGGACATAGATTCAGTAGGAATTAAAAGCACCCTTGCCAGTGCCAGTGTCATTCTTAAAGTCATTGAATGATTAGAAAACCTTAGATCTCATCTTCTAACATGCGTTGAAAGTTCAATAAATAGTTTTAAAAAAATTGAATGGCAATTTCTAAATTTTCTAGCATATATACACTACAACCTGTATTTTGCAGATTTTGAACCCCAATTTCTAGAATAAATAGAAAGATGTTATGATAAATGTTCGATTCACAACTTTACAGATTCACAACGCTTTTAGCTTATTCATGAAAGTTGTAAATCGACTTTACAAAGAGAGTTTAATGAGTTTCCAGTTGAGAAAATGGATCTTTTTTATTGAAATAAGTTCTAAAGTTACAATAAATATACTCTCTTTATTATTGTGGCGAAATTATAGTACCATATCTTATCGTGTATAAACGAACTACAAAAATAAAAAATAAACATTACACAAATGTTTATTATTATTCGAAGCAGTCTTTAATGATGTTCTTGGCTTCAAAATGAACGAAATAATCTGTTAGCGTAGGTTTAGGCTTCCTGTTTATTATTGTCCCTTCAAAAAGATTTTGTGTCTCCGCTTAGACGAATATTTACGTCTACCATGATACAATAACCGTAATTAAGTATAGTACGTGCCGCAGATGGCTCATGCACCTGAGATAGCGCACGAGGCTTTCTAGTGTTTTAGTATTCTGTGAGAAAAGAAAAATAATGTACGGGACGACTTACAAAATTGAACTTCGATGTGCATTTTCTAATCACACCAACTGTCATTTTAATTCATGACACTGTAACTGCTCATGGAGCAGTAATCAGTTGCACCCTCGATACTAGGCGACTCACAATGATGTGTGCGTATGATGCGCATCGTCAAAGTGTCACATTGCACTCATTGCCCACACCACCTTTTATCGTCCTAGTTGTTACTTTATCTGAGTAAAGAATATCTAAGGAGTGCTCATTTTTATAACACTCCAAGGTTTGTCACACTTCTTATGTCGGACAAGTTCCATCCATATTCTTTCAAGTGTATGTAGTTTTGGTCATTTTAATCACTACTTTGAATATTAATATCTCATTCATGTCAACTCTGATGTAGACATATTTGGTTTGTTGTGAAGCGTTTTGTGTAGGAGAACACGAATCCTGAAATAAGTAATTTAATAACCACATATAAATATAGTTTATATGTTTTTGAAGTTAGTGAAAATGTGATTTTTCCAACATTTCTTCCATGTACATACACATATATCATATACGCAGAAACACACCAATTACTTTTTTGGTCAAAGCCAAACAGTTGTGGGTTATACATCATTATAGTTTCATCTCTATATTAATTTCTTGATGAAATAAGAATGTGACTACAAAATGGGACGATATAATTTAAAAAAAAATGGATTTACAGCTTTTTACAACCCAAAAGTTGGGTTTAAGATGCTTCAATTAGGTAAACATGCAATAGAAAAGATGGCACATGCGATTAGGTAGACAATGCAAGCTGCAACTGCCATATTCACAATTAAACATTATAGTAATTGGTTAATTGTCAAACCAGCTACAAGCATGTCATAATTTCAACTCAATATTCTTAATAAAATGTAGTTTGGGTAAGTGTTTTCTTTGATTAAATGGATAGAATAAAGAAAGCCAGTTAAAAATAAACCTTGAAATAGCTCAAACATGTTAAAAATCGCCAAAAGTGTCAAATATGTGCTTTTACTAAAATCATATAAATATGTGGTCGTGTGCAGTGATAGCATAGTAGTCGGGACATGTGGCATAAAGCGGAGGTTTAGACTAAATTCTCCCAATGTGTTTTGTACGTAATTACGCGATTCAAATCACTTATGTTAGACATGTGAGTGGTCAATGGGCCCTCCTTGACACCTCTAAACCACATTCGTTATAATCCATGTGATTATGAGAAATCATACAAGTACAAAATTATGTTTATCCGTTATATAGTTTTTATAATCATATATAAAAAAAACTATTAATTTGTCAATCCAACCTAACTCAACAAAAGTTAGTGGTTCAACAAGCGTCTTTTGTGTATATATGATAATTTACTTGCAAACATATTTATTCACTTAGAATGATAATACGTTGATTGGTTTTGTGTTTGTGACAATGTATATATGCACGCAAAGGAGACGGGTTGATGTTTTATAGTGACAAAGTAAAAGATAATACAAACATAAAATGAACGTATGAAAAAGCTAATTTTCTCCCCTCCTAAATTCCATACAATGTCCTTCACATCTCTTCATGTTGTTTTTTTTGCAACTTCCAAACCATAGAAACACTTTGCAACTCTACCTTCATTCACCAAGCAAAATTCCACCTTGATCCAAGCTCCTCTTCTGATTCCACCGTTCCTCCTCAAAACCCTAATCCAGCGTTCATCACCTCCTCGAAACCCTAATCCATCGTTCATCATCTCCAACCGTGAAGATGTCTTCTACTACCATGTCCGGCTAATATTCCCAAAATCACAAAGAGGACATGGGTTTAGTTTTAGTTATTCAGACTAATAAACAATTTGTACTCGTGAATGTTGATATTGAGATTAAAACACATGTCTATGATTTAATCTGCAGTAATTACACAATTTTCATAATATAACTACATTATTGTGAACTCTTGGATCATGACAATTCCATCATTAATGTAACTAATTAATTACATTAATTAATTAAGGAAAACAAGACTGTTGTACCTGGCCGTATTCGAGACAATTTACTTGAATAATCTTTGTGTCTATGTGACCCAAACAAATACATTTTTTAGCACTAGTCAATTGTTTAACTTTTGATCAAACTTAAACGGAAAACATTCACCTTCAATCTTATAAGTTGGAATCAGCGGGTAAATTTTTGTTTAGTTCGTTTCAATTGTAATTTAGTGTTTAAGTTGTTTGCTTTTAGAAACCAAATTGGGACTATAAGACTATAGCCACATACTCTGTGATACATGCTTAGTGTATAGAGGCTAATGTAATTGTTTTTGTTCGAACTTACCATCATTGTTATGATTTGATTACTAAATTTGTCGATTTTGGAAGTTTAAATCCCGAAACATTGGTTATAGATTCGATTTTCACTCATAAAACAATGCTCAAACATAATAAAATGCATTTCAAAATATGAACATACCTATTTCTTTCTTTGGAAAATTAATAATAACTCTAGGTTTATTTAAAAAAATATCACTTACAAGTACAAAATCAACAACCTGCATTTAAAGGAATCACCATCAAGACACTAAAAAATAAAATACCATAGAACAAAGGGTCACTTTCACATATATTTTTTAAAAATTTTATAATACCATATTTACCCTCTAAATAAATGAATGTAAAATTACGCAAAGATTTGTTTCCCTATTTATTTATTCATTAAAACCGAATGCTATAAGTCGATAAGTCATTTTACTATGACATAGGAAAATATGTGACCCAAAGCGGGCAAGAATAATATTCTCAAATAAAATTTGATATATTTCTGAATAGTTTAAACATCACCTGAGGGCCCTTTATATAGGGTTTTTCTAAATTTAACCGTTACAATGCTCGAAATTACAAGTCAACTTAAACAAAATGAAATTAACATAGCAAATAACGACGTAGATCATGCTAATCTTTGAATCATGTGTCAATAGATATAAAAAGGAAAGGCTGGAAGATTGACGAAATTCGGGGAAATTATTGATGACGAAATTGGAGCCTTAAATCAAGAAATTGAGGTTTTATAGTTGGGCCAAACCATATATGGTGTCTGCCATGTGATCATGCTCGTAGAGACCTTCTCGTCGCCTGCCCATGAGCTCCGTAACTTGTCACACCTCGGTTTTCCAACCAAATCCAAACACCGGTGGGCCCGGGTGGGGAATACCGTGACGTAAGTAGATATCATCATAGTCAATTAAATAAAGCACAACGGAAGTCTTGGATTTAAATTACTATTACAAACCAAAAGTTCAAAGTACGAAAATAATATACAGACGGTTCGTAATAAGAAGATCCACAGGCGGATCGCAAACTGTACAAAGAATATAAAACAGACTTTGGGCAGATCTAGGATTTGCAAGATCCTCTTATCACTACCGAACACTTCCAGCCTATTTCGTATTGTACCTGCAAGCTTAGTCTTTGGACGATACGTCAGCTTTTGCTGGTAAATACACCCAACTGACTCATTTTTGAAAACATTTAAAAATGATTTTAAGTGCACAAAGGCACAAAATCCTTTTATAACTTGGGAAAGTTGACCTTGCAACCTTGTTAACAGATTTACATGTTTGTCCATACATACAGTGCACAGTCACAAAAACTTAGACATAATTAACGTACACACCACTTATGAACTCACGAAGGAGTTATCCCCAACTAGTGTAGGTAATTGCATTTGAGCGTCTGTCAGGTGTATGCCTACACTCCGCGCTAAGGTCGTGGCCATTATCTAATGTAATGAGCCAAGGATATCCAGGACACGGTAGTTAACCCCCGATGTTTAAGTTATCAAACAAAACTGATTAAAACAGAATATGCGGATTTACTAGCCACTAATCGGCATTGAATGATCCTATTTCCGACCAAGCACTTTCACATCATGCAAGCTGGCAATGCATAACACACTTTACCCGTCTCCTTTCCCACCTGCTTATCCTCCTTTTGGATATCCAAGTTATGGATACCAGTATCCGGTTATGCCACAACCTCAACCTCCACCACCACTTGAGGCCATAAATGAGGCTATAGAAAGAATGAAAGAAATGCAACAACAAGCGGAGAAAACGGAGAAAAAGACAAACAAGTTCTTCAAAAAACTCTCCAAGCTGGTTAAGGGAAGGAAGGACGAGTGAAGTACCATCTAATATAATTAGTCCCTGCATGGACATTGTTATTTCTTTAGTCCCTGCGTGGACAAGTTATTTCTTTTAGTCCTTGCATGGACAGTTTATTTAATTTCATTTTAGTATTGTACTTTCTATTATCATTTAATGAAATATTTTGGAATTATATATATATATATGTATATATATACTCATCCTCTTCAAGCGAACGTCTCGATTTTACTCGAAATTTATGTTCTGCTATATAATTTCAAAAAGATCTTAACGGTTTTGATTAGCCAAGTGACATAGACCACATATTTGGCCAAATATATAAATGATAGTTAAGGACGAAGGGGTCTTCTATCATGATAGTTAAGGGAAGTTATCCTTATATCCAGAGGTAGTGGACTAAGTTCAAGCCTCCAAGTCGTTAAGGTCAATGCGACCGGGACTATTAATCAACCATTAAGGTGCTCTTATGTTAACATTCAGGAATGTTCATACTCCTGGTAGTGTGACTTGAGGAACCATACTAACCGTCTAGGTAAATCGACAATGTCCTAAAACCTAATATATAGCCTATGTGATCACTGTGATCCCGGCTAATATCATCAATGTGATGATAATAATTGACATCCATTAGTGATGTAGTGCCTACGGGCCATAATTGACATCCATTAGTGATGTAGTGTCTACGGGCCATAAATGGCATCGATTAGAGATATAGGCCAATGTGCCATATTTTATGTCCATTAGTGACAGGCCAATGTGCCATATTTGATGTCCATTAGTGAGAGGCCAATGTGCCATATTTTATGCCCATTAGTGACAGGCCTATGAGCCATGTTTTAAATGTCCTTTGTGACAAGCCTATGGGCTATTTATCATTGTCTATGTGACAGTGACAATTGTGACATTACGATCCACTGTCCGATAATATATGGACTATGTCTAGATTGTAAATTGCTTTGATGGTCCTTTTTGAGATGTAGGCCAAATATAGATATCATAAGCCTAAGAGTTGTGATATTATTCACACTAGTTCAATTAGGCGATGGATTTGTATATCCAATGTTTAAAAGCCAATATGGTTATTAATACCATGGCTAAGAGCACTTTATTTGGTGTTTAGAACCAAAGCTCAAGAATGGCTAACTCAGATGAAGCGCAAAGTAGTCGTCATGATAATAATACCGACAAAGCCGAAAATATAGCCATCGATAATGATAACTTCCAAGCTCGCATAGATGCAACTGTGGGAAAGGCCATGGAAAAGGCCATAGAAAAGCTTAGGGAGTCGAGTGCTACTCGCTCCAGACCTTTATCAATTACCCCATCCTCAGCTCATAAGGAGAGCTCCGTTCACTCTTCAAATGCGAAGAGTGAACCAAAGAAAATAGAATTTGCTGATAGGTCCCATTCTTCTAAAGACGGATACACGTATAAATATTTTGTCTCTTACAAGCCCCGAGACTTCAATGGAGAAAGGGGGCTGTAGAAGCCTTAAAGTGGCTAGATAAGATGGAGACAATTGTAGATATCAGCGGCTGTGCTGATAAGGATGTGGTAAAATATGTATCACAATCCTTCAAGGGCGACGCCCTAATATGGTGGAAAGCCATGATCTAGTCTACAGGTAAAGTACACCTGTATAATTTGGGATGGTCCAAGTTTATGGACCTTGTTAAGGAAACTTATTGCCCCCCATCACGAGGTGGAGATGATAGAGTCAGATTTCCTGACTCTCACAATGAAGAACCTAGATTGTCGGAAGTATGTTTCCGATTTCAATTCCCTATCTAGGTTAGTTTCCTATTTGATTACCACAATCTAAACGCATTGCGCGTTTTATTAATGGGTTGGCGCCCGAGATAAAGGGCATGGTAAAGGCTGCTCAGCCTAGTACCTATAGGTCCGTTGTTGACCTATCCCTTTCCCTCACCTTAGATTTGGTGAGGCAGAAGTCAGTCAAGTCTGAGACTGACGAGAAAAGAAAACGGGAGGATGATAACTCCCAAAAGTTTAAGAAGAAGGGGAATTTTGGGTTTAAAAAGAACCAGCACAGGTTTGGTGATAGACCTTTGTGCAAGACCTATAACCGTAGGCATTGGGGGCAATGCAATACCGACCCTCAAATTAAACCTTGTGGTATTTGCAAGAGAAGAGGGCATAAGACCCACGAGTGCAAAAATCTTAAAGATGCCGTCTGTTTTGGCTGTAATGAGAAAGGGCATATTAAGCCTAATTGCCCTAAGAATCCCAGAAGCAACGACGCAAAGCCTGGAGAGGCTAAGAAAGGAAATGCTCGTGCTTTAGATGAATGCAAGGGAGGCCGTTAATGACAATAACGTCATAACAGGTACTTTCCTCATCAATGATGTATATGCTAGAGTTCTTTTTGATTCGGGTGCAAATAAATCTCTTTTGTTGATCATAAGTTTAGTAAACTATTAAATTTACCCATAAGAACTCTAGACAAAACCTATGAGATAGAACTTGCTGATGGAACATTAGAAACCGAAACTTCCATTCTTGATGGATGTTCTATATCCATTAAAAATCATTCCATCCCTATCTCTCTTTTGCCAATGAAATTGGCGGGGTTCGATGTTGTCTTAAGCATGGATTGGTTATCCTATAACCAAGTCCGCATTGCCTGCGATAAGAAAATCATTGAGATTAAAACCCCATATGGTGAAATGATCACCATTTCTAGAGATTTACACTATGGATTGCAAGACGAGGTGTCGTTATTTAAGGCATCCAAGTGCTTAAGGAAATGTTATGTCATTTACATGGCACAAGTCACTATTAATGAGCCTAAGCCGAACATTAAAGACCTGCCAGTTATCTCATGTAACGCCTCGCTTTTTTGTACCTTCCTTAATTGGAAAGTATAATCATATTTCTATTTTTGGAACCTTATATTCTTATTTCGTTTAGTAATCCGAGACTTTGATCGTGGTGGAATTCGTAATTGATACATGCTTGTCTTACATACATTCAATCGTTCAATACATGCAAACTAATGGTTATACGTGCAAAGATTCATGCATTTGACACTTATACATGTTATATGCTTAAAAACATACAAAAATGATAATAAAACTAAGTTCAAGGGTTAAAAGTGATAAAAACCAAAGAATATTCTGGAATAACCTTTCTCGCGCCCCGCGACGAATATCATGTCTACCTCTCGCGCCCCGCCAGGCCTCTAGCAGCCCGCGACCGAGAAGTGTTAACTCTCTCGCGGCCCGGCAAGAGGATCACGATCTGGAAAAATACATTTCAAGCTCATGGATTGGTCAGTTTTGGTTTTCTTGCATTAATTACCCAACTACCAACCTCCCAAACTTTACCTATAAATACCCCATCCCATTTCACTCTCAACTCACACCTCATTTCTTTCTTCTCTTCTCTAAAGGTTCAAAGAGCTCTCTTCTCTCAAAAAATCAAGTGAGTTCTAACTCACCTCTCTCTTTTCTTTCTTTCTTTTCTTACCACTTGGAGTACCTTTGGAATGTCTCCATAAGTCTTCCATGGAAGACTAACTTGGAACATCACCATGTTTAAGGACCCAAGTGTAAGAACCTTTTTGGTTTTATTAGGGTTTTACCCACAAGTGTTATATCCTTCCAAGCTTGTTCTCGAAACAAGACTTGAGTTGGTAGAGTGTGATCACTTGGAAGCCTTGGCTATCCTAACTTCGATCCACCACCTCTCTTGATGATTTCGTTTATGTTTGTCTTCTACTTTTATGTTTAAACTTACTCATGACCATCCTTGTTGTCCTTGTGACGACTTGTGCATTGGTAAACTATACGAAAGAGGTTTTAAAAGGAAGGTTATCCTCCTACCTCAATGCATGACTTCTATGATATTATATGATGTTTATTTACTTACTACTTATACTATATATATGTACATTTATACTAACCGAACTCTTGATGGTAATCAAATGATTATCCGTCGTGGTACTAGGTTACATCACCTACGTACTTAATCTCTCGTTACGATTCTAATGGGTAGTCTAACCCATGAAAACACATCAACCCGAATGGGTATTATAGTGTCAAAACGGGTATTAAGTCTAGATGATTACTTTTCCTTATAAACTAATTTGTCATCTTTTCATTCCAAATCCTTCGTTATCATTCGAATACTTGCCAAACTATTCTTCCTCTTGTAGGATAACTTGGTGATCCTTCCCTCCTCTTCACGGGACTAACAAGTGGAAGCTTGCAAAACCGTGAGTACACTTGACCCATTTTCCTTTTACACAATTTGGGTTGCAATATGTTAACATACAAAAACACACCAATACACACTACATGCTTTATACACTCAATCTTTCATACATGCTATTTGTTATGCTTTGGTACATGCTAAATTCATTCATGCTTATTGTCATTAACTTAGCTAGCCCCAACTTAACATATATAGCGCTATAGGAGTAGCACACACCCCGTCGGGGTATTGTTAAGTCTTAAAGCTGATTCATTCTTGTTACAGTCATACTTTAGTCTCGTTACTTCGTGTGACGCGGGACACATTCATTCTTGTGGATACTTGGGTTTGACAATTAAGTATTGCATGCTAGCTTACCTCGTATACAATTGCCATGTGGATTTGAGTAAATTCTTTTATACTTATGCTATGTATTTCAAATTTGTGTACTCGCCAATACTTGTTGTATTGAACTTTATTTTTAACATGTTGCAGGTTAAAGATGTTGATCATGATGGAATTTAGTAGGGAAGGCTTAGAAACTCATCTAGAATATTAAGAACTTGTTGTTGTATTTGATCTCTTGTTGTACTTGACAATCTATTTTGGAAATGAAATTTGGTTTATCTAATTATTGTCACAAATAGTGTTATGAGTGATGAGCAATCTATTTCGTCTCACTCTGATGTTTCCGCCATCGGTTGGGGTGTGACATCTCAGAGTATTCTGATGTTTTCCCTGAGGAATTACCAGGCCTACCTCCAGATAGGCAAGTGGAGTTTAGGATTGATATCCTACCTGGATCAGCACATGTAGCTAGAGCTCCATACCGATTAGCACCAACAGAGATGAAGGAATTAAGAACACAGTTAGATGAACTCTTAGAAAAAGGCTTTATTCAGCCTAGTTCCTCGCCTTGGGGAGCTCCTATTCAGTTTGTAAAGAAGAAAGGCGGTTCGATGCGGATGTGCATCGACTACCGAGAGCTGAACATGATAACAATCAAGAATAGATATCCTCTGCCCAGGATTGATGATTTATTCGACCAACTTCAAGGGGCTAGTTACTTCTCCAAGATCAATTTAAGATCCGGATATCATCAATTGAAGTTTAGGAACGAGGATGTTCCTAAAACAGCCTTCAGGACCCACTATAGTCATTTTGAATTCTTGGTGATGCCTTTTGGGCTCACAAATGCACCAGCAGCATTCATGGATCTCATGAATAGAGTCTGCAAATCGTATTTGGATAAGTTTGTCATCGTCTTCATAGATGACATACTTATCTATTCTCGTAATCAAGCTGATCACGAGAAACATCTTCGGTGCATTCTAGAATTGCTAAGACAAGAGAAGCTTTATGCTAAGTTCTCTAAATGTGAATTTTCGCTTAGAGAAGTCCAGTTCCTTGGACATATGGTAAGTGATCGTGGTATCCAAGTGGATTCCGCCAAGATAGAAGCCATAATGAATTGGGAAGTTCCCAAGACTCCGTCTGAGATTCGTAGTTTCTTAGTACTGGCTGGTTATTATAGAAGGTTCATTGAGAACTTGTCAAGAATAGCCACTCCTTTGACTACCTTGACCCGTAAGAATGTTAAGTTCAGTTGGGGTCCAAAACAACAAGAATCTTTTGAGATTCTAAAACACAAGTTGAGCAATGCTCCTGTGTTATCTCTACCTGGGGGTATAGAGGACTTTGTTGTCTATTGTGATGCTTTGCACACTGGCATGGGTTGTGTGCTAATGCAAAATGGCAAGGTAATTGCCTATGCATCACGACAATTAAAGGTGCATGAGAGGAATTACACCACCCATGATTTGGAATTAGGTGCCGTTGTATTTGCACTAAAGTTGTGGAGACATTACTTATATGGTACGAAGTGTATTATATACGCTGACCATAAAAGTCTCCAACACCTGTTCAATCAAAAAGAATTGAACATGAGACAATGCCAATGGATGGAAACAGTTAATGATTATGATTGCGAAATTCGCTACCATCCCGGCAAGGCAAATGTAGTTGCCGACGCCTTAAGTGGCAAAGAAAGGGTTAAACCTATAAGGACTAACGCCAAGAGCATTGAGCTCAAAATAGCTCAAGTGAAAAGCTATTAGATGCGCAAAAGCAAGCCCTGTCAAAGGCCAATGCTCCTAATGAGGGATTAAGCGGAACTGTTGATCAATTAACGCCTAGAACGGATAAAATCCTTAGATTAAATGATAGAATCTGGGTTCCGATCTTTGGAGAACTTAGAGATCTAATCCTCCAAGAAGCGCATAATACGAGATACTCAGTTCACCCGGGTGGTGACAAGATGTATCAAGATTTGAAGAAGAACTACTGGTGGATGGGCTTGAAGAAATCCATAGCCACCTATGTAGCCAAGTGTCTGACTTGTTCGCAATTTAAGGCCGGACATCAGAAACCGTCAGGATTTCTACAAAAGCTTGAGATTCCCACTTGGAAATGGGAAATGGTAACTATGGACTTGATTACCAAGTTACATACGACCAAACATGGTAATGACACGATTTGGGTCGTAGTGGATAGGCTGACTAAGTCAGGCGCACTTTTTGCCAATTAAAGAAACTTATAGTTCTAACAAATTGGCTAAGTTGTACGTGGACAAGATTGTGTCCCTACATGGTGTGCCGGTATCTATTGTATCTGATAGAGATACTAGATACACATC
The DNA here is from genome assembly GCA_947069175.1 of Scalesia atractyloides. NCBI lineage: Eukaryota > Viridiplantae > Streptophyta > Magnoliopsida > Asterales > Asteraceae > Scalesia > Scalesia atractyloides. The sequence goes on from CAMTDV010000029.1 coordinate 4,704,838, forward strand.
TCATTTTTGGAAAAGTTTCCAACAATCGTTAGGCACACGATTAAACTTTAGTACAGCTTACCATCCGCAGACTGATGGTCAAAGCGAGCGTACTATTCAAACTTTGGAAGACATGCTTCGGGCATGTGTGATTGATTTAGGTGGAAGCTGGGATGACCACTTACCCCTAATAGAATTCTCCTACAATAATAGTTATCATACGAGCATCAAGGTTGCTCCTTTTGAGGCCTTGTATGGGAGAAAATGTAGAACGCCCGTGTGTTGGGAAGAAGTTGGGGAAGCCCAACTATCAGGACCAGAGATTGTTCTGGAGACCACGGAAAAGATTGTGCAAATCCGTGATCGTCTCAAAGCTGCCAGGGATAGGCAGAAGAGTTATGCTGATAAGAGGCGTAAACCTCTTAAGTTCCAATTAGGGGACAAATTCATGTTAAAGGTATCACCCTGGAAAGGCATGATGCGCTTTGGAAAGAAGGGAAAGTTGAGCCCAAGATTTATAGGACCATTCGAGATAATTGAATGTGTCCGCACTGTAGCTTATAAGCTCAGACTGCCCGAGGAGCTAAGTGGAATTCATGATGTATTCCATATCTGTAACCTTAAGAAATGTCTAGTCGATGAGTCGCTAGCAATGTCACATAAAGATGTGCAAATAGATGAAAACCTGAGGTTTATTGAGAAACCAATTTCGATCGAGGATCGACGGGTTAAGAAGCTCCGAAGGAAATTTATACCTATAATAAAGGTTAAATGGGATGCCTTTAGAGGTCCTGAGTATACATGGGAGGTTGAGTCCACTATACGACAAAAGTACCCCATCTTTTTGAATAAAATCTCGAGGTCGAGATTTCTTTTAAGGGGGTGAGGACGTAACACCCTGTAAAATCGTGTCCAGTAATATAGTGACACGTGTCGTATTTTCATTTTAAGTCTATTAAAGACTAACAGGGAATAAAAGCGTTAACATGCTCAAACTAAGTCTTTGAGTGATCTTCTAATGTCAACATACATAAACCGAGCCTCTGAGTGACCATTAGTGTCAACATGCTTAAAATATAGCCTCTGAGTGACCATTAGTGTCAACATGCTTAAAACATAGCCTCTGGGTGGCCGTTGTGTCAACATGCCTAGCCTCTGAGTGACATCAGAGTCAACATTCTTATACTGAGCCTCTGAGTGATCCTTTACGAACTCCTAACTCTCATATGTCCCGTTGTTGGACGAGAGTGATTAAATCCATTAATATATGAAAGTTGGATAATGGAGGGATTAAAAGTGTCAACATGTTAATTTATACCTTTGAGTGACCTTTTAATGAACCGAGAGCTCGACAATGTCCGGGCACAATCCCAGGTATGCCAAATATTGGCTACGGAGGGCTAAATATGCCAAAAAGGTGTTTTAGAAGGTTTTAGATGCTTTATTAAGTTAAGGGTTAAAGTATCAAAATTTGAAACTGGCCTTAGGGCGGTCGCGAGCCGCGAGAGACCCAGGCCAGGTCTCTCGTGTGGCGCGAGAAGGCCTCTACTGCAGAAAGTTTTTCTTGGCTGCCACACAAAGCTCCAAAAACCATTTACTCGAAACCATGGCTTCCCAAACAGCTATGTCGCGTTTTAGGACACTAGAAAGCTCCCTCTTACACCCCTTAGCACCTGGCATCACCTCCTTTGAGTTCTCCAACTATAAATAGGTGCTCAAGTTCACCATTTGAACTTGCACCTTTCTCATTTATACACTCTTCTCCCTCCTCTGGAAGTTCCTAACTGAAATGAGCATCCAACTTAGTTCTTTTGCACCCTAGGAATCACTGGTAAGTGTTCCTTCTTTGTGCATTTTCGATATAGGCTTTTATAGCCAAAAGTCAAGCGTTTTTCGGAAAACGCCTTGAATTTTGGTTAAGACCATTATGGTCCAGCCATTGTTCGTAATGAACATGGCTACGCGATCGTAATAAGGTAGGTGTTAATCCCTATAAAGGGCACCTCCTGAAGATCACGTTTGCTAGACCAATTGACGGGTCAAAGTTTATATATTAAAAAGTCAAACATGCCATTTTTCGTGTAGGTCCCCTAGTCCTTATGGATCTTGACAGAATCGTCTATCTAATCTAGAGTGCGGAATCCCCTAGATCAGATTTCACAGAAAACAATAAGAACACGAACAAGAATTCCTTTAAACCGTCTTCTATTAATTATCAAACACAAAGTTTTACAATCAATTCAAGACTCTCTCTCTCTCTCTCTCTAAAACTCTCTGAAGCAATTCTTGCACCAACTGAACAATAGAACCAACAACCTTAACCCTAATCACAACCTCCCTATATATAGAGATAGGTTATGCTCATGGGCTAGGGTTTCCTACATGGACTGCTAATGGGTTTAAGGCCCAATTCGCCTACCATGTGTTATATTGTATCTAGTTCAGCCCAATTACTTCTAATTCACTAATACAAAACTAAACCCGCTAACCGTTTATCATTTTACTAATTACAAGATATCCAAAGACCAAATCTAAGCTATTGTCACAAATATGCACCAACAAACTCCCGATTGACAATAGCTTAATAAAATAACTTAGTCTTCAGTCTTCTTGCAATGTTCAGTATCTTTGAAAAACGTTGGTCTTTGGATAGCTCCAGCTTTAATAGCTTCTGTCAGCAACAGACTCCCCCTAAGCTGATATATCCAATCACCAAATCTTCTAAAGCGTTAGCGTTTGTGTAAACTCCAGTTTAGTCCTTGCATAGCAATCTTCAAAACTCTTCAATTGTGTCTGCAATCTATAAAGGAGGTTCTACCATGCATCCAAGCAAAAACTCCTCTTCACCAAACTTCTCAGCAACACACTGCTACAATCTGTATACTATAAAACAAACATCTCCAGAAACCATAAGAATTTTTCAACACAAGTTAAACAAATTATTATTATTCAAGAGATAGTTAAACTGTATCACAGATTAAGCACTTCTCAACTCAAAATACATACTCAAAATTTAAGCACACATAGCCTACAAGATCGTAAAAAATTTTGAACTCAGCTTCTAACATCATCTCCTCCTATCGGTAACAACTCCTCCATGAACAACCAATATCCCGTACATTAAAAATATACAAGAAAATGAAATATTTTTGGATTTTTATATTTTCTGAAAACAAGTAAATAACAAAATAATAAACACTCTATTTTTGTGAGTATCACCGGTAAGAAGATTATATCAGCAACATCAAACTGTTTTCACATTATCTGATTATTTTATATGCAATATTCATGAATAGCAGTTCAAGACGATTACCAGTATTGTTTATCCACTTAAACAAAATACATGAACCTTTCAAGTAACATTACCTCGTGATATGTTTAGATATTTTATACTTGATATACTAGTGTGTCCCACTTCAGGAGATACCCCCACGATCAAGGTATGCACAAAAATTCATCATAGTAGGTGAGTATACCGAAATTCATCTTTTTGAATTACAACGTTAGATAATCGGTGATCAGGTTAGTACTTCCGTACAACAAAGAGACCAATATCCAACGAGGGCTAAGGCAAATACCAAATTTTGGTACGATTAATGCAATTTGCACTTTTGAATGACTCTCTAGGAGAGCTTCTTTAATATTTGGGATTTGGTATTTTATCTCTTTTAAGATATCTAGGTTGTGCCTAGGTCAACATATATCTGGATGCAGCAGAAGGACAACCTTGATACCCCGGATGAAATAGCGATATAAAGACCTAAAACCTCAGATTTTGGCAATCTATCAACGCAAGATTTAAGGTTATAAAACCATACGCCACTGATATGTTACCCACTCATACACAGTTTATTTATGTTTGTATCACAAAGGTAAGCTGATTATTTCATGCCTTTTGCCTACTGGTACATCATATGATGAAGCTGCAATCACACTTAAGCAATTTTCTTTTAGTTTCAGTGTGACAATCTAACTTGCTGATGTACTATCATTTCTTCTTTTTCACACAGTGAAAAACTCATTTTTGATTTTCTATTTTTTTAAGTTTTTGATTTTTGAAAAACAGTAAATTATTTACAAACTATTTTTATGGAAAAATGGTTATTCAGGATTCCTCATCCCGTTGAGTTCGACTAAATGTTCAAAACGAGCCATGTCAAATGCTTTTGTGTAAAGATCTGCCAAGTTATCAAGTGTGTCGACTCGATGCAGTTCAATTAATTTCTTTTCAGCACAATCCCGTATAAAATGATGACGAATGTCAATATGTTTTGTGTGACTGTGTTTTACGGGATTGTTGGTGATTGATATAGTGGCATTATTGTCTATCATAATAGGAGTACGAGTGAAATTCAAACCGTAATCGTGCATCTGCTGTTGAATCCAGAGAACTTGAGAGCAACAGCTACCCGCAGCAATATATTCAGCTTCACACGTCGAGGTAGACACGCAAGACTGCTTCTTGCATTGCCATGACATGAGCCTCCCTCCTAAGAACTGACAACCACCTGTGGTAGACTTCCTTGATGATTTGCATCCTCCAAAGTCCGAATCAGTAAAAGCAACAAACTTCAGATCACTAGCAGCTGGATACCATAACCCAAGTTTAGGTTTCCCCTTCAAGTAACGAAGAATCCGCTTCACCGCTTTCATGTGGGACTCCTTTGGATTCGCTTGATATCTGGCACAAAGACATACTACAAACATGATGTCAGGTCTTGAAGCAGTAAGTACATCAGAGAACCAATCATTGCTCTGTATTGAGTTGGATCAACATCCTCCAAACTCTCATGATCGGGACCAAGATTGTGATTCTCACAGATATGTGTATTGAAAGTAGCGCAATCCTCCATCTTGAAACGAGACAAAATGTCATATACATACTTCGTCTGATGAATAAACATCCCATCCTTCTTTTATTCAACTTGTAAACCCAAAAAGTAGGATAATTCACCCATCGCACTCATCTCAAACTTTCTCTTCATCACCTCCTCGAAATCATGACCCGTTCTCATCAGATGACCCAAAGATGATGTCATCTACGTATACCTGTACCAACAGAAAGTCTTCCTTCTTCCTTTTAATGAACAGTGTACTGTCAATCTGACCTCTTTCGAAACCATGTTTTAACAAATGTGCTGACAGTGTCTCATACCACGCCCTGGGTGCCTGATGCAATCCATACAATGCCTTATCAAGTCGATAGACTCGATCTGGATAGTCTGGATCAGTAAACCCATCTTGTTGTGAGACATACACCACTTCTTGGACTTTCCCGTAAAGAAAAGCACTCTTCACGTCAAGTTGGTAAACTTTGAAGCCCTTGAATGAAGCAAAAGCTAGGAACAAACGAATTGCTTCTAACCTTGCTACTGGTGCAAACACTTCATTATAATCAATCCATTCTTGCTGATTGAACCCTTTTACCACCAACCGAGCCTTATTCCGTATCACAATCCCTCGGTCATCTTTCTTGCACTTAAACACCCACTTAGTGCCTATTTCTTTCTCTCCTTCAGGTAGATCAACTAGCTCCCAAACTTTCAATTTCTTGAACTGAGCTAGTTCCTCTTGCATAGCTTCTACCCAAAAATTGTCTTTTAGAGCCATATGGACATTCTTCTGCTCCTCTTGGGCAATAAAGCAGCTATACAAACATTCATTTATCAACCCAGTCTTCTGAATCGAAGTAAACAAATAGGAACCTTCGAGCACACCTCTTCTCGTCTGAACACCTGCAGCAGGATCACCAATGATGTTTTCAACTGGATGATCTCTGTGTACACGTGTAGTAGTAATAGTGTCAACAACCAGATTATCTCCCAGATTAGGTCCAACCTCCCCCTGAATATTAGCATTAGCAAACGGATTAGTGAATTCCTCCCCATGAATAGGTTCAGACTCACAATCACTGGAGTCCGCTGGAGCTGCACTGGAAGAAGTTTCTGGAGCATCTGTCATCGATACACTCGATCTAGGCATGAAGTCACACTCTCCATCTTCACCGATCACAGTATGGATCACTTGAGACTCATCTGCATTTGAAACATCAGGAATATTAAATGATTTAAAGACACTGTCATAATCATATAATATAGGACGACCACTTGTTGATTGTTGAGGTGAATAACTAGTGATTTCCATGTTAAACACCACCTCAATTTTACCAGTTTTTAGATTAAAAACCCTTTTATTCGGTGATCCAGCATATCGGCTAGAAAGTAACCCTCATCAGCTACCTCACCAAATTTTTGCTTATCTTTGTTTCGCACAATGGTGCAGGGTAATCCAAATGGTTCAAAGCCTTTTAAGTTTGGTTTTCGGTTAAACAATAGTTCATGACACGTTTTGTTAAACCGTTTAACCGTCAAAACTTTGTTCAGGACATAGCAAGCTGTGTTCACAGCTTCTCCCAAGAAAAGAACTGGAAGCTTTGAATCAGATAGCATAGTCCTTGCGGCTTCAATCAACGTCATGTTCTTCCGCTCAGCGACTCCATTCTATTGAGGTGTATAAGGAGCAGAATATTGATGTTCAATTCCCTTGCGAAGATAATAGAGATCCAGAACTTGATTCTTGAACTCTGTGCCATTATCACTCCTTATCCTCTTGATCCGTGCGTCATGGACATTTTCCAATTTTGTAAAAAGATCAATCAGCATCTCCGCTGTCTCATCTTTTGTACCTAAAAAGAAAACCCATGAATAACGTGAGTAATCATCAGTGACAACTAAACAATAGTACTTTCCACCTATGCTCCCTACGTTCACTGGACCGAGTAGATCCATATGAAGTAATTCATAAGGGGCATCTATGGAATTTACTGTTTTAGACTTGTGAGGTTTCTTATGTTGTTTTCCCTTTTGACATGGAAGACATTTATCTTCCACGTGAAACCTCTGCACTGGCACCCCTTCCACTAAACCATTTTTAATAATATAGTTCATTTTTTCGATAGTGGATGTGGGCCATGCGCCTATGCCACAACAATGACTCAGCCTCAGATGCTTTTGATAGTAAACACCCGACCACAGTGGAAGAATCCTTAACACCCATGTCCATGACATAAGTATCATTTCTCCTTGGTGCTCTCATCACTATCCAGTCATCCGGTATCACCAAACCAGGTTTCAACACCAAAGCTTCAGACTTTGTAAAGTGGACCGAGTGACCCTTGTCACAGACTTGAGACACGCTCATTAGATTGTGCTTCAGCTGCTCAACATAGTTCACTTTGTCCAGAGTGATCTTCCCGTTAGTCACTTTTCCTCGACCAGTAATGTGCCCTCCTTTAGCACCTGCAAAATTCACGTATCCACCATCTATATTCTCAAACTCATTCAGCAACCTCGCATCCCCCGTCATGTTCCAGGAGCAGCCACTATCAACATACTGATACCAATTGTAGGTCCCCTAGTCCTTATGGATCTTGACAGAATCGTCTATCTAATCTAGAGTGCGGAATCCCCTAGATCAGATTTCACAGATGACAATAAGAACACGAACAAGAATTCCTTTAAACCGTCTTCTATTAATTATCAAACACAAAGTTTTACAATCAATTCAAGACTCTCTCTCTCTCTCTAAAACTCTCTGAAGCAATTCTTGCACCAACTGAACAATAGAACCAACAACCTTAACCCTAATCACAACCTCCCTATATATAGAGATAGGTTATGCTCATGGGCTAGGGTTTCCTACATGGACTGCTAATGGGTTTAAGGCCCAATTCGCCTACCATGTGTTATATTGTATCTAGTTCAGCCCAATTACTTCTAATTCACTAATACAAAACTAAACCCGCTAACCGTTTATCATTTTACTAATTACAAGATATCCAAAGACCAAATCTAAGCTGTTGTCACAAATATGCACCAACATTTCGGAAAAAAAATCATAATTTGATATTATATATGTTATGAAACCTATTTTGACACTTAAACAAGTTGGTAATAATTTTTAGAACATGTATGAACATGTTCGGCTCGTCAATTTCAGTTCTAGGGTCGGTTCGCAACCGAAAGTCGTGAAGTTTGACTTCTGCTTTGACTTTCGATTCTGACCCGATTTAGATTAGTTAGCTACTGATCTAAAGTTGCATTATGATCGTGATATAATGTAGCATAACCCTTTGAGGTTATATTACAGGATCATAATCAGAATCTGAGTTTATGCACAAGTTCCGTAATTATACCTTTTTGACTAAAATGCCCTTTTTGCATAAAACAAGGTTTAAAGGATAATGAACTTGAAAATAAGTTTCTTACTGATGTAATATTATAAGTAGGATTATTTGGGATGTTAAATCAGATTATAAACTAAGTTTTCATACAAGTCCTTGAATTATGTCGGTAAATGACGATAAAGCCCTTATGGCTTATAAAATGGTTTTAATCATATCTTTTCAAGGTAAATATTTTATCTACTGATATGTTATATTAAATGACATTTCTAAGACATTTTAATCTGACCTTAACATCGGTTTTCGTTAAACATTACATAAATCGTCATTTTACGACATAAGCGCCATTTTGGCGCATAGTATGGTTTTAAACCATATTAATGGACCAAGACTTGTTACCTACTGATATTAAAACTTATTTTAAACATATTTACAGGGGGTACATAATATGAACTCAGAATCCCAAATAATTTATAAACTATGTGTAAAATGACCAAAATGCCCCCTTTGATGCATAGTTTGGTCATAAAAGGTAATTTACACATATAATTAATATTCTACTGATATTATATCATAAGTAAACTATTTTTCTAGAATACTTATGATTATAAACTTAAATTATATTCAAGTTCCTTTTATACGATATATAATTATCCAAATGCCATTATAAGGCATAGTTTCGTTTTAAAACCTTAACGGGCATGTAAGTTGGCATCCTACTGATATTTCAACTTATTTGAAATATAATGGCATATAGAACTTGTCCATGACTTATCCGGTTACCCGATATCGCTTTTATGCGTACGGTTAAGTATATGTAACTATTTTATGAAAATTAACCGAAACAAGTTTACCCTTATCACTTAAGTTTCAATATCCAGAATGTTTATAGTTTACCCATATTATGCAAGTCAAGTACTTGTCAGGGTTAAACTACATTCTATCCAATCATCGTTTAATCAAGCTTTATACGTATTGATCATGTACACTACCCGGTCTAAGTCTATGACTTAAATAAAGACCGTTAGTATTTAATTGGTTAGCTTATGCCATAATCAAAACTAGAGCCTTGCCGGTAAATGCTATCTGCACTTAGTACTTTTGTATACGGCTGAGTTACTAAAACTAAAAGAAGACTAGCTCAGGTAATACTCTCGACTTATTTTCCCTATACGGGCTTGGATTACGGTAAATTATTACCGCTTGGTCGGAAATGGGATCAATCGAATGTCGGATTGTGGCTAGTAAATCCGCATATTCCATTTTAATCTGTTTTGTTTGATAACTTAAACATCGGTGGTTAAATTACCGTGTCCTGGATATCCTCGGCTCATTACAATAATTAATGGCCACGACCTTAGCACGGGGTGTAGGCATACACCTGACAGATGCTCAAATGCAAATTACCCAAGACGTTGGGGATAACTCCTCCGTGAGTTCTAAGTGGTGTGTATTTAATCATGTCTCAGTCTCTGTACGGGGCCCTGTATGTATGGACAAACATGTGAATCTGTTAACAAGGTTGCAAAGTCAACTTTCCCAAGTTAATAAAAGATGTTGTGCCTTTTGCACTTAAAATCATTTTAATGTTTTCAAAATGAGTCAGTTGGGTATATTTACCAGCGAAAGCTGACGTATCGTCCAAAGGCTAAGTTTGCAGGTACAATATGAAATAAGCCGGAAGCTGCTCGGTAGTGATAAGAGGATCTTGCAAATCCTAGATCTGCCTAAAGTCTGTTTTACATTCTTTCCATGTACATTTTACGATCCGCCTGTGGATCTTCTGGTTTGTAATAGTAATTTAAATCCAAGACATCCGTTGTGCCTTGTTTAATTGACAATGATATTATCAACTGACATCACAATACTGCCCACCTGGGCCCACCGGTGTATAGATTTGGTTGGAAATCCGGGGTGTGACACTGATGGTCAAAGTGAGCGTACTATTCAAACCTTGGAAGACATGCTCTGGGCATGTGTAATTGATTTAGGTGGAAGTTGGGATGACCACTTGCCCCTAATAGAATTCTCCTATAATAACAGTTATCATATGTAACATTTGTCAAAAACGGGTTTCCAAAACCCGCTCCGTTTTGTAATCGAATATCAAGTTATAAATGTCACGTTGTGTATTTATGGTTATTTTGATTTTTAATGATACATAATTAACAAACAAACTAAACTATAAAAATTATATTTGATAAAAAGTGAAAACAAAATAAATAAAAATAAAATGTTGCTGCCGGGGCTCGAACCCGGGTCAGCCGGAAATTGAAATCCAAAGACTTAACACTCACACACATCAGCACTCCGCCACTTGTTGTTTTTTGTTATCACTAGGAAACAAATGAAACTTATATTCAAATAGAAAACAACCTGAATGCCAAACCATAACCGAAATCGGTCACCAATCGTCCAAAGACGATTGATTACTCGTGAATTACTGAACAAAACCGGTGCACCGACGATCCTAATCAATTCGGATTTGAATGAACTTCAATTTTGATCATGATCGGTTTTTATAACCGAAAATAATCAATGTCTGAATTACTTCAATCAAGACCCCTCTCGCGACTCATAAACATCATACAAACTTTCCATTTCACTTTCGTCATACATTCAGTCCATCAGAAAGCTTAAATCAACTCGCGGGAAAAATTCTGCAAGTCGCCGGAAAACCGTATTCTTCATCAAAACAGTAAGTCTTTCAATACCTTCGTGGTCTATCGATTGTTAAGCTATTTCTAACTCAACCCTTCACTTGAAATCGAATTCAGACGCTACTATCGGATAATACCAGTTCGCCAGAAAAGTTCTGGAAATCTCTATTTTCATCTGTGAGTCGGTAAGGACCTTCAAACACACTGTTAACGTTTGTTTAGCACTTCAATTTCATGATTAGCTAATCAAAACGATTAATTGATTTGCTCAGTTGAAGTTCTTAAAAACAGAGACCGACGCTTTGCCGGAACTCTGTAATAAATCGTTCACCGGTATGTTTACCTCTAATTATCGTTTCTGCCATTTCATATTAGTTTGTACAATGCTTATCTATCGAACTAAACAAGATATAACGGTGTAATCTTCTGCCTGTAAAATCTAACGAAGAAGATGAACTGCGATAACATTATAAGAATAATTAAAACTGGTATTTTGAACGGGTTAGACACACAGTCCAGCGGTGGACTGTGTGCAAATAAAACACGCATACGTCCCGAGTTCGATTCTTGATACACGCACCCTCTATGTAATAAAATGCCTTTTTGTTTAAAACTGAACCGGGTTAATCCTCGTTAGTTGTTAAGTATAATAAAAATTGGTATATTAACCAAGTTAGACACACAGTCCAACGGTGGACTGTGTGTGATGTTAAAGCACAAGTCCCGGGTTCGAAACCTGTTACTGGCACCAGTTTGATGAATTAAAATGTTTTTGAAATTAAAAGAATTTTGGTTAAATTGAATTAGTATATAAATATAATTAAAAACAAGATTATTTCGGGTTAGACACTTAGCTCAGTTGGTAGAGCTGCGTGCACGCGTACGAGAGGTCTCGGGTTCGAGTCTCACCCAGTGCATACATGCACACTGACCGAACCGGTCAACTGGTCAACAGGTCAACAGGTCAACAAGTCAACGGTCAACGGTCAACGCAAAAATAAACAATTTTTTTATATTTTTTATTTATTTAATTTAATTTAAAAATCAATTAAAAATACTTAAAAATAATATTTTAAAGATAGAAAATAGCCTTAAACTCACAAAAATATATCTAAAAATTCCATTAAAAGCCTTAATAAAATCCACTCATTTACTATATTTTTCCGATATTATTTAGGTTAGTAATTCTCGTTGTTCAACTCTCCCGACTCGTGCGCATCTCATCATCTCCAATCAAACGCACCCAATGTGAGTGAATCTTTACAAATTCCCTGTTTTAATCACGTTTTGGGGTGTATCATGTGTCTTGCTATATATATTATATTTAAATCCTTGTGCATACATCATATCATGAACATGTGTATTCAGCTTGTTTCAACTGTTTGTGTGGTTATTGTTAGATTTAAATTTATTATTTTCAGTACATGCAATTTCGTAGGCCGCCGCTCCCCATTACATTATGAGCGTTGAGCAAGTTCCCCATTACATTATGAGCGTGAACCTGGCGTGCCAACATACGATCGGCTCCGTTTGATTGAGCCTTGATCGCACAGACATTTATCATTTTCAGTACATGCAATACGATCGTCTCCGTTTGATTGAGCCTTGATCGCACAGTTTCATTCATGTTATTTATCGTATGATGTTGGTATGTTAATGTATGCTATCATATGTTATTGTATGTTATAGTTGTGATTGCTATTGCTACTGCTTGATTATTTACATTTGCTCATTTATGATTATGCATAATTTTTCATTGATAAATTAACAAGTAAATTCATAATAAATGTTTATCTAACAAGGTTCACTCGCCAACTTATGTTGACCCAAAACCCCCCATTTTTACACATGATACAGGTGAACCAGCTGCAGCCAGAAACACTTAGGATTGGACTAGAAGGATAAAATGATTTAGAGCTTGGAATTGTTTTGTTTGGTTGTTTTTCTTTGTATTGTATGGACATGTTTGGATATTTGGGAATGTAATTTTGACTTTAATAAATATGAAACATATTAGTAAATATCATGAGCTTTGGTGATAACCCAATTATGCCCCGACTCTTATTCCGTTGCAGGTCGGGGTGTGACAGATTGGTATCAGAGCCATGACTATAGGGATATATGATAGGTTATTAGACCCTTAGAGCCTATACTATAGTTGATTAGAAATTTTTAAGATTTTTGTGTGTTACATGCCAAATTTCATGATGTTTATATGTTTTATGTTAAATGTTACATTCAATGTTATGCAAGCATGTTCATAAGTATATATTATCATATAATGCCTATCATGAATCATATTCTCATAACATATCACATCCATGAAAGCACACACCACATCATGATTGCTTTTACAATGATTTTTGTGTTTTCAAATCTCATCAAAGTGAGTTCTCATGACGGGCATGTAGTAACTGGAAGGGTACCAGTACCGGTAGTCGGAACGTCCTGTCTAGGCTGGCATTCGTATAAATCCAAAATAAAGGACCAGTTTGCCTACCTGGGGACTAACGATGAGAGTACGAAGTACCTATTAGGCCAAAGCATGCTATACCAAACGTCGTGTGAGCTAACCCCACTTTGAGTTGTCATTGTGTCTACACCTGGACATATTCCGACCATACATCTCGTAAACATATTTTGTGGTTTGCATTCGGGTGATGCGAGTGTTAAATCGCCAATACTAATGTGAATCCTACCAAGCCAATAGTCATGGGGGCCCACATGACTATACAGGTGAAGGTATGGGGGACATTTGAGGCCCAACATGAGCAAACCCAAGACATCCTATGGATGTAGTTGCATTATTGATATTTATGTTATTTTCATTTTTCTAAAGACACATGACACCTAAAAAGACTCCATAAACTCACAATCTTCTTATGTACGTTCCTGTAGATGTCGGCTAGACAACAACGAGGGGGTAAAAGATCAGGAAGATCGCACGAACGCTTGGCCGCACAAATCGCGAAACAAATGGCCACGGTGCTTCCTGACATTCTGGTTCAAGTACAACAAGCCCTCGCTACAAATCCTACTAACCCTCCCCAACAAGGCGACCAGAACGTCGGCAACCCTCCTACCAGCAAGTGCTCATATAAACATTTCAAGTCTTGTGATCCTCCTAAATTTGAAGGAACGAAGGTGTCACTGCTCTCCTCCACTGGTTTGAGGAGATGGAAAACACTTTTCTCAACTGCGATTGTCCTGAGGATCGCAAGGTTCGATACGCCACCGGAAGACTATTTGGGGTAGCTCTTACCTGGTGGAATTCTGAAAAGGGGAAGAGGGGAATTGATGATGCAATGGCCTTAACGTGGGAGGAGTTAAGGGATTTCATGACTAGGCGTTTCTATCCTAGGAGTGAGATTAAAAAGTTGGAGGACGAATTTCATTCTTTGAAGCAGAAGGAGGGAGATCATACCTCCTACAACAAGAGGTTCTTAGAGTTGAACCAAATGGTCCCTAACTTGTTCACCCCAACTTATCGCTTGATCGAGCATTATAATCGAGGTCTTCCCTCGAAAATTCAAGATTCAGTTCTCAGCACTTCACCAGCAACACTTGAAGCTGCTATGGAACTAGCCACTGAATTGACCGAAAATCGCATTCGAAACGGTAAATTCAAAGAGGAGAAAAAGAAAGCCCCCATTGAGGCTCAAACTTCAAACCATTCTGGTTCCTCCTCGAAGTTTACTGGTAAAAGGAATCGAAGCACAAGAAACTTCACCGTCACACAAACCAATTACCCTATTCCTGTTGCACCCATTACCCAAGTCGCCCCTTCACCAGCACCATACAAAAGACCATACTCTGTCCCGTTACCAAAATGCAACCGTTGCCAATACCACCATTCTCCTGATCATCCTTGCCAATATTGCACCGGCTGTGGTCGAGCAGGTCATACTGTTCAAACCTGTCGCATACCTCAGCGAACGAACCGCCACCAGCCTTCAACCCAAACCCACCAACAAATAATGGGTCAAGCCCAACAACCCCTACTACTACCACCTACCCAATATTTAGCCCAAACATACTATCAACCCAACTATCCCATGGTACAACCTATGCGGGCTTGCTACAATTGTGGAGACCCAAGCCATTTTAGAAACACTTGTCCACGTTTGGTGAACATCATTCATGCCCAAGCTCAAGCAAATCCGGTGAATCAAGCTAACCAAGCTCCACCACCTGCAAGAGGAAGAGCTTATAACATCAACGCCAATACTGTTGAAAATAATAACGGCCCAAACGAATCACCCAACTAAATTTTTTTTTCTCGCCAAGAATCAAGACTCAACTCCAATCGTCTAGTTTTAATGTTTTCTTTATGTTATCTCAATCTTTCCGTATCCCAGTTGTAAAATTTGGAAATTTATGTATCCAAGAATTTTAATGCGATTTGATATTACAGTTTTGTTCTATACTCATTGATTTAACATTTACATCATCATACATCTCGACGTATCTCAATCTCATCATTTAAAGAAGTTGGGTTGTATCACACTTTTACATAGACTGACCCCTTCATCATAACCAACAAGAGAGGTACTGTCATCATTTAGTCACGTATCATCTCAGAATTGAGACTCAAGTTTTGTTCGTGTGTTGTTTATGTTTTAGAGTCACATAGAACTGATCATGATTTACTGATAAAGCCAACGAAAATTTGACAAGAATATGGTGGATACGCCCCTGGTACTTCCTATATATAAGTATTCTTGGGCGAAGGATCAAAAGCATTACCAGGAGGTTATGAAAAGTTCCGTGTAGGTTTAAATATCGTCATGGTTGAAGTTTTTGTTTTATGATACATACCTTATCATTACAAATGTATCGGTTCCCTCAAAACTGTTATAAATAAAATCGTAAGCGACATCAAAGATCAAAATCCGAGAAGCCCAGCATGTTTCAGTAACAGAAAGGAGACGTACGCAAGGAGCTGTCTTGTGGAGCTGAACTTAAAATTGAAACTAAATCCGACGGTATTCTATACTGTCTAGATCGCATATGGATTCCTGACCACAATAACCTTCGTGATATTTTTTTTCTTATGAATGAGGCGCACAAAACACGATATTCTATACACCCAGGAGCCGACAAGATGTATCAAGACCTTTGATACACCTACTAGTGGCATGGAATGAAAAAGGATATTGCTGATTTTGTTTCCATGTGCCTTTCATGTTCCAAAATAAAAGCTGAACACCAAAGACCCTCAGGACTTCTGGTCCAACCTGAAATACCTATATGGAAGTGGGAAAATATAACCATGGACTTCATTACCAGGTTACCTCGCACTTCTGGTGGGTATGACACTATATGGGTAATAATTGATCGACTTACAAAATCAGCTCACTCTATTCCTATCCGCGAAGATTTCAAGAACAAAAAGCTAGCTCGTATTTATATCAGCGAAATCGTAAGCCGACATGGAGTACCGTTAAGCATTATTTCTGATCGTGATGGTCGTTTCACTTCACGAACATGGCAAGCAGTACAAGCCGCTATCGGTACGCGATTAGATCTCAGTACCGCCTATCACCCTCAAACTGATGGTCAATCTGAACGCATCATTCAAACTCTTGAAGATATGCTTCGAGCATGTGTCATAGACTTCAAGGGAAATTGGGACGCTCATCTCCCATTAGTTGAATTTTCGTACAACAACGGCTATCATTCAAGCATCGGCATGGCACCTTTTGAAGCCTTATATGGTCGTAAGTGCCGATCTCCAGTATGTTGGCACGAAATTGGGGAAGCTCAAATCACTGGTCCAGAATTGATCCAAGAAACCACAGACAAGATCCATCAAATTCGAAACAATCTTCTAGCGGCTCAAAGTCGTCAAAAGAGTTATGCAGATAAACGACGGAAGCCTTTGGAGTTTAACATTGGTGATCATGTACTTTTAAAAGTATCACCGTGGAAGGGAGTAGTTCGTTTTGGTCAAAAAGGCAAGCTAGCACCATGCTACGTAGGACCTTTCAAGATACTCGAAAGAGTAGGTCCTGTAGCATACAAGTTTGATCTACCAGAAGAACTCAACAGGATTCATCCCACATTTCACGTATCAAACTTAAAGAAGTGCCTCGCTGATGAAAATCTCCACATTCCGCTGGAAGATATTCAGATTGATGAATCAATGCATTTTATTGAAAGACCTGTAGAGATCATGGACTTCGGAGAAAAACGTTTACGTCGAAGTCGCATTCCAATTGTTAGGGTACGCTGGGAGTCGAAACGGGGACCTGAGTTTTCTTGGGAACGTGAAGACTCAATGCGTGAAAAATACCCACATCTTTTTCCTACTACTACTTAAATTTCAGGACGAAATTCCTAAAAGTAGGGGATACTGTAACATTTGTCAAAAACGGGTTTCCAAAACCGCTCCGTTTTGTAATCGAATATCAAGTTATAAATGTCACGTTGTGTATTTATGGTTATTTTGATTTTTAATGATACATAATTAATAAACAAACTAAACTATAAAAATTATATTTGATAAAAGTGAAAACAAAATAAATAAAAATAAAATGTTTCTGCCGGGGCTCGAACCCGGGTCAGCCGGAAATTGAAATCCAAAGACTTAACACTCACACACATCACCACTCCGCCACTTGTTGTTTTCTGTTATCACTAGGAAACAAATGAAACTTATATTCAAACAGAAAACAACCTGAATGCCAAACCATAACCGAAATCGGTCACCAATCGTCCAAAGACGATTGATTACTCGCGAATTACTGAACAAAACCGGTGCACCGACGATCCTAATCAATTCGGATTTGAATGAACTTCAATTTTGATCATGATCGGTTTTTATAACCGAAAATAATCAATGTCTGAATTACTTCAATCAAGACCCCTCTCGCGACTCAGAAACATCATACAAACTTTCCATTTCACTTTCATCATACATTCAGTCCATCAGAAAGCTTAAATCAACTCGCGGGAAAAATTCTGCAAGTCGCCGGAAAACCGTATTCTTCATCAAAACAGTAAGTCTTTCAATACCTTCGTGGTCTATCGATTGTTAAGCTATTTCTAACTCAACCCTTCACTTGAAATCGAATTCAGACGCTACTATCGGATAATACCAGTTCGCTGGAAAAGTTCTGGAAATCTCTATTTTCATCTGTGAGTCGGTAAGGACCTTCAAACACACTGTTAACGTTTGTTTAGCACTTCAATTTCATGATTAGCTAATCAAAACGATTAATTGATTTGCTCAGTTGAAGTTCTTAAAAACAGAGACCGACGCTTTGCCGGAACTCTGTAATAAATCGTTCACCGGTATGTTTACCTCTAATTATCGTTTCTACCATTTCATATTAGTTTGAACAATGTTTATCTATCGAACTAAACAAGATATAACGGTGTAATCTTCTGCCTGTAAAATCTAACGAAGAAGATGAACTGCGATAACATTATAAGGATAATTAAAACTGGTATTTTGAACGGGTTAGACACACAGTCCAGCGGTGGACTGTGTGCAAATAAAACACGCATACGTCCCGAGTTCGATTCTTGATACACGCACCCTCTATGTAATAAAATGCCTTTTTGTTTAAAACTGAACCGGGTTAATCCTCGTTAGTTGTTAAGTATAATAAAAATTGGTATATTAACCAAGTTAGACACACAGTCCAGCGGTGGACTGTGTGTGATGTTAAAGCACAAGTCCCGGGTTCGAAACCTGTTACTGGCACCAGTTTAATGAATTAAAATGTTTTTGAAATTAAAAGAATTTTGGTTAAATTGAATTAGTATATAAATATAATTAAAAACAAGATTATTTCGGGTTAGACACGTAGCTCAGTTGGTAGAGCTGCGTGCACGCGTACGGGAGGTCTCGGGTTCGAGTCTCACCCAGCGCATACATGCACACTGACCGAACCGGTCAACAAGTCAACAAGTCAACGGTCAACGGTCAACGGTCAACGCAAAAATAAACAATTTTTTTATATTTTTTATTTATTTAATTTAATTTAAAAATCAATTAAAAATACTTAAAAATAATATTTTTAAAGATAGAAAATAGCCTTAAACTCACAAAAATATATCTAAAAATTCCATTAAAATCCTTAATAAAATCCACTCATTTACTATATTTTTCCGATATTATTTAGGTTAGTAATTCTCGTTGTTCAACTCTCCCGACTCGTGCGCATCTCATCATCTCCAATCAGACGCACCCAATGTGAGTGAATCTTTACAAATTCCCTGTTTTAATCACGTTTTGGGGTGTATCATGTGTCTTGCTATATATATTATATTTAAATCATTGTGCATACATCATATCATGAACATGTGTATTTAGCTTGTTTCAATTGTTTGTGTGGTTATTGTTAGATTTAAATTTATTATTTTCAGTACATGCAATTTCATAGGCCGCCGCTCCCCATTACATTATGAGCGTTGAGCAAGTTCCCCATTACATTATGAGCGTGAACCTGGCGTGCCAACATACGATCGGCTTCGTTTGATTGAGCCTTGATCGCACAGACATTTATCATTTTCAGTACATGCAATACGATCGACTCCGTTTGATTGAGCCTTGATCGCACAGTTTCATTCATGTTATTTATCGTATGATGTTGGTATGTTAATATATGCTATCATATGTTATTGTATGTTATAGTTGTGATTGCTATTGCTACTGCTTGATTATTTACATTTGCTCATTTATGATTATGCACAATTTTTCATTGATAAACTAACAAGTAAATTAATAATAAATGTTTATCTAACAAGGTTCACTCGCCAACTTATGTTGACCCAAAAACCCCCATTTTTACACATGATACAGGTGAACCAGCTGCAGCCAGAAACACTTAGGATTGAACTAGAAGGATAAAATGATTTAGAGCTTGGAATTGTTCTGTTTGGTTGTTTTTCTTTGTATTGTATGGACATGTTTGGATATTTGGGAATGTAATTTTGACTTTAATAAATATGAAACATATTAGTATATATCATGAGCTTTGGTGATAACCCAATTATGCCCCGACTCTTATTCCGCTGCGGGTCGGGGTGTGACATCATACAAGCATCAAGGCTGCTCCTTTTGAGGTCTTGTATGGGAGAAAATGTAGAACGCCCGTGTGTTGGGTTGAAGTTGTGGAAACCCAACTATCAGGACAGAGATTGTCCTGGAGACCACGGAAAACATTGTGCAAATCCGTGATCGTCTCAAAGCTGTCAGGGATAGGCAGAAGAGCTATGCTGACAAGAGGCGTAAACCTCTTAAGTTCCAATTAGGGGACAAAGTCATTGTAACATCCGTCGAAAAACGGGTTTTCAAAACCCGCTTCGTTTATTAATCGAATAGTTAGTTTTAAATTTTCGATGCTTATTTATGACTTATTATAATTTTAAACGATACATAATTAATAAACAAATTGGAATTTATAAGCTATAATTGTTAAAAAGTAAAAATAAAATAAATAAAAAGAAAAACAGGCTGCCGGGATTCGAACCCGGGTCAGCCGGAGGAAAGCTTAGCAACTTAACTCACACACATCCAACCACTCCGCCACTTGTGTTTTTTGATAATATATCGAAACAATTAATTCAAATAACAAAACTCGATATCAAAATCAGCCAACGACGCGCCCATTTCGCAGTCGCCGGAAATCCCGACGACTTCGCCAATTATTATCGGTTTCTTATGACTTAGCGTGCGTATTAACACCTACATCGGTTATAACCGATGTCCAGTCCCGCGATATCAGTCATAACCGCCGGAGAAAGATTGACCAATGAATCAAGACAGAAATCGGACCCAATTCATCGATATTCTTTCCTATAAATACACACCCTAGCCTCTGGTAATCTTTTCGCTCAAAATCACACCAATTCTCGAAGCAATTTCACTCGCCGGAACTTTTCTGCCATCACCGGACTTTCGCCGGAAAACCGAGACTCACATCAACACGGTAAATACCTCGACTCTTTCTGTTTCAATCTATTGTTAGACCATTACTAACATCAATCCATCACCCAGAATCAATCCCAGACGACGTTGCCGGATATTCTGTACTCGCCGGAAAATCGCTGGAATTTCCGAACTCACGCTGTTAATCGGTATGATCAACTAAACCTCCTGTTAATCATTGTTTAGTAACTCAATTTCACATCTAAGCAATCAAAACTGTTAATTGATCCGAACAGACGGAGTTCACAAAACAGAGCCGACGAATCCTTGCCGGAGTTCTGAGAAAGACACCTGTTCGGTACATTCTTTCCCCAAACCCTCTCTGTTCATTACCTTTCAATTGCTATAATATTTGTTAATCGAATTTAAACAAGAAACAGTTGGTTAATCGTTGTCTGTGTTTTGAACGAAGAAGATGAGTTCGAACTAGTGTATAAGATTAATTAAAATCAGAATAATAAACGGGTTAGACACACAGTCCAGCGGTGGACTGTGTGCACACAATGAATACACGTCTCGAGTTCGATCCCTGACCCAACCTCACTCTCTTAAATAAAAATGCTCTTTTTAAAACCGAACCGGGTTAACTCACAGTAAGATGTTAAGTATAATAAAAACCAGAATATTAACCAGGTTAGACACACAGTCCAGCGGTGGACTGTGTACAAAACTAAACCGCAGGTCCCAGGTTCGAGACCTGTTGAGAGCTCCGGTTCGATACAATTAAATCCTTTTTAAATAAATGATTTTCGGATTAAATTAAATAGTGTATAAATATAATTAAAAACAGAAATATTTCGGGTTAGACACGTAGCTCAGTTGGTAGAGCTGCGTGCACGCGTACGGGAGGTCACGGGTTCGAGTCTCACCCAGCGCATGCTTATACACGACCGAACCGGTCAACGGTCAACGGTCAACAGTCATGGTCAACGGTCAAAGTCAACATTTTTTTCTATATTTTTATTTATTTATTTAATTTAAAAATCAATTAAAAATACTTAAAAATAATGTTTTTAAAGTTAGAAAATTGTTGATAAAATCCACTTATTTACCGTACCTTTTGTTATTAATTAGGTTAGTTATTCCTCGTCGATCGATCCTCTAAACTCGTGCGCATTCAACATCATCAACCGAACGCACCCAATGTGAGTGAACCTCTACCAATTCCCCGTTTTAATCACATTTTGGGGTGTATCATGTGTCGCTATCTATTTATTTCAATTAAACACTTGTGCATCCATCATATTCATGATCAAATGTGTTGCCAATATATATCAATTGTTTGTGTGGTTAATGTTTAGATTAAAGTTATCATTTTCAGTACATACATTATCATAGGCCGCCGCTCCCCATTACCTATGAGCGTGAGCTGTTCCCCATTACCTATGAGCGTGAACGAGGCGTTGCCAACATACGATCGGCTCCGTTTGATTGAGCCTTGATCGCACATACATCATCATAGGCCGTCCGTTCCCCATTACCTATGAGCGTGAACGAGACGTTGCCAACATATACATTGTCATTCATATCATATACTCATGCAAGGTGTTTGTGATTGTTTGTTTACATACGTTTGTTCATATATGATTATTGCACAATTTTTCCATATTAATTACAACAAGGAATCAATAACAAATGTTTTTAACAAGGTTCACTCGCCAACTTTTGTTGACCCAAAATCCCCCATTTTTACACATGATACAGGTGATCAAGTTGAAGCAAGAAACATATAGGGCGGCCTAGAAGAATAAACCAGTTTAGATTTTGGATTGTTTTAGTTAATTTATCCTTTCCTTGTATTGTATGAATTTGACTTGAATGTAATTTGAATTTAATAAATATGAAACATATTAGTAAACATCATGAGCTTTGGTGATAACCCAATTATGCCCCGACTCTTATTCCGCTGCGGGTCGGGGTGTGACAGATTGGTATCAGTGCCATGACTATAGGGATATAGGAGAGGTTATTAGACCCTTAGAGCCTATACTATAGTTGAGTAGAAATTTTAAATTGTTTGTGTTACATGCAAAATTCATGATGTTTATATGCTTTATGTTTATTGTTACATTCAATGTTATGCAAGCATGTTCATAAGTACATATTATTATACAATGCCCATCATGAATCATATTCTCATAACATATCATATCCATGGGAGCACACACCTCATAATTCATATGATTTTTACAACGATTTTTGTATTTTCAAATCACATCAAAGTGAGTTCTCATGACGGGCATGTAGTAACTGGAAGGGTACGACTACCGGTAGTCGGAACGTCCTGTCTAGGCTTGGCATTCGTATAAATCCAAAATAAAGGACCAGTTTGCCTACCTGGGGACTAACGATGAGAGTACGAATGACCTACTAGGCCAAAGCATGCTATACCAAACGTCGTGTGAGCTAACACCACTTTGAGTTGTCATTATGTCTACACCTGGACACCCTCCGACCATACATCTCGCAAACATATTTCATGGTTTTCATTCGGGTGATGCGAGTGTTAAACCGCCAATACCAATGTGAATCCTACTAAGCCAATAGTCATGGGGGCCCACATGACTATACAGGCGATGGTATGGGGGACATTGGAGGCCCAAACATGAGCAAACCCAAGACATCCTATGGATGTAGTGCATTATTGATGATTATGTTATTTTATTATTTTAAACGACACATGACACCTAAAGACTCTTTAAACTCACCATCTTCCTATGTATATTCCTGTAGATGTCGGCTAGGCAGCTACGTGGAGGACGAAAGTCAGGAAGGTCAAACGAACGCTTGGCCACTCAAATTGCAAAACAAATGGCCGCGGTGCTTCCTGATATTGTAATTCAAGTCCAACAAGCTCTCACCGCGAATCTTATCAACCCACCCAATCAAGAGGATCAAAACATCGACAACCCTTCCTCCAAGAAGTGATCCTACAAACACTTCAAGTCTTGCGATCCCCCAAAGTATGAAGGGACCGAAGGTGTCACCGCTCTCCTCCACTGGTTTGAGGAAATGGAAAACACCTTCCTAAATTGCGATTGTCCCGAGGATTGCAAGGTACGTTACGCAACCGGGAGACTATTTGGGGTAGCCCTGACCTGGTGGAACACCGAGAAGGGTAAGAGAGGAGTTGAAGACGCTATGGCCTTAACGTGGGAAGAGTTAAGGGAAATAATGACAAGACGCTTCTGCCCAGGAAGCGAACTCAAGAAGTTGGAAGATGAATTCCACTCGCTGAAGCAAAAGGAAGGAGACCATACTTCCTACAACAAAAGATTTCTTGAGCTGAACCAGATGGTTCCTAACTTGTTCACCCAGTGTACCGCTTGGTTGAACACTACATTCGAGGCCTCCCATCGAAAATTCAAGACTCAGTCCTCAGTACTTCGCCTGCAACTCTCGAAGCTGCTATGGAATTAGCTACCGAACTTACCGAGAATCGCATCAGAAACGGTAAATTCAAGGAGGAGAAAAAGAAAGCCCCCGTTGAGGGCCAAACTTCAAACCATTCCACCTCCTCCTCAATGTTTTCTAACAAGAGGAAACGTAATACCAGAAACTTTGCTGTCACCCAAACAAATTTCCCTATCCCTGCTGCACCCATTACTCAAGTTGCCCCCTCACCCGCACCATACAAAAGGCCATACTCCGGCCAATACCCAAGATGCACCTGTTGCCAATACCATCACTCTCCCGAACACCCCTGTCAATATTGCACCAGCTGTGGCCGTGCAGGTCACACCATCCAAACCTGCCGCGCACTGCAGCGAATGAACCGCAACCAACCCACAACCTAAACCTAAATGGGTCAAGCCCAACAACCCCTACTACTACCACCTACACAACATACGGCCCAAACCTACTACCAACCCAACTACCCCATGATGCAACCCATGCGGGCTTGCTACAACTGTGGAGACCCAAACCACTTTAGAAACACTTGTCCACGTTTGGTGAACATCATACATGCTCAAGCTCAAGCAAATCCGGTGAATCAAGCTAACCAAGCTCCTCCACCTGCTAGAGGAAGAGCTTTTAACATCAACGCCAATCAAGCTAGGGCCGACAACAACGTGGTTAACGGTACGTTTCTCATCAATGGTAGTTATGCATCCATGTTATTTGATACTGGCGTGGATAAGAGTTTTGTGTCCTTAGAATTTGAACCCATCCTCAACCAAACCCGTGATAAACTCATGGAATCCATAACGGTGGAAGTTGTTGACGGAAAACCGGTCTCATTAAACTCCATTATCCGAAACTGTACCCTCACTCTAAACGATCACGACTTTTCAGTTGACCTCATTCCTATGAAGTTGGGAAGTTTTGACATTATAATCGGCATGGACTGGCTCAGCCAACATCATGCTGAAGTAGTATGCCGCAAAAAGTTCATTCGCATTCCTCTTGCAGACGGTCAAACACTACGAATCTTTGGAGAAACCCCTTGGAAAGGACTCAAACTGATGTCCTGTCTTCAAGCCCGAAAATATCTTCGCAAGAATTATGTCGCATTTCTAACTCACGTTGTCAAGAAGGGAAATAAGGAGAAGAAACTCGAAGACATACCTGTAGTGAAAGAATTCCCACAAGTCTTTCCCGACGACATCTCAGGACTCCCTCCCATGAGAGAAGTCGAATTCCGCATTGATCTTATACCTGGCGCTACACCCGTCGCAAAATCTCCTTATAGGTTAGCCCCATCCGAAATGCAAGAGCTGGCCAGTCAACTAAAAGAATTGACCGACAAAGGATTCATACGTCCTAGCTCATCGCCTTGGGGTGCACCTGTTCTATTTGTAAAGAAGAAGGATGGAACGTTTCGCATGTGTATCGATTACAGAGAACTCAACAAATTAACGGTCAAGAACCGCTATCCATTACCTCGCATCGATGATCTTCTAGACCAACTCCAGGGTGCCACCTGTTTTTCAAAGATCGACCTTCGTTCTGGCTATCATCAACTCAGAGTGCATGAAGAAGACGTCCCAAAGACCGCCTTCCGAACTCGTTATGGTCATTATGAATTCATGGTCATGCCATTTGGTCTAACCAACGCTCCAGCTGTCTTCATGGATCTAATGAATAGAGTCTGCAAACCCTATCTCGATCGTTTTGTTATAGTCTTCATCGACGACATTCTCATTTACTCAAAGTCTAAGACTGATCATGAACGACACCTTCGACTCATCCTCACACTCTTAAGAACCGAAAAGCTCTACGCTAAATTCTCCAAATGCGAATTCTGGTTAAGAGAAGTACAATTCCTGGGACATGTCGTCAATGACAAGGGAATACATGTCGACTCCTCAAAGATCAAAGCAATACAAGAATGGCAAGCGCCACGTACACCAACGGAAGTAAGATCATTCCTTGGTTTGGCTGGTTACTATCACCGTTTCATTTCAAATTTCTCTCGTATCGCTGTACCACTCACGGCTTTGACACATAAAGGAAAACCCTTCATATGGGGACCTAAACAAGAAGAAGCCTTCCAAACCCTTAAGCAAAAGCTTTGTGACGCACCTATCCTCACACTCCTCGAAGGTTGCGATGACTTTGTAGTATATTGCGACGCATCAGGGCAAGGACTAGGCTGTGTATTAATGCAAAGGGAAAAGTGATAGCCTATGCTTCTAGGCAACTCAAAGTGCATGAGAAGAACTATACTACCCATGACCTAGAACTTGGAGCCGTTGTGTTCGCTCTTAAGATATGGAGACATTACCTCTATGGTACCAAGTGTGAAATATACACTGACCACAAGAGCCTCCAACATATCTTTAACCAAAAGGAGTTGAATATGAGGCAACGAAGATGAGTCGAACTTCTTAATGACTACGACTGTGAAATTTGGTATCATCCTGGCAAGGCAAATGTGGTGGCCGATGCACTCAGTCGAAAGGGTTATGCGAACTCCATTCGTCTTCTGTGTTCGCAAATCATAACCGACATCAAAGATCAAATCCGAGAAACTCATCATGTTTCCATAACAGAACACGACATACGCAATGAGTTATCTTGTGGAGCAGAACTTAAACTCGAAACAAAATCCGACGGTATCCTGTATTATCTAGATCGCATATGGATTCCCGATCACAATAACCTTCGCGATATCCTTATGAAAGAGGCGCACAAAACACGATACTCTGTACACCCAGGAGCCGACAAGATGTATCAAGACCTTCGATACACCTACTGGTGGCCTGGCATGAAAAAGGATATTGCTGTTTTTGTTTCCAAGTGCCTTACCTGTTCTAAAGTAAAAGCTGAACATCAAAGACCCTCAGGACTTCTAGTCCAACCTGAAATACTTGTATGGAAGTGGGAAAACATAACCATGGACTTCATTACCGGGTTACCTCGCACTTCTGGTGGGTATGACACTATATGGGTAATCATTGATCGTCTTACAAAATCAGCTCACTTCATTCCGATTCGTGAGGACTTCAAGAATGAAAAGTTAGCTCGTATCTACATCAGCGAAATCGTAAGCCGTCATGGTGTACCGTTAAGCATTATTTCAGATCGTGATGGTCGTTTCACTTCACGAACATGGCAAGCCGTACAAGCCGCTTTGGGTACACGATTAGACCTCAGTAACGCTTATCATCCTCAAACTGATGGACAATCTGAACGCACCATTCAAACTCTTGAAGACATGCTTCGAGCATGTGTCATAGACTTCAAAGGGGATTGGGACGCTCATCTACCATTAGTTGAATTTTCGTACAACAACAGCTATCATTCAAGTATCGGCATGGCACCTTTCGAAGCGTTATATGGTCGTAAGTGCCGATCACCAATATGTTGGCACGAAATTGGAGAAGCTCAAATCACCGGTCCAGAATTAATACAAGAAACAACAGACAAGATTCATCAAATTCGAAACAACCTTCTAGCGGCACAAAGTCGTCAAAAGAGTTATGCAGACAAACGACGAAAGCCCTTGGAGTTTAACGTTGGTGATCAAGTACTTTTAAAAGTATCACCGTGGAAGGGTGTGGTTCGTTTTGGCCAAAAAGGCAAGCTAGCACCACGCTACGTAGGACCTTTCAAGATACTCGAAAAAGTAGGACCTGTAGCATACAAGCTTGACCTACCAGAAGAAATCAACAGAATTCATCCCACATTCCACGTATCGAACTTGAAGAAGTGCCTCGCCGATGAAAATCTCCATATTCCTCTAGAAGACATTCAAGTCGATGAATCTATGCATTTCATTGAAAGACCAGTAGAAATTATGGACTTCGGAGAGAAACGTTTAAGACGAAGCCGTATTCCAATCGTCAGGGTACGCTGGGAGTCAAAACGAGGACCTGAGTTTACTTGGGAAGGTGAAGACTCAATGCGCGAGAAATACCCACAACTTTTTCCTGTTACCACTACTACTTAAATTTCGGGACGAATTTTCTAAAAGTAGGGGATACTGTAACATCCGTCGAAAAACGGGTTTTCAAAACCTGCTTCGTTTATTAATCGAATAGTCAGTTTTAAATTTTCGATGCTTATTTATGACTTATTATAATTTTAAACGATACATAATTAATAAACAAATTGGAATTTATAAGCTATAATTGTTAAAAAGTAAAAATAAAATAAATAAAAAGAAAAACAGGCTGCCGGGATTCGAACCTGGGTCAGCCGGAGGAAAGCTTAGCAACTTAACACACACACATCCAACCACTACGCCACTTGTGTTTTTTGATAATATATCGAAACAATTAATTCAAATAACAAATCTCGATATCAAAATCAGCCAACGACGCGCCCATTTCGCAGTCGCCGGAAATCCCGACGACTTCGCCAATTATTGTCGGTTTCTTATGACTTAGCGTGCGTATTAACACCTACATCGGTTATAACCGATGTCCAGTCCCGCGACATCAGTCATAACCGCCGGAGAAAGATTGACCAACGAATCAAGACAGAAATCGGACCCAATTCATCGATATTCTTTCCTATAAATACACACCCTAGCCTCTGGTAATCTTTTCGCTCAAAATCACACCAATTCTCGAAGCAATTTCACTCGTCGGAACTTTTCTGCCATCACCGGACTTTCGCCGGAAAACCGAGACTCACATCAACACGGTAAATACCTGGACTCTTTCTGTTTCAATCTATTGTTAGACCATTACTAACATCAATCCATCACCCAGAATCAATCCCAGACGACGTTGCCGGATATTCTGTACTCGCCGGAAAATCGCTGGAATTTCCGAACTCACGCTGTTAATCGGTATGATCAACTAAACCTCCTGTTAATCATTGTTTAGAAACTCAATTTCACATCTAAGCAATCAAAACTGTTAATTGATCCGAACAGACGGAGTTCACAAAACAGGGCCGACGAATCCTTGCCGGAGTTCTGAGAAAGACACCTGTTCGGTACATTCTTTCCCCAAACCCTCTCTGTTCATTACCTTTCAATTGCTTATAATATTCGTTAATCGAATTTAAACAAGAAACAGTTGGTTAACCGTTGTCTGTGTTTTGAACGAAGAAGATGAGTTCGAACTAGTGTATAAGATTAATTAAAATCAGAATAATAAACGGGTTAGACACACAGTCCAGCGGTGGACTGTGTGCACACAATGAATACACGTCTCGAGTTCGATCCCTGACCCAACCTCACTCTCTTAAATAAAAATGCTCTTTTTAAAACCGAACCGGGTTAACTCACAGTAAGATGTTAAGTATAATAAAAACCAGAATATTAACCAGGTTAGACACACAGTCCAGCGGTGGACTGTGTGCAAAACTAAACCGCAGGTCCCGGATTCGAGACCTGTTGAGAGCTCCGGTTCGATACAATTAAATCCTTTTTAAATAAATGATTTTCGGATTAAATTAAATAGTGTATAAATATAATTAAAAACAGAAATATTTCGGGTTAGACACGTAGCTCAGTTTGTAGAGCTGCGTGCACGCGTACGGGAGGTCACGGGTTCGAGTCTCACCCAGCGCATGCTTATACACGACCGAACCGGTCAACGGTCAACG
This sequence comes from Scalesia atractyloides, assembly GCA_947069175.1. Classification (NCBI taxonomy): domain Eukaryota; kingdom Viridiplantae; phylum Streptophyta; class Magnoliopsida; order Asterales; family Asteraceae; genus Scalesia; species Scalesia atractyloides. The sequence goes on from CAMTDV010000029.1 coordinate 4,734,605, forward strand.
GTCAACAGTCATGGTCAACGGTCAAAGTCAACATTTTTTTTCTATATTTTTATTTATTTATTTAATTTAAAAATCAATTAAAAATACTTAAAAATAATGTTTTTAAAGTTAGAAAATAGCCTTAAACTCACAAAAATATATCCAAAAATCCTATTAAAATTGTTAATAAAATCCACTTATTTACCGTACCTTTTCGTTATTAATTAGGTTAGTTATTCCTCGTCGATCGATCCTCTAAACTCGTGCGCATTCAACATCATCAACCGAACGCACCCAATGTGAGTGAACCTCTACCAATTCCCCGTTTTAATCACTTTTTGGGGTGTATCATGTGTCGCTATCTATTTATTTCAATTAAACACTTGTGCATCCATCATATTCATGATCAAATGTGTTGCCAATATATATCAATTGTTTGTGTGGTTAATGTTTAGATTAAAGTTATCATTTTCAGTACATACATTATCATAGGCCGCCGCTCCCCATTACCTATGAGCGTGAGCTGTTCCCCATTACCTATGAGCGTGAACGAGGCGTTGCCAACATACGATCGGCTCCGTTTGATTGAGCCTTGATCGCACATACATCATCATAGGCCGTCCGTTCCCCATTACCTATGAGCGTGAACGAGACGTTGCCAACATATACATTGTCATTCATATCATATACTCATGCAAGGTGTTTGTGATTGTTTGTTTACATACGTTTGTTCATATATGATTATTGCACAATTTTTCCATATTAATTACAACAAGGAATCAATAACAAATGTTTTTAACAAGGTTCACTCGCCAACTTTTGTTGACCCAAAATCCCCCATTTTTACACATGATACAGGTGATCAAGTTGAAGCAAGAAACATATAGGGCGGCCTAGAAGAATAAACCAGTTTAGATTTTGGATTGTTTTAGTTAATTTATCCTTTCCTTGTATTGTATGAATTTGACTTGAATGTAATTTGAATTTAATAAATATGAAACATATTAGTAAACATCATGAGCTTTGGTGATAACCCAATTATGCCCCGACTCTTATTCCGCTGCGGGTCGGGGTGTGACAGATTGGTATCAGTGCCATGACTATAGGGATATAGGAGAGGTTATTAGACCCTTAGAGCCTATACTATAGTTGAGTAGAAATTTTAAATTGTTTGTGTTACATGCAAAATTCATGATGTTTATATGCTTTATGTTTATTGTTACATTCAATGTTATGCAAGCATGTTCATAAGTACATATTATTATACAATGCCCATCATGAATCATATTCTCATAACATATCATATCCATGGGAGCACACACCTCATAATTCATATGATTTTTACAACGATTTTTGTATTTTCAAATCACATCAAAGTGAGTTCTCATGACGGGCATGTAGTAACTGGAAGGGTACGACTACCGGTAGTCGGAACGTCCTGTCTAGGCTTGGCATTCGTATAAATCCAAAATAAAGGACCAGTTTGCCTACCTGGGGACTAACGATGAGAGTACGAATGACCTACTAGGCCAAAGCATGCTATACCAAACGTCGTGTGAGCTAACACCACTTTGAGTTGTCATTATGTCTACACCTGGACACCCTCCGACCATACATCTCGCAAACATATTTCATGGTTTTCATTCGGGTGATGCGAGTGTTAAACCGCCAATACCAATGTGAATCCTACTAAGCCAATAGTCATGGGGGCCCACATGACTATACAGGCGATGGTATGGGGGACATTGGAGGCCCAAACATGAGCAAACCCAAGACATCCTATGGATGTAGTGCATTATTGATGATTATGTTATTTTATTATTTTAAACGACACATGACACCTAAAGACTCTTTAAACTCACCATCTTCCTATGTATATTCCTGTAGATGTCGGCTAGGCAGCTACGTGGAGGACGAAAGTCAGGAAGGTCAAACGAACGCTTGGCCACTCAAATTGCAAAACAAATGGCCGCGGTGCTTCCTGATATTGTAATTCAAGTCCAACAAGCTCTCACCGCGAATCTTATCAACCCACCCAATCAAGAGGATCAAAACATCGACAACCCTTCCTCCAAGAAGTGATCCTACAAACACTTCAAGTCTTGCGATCCCCCAAAGTATGAAGGGACCGAAGGTGTCACCGCTCTCCTCCACTGGTTTGAGGAAATGGAAAACACCTTCCTAAATTGCGATTGTCCCGAGGATTGCAAGGTACGTTACGCAACCGGGAGACTATTTGGGGTAGCCCTGACCTGGTGGAACACCGAGAAGGGTAAGAGAGGAGTTGAAGACGCTATGGCCTTAACGTGGGAAGAGTTAAGGGAAATAATGACAAGACGCTTCTGCCCAGGAAGCGAACTCAAGAAGTTGGAAGATGAATTCCACTCGCTGAAGCAAAAGGAAGGAGACCATACTTCCTACAACAAAAGATTTCTTGAGCTGAACCAGATGGTTCCTAACTTGTTCACCCAGTGTACCGCTTGGTTGAACACTACATTCGAGGCCTCCCATCGAAAATTCAAGACTCAGTCCTCAGTACTTCGCCTGCAACTCTCGAAGCTGCTATGGAATTAGCTACCGAACTTACCGAGAATCGCATCAGAAACGGTAAATTCAAGGAGGAGAAAAAGAAAGCCCCCGTTGAGGGCCAAACTTCAAACCATTCCACCTCCTCCTCAATGTTTTCTAACAAGAGGAAACGTAATACCAGAAACTTTGCTGTCACCCAAACAAATTTCCCTATCCCTGCTGCACCCATTACTCAAGTTGCCCCCTCACCCGCACCATACAAAAGGCCATACTCCGGCCAATACCCAAGATGCACCTGTTGCCAATACCATCACTCTCCCGAACACCCCTGTCAATATTGCACCAGCTGTGGCCGTGCAGGTCACACCATCCAAACCTGCCGCGCACTGCAGCGAATGAACCGCAACCAACCCACAACCTAAACCTAAATGGGTCAAGCCCAACAACCCCTACTACTACCACCTACACAACATACGGCCCAAACCTACTACCAACCCAACTACCCCATGATGCAACCCATGCGGGCTTGCTACAACTGTGGAGACCCAAACCACTTTAGAAACACTTGTCCACGTTTGGTGAACATCATACATGCTCAAGCTCAAGCAAATCCGGTGAATCAAGCTAACCAAGCTCCTCCACCTGCTAGAGGAAGAGCTTTTAACATCAACGCCAATCAAGCTAGGGCCGACAACAACGTGGTTAACGGTACGTTTCTCATCAATGGTAGTTATGCATCCATGTTATTTGATACTGGCGTGGATAAGAGTTTTGTGTCCTTAGAATTTGAACCCATCCTCAACCAAACCCGTGATAAACTCATGGAATCCATAACGGTGGAAGTTGTTGACGGAAAACCGGTCTCATTAAACTCCATTATCCGAAACTGTACCCTCACTCTAAACGATCACGACTTTTCAGTTGACCTCATTCCTATGAAGTTGGGAAGTTTTGACATTATAATCGGCATGGACTGGCTCAGCCAACATCATGCTGAAGTAGTATGCCGCAAAAAGTTCATTCGCATTCCTCTTGCAGACGGTCAAACACTACGAATCTTTGGAGAAACCCCTTGGAAAGGACTCAAACTGATGTCCTGTCTTCAAGCCCGAAAATATCTTCGCAAGAATTATGTCGCATTTCTAACTCACGTTGTCAAGAAGGGAAATAAGGAGAAGAAACTCGAAGACATACCTGTAGTGAAAGAATTCCCACAAGTCTTTCCCGACGACATCTCAGGACTCCCTCCCATGAGAGAAGTCGAATTCCGCATTGATCTTATACCTGGCGCTACACCCGTCGCAAAATCTCCTTATAGGTTAGCCCCATCCGAAATGCAAGAGCTGGCCAGTCAACTAAAAGAATTGACCGACAAAGGATTCATACGTCCTAGCTCATCGCCTTGGGGTGCACCTGTTCTATTTGTAAAGAAGAAGGATGGAACGTTTCGCATGTGTATCGATTACAGAGAACTCAACAAATTAACGGTCAAGAACCGCTATCCATTACCTCGCATCGATGATCTTCTAGACCAACTCCAGGGTGCCACCTGTTTTTCAAAGATCGACCTTCGTTCTGGCTATCATCAACTCAGAGTGCATGAAGAAGACGTCCCAAAGACCGCCTTCCGAACTCGTTATGGTCATTATGAATTCATGGTCATGCCATTTGGTCTAACCAACGCTCCAGCTGTCTTCATGGATCTAATGAATAGAGTCTGCAAACCCTATCTCGATCGTTTTGTTATAGTCTTCATCGACGACATTCTCATTTACTCAAAGTCTAAGACTGATCATGAACGACACCTTCGACTCATCCTCACACTCTTAAGAACCGAAAAGCTCTACGCTAAATTCTCCAAATGCGAATTCTGGTTAAGAGAAGTACAATTCCTGGGACATGTCGTCAATGACAAGGGAATACATGTCGACTCCTCAAAGATCAAAGCAATACAAGAATGGCAAGCGCCACGTACACCAACGGAAGTAAGATCATTCCTTGGTTTGGCTGGTTACTATCACCGTTTCATTTCAAATTTCTCTCGTATCGCTGTACCACTCACGGCTTTGACACATAAAGGAAAACCCTTCATATGGGGACCTAAACAAGAAGAAGCCTTCCAAACCCTTAAGCAAAAGCTTTGTGACGCACCTATCCTCACACTCCTCGAAGGTTGCGATGACTTTGTAGTATATTGCGACGCATCAGGGCAAGGACTAGGCTGTGTATTAATGCAAAGGGGAAAAGTGATAGCCTATGCTTCTAGGCAACTCAAAGTGCATGAGAAGAACTATACTACCCATGACCTAGAACTTGGAGCCGTTGTGTTCGCTCTTAAGATATGGAGACATTACCTCTATGGTACCAAGTGTGAAATATACACTGACCACAAGAGCCTCCAACATATCTTTAACCAAAAGGAGTTGAATATGAGGCAACGAAGATGAGTCGAACTTCTTAATGACTACGACTGTGAAATTTGGTATCATCCTGGCAAGGCAAATGTGGTGGCCGATGCACTCAGTCGAAAGGGTTATGCGAACTCCATTCGTCTTCTGTGTTCGCAAATCATAACCGACATCAAAGATCAAATCCGAGAAACTCATCATGTTTCCATAACAGAACACGACATACGCAATGAGTTATCTTGTGGAGCAGAACTTAAACTCGAAACAAAATCCGACGGTATCCTGTATTATCTAGATCGCATATGGATTCCCGATCACAATAACCTTCGCGATATCCTTATGAAAGAGGCGCACAAAACACGATACTCTGTACACCCAGGAGCCGACAAGATGTATCAAGACCTTCGATACACCTACTGGTGGCCTGGCATGAAAAAGGATATTGCTGTTTTTGTTTCCAAGTGCCTTACCTGTTCTAAAGTAAAAGCTGAACATCAAAGACCCTCAGGACTTCTAGTCCAACCTGAAATACTTGTATGGAAGTGGGAAAACATAACCATGGACTTCATTACCGGGTTACCTCGCACTTCTGGTGGGTATGACACTATATGGGTAATCATTGATCGTCTTACAAAATCAGCTCACTTCATTCCGATTCGTGAGGACTTCAAGAATGAAAAGTTAGCTCGTATCTACATCAGCGAAATCGTAAGCCGTCATGGTGTACCGTTAAGCATTATTTCAGATCGTGATGGTCGTTTCACTTCACGAACATGGCAAGCCGTACAAGCCGCTTTGGGTACACGATTAGACCTCAGTAACGCTTATCATCCTCAAACTGATGGACAATCTGAACGCACCATTCAAACTCTTGAAGACATGCTTCGAGCATGTGTCATAGACTTCAAAGGGGATTGGGACGCTCATCTACCATTAGTTGAATTTTCGTACAACAACAGCTATCATTCAAGTATCGGCATGGCACCTTTCGAAGCGTTATATGGTCGTAAGTGCCGATCACCAATATGTTGGCACGAAATTGGAGAAGCTCAAATCACCGGTCCAGAATTAATACAAGAAACAACAGACAAGATTCATCAAATTCGAAACAACCTTCTAGCGGCACAAAGTCGTCAAAAGAGTTATGCAGACAAACGACGAAAGCCCTTGGAGTTTAACGTTGGTGATCAAGTACTTTTAAAAGTATCACCGTGGAAGGGTGTGGTTCGTTTTGGCCAAAAAGGCAAGCTAGCACCACGCTACGTAGGACCTTTCAAGATACTCGAAAAAGTAGGACCTGTAGTATACAAGCTTGACCTACCAGAAGAAATCAACAGAATTCATCCCACATTCCACGTATCGAACTTGAAGAAGTGCCTCGCCGATGAAAATCTCCATATTCCTCTAGAAGACATTCAAGTCGATGAATCTATGCATTTCATTGAAAGACCAGTAGAAATTATGGACTTCGGAGAGAAACGTTTAAGACGAAGCCGTATTCCAATCGTCAGGGTACGCTGGGAGTCAAAACGAGGACCTGAGTTTACTTGGGAAGGTGAAGACTCAATGCGCGAGAAATACCCACAACTTTTTCCTGTTACCACTACTACTTAAATTTCGGGACGAATTTTCTAAAAGTAGGGGATACTGTAACATCCGTCGAAAAACGGGTTTTCAAAACCTGCTTCGTTTATTAATCGAATAGTCAGTTTTAAATTTTCGATGCTTATTTATGACTTATTATAATTTTAAACGATACATAATTAATAAACAAATTGGAATTTATAAGCTATAATTGTTAAAAAGTAAAAATAAAATAAATAAAAAGAAAAACAGGCTGCCGGGATTCGAACCTGGGTCAGCCGGAGGAAAGCTTAGCAACTTAACACACACACATCCAACCACTACGCCACTTGTGTTTTTTGATAATATATCGAAACAATTAATTCAAATAACAAATCTCGATATCAAAATCAGCCAACGACGCGCCCATTTCGCAGTCGCCGGAAATCCCGACGACTTCGCCAATTATTGTCGGTTTCTTATGACTTAGCGTGCGTATTAACACCTACATCGGTTATAACCGATGTCCAGTCCCGCGACATCAGTCATAACCGCCGGAGAAAGATTGACCAACGAATCAAGACAGAAATCGGACCCAATTCATCGATATTCTTTCCTATAAATACACACCCTAGCCTCTGGTAATCTTTTCGCTCAAAATCACACCAATTCTCGAAGCAATTTCACTCGTCGGAACTTTTCTGCCATCACCGGACTTTCGCCGGAAAACCGAGACTCACATCAACACGGTAAATACCTGGACTCTTTCTGTTTCAATCTATTGTTAGACCATTACTAACATCAATCCATCACCCAGAATCAATCCCAGACGACGTTGCCGGATATTCTGTACTCGCCGGAAAATCGCTGGAATTTCCGAACTCACGCTGTTAATCGGTATGATCAACTAAACCTCCTGTTAATCATTGTTTAGTAACTCAATTTCACATCTAAGCAATCAAAACTGTTAATTGATCCGAACAGACGGAGTTCACAAAACAGGGCCGACGAATCCTTGCCGGAGTTCTGAGAAAGACACCTGTTCGGTACATTCTTTCCCCAAACCCTCTCTGTTCATTACCTTTCAATTGCTTATAATATTCGTTAATCGAATTTAAACAAGAAACAGTTGGTTAACCGTTGTCTGTGTTTTGAACGAAGAAGATGAGTTCGAACTAGTGTATAAGATTAATTAAAATCAGAATAATAAACGGGTTAGACACACAGTCCAGCGGTGGACTGTGTGCACACAATGAATACACGTCTCGAGTTCGATCCCTGACCCAACCTCACTCTCTTAAATAAAAATGCTCTTTTTAAAACCGAACCGGGTTAACTCACAGTAAGATGTTAAGTATAATAAAAACCAGAATATTAACCAGGTTAGACACACAGTCCAGCGGTGGACTGTGTGCAAAACTAAACCGCAGGTCCCGGATTCGAGACCTGTTGAGAGCTCCGGTTCGATACAATTAAATCCTTTTTAAATAAATGATTTTCAGATTTAATTAAATAGTGTATAAATATAATTAAAAACAGAAATATTTCGGGTTAGACACGTAGCTCAGTTGGTAGAGCTGCGTGCACGCGTACGGGAGGTCACGGGTTCGAGTCTCACCCAGCGCATGCTTATACACGACCGACCGGTCAACGGTCAACGGTCAACAGTCATGGTCAACGGTCAAAGTCAACATTTTTTTTCTATATTTTTATTTATTTATTTAATTTAAAAATCAATTAAAAATACTTAAAAATAATGTTTTTAAAGTTAGAAAATAGCCTTAAACTCACAAAAATATATCCAAAAATCCTATTAAAATTGTTAATAAAATCCACTTATTTACCGTACCTTTTCGTTATTAATTAGGTTAGTTATTCCTCGTCGATCGATCCTCTAAACTCGTGCGCATTCAACATCATCAACCGAACGCACCCAATGTGAGTGAACCTCTACCAATTCCCCGTTTTAATCACTTTTTGGGGTGTATCATGTGTCGCTATCTATTTATTTCAATTAAACACTTGTGCATCCATCATATTCATGATCAAATGTGTTGCCAATATATATCAATTGTTTGTGTGGTTAATGTTTAGATTAAAGTTATCATTTTCAGTACATACATTATCATAGGCCGCCGCTCCCCATTACCTATGAGCGTGAGCTGTTCCCCATTACCTATGAGCGTGAACGAGGCGTTGCCAACATACGATCGGCTCCGTTTGATTGAGCCTTGATCGCACATACATCATCATAGGCCGTCCGTTCCCCATTACCTATGAGCGTGAACGAGACGTTGCCAACATATACATTGTCATTCATATCATATACTCATGCAAGGTGTTTGTGATTGTTTGTTTACATACGTTTGTTCATATATGATTATTGCACAATTTTTCCATATTAATTACAACAAGGAATCAATAACAAATGTTTTTAACAAGGTTCACTCGCCAACTTTTGTTGACCCAAAATCCCCCATTTTTACACATGATACAGGTGATCAAGTTGAAGCAAGAAACATATAGGGCGGCCTAGAAGAATAAACCAGTTTAGATTTTGGATTGTTTTAGTTAATTTATCCTTTCCTTGTACTGTATGAATTTGACTTGAAACTTTGAGATGTAATTTAATTTAATAAATATGAAACATATTAGTAAACATCATGAGCTTTGGTGATAACCCAATTATGCCCCGACTCTTATTCCGCTGCGGGTCGGGGTGTGACAGTCATGTTAAAGGTATCACCCTGGAAAGGCATGATGCGCTTTGGAAAGAAGGGCAAGTTGAGCCCAAGATTTATAGGACCATTCGAGATAATCGAATGTGTCCGCACTGTAGCTTATAAGCTTAGACTGCCCGAGGAGCTAAGTGAACTTCTTGATGTATTCCATATCTGTAACCTTAAGAAATGTCTAGTCGATGAGTCGCTAGCAATGTCACATAAAGATGTGCAAATAGATGAAGACCTGAGGTTCATTGAGAAACCAATACCTATAATAAAGGTTAAATGGGATGCCTTTAGAGATCCCGAGTATACATGGGAGGTTGAGTCCACTATGCGACAAAAGTACCCCCATCTTTTTGAATCAAATCTCGAGGCCAAGATTTCTTTTAAGGGGGTGAGGATGTAACACCCTGTAAAATCGTGTCCAGTAATATAGTGACACGTGTCGTATTTTCATTTTAAGTCTATTAAAGACTAATAGGGACTAAAAGCGTCAACATGATCAAACTAAGTCTCTGAGTGATCTTCTGATGTCAACATGCATAAACCGAGCCTCTGAGTGACCATTAATGTCAGCATGCTTAAAATATAGCCTCTGAGTGACCATGACCATTAGTGTCAACATGCTTAAAACATAGCCTCTGAGTGACCATTAGTGTCAACATGCTAAAATTTGGCCTCTGAGTGAACGTTGTGTCAACATGCCCAGCCTCTGAGTGATATTGAAGTCAACATTGTAAGTAGGATTATTTGGGATGCTAAATCAGATTATATACTGAGTTTTCAAACAGGTCCTTGTATTATGTCGATAAATGACGATAAAGCCCTTATGACTCATAAAACGGTTTTAAATCATGCCTTTTCATATTAAATCTTTTACCTACTAATATGTTATATTAAATAACATATCTAAGCCATTTTAATCTAACCTTAATATCAGTTTTAAGTAAACATCGCATAAATTGTCATTTTACGACATAAGCGTCGTTTCGGCACATAGTATGGTTTTAAACCATATTAATTGACCAAGACATGTTACCTACTAATTTTAAAACCTATTTTAAATATTTTTACAGTAGATATATGATATGAACTCAGAGTCCCAAATAATTTATAAAACTATGTGTAAAATGACCAAAATGCCCATTCGGTGTATAGTTTGGTCATAAAGGATAAATTACACATATAATTGATATCCTACTGATATTATATCATAAATAAATTATTTTTTCAGAATACTCATGATTATAAACTTAAATTATATTCAAGTTCCTTTTATACGATATATAATTACCGAAATGCCCTTATGAGGCATAGTTTCGTTTTAAAACCTTAATGGGCATATAAATTGATATCCTACTGATATTACAACTTATTTAACGTATAATGGCATATAGAACTTTTCCATGACTTTTCCGGTTACCCGATATCGCAAATATGCATACATATAAGTATATGTAACTAGTTTACGAAAATTAACCGAAACGGGTTTAACCTTGTCATTTAAGCTTCAAAATCCAGAATGTTTATAGTTTACCCATATTATGCAAGTCAAAGTACTTGTTGGGTTTAAACTAAATTCTATCCAATCATCCTTTAATCAAGCGTTACACGTTTTGATCATGTATACTACTCGGTCTAAGTCTATGACTTAAATAAAGACCGTTAGTATTTAATTGGTTAGCTTATGCCATAATCCATACTAGAGCCTTGCTGGTAAATGCTATCTGCACTTAGTACTTTTGTATACAGCTGAGTTATTAAATTAAAAGAAGACTAGCTCAGGTAAATACTCTCGACTTATTTCCCCTATACGGGCTTGGGATATGGTAAATTATTACCGCTTGGTCGGAAATGGGATCAATCAATGCCGATTAGTGGCTAGTAAATTCGCATATTCTGTTTTAATCAGTTTTGTTTGATAACTTAAACATCGGGGTTAACTACCGTGTCCTGGATATCCTTGGCTCATTACATTAGATAACGGCCACGACCTTAGCGCGGGGTGTAGGCATACACCTGACAGACGCTCAAATGCAATTACCTACACTTGTTGGGGATAACTCCTTCGTGAGTTCATAAGTGGTGTGTACGTTAATTATGTCTCGGTTTTTGTACTGTGCACTGTATGTATGGACAAACATGTAAATCTGTTAACAAGGTTGCAAGGTCAACTTTCCCAAGTTATAAAAAGATTTTGTGCCTTTGTGCACTTAAAATCATCTTTAAATGTTTTCAAAATGAGTCAGTTGGGTGTATTTACCAGCGAAAGATAACGTATCGTCCAAAGACTAAGCTTGCAGGTACAATAGGAAATAGGCTGGAAGTGCTCGGTAGTGATAAGAGGATCTTGCAAATCCTAGATCTGCCCAAAGTCTGTTTTATATTCTTTTACAGTTTGCGATCCGCCTGTGGATCTTCTATTACGAACGGTCTGTATATTATTTTCGTACTTTGACTTTTGGTTTGTAATAGTAATTTAAATTCAAGACTTCCGCTGTGCTTTGTTTAATTGACTATGATGATATCAACTTACGTCACGGTATTCCCCACTCGGGCCCACCGGTGTTTGGATTTGGTCGGAAAACCGGGGTGTGACATAACTCCAATTGTAGCCCAAGTTACGTCTATTTAAAGTTTGAGTCTTTTCTGCCACGTTTCCCCTTTTCTAGTTGGTCTAGGTATGAATGAAGTAGCTCTTGGATCTCCTTTTTATCAATATGTCCTTTTACTGCAAATTGTTGTATGGGATTGATTTTCTAGGAGGTTAGGACTTTGGAAGTGGTTGGAGACCTAAGTGGTGCCTTTTTGATCCGAAGTGTTAAAAACATAGCTAAAGACTATAATGGAATGGTGATAGGAGATCTGTTTGAAATGAATAAATGTTTACCCAAGAAAGTAAACCTAGCTAAAGACTGTAATGGTGGCAAGCCTCTTGTAATTGCCTGCCAGCCTTGTTGAACATGCGTAGAGACATATTTATATCCGCTCGTCTCTTTGCCCATTTTGCGGGGATTATGAGGAATCACTGGAACATTTACTCACCTCTTGTTATGCCTCCGTAGTTATATGGCGGTCTATTTTCCAATGGTGCGCTTTGCCCATGATCTTTGCGTTTTCTGTAAAAGATCTCTTTTATCTTCATGATCTTTGCATTTTCTGTAAAGGACCTCTTTTATCTTCATGATGCAATGCATGGCTTTGTGCTCAAGAAGAAGCTGGTCCACGTGATTATTATTTTAGCAAGGTGAGTGATTTGGACGTTCGAAACAAGGTCATCTTCTCAAATGGTAAGGCGAACCCAATAATTATGGTTAAAGAAATCAAGGCGTTGGGATTACTTATGGTTAAAAAACCTTTCTAAGTTTACTCCCCTAGAATTGGAAGATTGGTGTTGCTTCAAATTTATGTAATCGTTTCTTTTGTTTAGCTAGCCTCTTGATGGTGTTAATACTATTAGCCTTACAAAAAAAACTAACTATTTAATATTTCTTTTAATCAATCCATATGATACACGGTTTCTGTAATATATATATATATATAGGAATAGGATATGTTCAAGAGTGAACACTAGTGTGTTTGCGAACTGAACGAACTAATCCTGGCCATACACATGTGTAGATCAATGACTAGGATTTGATGATGAAATACACTAGTGTATTTTACGATATGAAGATGAACCCTAGCCATACCCATGTGTAAATTAATGGTCAGGATTTGTTCACTTTATTTGCAAATATATTAGTGTTCACTCTAGAACCTCACCCTATATTGCCCAAATAATTACTTATAGAACAAAATACAAGTAAAAGCACAAGAACGAAAAGAAAATCAAACAAATAAAAAATAGTGTTGCACCCATGACCTGAAAAATGGAACTTGGGCAAGCTAAGGTGTCAGATGGCTATATAGACATTGAACGCTAAATACAATTCTGGAGCAACAATCTTGCCGGTTTTACTAACCTGATATTAGTGGGATGGGTAAAATGCAAAATAGGTTCAGGTACAAGGAAGAACTTTTAGGTACATGTCGGGCAAGGTTGACCCGATCCATTATTTATCCTTAACGTTTACATTTTATATAAGTAGTTGAGCAATATGAGTAGGGCTGTAAATGAGCTGAGTTGAACTGAACTAGGGTGGGCTCAGACTCAGCTCGTTTAAAATTCGAATTGAGCTGATTTGGCTCGCTCAAACCGAGTTGACTTCGAGCCAAGCTTTTTTTGAACTTTTTCGAGCAAACTTCGAGCGAGCCTCGAGCCACGGATTTTTTAAACAGAATAGTAATTTTGGGCGAACTATAAAACGAATAAGAAAAGATATATTGTTACTTACTTTAATCTATGCCTTTTAAATCAATATTAATAATTAAAACTATCACTTAACAATCTATTTCTTTCGATAAAAAAGTAACCATATTACTAATCAAACAACATTGCTTAGATATATTAGACTATATGTATATAAACACACACTCACACACATAATTTCGGGTTTAATTTAAACTTGCCAAACGAGCGATCCAATAGGCCAACTAATGAGCGAGCCATGAACCGACCTACCTTGGCTCGGGCTCAGCTCGTTTACAAAACGAGCCGAGCCAGCTCGTTTAAAACCGAACTGACTTCGAGCCGAGCTTTTTTTAAACTTTTTTCGAGCGAAACTCGAACAAACCTCAAGCTACGCAACTTTTAAATAGCCCTAAATATGAGTGTTACCTGAATGTCACAGCCCGCCAAAAACTCAGATCACTACCAGCAAGATTCCGGAAAATTCTACCAGCATCTAGAGTTCCTCATGGCAGATTTTTCCTTAGGATAAATCTGGATTCAAGGCAGATTTTTCTACTTAGAAAAATCTGGATATTCAAGGGTCCCAAAATATCTTCAAAGTCTAGAAATCTCTTAGGAAAATATCCAAGATATTTTCCTCTAAACTTCTAGATTAAGCCATGTATATTTTATACTTAGAAATATCTATATTAGGAATAATCTAGACACTTAGCAAGTAGTATAAATAGATGAAGATGGCTCATTTACACATCACCTCCAATCTTTTATTCAAAGCATACTTGTAAAGAGCTCTCAAAGCAATATAAGTGTTCTCTTTGTTCACAAACTTTGTTCCCTTGTTTCAAGTCATAAGAATCAAGTTAGCTTGTTGGGTCAAAGGCTGATCTTAGCACAGTGATTAAGAGCCGCACGTGGGTTGAAGGACTAACTCCGTGACAAGTGGTATCAGAGCACGTCGATTCCCTGGGAAATGGCTTATTCAATCAACAAAGGAGTAGGCATCAATATTGCTGTTGGTGATGAGACTCGCGGATGAGATGAAGTAGCTCATGGAGGGAGGAAACATCGCGGTGCATCTAAGGATAAGACCTTAGAGAAACGAGTTGCTGAAATGGAGACAGCGATAACCGGACTCGGAGCCCAAGTCGATGGCGCGTTAGAACGCTTGGACGAGATGGAGACTATGTTGATACAGTTTTGTGTCTGTCGCTTGTTCTTAACTACAGTTGTAATTGTACGGTCTTTGCTCAAATGTCTGTATAGGTTTGGTCTTGTCGAATAGATCGAGATATCCTTCTATCTTGATCTAGTATGACATCTTAGCTTGTCTGTGTTAATCGGTTGCATGTGTTCATACTGATAAGTCTTTTAAACGTCAAGTCTACACACGTTCTCTAAGAAGAAGAATTCTGTGTGTCAGAGTTTTCGTACGAATCAGGTGATTCGTACGAAATAATTTGAGTAACAAGTGTGTTACTTGTTTCGTATGAAATAAGCATTTCGTACGAAACAGTTGACTCGTACCAAATCCCTGGAATGTGTCTCGTGCGAAATAGTGTGTTCCTTATGTCTAGATTCGTGTTTCGTACGAACTCTAGACAGACACTATATAAGCATACATGCACTTCTCAGTCAAGGTTACTGATTAGTGAACAAGAAGACTTGCGCGTGAGAGTTAGATAGCTAGTTGGTCTAAGTGAGCCTCTCAGTATTCTCTCTGAAAATGAAGACACAAGAACACAGCAAGTTTGTTTGAGTCATATGAGCATTGTGTGTATATGTTTGTACTTGTTCTCAATCATTAATCAAGATAGTGAATCTTTGGTTACCCCGTGTTCTTTACTTTGCTTTGGTTGCATGCACACTTGGATTCCGCACTTGTGTGTGTGTCATTTGAACAAGGAACTGGTTTAACTTGATCCTCAGGTGGACCTACAAGTGGTATCAGAGCTTTGGCTCTTTCCTTGTTCAAAACCGGGCTTAGTTGTGTCTGAGCTAGTTTGAAGATTTCTGAAGTGTTCTTGAGCCTCCAGCAGAAAACTTAAGTTTTGGATATATAACTAACTTAAAACTTGGTTAAAATCTGTTGCATGCAGAAAATTTTATGGTAAAATTTTTCTGAAGATAACCCTTGAAGAAGAAATCTGCAAAAATTTGAATCTGATTAGTTTGGTAAGGTTGACATTTTCTGACTTGGATCTGGACTGTTGACTATGGACTGTTAAAAGCTGTGTTTTAACTAAAAGTGGGTAAGACAACAGATAATTTCAAAAAAGCAGGTCTACACAAGAAAGGAAATTTCTCACCAAACCATTTCTGAAAAGATTCCTCTGAAAAACGCTGAACAAAACATTTGGTGCGACTGAGTTATTTCGTGCGAATCATCTGACCCGCATGAAACACCTGGCTCGCGCGAAACATCAGTGTTTCGCACGAAACAGGTGTCTCGTATGAAACAAGAATTGTTTGTTTTTCGTGTTTTTCAAAGTTTTGTGATTTTAAGAATTTGTCATATTTTCAGATCTGTGAATTTTAAAAGGAAATTATAATTCTGAAATTTTAAAACCTTTAAATTTTCATAAAACAAGAAAATATAATGAGTTCTAACCCGTGGGATTGGAGTTGTTCAAGCTCAAATAAGGAGTCTTCTCAAAGCTCCGCAACATCATGGGTAAAATCTTTGATGCCTCAACATACAGCAATGATCTCTGCAAAGCAATGGGCATGTGTTGCGAATCAGAATCAAAGCATCCAAACTCTGTTAATGAGCGAAAGTGAAACAGGAGTAATAACGGACCATCGAAGTTATCCTTCATGGAAAAGTCGTTTTCATACGTATGTTCTCGGTCAAAACATAGAATTGTGGACGTGTTTCACTACCCCCTACAATGAAGCACTTGAAGAAGCTGGATCAAATCCAACCTCATTGGCCAATCTAGTCGAAAGTGACAAGAAAGCTTACGATCTAGAGAAAAAGTCATTTGCTATCCTCACACAAGCTCTGCATAAAGACATTTATCATCAGTTCGTGTATTGTACTACAACGAAAAATTTGTGGGACACTTTGGAAGCAAGAGGTGAAGGTAACGCTGCTACCAGGAAGATTTGGCATGATTTGCTCAAGAAAGAGTTTGAAGGTTTCATGTTCATGGAGAACGAAACCTTGAATGATATGACCACTCGGTTTTACCATCTTCTCAGCGAGATGTACTCATATAAAGTGTTAGCAGCACCACAAGAAATTGTGATGCGATTTGCTGATGCTTTACCACCAAAATGGGGTCAATTTATTGATCTTTTAAAACATACATGTGTTTTGGACTCAATTAGTATTTATGAATTTGTGCAGAAACTGGAGAACAAGAATGAAGAAGAACTCCGGAAGGCACAACGAGTCTCTGCTCCACAAAACCCTGAAATGTATTTTGGAGGTATAAATGCAGGTACAAGCTCAAGTCAGCAACCAAAGTTGCAGACCACGTTTGTGTCAAACGTGAACCCTTTCCTACCCCAACCAGTTCAATCAAGTCAGTCTACAGGTTCGAGTAATCAAGCCTATGGACAGAATTTTGATCTGAAAGCCTTCCTTCCACAACCAAGGGATTTAGCGCATAAGGCTCCACAGCAAGCTCCTCAACAAGCTTTCTATGGAAGCAATAGTCAATTGGCAAATCCCAACACTGTTAAACTTGACACGTCAAATCTCTCCAAAATCAACGTAGAAGTTGCACAGGAACATGCAGAACTTCTAAATACCATGGTCAGTGCGTATTGTGGTTTATTTGCAGGTCAAATAAGGAACATCAATTTGACAAACGGAGACTATGAACAAATTGACCGAGATGAAATGGAGCTGATGGACATCAAGTGGGCATTTGCAAGCGCTATGAGAAGAACGAAGGATCATATGAGAAGAACGGGTAGAACCAGTTTGGAAAGCAAGAAGGATACAAAATACGGCTTTGACAAAACCGTCGTTACTTGCTTCAACTGTGGAGAAAGAGGTCACTTCAAGCGGGAATGCACAAGACCCAGCATAGAAGGAAATCACAACCCCTTTCGAAATCAGTCTCAACCATCCAATACAGCACAGTACAACAATGAAAGAAGAATAGTAGCTGTTGGCAACTCTAACAACACCAATCAATCAGGACCTTCAAACATGCATAGAGCTTTGGTAGTTCAATCTAATGAAGGATGCGATTGGTCAGTACAGTTGGGAACAGAGAACAACGGAAGAACTGCATGCTATGCAAGGATCGTGGATGAAATCAAGCATGATCACAGCATCAACACTCCAAATAACAATGATACATCTGGAGATGCTGGTAGTTCTGATGAAGAATGTTCAAGTTCAGATGGTTATGGATCTGATTATGATGAGAAGAAAGGAAGTGATGATGAGGTTGAAGAGTTGCTGAGTGAAGCTGAGATGTTGAAATCTGAAAAGGTAGGTATGATGAGGAATGCAGAAGCTGGGGTGAAAGAGACAGAGACATTCTCTACAGATGGTGCAGCTTTTCCTCATCACACTGCCTTTATGGCAAATGTTGAAGGTTCGTCAAAACAGGTAATTCTGAACCTCCTCCTGTTTGCAATGACTGTGTTGATTTGAAAACAAAATATAAAACCATCAACAGTCATAATCAGAATTTAGTTGTTGAACTATCAAAATGCAAAGAGGCGAATTTGGCGCTAACTAGAAATGAAAAAGAATTCAAATCTGTAATAGAAACCCTTAAGAAAAGTGTTTCTGAATTGACAAAAACAGTTTTGAATAAACAGACAGGAATTAATAACTACATTAATCTCCTAGAAGAAACAAAGAAAGAGTTAGCCATCGCCAAATTCTAATATGATTCGATCAAACGCAAACTGGAAAGTTATTCTAACTCCCAATATGTGCTTGATCATATCATTGAAGTTGAAAAACTAAAGAGAGATGCTCAATGCATAGGGTATAAGTCATGTCCACCTCCAATGAAACACAACTATACCAAAATGCCCGATGAAGAGGAGATGCCTCGTTTTGAACCCTCTGTACCTTTGAATCCTAAGGAATTCGTAGCAAGGTTAGGGTTCAAACTAGACAATTCCTCTCAAGAACCAAGCAAGCCAGAAAGTTCATCATCTGATGAAGAAGAGGATGATACATCATGTGATATCCCGGGTTTTTCGGATAACTTACACGTGATATTTGTCGAATAAGATGTGTGCTAAGTATTAAACGTGCATGGATTAAAGATGTGTTGTGTGTTGTGTGTTGTGTGTTGTGTGATTGTCTTAGTGATTGAATATTTAGTTTGATATGTGCACGAACTTAACCGAACCGCGACACGTTCCAAACCTTGGTTCATTGCGACCCTAGGAGTAACAAGTTTTTAAACTCTAGATAAAGTCAAGTTCTCGGCCATAAGATCAAAACCGAACCACTCAAGCTCCCTTGCGGCTGCATTCAAATCCAAACCAAACTACTTTAATCTTTGGCCGCAAAACCCAAACCAAAACAAATCTGATTTCGACCGAGATCAAACCCAACCAACCATCCAAGTCCCTCGGCCATGAACACTTATCTAGAACCGTAAACCTCATCTAGTTGCACCTATATATATACAACTAACATGCATCTTCTTCCACAATTCCTAAAACCCTAACAAGTAAAACAGCCGTCGGCTGCTTCCTCGTGCTTCATTGATCGCAAAACAGCCCCCATTCCTTCACCATCTCGATCAAACAGCCACTTTATCAACACCCTTTCGGTCGCGGATCAGCCTTACTCTTTTCTTTCTCTCGGCCGCAGCAAGCAGCAGCCGAGTCGCACTTGTCCACATCTCGGCTTGTTGTCTAGTTATTCAAGGTTAGAACCATACTTGATTACAAGATCATGCTTCGGTTAATTATAAGTATGCTTGAATGTTTAAGTTGTTTCGGATTAATTATATGTTTGAATGATTAGATTGTATGGTTTTCGGATTATGGGTATGTTTGAATGATTCATTGTCTCGGATTACATATATGCTTGAATGATTCATCGTCTCAGATTATATGTATGCTTGGATGCTTAGTTGTTACGGATATATGTGTTTGATTGTATTGTTTTCAGAATATGTGAGTGTTAAGTAATCGGCTGAATTGATCATTGTTCATACGCAGAATTGTACTCGGAAATCATAAGTTGGCAAGTGTGTTTTGGTTGTAATAACTAGAAATAAGAACTAGGGTTTGCATGGATAGGTTATTAGTCTCAATCTATGAGTAGAAATCGGATTATAATCACCTAGGTTAACCGTATGAACGAGTTGTGCGAATAAATTGTAACAATAATGCTGAAACAGTTTGCTGAGTGAAAGTTTCAGCCGACTTCATCTGGCTGTAACTTGGTCGTTAGTTGTCGAAAAACGGATTTTCTGATGTCTAGAACGTAGAGATTTGAATAAGAAATCTAATGGCACTGGATTCATAATTTTCTGAAATCGTTTGAAATTTTTAAAGGGCTAAATAAGTTCAGTAGGTAAAGCTGTTAAAATTCTGGAATTTTGTTGGTTGTTTATCAAGCTAGAATTTAAAATCAGTAGAGAGTCGAGTCATGATTTTTGTACAGCAACTAGGTATAGAAATTTCCGGGCAACTCCAATTGGAATTTTGTTAATCGGACAATCAGTGATTTTTAAATAAATTCTTCCGTGGACTGCAGTCAGAAAGCGGTAAATCTGACTGCAGCTTAGTGAATTAATATCTATGGCTAATTGGTAAAGATTTAGGACTTGGAAAAATTATATAAATTTCTATGGTATAAATTTCACCTACTGTAAAAATATGGGAATTTTTAGAATGCTGGAACTATTTTATAAAAATCCTGAGAAAACAGCTGAATAACTGAGTGTTAAGCAGAAAGTTGTTAACCTGTGATTTTATGCATTAAAGTGTTGCATGGATTAGGAATGTGTTCATGATAAGTTGTTTGATTACTATGATCATATAAGAATACTTGCATGCATGTTTGAGTGTTAGATATGTTGTTTGTGTGTACCACTTTGTGAGTAAATTGCGTGTGGAATTTGTATTGGTGTGATTTCACACTGACGTGGAATTAATTGGTTTGTTAGGACGCAACTAGCGGTCCCATCTCTTATAACATCTTTGCTACACTAACCGAGCAAACAAAGGTGAGTTCACGGCCCCTAACTTTATCCGGTTTTTAAACAACAGGGGGAGAAACATGTATACACTCTCAAACTCCATCTCTTTACGTTATACGAATCTAACGTCACATAACTATACGGTAACTAAGTTAATGTTAATGTAATGTTATGGTCACTATGCAGCTTTATCACTTAAGTCCTCGACAATCTCCTCGGATCGTTAGTATTTGGGTTAAATAGCGGGGCAATTATGAGTAGTACTACTGGGTCTGACGAGCCCCATCCGAGCTAGTCGCGCTAGCCGACCGGGTATGGTCAACGGGTGTATAATTGGCCTAACATCGCCATGGTCATGTGATAGGCCTGGCAAAACGGAGGCACAAATGTCAGCTTCGATCGCGAACACTTAGTGACATGACTTTAGGCTAGCTACCTATATACATTAATATTGAACTTAATTACGGAACAACTTATTATTCCGGGTTTGGAATAATGCAACTGATATGTTATCCCGGGTTGGGGATAACAGAGTAACAAACTAAAACCGAACAACAAATTTATGAAAACCTGTGAACTCACTCATCTTTAATGTTGACACTTGTTTCTTTACATGTTTCTCAGGACGCTAGGAGCTCTAGGTGCACGCACATGCATTGAACAAGACATCTTTATCGAGTCTCATTTATTAATATTGTTTTGGGATTTTTCATTTGTTTTGGCGTTTGTGTTGGCGCCCGCATCATTACTTATTTATGCTTCCGCTCAAATCTAAAACTGATACTCATGCTAAATATTGGTAATCTAAAATTTACAACAAATGATTTTGGAAAACGTATTATCAAATCATATAGAGTCGTTCGACGTACTAGTGTCTTAGATTCTGGTTTGTTCACACGTCTCGCGGTAAAACTCCGTAAGTGACAGATTGAGGGTGTGACAGATTGGTATCAGAGCCACTAGCTATAGAGAACCAGGTTTGCATTAGAAGTAGACCTAAACTATAGCTGATATCACGACACTAGACTTAGTTTGGCACCGAATTATTATATCTTGTTATGTAATATACCACGACTGTGTTTGATAGATTATGCCATCATAATAAGAAATGAAAACAACTCATAACTAACTACACGACCTAACAGGCAATGTCATCATCCTCATCGTCATCATCATCCAACAGACCTATGCCACCAAGGGCACCAGGAAAGGCACCAATGGTGGAACCCATACCACCTTATGGCGTGGAGACACGCTCAGCGGCGAGGAAGAGGCTCGCTCTGGGGGAGGAGTCGTCGTTACGCCCAACTATTGTTGTACCGGTTGAACCGGTTAATCCTGTAGAAATAGGACTTGACATGCTTAGAATCCTGGTACATACACAACAAAAACAGTTAGAAAGAATGCAGGAAACCATCTTAGCACAAGGATGGATGATCCGACACCTTATGGGAAAGACCGACTCGCTCGAGGAAGAGCATCGTACGAGCAAGATAGCTCGTAACACCATAGCTAGAGATCTGCGTGCGGAGCAGATAAGAGCTGACTGGCTTGAGGACAGAGTCCTGGAAAACAGTTGGAACATTCAGGAACTGCAAAACCAAGCACTTGAACCAGCACCTGCCCCTCCAGTGCCGGTAGAGGAGGATCCAGAAGAGGATCCAGAGGAGGATCCTGAAGAGGATCCGGAGGAGGACCCAGCTGAGGAAGCTGGAAATGCCACACAGGATGACGGCAACGACAGTGACTTGGGGAATGGAGATGTAGACGACTGACACATCTCGTTTATATTATTTGTTTTCCTTCAGTTTATTATTTTCCCACTTGTATTTAAACTTGAGACTTTATAGTAAATTCGTATGTTTGATTTGCACTTTTGTAAGACGTTGAGATTTCAGTTAATAAAGTATTTCTTTTGACTATTTAACATATTGGGCTGACATAACTAAATAATATTTAAAGTACGAAGTAGGATAACTATATTGGACATATAGACTTATCGGGGTGTGTTTGTGTTGTGTTTCGAAGATCTAAATGGCGACTGGAAGACGTGGAAACCTTAACTTGACGCCCGAAGAGCTAGCTGCCATGATCCAGGAGCATGTGAACGCAGCATTAGTGGGTGTGCAGAACCAGCCGGCAGGTAACCATTATTAAGTTTTCGCGTGAAAATCTAATAGTGAGGCTAGTACAATTCCTTGCTGACTTCCTGTTCTCTGTCAGCAGGAGGGGGCTTTAACCCCTATAAGATGTTCCTTGACGCAAAGCCTAGCAAGTTCTCGGGGGCGGAAGGACCCATTGGATTGGTCCGCTGGATCGAAAAGTCGGAATCTGTTTTTGAAATGTGCAACTGCTTAGAGGCCAACAAGGTCAAATACGCCGCCTCAACGCTGGAAGAGGGGGCACTGACATGGTGGAATGCCCAAGTCCAAACACGTGGACTGTTAGCTGCAAATGCAATGGCATGGACTGAGTTCAAGGCCCTGATTAAAGAGGAGTACTGTCCACGAGACAGAGTGCAACAGTTAGAGCAAGCTCTATGGAACCACAAGATGGTGGGATCGGAAATTGAAGCTTACACTGCAAAACACCATGACTTGGTATTTCTGTGTCCTGATTTGGCAAACACGGTGGAGAAAAGACTCGAGTTCTATCTCGGGGGTCTGGTTCCGGAAATTCAGGGTATGGTGATGTCTAGTAACCCTGTAACAGAACATCAAGCTATCCGATTGGCTCACAAACTCACCGATAAAGCGGTGGAACAGAAGAAACTGCCAGCACGGGGTACCACTGAAGTTGCCTCAGATAACAAAAGAAAGTTTGAAGACTCCACCATTCGACAGTCTTCGTCATCACATCCACAGCAAGGGAACCAGAAACGGTTCAATCACTACCACAACCACCGGGGTCATCAAAATCGTTCCAACAACAGCAACAACAACAGCAACTACAACAACAACTACAACAACAACAACAACCAGAATGCAGGCGGTTATGTAGGTCGAAAGCCGCAGTGCAACCGCTGTAATCTCCATCATAACGGCCCTTGTGCCGGAAATCGCTGCCAAAGATGTGGCAAGATGGGCCATGCGGCAAGGGATTGTCGTGGGGAAATTATGTCCCGACAAAATAAGAATCAGCCTCAGGGTCAGCAGCAGGGTATAAATCGGGGATGCTATCAGTGTGGTAGCACTACTCATTTCAGAAAAGACTGCCCACAGTTGCGCAACAACAACAATAATGGTGGAAACAACCACAATAACCACAACAATAATAACAACAACAACAATGGGAACGGTGGCACAGGAGGTGCCAAAGGTCGTGCATTTACATTGGGCCGCGGAGAGGCCAGAAACGACACGAACGTGGTCACCGGTAAGTTTCCCCTTAATGAACATTTTGCTTCTGTGCTTTTTGATACGGGTGCGGATAGGAGCTTTATATCTGAGTCTTTTAGGAAGAACCTAAAACTCACGCTTAAACCATTAGAGACCCCTTATGTGATAGAATTAGCCAATGGTAAATCTGTAAATGTGACCCAAATCGTATCCGGCTGTCAACTCAAACTCGCGGGCCACACTTTTACCATCGATCTGATGACAACTACCCTGGGTAGTTTTGACGTGGTAGTCGGAATGGACTGGCTATCCGACGTCCGGGCTGAAGTTCTCTGCTTCGAAAAGTCTATCCGTATTCCACTCACGAACGACGAAATCCTGACGGTACAAGGCGACAAGGCAAGCGCCGTCACCAACATCATCTCATACATGCAAGCGCAGAAGTACCTTCGGAAAAAGAATTCCTTCGCTTTACTCGCACTAATTACCGAACAGCCTAAGGACGAGAAACGTATAGAAGACATCCCTGTCGTCCGTGATTTTTCTGATGTATTCCCAGAAGAACTACCTGGTCTTCCACCACATCGACAATTGGAGTTTGAAATCGAATTGGCAAGCAATGCAACTCCTATCGCCAAAGCTCCGTACCGCCTAGCTCCAGCCGAGCTGCAGGAGCTGTCGACCCAACTTCAAGAGCTGCTAGAAAAAGGATTTATCCGACCAAGCGTTTCGCCATGGGGAGCTCCAGTCCTGTTTGTCAAGAAGAAGGACGGGACTTTCCGCATGTGCATCGACTATAGGGAACTCAACAAGGTTACAGTCAAGAACCGATACCCGTTACCTCGCATCGACGATCTATTCGACCAACTGCAAGGGTCAAGTTACTACTCTAAGATTGATTTACGGTCCGGTTATCATCAGCTACGCGTCAGGGAGGAGGATATCGCTAAGACAGCATTTCGCACTCGGTATGGCCATTACGAGTTCTTGGTCATGCCATTCGGTCTCACTAACGCACCTGCGGTATTCATGGACCTCATGAACCGCGTGTGTAAACCATACCTCGACAAATTTGTCATCGTGTTCATCGATGACATACTCATCTACTCCAAAGGTAAAGAAGAGCATGCTGAGCACCTACGATTACTGCTAGGATTACTTCAACAGGAAAAGCTATATGCCAAGCTCTCGAAGTGTGATTTCTGGATCCGAGAAGTTCAGTTTCTCGGGCACGTCGTGAATGAAAAGGGTATCCACGTAGACCCTGCCAAGATTGAAGCCATCAAAAACTGGGAAGCACCTAAGACACCGACGGAAATCCGCCAATTCTTAGGATTGGCTGGTTACTACAGACGCTTCATCGAGGGGTTTTCAAAGATTGCACAACCGCTCACTACCCTCACCCAGAAAGGCATCAAGTATGCTTGGGGTGAAAAACAAGAAGCAGCATTTCAACTGCTGAAGCAGAAACTTTGCAGTGCACCCATTCTGTCCTTGCCGAAAGGGACAGATGACTTTGTAGTGTATTGTGATGCTTCCATTCAAGGATTGGGATGCGTACTTATGCAACGCGATAAGGTCATCGCGTATGCGTCACGACAGCTGAAAGTTCACGAGAAGAACTACACGACGCATGACCTATAATTGGGAGCAGTAGTGTTTGCACTTAAGATTTGGAGACACTACCTTTATGGAACGAAGTGCACAATCTTCACTGACCACAAAAGCCTCCAGCACATCTTTGATCAGAAGGAGTTGAACATGCGACAGCGTCGCTGGGTCGAACTCTTGAACGATTATGAGTGTGCCATTCGGTATCACCCGGGTAAAGCTAACGTGGTGGCCGATGCCCTCAGCAGGAAGGAACACTTGAAACCTCGTCGCGTACGAGCACTACAACTCACTATTCATTCGGGGCTACCCGATCAAATACGCGACGCCCAGTTAGAAGCAGTTAAGGAGGAAAACATCAAAGCCAAATCAGTGGGAAAAATGGAACGCGATTGGGAAGTAAAACCCAATGGAGCCCGGTATTTCATGAATCGCATATGGGTACCTCTCTACGGGAACCTCAGAGAGCTAGTCATGGATGAAGCTCACAAATCTCGATACTCTATCCATCCGGGTTCAGACAAGATGTATCAAGACCTTAAAGTTGTGTATTGGTGGCCCAACATGAAAGCCGATATAGCCACCTACGTGAGTAAATGTTTGACTTGTGCAAAAGTCAAGGTGGAGTATCAAAAGCCATCGGGGCTACTCCAACAACCTGAGATCCCAGTGTGGAAGTGGGATCAGATCTCAATGGATTTCATCACTAAACTCCCGCGAACCTTGGGTGGTTGCGACACCATCTGGGTGATTGTGGATCGTTTAACTAAGTCCGCACACTTCCTAGCTATCAAAGAAACGGATAAGATGGAGAAGTTGACTCGCATCTACATTAAGGAAGTAGTTTCTCGGCACGGGGTGCCAACGTCTATCATATCAGATAGAGATGCTCGTTTCACGTCAAACTTCTGGCAGTCACTCCAGAAAGCGTTGGGAACACGCTTGGATATGAGCACAGCTTATCACCCTCAGACTGATGGTCAAAGCGAAAGGACCATACAAACCTTGGAAGACATGCTTAGGGCATGCGTGGTGGACTTCGGAAATAATTGGGAAATTCACCTGCCTCTAGTGGAATTCTCATATAACAACAGCTATCACACGAGTATTTCGGCAGCACCATTTGAAGCATTATACGGTCGTAAATGTAGATCACCGGTCTGCTGGGCAGAAGTCGGTGACAGTCAACTCACAGGCCCTGAGTTAATACTTGAGGCTACTGAAAAGATTGTACAAATCAGAAACCGCATGGCGGCGGCACGAGATCGACAGAAAAGCTACGCTGATCAACGACGCAAACCGCTCGAATTCCAAGTAGGCGATCGCGTACTACTAAAGGTGTCACCCTGGAAGGGTGTAATCCGTTTTGGAAAACGGGGCAAACTTAACCCACGGTACGTAGGCCCGTTTGAAATCTTGAAACGAATTGGACCCGTAGCATACCAATTAGACCTCCCTGCCGAACTCAGTGGAGTTCACAACGTATTTCACGTGTCAAATCTGAAGAAGTGTCTATCAGATGAAACTTTAATGATTCCATTGGATGAGATCCAAGTGGATGAACAACTACACTTCGTGGAAAAGCCTATCGAGATCATGGATCGTGAGATCAAGACTCGGAGGCACAACAAGATTCCAATCGTTAAAGTTCGTTGGGACTCTAAGCGTGGACCGGAGTTCACGTGGGAAAGAGAGGACCAGATGAAAAGCAAATACCCACACCTCTTTGCAACTGAGCAGCAAACTAACGATGCCAGTAACTAAATTTTCGGGACGAAAATTCTTTCAACAAGGGGATGATGTGACAACCTGGAAATTTTCTCATACTTTCGTGTACTATTGTTGACTAAATCTTTGTGCATGACACATGGAAATCTTTGTGTATGACACTTGGGAATTGCTTGTAACGTTGCGTACCATTATAAACGAACTAACTCTTTGTGCGTGGCACTCTAAACATGTACGTTACATGCTAAACCGCGTTTACTCAATTTTCGGGACGAAAATTCTTTCAACATGGGGATAATGTGATATCCCGGGTTTTTCGGATAACTTACACGTGATATTTGTCGAATAAGATGTGTGCTAAGTATTAAACGTGCATGGATTAAAGATGTGTTGTGTGTTGTGTGTTGTGTGTTGTGTGATTGTCTTAGTGATTGAATATTTAGTTTGATATGTGCACGAACTTAACCGAACCGCGACACGTTCCAAACCTTGGTTCATTGCGACCCTAGGAGTAACAAGTTTTTAAACTCTAGATAAAGTCAAGTTCTCGGCCATAAGATCAAAACCGAACCACTCAAGCTCCCTTGCGGCTGCATTCAAATCCAAACCAAACTACTTTAATCTTTGGCCGCAAAACCCAAACCAAAACAAATCTGATTTCGACCGAGATCAAACCCAACCAACCATCCAAGTCCCTCGGCCATGAACACTTATCTAGAACCGTAAACCTCATCTAGTTGCACCTATATATATACAACTAACATGCATCTTCTTCCACAATTCCTAAAACCCTAACAAGTAAAACAGCCGTCGGCTGCTTCCTCGTGCTTCATTGATCGCAAAACAGCCCCCATTCCTTCACCATCTCGATCAAACAGCCACTTTATCAACACCCTTTCGGTCGCGGATCAGCCTTACTCTTTTCTTTCTCTCGGCCGCAGCAAGCAGCAGCCGAGTCGCACTTGTCCACATCTCGGCTTGTTGTCTAGTTATTCAAGGTTAGAACCATACTTGATTACAAGATCATGCTTCGGTTAATTATAAGTATGCTTGAATGTTTAAGTTGTTTCGGATTAATTATATGTTTGAATGATTAGATTGTATGGTTTTCGGATTATGGGTATGTTTGAATGATTCATTGTCTCGGATTACATATATGCTTGAATGATTCATCGTCTCGGATTATATGTATGCTTGGATGCTTAGTTGTTACGGATATATGTGTTTGATTGTATTGTTTTCAGAATATGTGAGTGTTAAGTAATCGGCTGAATTGATCATTGTTCATACGCAGAATTGTACTCGGAAATCATAAGTTGGCAAGTGTGTTTTGGTTGTAATAACTAGAAATAAGAACTAGGGTTTGCATGGATAGGTTATTAGTCTCAATCTATGAGTAGAAATCGGATTATAATCACCTAGGTTAACCGTATGAACGAGTTGTGCGAATAAATTGTAACAATAATGCTGAAACAGTTTGCTGAGTGAAAGTTTCAGCCGACTTCATCTGGCTGTAACTTGGTCGTTAGTTGTCGAAAAACGGATTTTCTGATGTCTAGAACGTAGAGATTTGAATAAGAAATCTAATGGCACTGGATTCATAATTTTCTGAAATCGTTTGAAATTTTTAAAGGGCTAAATAAGTTCAGTAGGTAAAGCTGTTAAAATTCTGGAATTTTGTTGGTTGTTTATCAAGCTAGAATTTAAAATCAGTAGAGAGTCGAGTCATGATTTTTGTACAGCAACTAGGTATAGAAATTTCCGGGCAACTCCAATTGGAATTTTGTTAATCGGACAATCAGTGATTTTTAAATAAATTCTTCCGTGGACTGCAGTCAGAAAGCGGTAAATCTGACTGCAGCTTAGTGAATTAATATCTATGGCTAATTGGTAAAGATTTAGGACTTGGAAAAATTATATAAATTTCTATGGTATAAATTTCACCTACTGTAAAAATATGGGAATTTTTAGAATGCTGGAACTATTTTATAAAAATCCTAGAAAACAGCTGAATAACTGAGTGTTAAGCAGAAAGTTGTTAACCTGTGATTTTATGCATTAAAGTGTTGCATGGATTAGGAATGTGTTCATGATAAGTTGTTTGATTACTATGATCATATAAGAATACTTGCATGCATGTTTGAGTGTTAGATATGTTGTTTGTGTGTACCACTTTGTGAGTAAATTGCGTGTGGAATTTGTATTGGTGTGATTTCACACTGACGTGGAATTAATTGGTTTGTTAGGACGCAACTAGCGGTCCCATCCTTATAACATCTTTGCTACACTAACCGAGCAAACAAAGGTGAGTTCACGGCCCCTAACTTTATCCGGTTTTTAAACAACAGGGGGAGAAACATGTATACACTCTCAAACTCCATATCTTTACGTTATACGAATCTAACGTCACATAACTATACGGTAACTAAGTTAATGTTAATGTAATGTTATGGTCACTATGCAGCTTTATCACTTAAGTCCTCGACAATCTCCTCGGATCGTTAGTATTTGGGTTAAATAGCGGGGCAATTATGAGTAGTACTACTGGGTCTGACGAGCCCCATCCGAGCTAGTCGCGCTAGCCGACCGGGTATGGTCAACGGGTGTATAATTGGCCTAACATCGCCATGGTCATGTGATAGGCCTGGCAAAACGGAGGCACAAATGTCAGCTTCGATCGCGAACACTTAGTGACATGACTTTAGGCTAGCTACCTATATACATTAATATTGAACTTAATTACGGAACAACTTATTATTCCGGGTTTGGAATAATGCAACTGATATGTTATCCCGGGTTGGGGATAACAGAGTAACAAACTAAAACCGAACAACAAATTTATGAAAACCTGTGAACTCACTCATCTTTAATGTTGACACTTGTTTCTTTACATGTTTCTCAGGACGCTAGGAGCTCTAGGTGCACGCACATGCATTGAACAAGACATCTTTATCGAGTCTCATTTATTAATATTGTTTTGGGATTTTTCATTTGTTTTGGCGTTTGTGTTGGCGCCCGCATCATTACTTATTTATGCTTCCGCTCAAATCTAAAACTGATACTCATGCTAAATATTGGTAATCTAAAATTTACAACAAATGATTTTGGAAAACGTATTATCAAATCATATAGAGTCGTTCGACGTACTAGTGTCTTAGATTCTGGTTTGTTCACACGTCTCGCGGTAAAACTCCGTAAGTGACAGATTGAGGGTGTGACAGATTGGTATCAGAGCCACTAGCTATAGAGAACCAGGTTTGCATTAGAAGTAGACCTAAACTATAGCTGATATCACGACACTAGACTTAGTTTGGCACCGAATTATTATATCTTGTTATGTAATATACCACGACTGTGTTTGATAGATTATGCCATCATAATAAGAAATGAAAACAACTCATAACTAACTACACGACCTAACAGGCAATGTCATCATCCTCATCGTCATCATCATCCAACAGACCTACGCCACCAAGGGCACCAGGAAAGGCACCAATGGTGGAACCCATACCACCTTATGGCGTGGAGACACGCTCAGCGGCGAGGAAGAGGCTCGCTCTGGGGGAGGAGTCGTCGTTACGCCCAACTATTGTTGTACCGGTTGAACCGGTTAATCCTGTAGAAATAGGACTTGACATGCTTAAAATCCTGGTACATACACAATAAAAACAGTTAGAAAGAATGCAGGAAACCATCTTAGCACAAGGATGGATGATCCGACACCTTACGGGAAAGACCGACTCGCTCGAGGAAGAGCATCGTACGAGCAAGATAGCTCGTAACACCATAGCTAGAGATCTGCGTGCGGAGCAGATAAGAGCTGACTGGCTTGAGGACAGAGTCCTGGAAAACAGTTGGAACATTCAGGAACTGCAAAACCAAGCACTTGAACCAGCACCTGCCCCTCCAGTGCCGGTAGAGGAGGATCCAGAAGAGGATCCAGAGGAGGATCCTGAAGAGGATCCGGAGGAGGACCCAGCTGAGGAAGCTGGAAATGCCGCACAGGATGACGGCAACGACAGTGACTTGGGGAATGGAGATGTAGACGACTGACACATCTCGTTTATATTATTTGTTTTCCTTCAGTTTATTATTTTCCCACTTGTATTTAAACTTGAGACTTTATAGTAAATTCGTATGTTTGATTTGCACTTTTGTAAGACGTTGAGATTTCAGTTAATAAAGTATTTCTTTTGACTATTTAACATATTGAGCTGACATAACTAAATAATATTTAAAGTACGAAGTAGGATAACTATATTGGACATATAGACTTATCGGGGTGTGTTTGTGTTGTGTTTCGAAGATCTAAATGGCGACTGGAAGACGTGGAAACCTTAACTTGACGCCCGAAGAGCTAGCTGCCATGATCCAGGAGCATGTGAACGCAGCATTAGTGGGTGTGCAGAACCAGCCGGCAGGTAACCATTATTAAGTTTTCGCGTGAAAATCTAATAGTGAGGCTAGTACAATTCCTTGCTGACTTCCTGTTCTCTGTCAGCAGGAGGGGGCTTTAACCCCTATAAGATGTTCCTTGACGCAAAGCCTAGCAAGTTCTCGGGGGCGGAAGGACCCATTGGATTGGTCCGCTGGATCGAAAAGTCGGAATCTGTTTTTGAAATGTGCAACTGCTTAGAGGCCAACAAGGTCAAATACGCCGCCTCAACGCTGGAAGAGGGGGCACTGACATGGTGGAATGCCCAAGTCCAAACACGTGGACTGTTAGCTGCAAATGCAATGGCATGGACTGAGTTCAAGGCCCTGATTAAAGAGGAGTACTGTCCACGAGACAGAGTGCAACAGTTAGAGCAAGCTCTATGGAACCACAAGATGGTGGGATCGGAAATTGAAGCTTACACTGCAAAACACCATGACTTGGTATTTCTGTGTCCTGATTTGGCAAACACGGTGGAGAAAAGACTCGAGTTCTATCTCGGGGGTCTGGTTCCGGAAATTCAGGGTATGGTGATGTCTAGTAACCCTGTAACAGAACATCAAGCTATCCGATTGGCTCACAAACTCACCGATAAAGCGGTGGAACAGAAGAAACTGCCAGCACGGGGTACCACTGAAGTTGCCTCAGATAACAAAAGAAAGTTTGAAGACTCCACCATTCGACAGTCTTCGTCATCACATCCACAGCAAGGGAACCAGAAACGGTTCAATCACTACCACAACCACCGGGGTCATCAAAATCGTTCCAACAACAGCAACAACAACAGCAACTACAACAACAACTACAACAACAACAACAACCAGAATGCAGGCGGTTATGTAGGTCGAAAGCCGCAGTGCAACCGCTGTAATCTCCATCATAACGGCCCTTGTGCCGGAAATCGCTGCCAAAGATGTGGCAAGATGGGCCATGCGGCAAGGGATTGTCGTGGGGAAATTATGTCCCGACAAAATAAGAATCAGCCTCAGGGTCAGCAGCAGGGTATAAATCGGGGATGCTATCAGTGTGGTAGCACTACTCATTTCAGAAAAGACTGCCCACAGTTGCGCAACAACAACAATAATGGTGGAAACAACCACAATAACCACAACAATAATAACAACAACAACAATGGGAACGGTGGCACAGGAGGTGCCAAAGGTCGTGCATTTACATTGGGCCGCGGAGAGGCCAGAAACGACACGAACGTGGTCACCGGTAAGTTTCCCCTTAATGAACATTTTGCTTCTGTGCTTTTTGATACGGGTGCGGATAGGAGCTTTATATCTGAGTCTTTTAGGAAGAACCTAAAACTCACGCTTAAACCATTAGAGACCCCTTATGTGATAGAATTAGCCAATGGTAAATCTGTAAATGTGACCCAAATCGTATCCGGCTGTCAACTCAAACTCGCGGGCCACACTTTTACCATCGATCTGATGACAACTACCCTGGGTAGTTTTGACGTGGTAGTCGGAATGGACTGGCTATCCGACGTCCGGGCTGAAGTTCTCTGCTTCGAAAAGTCTATCCGTATTCCACTCACGAACGACGAAATCCTGACGGTACAAGGCGACAAGGCAAGCGCCGTCACCAACATCATCTCATACATGCAAGCGCAGAAGTATCTTCGGAAAAAGAATTCCTTCGCTTTACTCGCACTAATTACCGAACAGCCTAAGGACGAGAAACGTATAGAAGACATCCCTGTCGTCCGTGATTTTTCTGATGTATTCCCAGAAGAACTACCTGGTCTTCCACCACATCGACAATTGGAGTTTGAAATCGAATTGGCAAGCAATGCAACTCCTATCGCCAAAGCTCCGTACCGCCTAGCTCCAGCCGAGCTGCAGGAGCTGTCGACCCAACTTCAAGAGCTGCTAGAAAAAGGATTTATCCGACCAAGCGTTTCGCCATGGGGAGCTCCAGTCCTGTTTGTCAAGAAGAAGGACGGGACTTTCCGCATGTGCATCGACTATAGGGAACTCAACAAGGTTACAGTCAAGAACCGATACCCGTTACCTCGCATCGACGATCTATTCGACCAACTGCAAGGGTCAAGTTACTACTCTAAGATTGATTTACGGTCCGGTTATCATCAGCTACGCGTCAGGGAGGAGGATATCGCTAAGACAGCATTTCGCACTCGGTATGGCCATTACGAGTTCTTGGTCATGCCATTCGGTCTCACTAACGCACCTGCGGTATTCATGGACCTCATGAACCGCGTGTGTAAACCATACCTCGACAAATTTGTCATCGTGTTCATCGATGACATACTCATCTACTCCAAAGGTAAAGAAGAGCATGCTGAGCACCTACGATTACTGCTAGGATTACTTCAACAGGAAAAGCTATATGCCAAGCTCTCGAAGTGTGATTTCTGGATCCGAGAAGTTCAGTTTCTCGGGCACGTCGTGAATGAAAAGGGTATCCACGTAGACCCTGCCAAGATTGAAGCCATCAAAAACTGGGAAGCACCTAAGACACCGACGGAAATCCGCCAATTCTTAGGATTGGCTGGTTACTACAGACGCTTCATCGAGGGGTTTTCAAAGATTGCACAACCGCTCACTACCCTCACCCAGAAAGGCATCAAGTATGCTTGGGGTGAAAAACAAGAAGCAGCATTTCAACTGCTGAAGCAGAAACTTTGCAGTGCACCCATTCTGTCCTTGCCGAAAGGGACAGATGACTTTGTAGTGTATTGTGATGCTTCCATTCAAGGATTGGGATGCGTACTTATGCAACGCGATAAGGTCATCGCGTATGCGTCACGACAGCTGAAAGTTCACGAGAAGAACTACACGACGCATGACCTATAATTGGGAGCAGTAGTGTTTGCACTTAAGATTTGGAGACACTACCTTTATGGAACGAAGTGCACAATCTTCACTGACCACAAAAGCCTCCAGCACATCTTTGATCAGAAGGAGTTGAACATGCGACAGCGTCGCTGGGTCGAACTCTTGAACGATTATGAGTGTGCCATTCGGTATCACCCGGGTAAAGCTAACGTGGTGGCCGATGCCCTCAGCAGGAAGGAAGACTTGAAACCTCGTCGCGTACGAGCACTACAACTCACTATTCATTCGGGGCTACCCGATCAAATACGCGACGCCCAGTTAGAAGCAGTTAAGGAGGAAAACATCAAAGCCGAATCAGTGGGAAAAATGGAACGCGATTGGGAAGTAAAACCCAATGGAGCCTGGTATTTCATGAATCGCATATGGGTACCTCTCTACGGGAACCTCAGAGAGCTAGTCATGGATGAAGCTCACAAATCTCGATACTCTATCCATCCGGGTTCGGACAAGATGTATCAAGACCTTAAAGTTGTGTATTGGTGGCCCAACATGAAAGCCGATATAGCCACCTACGTGAGTAAATGTTTGACTTGTGCAAAAGTCAAGGTGGAGTATCAAAAGCCATCGGGGCTACTCCAACAACCTGAGATCCCAGTGTGGAAGTGGGATCAGATCTCAATGGATTTCATCACTAAACTCCCGCGAACCTTGGGTGGTTGCGACACCATCTGGGTGATTGTGGATCGTTTAACTAAGTCCGCACACTTCCTAGCTATCAAAGAAACGGATAAGATGGAGAAGTTGACTCGCATCTACATTAAGGAAGTAGTTTCTCGGCACGGGGTGCCAACGTCTATCATATCAGATAGAGATGCTCGTTTCACGTCAAACTTCTGGCAGTCACTCCAGAAAGCGTTGGGAACACGCTTGGATATGAGCACAGCTTATCACCCTCAGACTGATGGTCAAAGCGAAAGGACCATACAAACCTTGGAAGACATGCTTAGGGCATGCGTGGTGGACTTCGGAAATAATTGGGAAATTCACCTGCCTCTAGTGGAATTCTCATATAACAACAGCTATCACACGAGTATTTCGGCAGCACCATTTGAAGCATTATACGGTCGTAAATGTAGATCACCGGTCTGCTGGGCAGAAGTCGGTGACAGTCAACTCACAGGCCCTGAGTTAATACTTGAGGCTACTGAAAAGATTGTACAAATCAGAAACCGCATGGCGGCGGCACGAGATCGACAGAAAAGCTACGCTGATCAACGACGCAAACCGCTCGAATTCCAAGTAGGCGATCGCGTACTACTAAAGGTGTCACCCTGGAAGGGTGTAATCCGTTTTGGAAAACGGGGCAAACTTAACCCACGGTACGTAGGCCCGTTTGAAATCTTGAAACGAATTGGACCCGTAGCATACCAATTAGACCTCCCTGCCGAACTCAGTGGAGTTCACAACGTATTTCACGTGTCAAATCTGAAGAAGTGTCTATCAGATGAAACTTTAATGATTCCATTGGATGAGATCCAAGTGGATGAACAACTACACTTCGTGGAAAAGCCTATCGAGATCATGGATCGTGAGATCAAGACTCGGAGGCACAACAAGATTCCAATCGTTAAAGTTCGTTGGGACTCTAAGCGTGGACCGGAGTTCACGTGGGAAAGAGAGGACCAGATGAAAAGCAAATACCCACACCTCTTTGCAACTGAGCAGCAAACTAACGATGCCAGTAACTAAATTTTCGGGACGAAAATTCTTTCAACAAGGGGATGATGTGACAACCTGGAAATTTTCTCATACTTTCGTGTACTATTGTTGACTAAATCTTTGTGCATGACACATGGAAATCTTTGTGTATGACACTTGGGAATTGCTTGTAACGTTGCGTACCATTATAAACGAACTAACTCTTTGTGCGTGGCACTCTAAACATGTACGTTACATGCTAAACCGCGTTTACTCAATTTTCGGGACGAAAATTCTTTCAACATGGGGATAATGTGATATCCCGGGTTTTTCGGATAACTTACACGTGATATTTGTCGAATAAGATGTGTGCTAAGTATTAAACGTGCATGGATTAAAGATGTGTTGTGTGTTGTGTGTTGTGTGTTGTGTGATTGTCTTAGTGATTGAATATTTAGTTTGATATGTGCACGAACTTAACCGAACCGCGACACGTTCCAAACCTTGGTTCATTGCGACCCTAGGAGTAACAAGTTTTTAAACTCTAGATAAAGTCAAGTTCTCGGCCATAAGATCAAAACCGAACCACTCAAGCTCCCTTGCGGCTGCATTCAAATCCAAACCAAACTACTTTAATCTTTGGCCGCAAAACCCAAACCAAAACAAATCTGATTTCGACCGAGATCAAACCCAACCAACCATCCAAGTCCCTCGGCCATGAACACTTATCTAGAACCGTAAATCTCATCTAGTTGCACCTATATATATACAACTAACATGCATCTTCTTCCACAATTCCTAAAACCCTAACAAGTAAAACAGCCGTCGGCTGCTTCCTCGTGCTTCATTGATCGCAAAACAGCCCCCATTCCTTCACCATCTCGATCAAACAGCCACTTTATCAACACCCTTTCGGTCGCGGATCAGCCTTACTCTTTTCTTTCTCTCGGCCGCAGCAAGCAGCAGCCGAGTCGCACTTGTCCACATCTCGGCTTGTTGTCTAGTTATTCAAGGTTAGAACCATACTTGATTACAAGATCATGCTTCGGTTAATTATAAGTATGCTTGAATGTTTAAGTTGTTTCGGATTAATTATATGTTTGAATGATTAGATTGTATGGTTTTCGGATTATGGGTATGTTTGAATGATTCATTGTCTCGGATTACATATATGCTTGAATGATTCATCGTCTCGGATTATATGTATGCTTGGATGCTTAGTTGTTACGGATATATGTGTTTGATTGTATTGTTTTCAGAATATGTGAGTGTTAAGTAATCGGCTGAATTGATCATTGTTCATACGCAGAATTGTACTCGGAAATCATAAGTTGGCAAGTGTGTTTTGGTTGTAATAACTAGAAATAAGAACTAGGGTTTGCATGGATAGGTTATTAGTCTCAATCTATGAGTAGAAATCGGATTATAATCACCTAGGTTAACCGTATGAACGAGTTGTGCGAATAAATTGTAACAATAATGCTGAAACAGTTTGCTGAGTGAAAGTTTCAGCCGACTTCATCTGGCTGTAACTTGGTCGTTAGTTATCGAAAAACGGATTTTCTGATGTCTAGAACGTAGAGATTTGAATAAGAAATCTAATGGCACTGGATTCATAATTTTCTGAAATCGTTTGAAATTTTTAAAGGGCTAAATAAGTTCAGTAGGTAAAGCTGTTAAAATTCTGGAATTTTGTTGGTTGTTTATCAAGCTAGAATTTAAAATCAGTAGAGAGTCGAGTCATGATTTTTGTACAGCAACTAGGTATAGAAATTTCCGGGCAACTCCAATTGGAAT
Organism: Scalesia atractyloides; assembly: GCA_947069175.1. Taxonomy (NCBI): domain Eukaryota; kingdom Viridiplantae; phylum Streptophyta; class Magnoliopsida; order Asterales; family Asteraceae; genus Scalesia; species Scalesia atractyloides. Next base: position 4,772,657 of record CAMTDV010000029.1, read on the forward strand.
TTTGTTAATCGGACAATCAGTGATTTTTAAATAAATTCTTCCGTGGACTGCAGTCAGAAAGCGGTAAATCTGACTGCAGCTTAGTGAATTAATATCTATGGCTAATTGGTAAAGATTTAGGACTTGGAAAAATTATATAAATTTCTATGGTATAAATGTCACCTACTGTAAAAATATGGGAATTTTTAGAATGCTGGAACTATTTTATAAAAATCCTAGAAAACAGCTGAATAACTGAGTGTTAAGCAGAAAGTTGTTAACTTGTGATTTTATGCATTAAAGTGTTGCATGGATTAGGAATGTGTTCATGATAAGTTGTTTGATTACTATGATCATATGAGAATACTTGCATGCATGTTTGAGTGTTAGATATGTTGTTTGTGTGTACCACTTTGTGAGTAAATTGCGTGTGGAATTTGTATTGGTGTGATTTCACACTGACGTGGAATTAATTGGTTTGTTAGGACGCAACTAGCGGTCCCATCTCTTATAACATCTTTGCTACACTAACCGAGCAAACAAAGGTGAGTTCACGGCCCCTAACTTTATCCGGTTTTTAAACAACAGGGGGAGAAACATGTATACACTCTCAAACTCCATCTCTTTACGTTATACGAATCTAACGTCACATAACTATACGGTAACTAAGTTAATGTTAATGTAATGTTATGGTCACTATGCAGCTTTATCACTTAAGTCCTCGACAATCTCCTCGGATCGTTAGTATTTGGGTTAAATAGCGGGGGAATTATGAGTAGTACTACTGGGTCTGACGAGCCCCATCCGAGCTAGTCGCGCTAGCCGACCGGGTATGGTCAACGGGTGTATAATTGGCCTAACATCGCCATGGTCATGTGATAGGCCTGGCAAAACGGAGGCACAAATGTCAGCTTCGATCGCGAACACTTAGTGACATGACTTTAGGCTAGCTACCTATATACATTAATATTGAACTTAATTACGGAACAACTTATTATTCCGGGTTTGGAATAATGCAACTGATATGTTATCCCGGGTTGGGGATAACAGAGTAACAAACTAAAACCGAACAACAAATTTATGAAAACCTGTGAACTCACTCATCTTTAATGTTGACACTTGTTTCTTTACATGTTTCTCAGGACGCTAGGAGCTCTAGGTGCACGCACATGCATTGAACAAGACATCTTTATCGAGTCTCATTTATTAATATTGTTTTGGGATTTTTCATTTGTTTTGGCGTTTGTGTTGGCGCCCGCATCATTACTTATTTATGCTTCCGCTCAAATCTAAAACTGATACTCATGCTAAATATTGGTAATCTAAAATTTACAACAAATGATTTTGGAAAACGTATTATCAAATCATATAGAGTCGTTCGACGTACTAGTGTCTTAGATTCTGGTTTGTTCACACGTCTCGCGGTAAAACTCCGTAAGTGACAGATTGAGGGTGTGACACATCAGATGATGAATCAAGAAATGATGAGCAGGATCAGCCTCTTGATGGAAGGAAAAGAGTAGAATCTTCTGCTACTCCTAGTAGTCAGTCTATTGAGAATCAAGAGACTGTTCCTAAGAAATCTGTGAAGACAAGTGTGTCTACACAAGAAGTAGATAATGTGTTATATACTTTGGTTGGAGATAAGAAAATCTATTCAAACAAAGATTTTCCAATTAAAAATGTAAATCCAATCTCTACAGATCAGGTGTTTGAAAAGTCAAAAACCAAACCTTTAGAGAAGAAAAAGCCCACCAAAACACAACCATTATCCGCTTCAAAAGAAAAATAATAGAAGCGAGTTGAAAAGCCTACAGTTTCTCAATCGAAGGTTGAAGCAAAAGGCTCTCGTTACCAGAAAAAGGCTAAAACTGTTAAACTTGTGAGTCCTAAAGGTACCGATAAAGTCGAAACTTTTCAAGAAAAATCTAATGTTGATTTTGTAAAGAAAGTTAAGATTTTGAAAAGAAATAGTCAAAACAATTACACCCAACACACTGATGGATGTAATGAAAATGAACCCAGTACCTCAGGATCCACAAGTTCAACATCAAGCCGAGAAACACGATCTCCTAGTTTTGTTGAAAGGAGAAGATGTTTCAAATGTGGAGAATTTGGCCACATTATAAAGGATTGTCAAAATCCAGCCAAATCAAGATGTATAGAGAAAACCCCTCATGAACCAACTTGCAAACGTAAATCTGTTTTTCCGACACAAGATAAACGAGTTATTAAAGATAAAAAAGAGAAACAAAAACGTAAACAAGTAAAAGCAGTTGAGAAAGCTTTAAAATCGGATTCTTCAAAAAGGGATCAAAGATCTTCAAAGTCAATAAAACCAGACACTGTTAAAACTGTAAATAATAGTAAATCTGGTAATAAACAAGGATCTTGGAAACAGAAGACCGGTAATGGTTCAAAAGGAGGCTCTCAGTTTGTTAATCATCAAGAAATTGAGATTACATTTCTCGATGATAAGGGACGACCCAAGACCACTAAGGCTTGGGTCCCCATCTCAAACTAATCTTGTTTGTGCAATGTGCAGGGTGTCCCAGGAGGAACTGTAAACAGTCATTGGATTGTGGACAGTTGAGCATCAAGGCACATGACTGGCGACTTGCGGCTCCTATATGATGTGAAAAGCATAAGGGGTGGTTATGTTGCTTTTGCTGGTGACAAAGGTGGATACATCACTAGATAAGGAATGGTCTCCAATGGTGTTGTGAGCTTCGACAATATCTGCGGCAAATTGATCACAATCTTCTTAGCGTTTCTCAAATCTGCGTTAAGAAGTTCACGGTACATTTTGATGATGCCGGATGTTATGTGCTGAAGCCTGGATTCAAGATCCCCAAGGAATGGATTCTTTTGTCGGCTCCAAGAATTAATGATTTGTATATTCTTGATATGAGCCAAGCTATTACAACATCTACACAAGTCATATGTTTTGTCTCTAAAGCCACCGAGAAGGAATCAATCTCCTGGCATAGACATATGGGACACATTCACCTGAGAAAAATGAATTATTTGGTGAAGAATAATCTAGTGAATGGTGTACCAGTGAAGAACTTTCATCTTCAAGACATTTGTGTATCATGCCAGAAAGGGAAGCAAGCAAGAACGTCCCATCCCGTGAAGAAGATCAACACTGTGAATATGCCACTGAACGTCTTCATATGGACCTCTTTGGACCTATGAAACACAAGACAACCTTTGGTGATTCTTATTGTCTGGTAGTTACTGATGACTATTCCAGATTCTCATGGGTAAACATGCTGGCACACAAGAGTGAAGTTCCTACTATCCTCAAGAATCTCCTGACTCTGCTAGAAAATTTGTACAATCTGAAAGTAAGCAGAATCAGAAGCGACAATGGCACCGAATTCAAGAATCAAGTTGTGGATGAGACTGTTCCTCAAAGGGTATTCTGCATGAGTACAGTTCTCGATACACTCCACAACAAAATGGTGTCGCTGAGAGGAAAAATCGAACTCTTATTGAAACTACAAGAACCATGTTAGTAGAATCAGAACTTCCCGTTCAATTTTGGGGAGAAGTTGTTGCTACTGCATGCTATACAATGAATCGAGTTCTGACGGTGAAGAGACATGGGAAGACATGCTTTGAGTTGCTACATAAAAGGAAACCGAATATTTCTTTCTTAGAACCTTTTGGAGCTCCATGCACTATGATCGACCCACATGGAAAGTTTGGTCCCAAGGCTATCGAAGGTTTCTTTCTTGGATATGCTACTCCAAATTTCCGGGTGTGGAATCTGTCTTCGAAGAAGATTGAAGAATGGGGTGAATTCAAGGTTCCGAGATATACAGAAGCGGTAAGAGCTCCGGGTGCTCCTTGGATGTTCGACTAAGATGGGCTGTTTGACTCCTTTAATCTGCCAACTTTTTATGATGCAACAGCTGCTGCTCAGATGTTATTGGAAAGTGATACTGCAGTAGACTCCTCATTAGTTTGACCAATTATTGTTAACCCTCAAGTGTCGACTTCTGTTAACAATCTTGTTCAAAATGAAGAATTCGAAGACGCTGCGGATTATAATGTTTCATTAGAAGATGATGAGTTTCATGATGCAAATGAAGCTGCCTCTGGTGCGGTTCCTGGATTTTCAGATAGTACGTCAAATATTCAACCTCAAGGAATGACTGAAGGTCAAGCATCTACAACGTCATCAAATCCAGCTCTCGATTTAAATGTTGATCTGAATATCAACAATTTGGGTATAAATTCTCGAGTTCCTAATGTGCCAGAAACTCGTATTCATAATATCCATCCTCATCAGAATATTATTGGAGATGTCCAGAGTGGTGTGCAGACTCGTAATCAGCTTTGAAACAACCAGAATGCTGGATTGTATTCAGAAATCAGGGAATCTGGTGGTCTGAATGATTGGTCTTTTGCCTGCTATGTGTGCCAAGTAGAACCAAAATCTTGGAAGGAGGCAATGAAAGAATCTTGGGTTGAACCCATGCAGGAAGAACTTCAGCAGTTTTAGAAGTTAGGCGTCTGGAAATTGGTTGATAGGCCTGACGGCTACAAGAAGATTGGTACACGATGGGTGTACAAATGCAAGAAGGATGACCGAGGTGTTGTTGTGAGAAACAAAGCGCGATTGGTTGTTCAAGGTTTTAATCAGGTCGAAGGGATCGATTACAATGAAGTTTATGCACCGGTTGCACGACTTGAGGCCATAAGAATCTTTTTGGCTTATGCGTCCTTCAAGAAGTTCACAGTTTATCAGATGGATGTGAAGAGTGCATTTCTTCATGGTGTGGTAGAAGAGGAAGTATATGTTGAGCAACCACCAGGTTTTGAAGATCCACTCCATCCTTACAAGGTTTGGCTTCTCAACAAGGCGTTATATGGTCTTCATCAAGCTCCGAGGGCTTGGTATGAAACGTTGTCTACCTATCTGTTGAAGAATGGTTTTCGACGAGGCTTGATCGACTGTACTCTCTTCATTAAGGAACAGGATGAGGACTTGCTGCTAGTACAGGTTTATGTTGATGATATTATATTTGGGTCTACTAACACTCGAATGTGCAAAGAATTCGAACAGGTTATGCAGGAGAAGTTCGAGATGAGCGCAATGGGAGAAATGAATTTATTTTTAGGTTTGCAGGTTCAGCAATCAAAGGAAGGGATTATTATCCATCAAACCAAGTACATCGGAGATATTCTCAAGCGATTTCAGATGGATGACTCAAAGCCTTTGGGAACTCTATTAGCTCAGAATCATGGGATTACTCCAGACGGAATGGGTGAACATGTAGAACCATCTCTCTATCATGCAATAATCGGATCTCTCGTGTATCTTACTGCTTCAAGACCCGACATAACGTACCCAACATGCCTTCAGGCGCGCTATCAGTCTAGTCCGAAAGTTTCTCACTTGATGGCTGTAAAAAGGATCTTTCGTTATTTGAAGGGACGTCCTGACACTGGTCTATGGTACCCTAAGTATGATAACTTTGATCTGACAGCATTCAGTGATTCTGATCATGGCGGCTGGAAAATAGATGCAAAATCAACAACAGCAGGATGTCAGTTCTTGGGAAATCGCCTAGTCACGTGGCAATGCAAAAAGCAGACTTGTGTAGCTACATCAACATGTGAGGCTGAGTATATTTCAGCTTCTAGTTGCTGCTCTCAAGTTCTATGGATTCAACAGCAAATGCGCGACTATGGTTTTCAATTTCTTACTACTCCTATTTTTATTGATAATGAAGCTGCTTTACAGATCACTCGGAATCCTGTATAGCATTCAAAAACAAAACATTGAGATTAAGTATCATTTCATAAGTGATTGTTATGAAAAGACACTTATCGATGTTGTTAAAATCCACACAGATCACCAACGTGCCGACCTTTTACCTAAAGCCTTTGATAAATCACATTTTGATTATCTACTTTTGGTCAATGGCATCAAGGTGAAGCCCGAGTAACTCAACCATGGCTAACTATTTTTGTATATTCTTTTCGAAAAAAAAATCTAAAACTACAAAAAGATTTTCAGTTTTATATTTTAGGGGGAGTAAGTTTAAGAAAATACAAAAATATGTCTTTTATTTACCTTCTTTGTTTAAAAGGGAGAAAATTCAGAAAAATAAAAAAACAATAGTGTCACACCCCGACCCGCAGCGGAAATAAAAGTCAGGGCATAATTGGGTTATCATTAAAGCTCATGACATTTACTAATAAGTTTCATATTTATTAAATTGAAATTAAAACTCCAAATATTTAAACACAATGGGTCATACAAGCACAAATAAAATCAAAACGTTTTTCAGAACGTAATAGTTTTATTTAATCTTCTAAGGCCATTCCTATGTGTTTCTTCCCTCAGCTTGTTCACTTGTATCATGCGTAAAAACAAAATATTTGAGTCAACAAAAATTGGCGAGTGAATCTTAGTAAAATATTTAAACAGTTGTATTATATTTGTTGTTTGAATAAGAATTGTGCATGAATCATAAGTGAGCATATGTATATCAATCACAAACCACATATTATCCACAATGAACACATGACATGATGAATGATGAATTTGAGATCAATACTCAATCAAACGGAGCCAATCTAATGAGGCACCTGATGCTCAACTCGTATCCCACGAGGAACTGATGGGCCTAATGAATGATTGCACTAAAATGTTAAAATGTAACCACACAAACAAATATACACATTGATCACGTAATGATATTAGCACAAGTGTTTGATTAAATAAAACAGGTACGACACATGATACACCCCAAAACATGAATAAAAAGAGGAATATGTAAGGATTCACTCACAGTGGGTGCTTTCCTTGCTTGAAAATGAAAGCGCACGAGTTGAGGATTTGATCGACGAAAGGATACTAACCTAAAAAGGTACGTGATTAATCGGTTGCTATAAACAGATTAATATCTTGGTTTATAAATATATATATATATTTATAAAACTCACCTAAAAAGGTACGTGATTATCTTGGTTTTAACCAAAACTCACATTTCGAGAACTTAGCATAAAGCATTTCGGTTCTCAAAAGTGTTAGGATAGATGTCGTTCATGATCGGTTTTGGTCTTGGAGTAGATAAGAATATCATCAATAAAAACTATGACGAAACGATCGAGATAATGTTCGCACACCCTATTCATCAAATCCATGAAGACAGCAGGAGCATTGGTTAACCCAAATGGCATAACCATGAATTCATAATGACCATAACGAGTTCGAAAAAGAAGTCTTGGGAATATCTTCTTCACGCACTCTAAGTTGGTGATAACCAGAACGAAGATCAATCTTTGAAAAACAGGTGGCTCCTTGTAGTTGATCTAGGAGGTCGTCAATACGAGGTAATGGATAGCGATTTTTTACGGTCAGCTTGTTGAGCTCTCTATAATCGATGTAAATACGAAAGGTTCCATCTTTCTTCTTTACAAAGAGAACAGGCGCACCCCATGGTGATGAGCTAGGTCGTATAAATCCTTTATCAGTCAACTCTTGCAGCTGGCTAGCCAATTCTTGCATCTCAGATGGGGCTAACCTATAGGGAGATTTTGCGATTGGTATAGCACCAGGAACAAGATCGATTCGAAATTCGACTTCTCGCACCGGAGGAAGTCCTGAGACATCGTCGGGAAAAACTTGAGGGAATTCTTTTACTATGGGAATATCTTCGAGCTTCCTTTCCTTGCCTTCCTTCTTGACAATATGAGCTAGAAACGCGATATATTCCTTGCGAAGATATCTACGAGCTTGGAGGCATGACATCAATTTAAGCCCTTTAGAAGGTTTTCTCCAAAAATGCGCAAGGTTTGGCCGTCAGCGAGAGGAATTCGAATAAATTTTTCATAGCAAACAACTTCGGCATGCTGCTGACTAAGCCAGTCCATACCGATGATAACGTCGAAACTACCCAGCTTCATAGGAATAAGATCAATTGAGAAGTCATGGCCATTAAGGGTAAGTACAACCACGAATGATCGAGTCTAACGTAATAGGTTCGCCATCGGCAACTTCCACCGTGAATGGTTCGGCAAGACTAACGCGTGATAAATCAAGAATCGGTTCGAATTCTAAGGACACAAAGCTCTTATCCGCACCAGTATAGAATAATATAGATGCATAAATACCGTTAATAAGGAACGTACCATTGACCACATTATTATCAGCCCTAGCCTTATTAGCGTTGATGTTGAAAGCCATTCCTCTTGCAGGTGGATTAGCTTGGTTGGCTTGATTCACCGGATTGGCTTGGCTTGAATATTTATGATGTTCACCAAGCGGGCAAGTGTTTCGAAAATGGTTTGGATCACCGCAGTTGAAACATGCTCTAATGGGTTGCATCATTGGGTAATTGGATTGATAGTAAGGTTGAGCCATGGGTTGAGCAGGTGGTAAAAGTAAGGGTTGTTGGATTTGGGCTTGGCCCACCACTTGATTATTGGTTTGGGCTTGAGGCGGATTGCGGTTCGACTTTTGGATGATACGGCAAGTTTGAATCGTGTGACTTGCACGGCCACAACTTGTGCAGTATTGACAGGGGTTTTCTGGGGGATGATGGTATTGACATCGGTTGCATTTTGGGTGTGGACCAGTGTATTTTTGAATGGGGCGGCTTGAGGGGCGACTTGTGTGATTGGGGCAACAGTGATAGGAGGATTGGTTTGGGTAACGGCGAAATTCTTCCCATTACGCTTCCTTTTTCCAACAAATTTGGAAGACGAACCTGCTGGAGTTGGGTTTGGGGTTTCAACAGGTGCCTTATCTTTCTTCTTATCATCCTTAAAATTGCCATTTTGAATGTGATTCTCTGTTAGTTTCGTAGCCAGTTCCATGGCAGCTTCGAGTCTTGCAGGTGAAGTACTTAACACAGAATCCTGAATTTTCGAGGGAAGACCTTGAATGTAATGCTCGATTAGACGATAGAGAAGAGTGAATAGGTTTGGGACCATCTGATTCAACTCGAGGAATCTCTTGTTGTATGTGGTGTGGTCACCCTCCTTCTGCTTTAGTAAATAAAACTCGTCTTCCAGTTTCTTGATTTCGCTTCGTGGACAGAAGTGTCTCGTCATAATTTCCCTCAACTCATCCCAAGTCAAGGCCATGGCGGCTTCAGCACCCCGCTTACCCTTTTCGGTGTTCCACCAAGTAAGCGCTACTCCAAACAGTCGACCTGTAGCATAGCGCATCTTGCGATCATCGGGACAGTCACAATTGAGAAAAGTGCTTTCCATCTCCTCGAACCAACGGAGGAGAGCGGTGACACCTTCGGTCCCTTCATATTTTGGAGGATCGCAGGATTTGAAATGCTTGTAGGTACATTTGGTGGTGTTGGGAGGAGGGTTGGTGATATTTTGCCCATCTTGGTTGGTGAGGTTAGTAGGGTTGACGGCAAGTGCTTGTTGAACTTGCACAACAATATCATGGAGTACGGCAGCCATTTGTTGCGCGATGTGAGTGGCTATGCGCTCGCTGGATCTTCCTGATCTCCTACCGCCTCGAGAGTATCTAGCAGACATCTACAGGAAATACGAAGCGAGATTATGAATTGAACGTTCTTAGGTGTCATGTGTCGTAAAAAAATAAAACCAACATAAAATAAACGAAACTTGGAATTAATTACATCTGTAGGATGTCTTAGGCTTGCTTAATGTTGGGCCTCCAAAATGTCTCCCGTACTTCAGTCTTGGTAGTCACGTGGGCCCCCATGACTACTCGGCTTGGTAGGGTTCACATGGATGTTGGCCTGCTTATGTTAGCATAACCCGAATGAAAACCACAAAACATGATAGTAAAATATAAGATCAGAATGTGTCCAGGTATAGACACAATGACAACTCAAAGTGGGGTTAGCTCATACGACGTTTGGTGGGCATGCTTTGGCCTAATAGGTCATTCGTACTCTCATCGTTAGTCCCCATGTAGGCAAACTGGTCCATTATTTGGATTTATATGAATGCCAAGCCTAGACAGGACGTTCTGACTACCGGTACCTGGACCCTTCCAGTTACTACATGCCCGTCGTAGAACTCACTTTGATGTGATTGAAAATCATGAAAACTTTGCAACATAAAAAAAATCTCAAAAATTTTGAAATCGTGATGTGTTGTGCTTGCGTAGGCATGATTATGCTATCAACAAATATACTATAATAAACATCACATATTAGCATACAAAGTGAAAGTGTTTGCATGTATTTGTGTGTGAAGGATAAACATGAAACATGTAAATACCATGAGTTTGCATATAACACATAAACAAATAAAATCTAATCAACTATAGTATAGGCTCTAAGGGTCTAATAACCTATCCTATATCCCTATAGTCACAAGCTCTGATACCAATCTGTCACACCTCGACCCGCAGCGGAAATAAAAGTCGGGGCATAATTGTGTTATCATCAAAACTCATGACATTTACTAATAAGTTTCATATTTATTAAATTGAAATTAAAACTCCAAATATTCAAACACAATGGGTCATACAAGCACAAATAAAATCAAAACGTGTTTCAGAACGTAATAGTTTTGTTTAATCTTCTAAGGCCATTCCTATGTGTTTCTTCCCTCAGCTTGTTCACCTGTATCATGCGTAAAAACAAAAGATTTGAGTCAACAAAATTTGGCGAGTGAATCTTAGTAAAATATTTAAACAGTTGTATTATATTTGTTGTTTGAATAAGAATTGTGCATGAATCATAAGTGAGCATATGTATATCAATCACAAACCACATATTATCCACAATGAACACATGACATGATGAATGATGAATTTGAGATCAATGCTCAATCAAACGGAGTCGATCTAATGAGGCACCTGATGCTCAACTTGTATCCCACGAGGAACTGATGGGCCTAATGAATGATTGCACTGAAATGTTAAAATGTAACCACACAAACAAATATACACATTGATCACGTAATGATATTAACACAAGTGTTTGATTAAATAAAACAGGTACGACACATGATACACCCCAAAACATGAATAAAAAGGGGAATTTGTAAGGATTCATTCACAGTGGGTGCGTTCCTTGCTTGAAAATGAAAGCGCACGAGTTGAGGATTTGATCAACGAAAGGATACTAACCTAAAAAGGTACGTGATTAATCGGTTGATATAAACAGATTAATATCTTGGTTTATAAATATATATATATATATATATATATATATATATATATATATTATTAGATTTTATATTGCTTCCTAATATTATTATTGGGAATGTAAATTTTAACAAAAATATAATTTTTGTTGATTTAAAAGAAAAAAGTAATTAAAAATACTAATATTTGTTTGATAGGAATAATTAAGGAAAATAAATTAAAGATATTAATAAAAAAAAGTATTGTCAGGTCTGACCATACCTTGACCGAATCGTTGACTTTTTGACCGTGCATGGTGAGACTTGAACTCACGACCTCTCGTTCACGTGCACGCAGCACTCTTTTTTTATTTTTCTATTTGTAACAATTTTTATTTTAATTAATTCTGAGATCAAGTGTAACAAGTATATATGTGTAACATTTCAGGGCGGTTTCCTTTTGAATCTCGCAGATGACTTGAATATCACTTAATATATATATATATATATTTGGATTCTAATAATTCACAAAAAGTGCGGGTAGCCTAGTGGTGTTTCAGTAGGCGTACGGATGGTGTGAACCCGGGTTCGATCCCAGTTTGTCCCATTTCATCATTTTTTAGCTTATTCCCTTATGTTTTATTATTACTACTATTATTAATTTTATTATTATTATTATTTTTATTACTTATAAATTTTCTCTCGTTAATTGTATCAAGATAGGATAATTAGTATTAACAAAATTACGTAACGAACAATAACCGAATTGTCACACCCGACCCGCAGCGGAAAAGGTGATCGGGGCATGATTGGGTTATCATCAAAGCTCATGACATTTATTTTAACGTTTCATATTCATTAATACAATTTAATGGAAATTTACAATCATAATTACATCAATGACCTAAACATCAATCTAAGCTTCTTTGTTTTCTTCTAAGGCATTTTCTATGTTTTCCTTGATTCATCCTGTTCACCTGTATCATGTGTAAAAAGGGTTTTTGGATCAACAAAAAGTTGGCGAGTGAATCCTATGGAAAACATTTGAACAAGTTTATTTAATTGATTATGAAATAAAGTGCACAACCACACATGAGTAAAAATAGATGTAAACTTATTCATCAATCAATTTAATATTAAACAATACACACATGAACAATAATGGATCGTTTAGAGGCACGCGTTGCTCAACCCGTCTCTCACGAGGAACTGATGGGCCTAATGAATGAATTGCATAAACATGATAATATGAAAAACATAACTACAAACAATATAAACTCAATGATACACACATGAACAATAATGGATTGGTTTTGAGGCACGCGTTGTTCAACTCGTCTCCCACGAGGAACTGATGGGCTTAATGAATGAATTTCATATAAGTTGACAAAATAAAATACATAATCACAACAATATAAACAATCTAAGTTTAGATCACGATATGGTATGGCACAAGTTTAAATAAACGAGTTAATTATTTTGTGACACATGACACACCCCAAAACGTGTAATTAAAAAGGGGGAGTTGTAAGATTCACTCACAGTGGGTGCGTTCGGTTGATGATGTTGAATGCACGCGAAGTGGTTTTAACCACGAGTGAAATTAACCTAGATAAATAGCATTATGGTTCGGTAAGTAAACGGATTTTATTAATCCATTTTAGTAGGATTGTTGGGTGTATTTTTGTGAGTTTAAGGCTATTTTCTAACCTTAAAAATGTTATTTTTAAGTATTTTTAATTGATTTTTAAATAAAATAAATAAATAAAAATAATAAAAAAATTGATTTTTTGCTACAGTTGACCGTTGACCGTTGACTTTGACTTTGACTTTGACTTTGACCGGTTCGCTTGTATAATTGTGTGCGCTGGGTGAGACTCGAACCCGAGACCTCCCGTACGCGTGCACGCAGCTCTATCAACTGAGCTACGTGTCTAACCCGAAATATATATGTTTTTAATTATATTTATATACTAATTAGATTAAACCAAAAATCATTTATTTTTAAAAACGATTTAACTGAATCGGACCGGTGCGCTCCACAGGTCTCGAACCCGGGACCTGTGGGTTGAGTTAACACACAGTCCACCGCTGGACTGTGTGTTTAACTTGTTATATAAACCGATTTTTATTATACTTAAATACAAACTAAGTATTTTCATTTCTGACTTATTCAAAAAGTTAGATAATTGTCCGAGTCGGTGCCGTAGACCGGACTCGAACTCGTGACGTGTGATTTAAACATACACACAGTCCACCGCTGGACTGTGTGTCTATCTTGGTTATTATTCCGGTTATTATTATACTTAACATATACAGCGGTGTCTCCGGTTCGATTAACAAAAAAAGACATTTTTATTAAGGCAGTGTGTGTGGGACAAGATTCGAACTCGAGACGTTTACGTGTTTATTGTGCACACAGTCCACCGCTGGACTGTGTGTCTAACCCGAGTTATAACTTGATTTTAATTATACTTAAACACTACAGAAAACTTCGTCTTCTTCATTGATTTTAACCAGAAACGATGACTGACTGGTTCGAAGTTTTATTCATGTTTGTTAGTGTGTTTCAGTTAATTACAGGTGAGATATAAATAAAAAGAAAGAAAAATTAGGCGTAAGGTATACCGACTGGACTCCTCTGTTTCTCCGGCGAAACTCCGGCGACAGCAAACACTTCCGGCGACGTGTGTCTTGCAGCAGAGAGTCTTCAGAAAGCTTGAAAAGGATGTGGGTGACTTCGGTATAAGCTCAGGGGGTTCAGTAAGGCTCAGAAGTGAAGGGTTCGGTTTTCCGGCGATGTGCAGAAGTTTTCCGGCGAGTGAAATTACGTCGGGTAAAGATGCGGTTTTGAGCGAAAAAGCTTGCAGAGGTTCGAGGGGGTATTTATAAGGCAAGTTGTCGATATTTTGGTCTTATTTCCGACTTGATTCGTTGGTTAAAAACTCTCCGGCGGTTATAGCTTGTGTCGCGAGTTCAGGCGTCAGTTATAACCGATGTAGGTTTAAACGTTTACGTTATAACTGAAGAAGTCGTAAATTATTGGCGAGTTAGTCGGGATTTCCGACGACTGAAATTTGGGCGCCGGTTTTTGAATTCGGAAAACATGTTATGAATTAATTGAGTCTAATAATTACCAAGAAACACTAGTGGCGCAGTGGTTAAAGGGTTGAGTGTTAAGTCGTGTTGACCGGCTCACTGACCCGGGTTCGAAACCCGGCAGGGCCATATTATTTTTATTTTCTTATTTTTAACAGTTTTTCAAAAATTATATATTCCCATATAATAATTAACTATGTATCGTTTAAAATTATTTTGGGCATTAAATTCGCAACGAAATTTTTAACTGATTGTTCGGTTAATAAACGGAGCGGGTTTGGTAAATCCGTTTTTGACGGATGTTACACGAATACTTGATTAAAATAATGATGCGGGTTTTTGAAACTCGATACACACAATTGTTACAAATAGAAAAATCAAAAAAGAGTTTCTTGGATAAGTTGAAGATGATGAAATTCACCAGTAAATGTGTCAGATATGGTTAAAAGCATAGAAAGAAGATTGATAAGTAGCTTTACTTATGATGTATCGGTAGGCTCACAATTAGACTAAAATATGTAGGTTGATATAAAACTTAACAGACAGAACACCAGGTGGGAACCATTCATTGGCATATGGTCTTGGTACCGAAATTTCGTTTGATAGAGTGCCGAGGTTCTGAGATATACGGTCTTTATGCTGGCTTATCATCTGGGTGTCATGGTTGAATCTTTTGCCGAAAAATAATGGTGGCGCAAGTCTAGAACTTCCATGATATCATACATATGTGTACATACTGCATACGACCATCAAATAAGTGATAAAAATATCACATCCCCAAAATAAGTGATAAAATATCACAGCTTTATGTGGGAGCTAAGTTCGTCTCTTTGTCGGTACGATGGTACTAACCTGTTCACGGACTTACTCCTGTGCCCTCATTCATATGAAAATCAAGTTCCTCATCAATAAGTGATTAAATCACAAAGGGCATGTTTTCAATAAAAAATAAGAGAGTATCTCACATCATTCATATACGCCAAAACAGATGATAAAGCAGTATACTCACCAGTAAGATTTTCTCTCGTGCATATCTTGATACGGGAATGTGTCGTGATGTGGTTGAACACCGGCTAGTAAGTATAAATCCATACCTTAATCATATCTCCTAATCATGATTACATCTGATAAGTCTGAGCTTACGTGGACAACAATACTGATAATCATAATTAAATACTTATCTGTTTAATTTTGAAAACCTAATACCGTCTTTGACAAAGATTGAAATGCTGGTATGATTCCTTTACCTTGAAACTCGAAAAAGATTGTAGTTTATCCGTATACTTTGATTTTATGTCTATTTACTTAGTTGCTTATGTAATTACTTTTTGAAAGTTAGCCAAAGTTGATACTCGAGAGTTTCTACCAAGATACGCCAGAAAAACTATTGGTTTGATATTGCAACTTCATAAAGTAATATCTTGCAACAAGTAACTCATCAAAAGAAAACCAAAATCTGAAATTCGTTTGAGTGTGTGTATCTCATACGGATGAACCTGGTCATTTGATTGACTTGGTCACTTGTTTTTCTCAAATCAGCTGCTGGAATTCATACGAGTGTGTGTATCTCGTTTAGGGAATACAATCATACGAAGAATTTATGATAAGTTTTTCGTGTGTATTCCCTGAGAAAGTTGTGTTCTAATTATATTTGTCTATTGAGTACAGATTGATACAAAAGAATATAAACAAAGACCAGCAACGAAGAAATCTGACAAGTCAGAAGAGGAAACAAGAAAGATTTGAAGTTTCTTAGAAGTTCGAAGACCTGATACTCTAATCATTGGATAGCAGATCTATCAATGGATAATAGATCTTCAGGGGGAGTTTGTTGATACTCCAAACCATTCAATGGGAAGACCAAAGTCTGAAGACCGAAGACCGAAGACCGAAGACCAAGCAACATCCAAGGGGGAGTTTGTTGATACAGTTTTGCGTCTGTCGCTTGTTCTTAATTACAGTTGTAGTTGTACGGTCTTTGCTCAAGTGTCTGTATAGGTTTGGTCGTGTCGAATAGATCGAGATATCCTTCTATCTTGATCTAGTATGACATCTTAACTTGTCTGTGTTAATCGGTTGCATGTGTGCATACTGATAAGTCTTGTAAACGTTAAGTCTACACACGTTCTCCAAGAAGAAGAATTATGTGCGAGTCAGAGTTTTCGTACGAATCAGGTGATTCGTACGAAATAATTTGAGTAACAAGTGTGTTACTTGTTTCGTACGAAATAAGCATTTCGTACGAAACAGTTGACTCGTACCAAATCCCTGGAATGTGTCTCGTGTGAAATAGTGTGTTCCTTATGTCTGGATTCGTGTTTCGTACGAACTCTAGACAGACACTATATAAGCATACATGCACTTCTCAGTCAAGGTTACTGATCAGTGAACAAGAGGACTTGCGTGTGAGAGTTAGCTAGCTAGTTGGTCTAAGTGAGCCTCTCAGTATTCTCTCTGAAGACGAAGACACAAGAACACAGCAAGTTTGTTTGAGTCGAGCATTGTGTGTATATGTTTGTACTTGTTCTCAATCATTAATCAAGATAGTGAATCTTTGGTTACCCCGTGTTCTTTACTTTGCTTTGGTTGCATGCACACTTGGATTCCGCACTTGTGTGTGTGTCATTTGAACAAGGAACTGGTTTAACTTGATCCTCAGGTGGACCTACAGACTAACTTCAGTGACCTTCGAGATGGATTGAAGGCTGCAATGGTGTTGTTTCAGGCCGAGTTCCAATTGAAAGTAAATGAAGCCATCAAGGAGGCTACAGAAAAGGCAGTTTTCAGACTTCACAAAGACATGGATGACTTATCCATAGACATGCATCGTAGCCTTCTTGGATTAGAAACCAAAGTAAATGACTATGGCAAAGCTATGGTTTCAGCCGGTGGAAGCGTTGTTAGCTTTACACCAAGGATCGAAGTACCAAAACCAACACCCTTCATAGGCAAACGGGAAGCGAAGGCTGTTGACGGATTCTTATGGGAGATGGAGCGCTACTTCGAAGGTGTAAATGTAACCAATGACGCTACAAAAATCAAGACGGTTTCACTATACTTGAAGGAAACCGCGGGCCTGTGGTGGTGACGTAAACATGCAGAGATGGAAAGAGGTACGTGTATCTTAACTCTTGGGCTGATTTCATTAGAGAAATCAAAAATCAATTCTATCCGGAAAATGCAGAAAATGAAGCTAGGTGCCGGTTGCGAAAATTGAAACAAACCGGCACCATCAAGGACTATATTAAAGAGTTTACTACCCTTGACCTTGAAATTCTGGACATGTCCGACAAAGATTCTCTCTTCTACTTTCTCGATGGGTTACAAACATGGGCCAAAACTGAATTAGAAAGGCGCGGTGTCCAAGATCTCTCTTCGGCAATCGCTACAGCCGAGGACTTGACTGATTATAGCCGAAGAGAATCTAGGAGCAAGGACCGTAAGGGTAGCCACGAGAAAGGTGGGGGAGAAAAATCAGCCCAAAATAGAGAAAGCACTACACATAAGTCTCCACCACAATGGAAGGCCCGGGACAAGAAGCCCGTAAGCAAAGATAATAAGTGCTTCACATGTGACGGATCACATTATGCTCGAGACTGCCCCAGAGCCAACTTACATGCCATGATTGCCCAAGCCGAAAGTTGTCACGAGGAAGAAGATGTTTGCATGGGAACGATGCAAATACTAACCGCAATCAAGGCCATGGTCGAAACACGTCCGTCACCTAACAAAGGGCTACAATTTGTCCAAGCTAACATTTCGGGAAACTAAGTACGGGCCCTTGTTGACACGGGAGCTTCTCACAATTTCATGTCTATAGAGGAAGCAAGGCGCCTTGGTGTAAAATTTGCTAAAGGAGCAGGAGCAATGAAAACCGTCAATACTAATGCCAAACCAATTCTTGGGGAGGCCAAGGATATACAGGTTCGTATTGGTGAATGGGCCGGACTTATCAACTTCTTGGTCGTAGGAATGGATGATTTCAAGGTCGTGCTTGGCATGGAATTCTTCGATAAGGTACAGGCTTTCCCTATGCCGTTTGTTAATACTTTATGTATCCTGGACGAGGGGAAGACTTGTATGGTGCGCACGGAGCATGGGTCAAGGAACGGATCAAAGACTCTTTCAGCCATACAGTTCAAGAAGGGATACAACAAAAAGGAGCCGTGCTACTTGGCGGTAGCAAAGATTGACGAGGAAAAGCCCAAGGAAGCGGTGCCGATGGAGATTATAAAGGTGCTAGAAGAATTCAAGGACGTCATGCCAGCTGAACTACCCAAAAAGCTCCCACCCCGAATAGAAGTTGACCACGAAATCAAGCTGGAACCAGGTTCCAAACCACCAGCCAAGGCCCCGTACCGTATGCCACCACCGGAACTAGAAGAGTTATGCAAACAACTTAAGGAGTTGTTGGATGATGGCTATATTCGCCCCTCAAAGGCCCCATACGGTGCCCCGGTGTTATTCCAAAAGAAGAAAGACGGGTCTCTGTGAATGTGTATCGATTACCGGGCACTTAACAAGATCACGATAAAGAATAAGTACCCAATTCCCCTTATTGCTGATTTGTTTGATCAACTCGGAAGTGCAAGGTACTTTTCAAAGCTGGATTTGCGTTCAGGCTACTATCAAGTAAGAATTGCTGAAGGGGATGAGGCAAAAACAACGTGCATCACAAGGTATGGATCATACTAATTCTTGGTGATGCCTTTCGGTCTTACAAATGCGCCAGCAACTTTCTGTACCCTCATGAACAAACTCTTCCATCCCTTCCTCGACAAATTCGTGGTGGTATACCATCATCGTCTACAGCTGCACGCTAAAGGAACATGTGAAGCATTGAGGTTGAATTCTTGGGCCACAAGATCAAGGAGGGCTGCCTTATGATGGACGACACCAAAGTCAAAGCGATCCAAGCATGGGAACCACCAACCAAGGTACCAGAAATACGTTCATTTCTTGGCTTGGTGAATTACTATCGTCGTTTCATTAGGAGCTATTCCGCAAAAGCTGCACCACTAACCGATCTACTCAAGAAAAAGAAAGCTTGGGACTGGGACCAACGCTTTTAGGCAGCTTTTGAAGGATTAAAAAGGGAGATAATGTCAGAGCCTGTCTTAGCCCTCCCCGACGTCACTAAACCCTTCGAATTACACACGGACGCGTCAAACTTCGCAATTGGTGGAGTACTTATGCAAGAAGGCCACCCGATCGCGTGCGAAAGCAGAAAGCTTAATGACACTGAAAAGAAATATACGGTGCAGGAGAAAGAGATGACGGCAATTGTGCATTGCTTACGCACTTGGGGGCACTATCTTCTCGAGTTAAGGTTCGTTATTAAAACCGATAATGTTGCCACTATCTATTTCCAAACTCAAAAGAAATTAAGTCCCAAGCAAGCTAGGTGGCAAGACTTCCTTGCTGAGTTTGACTATATCTTGGAGTACAAGCCCGGGAAAGCAAACGTTGTGGCTGATGCAATAAGTCGCAAAGCCGAGCTTGCTACCATTACACGCCCAACATCGATATCCAAGACCAGATCAAGGAAGGCTTAACCAAGATCCATTTGCCAAACATCTTGTCGTCTTAGCTCGCGATGAAAAGACGACACGATTTTGGTTAAAAAGGGATCTCTTGTTCACAAAGGGGGACCGACTCTACATACCAAGGTGGGCAATCTTAGGAGATCCATGATGAAGGAACGCCATGATTCTAAGTGGGCCGGTCATCCAGGAATCAAAGGACATTAGCACTGATCGGAGGAACATTTTATTAGCCATGTATAGCGGACGATGTTGAAGCATACGTGCACACTTGTCTGGTTTGCCAGCAAGATAAGATCGAGCAACGCCAACCAGGAGGTTTGTTGGAACCCCTACCAGCCCCAAATGGCCATTGGGAAAGAATTTCAATGGATTTCATCACTTACGTGCCAAAGTCGGAAGGTTCGGGAAGCATCATTGTAGTGGTTGACAGATTTTCCAAGTATGGGACATTCATTCCCGCACCAGGCGATGTGACCGCCGGTAGACAGCGAGGCTTTTCTTTAAGCACGTGGTAAAGTATTGGGGCATACCACAAACCATTGTCAGTGATCGAGATCCACGCTTCACGGGAGGATTTTGGTCTGAACTATTTAAGATCATGGGGACGGAACTCAACTTTTCGACTAGCTTTCATCCTTAAACCGATGGGCAGATAGAAAGGATCAATGCATTGCTCGAGTTATACCTCCGACACTATGTAAGTGCTAACCAACGTGATTGGGCTAAGCTATTAGACGTTGCACAGTTTTCTTATAATATGCAGCGAAGCTATGCAACAGGAAAAAGCCCTTTCGAAATCGTAATGGGGTGTCAACCATTGACACCCAATGCCGTAGCCGTATCTTACAATGGTAATAGCCCAGCTGTTTCAAAAGTCTAAAGGAATGGCACGAACAAGCAGACTTGGCTCGTACTTCCCTTGACAAGGCGGCCAAAAAGATGAAGAAGAGGGCGGACAATAAGAGGCGACATGTGGAATTCCAAGTCGGGGACCAAGTCATGGTGAAACTCTTGCCACAGCAATTCAAGTCACTAAGGGGCATACACAAGGGACTCATAAGGAAATGTGAAGAACCTTTTCCAGTAATTGCTCATGTTGGCAAAGTATCTTACCGACTACAATTACCGCCCAAGCTAAAGATCTATCATGTCTTCCATGTGAGTTATCTCAAGCCTTACCATGCCGACAAGGAATACTTAAATCGTGGAGTGTCTAAGCGGGCACCAACGGCAGTTGTAACATCATTTGATCGAGAGGTTGACAAGATCATATCTGACCGCACCATTCGACGACGAGGAGTGCCAAGCTACAAAGAGTACTTGATCAAGTGGAAGAACTTACCCGATAGTGAAGCAAGTTGGGAACCAGATGATTCACTATGGCAGTTCAGAGACGAGATCAATCATAAAGGCTCGACGAGGACGTCGACGGATTAGGTGGTGGAGAATGTCACAACCCGCCAAAAACTCAGATCACTGCCAGCAAGATTCCAGAAAATTCTATCAGCATCTAGAATTCCTCATGGCAGATTTTTCCTTAGAAAAATCTGGATATTTAAGGGTCCCAAAATATCTTCAAAGTCTAGAAATCTCTTAGGAAAATATCTAAGATATTTTGTATATTTTATACTTAGAAATATCTAGATTAGGAATAATCTAGACACTTAGCAAGTAGTATAAATAGGTGAAGATGGCTCATTTGCACATCACCTCCAATCTTGTATTCAAAGCATACTTGTAAAGAGCTCTCAAAGCAATATAAGTGTTATCTTTGTTCACAAACTTTGTTCCCTTGTTTCAAGTCATAAGAATCGAGTTAGCTAGTTGGGTCAAAGGCTGATCTTAGCACGGTGACTAAGAGTCGCACGTGGGTTGAAGGACTAACTCCATGACATGAAACTCACATGAAACATAGATGCATCAACAGCAACACAAGTGGCACTAACTACACAAACAATAAAATATTAAGACTTCATTTTACAATCTTCATATACCAAATTTTGAAAAAAAAAAACTTTATTAAATAGTAACTAACTTTTAAGAATTTTCTAATCAGATCACTCATAATTTTTTATTTAAATTTTTTTTTCAGTTAGATGATTAAAGTACACTTTGATGTTTCAATTCTAGATATTTTACCGAAAAATGATCATTTATCCTATATGACATTTATTTAGTTTTTTTTAATATTTTGACATCTTACCCAAAAAAAGTTATTCATCCTATATAACATTTATTTTGTTTTTTTTTAATATTTTGACATAACTTATAGATGCCAACATGGATTAGAAAATTGTCTAACATTTTTTAAAAAGCTACAAAAAAATTACCAAAAAAGTTTTAAATAAATGAGAAAAATTTTAGAAAAGGGAAAAAAGGTTAAATTATGAAATGTGATGGTTGTTAATTATATTTTCCTAATATGTTGGCATTTGATCAACAAATCTCCTATTTTCACAAATTCTGGTATTCAATTGACTTTGTTCTCCAACTTTTTCATTATCCATCCACCATACGTAACAAGATGCTCAGATACCGAAATAATAAGTATATTCAGAAAACAAATACAATGACCATAAGCTCTTAAATCAACTCTCCTGCTTAGATGCCTACTTTGATAAAAGTTTCTATGATTAAACGTAAGTAAAACTAGAAGTTGCACCCGTCGGGTTCACCTTCATATTAACCAGTCTACTATTGTTTGACCATCTAGATTTATTTTATATTTTGTGAATGAATTATCGATTGTATATATTCTTTCATATAAATTTCGTTATAATTTTCTATAAGTTTTATGTACAGAAATGCAAACGTAAAACCCCAAAAACAAGTATCGAGACTTTTAACAAATCCGTTTACTAAAATAACTAGAGACGAATTTGACTATAGGAAGATGAAATTGTTGGTGACTTGGCATTATACATTGATTGATAAAAAAAGTGATTGATGTACTTTAACGATGATGTATTTTAACGAATGTAATATTGATGTGCGTGAATTGAATATATTTTTATCGTTATAATTTTTTTCATACAAATTGGGTTTTAGAAATGGTTTTTACTTAAAAAACTAACTACACACACAATAGGGCAAGTGTACCCGTTAGATGGTAGTATAGTCAATTGGTAAGAACCGGATATGAATCCGTGGACGCGGTGTCTTAATACTAAACCCTTGTTACTTTTAAACCTTTTCAATAGATGAGTTGATTTCTTGACTTTAAACTATCATGCAAAAATAACACTTAACTAACTAAATTAAAAAAAGAACGATAATTAAGAGAGGTTGCTTAAACTAAGTATCTACTAATAAACATTTAACAACAATTAAGGAGAACTAGTGGTGAGCAAGTTTTAAATTCAACTAAGTTTCCATTCAAGGTTTCCTAGTTTTATAAATCTTGGGAAAATTGTAATGAAACAACATTCTAATCACCTTTCTAATCACCTAAGATTCATTCTTTTAAGTTTACTTGCTAAGTTGATGTTAATTTTTAATGATGAGTTATTTGTTTGTCAAAACTCCTAACTCTTCAAGTCAAGGAAAACTAATATGAACAACACACTAATCACCCTAACTTGGTTTCAAGTAAATGACATCTTCATCATGTTCTTGATATGAATCACAAGCATGGTCATGCTAGATAACAATCTTGGCCTAAATCATCAAACCAACATAAACACAACTATAGCATCCATATAAACATTCATATGATTTTTCCAAATCTAAATGCAAGAATTCATACACATGTTCAAATCACCATTCTAATAATGTTAGCAATTACCATTCCTAGTTTCATGCTATGAATCATATCAACAAGTTAACAATATTCAACAATCATAATCTCTACATGGGCTTTCCAACACAACATGTAAATACTTATGACCAAACATTCAAGAACAAGGACTTTAAACATGAACATGAACTCCAAGAACAAGATTAAATACCACCATGAAGATTAACAAACAACAATCACCACATCTATCTCCATGTTATCACATATTCATTAGCTTCAACAATATTTAAGCAACACAATTGTTTAGCCTAGAAGGCTCATGACAACTAAATCAAATGCAAGATAATTTAATTTGTTCATAAATAACAAATGGTTAACTAATGTTTAAGACAAGATAAATGATAAAATGAGTTGATATTCAAGTGATACAACCTTCCTCAAGACTCCTTCTTGACTCTTCAAGCTTCCAAGACCAGAATCTTAAGAGAAAATGGTTAACTAATGTCAGACACCTTTTTGAACTGTTGACCATGTTTGCTACCAAATCCGGAAAGATCCCGCTAAAATTTCCCCGAGGTGGCACGATCATGCCAATTGGTGGCATGGTCGTGCTTATCAATGACGTATTCGGCAATGGCTATTTCGATCTCGGGCATGAGCTGATCAGAAGCTGAGGTGACACGAGCATGGTTGTGCGTGGGGTTGGCACGGTCGTGCCTGTTCTTGGACTGGTCTGGTTTGCGCTTGTTGATGATAATGCTGATGATAGTGCCGGTCTCCGAAGGCTTGGCACGGTCGTGCTTGTGGTTGGCACGGTCGTGCCATATCTAGCAGTTTTGCTGGAAAGTTTCAATTTTGCTCCTTTTTGCCCCAAAAGCCTTCGTTTCTTCACCAGGCCGAAGCTCGGACCTGTGTTTTCACAAATAACTCAAATGAGTGTCAAAATCAATGAAAATACAACGAGTTTTCGTATAAATGGGCAATATTTGACGTTTAAAGATGTATAAATTCTTATACATCAAATACATTTCTATTTTTTAATAGAAAAACTATTAGTAATATACCACAACAAGAAATTTTTTCAACAGTTCTACTACGATATCCGGGTTAAAAAGTTCTGGTTTCACTACTAGACATTGGCATGTCATTAAAGCATAACCCAGGTCGACAAATTCTCTTGAACACACAACAAAACAAGTGCCTTGTAAGTGTTTTTAGATTTTGAAAATTCAGAGGACATTAGTGATTGGTTTTGGTATGAGACATCAAGAAGGTCAACTACACGAGGTGATGATACAAAACAATTTGAAGCAGAAGTTAATTGTTGGAAAATTTTAAAATGTGATGAATAAAAATTTATATATAGTGATAAACTCTTGAGTAAAGTTATTTATGTCACTTGTTTAGTTTTATATTAGAATAATAAACTCTTCATGTGGTGTATTGATGATAACTTTCGAGTAGAGTTTCCTTTATGACAACTGATTAGAGATTTTATGGCAAAATTAAATCTCTAATTATGTTGGACTTTTCACCATCCATGGCTTTTGCATACATAGTAGGCTATGTGCCTCTTTTGATAGAGTTAGAAAAAAGAAAAAATATAAATAAAAAGATACAAAAAAGAGAGATATATGCATGAAGAGTCCTTGGAAAAGAAGTACTTGATAAACCATATGTTGGGAACGATTCAACTGCATTTCTATTCTTAGTTTCCAAAAGGTCTAACACTATGATTTTACCCGGTGTAACCTTGGGCATGTGGTCTTCTCCGGCAGTACAAACTGCTTCGGCTGTTGTACCCTGGGAGACAGACGCGTCGTCTTTAGTAGAGGCGTGAAATCTGTTTTAAGGGAAGCGTGTTGAACACGTGCCTCAGCCACAACCGCCAACATTTGTTTGTTCTTTTTGTAGGAAATTAATATACAAGAAGACGTGGTTCAAGACCTCGTTGAAGCATATATAAAGGACTGAGAACACAACGGATTATACAAGAAGACGCGGTTAAAACTCTTGTTGAAGACCATAGATTGAATCAATTTAATTACATATGTTGTTTTATACGTTGTATTCGTAAGGATTTGTACATGATACATGTACTATAATTTCCCAAATATGTAAAGAGAGTATCTTTACTATTTTATTTATATATTTTTTTATTAAAACGATAACCCATGTCCTACAGTTATATGTGAGCATTCAACTTTTTTTGCTGCACCAACTGGACTACTTTGACCCATCGTTCTGCTAAAGGGCATTAGACTTTATCATAATTAGCCGGCCATCAACACCTGAACAACTCGTAGCCGATAACTAAAATATCAAAATATTGCAATTTCGGGGAGCAATTAAAGCATTTTCCGATAGAAGTGGCAATTTCAACCCATTAATTAACAAATGGCTTGATTTGGATTGCATTTTTATCTTAAATGGTACAAGTAGGTCAAATAAAAATAATTAGTTAAGAGATTAAAAGTTTGAACAAGTTAAAAGTTGCCCAAAACGATTATTATTGTAGAGTTAAAAAATTAAGTTGTATTTTGTGTGTTTCAAATATTATAAATTGTTATTTGTATTTTTAGCTTTAATTGATG
Organism: Scalesia atractyloides; assembly: GCA_947069175.1. Lineage (NCBI taxonomy): Eukaryota > Viridiplantae > Streptophyta > Magnoliopsida > Asterales > Asteraceae > Scalesia > Scalesia atractyloides. Next base: position 4,798,702 of record CAMTDV010000029.1, read on the forward strand.
TAAATTGTTTAATGAGGTTGTGAGCAAGTTGTAAAAAAAGGTCTAGGAGACCGAGTACTCGTCGAGTAATCGTTACAAGGTAGGTTGTCGATACGATTTTTTTCATCTCTGTGTGATTACTCGGAATCGACGCGGTCGACCTCAGTCAGATTTGGACCTAGTTGGTCAACTTAGACCTTGTTTGACTTAAAAAAAATATACAATTCATATGTCTATCATATTAAAAATGAATATAATTTTTCAAGGAATGACCATCAATTTTTGGAATACTATACCATTTGAACATGTATTTTTTATTTATATTAATATTCATTATTTTGTTATAACTATTAGTAGACTTATAATATTTGCATATGTATAATTTTCCAAAAACTAATTTTTTTATAATTTGACATGTACAAGTAATCCTTGAGTACTCTCCGCCTAGGCCGAGTATTCACAACTCACCAATTGGCAGACCTGCGAGCGCCTAATAACTAATCTTTTGGGTGGAGTTCTGTTATTTGTCTTGTAATCAGAAAACAAAATCAAGGCTTACATGTTTACATTATACGATTGACCGACCTGAAAGCGTCTAATGACTAGTTTGGGTTCTATTATTTGTGTTGTGATTGGAAAACAAAATCAAGGCTTACGTGTTTAGATTAGGCGTCTTGAGAGTTGTATCCACTTTTTGTTGGGCCTTGTTAATTACTTTGTTGGGCCTTAGTTGTCAACACAGATTTCGTTTATGCTTAGTTCATTAGGCTTAAGAAAAGGTACTTTGGTATTGTGATGCATGGGCTAGATAGTTTAGATCATTTTTTGACACTTAGCACATGAGAGATAACATGGGGCAAATGCCTTCGTGTGTAGTCACATGAAATGTTTAACATACAACATTTACGTTGTTTAAGGGTTACAAAGAAATCTATAAGGAATACGAAATAGGATGCTATCGATCTAATAAACGATATCTAAGCACATAAACATTAAGTTTCATATAGTAAATGCTCGGATGTTCTCTGAGTTTACCCGAATTCTGTAACATCCGTCTAAAACGGATTTACCAAACCCGCTCCGTTTATCAACCGAACAGTCAGTTAAAATTTTAGTTACGAATTAAATGCCCAAAATAATTTTAAACGATCCGTAATCAATTATTATGCGGGGATATATATTTAATTTCTGAAAAACTGATAAAAATAACAAAATAAAAATGTTTTACCCATGCCGGGTTTCGAACTCGGGTCTGTACCGGTTCAAACCAATGACTTATCCCTCAGCCAAACAACCACTCCGCCGCTTTGATTTTATGGTAATATCAGGAAACAATTAATTCAAATATTCAAGTTAGCAAGTTGAATTCAATCAATTTCCGCCCAATCAGCAGTCGTCGGAAATCCCGACGACTTCGTCGTTTAATTACATTTCCGCTCATAATAACCGAAGACTTAACTCCCTCGACGGTTATAACCGACGTCTGAACCCGCAACATCAGCCATAACCGCCGGAGAACGGCTGACTACGAATATAGACCGAATTCAGACCCCATTCATCTCAATGCTACCCTATAAATACACCCACAACTCGCCAGAAACCTTTCACACTCAAATCGCACCTTTTTCTCGGCGAAAAATCACTCGCCGGAAATACTTGATACTTCGCCGGAAAACCGTATCAGTAATCTCTGAGCTTACTGAACCCCCTAAACTTTCACCGAAGTCACCCACAACCTTTGTAACCTTTCGGAAGACTCTCTGCTGCAAGGGACTCGTCGCCGGAAGAACTTGCTGCCACCGGAGTTCTGCCGGAAAACAGAGGAGAAACAGCCGGTACATCTCACGCCTAATTCCTTCCCTTTTTACTTTTATCTCGACTGTAATTGATCATAAAACACTAAAGAAACTTGAATCAACATTCGAATCCGTCAGTCGTCACTTCCGGTGAAAACCAGTGAAGAAGACGACGTTACGGTAATGGTTTAGTATAATTAAAATCAAGTTATTTAACGGGTTAGACACACAGTCCAGCGGTGGACTGTGTGCACTTTTAAAGCTAAGGTCACGAGTTCGAGTATTGTCCCTCACACGCCGCCTTGATAAAAATCCCTTTTTTTCGCAAAACTGAACCGGAGTGTTTTGGGTATATGTTAAGTATATTGATAACTGAGTTTATAATCAAGTGCGACACACAGTCCAGCGGTGGAGTGTGTGTCCGCTAACCCACAGGTCCCGGGTTCGAGACCTGTGGAGCGCACCGGTCTTGTGATTTAATTCATTTTTAAAATAAAGTGATTTCTGTTTAAATCTAATTAATGTATATAGGTAATTAAAATCGGATATATGACGGGTTAGACACGTAGCTCAGTTGGTAGAGCTGCGTGCACGCGTACGGGAGGTCTCGGGTTCGAGCCTCACCCGGCGCACAACAATATGCCTTCGAACCGGTCAACGCTAGTCAAAGTCAACGGTCAAAAGTCAACTGTAGCATAAATAAAATATTTATTTATTTATTTTTATTTAATTATTTTAATTAAAAATCAATTAAAAATACTTAAAAATAACATTTTTAAGGTTAGAAAATAGCCACAAACTCACAAAAATACACCCAACAATCCTACTAAAATAGATTGATAAAACCCGTTTACTTACCAAACCATAATGCGATTTATCTAGGTTAATTTCACTCGTGGTTAACACCATTTCGCGTACATTCAACCTCATCAACCGAACGCACCCAATGTGAGTGAATTCTTACAAACTCCCCTTTTTATTCATGTTTTGGGGTGTATCATGTGTCGTTTAAACTAATTCTCTTATGCAAATTTGTGCTATACCATTATATGAACTAAATTAGAATGTAACTATTATTGGTTGTGATATATTACATATTGTCAAAGTTGTATGCAAATTATTTAGGCCCATCAGTTCCTCGTGGGAGACGAGAACAACGCGTGCCTTAAAACTCATACATTAGGCCCATCAGTTCGTGAGAACAACGCGTGCCTTAAAACTCATTTATTAGGCCCATCAGTTCCTCGTGTGAGACGAGAACAACGCGTGCCTCAAAACTCATACATTAGGCCCATCAGTTCGTAAGAACAACGCGTGCCTCAAAACTCATTCATTAGGCCCATCAGTTCCTCGTGGGAGACGAGTCGAACAACGCGTGCCTTAAAACAATCATTTGGTGTTTGTATGTTCAATATTCAATATTATGTGTTGTGTGAATAAATTTACATCTACATTTACTCATATGAGGTATGCACATTATTTATAATCAATTGGATAAACTCGTTCAAATGTTTTTCCATAGGATTCACTCGCCAACATTATGTTGATCCAAAAACCTTTTTACACATGATACAGGTGGACAGGTTGAAGCAAGGAAAACATAGGATATGCCTTAGAAGAGAACCAAGAAGCTTAGACTGATAGTTAGAACATGTTGTATCATTTATTGTAAATTTCCATTAAATTGTATTAATGAATATGAAACATATAATAAATGTCATGAGCTTTGATGATAACCCAATTATGCCCCGATCACCTTTTCCGCTGCGGGTCGGGGTGTGACAGATTGGTATCAGAGCCATGACTATAGGGATATAGGATAGGTTATTAGACCCTTATAGCCTATACTATAGTCTGCCTAAATTTTAATTGATTAGGTGGTTACATACAAACTTGTGATATTTATTTGTTTCATATTTGCTTACATTTCAGTCAAACATACATGCTTATATACATATTCATTATACATATATACATATTCATTATACATATATCGATGTTCATGTGTTCAGTTTATTTTCATACTCTCATTATCCAAAGATTTTGTGCTATTTTCAAATCCCATCAAAGTAAGTTCTGCGACGGGCATGTAGTAACCGGAAGGGTACAAGTACCGGTAGTCGGGACGTCCTGTCTAGGTTGGCATTCGTATAAATCCAAAATAACGGACCAGTTTGCCTACCTGGGGACTAACGATGAGAGTACGACGGACCTATTAGGCCAAAGCATGCCACACCAAACGTCGTTCGAACTAACCTCACTTTGAGATGTCACCGTGTCCATGCCTGGACACATTCCGAACATCACACGTTGTATACATATTTCTCGATTTTCTCCGGGTTTTTGTGTACGCAACCAGGCAGAAACCGTGCGAACCATATGAAAAACCGGTATTCATGGGGGCCCACATGATTACACAGGTAAAGTATGGCGGCATGAAGGGCCTAACAGCAAGCGAAACCCAAGACATCCTATGGATGTAGTAGATTTATTTTTTTCTATATTTATTTTATGAACGTTCATTCCCAAACTCGACCCACGATCCCAAAGGCATCCAACTCATACTCTTGACATGTATCCCTTGTAGATGTCTTCTAGCCTCGCTCGTAGGAAAATGAGAGCAGGAAAAGCCCGTGAACGCATGACTACCCAAATCGCTCAGCAAATGGCGACCGTAATACCAAACATCGTAGTACAAGTTCAACAAGCCCTTACCGCTAATTCCGTTAACCCAACCCAACAAGAAGATCAAAACACTATCAATCCTTCAGTCACTAAATGCATCTACAAACATTTCAAATCCTGCGATCCTCCAAAATACGAAGGTACTGAAGGTGTCACCGCTCTCCTCCACTGGTTCGAAGAAATGGAGAACACTTTTCTAAATTGCGATTGCCCCGATGATCGCAAAGTGCGTTATGCTTCTGGTCGTTTACTTGGAACAGCACTCACATGGTGGAATACAGAGAAGACCAAACGAGGTGTTGAAGAAACTATGACCTTGACTTGGGAAGAATTGAAGGGAATCATGACAAGACGGTTTTGCCCAAGAAGTGAAATCAAGAAATTGGAGGATGAGTTCCATGCTTTGAAACAAAAGGAAGGCGACCACACCACATACAACAAGAGATTCCTTGAGTTAAATCAAATGGTTCCCAATTTGTTTACTCCCCTCTACCGTCTGATCGAGCACTACATTCGTGGTCTTCCATCAAAGATTCAAGACCCTGTAATAAGCACCTCGCCTGCAACTTTGGAAGCAGCAATGGAGCTAGCAACCGCGCTCACTGAGAACCGAATCCGAAACAAAGATTTCAAAGAGGAGAAGAAGAAGGATAAAGCATCAACCGAAACCTCAAACCACACCCGAACCGAATCCTTTACACCACCTACTTCTAAGAGAAAACGTGATGGGCAAATCTTCGCCGTCACCCAACGTAACCAACCAGCTTCACAAGTTGTACCTCCTCAAACTATCCCAAACGCTCAAGTAGCACCCAACTCAACCTACCCAAACAAGAAACCTTACATTGGACCTCACCCTCAATGCAACACCTGTTTCTATCACCATCCATCTACCTCACCCTGTCGACTATGTGCAAATTGTGGACGCTACGGTCATTTGAGCAAAGTTTGCCGCACCACTCAAAACCAAACCTCAACCCCTACTCAACCCATGATCCAAACATATCAACAACCTCAAAACCCCATGTACCCATATGTTCGAGCTTGTTTCAATTGTGGCGACCCTACCCATTTTAGAAACACGTGCCCTCGTTTGGTTAACATCATAAATGCCCAAGCTCAAGCAAACCCAGTTAACCAAGCAAACCAAGCAAATCCAGCTCCACCACCAGCAAGAGGAAGAGTTTATAACATCAATACCAATCCTGTTGAAGATGTTAACGGACCAAACCAACCACTTAACTAGCCTTCTCTCATCAAGAATCCAGATTCAACTCCAATCACTTAGTTTTTATGTTTTTTTCTCTATGTTATCTCAATTTTCACGTATCTCAATTGGAATTTTTTTCAAGAATTTTAATGCAAATTACTAGTTCAGTTTGTTTTATACTCATTGATTTAATCATCATACTTCACGACATATCTCAGTTTCATCATTTAAAGAAGTTGAGTTGTGTCTCATTTCTACATAGACTAACCTCTCCATCATATTAAACGAGAGAGGTTTTGTCAAACACGGATACTATCAGAATTACGACTCAAGCGCTGGTTGTTGTGTTGTTTATGTTGTAGAGTCGCATAGAACTAATCATAACTTGCGGATAAAGTCAATGAGAATTTGACAAGAATATGGTGGATACGCCGCTGGTACTTCCTATATATAAGTATTCTTGTCAAATGATCGGAGGCATTATCAGGCGGGTATGAGAGGTTCCATGCATAGGTTGTTTGTGTGATTAAGTTATTCATTTTCAATACATGCAATAAGCTCGGCTCCGTTTGATTGAGCCTTGAGCACACAGACAATTTCATTTTCAATACATGCAATAAGGTCGGCTCCGTTTGATTGAGCCTTGAGCACACAGACAATTTCATTCTCAATACATACAATACGATCGGCTCCGTTTGATTGAGCCTTGATCGCACAAATATATTTCATTTCAGTATTTTTATGTTTGATGTATTGGTTGTAAAGTTATAGGACTAATCATAATTCACTGATAAAACCAATGAAAATTTGACAAGAATATGGTGGATACGCCGCTGGTACTTCCTATATATAAGTATTCTTGCCAAAGGATCAGAGGCATTATCAGGCGGTTATGAGATGTTCCATGTAGGATTTAGTATTGCCTTGATTGAAATTGGTGTTACATATATATATCATCTCACTATTTAAAGAAATTGGAATGTGATCCATTTCTACATAGACTAACCTCTCCATCATAACAAACGAGAGAGGAACTGTCACCATTCAAACATATATACTATCATAATGTGGATTCAATTATTTGTTGTTGTGTTTACTTGTGTAGATTATAGTATTGGAAGTTTTGCCTTAGGATATAACCATACTTTTCCAAACATATCTAAACTCTTATGCATGATATCATTTTAGCGAATCATTCCTGCTTAACAATACTTATACAGTAGGCAACAAAAAGCGATTCCTGTATTAGGATACTTAACCTTTACAAGGAACGTTACCCGCCTCAAACCAAAAACTTAAACCCTTACTTCTTCTAAAGCATGTAACTGTCAAAACTAAACACCATCATTCTTTTAGGCAATTATATCCCTATTTAAATTTCGGGACGAAATTTCTAAAAAGCAGGGGATACTGTAACATCCGTCTAAAACGGATTTACCAAACCCGCTCCGTTTATCAACCGAACAGTCAGTTAAAATTTTAGTTACGAATTAAATGCCCAAAATAATTTTAAACGATCCGTAATCAATTATTATGCGGGGATATATATTTAGTTTCTGAAAAACTGATAAAAATAACAAAATAAAAATGTTTTACCCATGCCGGGTTTCGAACTCGGGTCTGTACCGGTTCAAACCAATGACTTATCCCTCAGCCAAACAACCGCTCCGCCGCTTTGATTTTATGGTAATATCAGGAAACAATTAATTCAAATATTCAAGTTAGCAAGTTGAATTCAATCAATTTCCGCCCAATCAGCAGTCGTCGGAAATCCCGACGACTTCGTCGTTTAATTACATTTCCGCTCATAATAACCGAAGACTTAACTCCCTCGACGGTTATAACCGACGTCTGAACCCGCAACATCAGCCATAACCGCCGGAGAACGGCTGACTACGAATATAGACCGAATTCAGACCCCATTCATCTCAATGCTACCCTATAAATACACCCACAACTCGCCAGAAACCTTTCACACTCAAATCGCACCTTTTTCTCGGCGAAAAATCACTCGCCGGAAATACTTGATACTTCGCCGGAAAACCGTATCAGTAATCTCTGAGCTTACTGAACCCCCTAAACTTTCACCGAAGTCACCCACAACCTTTGTAACCTTTCGGAAGACTCTCTGCTGCAAGGGACTCGTCGCCGGAAGAACTTGCTGCCACCGGAGTTCTGCCGGAAAACAGAGGAGAAACAGCCGGTACATCTCACGCCTAATTCCTTCCCTTTTTACTTTTATCTCGACTGTAATTGATCATAAAACACTAAAGAAACTTGAATCAACATTCGAATCCGTCAGTCGTCACTTCCGGTGAAAACCAGTGAAGAAGACGACGTTACGGTAATGGTTTAGTATAATTAAAATCAAGTTATTTAACGGGTTAGACACACAGTCCAGCGGTGGACTGTGTGCACTTTTAAAGCTAAGGTCACGAGTTCGAGTATTGTCCCTCACACGCCGCCTTGATAAAAATCCCTTTTTTCGCAAAACTGAACCGGAGTGTTTTGGGTATATGTTAAGTATATTGATAACTGAGTTTATAATCAAGTGCGACACACAGTCCAGCGGTGGAGTGTGTGTCCGCTAACCCACAGGTCCCGGGTTCGAGACCTGTGGAGCGCACCGGTCTTGTGATTTAATTCATTTTTAAAATAAAGTGATTTCTGTTTAAATCTAATTAATGTATATAGGTAATTAAAATCGGATATATGACGGGTTAGACACGTAGCTCAGTTGGTAGAGCTGCGTGCACGCGTACGGGAGGTCTCGGGTTCGAGCCTCACCCGGCGCACAACAATATGCCTTCGAACCGGTCAACGCTAGTCAAAGTCAACGGTCAAAAGTCAACTGTAGCATAAATAAAATATTTATTTATTTATTTTTATTTAATTATTTTAATTAAAAATCAATTAAAAATACTTAAAAATAACATTTTTAAGGTTAGAAAATAGCCACAAACTCACAAAAATACACCCAACAATCCTACTAAAATAGATTGATAAAACCCGTTTACTTACCAAACCATAATGCGATTTATCTAGGTTAATTTCACTCGTGGTTAACACCATTTCGCGTACATTCAACCTCATCAACCGAACGCACCCAATGTGAGTGAATTCTTACAAACTCCCCTTTTTATTCATGTTTTGGGGTGTATCATGTGTCGTTTAAACTAATTCTCTTATGCAAATTTGTGCTATACCATTATATGAACTAAATTAGAATGTAACTATTATTGGTTGTGATATATTACATATTGTCAAAGTTGTATGCAAATTATTTAGGCCCATCAGTTCCTCGTGGGAGACGAGAACAACGCGTGCCTTAAAACTCATACATTAGGCCCATCAGTTCGTGAGAACAACGCGTGCCTTAAAACTCATTTATTAGGCCCATCAGTTCCTCGTGTGAGACGAGAACAACGCGTGCCTCAAAACTCATACATTAGGCCCATCAGTTCGTAAGAACAACGCGTGCCTCAAAACTCATTCATTAGGCCCATCAGTTCCTCGTGGGAGACGAGTCGAACAACGCGTGCCTTAAAACAATCATTTGGTGTTTGTATGTTCAATATTCAATATTATGTGTTGTGTGAATAAATTTACATCTACATTTACTCATATGAGGTATGCACATTATTTATAATCAATTGGATAAACTCGTTCAAATGTTTTTCCATAGGATTCACTCGCCAACATTATGTTGATCCAAAAACCTTTTTACACATGATACAGGTGGACAGGTTGAAGCAAGGAAAACATAGGATATGCCTTAGAAGAGAACCAAGAAGCTTAGACTGATAGTTAGAACATGTTGTATCATTTATTGTAAATTTCCATTAAATTGTATTAATGAATATGAAACATATAATAAATGTCATGAGCTTTGATGATAACCCAATTATGCCCCGATCACCTTTTCCGCTGCGGTCGGGGTGTGACAAATTCCACCTTTAGTTCGGACTTTTCTAAAATTACGTGTTCTATTCATATGGTTTATGATTTAGTAGCTCTTGTGTCCCTAGTGTGGAAGGGCGTTACTTTTTTCAGTTTAATCATTTTACACACACTTAACTAGGGCTGTAAGCGAACCGAACGTTAAGCGAACTGTTCGGCAGGAAGTTTGTTTACATTTATCCGTTTGATTGATGAACGAACATGAACAAGAAATTCTGTTCGGCTAGTTAATGAGTGAACACGAACAAATGCCTTATTCGTTCAATTGCGTTGGTGAGCGTTCAGTAATACGTTCGTGAATATTCATTCATGTTCGTTTGTTTATGTTGTTCATTAAAGATTTATTTTAGCATATATTTATCTCATCTAAACTTTTTATATTCTTTAATTCTTATTTAGCTCCTTACTCAAACAAATAAGCAGCGTTCTATTTTGCTTCTCATTATTCACACCGAAAAACACTATCAACCTTCGTTCAATGTCGGTCCCTCTCACCATCCACCTCTAGCGACAGCCGGCTTCGCCGATTTTATCTGTGTTCGTGAACACGTTCCATTCCTTAATGAACGAACACGAACAGAGAATCTCGTTCGGTAAGTGTTTATGGACCGTTCGTGAACGCATTATATCCTTACCAAAAGAACACAAACAACTTTGTGTTGATTTCGTTCGGTTCATTTTACTCGAGTTCAATATAACTAACATGATGGAAATTGCAAAAAGTAGTTAAGGACCGTTTCTCTAACTCCTTACAATCAATTCAGTAACTCGATTCTCATGATACAAGTTTGATCATACTCATTGTCATTTTCAGGAAATCCAAATTCATTGATTCGCAAACGAATTCCGGCACTGGGATAGCAATAGATCCACATCGCTGCAATGTTTTTGACTCTCAATATCAAATCCATCGATTTTTTCAGGTCCGATTCGCATGCATTCATCATGAACAATCGAAACAAACCGTTAATATTATCACATTATAGATTTATACTCTTGATTACTATTATTATTATTATTATTATTCCAATTATGTTGTATTTGTAACTTTATGTTATGTGTCAATTTCAATACATTTTGATGCAGTTAGCTCTAATTTAAAGTGTTATATTATAAGTCCATGTGTTGTGGGCGCCATCACCCTCTCACATCCGCAATATTAATGCGAGTTGTGTGTGTGTTTTATAATTCGTTAATATATAAACCAGTCATTTACAATCACCTCAACACATTACAGCTTTCACATTTCACATGCACAACAACACACCCTAAGTGGAGTGAAAGGTGAAAGCCCCTCTTGCCCATGTGGCGCCTACATGACGCACTTTCTTTTCACCTTTCACATGCACCACAACAGATAGCCTAGGGATGACACATGAGCTTCACATCTGTTAAGAGTTAGGTTATTATACCTTCTTACATGAATTTTTTTTTTACCTTTTCTTTTCAAAAATAATGAGGAAAATTCCAAGAGATTTGACAGAAGCATCACTTTCAGGTGCTGGATTGTCCCTTGTGGCAGCTGTCTCTATGTTATTTTTATTCGGAATGGTAGGAAGCTCACCTTTGCTCTTAAGTTAATTTGCGAGTTTTTACGGCAATATATGTTTCATATTTCATCAGTATATACGAAGGTCGTTCAATGCATAACCGTTTTTAAATTTAATTGTTTGTACGACAATATATATGTCAAATTCATTACTATATACGATGGCCGTTCAGTACACAACAATTGCAAGTATAGAACTTTGAAAACCGTGCATGAACACTTATCATATTGTTTTTACTATGATACATAAGACAGTTATGTAACCGCATAATTCACTCTCTTTCTCTCTCCCAGACCAACACTACATACAAACACTTTCGCAGTTATTGCAGTTCTCTACTTAAATAGGTTATGTGCTGAACATGCCTCGTATGAGGCTAGTGGGGGGATATTTGGGTTTAAAAAGTGTTAAAAACCCTTGTTAAAACCCATGTAAACCATCATCCTACATTTTGTAGTTCTTTTGCACTGTCTTGTGCTTTTCATTTTGTATCTTAATTAATGAGAGTTATAGTGAAGTGTTAGGAGATTGTTTAGTACCTTAACCGATAGCTTAATATTTCAGGAGTTACATAATTATTTGGCCATCAGTACTACCACTTCTGTTATAGTTGACCAAAGTTCTGATTCAGAATTCTTACTCATTGGTTTTAATATGAGGTATGATCCATGATATTCGAAGATAAGACAATGATGTAACCACAAAATCCAGTATGATTCATTTTAAATGGTGTTTGCATATATGTTCATTGCAGTTTTCCAGCTTTATCATGTGAGTTTGCATCTCTGGATGTTAGTGACGTATTGGGAACGGTAACTTTCATAGTCTTACTTTTGTTGATTACTTGTGATTCAAGCTATCTTAGTTTATATCTTGATAAATGGTGCTGAAGGTGTATCTATAGTGTTTCTGAAGTTAATTCATCCAAACATCATGCTTCATAACTTCATTATGTTTCTCTTATTTGCAGAACAGGTTGAACATAACCAAAACCATACGCAAATACGCAATCAATAAACATTTACACGCTACAGGCTCTGAAATTGACCCCATACCGACGTTTTCAGTAATTAAGCATGATGATAAGGTCAATGAGGAGTATGGTGAAGGATCCGTTACGCTAAATTCACATAATTTTGACCGAATCTCTCATAAGTAAGTGAATTAAGAATTAACTAAACTCGTATTAAAGTAATTCACTCTCTTTTAGCAAATAATATCTTGTTTGGTTGATTGCAGGCATGCAATTTTGGTAGTGAACTTTTTTGCTCCATGGTGTCAATGGAGTAACCGTATGGTATTTTGCGACAGTTCATGAGGATAATCTAGTTATTTTTTATAAGCACCTCCACTTGATTATAAATTTATAACATCTTATAATATTTTTATATAAGACGCTCCATCAAAGTATTTCGTTACTTCAAAGTTTATATTTATTGTTCTATATACATGTCAGAAACCATCATGGGAGAAAGCAGCCAAAATTATAAGAGAAAGGTCTAAATTACTATCTATATTTCTCAAATAACATATTTTTTTAGTCAATGATACACATTTTCTGGTTCTTAATATCGTCTCTTTCGCATCATCAGACATAATCCAACAACGGATGGACGTATTCTTTTGGGAAAGATGGATTGCGCAACCGAACAAGATCTTTGTAAAAGGTAACTGTTGGCATTACATTCAATACATTTTATTTGGATTTGTTGGGTCAACAACTCAACACTCAACTTAGAGCTAGCAGTATCGACCCGTTTATTTATAATTGGGTTTATCAAGGATGTGTTTTATTGCAAATGGGTTGAAAGCCACCAAATTGGGCTTTCAAGTATTTACATTTACTTATGTAATTATGATTAACGCATCTATTAATTATAAACTTTTAAGAGATGGACAAAAAGTGTTAACGGGTCAATCCAACTGACCTTACTAAACAAAGATCTATTTTGCCCTGAACCCATAACCACTCATCAATCAAAACAGCATCCATCACAAATACAAACATTCTTTAGGTTCTTATAATAAGCATTTATGTTTATTCACTTAAACACTTCATACTTCTCAGTTACTATGATTAATACTCATTTTCTCATTTTTTTAGACATCACGTACAAGGTTATCCTTCTATCCGCATCTTCCGCAGGGGGAGTGATATAAAGTAAGTAACTTTAGCCTTTATCTTTATGTTCATGTTAATATTATTATCATTATTTTTTTTAAACAGTCACTTTGCTGATCTAAATAAAAGCTACAAATTCATGTTGTCTTATTTTCTTGAATCAGAGGTGCACATGGGACCCATGATCATGAATCATATTATGGAAACCGCGATACGAATAGCTTGGTTGAGGTAAGAAGGCTAAGTTTCAAGTTCTCAAGAATTTAAACAAATTTTATATATTTACGGCATCAACTATGCCTTGTTTATTGAAAGGTTTATAAAATATAACTATGAAGTGGCTTGATGATTGAGCTTCCATAGTGAGGTCAGATTTATGATGGCATAACATGGGAGAAGGTTCATGTTTATATAATGTAAAATGAAATTTTAAAATAAAAAATGGAGTAATGTACAGGGATGGTCCCTGTGGTTTACAAAAAATCAGATTTGGTCCCTCAATTTTCAAAAGTACACGGATGGTATCTGTGGTTTTTACTTTGTAACACATTTCTTGCCTACAGGCAATGGCACACCTGGTTACACCTTCGGGTTCCCGAAAATATTCATTAGATGATAAATTCGGAAAGGCTATTATTTTTGCAAAAAGACCCGCACCACGTGAAGCAGGATGTAGAATTGAAGGGTTTGTACGAGTAAAGAAGGTACACGTGTCAGTTTCAATCTATTTACTTTACAAAGAAATACGTTTTAACATTTTATAAAGAAAACCGTGCAGATACAGTTAAAACATACCGTGTACTACGCAGGTTCCAGGCGATATTATCGTATCAGCACAATCTGAATCCAATTCGTTTGATGCTTCACGCATAAACATGTCACATGTGATAAACAGTTTCAACTTCGGTAAGAAGGTGACTCCGAGAGTGATAAGTGATCTTAAGAGACTGCGACCCTACATCGAAAGCCACGAAAAGTTGGCTAGTAAAGCCTACATCACTTTAGAAGAACACGTGAATGTCACAGTAAGCTTATATAAAAGTAACTAACTTAATTAACTGTCACTTGTTATTGTACTTGATGCTTATTATTTGTAGTTGTGAATGTAAATTGTAGATAGAGCATTATCTTCAAGTTGTGAAGACTGAGGTGATGAGTTCATCTTATCAGTTGATTGAGGATTATGATTATACAGTACATAGTAGTTTGGTTAATGCAGTTACGATTCCGGTTGCAAAGTTTCATTTTGAGCCATCTCCTATGCAGGTTGACATTTTAAAGATTAGTTTCATTTTCATATGAGTAAAATGCCATTTTCGTCCCTGAGGTTTGGCCAATTTTGAGATTCTCGTCCAAAGATTTATTTTTCCGCAACTGGATCCAAAAAGTTTGAAATCTTCCCATTTTCGTCTAGCTCGTTAACTCCATCCATCTTTCTCCGTTGTGTCAGGGGTATTTCCATCTTTTTTTATAACTTAAAGGGCAATTTGATCTTTTTCGCTTTATGTTCAAGCATTTAGCATAATGTACAAGTAGTCAAAATACCCTTACCAAATAAAAAACAAATATAATATAGGTCAAAAGACGAGAATACCCCTCACTTAACAGAGAAAAATGGATGGAGTAAACGAGCCGGATGAAAATGACAACATTTCAAACCTTTTAGATTCAGATGTGAATGAAAGTCGCAAAACTGTCCAAACTTCAAGAACGAAAATGGCATTTTACTCTTTTCATATACATCCGTCTTAAAACTTCAAAATTTCACATATATATTTGTGCTTTGTTGCTTTAAATATGATACATAAGGGAGTTATGTAATCACATAATAACATTTTTAATGTCTCAACACACTAAAATTGTCATATTCACTCTTTTAGTTGAATAGTCAATAGACAAATAGAAAAATGTTGTTATCATGAATCATTTCGACGCATAATGTTTTATGAAATTGGTAAATATGACATTTAAGTAGAGGATTGTGAGGGCTGCATAAGCACTTAAACTTTGTGTTGTGAAGAGATACGAGAGAGAGAGATAGGGGCGCACGTAGAGAACCACATAAACACTTGCATCATATTGTTTTATCTGTGATACATAGGCGGTTATTTAAACACATATACCACTTTTTTTAATCTCTTCCATATCTCGTGAGCACCATGTACAAGGGTTCTTGTGGTTCTCGACTTCATTTGGTTTTGTATTGAACCCATTCTTATATGTGTGTGTGCATACGAAATGATCCAAAAGTTTAAAACACGGCCATTTTTCGAGCGTTTCTTTTATATCAGTTCTAACTTCTAGACCTGATTTTTTGTTTCTCTGTTTGTGACCAGATCTTGGTAACAGAAGATCCAAAGTCATTTACTCATTTCATCATCAAAGTTTGCGCCCTTATTGGGGGCATATTTACGGTTGGTACTTGTTTCACTATCACTTGTGTGCTCGCTTTAACTTTTGACCCCCGCGGGCTAAAGTTAGGGGGTGTTTAGATGTGCGTTTTTGAAGTGATCATTACAATTATAAGAACTAGAATAAGGTTACAAGTTGATTAAAGCGAGGGATGATTAAGTAATTCTGTGTTTATCCTCATGTCTAATTGCATAAATAGGTACACAACTATGCATACAGGAAGTATAACTCATGGTGATTAATAAGCTGTGAAAGTGAAATTACTATTCTACCCTTGACTGTTGTGTTATTTCCCTTGTTTACCACTGGTTTCAGGTGGCTGGGATATTGGAATCACTATTATACAACACAATGAGAGTGGTGAAAAAACTGGACCTTGGGAAAGACTTTTAGCCTGGATATAGCATTACATTGTCTCGGGCTCAGAACGTACTTTCGGCTTTCAATGGCCCGATAACTTGTTTTCACGCTTCATCGGGCCATCATTGCTTCATTCAGAAGTTTTCGGTTATATATAGGAAACGTGTATATCAATCTAAAGAAAATTGGTAAAATTTGTTAAAATAATTGCAAAGTTAAGATCACGCGTCGGAATTACTATTTCTATGATCTTTTAATTTATTTTTTAACACATTCATCTGGCTTGGCCCGACCCGACCCATTTTGACCCAAGTTGGTTTAAAGAACAGTTAGCTTTTTAATTCACTTTATCCACAATTCAACACAAAGCAAATACCAATTTATTTCCTCATATGCAAACATTTTCCATACTAGACAATAGACAATCAAATACAACACAAACCAAAATGCAACATATAATTCGAAACAAATAAAAAAGGAAACAAAAAAAAAAAGAAAACCAAACACTTCATATGCAATTTATCAACTCAAAAAACAAGCAATTGCTCCAATGGAGCAAAGGAGGCTCATGAAAACGGAAGACGCGTCACTTGGAGAAGAAGATGGCGGTTTCTCATCCGATGGTGGAGATGGTGACTCTTCGCCTGATGGAGCGGGGGACGGTGGAGACTCTGGTGGTGATTTGTGGGTTCGGTCCGCCATTACCACCACCAGCACTTTCTCATTGTTTTTGCAATGATCAGCAACTCCACTGATGAAGTAGTGGGGCCCGGACCGTTCCAACTTGATCACGGTGTGACCATCTTCATGTTTGCAATGGGATTACCGGTATTACAGTTGTCATAATCTTCTTTGCTCACTTCAAGTACCGAGTCTTTATCATCATCATACTTGAACACTGCAAGGATCATAACCGTAATTTTGTATATTATCTTGATAGTTTGGGCTGCGAGGCGCGAGCCTTAGTAAAATGAGCATAAAGCCCAAAGGTTAGTAAGTCGTACCAGGCCCATTAACCCGGACACGACATGGGTTCCACATGTTGACACGAATACAACCCGTTTAACTTGAAACTTTTTTATTTCATTTTTGCATATTCATACTCTAAGTTACAACCAAAAAAGATACAAATGTAAGTTAAATAATTACATTTAAACTATAAAACTTAATGCACATGTCTCTTTTGTCTTTTGAATTTTGGCATAATATATCTATCTAATCAAAATATGTTACCACATAAAACATATTTGTTTAGAAAAATTGTAAAAATAAACGGGTCAACTTGCAAACCATCCTCGTCAACCAGAAGACGGCCCATTTAGCTATAGACGTGTTTGCAGGGTCGACCATAAGTTTCCCTAACTCATTTGGATTAAACCAAACCGGTATATACAATTATCAATAAATTTACATGCCCAAATATAATGGAAATGTAGAAACTCACATAAAGTGTCACCAACTAGAAATCGTTTTTCTCGGCCCATTGATTATACGAAGCCGAAAGGCTCCACTCCCCTGAACCGCCGACTTTGAATTCATACGCCTTTGCATTCTGAATCAACACTAAGAGGCTTAAAACCACCACAATATGGTGGCTAGTGACAAAGTTTGCCATGTTAAACTAGAAACAATGGCAGGAAAATGAATGCAGAAGATGAAGGGTGAAATGAGAGTGATAATATGTGAGTGTTTGTAGGGAAACTAAGAAAGAAAAGATGAAGTAGCAATGAAGCTTTTGATTAATCTCTTCTTTTAGTTCTTCCCTACACATTTCTTGAGTTGTAGTACAAGGCATATTTGAAGAACTTGTTGAATTAAAATTTTGAGTTACATGTGATTTAATAAATATATTCTGACTTGTTGAATATATAGACTTCAAAAATGGATTGATCTAAGGGTTAACTAGAGTAACAATATAGCCGCGTTGAGAATCATATACAATACAGGACTTTTTAATACGTTCTAGGTTGGGTTGACATGTTAACATTTTACGATTCTTTAGACAAAACCGCTAAAAATGTGTGTTACATCATCACCTATATTGTTAACTATTTTAAACAAGGGGTCAAAATATATCGGTTTATAGACAGCTTTTCAGATATTTCAAATTAATCTTTTGTAACAAAAAAAAATAATAATTATAATAACTTAAATTTCTTCAAGAAAATTGTGTTACCACTTTCATATAAACTAAAGTAGTCATTAAATAAAATGGAAACTATAAGGGTTCCTTCTTGAACAATATTGATTAATATCATAAAACAAAATAGTAAAGTAAATATAAATCTATATTCAATAGACCTGGGGCTGCTCTCTCTCTTTTTTTTGTTGTCACACTTTGCTTTGCTATTTTTCTAAGAATATTCTTTATACACAAGCCCATGATTGGTTGAGTGATTTCTATCGAGCCACTTTAGGAGTTGTAAATTTTAAAGGGGTCAAAAAAACTTTATTTCTCTAAGAAGGTTCTTTGTATGAAGGATGATGTTCATGTTGTATTGATAATTGGTTGATGAAAAATTAAAAATAAAAACTATAAAAATAATAGGTAATGTAGTTTTAAACCCCCCCAAAGTTTATTCAAACAGTTACATATTTGTAAGTTGTACATTTGTTTCTTATATAAGTTAATGTTATTTGTTGTTCGCCCCTAAAGGAGTTTATATTGTTACGCAAAGGGAAACTTTTTAAGAAATAAACAAAAGATGTATCAAATAGTCTCTCATTCATAACAAAAGCTATTCGTAAAGTATGGGAAGAATGTGGTGGTGGAAAACTACTTCAAGTCTTCAACTCTATACCAAGGGATAGAGAAGTGTTCCTGCTAAGACCCCCGGCCTAAAGAACATTATTATTTTCTTGGTTACAGTTTGGAAACTTCTTAAGAAGCAATCATTAATGTTATCCGTTGTTCGCCTCTAAAGGAGTTTATATTGTTACCCAAAGGGAAACATTTTAAGAAATAAACAAACAAATGTATCCAATAGTCTATCACTCGTAAACAAAAGCTATTCGTAGAGTATGGGAAGAGTGTGATGGTGGAAAACTACTTCAAGTCTTCAACTCTATACCAAGGGATAGAGAAGTGTTCCCGCTAAGACCGGGCTTGAAGAACATTATTAATTTTTTTTGTTACACTTTGGAGTCTAGTGATTCATATAACGTATGGAAACTTCATAAGAACCAATCATTAATTGCTCATTTGCTCCTATCCAAACACACTCACAAGTGAAGTTATCTTCTTATATTCGAAACATTTAAACCACATTATAATAATTGAGGTCGGAGGTTCCTTATAATCCACTGTATACAGCAAATGAACGATTCTTCTAAGGTGTCATAATGTTTAGTGTTAGGTTTAAACTAAAGTGGATTGTTTATCTTAATAGTGTATTTTTTTTCTAACCATAGCCGATATATCAAATATTTGCAAAATACAACAAAATTGACTTTGGAAGGTCTTTGAAGTATTTGAAAACTTATTAACTCAATTTGATTAATAAGTTTGAAAAATTATATATAAAATTTAAAAAAAAAATGGTGTACGTAAAAGTTTGAAAAAAATACATATAAAATTCTAATTCGATTAATCGTTAATTAGTACCCCACCATCCGACTAGTATATAGTTGAGGTTTGACTTGATCATGGTCTAAAACTAAACATATGACTGTATGCTTATTTGGCTAATTAAGTTTATCGTAAAAGATGGGCTATTTAACCATGAACTTTGAATGTTGGTGGGTTTCATCTAACTTAAGTTTGAAGTGAGTCCCAACAAGTTTTAGTTATGTATATCCTATAAAGTCTCCTAAATTGCTAAATCTAATAAGTATATAAAGACACGCTAAATCACAAAATATAACACAATATCGCGCAAAATATAACAAACTGTTGAAAATATAACACAATGTCGAGGAAAAAAGACACAACGAGTCGCAAAAAAACGCACAATGACGCAAATACAAAAAGATATAAACCAAAATTCTAAAATTTACAAGCTATAAATCCAAAAGTGAAAACCTAACATCTCATATCGTAGAGTTCGATGAAACAGTTCTAGTGCCGCTTTAATGAGGTCAACCGGAGTCAATTTAATACGCTTCTTATGACTTTTTTTTATTTTATAAAGACTTTGTATTTGATCTACTGAACGCCCGTTTGCGGTGTGCGCATATAATGTATATATGTGTAGGCCCTGGGGGGAGGGGGCAAAAGTGAAATTGCACTAATCCTAACGATATTTTACTAATTTCATGAAAATAACGTTAAAAGCGACGGGTGGTTGATCATACATCATGTGGTGGCGCTAATAGCTAAAAGACATGGGGACACATACACTAATCGGCCTTTGTCTCAATTGCTTGATGAGTGTCATATGTCTTATGTCCAAGGCTTGATGCAAAGCTACTATCAAGTAAGGGTCTCACTGCAAGCAACCTACCTCTCAATTCCTTCGGGGTAGAGGTATGATTATCTACATCTTACCCTCCTCATAACCTACCTTAGCTTTATTATTAATGAGATTTACTGAGTATGATAATGATGATGTATTTGATCAAACGCTCGATTAAAACTAAGACTAGTTTGAAGCTCAATGAGGGCCTAGTTGTGTATGCTTCAAAACAAGAATAAGAAATGACATCTGGGCCTCTGGCCTATGTAAGATATGTAACATATCCAAACAAGGGTTGATGATAACATATATGGGCATGTCTAACCCATCCAAACACACCTAATAACCACACCATGCACAATTTGAGCAATAAACCCCTGAGTTTGGTCTTAAAACCAACAAACCCCCACCCAAACCAATCATGCTCAAATGTCCGGTAAGGCCAGAAACCTTACCAGGCTGGTGAATTCCGCTACCACCTACGCCTCCTCCGATCGCACCGCCAAAACCCTAGCCCGTACCGCTGCCACCACCACCTCCGCCGCCAACGACGTAACCCTAACAAACTACATCCGATTGACTCCAGACTCTTCTTCTTCTTCCTCCTCACACCTTAAACCCTCGCTATCCAAAACATCTGTTAAACCTCTAAGTGAACTGACAGTTGAGAGCGTTAGAGTTAATAGTTCTTCGATCGACGGTACGTCTTTCTACTCTTATGTTTATGTACTTTATGTGGCCTCTTTTTCCCCAATTTAGAAGCGTTAATTTTAAGCTATGTGACTTCAATGTAAAGGATCAATTTCGTTGAATGTTGATTATGTTTGTATAATATAAGTTGTTTGATGTTTGATGAACTGTTTTGCAGATTCGAAGAGAGAACTTAAGGGGCAAATACAAAATATATTGTGCGGTAGGTGTTTGGTATCTGTTTGCTGTTTGTTGTATGAACTTTTATGCAATTTTGGATTTAGCTAAATGTGTTATTTAGTAATGGTTCTATGTACTAACAAGCGATTTAAAAACGGCAATTGAACCGATCCTTATTGTTCCTCAAGTTGAGCCGGAAGTCTAGAATTTAGGTAGTGTTTGTTTCGAAAATGGAATGGATTTTGAATGGAATTGGAATGTAGATTCCGTTCCTTTTGCTGTTCGTTCCAACAAAAGAAGGAATTAGAATTGAATCTAAATTGCCGGTTCACCTCTTTTATTCTGGATACAAGGGTAGTTATGTCATTTTACATATTTTACATTCCAATTCCATTGATAACTATACCAACCAAACACATTATGGGATTTCAAAGGAATTATTTAAAATCCAATTCCATTACATTTCACGAAACTAACACTACCTTAGTGTGCAGTTCAAATGTGTAATGCCATAACTGTTGCTTTTGAATTTTGTTTGTATTATTTTTGTACTTATAATAGTAGAACTGCTGTAGATGTGGATGTTTTACCAGAATCAGAAGAGGATGATTATCAGCAACCTTTGGTAAATCTTTTGGAATTAAGATGGCACAAACCCATATCCAACAGCGTGGCACATTTGTATCGCAAAGAAGTATCACGGGACAGGAAGCAATTATGGGTTTTCAAGAGTACGCAAAGCACTCGGTTTGGGAGATTGGTTAAAATGTGTGCAGAAAAACTAGGGGCAAATGCTACTTTAGAAGTTTTCAGAAAATTGGACCGTGAGACGGGTGTTAAAGAGTTTAATTTCATGATAGAACATTGCATAGAGAAGGCTAGAAATGCAGTTGACGATGATGCTGCTTTGGAAGAGTTCCATAGGGCATACGTGCTTTTCGAAACTATGAGGGAACGCGGTTTTACAATCGGGGAAGAAACATACGGTCCGTTTTTGTTGTTTGTCATTGACATGGGCATGGTTGAAGAATTTCACTTTTATTGTGATCACATTAAGAAGGATAATCCGAAATCTATTCAAAGACTAGCGTACTACGAGATGCTTCTATGGATAAAAGTCGGCGATGAAGATAAGATACAAAAGCTAATCAGAGATACACTTGACACTGATGATTCTAACTTCATTGGTATGTATTTAATATCCATGAACATCCTTTTCAAACTTGCATATCTGAATTTTTTCAGTGTTCACAAGTTTGAGCTATTTGACTTATAACAATCAGGTATTAAATATCGTTGTTACATTGCAAATACATGCCTATTGGACTATATATAGCTCAACTGCTCTACGACATACTTTCATGCATCTCATGTGTTATCATATAAAGATTTGATGATATTTTGATAAACAATCTTATGGCAATGCTTATTTCATTTAATTTGACAGTTAGTTTCAAGTGGGCCTTAGTGTTTATGGTACTTCACAGTCTAGAATCATGATACCAATTTGGAATGTAAGGTACATTAATGTTACCACCAATGTATATCAAATAGTTAATATTCAATGAGGATTAGTAGGGTTGTAAATGAATCGAACGTTCAGCGAACAGTTCTTGAACCGTTCAGTAGGAAGTTCGTTTATGTTCGTTCGTTTAATAATTGAACAAACATGAACTAGAAATTTTATTCGATAAATTAAACAAACGTACATGAACAGAAGCTACGTTCGTTCGTTTATGTTCATGAACGTTTGGTAATGTGTTCATTTAAAGGTTTTTTATGCTATATTTTTTTATTTTATCAGCTTTAGTTTTAAAATTTGGAACCATAGCCATACTATACGTTTCTGCCAACATCCCTCATTTGATCATTTCAATTTCAGTTTATGTTAAAGCTTGACAAACTTCTTAATTTTTGTGCTAACTATGTTAAGCATTATTTATTTTTGGTTGATTCTTCGTAATTTTTTGGATGAAAATGCAGATTGTATTTTTAAATGAATGTATAACGTTTGTTTGTGTTCATTTATGTTTATGAACAGTCGTTTGCGTTCGTCTACGTTCGGTAGATGTTCATGAACATCCTCATTTCCTTGATAAACGAACACGAACAAGAAATCTCGTTCCGTAAGTGTTCGTGAACCGTTCATGTACATGTTCATTTCTTAATGAACGAACATGAACAAGGCATTGAAGCACAACAACTACATATGCTCTCAATAGTCTTCATTTTCATCATAGAAAATAGCATTTATTTAAGCACTGGTAACCTTATTGTCATTGTTGATGTTGCAGAAAACTATTTGCTAGCTTTGTGTGAAGCGGATCGTCAAGAGGAGGTTTCGATGCTTTTAGAAACAATAAATATAAAGAAAGTTTCTTCAAAGGAGAATATGGAAATGATTTTTAAATCGTTGGGAAAGCTTTTATTGGAGTCGCATGCAAAGAAATTTATAGTTGAACTTAAAACAGAAGGTACTTTCATTTTATTGAAGTTGAATTCTGCATTAAAATGTTGAAGCTGAAGTTTAAAATTTTCTATACGCATGACTATGCTATAGTGAAGAACGATCTTCAACTTATTTTTGGTAATGTTTGCATCCAAATACAGATACAGGCGGGCATGATCTATCGAACTTGATTTATTGTTATGCAATGAGCATGCCAAAGATACATGTTGAAGACATTGCTGAAAAGTTCAAAAGTTTGCATGCTGAATTGGAGGTTGCCACATCATCTGGATCTCATGGGAATCTTATTAAAGCCTGTTGTGGTTCACACGAGGTGGGATGAATCAGAATCTTTTTTGTACCTCTTTTTTGTATATTCATATCTGTTTTCTTCATCCCTAAAGAAATAAAAATGTTATTTTTTCTATATGTTACTTTGAGATCTTCTGATAGTTCGTTTATTATGTTCTTGATCGAGATAGGTACATTTGGCAATTGATTTAGTTGATTCTATGCTTGAAGACGGCTTGGAAGTGAAGACAATGACAGTCAATTCTATACTGACTGCATGTTATGCTAGCTGTGAGTATACATTGGTACGTTGACAGCCTCTATTCTCTTATGGCTTTGCATAATGTTGCAAATTATTTTATATTGAGCTCTTTGATGGCAGGTCCATCGCATTAATTTCATAATAAATGATCATGAAAGCATTAAACCGAATGCTGAGACCTTCAGACTTATGATAAGCATGTATGTGAAATTGAATGATGTAAGTGATACTTGCACCTGATTTATTTTTGTTTCTCATATAGTATTTTAATGTGAAATGTGTTTATTATATTTTGATTTTCATTTGCAGTTTGATAGAGCATATGGCATGATTAAAGATCTGGAGAAATTGAAGTTACTTCCTACTGCTAACATGTACAATGCTATAATGGGTGGTTACTTTCGACAGGTAACCTTTTCATCCGTAACTTTTTTTTCATCCGTGTTATACTTTTAATTAGCGCACTAAAGGCCATTAATTAATGCATATGTTTGCACGTGAATTCTGGTTTTTGTTGTTGAATGTTTCAGCATGAATAACATAACTTATATGCTGTTCTTTTTCACTTAATTGGATGATTAACTTGCTTTTTCCTTTTTTTTTGCAGAAAAACTTTCATAAAGGAATGATGGTTCTTAAACAAATGGATGTGACAAATGTCAAACCGGATTCTCAAACTTTCAGTTATATTATAGGCAATTGTAATAGTGAAAATGATATCATAAAGGTAAGCAAATTCTCTGAAGTTATAGTTCCAATTTATTAAATGTTAAATGCTAATTTAGAATATTCGGTGATGTTTTCTGTAGTATCAAAGAGAATTGCATGAAGCAGGAGTTCAACCTACGAAACACATTTTTATGGCACTTATAAATGCATATGCCGCTTGTGGATTATTTGAGAAGGCTAAACAGGTAAATCTACATTTGCTTATATAATTTATCTTTTTTATATTTTCAAAATTGTTAGTGATTGAGAATCTGAAACCTGTTGCAGGTTCTTTCAGACAAATTTATTCCTCCTTTTAGTTTGAATGAAGTCAAAAGCGTGCTTGTTTCTGCACTTGCTACAAATGGCCAATTGACTGATGCCCTCGACGTTTATGATGAAATCAAACAAACTGATGCAAATTTGGAGCCAAAAGCCATTATAAGTCTTATTGTAAGAGTTCATGTTTTTGGAAACTTGAAAAAAAAAACAAAAATATTATGTTTATTTCGTTTATGATCAAAACACCTTAGTATATCGAGACACGGGAAAACGATTAGGCCTGTAAATGAACCGAACGAACATTAACAGAGGCATGTTCGTGTTTGTTCATTTAACTTTAACCGAACACAAACATATAATCGAACACATTTTTTGTTCATGTTCGTTTATTAAGAAAACAAGCATGTTCATGTTTATTCATGTTCGTTCGTTGAAAACATACATGCACAGTTCATGAACGTAAACGAACATAAACAAACAAACTTAAACGAAGATAATTTAACAAACAACAAAACAACGCTAACGAACATAATTTAACAAACATAAATGAACACAAATTAACATAATTTACTAAACATAAATGAACATAAAGTAATTTTTAATACATAATAGTGATTAATTACTGTAAATTCCATTAGAAAACCCATTTTTATTACTAGAAAGCCCAGTTACCAATTAGTTATGTTAAACAGTTAGAAAGTTCCTTTTATGTTTAATATTTATATCAACATAACTACTCATGTGTTAGAACTGAAACAAACATAAACAAATGTAAATAAATGGACGTTCACGAACATAAATGAACGAACAAAACGTGTGTTCATGTTCATTCATTTGTTAGATAAACGAACGTAAACGAACTTCCTGCCGAACAAGTTCACGAACAATTCATGAACGTTCGGTTTGTTTACAGGCCTAAAAACGATAGCAATTGCTATCTAGTTCCTATTCCCCCCTAATCTAAATCTATATTATTTATATTTCAATTATAAAACTAATACTGATAGTTATCTAGAAAACAAGATCATGGAAATGTGATATTCTCAAAACGTTTTTCAGGAACATCTTCAATCTGAAGGTGAGCTAAGTCGATTACTTCAGCTACTGAACCAATTACACGATCCAGAACTCTGGGATGATGGATGTGCTAGGGTTATCTCGTATTGTGTTCGCTACAAACTTTCAGAGTATACTTTTCTATCCTTATGTTAATTGCAACACCTTTTATAAAAAAAATAAGGGACCATTTCATATCATCACGCCTTTTTGAAAGTTTGAAATTTCATACATATCCTTCACAGTTTTATAATATCATATCTATCCATTCCATAAATTTAGTCACTTATAACAGTCGGTTTCACTAATAAACACTGAGAACATTAAACATTGAGATGATTCATGGTAAAAATTGTTTTCTTGTTTGTTTATCGAGTGAACCACACTTTTTTCTTGGGTATATATAATAACTTTAATTATTAAAAGGGTGATTGTGATATTATGAAAACTATATATATATATATATATATATATATATATATATATATATATGAAAACAATCCAAAAAGGAAAAAAAGCTAAAATGGGGTTGACCTTGTTGAAAATTGCCAAAAGTGTGTATTTATAATGCGTACAACCTCCCAAATCGTGTACTTCAAATGTTATATTGTTACTGTTAATTTGTTATTGTAATAGTGTAGTTTCTGTAATCCTGTATTAACGCGTAACAAACGTACCCAATAAAATCCGCCTATTTTAACGCAGACTTGTATTAAACGTACAAGACAAACGTACCCAATAAAATCCGCCTATTTTAACGCAGACTTGTATTATTTTAAATTATGTTTCACTCACTTATTTTTTATTAAAATTGAATAGCTCGGCCGTTGAGTTACTAAAGCAACGTATGGAGAAGTCAAGCACCAATGAGATGGTTATTGATGTTCTTTTTGACGAGGTTTTCTGCTTGATCTCTTTCTTTTATTAATATGATTGTTTTGTCTAGGCTGATCACTGATGTATATATTGATATTGATGTATATACTAAATCAGGTTTTTTGCCAAATCGCGGAGACAGAACCACCTGATGTGCAATTCGGGTTGGATCTACTTCAAGCCCTTAAAGACGACATCGGGATTCGACCATCAAGAAAAAGTCTGGATTTTCTCCTTAGTGCATGTGTTAATGCCAAGGATCAAGAACGTTCTTTTTTAGTTTGGAAAGAATATCAGACAGCTGGCCTTCCTTATAATGTCTTAAGTTATGTAAGGTTAGTTGCATTAGGCTACCATAATTGCCAATCATGAAGTCTAGCCCTAAGGCATTCTTTTAAAAAAAGAGTAAAATGCCATTTTTGACCCTGAGGTTTGTCCACTTTTGCGACTTTTGTCCAAAGGTTTGTTTTTCGCATCTGGATTCAAAAGGTTTGAATTCTTGCCATTTTCATCCAACTCGTTAACTTCATCCATATTTTAACGTTAAGTCGGGGGTATTTCATCATTTTAGATGTTTTTTAATTAAAATAAACCTTCTTTATTCGGAAATACCAACACCTCTGACTTTACGATAAAAAATAGATGAAGTTAACAAGTTGGGTGAAAATGGCAAGATTTTAAACTTTTTGGATCCAGAGGCGAAAAAACAAATCTTTGGACGTAAGTCGCAAAAGTGGTCAAACCTCAGGGACGAAAATGGCGCTTTACTCTAAAAAAAGTTGTCCATTTATTTTTTGTGTTTTACTTGTGAATTTGTTTTGTAGGATGTATCAAGCGCTTTTAGCTTCAGGAGCCCACAAACGTGCAAAGGTTTTACTAGAAAATATACCCGATGATGACCCAGATGTGTGTGGTGTCTTGAAAGCATGTCAAGAAACTTTTGGTAAAATCGCCCCAGTGAGAAACAAGGGAAAAAAGAAGAAGAATCGTGTCTTGGAAGAATGTGTAGAAACTTTGGGCGAAAGCGTCTCTGTGAAAAGTGAGGGAAAGAAGAAGAAAAAGAAGCCAAAATAGAGGTATGAGATGTTTATTAACCATATATGCAAATCAAACAAGTTGTGTTTGGTTACTTCTAACATTTTCTCATTTATGGCAGTTACACGAAGAAAAGGCGGGACGCTAACATGAATGAACATTAAATTTAGGTTACAATACGAGCTTTAAGCCAGAGGATAGTTGAGGTTTGGTTAGTCAAGGTACGTTTTAGGGTTGCGTGTTTGGTTCTTTGTCGATCCCTCAGGGTATTTTTGGGATTGTGAGGTGACATTTTAATTCTTCACTTGGTCATTTATGATCAAGTGATTGATCTTCAAAATTGTAACTACCTAGATTATTTATTGTAACGGCAACGTTTAAAAAAACTGTTGATTAGAGCTATTGCTTATACTACTGTTATCAATCAATTTTAGTGAAATTATTGAAATGGGGTGTAATCATATTCTATATACCTCTTTTAACAGTAATACATGATGCGGTAATGTAGTCAGTCATGTATTATGTTATGATGGTTTTGCAGTTTTCAAACTTAATATTATGTCGATTTAAATATTCTTTGAGTACTATTTTCATTTTTTAAAACACTTTTAGTAATAAACTATCCAACGTATATTATCATGATATAAATATCCAATTTATGTTTACCTATCATCTGAAATGAAGTTTGAGACATGCTTTACATACTTTAAAAGAAAGTAAATGTGTAAACATAAATTGTAACCGTAAAAGAATCTGGATGTGGTCGTTAGCGGAGTATGAGTACCATCGGGTGAGGTGACGGGGTACCCACTACCTGATTGGTAACACTGCCACTGGTGTATCGGGTAGGGTGTGACAACCCATAACTTTGAGGTAAAAAAACCGTTTGTTTCACTGTTATAAATCAAATCATATACTTAGTTTATTTGATAAATTAATTCTATTCCTATCAAATTTATATTATATAAACGAGTATTCGAACCAAATCCAAATCGTGTTGAACCGACCCGAACCGTATGAACCGAAGCATGTCTCGCTTGTCGATCTAATTCATTCGCGTAGCTCGAAACTTAGGAGACCCAGACTGTAACGTGATTAACATAGATTACATTAATCAAGTTGATGCTTAACTATATTATTATTATAATTAGTTGATCATAAAAACGAATATATATATATACACGCACACACATCACTAATCAAATTAGAAAAGCTGCAAGCCTAATCTTCACTCCTCTACGTTTATGATCAACCCAACCCCAAGCCCAAATCTCACTTTTAATTTCAGCCCAAGATGTCTTGTTTATGTGCAGCCCTCCTTGAACCGCCACAGCCTTTTAAGGCTTTATTAGTTACGTAGATTGCATGTTATCTTCCAATCCCCAAAACCTCGAACTCCACTAACCCTAAATCGTGACACCCCTCCTGCTCTCTTTCTCTTGCTGGTGGTGACGCAAAAACAGGACCCCAAGGGCATCCATATCTCGGTTTCAAGGCTGGTTCATACCCCCTTTCTTCACTAGGTATTCATATCTTGTGTTGTGATTAAAGCTCTTGTAGTTCATACACGTGTTCGGTTGTTAAATCGGGTTAACGTTTGTGTATACTCCAGATGATTATAATGTTCAATACATGTAGTATGTGTTGCTAGGAATGATGTTTGCGAGGCGATTAAATCGCTTATGTGATCGGTTATAGGGTATTGTTTGCGGGTTTAAATCTGGATAATTCTTAATGTTTTGGTGACTAGTAATCTGAGTTTTTTTATGATGACCTGCTGTATGTGATGTTTAAGTGTCGTCGTTGTTCGCTAAACATGTAAACGGAACCACTAGAACTCGCGAAGGAACATTAATAACGAAAAACTCTAGGCTGTCCAACAGTTACAGCCGACTTTAATCGGCTGTAACCAGGTCATAACTTATCGGAAACTGGATTTTCTTGAGTCTATTACGTGCTATTTCGAAATTCTCTTCTAATGGCGCTGGAATCATGATTTTTGGACGTCGTTTGCTATTTTAAATAAATTATTTCGTTTCAGCAATTAAAGCTGCGTTTTTTCTGCAGATTTTACGTGTTATGTTTTCAGTCGTACCTAGGTAAATATTTACTGTTAGACCATGAAATTTATACTGTAGATGGCCATAGATGTCTGTGCGAACCTCCAACTGGAATTATGTCGATCGGATAACCGAGTATTTTTAAATGAATTTTTCCGTGAGCTGCCGTCAGACTGTTTGGCGCAAGATTTTTCACGGAAAATCCGTAAGGGGTTTGGTCACCAAATTTTTACACAATAGTCGATGCTCCGATTGACACGTCCTGTAATTTTTTGGGAATCTTCCTTTACACGAACTATTCCGGATAACACTCTGAAAACTGTCCGAAAATGCACTATATTGCTGAATTTTTATTGAAGAGTATTTTAAATCTTTCGTGACACTTGTGTGGTCGCTAAGTGATGTCTTGATAAATACATGCATGTTAAATAGTATTTTATGATAAAACGTGCAAAATGCTAGATTTCGTGTAGGAATATAAGTGTTGCGTGAATTCACTCTAATGGAATACATGATAACTATCCTAGGACGCGGTTGATCGTCTTCGCTACTATTTGCACTTTATTTCTTACCGAGCAAACAAATGTGAGTTCACACCTTTACTAAAAGCATGTATTCCCGGTGGTTGGGAACCTCACTTTCCTGGGTATGGGATTGCCTAGTATTCCGGGGATGGAATACTGTTAAATGCTAATTATATTTCATGTCTTTAGCAGACTAAACGAACTCTACGTGTAAGTCCCCACACATTATACCGATTAATCGACGGGCCTGGCAAACAGGATATTAGTTGATAGCGCTATTAGTTTCAACAAACCTCACACCGTACCTGGGAGGATGGGCGTGAACTTTTATGCCTTGGCAACTGGTCGATGACGATAGACATTGACTTGGGGCACAAACAGCTTACACGGTCAAAGTTTCGATATCACACAGTTTAGTAGCTTAAAGATGGGGTAGCTCCCTGCGTGTTTTATAAATTAAGCAATTTAACAACCTATGTTTTTGGAAAAATAATACTGAAAAACCGTGAACTCGCCAACTGTATGTTGACATGCTATTACATGCTTTGCAGGTCGTTAGGTACAGTGGAGGAGCTTGCATTGGAAGAGTGTCGTGGTTGCGTTAACTATTTGAATTGGTTTTATTTAAACACTTGTGGTTTTTAAACATCGTTTGGATCTTATTTTTTTTAATTGTTTGCTTCCGCTGTTGGTTAAACTATATTTTTGGACATTTAAACTTTAGATCACTAATCGTGTTGATGGTGACACGTTTGACATCTTTAATAGTGGTTCAACATTGATTAGTAGCTTGATCCTGGTCGGTCGCACCTCTCGCGGTAAAACTCCGCAGTGGAAATTGAGGGTGTGACATAGGGGCACTCGGGTGGTAATTTCGGTGTTGTTTACCAAATTGGCGAGTGGGATTGTGTGTGTTACCGATCGGGTAACGATATTCTGGTGGTGATTTGGGGAGTCGGTTACCGAATCAGGGAGTGGATTGTGTGTTGCAGAGGAGAGAGAGATATCAATGGTATGTAAGTGGTACCGGAATGGGCCGGCCGATGGTCGTCGGGAAGGTGACGTGGCGACGGGCGGTGGTGTCTTCTTTGATGAGCACCCCTGGTGGCCTTGCAACATTTACAATACATGTATGTCAAACCCGAGTTCTTTTCAACATCGTGGGCGTGCAACCATTCAGTTGGTACCTTTGATAAATACACAGCGGAAAAATGTTTGCATTTGATATCTCAAAATCGTACCTTATAGATAGGGATTTAAAGTGGGTGCAAGACATGGAAAATGAGATAAATTTGTATTTGAAATGTATCAAGAAAGTGAGGGCGAAGTCCTCTGTTTATATTGTCTGCAAGAGCTCCAAGCAAATCACTTAGAACCCTAGGTGGTCCACGGTAAGTGGACTTAAGTGGTGAGTTAGCATCCACATGTCAAGTCACAATTCATCGTTATCAACACTTCTATGCGGACTGTTTGCGCTGCGTACACAGTCCGCACACAACCATCTTATCCAACACGCGTCATTTTCCTAATGGATCATTGCCACGTGTCAATTTTGTCGGCGCTGAACTTATCTCCCCCGAAAACCCCAAGCCACATGTAAAATTAAAGTTAGAATATGACATTTTCAACTTTAAGTACCCCTATAATTAAAAACCTTTACCTTTTTTGAATTCTTTTTGGTCGAACATGGATTATGTCACTTGGCATCACATTTTATTGCTACTTTCTTATAACTTTTTAAATGTGATGTGTTAATAAAACTATGAATAAAACTTTTTAAATGTGATGTGTTAATAAAACTATGAATAAATCGTTGTTACGTCCTTATTTTTTTCTACGTTTAGATCTAAATTTCATTCGAAACCAAGTTTGTGTGATAATGTACAAGTAATCAAACTACAAACGTATAAACCGTCAAAGTTCCTTCAAGATTTTGATTTTTATATATATATATTTTCGTTTTTCCTCTCACAACCTTTAAAATATGACGTTTTATAAAACTTCATATTTGTCGTTTCAACATGCCTATTATCATCAACCTTTTTCTTTTTCAGTTATTATAGCAAACGCCAGTACCATACGTACCATAACAAAACAATCCAATATCAAATGAGTTCCCGTCGCATCACACAAAGGAATCAATTAGTTTACTCTAAAAAATTACTAATATATATATATATATATAGGGTAAGGATCGTGTGAGAAACATTAGGCTAATTGAGAAACTTGAGAATCATTTTGGACCACACATTTTGCCTAAGCTTTTCGTAATATACACATATGTATAGTTTAAAATTGCCTATATACATATGTGTATAATTCAAGATTTGACAATATACATACATATAATATATATATATACATATAATACATATATATATAGTCAATTTTAAACTATACGTATGTATATATTATGAAAAGCTTAGAGAAATGTGTGGTCCAGAATGTTTTTCAAGTTTCTTAAATAGGGTGGACTTCTCTTAGGATTCATACCCTATATATATATATATATATATATATATATATAAAGCTTAGGGAAATGTGTGGTCCAGAATGTTTTTCAAGTTTCTTAAATAGGGTGGACTTCTCTTAGGATTCATACCCTATATATATATATATATATATATATATATATATATATATATATATAGGGTATATATATATATATATATATAGGTAGAGGTTCATGTGATAAAATTTAAAAGTGTGAGAAGGATAAAAAAGAATCTAAACCATTAGATATTTAATCTAATGGTTGAGATCATGGTGGCAATTCTGTAAATAGTGTTGACTATTAAACTAACTAATTTTCTTGATTAAGGGTATAAAGGTAAATTTAACATTTTTAAATTAAGAAACAATGCACATGCAAAGTTCCCCCCCTTCTTTTTTAAACGGCAATAACTTTTTATACGTAACTCTTTTTTAAAAAAAAATTACACCATAATAACGAGTGTTTTTTATCTTTAATATGAGTACCATATTGATATACTTATGTAGGGGGAAAAATTACGTCTCGCTTGGATATTTTAGTCCATGGTGTTTTTTCTATGTTCATACAATGGTGTTTTAATTGCATGGTGTTATTTCTGTTATATTTATGTTCTTCGTAAGATGTATGCCTTCAATATACATGTTGTGGTGTTTTTATGAGTTAGGGTGTTTTTCCTGTTATATTTAATGCGAGGACAAAGGTCCTGGCATTGTTGTGGTTTCTGGTGTCTTCAGTAGGTTTCTGTTGCCTTTAAAGAGTTAGGGTGTTATTTCTATTTTTATATATTTAGGGTGTTATTTCTGTTTGAAATTGATTAAAGTGTCGATTGGTGTTATATTAGGGTGTTATTTCTGTTATATTCAATGTTAGGGTGTTCTTTATAAGATGTGTGCCTTCAATATAACTGTTGTGGTGTTTTTATGAGTTATGGTGTTATTTTTGTTATATTTCTGTTCTTTATAAGATGTATGCCTTCAATATACATGTTGTGATGTTTTTGTGAGTTAGAGTGTTGTTTCTGTTATATTTATGTTCTTTATAAGATGTATGCCTTCAATATACATGCTGTGGTGTTTTTATGAGTTAGGGTGTTGTTTCAAATTCGAAAATCCTTACAATAACTACCAAAAATCGGTTGCATATATTCATTCCATAATTATATTTTATTAGTTAAATTACACTTATAACCGTAAATTACCAAAATAAAAAGGGACACATGTCACCTCCAAAATCTTTCTTATCTTTCTCACACTTTTAAATTTTCTCACAATAACCTCACTATAACACCCTGTAAAATCGTGTTCAATAGTATAGTGACACGTGTTGTATTTTTAAATATAGTCTGTTAAAGACCAATAAGGACTAAAGGCGTCAACATGCTCAATCTGAGCCTCTGAGTGACGATCCGATGTCAACATGCATAAATAACAGCCTCTGAGTGACTGATATGTCAACATGCTTAAATCATTAGCCTCTGAGTGACTTATATGTCAACATGCTTGAAATTTGGCCTCTGAGTGACTGATATGTCAACATGCCCAGCCTCTGAGTGACATTGGATCAACATGCTTATCATAAGCCTCTGAGTGATCCTTTGTGAAGTCCTAAACTCTCATACGTGTTATTTGTTGGACGAGAGAGTTCAATTTTATAAATATGTGAAAGTTGGATAATGGAGGGATTAAAAGTGTCAACATGTTAATTTATACCTCTGAGTGACCTTTTAACGAACCGAGAGCTCGACAATGTCCGGGCATAATCCCGGGTATGCCAAATATTGGCTACGAAGGGCTAAAAGTGCCAAAAAGGTGTTTAAAAAGGTTTTTAGGACCTTTATAAAGTTCAGGGGTCAAAAGTGTCAATTTTTGAATCTGGCCATGGGGCGGTCGCGGGCCGCGAGAGACCTGGCCTGGGTCTCTCGCGCCCCGCGAGACAGGGTATGCTGCAGAAAATTGTTTGGTAGCCAAGCAAAACTCCACAAAACCATTAAATCGAAACCATGGCTTCCCAAAATGCTATGCCACGTTTTGGGACACTTGTAAACTTCCTCTTACACCCCTAAACACCTGGCTTCACCTCCTTTGAACTTTCCAACTATAAATAGCTGATCAAGTTCACCATTTGAACTTGCACCTTTCTAAATCATATCTCTTCTCCCTCCTCTAGAAGTTTCTGGCTGAAAGGAGCATCCAACTTAGTTCTCTTGCATTGTAGGAACCTCTTGTAAGTGTTCCTTGCTCTTGCATTTTCGTTTATAGGCTTTTATAGCCAAAAGTCAAGCATTTTCGTAAAATGCTTTGACTTTCGGTTAAGACCATTTGGTCCAGCCATTGTTCGAAATGAACATAGCTAAGTGATCTTAATAATGTAGGTGTTAATCCCTATAAAGGTCACCTCCTAAAGATCACGTTTGCTAGACCAATTGATGGGTCAAAGTTATGAAAATAAAAAGTCAAACAGGCCATTTTCGGAAAAATCATAAATTGATCTTATATATGTTATGAAACCTGTTTTGACAATTAAACAAGTTGGTAATAATTATTAGAACTTGTAATAACATGTTCGGCTCGTCAATTTCAGTTCTAGGGTCGGTTCGCAACCGAAAGTCGCGAAGTTTGACTTCTGCTTTGACTTTCGATTCTGAGCCGATTTAGATTAGTTACTTACTGATCTAAAGTTGCATTATGATCATAATATAATGTAGCATAACCCTCTGAGATGCGCAAGTTCCATAATTATGCCATCTTTGACCAAAATGCCCTTTTTACATAAATCAAGGTTTTAATAATAATAAACTTGAAAATGAGTTTCCTACTGATGTAATATTATAAGTAGGATTATTTGGGATGTTAAATCAAGTTATAAACTGAGTTTTCAAGCAGGTCCTTAAATTATGTCGATATATGGCGATTTTAGCCCCTGTGGCTTTTAAAATGATTTTAATCAAATCTTTTGAAGGTAAATCAATTACCTACTGATATGTTATATTAAATAACATATTTAAGACATTTTTATCCGACCCTAATGTCAGTTTTTATTAAACATCGCATAAAACATCATTTTACGACATAAGCGTCGTCTCGGCGCATAGTATGGTTTTAAACCATATTAATGGACCAAGACTTGTTACCTACTGATTTTAAAATTTATTTTTATATTTACAGTAGGTACATGTTATAAACTCATAATCCCAAATAATTTATAAACTATGTGTAAAATGACCAAAATGCCCCTTCGGTGCATAGTTTGGTCATAAAAGATAAATTACACATATAAATGATATCCTACTGATATTATATCATAAATAAAGTATTTTTCCAGAGTACTTATGACTATAACATTAAATTATATTCAAGTTCCTTTATTACGGTATAAAATTACCAAAATGCCCTTATGAGACATAATTTCGTTTTAAAACCTTAACGGGCATACAAGTTGATATCCTACTGATATCTTAACTTATTTAAAGTATAATGGCATATAGAACTTGTCCATGACTTATCTGGTTACCCGATATCGCTATTATGCGCACAGTTATGTATATGTAACTATTTTACGGAATTTAACCGAAATGGGTTTAACCTTGTCATTTAAGTTTCAAAATCCAGAATGTTTATAGTTTACCCATATTATACAAGTCAAGTACTTGTCAGGATTAAACTACATTCTATCCGATTATCGTTTAATCAAGCGTTATACGTAATGATCATGTACACTACTCGGTTTATAAGACCGTTAGTATTTAATTGGCTAGCTTATGCCATAATCCAGACTAGAGCCTTCCCGGTAAATGCTATCTGCACTTGGTACTTTTGTATACGGCTGAGTTAATAAAAATAAAAGAAGAAGACTAGCTCAGGTAAATACTCTCGACTTATTTTCCCTATACGGGCTTGGGATACGGTAAATTATTACCGCTTGGTCCAAAATAGGGTCAATCGAATGCCCACTTGTGGCTAGTAAACCCGCATATTTCGTTTTAATCAGTTTTGTTTGATAACTTAAACATCGGGGGTTAAATTACCGTGTCCTGGATATCCTGGGTTCAATGGCCACGACCTTAGCACGGGGTGTAGGCATACACCTTTTGATGCTCATATGCAATGTTCCCAAGACGTTGGGGATGACTCCTTCGTGAGTCCTGAGTGGTGTGTATTTAATCATGTCTCGGTTTCTGTACTGGGCCCTGTATGTATTGACAAACATGTGAATCTGATACAAGGTTGCAAGTTCAACTTTCCCAAGTTAATAAAAGATTTTGTGCCGTTTTGCACTTAAAACCATTTTAAAGTTTTCAAAATGAGTCAGTTGGGTGTATTTACCAGCGTAAGCTGACGTATCGTCCAAAGGCTAAACTGCATGTACAATACAAAATAGGCCGGAAGCTGCTCGGTAGTGATAGAGGATCTTGCAAATCCTAAATCTGCCTAAAGTCTGTTTTGTATTCTTTCCATATACATTTTATGATCCGCCTGTGGATCTTCTATTACAAGCTTGTATATTATTTTGTATTTCGAACATTCAGTTTGTAATAGTAATTTTACTCCAAGACTTCCGCTGTGCCGTGTTTAATTGACTATGATGATTATCAACTGATGTCACGATACTCCCCACTCGGGCCCACCGGTGTATGGATTTCGGGGTTGGAAATCTGGGGTGTGACAGGGTTGGTATCAGAGCCAATGTTTGAGAGAATTAAACACTAGCCTTTTGTGTTTAGTCTCAAACTTACACGAGCACATTCCTTAGACTTCCGAGTCTAGGCATTGACCTAGGATTACTCATTTCATTATTAAGTTATTAGTATTGTTTTTTTAAATTGATTTCTAACTGGAAAATGCCGCCACATGAACGAGGACAAAGTGGACGAGGAAAAGGTCCAATGAGAGGAGGACCGTCGGGACGCATTCCTCCTCAACCTCATAACTCAGATGCATACCAAGAATCAGTAGATTCGTCTCCATGGCAACCAGTGAGACGTTCTGTCTCTAATTGACACTCGCCCTCATATTCCCAAAATTCTTACCACTCACACCACTCCTATCATTCTCACCATTCCCATTCTCATCACTCCTACCACGAAGAATTTAACCCTAACCATTACTTAAACACGCCTCCTGCTAATCAAAATCAGTTGGACCAGCCACATCCTATGGACGAGGACTCCGACCCGGAGATGCCACCGTCGGGATCAAACATGCATCCCATTGAAATTTCGAGTGATTCAAACTCTTATGTTGGATCGCCCTACCAAGGTCCTAATGAGTGGGACCAATACTGGAACCAATTCACCTTCGCCCACACTCCTTCTCATCACTCTCTACCACCTACTGTTCAAGAAGATGTCCACATGGAACCCGTGGACCAACCTCAACCACCACCTGAACCACCAAGAAGGAAGCGTTGAGCACGTATGTCGGTACGTGCCGGTCAAAGGTCGGGATCGCTGCCACCTTTGCCCAATTCTTACCCTACAATTCAAGAGGACCCACAAATGGGTGGACCCTCTAATGTTCCACCTATAGTGGAACCAACACCAACACATGCTATTCAACCACCACCATCGGGTTATACTAATCCAATCCCCACATATCCAGACACGTCTGGATATGATCATTTTAACCCGTCTACACCAGTAGACTATCAAGCATGGTCGCAAGACCCCTATATGCAGGCAGTTATGCACAACGCACTTTACCCGTCTCCTTTCCCACCTACCTATCCACCGACTGGATATCCAACTTATGGGTACCAGTATCCGGTTATGCCACAACCTCAACCACAACCTCCGCCAACACTAGAGGCCATTAATGAGGCCTTAGAAAGGATGAAAGAGATGCAGCAGCAGGCGGAAAAAACAGAGAAGAAGACGAATAAATTCTTCAAGAAACTCTCCTAATTAGTCAAAGGAAAGAAGGACGAGTGAAGTCTCTTCTAATTATATGTAGTCCTTGCGAGGACATTGTTATTTCTTTTAGTCCCTGTGTGGACATGTTTATTTCCTTTAAGTCCTTGCATGGACAATTTATTTCATTTTTCTAGTATTGTAATTTCTAAATTGAAATTTAATGAAGTATTTTGGAATTATATATATATGTATTCATCCTCTTGAAAACGAGCATCTCGATTTTACTCGAAATTTATGCTCTGCTATATAATTCCAAAAGAGCTTAATGGTTTTGATTTGCCAAGTGGCACAGACCACATATTTGGCCAAATATATATGATAGTTAAGAACGGAAGGGTCTTCTATCAAGATAGTTAAGGGAAGTTATCCTTCTATCCAGGGGTAAGGGACTAGGTCCAAACCTCCACGGTCCTTAAGGTCAAAGGCGATCGGGACCATTAATTAACCATTAAGGTCCTCTTATGTTAACATTCAAGTAATGTGCATACTCATGGTTGTGTGACTTGAGGAATCACACTAACTTCCAAGGTAATGGACTATGTCCTAACCTTAAATAGCCCTTGTGATCTGTTTGATCCCGGCTAATATCACCAGTGCGGTGATTAAACATCCACTAGAGATGTATTTTATATAGCCCTTGTGATCTATTTGATCCCGGCTAAATAGCCTTTGTGATCTGTTTGATCCCGACTAATATCACCAGTGCGGTGATTAAATATCCATTAGAGATGTATTTTATATAGCCCTTGTGATCTATTTGATCCCGGCTAAATAGCCCTTGTGATCTGTTTGATCCCGGCTAATATCACCAGTGCGGTGATTAAACATCCATTAGATATGTATTTTATATAGCCCTTGTGATCTATTTGATCCCGGCTAAATAGCCCTTGTGATCTATTTGATCCCGTCTAATATCACCAGTGCGGTGATTAAACATCCATTAGAGATGTATTTTATATAGCCCTTGTGATCTGTTTGATCCCGGTTAATATTATCAGTGCAATGATAAATAAAACATCCATTAGTGATGTATTACCCGTTCGGGTTATGATCTATTTTATAAAGCCCATGTGATCTATTTGATCCTGGCTAATATCACCAGTGCGGTGATAAAACATCCATTAGTGATGTATTACCCTTTCGGGATATGATCTATTTTATAAAGCCCATGTGATCTATCTGATCCCGGCTAATATCAACGGTGCAGTGATAAATAAAACATCCATTAGTGATGTAGTGCCTATGTGCCCTATTATATGTCCGTTAGTGAGAGGCCTATGTGCCATAATTTATGTCCATTAGTGACAGGCCTATGTGCCATATTTGATGTCCTTTGTGACAAGCCTATATGCTATAAAATTGTCAAATATGACAATGACAGTTGTGACATTGCGATCCCCTGTCTAGTAATAAATGCACTATGTCCAAATTGTAATTTGCCTATGATGGTCCTATTAAGACCTAGGCCAAATATAGCTATATTAAGCCTAAGGGTTGTGATGTTATTCACACTAGTATATGCAGTGGATTTTCTTATATCCAATGTTTAAAAGCCGACATGGTTATTATACCATGGCTAAGAGAAATTTTATTTGGTATATAGAACCAAGGCTTTGAAGAATGGCTAACTCTAATGAGGCACAAAGTAGCCATCGGAACGTCAAAGACGCCAAAAATATAGCCATAGATAATAATGACTTCCAAGCACGCATTGATGCGGCCGTAGAAAAGGCCATGGGTAAGGCCATATAGAAACTAAGAGAGTCGAGTGCTACTCGCTCTAAGCCATTATCAATTCCACCATCCTTAGCTCATAAGGAGAGCTCTGTTCACTCATCAAATGCGAAGAGTGAACCTAAGAGGATAGACTATGCTGATAGGTCCCGTTCTTCTAAGGACGGATGCACCTACAAGTACTTTGTCTCCTGTAAACCCCAAGACTTTAATGGGGAAAAAGGAGCCGTAGAAGCCTAAAGTGGCTGGACGAGATGGAAACCATTGTAGACATCAGCAGCTATGTTGAAAGGGATGTGGTCAAGTATGTATCACAATCCTTCAAGGGTGATGCCCTAACATGCTGGAAGGCCATGATTCAATCAACAGGTAAAGTATACCTGTATAATCTTTGATGGTCCAAGTTTGTGGACCTTATTAAGGAAACCTAATGCCCACCACATGAGGTGGAGAAAATAGAGACAGACTTCTTGTCTCTATCAATGAAAAACCTAGACTACCAAGTATGTTTCTGATTTCAATTCCCTATCTAGGTTAGTTTCCTATTTAATTACCCCTGAATCCAAACGCATTGCGCGTTTTATTAATGGGTTAGCGCCTGAAATAAAGGGCATGGTAAAGGCTGCACAACCTACTACCTATAGGTCTGCTGTAGACCTATCTCTTTCTCTCACCCTTGATCTAGTGAGACAAAAGTCAGTTAAGTCTGAAACTGGCGGAAAAAGGAAGAGGGAAGATGACAACTCCCATAAGTTTAATAAGAAAAATAAAGGGAGATTTGGGTTCAAATGGAACCAAGGCAAGTCGGCTATAATGCCATTATGCAAGATTTGCAACCCCAAACACTGGGGACAGTGTACTTCTGATCCACAAGCTAGACCTTGTGGCACATGTAAAAGGAGAGGGCATAAGACCCTAGATTGTAAAGATCTTAAGGATGTTGTATGCTATATTTGCAACGAAAAAGGGCACATTGCAACTAACTGCCCTAAGAGTTCAAAGAATAATAATCTGAAGCTTGGAGAGGCCAAGAAGGGGAATTCACGCGCCTTTCGGCTGACTTCTAAGGAAGCTGTTAATGACAATAACGTCATAACAGGTACTTTCCCCATTAATGATATTTATGCTAGAGTTCTTTTCGATTCGGGTGCGGATAAATCATTTGTTGATCATAAGTTTAGTAAACTATTAAATTTACCCATAAGAACTCTAGATAAAATTTATGAGATAGAACTTGCCGATGGAATCTTAGAACTGCTTCTTCCATACTTGATGGATGCTCTATATCCATTAAGAATCATTCCATCCCTATCTCTCTTTTACCAATGAGATTGGCGGGGTTCGATGTTGTCTTAGGCATGGATTGGTTATCTCATAACCAAGCCCACATTGCCTGCGATAAAAAGCTCATCGAGATTAAGACCCCATCTGGTGAAATGATCACCATCCGTGGAGACTCACACTATGGACTGCCAGACAAAGTGTCGTTATTTCAAGCATCCAAGTGTTTGAGAAGAGGTTATGTCATCTATATGGCACAAGTTATCATAAATGAACCAAAGCCGAACCTTGAAGATCAACCAGTTATCTCGGAGTACCCCGATGTTTTCCCTGAAGAATTACCAGGCCTACCTCCAGATAGGCAAGTGGAGTTTAGAATAGATATCATACCAGGAGCAGCACCCGTAGCTAGAGCTCCATATAGGCTAGCTCCAACCAAAATGAATGAGCTAAGAGTTCAATTGGACGAACTCCTGGAGAAAGGCTTTATCCAGCCTAGTTCCTCACCTTGGGGAGCTCCTATTCTGTTTGTAAAGAAGAAGGACGGTTCGATGCGAATGTGCATCGACTACCGGGAGCTGAATAAGCTAACCATCAAGAATAGATATCCTCTTCCCAGAATCGATGATTTATTCGACCAACTTCAAGGGGCTAGTTACTTTTCTAAAATAGATTTGAGATCAGGATATCATCAACTGAAGGTTAGAAGTGAAGATGTTCCTAAGACAGCCTACAGGACCTGCTATGGTCAATTTGAATTCTTAGTGATGCCTTTTGGGCTCACAAATTCACCGGCAGCATTCATGGATCTCATGAATAGAGTCTGCAAACCATATTTAGATAAGTTTGTTATTGTCTTCATAGACGACATACTTATCCATTCTCGTAATCAAGATGATCACGAGAAACATCTTCGGTGCATCCTAGAATTATTAAGGCAGGAGAAACTTTATGCAAAGTTCTCTAAATGCGAATTTTGGCTTAAAGAAGTCCAATTCCTTGGACATGTGGTAAGTGAGCGTGGTATCCAAGTGGATCTCGCCAAAATTGAGGCCATCATAAATTGGGAAGTGCCCAAGACCCCAACGGAGGTTCGTAGTTTCTTAGTATTGGCTGGTTACTCTAGAAGGTTCATTGAGAACTTTTCAAGAATAGCCACTCCTTTAACTTCTTCGACCCGTAAGAATATTAAGTATAATTGGGGTCCAAAGCAACAAGAATCTTTGGAGGTTCTTAAACACAAGTTGAGCAACGCTCCTGTGTTATCTCTACCTGAGGGTATTGAGGAATTTGTAGTCTACTATGATGCATCGCACACTGGCATGGGCTGTGTGCTAATGCAAAAAGGCAAGGTGATTGCTTATGCATCACGACAATTTAGGTGCATGAAAAGAATTACACCACCCACGATTTGGAATTGGGCGCCGTTGTATTTGCACTAAAACTGTGGAGACATTACTTGTATGGCACAAAGTGTGTTATATACACAGACCATAAAAGTCTCCAACATTTGTTCAATCAGAAAGAATTGAACATGCGACAACGCCGATGGATGGAAACACTTAATGATTATGATTGCGAGATTCGCTACCATCCAGGAAAGACAAATGTAGTTGCTGATGCCTTAAGTCGCAAGGAAAGGATTAAACCTATAAGGATTAACGCTAAGAGCATTGAGCTCAGAAATAGCTTGAGTGAGAAGCTACTAGATGCGCAAAAACAAGCCTTGTTAGAGGCTAATATTCCTAATGAGGGATTAGGTGGAACTTTTGATCAGTTAACGCCTGGAAAGGATGGAATTCTAAGATTTAATGATAGAATTTGGGTTCCAATCTTTGGAGGACTTAGAGATCTAATCCTCCAAGAAGCGCATAGTTCAAGATACTCTGTTCACCCGGGTGGTGACAAGATGTATCAAGATTTGAAGAAGAATTATTGGTGGATGGGTTTGAAGAAATCCATAGCCACCTATGTAGCTAAGTGTCTGACGTGTTCGCAAGTTAAGACTGAACATCAGAAACCGTCAGGACTACTACAACAATTAGAGATTCCCACTTGGAAATGGGAAATGGTAACTATGGATTTGATTACCAAGTTACCTAAGACCAAATGTGGTAATGACACTATTTGGGTCATAGTGGATAGGCTGACTAAGTCAGCACATTTCTTGCCAATTAAAGAGACTTATAGTTCTGACAAATTGGCTAAGT
Source organism: Scalesia atractyloides (assembly GCA_947069175.1). Classification (NCBI taxonomy): domain Eukaryota; kingdom Viridiplantae; phylum Streptophyta; class Magnoliopsida; order Asterales; family Asteraceae; genus Scalesia; species Scalesia atractyloides. The sequence continues at coordinate 4,843,210 of CAMTDV010000029.1, forward strand.
TGTACGTGGACAAGATTGTGTCCCTACACGGTGTGCCGGTATCTATTGTATCTGACAGAGATACTAAATACACATCTCACTTTTGGAAAAGTTTCCAACAATCTTTAGGCACACGATTAAATTTTAGTACGGCTTACCATCCGCAGACTGATGGTCAAAGTGAGCGTACTATTCAAACTCTGGAAGACATGCTTAGGACATGTGTAATTGATTTAAGTGGAAGTTGGGATGACCACTTACCTCTAATAGAATTCTCCTACAATAACAGCTATCATACTAGCATCAAGGCTGCTCCTTTTGAGGCCTTGTATGGGAGAAAATGTAGAACGCCCATATGTTGGCAGAAGTTGGGGAGGCCCAACTATCAGGACCTGAGATTGTCCTGGAGACCACGGAAAAGATTGTGCAAATCCGTGATCGTCTCAAAGCTACCAGAGATAGGCAGAAGAGCTATGCTGACAAGAGGCGTAAACCTCTTCAGTTCCAAATAGGGGACAAGGTCATGCTGAAAGTATCACCGTGGAAAGGTGTGATGCGTTTTGGGAAGAAGGGCACGTTGAGCCCAAGATATATTGGACCATTCGAGTAGTCGAATGTGTCGGCACTGTAGCTTATAAGCTCAGGTTGCCAGAGGAGCTTAGTGGAATCCATGATGTATTCCACATATCTAATCTTAAGAAATGTCTAGCCGACGAGTCGCTAGCAATGTCGCACAAAGATGTGCAGATAGATGAAAACCTGAGGTTCGTTGAGAAACCAATTTCGATCGAAGATCGACAGGTAAGAAGCTCCGAAGAAAAATGATACCTATAGTAAAAGTTAAGTGGGACGCTTTTAGAGGTCCTGAGTATACATGGGAGGTTGAGTCCACTATGCGACAAAAGTACCCCCATCTTTTTGAATAAAATCTCGAGGTCGAGATTTCTTTTAAAGGGGTGAGGATGTAACACCCTGTAAAATCGTGTCCAATAGTATAGTGACACATGTTGCATTTTTAAATATAGTCTGTTAAAAACCAATAAGGACTAAAGGCGTCAACATGCTCAATCTGAGCCTCTGAGTGACGATCCGATGTCAACATGCATAAATAACAGCCTCTGAGTGACTGATATGTCAACATGCTTAAATCATTAGCCTCTGAGTGACTGATATGTCAACATGCTTGAAATTTGGCCTTTGAGTGACTGATAGTTCAATCTTGTAAATATGTGAAAGTTGGATAATGGAGTGATTAAAGTGTCAACATGTTAATTTATACCTCTAAGTGACCTTTTAACGAACCGAGAGCTCGACAATGTCCTGGCATAATCCCGGGTATGCCAAGTATTGGCTACGGAGGGCTAAATGTCACACCCCGACCCGCAGCGGAATAAAGTCGGGGCATAATTGGGTTATCACCAAAGCTCATGATATTTACTAAGATGTTTCATATTTATTAAATTCAAATTACAACTTAAATATCCAAAACAAAATTCATACAATTACAAGAAAATGAAACTATATAATTATCCCAAAGCTTAAACTTGTTTATTCTTCTAGGCCTTCCTATGTGTTTCTTGTCTCAGCTGGATCACCTGTATCATGTGTAAAACGGGGGAGATTTTGGGTCAACAAAAGTTGGCGAGTGAACCTTGAGAAAACATTATTACTAATTTCTTGTTTTATTTAATAAGGAAAATTTGTGCAATAATCACATGTGAGCAAACATATATAGATAAACAATCACAAACCACTTTGGATGAGTATATGACATGAATGATGATGTATGTGAGATCAAGGCTCAATCAAACGGAGCCGATCTAATGAGGCTCCTGATGCTCAACCCGTATCCCACGGGGAACTGATGGGCCTAATGAAATGCGTGCACTGAAATTGATAAATCCAATCTACATATAATTCACACAACAATTGATACACATTTGATCACGGATATGATGTATGCACAAGTGTTTAAATAAAATAAAAGAATTATACGACACATGATACACCCCAAAACATGATTAAAACGGGCAATTGGTAGAGATTCACTCACAATGGGTGCGTTCTTTGATGACGATGAAGGCGCACGAATTTATGATTCAATCGACGAGGAAAAACTAACCTAGATAATAACAAAATGATTCGATAAATAAATAAATTTTATTAGTGCTCTTAATGGGATTTTTAGATTTATTTTTGTGAGTTTAAGGAAATTTTCTAACTTTAAAAATCCTATTTTTAAGTATTTTTAAATTAATTTTCCATTTAAATATAATAAATAAAAATAATAAAAATTGGGTTGACTTTCTGGCAGTTGACCGGGTCTGACCGGTCAGACTGTGTTAATTCTATGCGGCTAGTGAGGTTCGAACTCGGGACCTCTCGTATACGTGCACGCAGCTCTACCAACTGAGCTACGTGTCTAACCTGAAATATTCTCTGTTTTAATTATATATATATACTAATTAACGAACCGGTTGCAGAGACCCGGAGTCGAACTCGGGACCTTCGGTTCGAGTGCGCACAGCCCAACCAGTTGGACTGTGTGTCTAATCTGTTTAACTACTGAATTATATTCCTCTTATGTATATACTGTGACTTGATCTGGTTAGGTTTTAAAATGTTGATTTTATTTCTGAAAGTCGGTAACATGTGCGATTCGAACTCGGGACGTGTGTATTGAAATTGCACACAGTCCACCGCTGGACTGTGTGTGTAACCCGGTTAAATATCCGTTTTTTTGTTACATTAATATACAATTTAAGTTCGTCTTCTTCATTAAGAAGATCACAGAACAGTGCACCCGACTGTTCTTGCTTATTCGACCAACGGCCCTATAATCGATTGGAAATGGAATAGGAAAACAAAGATTAAAGAATATGATATACCAAGACGGAGAGTTTTCTTCAGATTTCCGGCAATGTTCGTCGGCTCTGATTTGCGGATTCCGGCTGAGTGAACTGTTTAACAGTTTCGATTATTGTGTTGAGCAATTAGATCACTAAGCAAGAGATAGCAAGAAGGTTTAGATGATTATACCGATCGGCAGTGAGGCTTCGGTTCTCCAGTGATATTCCGGCGAGTGCGAGAATTTCCGGCGACGTTGTCTGAGACAGATTCTGGTTGAACGATTAAGGTTAATACATGCCGAATAATGGATTACAAAGAAAAGAGTTGAGTATTATACCGATTAGGGGTAAAGCCTCGGTTTTCCGGTGGAATTCCGGCGAATGCGAAAATCTCCGGCGACGTGTTTTGGAAGGAATAAAGCTTCGGAAACGAACGTGGTTCTGAGCGAAAGGTTTTCAGGAAGTGCAAGTGGGTATTTATAGTGGAAACAGGCTGAATTGGGTTTGAATTGAGGTCAACAATCGCGATCAATGATTTCTGTCGGTTTTTTACTGAAATTGATTACCGGCAATGGTTATAACTGATGTCGAAATCAATTTGTGCGTTTCAGTCAAAAGAAAAGTAGCCAGAATTGCGGAGTGTCGGTTTTTCCGGCGATATCGCGTTCTGAGCGCGCGTTGATTTCCGGTTTTGATTTCGGGTTTTACTTTAAGTGTTATTTGATTCAGTGTTTATCACAAGTGGAGTGTGTGGCGGAGTGGTGTGGTGTGTGTTTGTGTTTGTGGGTGACCCGGGTTCGAAACCCGGCAGCTCCATTTTATTTTTTATTCACATTTTATTATTATTTATCAATTATGGTTTTTAAATTCTAAAATGTTTATTAATTATGTTCTATTTAAAATAATCTGAACAATAAATACGCAACGAAATCTTATAACTGAATACTTGATTATTAAACGAAGCGGGTTCGTTTTTCGACGAATGTTACACTAAAAGTGCCAAAAAGGGTGTTTAAAAAGGTTTTTAGGAGCTTTATAAAGTTCAGGGGTCGAAAGTGTCAATTTTTGAATCTGGCCATGGGGCGGTCGCGGGCCGCGAGATACCTGACCTGGGTGTCTCGCGCCCCGCGAGACAGGGTCTGCTGCAGAAAATTGTTTGGTAGCCAAGCAAAACTCCACAAAATCATTAAATCGAAACCATGGCTTCCCAAACTGCTATGCCACGTTTTGGGACACTTGTAAGCTTCCTCTTACACCCCTAAACACCTGGCTTCACTGTCACACCCCGACCCCCAGCGGAAATAAGAGTCGGGGCATAATTGGGTTATCACCAAAGCACATGACATTTACTATTATGTTTCATAATTAATAAAGTCAAAGTTACATTTTCAAACATCCAAACATGTTCATTCAATACAAAGGAAATAACCAAACATAACAATCCCAATACTAAATCGTTTTATTCTTCTAATCCAGGTCCTATGTGTTCCTAGCTGCTGCGGGTTCACCTGTATCATGTGTAAAATGGGAGTTTTTGGGTCAACATAAGTTGGCGAGTGAACCTTATTAGATAAACATTTGATAATGATTTTATGGTTAGTTTATCAATGAAATATTGTGCATAATCATAAATGAGCAAATGTCAGTAATCAAGCATTGGCAAATAGCAGTTACAATTATAACATACAATAACACTTGATAGCATACATGAACATACCAATATCATACGATAACTAACATAAATGAACTGTGCGATCAAGGCTCAATCAAACGGAGCCGATCGTATTGCATGTACTGAAAATTTAAAATGAACTGTGCGATCAAGGCTCAATCAAACGGAGCCGATCGTATGTGGGCACGCCAGGTTCAACCGCATAATAAAATGGGGAACAGGCTCAACACTCATAAATGGGGAGCGGCGGCCTCGGCAATTGCATGTACTGAAATAATAAATTGCATCCAATAATAACTACTTAACAGCAACAAACTAAATACACATGTTCATGATATGATGTATGCACAATGGTTTAGTTATAATATGTATATAAACAAACACACATGATACACCCCAAAAACGTGATTAAAACGGGGAATTTGTAAGATTCACTCACATTGGGTGCGTTGGATTGGAGATGGTGAGATGCGCACGATTTAGATGAGCGGATCGACGAGGAATACTAACCTAAATAATAATGGAAAAATATATTAAATGGATGGATTTTATTAAGGATTTTAATGAAATTTTTAGATATATTTTTGTGAGTTTATTGCTATTTTCTATCTTTAAAAATGTTATTTTTAAGTATTTTTAATTGATTTTTAAATTAAATTAAATAAATAAAAATATAAAAAAAATATTATTTTTTAAGCGTTGACCGTTGACCGGTTCGGTCAACGAATAAACCTACGCGGGTGGGATTCGAACCGGCGACCTCCCGTTCGCGTGCACGCAGCTCTACCAACTGAGCTACGTGTCTAACCCGAAATAAACTTGTTTTTAATTATATTTATACACTTATTTGAATTAACCGAAATTTCCTTTATTTGCAAAAACGTTTTAATTCAATCGGACCGGTGCTCGTGACGAGTTTCGAACGCGCGACGTGTAGTTAATGTTGCACACAATTGGAATGCGACTTCGTCGAAGACGCTTCTCCCCGAAGTCCATGATCTCCACTGGTCTTTCAATAAAATGCATGGATTCATCAATCTGAATATCTTCCAGCGGAATATGGAGATTCTCCTCAGCGAGGCACTTCTTCAAGTTCGACACGTGGAAGGTGGGATGAATCCTGTTGAGTTCTTCTGGTAGGTCAAGCTTGTATGCTACAGGACCTACTCTTTCGAGTATCTTGAAAGGTCCTACGTAACGTGGTGTTAGCTTCCCCTTTTGACCAAAACGAACTACTCCCTTCCACGGTGATACTTTTAAAAGCACATGATCACCATGTTAAACTCTAAGGGCTTCCGTCGTTTATCTGCATAACTCTTTTGAAGACTTTGAGCCGCTAGAAGATTGTTTCGAATTTGATGGATCTTATCTGTGGTTTCTTCGATCAATTCTGGACCAGTAATTTGTGCTTCCCCAATTTCGTGCCAACATACAGGAGATCGGCACTTACGACCATATAATGCTTCAAAAGGTGCCATGCCGATGCTCGAATGATAGCTGTTGTTGTACGAAAATTCAACTAACGGTAGGTGGGCATCCCAATTTCCCTTGAAGTCTATGACACATGCTCTAAGCATATCCTCAAGAGTTTGAATGGTGCGCTCAGACTGTCCATCAGTTTGAGGATGATAGGCGGTACTGAGATCTAATCGTGTTCCCATAGCGGATTGTACTGATTGCCATGTTCGTGAGGTGAAACGACCATCACGATCAGAAATAATACTTAATGGTACCCCATGCCGGCTCACTATTTCGTTGATATAAATACGTGCAAGCTTTTCGTTCTTGAAATCTTCGCGGATAGGAATAAAGTGAGCTGATTTTGTAAGTCGGTCTATAATCACCCATATAGTGTCATACCCACCAGAAGTGCGAGGTAACCCAGTAATGAAATCCATGGTTACATTTTCCCACTTCCATACAGGTATTTCTGGTTGGACTAGAAGTCCTGAGGGTCTTTGGTGTTCAGCCTTCACCTTGGAACATGTGAGACACTTGGAAACAAAAACGGCAATATCCTTCTTCATTCCAGGCCACCAATAGGTGTATCGTAGGTCTTGATACATCTTATCGGCTCCTGGGTGTATAGAATATCGCGTTTTGTGAGCTTCATTCATAAGAGTTTCACGAAGATTGTTGTGGTTAGGAATCCAGATACGATCTAGGTAATACAGAATACCATCTGATTTAGTTTCAAGTTTTAGCTCGGCTCCACAGGACATCTCTTTTCGTACATCTTCTTCTGTTATTGAAACGTGTTGAGCTTCTCGAATTTGATCTTTAATGTCGGTTATAATTTGCGAACATAGAAGATGAATGGAGTTCGCATAACCCTTTCGACTAAGTGCATCAGCCACCACATTTGCTTTACCAGGGTGGTATCTAATTTCACAGTCGTAATCATTCAGAAGTTCGACCCATCTTCGTTGCCTCATATTTAACTCTTTTTGATTGAAGATATGTTGAAGACTCTTGTGGTCAGTGTATATTTCACACTTAGTACCATAGAGATAATGTCTCCATATCTTAAGAGCGAATACAACGGCTCCAAGTTCTAGGTCATGAGTGGTGTAGTTCTTTTCATGTGTCTTGAGTTGCCTCGAGGCATAAGCTATGACTTTTCCTCTTTGCATGAGAACGCAACCTAATCCTTGCCCTGACGCGTCGCAATAGACTACGAAATCATCACAACCTTCGGGAAGAGTGAGGATTGGTGCATCACAAAGTTTTTGTTTAAGAGTTTGAAAGCTTCTTCTTGCTTGGGTCCCCATACGAATGGTTTTCCCTTATGGGTTAAAGCCGTGAGTGGCACAGCAATGCGAGAGAAGTTTGAAATGAACCAACGATAATAGCCAGCTAGTCCAAGAAAAGATCTTACTTCAGTTGGTGTACGTGGAGCTTGCCATTCTTGAACTGCTTTGATCTTTGAAGGGTCAACATGTATTCCTTTGTCATTGACTACATGCCCGAGGAATTGCACCTCTCTTAACCAGAATTCACATTTAGAGAACTTAGCATAAAGCTTTTCCTTTTCTAGGAGTGCAAGAACGAGTCGAAGATGACGCTCATGATCAGCTTTAGATTTTGAATAAATAAGAATATCGTCGATGAAGACTATAACAAAACGATCAAGATAAGGTTTGCAGACTCTGTTCATTAGGTCCATGAAGACAGCTGGTACGTTGGTTAATCCAAACGGCATAACCATGAATTCATAGTGGCCATAACGAGTTCGAAAAGCAGTCTTAGGGACGTCTTCTTCATGCACTCTAAGCTGATGATAGCCAGATCGAAGATCGATTTTCGAAAAGCAGCTGGCACCTTGTCGTTGGTCAAGAAGATCATCAATGCGAGGTAAAGGATAGCGATTTTTTATGGTTAACTTGTTGAGCTCTCTGTAGTCGATGCACATACAAAAAGATCCATCTTTCTTCTTTACAAAAAGGACAGGTGCACCCCAAGGCGATGAGCTAGGACGTATGAATCCCTTGTCAGTCAACTCTTGTAATTGACTGGCTAGCTCTTGCATTTCAGAGGGGGCTAACCTATATGGAGACTTTGCAACTGGTGTAGCACCAGGTATAAGATCAATACGGAATTCGACATCTCTGATTGGAGGAAGTCCTGAAATGTCGTCAGGAAAAACTTGTGGAAAATCTTTTACTACAGGAATGTCTTCAAGTTTCTTCTCTGTGGTTCCCTTTTTGATGATATGGGCTAAAAACGCGACATAATTCTTACGAAGATATTTTCGAGCTTGAAGACAAGACATTAAGCTGAGCCCTTTCGACGAGGTTTCTCCAATGATTCGAAGAGTCTGACCGTTTGAAAGAGGAATACGAATAAATTTTTCACGACATACAACTTCCGCATGATGTTGACTGAGCCAATCCATACCGATTATGATGTCGAAACTTCCCAGCTTCATAGGAATAAGGTCGACTGAGAAATCGTGGTCGTTTAAGGTGAGTGTACAGTTGCGTAAAATAGAGTCTAATGAAACTGGTTTTCCGTCCGCAACTTCCACCGTTATGGATTCCGCGAGCTTATCCCGATTTTTGCATAAGATGGGTTCAAATTCTAATGACACAAAACTTCTATCCGCACCAGTATCAAATAACATAGAGGCATATCTACCATTTATAAGAAACGTACCGTTGACCACATTGTCGTCAGCTCTGGCCTGGTTCGCGTTAATATTGAAAGCTCTTCCTCTTGCAGGTGGAGGAGCTTGGTTCGCTTGGTTCACTGGGTTGGCTTGGGCCTGAGCATGAATAATATTAACCAGCCTTGGACATGTGTTTCTGAAATGACTTGGGTCGCCGCAATTGAAACAAGCCCCCATAGGTTGGTCCATAGGGTAATTTGGTTGATAGTATGTTTGGGCTAAATGTTGGGTGGGTGGAAATGGTAGTTGTTGTTGTGCTTGACCCATTAACTGTTGGTGGGTTTGGGTTGAAGGTTGGTGGCGGTTTTTTCGTTGAGGCATGCGGCAGTTTTGAACAGTATGTCCTGCGCGACCGCAGCCGGTGCAGTATTGGCAAGGATGATCAGGGGAGTGGTGATACTGACAACGGTTACATTTTGGTAATGGGCCTGTGTAGGGTCTTCTGTATGGCGCGGGTGAAGGAGTGACTTGAGTGATGGGTGCAGCAGGAATAGGGGTGTTGGTTTGGGTGACTGCAAAATTCCTGGTGTTACGCTTCCTCTTGTTAGCAAACTTAGAGGAAGGAATGGGGTGGTTTGAGGTTTGTCCCTCAACAGGGGCTTTCTTCTTCTCTTCCTTAAACTTCCCATTGCGAATTCGGTTTTCGGTCAGTTCAGTTGCCAACTCCATGGCAGCTTCAAGTGTTACCGGTGAAACGCTGAGAACTGAATCTTGGATTTTCGAGGGAAGTCCTCGAATATAATGCTCGATCAGACGGTAGGTTGGTGTGAACAGATTTGGAACCATTTGGTTCAACTCCAAAAACCTCTTGTTGTAGGTAGAGTGATCACCCTCCTTTTGCTTTAAGGCATGAAATTCATCCTCCAACTTCTTAATTTCACTTCTAGGACAGAAACGCCTAGTCATGATTTCCCTTAACTCCTCCCAAGTTAAGGCCATCGCATCTTCAGTTCCCCTCTTCCCTTTCTTAGTATTCCACCAAGTGAGAGCTACACCAAGTAGTCTCCCGGTGGCGTAACGAACCTTGCGATCCTCAGGACAATCGCAGTTTAGGAAGGTATTTTCCATCTCCTCGAACCAATGTAGGAGAGCAGTGACACCCTCTGTCCCTTCAAATTTAGGAGGATCACAGGACTTAAAATGTTTGTAAGAGCACTTGTTGGTAGGAGGGTTGTCGATGTTCTGGTCCTGTTGTTGAGGAGGGTTAGTAGGATTTGTAGCAAGGGCTTGTTGTACTTGTACCACGATGTCAGGCAATATCGTGGCCATTTGTTTCGCGATATGAGTGGCCAAACGTTCCTGAGACTTTCCCGATCTTTTACTCCTTCGATGCTGTCTAGACGACATCTAAAGGATCATAAAATGAGAAGATTGTGAGTTTATGGTGTCTTTTTAGGTGTCATGTGTCTTTAAGAAAATGAAAATAACATAAATATCAATAATGCAACTACATCCATAGGATGTCTTGGGTTCGCTCATGTTGGGCCTCAAATGTCCCCCATACCTTCACCTATATAGTCATGTGGGCCCCCATGGCTATTGGCTTGGTAGGATTCACATTAGTATTGGCAATTTAACACTCGCATCCCCCGAATGCAAACCACAAAATATGTTCATGAGATGTTTGGTCGGAACGTGTCCAGGTGTAGACACAATGACAACTCAAAGTGGGATTAGTTCACACGACGTTTGGTATAGCATGCTTTGGCCTAATAAGTACTTCGTACTCTCATCGTTAGTCCCCAGGTAGGCAAACTGGTCCTTTATTTTGGATTTATACGAATGCCAGCCTAGACAGGACGTTCCGACTACCGGTACTAGTACCCTTCCAGTTACTACATGCCTGTCATGAGAACTCACTTTGATGAGATTTGAAAACACGAAAATCATTGTAAAATCAATCATGATGTGGTGTGTGCTTTCATGGATGTGATATGTTATGAGCATACGATTTCATGATAGGCATTATTTGATAATACATACTTATGAACATGCTTGCACAATATCAAATGTAACATTTAACATAAAACATATAAACATCATGAAATTTGGCATATAACACACAAAATTCTTATAAGTTTCTAATCGACTATAGTATAGGCTCTAAGGGTCTAATAACCTATCCTATATCCCTATAAACCTGGCTCTGATACCAATCTGTCACACCCCGACCCGCAGCGGAAATAAGAGTCGGGGCATAATTGGGTTATCACCAAAGCACATGACATTTACTATTATGTTTCATAATTAATAAAGTCAAAGTTACATTTTCAAACATCCAAACATGTTCATTCAATACAAAGGAAATAACCAAACATAACAATCCCAATACTAAATCGTTTTATTCTTCTAATCCAGGTCCTATGTGTTCCTAGCTGCTGCTGGTTCACCTGTATCATGTGTAAAATGGGAGTTTTTGGGTCAACATAAGTTGGCGAGTGAACCTTATTAGATAAACATTTGATAATGATTTTATGGTTAGTTTATCAATGAAATATTGTGCATAATCATAAATGAGCAAATGTAAGTAATCAAGCATTGGCAAATAGCAGTTACAATTATAACATACAATAACACTTGATAGCATACATGAACATACCAATATCATACGATAACTAACATAAATGAACTGTGCGATCAAGGCTCAATCAAACGGAGCCGATCGTATTGCATGTACTGAAAATGTAAGATGAACTGTGCGATCAAGGCTCAATCAAACGGAGCCGATCGTATGTGGGCACGCCAGGTTCAACCGCATAATAAAATGGGGAACAGGCTCAACACTCATAAATGGGGAGCGGCGGCCTCGGCAATTGCATGTACTGAAATAATAAATTGCATCCAATAATAACTACTTAACAGCAACAAACTAAATACACATGTTCATGATATGATGTATGCACAATGGTTTAGTTATAATATGTATATAAACAAACACACATGATACACCCCAAAAACGTGATTAAAACGGGGAATTTGTAAGATTCACTCACATTGGGTGCGTTGGATTGGAGATGGTGAGATGCGCACGATTTAGATGAGCGGATCGACGAGGAATACTAACCTAAATAATAATGGAAAAATATATTAAATGGATGGATTTTATTAAGGATTTTAATGAAATTTTTAGATATATTTTTGTGAGTTTATGGCTATTTTCTATCTTTAAAAATGTTATTTTTAAGTATTTTTAATTGATTTTTAAATTAAATTAAATAAATAAAAATATAAAAAAATATTATTTTTTAAGCGTTGACCGTTGACCGTTGACCGGTTCGGTCAGCGAATAAACCTGCGCCGGGTGGGATTCGAACCGGCGACCTCCCGTTCGCGTGCACGCAGCTCTACCAACTGAGCTACGTGTCTAACCCGAAATAAACTCGTTTTTAATTATATTTATACACTTTTTTGAATTAACCGAAATTTCCTTTATTTGCAAAAACGTTTTAATTCAATCGGACCGGTGCTCGTGACGAGTTTCGAACGCGCGACGTGTAGTTCATGTTGCACACAGTCCACCGCTGGACTGTGTGTCTAACCCGGTTATTATCTCGGTTTTTATTATACTTAACAACTATCTGTTTTAACCCGGTTTAGTTCTTGATCAAAAAGGCATGTTATTACACAAGGCGTGCGTGTAGCAGGGATCGAACTCGGGACGTGTGTGTGAAATTTTCACACAGTCCACCGCTGGACTGTGTGTCTAACCCGTTTAAAATACCGTTTTTAATTAATCTTATGTTATGTTATGACTTCATCTTCTTCGCCGATTTACACAGACAGCATAATCCGACTTGTTATGATTGATTTATGACTTATACAATTTTCAGACATTAACAGTAATTCAAAAGTAGAGAATGGAGAGAGTTTAAGGAAAAGAATATACCGATTGATGTTGTTCACAGAAATCCGGCGGAGGTTCGTCGGTACTGGAAGTGAACTCCGGCTGTTGAAACCAATTAACAGCGTTGATCGATTATTTATGAAGTTGAGTCACTTAAACAAGGTTTAAAAGAAGTTTAGGATATCATACCAGTTCACAGTGTGATTCCGGCAGTCTCAGAAGTTTTCCGGCGAAGATAAGATTTTCGATAAACGTTGACTAGGATCGATTCTGATGGTGGAGTTGTGTTAGAGACTGATTAATCACATGATTTAAACAGAAAGAGTCGGAGGAAATACCGTGAGAATGTGAGTCCCGGTTTTCCGGTGACTTGCAGAAATTTTCCGGCGAACTGATTCAGATGATCTTGTGGTTCAAAAATGCGACGAAATTGAAATTGAGTATTGATATGATAGCTCTGAATCGCGATAATGGTCTGAAGCTTGAGTTATTCAGAACTTTGATGACCTTCCGGTTTCAAAAACCGAAAATGACGAAACTTTAAGTTCAATCAATTTCAGCTTGATTAGAAACCGTTATACATCGGTTATAAGCTGAATATGCGAATTAAACAACGATTAGACGATTGATTTGCCGATTACCGTTTCTCAGATGGCGCCATCGGTTCAACTGAGTTTGTGTATAAGTTTCATTTGTGTTCCTAGAGTTAACAGAAAACACATTGTGGCGGAGTGGTTTAGGGAATGAGTGTTAAGTTGTTGCAGCGCCTTGGCTGACCCGGGTTCGAGTCCCGGCAGCTTCATATATTTTTTATTTATTTTATTTTAACTTTTTATCAAATATAATTTTTATAGTTTAGTTTATTTATTAATTATGTATCGTTTTAACTCAAAATAATCATAAATAATTAATGCAACATTTATAACTTGGTACTTGATTACAAAACGGAGCGGGTTTTGGAGACCCAATTTTTACAAATGTTACATTCACCTCCTTTGAGCTCCCCAACTATAAATAGGTGATCAAGTTCACCATTTGAACTTGCACCTTTCTAAATCATAACTCTTCTCTCTCCTCTTTGAAGTTTCTAGCTGAAAGGAGTATCCAACTTAGTTCTCTTGCATTGTAGAAAACTCTTGTAAGTGTTCCTTGCTCTTGCATTTTCGTTTATAGGCTTTTATAGCCAAAAGTCAAGCATTTTCGTAAAATGCTTTGACTTTTGGTAAGACCATTATGGTCCAGCCATTGTTCGAAATGAACATAGCTAAGTGATCTTAATAATGTAGGTATTAATCCCTATAAAGGTCACCTCCTAAAGATCACGTTTGCTAGACCAATTGACGGGTCAAAGTTATGAAAATAAAAAGTCAAACAGGCCATTTTTCGGAAAAATCATAAATTGATCTTATATATATTATGAAACATGTTTTGACACTTAAACAAGTTGGTAATAATTATTAGAACACGTAATAACATGTTCGGCTCGTCAATTTCAGTTCTAGGGTCGGTTCGCAACCGAAAGTCGCGAAGTTTGACTTCTGCTTTGACTTTCGATTCTGACCCGATTTAGATTAGTTACTTACTGATCTAAAGTTGCATTATGATCATAATATTATGTAGCATAACCCTCTGAGGTTATATTACATGATCATAATCAGTTACCAAGTTTATGCGCAAGTTCCATAATTATGTCATCTTTGACCAAAATGCCATTTTTACATAAATCAAGGTTTTAATAATAATAAACTTGAAAATGAGTTTCCTACTGATGTAATATTATAAGTAGGATTATTTGGGATGTTAAATCAAGTTATAAACTGAGTTTTCAAGCAGGTCCTTAAACTATGTCGATAAATGGCGATTTTAGCCCCTGTGGCTTATAAAATGATTTTAATCATATCTTTTCAAGGTAAATCAATTACCTACTGATGTGTAATATTAAATAACATATTTAAGACATTTTTATCTGACCCTAATGTCAGTTTTTATTAAACATCGCATAAAACATCATTTTACGACATAAGCGCCGTCTCGGTGCATAGTATGGTTTTAAACCATATTAATGGACCAAGACTTGTTACCTACTGATTTTAAAATTTATTTTTATATTTACATTAGGTACATGTTATAAACTCATAATCCCAAATAATTTATAAACTATGTGTAAAATGACCAAAATGCCCCTTCGGTGCATAATTTGGTCATAAAAGATAAATTACACATATAAATGATATCCTACTGATATTATATCATAAATAAAGTATTTTTCCAGAGTACTTATGACTATAACATTAAATTATATTCAAGTTCCTTTGTTACGGTATAAAATTACCAAAATGCCCTTATGAGACATAATTTCGTTTTAAAACCTTAACGGGCATACAAGTTGATATCCTACTGATATCTTAACTTATTCAAAGTATAATGGCATATAGAACTTGTCCATGACTTATCCGGTTACCCGATATCGCTATTATGCGCACAGTTATGTATATGTAACTATTTTACGGAATTTAACCGAAATGGGTTTAACCTTGTCATTTAAGTTTCAAAATCCAGAATGTTTATAGTTTACCCATATTATACAAGTCAAGTACTTGTCGGGATTAAAATACATTCTATCGGATTATCGTTTAATCAAGCGTTATACGTAAGATCATGTACACTATTCGGTTTATAAGACCGTTAGTATTTAATTGGCTAGTTTATGCCATAATCCAGACTAGAGCTTTCCCGGTAAATGCTATCTGCACTTGGTACTTTTGTATAAGGCTGAGTTAATAAAAATAAAAGAAGAAGACTAGCTCAGGTAAATACTCTCGACTTATTTTCCCTATACGGGCTTGGGATACGGTAAATTATTAGCGCTTGATACAAAATGGGGTCAATCGAATGCCCACTTGTGGCTAGTAAACCCGCATATTTCGTTTTAATCAGTCTTGTTTGTAACTTAAACATTGGGGGTTAAATTACAGTGTCCGGATATTGTGGGCTCAATACATTAGTTATTGGCCACGACCTTAGCACGGGGTGTAGGCATACACCTTTTGATGCTCATGTGCAATGTTCACAAGACGTTGGGGATGACTCCTTCGTGAGTCCTAACTGGTGTGTATTTAATCATGTCTCGGTTTCTGTACTGGGCCCTGTATGTATTGACAAACATGTGAATCTGATACAAGGTTGCAAGGTCAACTTCCCAAGTTAATAAAAGATTTTGTGCCGTTTTGCACTTAAAACCATTTTAAAGTTTTCAAAATGAGTCAGTTGGGTGTATTTACCAGCGTAAGCTGACGTATCGTCCAAAGGCTAAACTGCAGGTACAATACGAAATAGGCCAGAAGCTGCTCGGTAGTGATAGAGGATCTTGCAAATCCTAAATCTGCCTAAAGTCTGTTTTGTATCTTTCCATGTACATTTTATAATCCGTCTGTGGATCTTCTATTACAAGCTTGTATATTATTTTGTATTTTCGAACATTCAGTTTGTAATAGTAATTTTACTCCAAGATTTCCGCTGTGTCGTGTTTAATTGACTATGATGATTATCAACTGATGTCACGATACTCCCCACCCGGACCCACCGGTGTATGGATTTCGGGGTTAGAAATCCGGGGTGTGACACTCACCCTATATATATATATATATATATATATATATATATTAAGAGCAGTTTACCCTATATTAGTTTGCAAAAATACTCCCATCACACATTCACTATTCTTTATTCCTTATATTAAGAGCAATTTACCTATATTAGTTTGCAAAAATACTCCCATCACATATTCACTATTCTTTTTTCCTTTGAATCTTTAAACTTTTTAATTTTCTTTTACTTTTAACCCGTTTATTTTTTATCTTTTACACCTTTAACCCTATAGTTTCCATCTTTTATATATTTACAATAAACATTGTCTATTTTTAACCATAACACTTTTTCACTTTCAACTTTGGTCCCTGTACTTTACATATTTTACAAATTTGTGGTTTTACCATTCTCTATAAAAGTTGTGAGTTAATACATTGCAATGCGTGCGTGTGGTTTAACGCTTTTACGTCTATTTTTTTATGGTTTACTGGCTTTTATGGAAACTCGTGGTCCTAAGCCGACTTAGTTATTCTTTTCTATGGTTTCCTTTTCGATCAAATATTTACGAGTTAACACGTTGTAACGTGTGTGCATGATTCATCATTTTTACGTTTACTTTTTGTTCGGCTTAACGGCCCCCCTACAAAGCGCGGGTCCAAGATACTAGTGTGTGTGTGTGATATATATATAGAGAGAGTGTGTGTGTTTTCAATTGAAAATTAAATATAAAATATTTGTATAATCTTAATTATATAAATAATAAATAAACAGTTTACTTAAACAAATAAACATATATTATAACTGTTTAGTTATGAATAACTTATATAATTATTCCAAATAATAACAATTATTAATATTCCAAGATTATAAACTCCCAAATAGTATTCGATCTAACATTTTAACTCATGAAAACCGATTCGTTTAAGTTATTCTTTGTGCTACCTTTAGGATCAACTTTGTTAGCATTACTATCTTATGTCGATACTTGAAGATACCAGATCCTCACTTTTAACACAATGTGATGCAATTTAATACGATATAATGTCATTCAATGTAACTTTATATTATATAATGATATAATGTTTTATAACGTGATTATATAATATAATATAGTATAATATAATGCAGATGTTGTTATATAATATAATATAATAAAATAGTAATAACTATAATAATAATTTCAGTGTATTATATTGTAATATAACATTTAAGAAATTGTATTATGTAGGTAGATCAGCCTCAAATTTATTCAGATGCTTAGCTCAAGCAAATCAAAGTCTCATGGGAAAACTATTATTTCTCTTCATTTTATCATTTGTTCTTTTTTAGACTTATCGACGTTGTTACCAACTATGGAAACAGTAATCGCTTTACGTTTAAGGGTGAACAATCTTCGATTTCACTATCACTCAAAAGATGATGACCTTGGGAATCAGGGGCGGACCTACCTTATTGGTAGGGGTAGCCTCCGCTACCCCTTGGCGCTCCGACGTAGTGTAAAATTTTGAAAAATTTAACATTTTTTTTATTTTGTTATCCCTTTTCTATAAAACGTTACCCCTACGAAGATTTTCTGAATCCGCCACTTTGAGAATATTACTTGGAATGCTGGAGAGGAATACCAAATTAGGCCTTGTCTAAACTTTTGGGGGCGTTCGCTCTACACTTGTCATTTTTATTGAGAATCATCAAGCAAGAGTTTAATGCTTAACTCACACTCAACCCTATCCACCTGATTGATTTTGTATTCCTCAGAACTCCCTATTTCCGGATGATTGGGTCAAAAATATGATTGAATTGATATTAATCTTTTTACTTATATAATCTATTTTTTTATAGTATCTTTAATAAAAATATATATGGCTGTGTTTCGAAGCATTTTGATAGTACTATGCAATAATTTTTATGGCAAATGTAATTTATCAACTTAGTGGCGATTAGAATTCACATAGAGTTAATGTTTAAGAAAGGGTAACAATCAAAAAATGTCAATTTTTTTCAAATTAACACTTACACTATTATCGGAACATAAAGGAGCAACATAATTTACCATTTACACTATGGATCCGCTTGTATATCTAACAACTAGATGGTACAATACAATAATGACATGATTATATGAGTTGCAAAGATAATGTTATTCAAATAGTCTGAATATCTTTTGTATATGTATGTAAATCGTTTTCGACAACTATTTAATTAGTTACAGGGATAATGAATTTCAATAACCCAAATTTTCACCACCTGACCAATAATATTTTTAACTTTCGATTTGTACCACAACACTCTTATATTTCACTTATTTTCTTTGTACTACCAAACTAACTGAACCCTAACTTAGTTAGCTAACGTCAAATGCCACGTCACTTATCAAGTGCCACATCAGATGTCACGTCGGAAAAAAAACTACGTTAGATGCCACATCAACAAAAAGCGCCATGTCAGATGTCAATGCAGCAATTGGCATGTCAGCTGCCACATCAGCAAAAAAAACTAATTGGGTTAAGATTTAGTTAATTTGAGAGTGACAGATGAAAATAAGTAGAAAGTTAGAAGTGTCATGGTACAAATCAAAAGTTGAAAATGTTATCGGACAGGGGTTATAAATTCAATATCCATTAATTAAATATTGTTATGAATGTATCCATTATGTAGTGACTTTCATATGTATAAACCCTATCTATGAATGCATCCATTATGTAGTAACCTTTCCCATGTATAACCCCTTTCTCTTATTTACTATTGTACTAATGTGAGTGTCTATATATAATGACATTTGTATATGATGTTAGATGAATGAATAAGAATTCTTCATGTTCTATTTTCTACATGATTTCATAGTCTAGCTCTTATGTTTATATACATATATATTAGTTGCTAATATACCGTTGTTTCACGACAAATATAATATTTAGGAAGAAGGTGGTAAAATGCAATGGTGCGTTAGTTAACAACCCACCAGCCTCATCACGTTCTTCATCCCCAAATTTACAAATCTCACCCCTCCCCTCTCCCTCACCTCACCTTACCTCAGATCAGATCCCTGCGATGCTTTCACTTTCACACACTCTCACTTACCAATAAACTTCCACTCTATTCTCACACAATAAACAAACAAACTGTTTGTCAGTTACTCAGATCTAATGGCGGTCGTCGCTCGTACCGGCAGAGGCGGTGCCGGTGGCGGTTCCTCCGCCTTACGCAGCTTCTTTTCCTACCGGATCTTCGTTTCAGCTATGTTTACTCTCCTTTTCTTCGCTACTGCCTCCGTACTCTTCTCCTCTCACCCTGCGCATTTCTCCGATAACTCTGTAAGGCTCTCTGTTTTACTTTTTATGTGTTATTGTTATTGTCGTTTGCAATTTGATGTATATTCTGCTGTTTGATTTAGTATATGCGATTCGATTGACGTAGTATATTATTAGTTTTGTAGCTGTTTGTGGCGAATTAGTATCAGTTTTGTATAATTAAGGCTCATGATGTAAGTTAAAGTTAAAGTTAAATTACTGCAAAATCAATAATAGCTAGGATGTTTTAGGATTGGAGCAATTTGAAATGATCAGTTTCTTCTGTGTTATTTGAGGTGTTGTGTGTCCTTACTTTTAATGTCTTATAGTTAATGTAATTTTCAATTTGATTTATATGCTGCTATTTGCCTTGTTAGATGTGATCCAGTTAACATAGTATATAATTAGTTTTGTAATCAGTTTGTTTTGTATGATTAACGCTGTAAGTCTGATAGGAGTATCCTTACTTTTTATGTGTTATTGTTGATGTAATTCACAGTTAGATTTATATTCTGCTATTTGCTTCAGTACATGCGATGCAGTTGACATAGTATATAATTGATTTTGTAGCTTTTTTTGTGGAAAATTAGTGTCAGTCTTGTATGATTAACGCTGTAAGTCTGATACGAGTACCCTTACTTTTTATGTTTATTGTTATTGTAATTTGCAATTTGCTTTATATTCTGCTATTTTCTTGGGTAGATGTGATCCATTTGACATAGTGTATAATTACTTTTGTAGCCTCTTGTTGCAAACTTGGTTTTAAAAAGCAAGAGGCGCACAAAGGCAACGAGATCTAAAACCGAGGCGCAAAGCGCAAAAGCGGTGGGCTTTTCATACCCGAGGCGCAAAGTTAATATATATCTTTTTATATATATCCCATAGGTTTTAGCATCCCTTATTTAAATTATAGCCATAAATAAGGTTTATATATGATTTTACCTACAAGTACAAGCCAACAAAACCTATGTTTAATGCATAAAAACACCCCATGTACATGAGGCGCGCGCCTCAGGCCGGAACCCCCCCCCCCCACCAAAAAAAATTGCGCTTTTTTGGGGCTTCTTGTAAAAAACGCGTCTCAGGCTACCTAAGGCGCCAAGGCTGGCTTGTGCGCCTCACGCCTAGGTGCACTTTTTAAAACCCAGGTTGCAAATTAGTATCAGTTTTGTATGATTAGCATTGTAAGTCTCTCTAATAGGAGTATCTTTACTTTTTATGTCTTATATTTATTGTAGTTTGCAATTTGATTTACATTCTGCTGTTTAATTGAGTATAAGCTTTGGTTGACATAATTTTGTAGTTATTTGTGGCGAATTGAGTTTCAGTTTTGTGTGATTAAGGCTCGATTGTTCCAGGAAACATAAGATTTTTAAGTCATTTCACTGCAAGTTCAATTTAAGCTAGGTTTATAGCAATGGAATTAGTGTGTTGGAGCAATCTTAGACTGATCAGTTTCTTTCTGTATATTGTGCTATTGGTTGTATATCGTGCTATTTGTTTGAGTAGAATGCAATCCAATTAAGTCTAGTTTGAAATCAATGTAGGATATTAATAGTTTTGTAGCTTTTGTGGCAAATTAGTTTCAGTTTCTATAATGAAGGCTTGATTTGTAATTATTTTATTGTAAAATCAATTCTAGCTAGGGTTTTAGCTATGATATTGATAGTATTGGAGCCAGTTTAAAATGATTTATGTTACAACAGGAAATTGAAACTACTGGGAATGCATATATGCACAGAACATTTCTTGCTCTGAAATCTGATCCGTTGAAGACTAGATTGGAATTGATACATAAGCAAGCAAGTGATCATATTATGCTAGTGAATGCATATGCTTCTTACGCACGAAAGCTTAAGCTCGAGATATCAAAGCAGCTCAAGATATTCGATGAAATGGCACAAAACTTTTCAGAGTTGGGTGTTAAACCAACATACCGAACTGCATTGTACGAGTCTAACAGGCCTGTCGACGAAGAAGTGTTGAGACAGTTTGAAAAGGAAGTTAAGGACAAGATTAAGGTTGCTAGATTAATGATTGCGGAAAACAAGGAATCTTACGACAATCAGCTAAAAATTCAGAAGTTAAAAGACACAATATTTGCCGTTAATGAGTTGCTAGTTAAAGCTAAGAAGAGCGGTGCGTTTGCTAGCTTAATCGCTGCTAAATCAACCCCGAAAAGTTTGCATTGTCTTGCAATGCGATTAATGGGAGAACGTATTGCAAATCCCGAAAAATATAGAGATGAGAAACCTAGACCGGAATTCGAGGACCCTTCTTTGTACCATTATGCGATATTTTCCGATAATGTGATTGCGGTTTCTGTTGTGGTGAGTTCGACTGTACAAAACGCTGAAGAGCCATCAAAACATGTTTTTCACATTGTTACGGATAAAATGAATCTTGCTGCAATGAAAGTTTGGTTTAAAATGAGGCCCGTTAAACGAGGTGCTTTTGTTGAGGTGAAAGCAGTGGAAGAGTTTACTTTCTTGAATTCTTCATACGTTCCGATACTCAGACAACTCGAGTCGGCAAATTTACAAAAGGATTACTTGGACAACAAGTTAGATAATGAAACCACCGATGAGAAAAACATGAAGTCATCTGGGGACACAAAGCATTTGTCGATGTTGAATTATCTTATGTTTTACTTGCCGGAAATGTATCCGAAGCTACACCGGATACTGTTTTTAGATGATGATGTTGTTGTTCAGAAAGATTTGACTGCGTTGTGGAAAGTTGACTTGGATGGAAAGGTCAATGGGGCGGTTGAGACATGTTTTGGATCGTTTCATCGTTACGCTCATTATTTGAACTTTTCACACCCCTTGATTAAGGATAAGTTTAATCCTAAAGCTTGTGCTTATGCTTTTGGTATGAATATTTTTGATCTTGATGCGTGGAGACGTGAAAGATTAACCGATCAATATCATTACTGGCAGGATCTGGTAAGTCCTCTTTTATTTATGAATATAGAGCAATATGCCATTTCCGTCCCTGAGGTTTAGCCAGTTTTGCGACTTTCGTCCAAAGGTTTGTTTTTCCGCATCTGGATCTAAAAGGTTTGAAATTTTGCTATTTTCATCTGGCTCGTTAACTCCATTCATTTTTCTCTGATAAATTAGGGGTATTTCTGTCTTTTTTGTTAACTTAAAGGGCAATTCGGCCTTTTTCACTGTATGTAAAAAGACCGAATTGCCCTTTAAGTTAACAAAAGAGATGAATATACGCCTAACTTAACGGAGAAAAATGGATGGAGTTAACGAGCTGGATGAAAATGGCAAGATTTCAAACCTTTTGCTTCCAGATGCCGAAAAACAAACCTTTGAATGAAAGTTGCAAAACTAGCCAACCCTCAGGGACGAAAATGGCATGTTACTCGCGAATATATAAAATCATTTTGATAAAATTGAAGAAACTGATATTTTATGAATCTTGCATCAGAACGAGGACCAGAATATGTGGAAATCGGGAAGACTGCCACCTGGACTGATGACATTCTATTCAACGACTAAATCACTCGACAAAACATGGCATGTTCTTGGACTAGGGTACAACCCAAGTATAAGCATGGACGAGATTAAAAAAGCTGCTGTCATTCATTATAACGGGAATATGAAACCATGGCTCGATATCGCTATGAACCAGTTCAAGAATCTATGGACTGTCCACGTCGATGCTGACATGGAATTCGTGCAATTGTGCAACTTTGGTCTATAAATATTAAATAGAGTAAAAACAAGCCGAGTTCGAGCTGGTTCTTGATACATGTTCGTCGTTTTAATCACTTCTAAATAGTGTAACGTTAATCCCGAGCTAAGCTTGGTTAGTGTTGCGTTATTTTTACACACGTCATCGTAGTAAAGTGTTATAATATCATATCGAAAGATGTGCTCAGGTAACGTATATGTTTGGATGATTCTTCCATAAATGTAAGGCGTTAGATTTTAGAAATTGCAAATTATACATGTTCTTGTTAGATGCATATGCACTTGATTTGTAGATTGTTAACAGAACTGAATCCGCGTATCCGAATTCCTATTTGATCTGTTGTCAGTTACATGTTAGTATTTTTATCAGATGCTGATTTTTGGTGGTAGTTGTGGTCGTCGGAAGGTGGGTGGCAACAACAACGATGTGGCATCACGGTGGCAGTGATCAGCAAGAAGGCGATGACAACTAGATTGACGCTATGATTGTGGTCGGTACGTGATGGTTGTGGCTGGTAGTCGAGCCATCGTCCATTTCACTCTTTATACAGTTATCACATGTTATCGACCTGTTAATACTATGGTCTTCATTTTTTTCAGTTTCTTTGGTTAACTACAAATACAATGTTTTTGGTTTTACCTAAATTAACCCATAATTATAGGATGCAAATGAGGTGTAAGGTTACTTGAATGTGGCTCATTTAGATTTATAGAGTTTGAGTTCGGCTTGTTTCAAGCTATATATTCAAAACTAAAGCATATGATTGGGGAATGAAAAAAAAAATCAAAGCTTAAGTTCGACTCGACCTATTTATTCAGTACTTTTTAATTTATGTACACATATAATTATTTATATATATAGTGAAATTTATTATATTCAGTAAAAATATATTATATTTATATAAAATAACAAAATAGTTTAGACTCGAAAGTTCAATCAAGCAGAGGATATAAAGCTCAAGATTGGATTCATTTAAACGAGCTTTAATTATGTTTAAGCTTGAGTTCTGGCATCATTTAAGGTTTTAGCGAGTTGATCTTGAAAGCCCGTGAACAACTTGATTCGTCTAATCCCTTGCTGTATGGCGCGGTGTAAATGTGACAATAACATACTAATAAGGAAAAGAACACAATGACGTTATGCTTAATTATGTAACTTTAAACTGGAGTAATATTCGTTTTAGCTAATGGCAAGAAGAACAAAATATCAAAACGAATGGCCTGTCGGCATCTGGCTTTAGCCTGTTGAATCCTCTCATTCAACGTCTCTTCTTTCACAGCAGCTTTCACCATCTCCAGATCCATTTCCATGAGCTTCAAAACCCGAAACAGCCCGTCACCATCCTATCGCAACACCTCTGCCTCCTCTCTCGCTCTCTCCGCCACTATCTCCCCTACCTGTTGAAACATCAGGCCCCCCTTTAACCAACAAAAAAAAAAACTTATTTAAGAAAACTAAACACACACACAAAAAATAACCAAATCCCAGTTGAAAAACTCTCACTCCTAAATCAACTCAAATTGTTTACTCAAATCCTATACTAATTTAAACTCTTAACAAATAAACTTTTAACTAAACAAACCCAAACAATTAAATAAGATCCTATACTAATCTTAACTCTTAACAACTAAACTTAATTAAACAAACCCAAACAATTAAATAAGAGTTCACTGTCATTTCTGTGCCTGGAATTTGTTCAATTATGCCGGTTCAACCAAAATTTCAAACTTGTATCATTTCCGTCCCCGAAATTGTTGAAACATGCCGGTTCCGTCCATAATTAATAGAGTTAACTCTCATTTCCGTCCTTCTGGTTTGTCCAAATTACGTCACTCCAGGCCAAATTTCAAAGTTTTTTTGGACGAAACTGGCATGTTTCAAGAATGTCATGGAAGAAAATGATACAAATATATAGTTTGGACTGGAGTGGCATAATTGGACAAACCATAAGACGCAAATGTTAGTAAACTCAAATAAACTATTTATTTCAAACTAATTCTTTTTGCTCGGTGGAAGCGGTCTCTCACTATAACGGGTACCAAATCCCATGAGTCAATACCCGATTACGATTAACTCGATCATTCTACCTTCGCCAACAACGCGGTCGATCCGTACTCCTTGTCCATCAACTCCTCCAACTTCTCAAGAAAATCCACAATCACATACCCTGTAGGCTTCTCCAATGGAATCGGCACCGTTCGCTTCCATCCGATTTCAAAATTTGGCGGTCCGGGTTTCACAAGGCCTTTGGATTTTCGGTCTCGGATGATCTCGATCGGCGGCGTTTCTCGATGGGGAAGGTCTCCGGGCTGGTGGTGGCGGAGTCGTCCGGCGAGGGGAAGTCCGGTGGCTGATCTGAAGTGCATTTGATGAAAAGTGGGTTTGGGTTTGGGTTTGTTAAATGATGGAGTGAGAGTGGCTTTGAATGGGTGAAGATAGAAAATGGGTGAGGCAGCAGCCATTGCAAACACTAACTGAAATAACTAGATAAGACTTATCTTGTCCCGCCAATTTTTTCTTTTATGGTAAACCTTTTTTTTTAAATAAAAAAATATTATATATTATTATTATTATTATTTAAACTTGTAAAAAATAATTTATTTAACAGAAATATTTTGTTGGGGACTGTTAACCTTTTTTCTTGTAGACGAAAAATAACAATTTTAGAGACGGCAAGAAGTAACAACACAAACCTAATAGAAAATTTATGGGTTTGGTTTAATTTGAACAAGCGCATGTTACCTTCCAAATAAGTTTAGCTAAATAGACCACTCTCGAGTGAATATGGCGGGCTTGTGAGCTGACGTTTTTATTTTATAAATTGTATGATGTGCTTGTGAGCTGACGTGTTTATTTTTATAAAATTTTAAAATGTATTATAGATAAAAACTTACACGGTTAAATAGTATAATAAAGGTCAAAAGATATACCATAAAAAATTGTATTCTCACACGATAAAATTAAAATGTCATCTGAAATATAAAAGTAAAGAAAAAAATGTATAGTTGTTGCCTGTACAATAAAATTACGATGTCATTTGAAATATAAAAGTAAAGAAAAAAATGTATAGTTGTTGCCTGTTGGTTTAACAAGTTGGTTCGAAATTGGGCTATCAGGGAAATAACAAAATGGGCTTTTTGAATTGGTATGATATCTGGGCTTATGTAAATTGGATATAAAACCAATGGGTTAATATGTAATAATATGTTAACAGTGATTTTTTTTTAGTTAAAGTTTTTATTTATTTATTTTAGTAATTATTTATATAACTCTTGGATATAACCATAGGATATTCATAAAACCAAAGAGTTGAGCCTGACCTTGCTTACTTGCTCAGCCAATGGTTGGTATCTCAAAGAGAAGTTTGGTCACCTTTGAAAAAGATTATTATAGTTTTTGTTAAGACATCATATATATTGTTTATTTACTAACTCCAAGTACGTACATGCTTTGACCAATTTCTTTCGTTAATGTCACTATTAATTATTTATATAATGAGAGATAGAGAGAGAGAATTAATTAGCTGGGCACTTAATTGATCCACACTATTGTCTATTGTGTAACTAATTTTTCTATCAATCTTAATCAATGGCAGGTTTATTTCCGTATCACACAATTACTTCCTAAAGACACACCCAGATTAAAACACAACATGTAACCCGACACGAGATAAACATGCTAGTTTGCATAGTAAATGAGTTGATACGTACCATATATATAATATATATTATATATATATGTATGGGAAAGTTCATTTGAGAAGAAATTTAATGTGAGAAAAAGAAGAAATGACATAATGATAAAACATTAAATAGTTTATAGTTTCTCTCATTAATTATGTTATCTCTCATTAATAAAACAAAAACATTATATCCTACACGTTTCAAAATTTATCCTACATATATTTTATACTTATCGGAATTTACTCTACACACATGTAAAAATACCATACACATTTCAAAATTTTCCTACACATACTAAAATTTATCCTACACATGTTGAAAATTGTCCTTCACCATAAATTATTTTATCTTGAAAAAGTATATTAAAAATGAGTTACAAGTTTAATTAATTAGTTAATTAATGACAATTATAGATTTACATATATGCTTTTTTTCATAATATTAAATACAAATATTAAATAAAGTAAATAGAAATTTTATTGGTTTAAAAGTTATTCATTTTGTTTTACAAAATTTTTCTTCTCATCTGAACTCTCCAATATATATATATATATATATATAAAAAGATTAGGATCATTTGTGAACAGAATCTTCATAGTGAACTGTGTGAACTAATTGAACAATTCATCTATTTTTTAATTGTCAAGGATAGGATCGTAATTTAAGTTCTTACTTTAGGTTTCAAGATATATTTTAAAAATTAGATTGGCAATTACATGGTTTCCTAAATAATAGTGTTTATCAATTCAAAATGTCTTTATATCTTTTACCTTGATTTCAAATACAACATAATTCAATTCGGATTTATTCAAATCTGATTCATCGTGTTGATCAGTTCAAAAGACAAACAATACAAAATCATTCGAACAGTTATATAATTTCCAGAATTCTTTTAGTTTTCGATCTTCTTGTCTCATTATTATGGACGAACCAGTAAATCTTTTCTTTTTAATATATATTCGGTTACAAAATCCCTACATTTTAGGGATTTAACAATCTTTCTAATTTTTCGTGGATCACTTGATGATTATACGTATTTGCAATTTATCAGATCAAATTCGTTTGCTAATAAACTATTTTCGAAGATCATTATACACATATTTGCAGGTTGCGGTTTTTATTTGTGATTATGCAGTTTTGTTGTAAACGTTCAGTTGCTACCATTCAGTACATTATACACATGTGTACTGTATAGTATGTAGTATATGCATTATTATATATCAGGATGTAGTTTCGTTGTATACGTATAGTTGATACCATTTAATACACATGTTTATACTGTTAAGATGATGCAATATAATATAAGGGGATGCAGCTTTGCTGTAAACTTCCAGTTGATACCATACAGTACATATGTGTATAATGTTAAGTTACAGCATTATTACATGCGAGTATTCGTCTTTGATCCAAACTTCCCAGTTGATACCATACAGTACACATGTGTATAATATATTGCATTTATTATAAATCGCCGATGCAGCTTTGTTGTAGACTTCCAATTTATAATATATAGTACACATGTGTATAAGCGAAATTTGGAGGCGCGAATAACTGGCAATAGATATGGAAACTTTTAATGTTTCCGGATTTTAAAAATCTTCCCATCAGGTAATTACATAATTATCCTTTTTAATTAAATTTAAAAGAAAAAGCAAAACTCAATAATTACAATTATGTCGCTAATCAAAACCTTAAATGTTTGACCCATTAAAATAGTTAGGTTACACATAGTGTGTTTGAGTTACACGTGTCTAGGTTGAGGTTCATCTAATTTAAACAACAGTTAACCCTTAAAACCTAACTACATAAAATTACATACTCAGATCCGTTTTTATCCATAATACTCGACAATCCTGTCATCTCCTTACACATGTTATAACTACTTCCAATTTATTTATTGTCAACATAGACTCAACTTCTTTTTTTTTTAATCTAAATGGATATTAAATGACACGTGGGCATGTGGGTGGTTATGTATGATTATATTAAAAGAAACATTGGTGGCAGATGATGTTATGTATGGTATTGGTTAACTGCTTTGAAACTTGGTGCTCAAGTTACGAGAATTAAGTGCGGTTTGGCTACATGCCAACCCAACACGGTAACACGTATCAAGGTCGGCCGGCTCATGACGCACTGAACCGAACCGGAAGCCTCAGAACCGCACAAAATATGTGGTTTAACGGACCCAGCTACACAAGTTAGGTAAAATCGTTATTCTATTTGTTTTTTTTCAAACAAAAGCCTTGTTCCTAACTTATTAATCTATTAATAATAATTATACTATTTGTATTCAACTGTTTTTAACCTTTTTTATTAATCTATTAACAATTAATACTAATAATAATAATACTATTTAAGTTATATATATGTAGTTTTCGTATAGAAATTTTTTGGTATATAAGTTTTCGACCCCCAGTCGAAAACGTCAAGCTTCGCCACTGGTTCTCCACCACAAGAAGAATACCGAATAAGTGTAAGCATCAATAATCAATAATCAATAAATACAAATATAATAAATCTCTAACATTGTAACGCTCATTTTTTTATAAAACTATATTTATATTTACACATTTAGTTTTACATTAATAAAAAATCTTGGAACATTGTAACGCTCATTTTTTTATAAAACTATATGTTTATATTTACACGTTTACTATACCACTGTTAGCGATCACCAACACCGAAAAAGTTTGTAAAAACAAAATAAATAAAAACGGAAAAAAATAATGCCGAGCAAAAACCAGACGTAAAATCTATGAATCACGCACGCTTGTTGCAGAGAAATTAAACCGAAACATAAAACATAAAAAAATAACTAAGTCAATCTAGGACCCGCGCGTTGGACGAACTTTTCAAATGGAGAAAAATAGATGTGTTGCAACGGGCCAGTCAAAAGGGAAAAAATCTACGAAAAAATGTTGAACCCCACACGCACGTTGCGATGCGTTAACTCACAAAATTTAGAAACGAAACGAAAAAACTTGGGAAAGATGAAAAGCATTATGGACCAAAATTAAAAATCAAAAAGATTAGGATTAAATTGCGAAAGATGAAAAACTTTGGGTTGAAAGTAAAAAAATAAAAGATCTAAATTGTAAAATTGAAGTTATTTATTAATTTTAGATAAATATAGGGATAAAAATAAGTGATATCTATATATTGATTATTAATATTAATATTAAAAGAAATTTATTAAACAAATATAAATAAAATTTATGAGATTAAAAAGAAAATGTCATCTGTTATTATTTCAAGTTTTTTATTATAAGTTAGATTAGATTTAATTTTACGTTAACACAATTTTTCCCCTTCGAAACACGTTATGCGGATTTACTTTTAATTACATCATATGCCACTTCAAACTTTGAATATAAACGTTGATAACTACACAAAACTATATGTTAACTCATGACAAATGTATAATTATTCCAAAACATATGCTTGTTTCCGATCATGAGGCTTGCCCACTTTAATCTTTCGCTGCAGTTACTTTATTTGAAAAAATAGATAACTTAACTGGATTAGAGAAAGCTAAGTGAGTTCACATGTAGTAAACTAATCCACTTTTTCGAGTGCTTCAAGTTAGTCTAAACAAACAAAATTTAATTAAATATTGACCCTGGTGTATGCCTACGCCGACATGATAAGCCACTTCTGGGTGTATGGTTGCCAAATCTGTAGTGCAGGGCAGAAGAGCGGGTTTTGTCAGCGTACGCCTGTGCGGGCTACAACACATATATGCGGACTTTGAGTTTAACCCATGATATGGTTAGTATTAAAAGAGTAATGGCTTTTGGTGAAAATGATGCTTTAAGCCAATTTGCATTCAAAGCACTATATTAGTGAAGTTGTTAATCTAATCTTAGCATTTCCAAATTATCATGTATACCTACTTAAATGTATTTAAAGTACTAAAGGTACAATTAGAAGTGATTCGGTGTGAAATTTGCAAGTTTTGCACCCAAAGTTGTCCTATTTTCATTTAGGTATTTACTTCATGTTCTCACTTACCATCGCTAATATTTTCCATTGTTAAGTTATTCAACGTAACATAGGCTTCCCTTAGTATACCTTACTTAGACCTAGTCTTCTCTTTCGATGAAAATCCTCCATTGGGATTGGATTCTAAGAAAAGTAATATGTCAAGACCCATCTATTCTAAATAAAATTCCTAGACATTCTCTTCCATCTGATACTACTTGTTCTATTCCAAACCACTAATAAAAAAAGACAAATGTACATATTCATAAAAAATGAAATTCAATATATGATATAAAGATAATCAAATAGAAAGGATAATACAAATCGATTTCAATTTCGACCAATTTCAAATAACTAATAAATAGAATTCAAATTCAAAAAGAAAAAGAAAAATGAGAATTCTATTTAGAATCCCGTTTCTTTAGAGAGAATTATAACATGACTTACTATATGATTTAAAAACATGCCTGTTTATTAATCAAATATTTAAATACTATGCAATAAGGTAAAAATAAATAATTATCAAATACCAAATAATGATCACTATCAAGTATAAAAAATACGATTGAAGGCTTACAAGAAAAAGAATGCCACTTTTTCTTCCGTACAACTATAAGGAAAGTATTTGTTTGACTAAGATTGTGTGAAAGCAATGCATACATAAAATGAAGGGAACGTATACATATGATAAAAGGTAATGTTTTCAAGATGGTATACTTTTTATAACGCCAACAAACATCTAAAATAGTAAAATCTATTATTCATCTATTACACACTTTATGAAACTAACGACGGGGTGTCAGCCCAGTGGCAGCCTCACCCATTCAAACGGGAGGACGCGGGTTCGAGTCCAGCTCGGCCCGAATAATCCTGCTGGGTAGTAACCGTCAGGCAGCTATGGGGCTAAGCTAGCTTGGGGAGGAAGAACCCTCCCGCGGTCAGAGGGTACCGTGCATTTACCCTTTTTTTTCCACTTTATGAAACTTAAACCGTACTATTTTTGTGAACATAAACACTTGGTGTCACCAGACCAAGTGATCATCGACCCTGGATGATAAACTGATTTGGCCTAACTTATAAAACCAAATGGCGATGGAACTAATATTAAAAAAAATAATATTAGATTTTAATAATCCAAACTAACACAAGAGTAATTCTGTATGCCCATGATGAAAAATCAGTTAATTTTTATCTTAATCAAAATGTTGTAAATTGTTTTGAAACAATATAAATGAAAGTTAGGACCATGATATCTTAATCAAAATGTTGTAAATTATTTTAAAACAATATAAATGAAAGTTAACACTGCTAGAGTTACTTTTAACTTTTAGTTTGAATGGGAATGTCCTTAGAAGAAAAAAAAAGTTATGAGTGTTATTAGTAAAATTGCTAGTACGAATTATTTTTAACTAGTGAATCACAGTTTGAGCTTTTAGAATTCAGTTTAGTTAAAAATCAAATATTGAATAGTAAATTTTTATATTGCTTATACATAAAAGAATTCATTAATATATTTTTAAACGAAAAATAAATAAATAATAAGGACTAAGTGATTTTCTTAGGTAATATATTTAATTTAGCTACCCACATCTAACTACATAAGTTAAAACGCGACTTATATCATATAAGCTATATCTAACTACATAAGGTTAAACGCTTTCATATGACTTGTATCATGTAAATTATATGTAACAAACACTTTCATATGACTATAAGAGTTCCTAAGTTCAAATTTTATTATTTGCAAAAATGTTTTTGATGAAGATTTTAAGAGTTGAAAGAGCATGCGAGTGATCTCAAGTTTCAGACCTATAATGTATAAAAACCATAAGAGAATTTGAAACTAATCGAAACACTAAATCAAGTCAACAATTCAATCGTCATTTATAGAAATTAAAAAAAAACTGGCAGATCAAACAGGCGACAATTCCCCGTACCGACATGGTACAGTTCCTGATCAAGTCGTATGATTTTAACTACTTTAAATAAAAAAAACAGCTCCAACAATGTTCATTCTATTAACATATGTTAACATACAAACCTTAAAAGACAAATTATATAAATTTTGTTACTTACACCTAAATTTATGTTTTCTGTTCGAATATTCTTTATACAAACCTTATTTAAATTCGGATATTCTTATTTTTACTCTAAAAGATTGTTATATACACCTATATTTATCTTTTTATTATAATTTAATCATTTTCTATGGCTGTACGCTTTTTTTGAGACAAATGAAATAATTCATCTTTATGTCAAGATACAAACCATAAAAGACAAATAATATAAAACTAATTAAAAGTTATATAGGTGTAAAGTTTTTTGAGATAAATGAATAACTTAATTTTTTAGTATACATAAGTTGTCAAATCCATTAAATAGTTACATTCCATTTTGTTGCATATATCCATTCACTTTTATTCCAATAATCTTGTATATGGTTCTATTCCATTGTGTTGTATATGGTTGATACATGAAGCATGAATTTATGTGACATTCTCAATATAACCTCTTAACTTAATAATGTAATGTACACCATCGTAGCCTCCTTGCAGTCACAAACATCAACTTGTAGCCAACTCTATAGCCATCATAATTAACTCAAATATGGTCGGTGTATCCTAATACAAGAACACCTGCAAAGTTGTATCTTATGACTATCTTGTTTACCTTAAAATATTTACCCTATCGGTGCACCATCAACTCCAAAGCGAATATACCACTCCAAGGAAGTTTTAATTAGTCGTGTCGGTGACCGGTTGTCACACGTGTTAAAATAAAACAATATTATAAACCTGGCGGTGTACAAAGCAAAGGGACTATGGCCTAGCCATATCATGGTGTGTAAAACAGTGCTTTCCTCAATGAGGTCGACAATTTGATATCACAATAGATAGTAATATAGGATCAGGAGCAAATTTAGATTGTAAGTAAAGGTGTTTAAACCATTAAAACTTGTTGAACCATCAACTCATATAAACTAGTTTAACCAGTGTTACATCTACAATCTACGGTTTGAAAATTCAGGCTTAACAATCATTCTGGTCAGGGATATTCTGATGGTAAGTTGTGTACACAATAACCAGAAAGTTAAAAGTTCAAATCATATAAAGTGCAGACGTATTGTATTCTTTTCTCGGATGCGGTATCCTAAACTAGTAATTTAAGATTTATGTAAGGGTTGAAAACGTAAAGTCTTGCCCACGAAAAAAAAGAAATTTGAAAACATTAAACAACTGTGAAAAAAGTCAAAAACCTAAAAAAGAAAAAAAAACCTTGAAAATGAAAAACCGATGATACGTGTGAGAGGGTCTCTCGAATTCAATTCCGTAAAACAAAGTCTTTTCTTTTTCCATAAATCTTCTCATCTCTTCACTTCAATTCATTTTTATTCAATTCGTTATCCTTTTCTCAACTACAATCTTTTGCTTTCATCTTTATTCATGTATTGTTATTATTTAATTTTAACTTTACATACACAGATTTAGATGTACATACTCTTGCCCACAAAACCCTAACAATATTTCATAAAAATCTTATTTTTTTAGTTTATCAGATTCTTTGCGTTGTATATACCATCACCCAGAAGTCCACAACACATAATCCCTTTGTTGTTTTTTTCTAAGGGATTTGAATTTGTTTGTTAATACTAGTATTGGTTTCTGTTGATTTCGAAAAAAAAAGTGTTTTTTTTTTTTTTTTTTTTTAATTTTTAATCATTTATGTGGTTGTGATTATGATCGGTGCAAAAGGGGTATTTTTAATTTTTGTATTTTACTTGTGTTGAATTGGATTAGTTTTTGAGGTGTGTGATGAGGAAGATTGATCAGAAGCAACGTGGTGGTGGTGGGAACAATGGGTTTATACCGAGTTCGATTCGGTCGTTTTCGAGTTATTTGAGGATTGTGTCGTCGGGTGCATCCACCGTTGCATCGATTGTTCGGTCTGCGGCTTCTACGATTGTGGACCGGGATGCGGATGCAGTTCTTGATCAGGTGAGGGGAATTTTGAGACTGGTTTAGTGTTTTTGTTAAAGTTTGTTTACACATTTGGAGAATTCTTGATTTTTAAATGCTTATTGGGTAGCTTTTGTTGTGTGTTGTGGGTTGTTAAGGAGAAATGAGAAGTTTTTATGTGTTAGAATTTAGAAAGAGTTTGTTATTTTAGGTATGTAAATCGTGCTCATGTGTTAGCCTGGTGAAATGGATGGGTTGGGTAATGGGTCGAAACGGGTTATGAGCAAAATAGGTAGCTTTAAAAAAGTTATCACTTTGGTTCGGGTCAAAACAAGTCGTTTTGAAGAGTACGAATAATGGTTTGGGTCAAAATTAGTTCTGAAAAAAGTGGACTCCTGGTTGAAAAGGGTTGTTTTAAAAAAGAAAAAAAAGTATCAAAATGGGTTCATCCGGCTAGTGACGATGGGTAGAGGTGGTGGGAGCAGTGGTGATGGTGCATTCACGGCAGCTATGGATGGTGATGAAGGTGCCAGCAACGGCGATGGTGGCGGTAGTGGCGTTAGGGACGGCAAGTAGGTGGTGGTGACAAACAATCATCTTTGGTTGTGCTGACCCGTTTCAACCCATTTTAAGTTAGCAAGTCTTATAAGCGTAGTAACCTGTTTGACCCGTTGAATAATTAGAGTAGACCCAAATTGACCCTTTTGTATGCAAATTTTGTACCCAAATCAACCCATTTTATAAAATTTACGTCAGTGATTCCTACCCCTACTCATATAAATATACGTCAGTGATTACTACCCCTACTCATATGGTAATAGATAGCTTTATTGGTTTCTTGTACCTCGAATGACTCTTTGAGTCTTTTTATGTTTTTTTAACAAAGGTGCTATGGGCTGGGTTTGACAAGCTTGAATGTGAAGGTGGTATCTCACGCCGCGTGCTATTACTCGGATATCAATACGGTTTCCAAGTGTGGGATGTTGAAGAAGCAAACAATGTTCGCAACATATTCTCAAGATACGATGGTGCCGTTACCTTTATGCAAATACTGCCAAAACCAGCTGTATCAGTTGAATATCCAAACGATCACCCGCTGCTGGTACTTTGTGCTGACCGGTCGTTTTCGCCGGTGGAAATGCCCGGGCTGGCCCCACCGTTACTAGCAATGGTAACATAAAACATAATAACGATCAAACAAACGGTGGGTATGCGCCTACAGTTGTATGGTTCTATTCGTTCAAATCTCAATCGTATATAAAAGAATTGAAGTTCAGATCGGTTGTTTACTCTGTACGATGCAGTTCCCGCATTATTGCGGTTTTACAAGCAGCACAGGTTTGTTAGCTTTTCATTAACGTATACACAATTACATATACAATTTACATGAAAATAGTAAGTCATATGTATACACATACAATTTATAGGTACATTGTTTTGATGTCGCAACATTAGAACGGGAGTACACGATTCTCACAAACCCTATAGTAACAAGCTCTATGCTGTTTGAAAATATCGGGCTAGGCCCACTTGCTATGGGCCCAAGATGGATCGCTTACAGTGGTAGCATGGTGCCATCACCAAACACATGTGTTAGCCCCCAACATCTTGCTCGGCGCAAAACGTCTACCGCTTCGGGCTCAAACGGAAGCATTGTTGCACACTACGCAAAACAATCAAGCAAGCAGCTTGCCGTCGGGATTGTTACACTTGGGGATATCGGTTATAAGAAGCTTTCGAGATACTACTCCGAGTTTTTACCCGATGGTAATATTTCACAGCAAGTAAATGACGCTGGACGGAAGGATCTTGGAAACTCTAACGGTCGTTTACCAGATATAGAGAACGTCGGAATGGTATTTGTTTAATTGATAGAAATTTACCATTAGATTAAAATGCCATTCTCGTCCTTGAGGTTTGGCTAGTTTTGCGATTTCGTCCAAAGGTTTATTTTTCGCATCTGGATCCAATAGGTTTGAAATCTTGTCATTTTCATCCAGCTCGTTCACTCCATCCATTATTCTTGGTTAAGTCAGGGGTATTCACATCTTTTTTGTTAACTTTAAGGGCAATTCGGTCTTTTTCAGGGGTATTCGGTCGTTTTACATAAAGTGAAAAAGACCGAATTGCCCTTTCAATTAACAAAAAAGACGGAAATACCTCTGACTTAATAGAGAAAAATGGATAGAGTTAACGAGCCGGATGAAAATGGCAAGATTTCAAACCTTTTGGATCCAGATGCGAAAATCGCAAAACTAGCCAGACCTCGGGGACGAAAAATGGCATTTTACTGTAACCATTATAACGAGTTATGTTTGATGAGTTATTTGGTTTGATGAAATTAATGAAACGTTTCTTTTTTGTCAGGTAATTGTCAGAGATGTTGTGAGCAAATCAGTAATCACGCAATTTAAGGCGCACGATAGTCCGATTGCATCGTTATGTTTTGATCCGAGTGGTATTTTATTAGTGACAGCTTCGGTTCATGGTCATAGTTTTAACGTATTCCGTATCACACCGGGACCCGCAAACGGTGCGTCTTACACACATCTTTACAGGCTTCAACGCGGGTTTACAAACGCGGTTATACAGGACATAAGTTTTAGTGTCGATAGTCGTTGGATCACCATTAGTTCTTCACGGGGAACGAGTCATCTTTTTGCTATATCGCCATCGGGGGGCCCAGTTAATATGCAATCTGCTGAAGAGTTTTTAACCACTAGCGATCAAGAAAGCACTTACGATGCCGCCAATAAGCCGCCGGTCACACTCTCCGCTGTCAGTAGAATAAGAAGTGGAAACAGCGGGTGGAGAAACGTGGTAAACGGAGCGGCAGTGGCGGCATCCGGTAGGATGAATTCGTTTTCCGGCGTCATTGCATCTACTTTCCATAAATGCAAGGGTAACAATCTTGATTCAGATTCGGGCCCCACGTTATCGAACTACCATACGCTTGTTTTTTCGTCTTCTGGTTGTGTGATACAGTATGTGTTGCGATTCTCATCTGAAGTCGATACCGTATATGAATCATCAAATGATAACGTATCAAAATTAATTGTTGAACCGATTCAGAAGTGGAATGTTTGTAATAAACAGAACCGAAGGGAACGGGAAGAAAATATCGACATTTATGGCGAGAATGCGCATTTAGACAATAGAAAAGTGTTACCTGAAAGAACCGAAAATGGAAGTACTGATTATTTCGAAGGTGCAAGTAAAATCAAGAAAGAAAGTGTTGTTCTTGAGGAAAAAAACCATGTTTATATTTCTGAAGCCGAATTACAGATGCACGCGTTTCAGACCCCGCTATGGGCAAAACCGCAGGTACAGATTATCTAACTAGTTAGGGGTGAGCAAAAACCGAACCGTTAACCGAAACCGAACCGAAAACCGACAAAACCGAACTAAAGTTAACCGAAAACCAAATTAACTGAATTAACCGAAGATCGGTTATTTTTCGTACCCTCAAGTTAAGCGAACCTATATATAACCACACCTCCATTTCATGTATTTTATGTTTTATTCCTCCATTTCATACATTTAAACATCCAATTCATGTATTTATACCTTCATTCCATGTATTAGAAGTAAAAATTTTAGCCCAAGTTTATTTTGGTTATTAACCAAACCGAAAACCAACAAATTAACCGAATAAACCGAAAATCGAATGGTTAATAAAATACATTAACTGATGACTTGGGTTACGGTTTTTTGGGTTAAGGCTAATAACCGAACCGAACCGTCCACACCCCTACTATTATGTTTACCTTGATTTGTTCGACTTGTTTTGCAAGCTACCAATTGATTTTTGTTGAATTTGTTTCTGGCAGATTTGTTTTCAGTCTTTAACGATAGATGATATTAATGTGGACGGGGAAGAGAATTTAAACGGTGAATTGGAGATTGAGAAGATTTCAACTCATACGGTTGAAGCTAAATCTCGATATTTGGTTCCGGCTGTTGATTATCTGCAAGGACCTAAGGCTCAAATCGCAAGGTATGCATATGTTTTTTCTATCTAATATTATGGACCATTAGGCATGTAAATGAAACGAACGAACACGAACACGAACAAAGACATGTTTGTGTTTGTTAATTTTACTTTAACCAAACACAAACATATAATCAAACACATATTTTTGTTCATGTTCGTTAATAAGAAAATCGTCATGTTTATGTTCGTTCGTTTAAAACCTTGAACAGTTCACGAACATAAAACAAACAAACTTAAACGAATATAATTTTACCAATAATAAGCAACACAAATGAACATAATTCAACAAACATAAATGAACACAAATGAACATAATTGTTCGAACAGTTCACGAACGTAAACGGACATAAACAAACAAACTTAAACAAATATAATTTAACAAACAATAAGCAACACAAATGAACATAATCAACAAACATAAATGAACATAATTGGCTAAACATAAACGAACATAAAGTAATTTTTTTGTATAAATTAGTGATTAATTACGATAAATTCCATTGGAAACCCATTTTTTATTACTAGAAAGCTCAATTACCAATTAGTTACATAACATAAACGAACATAACGTAATTTTTTGTATTAATTAGATAAATTTCATTGGAAACCCATTTTTTACTAGAAAGCCAATACCAATAGTTACATTTATACAAGTAGTTAGAAAGTTACATTATGTGTAATATATATATATATATATATGTAATTACTTATGTATTTAGATTAAAATGAACAAACATAAACAAATGTAAATAAACAAACATAAATGAACATAAATAAACGAACATAAACAGACCTTCAGGAACGCAAATGAACGAACAAAACGTGTGTCCATGTTCGTTCGTTTAATTAAATGAACAAAATATTGTGTTCATGTTCCGCCGAACAAGTTCTTGAACGTTCGGTTCATTTACAAACCTATGGACCACCATTGCTAAAAATTTGAAATTTTGTTATATCCAGAGATCCCGATTTAGATAACAACAATAACGTGGTCTATGAACACGAGAAGCCTTTTTCACACGGGACCCACATTGAAACAGACAGTGGACTTGACAACGGCGATGAAGAAACTGGGGAGGATGATGCTGGTCAAATGCCGGTAAAAGATACCGATGGCTATGTAAATAGTGACAGCTGTCCAATATCTCACACTATACCGGAGACTATTGTAGATAACAGAGAACACTCGGTGAGTGGGACCCGTTCGGAGCTTGTAAATAGTAACATAGGTCAGACACTTGAGAACCACTTTGAAGATCAAGGTGCCGAGTTCGATTAAAGGCAAGGTTTTTACTGTTTTTTACGAGACTCGAAAGACATAATGCCTATCATAAATATTTATGTTGTGTTTTTAACTTGTAGGCGCGACGTTTACATCTATTGATATGATGGTTTCTAATGTAAAGAACATTGAGAGGGCTTTTTAATATGAAGTTGTGGGGTTTAAGATTGTGGTAAGGTTTGTTGTTTTCATGAGTTGTGTAAATAACCTCTGAATAATCAGTTGTAACATGATGTGGATAGCAGTATATCCATCATCATATTCATTTGCTTCTTTCAACATTGTTTTTGGTCTTGAAAGATTATGGTTACTATAAGATGTGATGGCATTCTCAAAGGCCTACCAAATATTAATCAAACTTCTTATAAAAAGTTACTACAATTTAACTGTTTAGTTTTTCTTTGACAATTCTGCAACTTGGGAAGTAGTATCACATGTTAAAACTGATGTGTTAAAATTTTAGTCCTAATCTTGTTCTAGTAGTATTCTTGATTCCGTCTTAAAGAATTCAAATATCACCACTTCTATTAAAAACCTGACTAATCAACCACCAACCTTAAAACCGAACCATCGATTAATACGGTTATTGGTTGATAGTTGTCGGTTTTGTTGGTTTCGGTTATTGGTTAATCCGTTATGGTATGCTAACCCCTAAATTGGCTCTGTGAACACAAATTATCTGAAAGAGTAGGTTGAAGGGTACTCCCAAAATAGGAAGTGGTAAACTTTTTGTTTAATCGATAATTTCATGCCATGTCACTCAAACACTCCACTCCTCATTTGAACACTCAAACACTAGTGGTGTTCAAACTCATGAGGTGTTTAATTTTTTTTTATTTCTAGAAATTATGCATTAATAAATAAAACATATTTTAAATAAAATAAAACATTAAAATATAAAAATACATTTTAAAACTAAAACTAATTTAACTAATCATCGTTGGAATCCGCCAACAGGTGGGGTAAATCTTGTTCTCCAAGATCATATTTTAGTCTATAATGCGTATCTTCATCAATGAGCTCGTTATAAACAGTTTCATTCAAACGGGCTCGACTGGAGGATCCTGAATATGTACTGGTGCAATCGCATTTCCGCCATCTTTTAGAATCATGTTATACATAATAATGCGCGCTTGAGGAAGAATCATCGTCTTCACTAATATCAGATGGAATGAATAGCGGTAGTATGTCGTCCGCCATTATCTAGAAAATAGGGTTAATTTTTTGGAATGTAAAAGGAATGATTTGATTGAATAGAAGTGGAAAATGGTGTTGGAGATGAGTGGAAATGTGTGGCTTTAAATAAAGAAAACAATTTTTTTTTTAGTTTCTAACGGTCACCTACTAGTCCCAACATTCAAAAATAATAACGGTCACATGTTTTCATTTCGGTAAGTATTCATCGTTTTTATGTCACCGATTACCGAAGGAGGGCGGCGGCCCAATGCCCAAGCGGGGAGTAAGGATTACCGAAGGATTCACCGAAGGTACCCCTTAGTTCATATATATTGGTATTCAACTTTTCTTTTATCTGTCAAAATTTTTCATTAGTTTATTTTAAGAAGTAATCATGTTTTATTAATATTTTTTTAGCATTTTCAGTCCTATAAAAGACAAAACCATAATCCTAAACAATCTTAAAAAGAAGCAACCAAAAGCTTCTTATGACCTTATCATTAAACACGACGTGCAAGGAACACCAAACATGTATTAGAGGTCATTAAAGTTATCCATGAACACGCAAATTATATATTACACCATTTTAACAAATAAACCAACTATTAAATAGAAAGGATGTTAATAATCTGTAAGTAAGATAAAATGGCAATTAATAAATAATAGTTTAAAAAAATATATAGCAACTTTTTTTATTCTACAAATACCTAACTAAATAAAATATATTATATATCCAGACAAAAAAAAGTTATTCAGGATAATAAAAGTTTTGTCCATTATAAAAAATTACATAAATACCCTCAGTTTAGATTTATGTTCGAAATTACATAAATACCCTCAGTTTAGGATGTCTATTTGGTGGCTAGTAACTCCCACATATCTTCCATCCCAACACACCTCAAAACAACATAATATTCTTATCAACTCAACACCATAACAATCATGGCTCCAACTGCAAACTTGAACCAAATTTTCCGCACTTTTCCGGCCATCCCGAAGCTCTCCGGTGACAAAGTACCCCGCACGGATGTGGCTGCCGCCAATTGGGCCCGACACAAGGCGGATGAAAGTGTAGACTACACATTAAAACCAACAAGGAGACTAGCATTAGGCCTTGGCACCATTGGACTCTTTGCCAATTCTAATGTTGCAGTCTTGCTAGCCGAAGACAACGGTTTATGGCTCACCGGACCCATACCGATACCACGGGCCATCAATAGTAACTCTCTAGCATTCCCTCTTTTGATACTTTTGACTTTCACTTTGACTTTCCAAGGTCAAACTTATAGTTTTTGGTTCTAAATTACTAATGATTTTGATCGAAAACAGTAATAAATTTGTTTGGACTTGAAATACTTGTTTTGCTATTCGATTTACCATCAATAAATTTTGAAACGCTTGAGGGTTTAGATCAAATTTTGACTTAGAAACTTTCTGAGTTTGACTTTCGAAGTGAACGTCAATCTTATATATTGCCATTGATGGTATCGGTTTACTTGTTGTAGTGATCGACAATGTGGAAACGGGCACACGGTCTTTTCTTAAAACGGGTGTGTATATAGCGG
Source organism: Scalesia atractyloides (assembly GCA_947069175.1). Lineage (NCBI taxonomy): Eukaryota > Viridiplantae > Streptophyta > Magnoliopsida > Asterales > Asteraceae > Scalesia > Scalesia atractyloides. The sequence goes on from CAMTDV010000029.1 coordinate 4,885,948, forward strand.
ATATTGGGACGAAAGAAGACGTTCGGCTAAAGAAGTATGCATGATCTTCTTCTTGGACTTAATAGTCAGATGCTGAAATTGAAAGTATCTTCGACTAAAGTCAACATTCATGTATTTTGACTTTGATAAAGTCATCTCGGCTGCCACACCCGACGATAAGCCACCACTCCTTGATCTAGCTAACAGATTGTTCAATACCGTCGAAAAGGTAATATGATCTTAGGTTGTATGAGACTATGATCTCAAAAATTGGTTAAAATGTGTTTGGTTTATAATTCATGTGTGGTTGTTTACAGCTAGAAGATGCGGTGAAACAAAAGGATCTTCCTCAAACCGAAGCATTGTATAAAGACACGACATTTATTCTTCAAGAAGTTATGACTAGAATGGCGTAAATTGTTTCGAGTGATCAAATTGTACGAGTGTGGATGATCTTCAATCGACTTTTATTTACTGTTTTATATTATTTCATCGTTTGTTTTGGGTACCTATGTATCTACTAAACTTGTAATTAACCACTCGTTGATATTTATTCATCATTATCAATACTAAGTATGTTATATAGACTTTAAAATGTATGTGCTTAAACATCTCTAGTGGATGCTTTAAAAAACGCTCCCACGGGGATACCTACTCGCGTTGCCCCTCTCAACGCCAGAAACTTCACTTAAACCTGGATACAAGAGCTCAAAAATGCCACAAACACGAGCATTGGAGATGCTTTAAGTGTGAATGGTGGTCTTCAACCAACTTATGTAGTGCTGTTTCACTTTTTAATCTCAATTGCAATGAAACAAAAAAAATGCAAAATAGAATGGAGATGCGGGGTATCGATCCCCGTACCTCTCGCATGCTAAGCGAGCGCTCTACCATCTGAGCTACATCCCCTTTGATGACTAATCTAATGTTACAATTTATTTTTATCTGATCAGTCTGGTGCAAACAAATCGAGTTTAACAATCAACTATGTTTTTTTTTCATTTGTGATGGTTTTGATATCATCAGAACTTATGATTCTTGTGTGGTCTTGAAGGCAACGATAGGGAATGGTTGAAGCTTGATGGTGGTGATGGTTGACAAGGGCGCCTCCAGCGGCAGTGTAAATTCTTGAAAAATTTGACGTTTTTTCGATTTCGTTACCCCTTTCTTTTAAAACATTACCCTATGAAAGTTTTCTAGATCCGCCACTGGTTGACAACAAGAGTCATGGTTAAGTTTTTTTTTTTTTATCTTTCTAGTTTTATAAATTTATATTTTGAACAAACAAAAATATAAAAGAAATAATGAAATATCATAAGTTGAAGAAGACATATGATACCTTCGTTAGTCCTTTTACACTGGTAAAGTACAAATTCGAGTAGAATCATCATAACTAGAGTAATAGTTTCGTAATAAATAGATGGTGTGGACTAAATCTATAATTTTTTTAGCATAATAGAGGAAGAAAAAATGAGTAATCAACCTAATGTTTTGGTTATGTTTCTTTTTGTAACCATACGAAACAGACATAACCACATCAAACCTCCATAAAATTCAACTTTTTTTATAATATTTATTTTTTAATAAATAATATATGAACAATTTTTATGTGTGACCTAAAGGCCAAAACCCGTGGTTAAGTTAACCCAAGTGAGTTCCCCTGCAAATGAAAAAACCAAATCATTGGTAACTTGTTGTCTCTCTGCCTTCCTATTCGATGTGTTGAATATTGAATTGAGATGAAGATTATTATTTCATTAACATGAAAAAAACTGGAATATTAATTATTGGTTTAATTCTGGTCACAAACTTTAAACTACATTAAAGTTGTAAAAGTGAAAAGGGCTCTTGAAGAGGTAACCACCACGTCCGGGTAGAGGTGCACAAACCGGGTATTTTAATAACTGGTTCTGGTTATGGGATCAGTTTCGGTTTCTCTTTCAAGGGTTGGAACTAGTTATTGCTGTAATCAGTTCGGTTCGGTTCCGGTTATATGACCAAAAACCCATACCCTATGTGCGCGGTTCAGGTAGGGTTCGGTTCCGGTTCTTAAGAAACCGGGTATTAAAATACCTTATTTTCGGGTTTTGTACACCCTATTTTCGAGTTTTAGTTCTATATTTTTGTTTTTTTAATACTATGTTGCGTTTTTATTACTATATTTTCTCATATTCTTTGTTTATTATTATTATTAAATATGCATTGTATTATGTAAGAAAATTAAAATAAATGCACTATCATACATTTAAAAGAAAGATAATAGAATCATGTATCGAGTATAGCCGGGTATAATCGGTTCTGGTTTTGGTTCTTGTCCGGTTTCGGGTATTAATCAGGTTTGACCAGTTCCGGTTCCAAGTATTGAGAGTAAAATGCATACCCTATCTATACCCTACGGGTTGGGCCGATTTCGGTTTCGGGTATACAATACCCGAGCATTAAAAAAACAGTTCTAGGTTTTTTTACCGGGTACGGTTTTTTTCTGCACCTCTACGACCGGGATTATCAATCTGGACTAGCGGCCCTAAGAAGAATTCACTAATATATATAACACTAGGATATTCCGCGCTTCGCGGCAGACTTTCGATCGATATTGTTTCGGTAAGTTACAACATACCGTTACGATATCAGAATTCGATATAGCAACCGAAAGAGATACAAATAACCACCGGCATCAGTACCGTTGTTGTCCAAACACCATAAGTTTGTTTTGGACTAATCTTAAACTGAACGGGTCGGGGGGTTAAGATAAATGTCGTTACTTATTGGCGCTCTCCTCAACCCCAATATTCACCGTTCTCATATCTACGACCTCTGTGGAATCTATATCGTGTTCTTTAGGTTTTACGTTCAAAGTGGAGCTGAAGACGTAACTTTTTTGCAACATTGACGCCTAGATCCTTGATATCTACGACCTCTGTGGAATCTATTATCATAGATTTTCCTTGAATTTTTTTATTTTTTACCAAATTCTCGATTGTTGGCCGATGACATTATTTGAATTTAGGAAGAAAAACTCGATTGGGGATGATCAATGCTTTCTGGGGTCATGTTCTTTCGATAGGGTTTTATCGTTTGATGAAATGATTCGAGTTGATATTTCACGGCAAAATGGGCGCCAAAGGACTGATTTTATTAATGGCGATCATCGCTTTATTTTACCCTTGGGCAGAGGGTTTGATTTCAGACAGAGATTGTCAGAAACCGTTTCTTGACGATCAAACCGATTGGGATGAAACTATGGATGATGACACGGTAATACGTACGTCTTTTACATATCTTACAGATGATGAAATGTTTAAATATTGTTATCCTGTGAGACTTATCTGCCCCAGAAAATGGTCTTCCAACAAGTGCCCAGCAGGTGTTTGTGCAAAGACCTGTTTGAATACCTACTGAAATACCACTTTAAATTCGCTTAAACTGCTTCTTTAGCTCTCTTTTCGGTCCAAATTGTATAGTTTTGCTTATTTATTAACAGGAAGTTACTATACAGGATTTCAGTAAATCATTCTGTAATCACTGTCATATGAAAACTGATTTACATTCATCATTCGTTACGTAATAAATACCATGATAAAAGTTAAAATAAAAACTCTTGTGCTAGTTTGATGGTGGTTGAAATCTGTTTAAAATTGGCTGGGCTGCAGGCGGAGTTATTACAGGCGAACTGTGGATCAGAGTTGGCTTCTTGCATGGAAGATTTTCAAAATCTTCAATACTGCAACAGTGACAAAACCCTTATGGGAAAAGAGAGAATGTTAAAAACTATAAATGTGCAAGATCCTCATGTCAAGAAAACTATACAAGAATGTTTAAGATCTAAACAAACCGTTTTATCCAAATCCAGAATAGATAAACGTACCAAAAGGTGGTACATAGAATATCTAGCGTCTTTTTATAACAAACCTAGTGGTGCCCCTAGAAGACGCAGGTTGGCTGAAAGTGTTAGCCCTGGAACAGTTGCTGTTGTTGCAATTGTTACTGCGATCGTAACACTATTCTTGCTAGCCTTATTTATTATTGTTACGCTAGGAAGTATGGGTTGGCTGGCATTAAAAAGGACGAAAAGCCTCTTCCCAGCTTAAGTTCTGGCAAGGATTCCACTAGTGGTACGTAAAAACATAAACTCATAAAATAAATGCTGTTTTCATTCATGTTCATTCGTTTCCATTTTGGTTTTTCCGATATGATTAAATTTCGCAGGTGCTTTAAAAAAACTGTTAAAACCCAAGAGTAAACACAAAAATATTGAAAATCAGGCAAACAGACAGACGGATGCGAGTGTCTCTGTTGATTCAGTCCCCACATGAACACATCTCCGGACCCTTCTGTAAACGCTCCGGATGGAAGCGTAAAGCCATCTATACAACAACATACTCTGAAGCCTAGAGCTATCAAGGGCAGAATCGTCTTTACGCCCTACCAGAAAGACAGAATCTTCCGTACGGCCTCATGTTGGACATACAGGGTCCCCGGTTGGAGGGAAAGAATCGTCTCACCCACTGCCACCAGTCAATGGAGGTTCTCCTGCTTCTTCTCCCCCCACCGCTCCTGCAGCTTCTCCTCCAGAAACCTCTCGGGCTGCTCCCAACACACCTGGACCTTCTTCTGATGAGCCATTGCGTAAAGTAGCGCCTTCACCGCCACCACCACCGCCACCCAAACCTGCAGGTGGTGGCCCACCGCCTCCACGACGACTTGGTGCAAGCTTCAGACCACGTGCCATGCTGATCCAGTCGATGCTTCTAAAGCGAAGCTAAAACCGTTCTTCTGGGATAAAGTTAATGCTACTAATCCTGATCAACAAATGGTTTGGGATAGAATCAAATCCGGGTCGTTTCAGTACGTTATTTTCTTCTCACTTCTTTGATATTAGATTATCTATAGAGTAAAATGCCATTTCCGTCCCTGAGGTTTGGCCAGTTTTGCGACTTTCGTCCAAATGTTTGTTATTCCGCATCTGGATTCAAAAGGTTTGAAATCTTGTCATTTTCATCTGGCTCATTAACTCCATCCATTTTTCTCCATTAAGTCAGGGGTATTTCCGTCTTTTTTGTTAATGTAAAGGACAATTCGGTCTTTTTCAGGGGTATTCGGTCTTTTGAGTGAAAAAGACCGAATTGCCCTTTAAGTTAGTGAAAAAGACGGAAATACCCCTGATTTAACGGAGAAAATGGACGGAGTTAACGAGCTGGATGAAAATGACAAGATTTCAAACCTTTTGGATCCAGATGCGGAAAAACAAACCTTTGGACGAAAGTCGCAAAACTGGTCAAACCTCAGGAACGAAAATGGCATTTTACTATCTATATATAAACTTCAGAACATGAGTACATGACAAATCTCTTGATCGTAGGTTCAACGAAGAAATGATTGAAAGTTTATTCGGCTATCAAGCACCCGGTAAAAACAAAGATCACGACACCAAGAACACTCCAGCAAAAGAACCTCCGATCCATTACATTCAAATTATCGATCCAAAGAAAGCACAGAATTTGTCTATTCTTCTAAAAGCACTAAATGTGACACCTGAAGAAGTTTCCGTTGCACTTATAGAAGGTAACTCTTTTCTAAAACATAATAATTTGAACATATATATATAATATATATATATATATTTCTAATTTATTTTTTGATAAATTTTAATCAGGAAACGAACTGCCAATAGAAATTGTTCAAACGTTGCTAAAAATGGCACCAAGTGAAGAAGAGGAATTGAAATTACGGCTATACGGTGGGGATCTTAGTCGGCTTGGATCCGCAGAGAGATTTTTAAAAATATTAGTTGAAATACCGTACGCTTTCAAAAGGCTAGAATCGTTATTATTCATGTGCACGCTTCAAGATGAAGAAGCAAACATAAAAGAATCCTTTGAAACCTTAGAGGCTGCTTGTATAGAGCTTAAGAAAAGCCGATTATTCCTCAAACTACTGGAAGCTGTTCTGAAAACCGGGAACCGGATGAACGTCGGAACTTTTCGCGGGAGTGCAACGGCATTCAAACTGGACACCCTTTTAAAGCTCTCGGATGTCAAAGGAACCGATGGAAAAACGACTCTTTTACATTACGTCGTTCAAGAAATCATGAAGGGTGAAGGTATGCGAGTGACCCGGGCCGCCAAAGCAGGCGATAAAAACATAAGCCTGATCAAAACTGAAGATCTTCTTCTGGAACCTTCTAAAGAAGAAGCAGATGAACATTATTGCAAACTCGGGCTGGAGGTGGTTTCCGGTTTGAGTAACGAGCTTGAGAATGTGACACAAGCAGCGATGATCGATGCCGAGAGGTTGACCAGTTCGGTTTCTAAACTTGGGTCGGGGCTTTTAAAAGCCCGTGAATCGTTAAACACGGATATGAAGAATTTGGAAGAGCAATCGGAAGATGCGGAGCCTGATGAGTTTTGGCTTATTTTATCGACTTTTGTGGAGACTGCTGATAAGGAGATTTCATGGATGGTTGAAGAAGAGAAGAGGATAACGGGTCTTGTGAAAAGTACAGTGGATTACTTTCATGGAAACGCGGGGAAAGATGAAGGGCTGAGATTGTTTTCGGTTGTGCGCGATTTTTTGATTATTTTGGAAAAGGTGTGTAAAGAGATACAGGCTGCTCCTATAAAACCACTGAAGAAGAAAGACGATGATCAGAGTCAGGCCACGAACGGTGATGGACATTTAGTTAATGTTTCTAGTGAAGATGGTGATCAGTCTGTAACGTAAACCACACCTTCCTTTATGTACTTGAACATCAATTTGCCGAGCCAATAAGTAGGACATCTTTCAACATGAATGCTGCAGCACTCTTTAACTTTTGGTTTGACTTTTCTTTGGCAATTAAGACTTTGAATTAAGACTTCAAATTCAAAAACAAAGAAATATAAATTCAATCAAAATCAAGCTAAAAAACAATTCTTTTATCAATAAAACCCTTTAATCACCAAGAACACAACTTTTCATTCAATTTGAAGTTATAAACATATATAACCGAGACCCTATCTCTAATCACCCCTACCAACAGACATCTCAACCCACTGCACCCAAACCCTAAACAACACAACACCACCCAAATTCAACATCTTTTTGTCTCTACTCATCATCTGCAGCTGACTTGGAAGACCCGGCAGCCTTCTTCGGCAACAAAAGGTTATGAATATTCGGCATAACACCACCATTAGCAATCGTAACATCCCCAAGAAGCTTACTCAACTCCTCATCGTTCCTCACTGCCAATTGAATATGTCTCGGCACAATTCTAGTCTTCTTATTATCCCTTGCAGCATTTCCCGCCAATTCAAGCACCTGCGCGCCATCAATTTCACAGTTCCCCCATTAAAACACAAAACCCCCCAAATTAACCAAAACCCTAAAACACCCAAACCCTAAATTAACAAAATTGAGTGAATGAAAGTGAAACTTACTTCAGCGGCGAGGTATTCAAGGACTGCGGCGAGGTAGACCGGAGCTCCGGCGCCGACACGTTCGGCGTATTTACCGGCTTTCAAGAACCGGGCAATACGGCCGACCGGAAACTGAAGACCGGCTTTGCTGCTGCGGGAAGTAGCCTTCTTGGCGGCTCCGGAGCCTAGGGTTTTGCCTCTTCCGGCCATTGGGTGGAGAAAGACGTCGGCTTTATGACGGTTAAAGAAGACTGGAGGGAGGGTTTGAAGGAAGGTGAGATTGATCTTGAAAAAAAAATTTGGGGGTGTTTGTTTATATAGTGGGTTGGGGTATGTGATTTGAACCAATAGGAATGGAGTGTGCGGATCGAGGATATGGGCCGTTGGATTGAGTGTGATGTGGGGCTGAGATTTGTGTGTTTACTTGCAATTGGTGCCATCGCCGTATCTTCGCTCGCTCTCCGAAAGTATTAATATTTATTTCTTCAATAAAAGTAGGTTTTAAGTGTTTTATTTTTAATTATACTTCATAAACACCATCTTCGACCCAAAAGGGTAAAGACCATACAAAACAACAAGCTTTCAACCCAAACGGGTAAAAAGCAACCAAATTATAACATCTATAACGAGGGGCCGATCTATTTACTGAGGAGCGGGTTCATACAAACTCACTCAATTTCAAATTTTTAATAGAGATTCTATATTAAAAATGGAGTGAACCCATAAATAAAATGTGCAATGAACCCACATCACAAAACTGATGAATGCTCCAATGGTTAAGGTGCCTAACTTTCAAACAAAAAGCTACGTGTTCGAACTTTGCAAAATGCTTTTTATGTTTGAATTAGTGATGTTAAATTGTTAATGGTTATATGAGATTAAGTTAGGCAATTAGTGACGTTAACCACTAGTTGAACTAGTGATGTTAATTTGTTAAAACTTGTTGAATTTATAGCAAATCAATTATCAATGTGTATAAAACAATACTAGATAATGAACCAAACCAGAAGAAGAAAACTGTTATGTTTTGTGAACAGATTCTTGATAGCATAAAGAACAGATTGATTTGTTTCCCTCCGGTTATCTTCTTTTACCCTGTGATATTTGGGTAGAACACGAAATCTTCTGTCGATCGGATACATTCAACAACATTTTCAGGAGAAACGAACTCCTTGTCCATAACAAGTTATATTGAATAGCAAGTTAATCCTATGACTCGTTACCTACAAAGTATGCTAAAACAAACAGCAGACAAAGTACGATGGCATCTAGGTCTAACTTACAATTTTGAATCAGCCAACCAACAACGGTTGGCATGCAAAAGTTGTAAATAATTAGTCTAGCGTTTAACTCACCATTCACCCATGTATAGTATTTCATTAATTTACCTCAAGAGAAAAAAAGGCCACAAATACCATTAGGTTGGCACTTGACATGGTTATTTCAATTAAGAGGTGAAGATAACTCGACCTCGTCCACCTTACACCTAGCACTTGATAGACAATTCAATCTATTATGCGATGAACCTTAAACCCGAACCATTAAACTTACCCGAATTTTTTATGCCCGGTTCAGTGAAGTTGGAACAACTAAAGAACTCTGAACCACTGAAAAAAAATCCTAGATCCGCCACTGTGGTATTTACACCATTCCTTTCACCGAATATATTTATAAGACGACCTATTCTTTAACCAACCAAACTCTTTCAATTTTTCCTCCCCCAAGATATCTTGCGGACCTCACTTGACATTATGGAAAACCACTTCGTTTCTTCCTTTCCATATTTACACCAACATGTTATATGAAAAGAACATGTAATATCTTCTTAGCTTTCTTTCCCATCAACAAAAAAAATAAAAAATAAAAAAATCATTGGCTTCCATGAGATCTCTGATCTCGAAGGCAAAAACTGGAGGAATGATGCACCATTCACTGAATCTCGTCTATATTTTATTTGTCACACCTCGGTCGTAGCGGAAGCGCAAGTGTGTGACTGTTAGGTAATCATTGCATCCAATTTAGTAAACAGTATTAAATAACAACGATGTCATGCCATTACTAAGTTTCATTACACATTTACAACTTTCAAAAGTGAAATCACATTGTTATCTATTTCAGATCACCATTGCAAACATAGTTTAGAATACATTGTTCCAAAATAAGACATTGTTTTCATCACCATTTCATAATGAGGCTTTGACCCTATATACCCATACGAAGTTGGGAATATAAAAGGCAAACCCTCCAAAAGGTGGTACATTGTTGTCTTGACAATTCCCATACCCGGATCCCATCACCAGCTCATGCCTTGCGTCCTGAAATACATGTAATTTTAAAAAGTCAACATAAAGTTGACGAGTTCATGTAGTTAAATGTTTTCGTATCAAAATATCATCCTTGAAATCCTGTATTAAAATCCGAGTATGTTATTAGCATCAATGAGTTATTTAAGGATCTATCAGTGTGTCGCGAGCACCCTGACATACTTGTGCCATAAGTAAGTAATCAAACCGAGACTACTTTGACATCATTGGGATCACAAAAGCACTCCGAAGGATATACCAACCAGGAGTGGAGCGGGTCTCAAACTCAATAGATCTACTTCTTTTGCACCTTGGTCACTAAGTGATTATGGTTACTATTGTCATCATCCTACTTACGCACAGTGATCTGTTATCTACTAACCCATAGCAAACATACTGTTTTGATATGACATGTATTTCCCCTCGATAGTTTAAAACAAATTTGAAATAATTGAAAGAAGGGACATGAACTCACAGTTTTTGCGTTCCGTTAAGTCATACTACTTATCGATCGATGTCCGCAACGTATGTAACCTACATGCGTGTTGGTTTCATTAGACACCTAGGTCTCAATGGACCTTGTACTCGTTGTTCATCTTGAATCCTTGTTATGTATTTTTTTGTTATGATATAACAACTTAAAATGTTATCATAGTGTTGGTAGTTTGTTTGTTCGATTAATATTGTTATATATATTTCTTAAATATATATATAATATATATATATATATATATATATATTATTGTTTTCAAATCATGTGTGAACTGGGCCTTGCCCTTCACATGTCATTGGGCCTAGCCTATGTCATCTATGTCTTTGGGTCTAGCCCATGTTTTCTTGTCATTGGGCCTAGCCCATGTCATCTATGTCTTTGGGCCTAGCCCATGTCATCTACGTCATTGGGCCTAGCCCATGTAATTTATGTCATTGGGCCTAGCCCATGTTTTTATGTCTTTGGGCCTAGCCCATGTAATTTATATCTTTAGGCCTAGCCCATGTATTTATGTCATTGGGCCTAGCCCATGTTTTTGTATCTTTGGGCCTGGCCCATGCAATTTATATCTTTGGGCCTAGCCCATATTTTTATATGTTTTTGGGTTTTTATTAGTTTTGGGCCTCATCCATAAATATTATGGGATTTGGGCCTAGCATATGATTTTTACAATTTGGGCCTTTATAAAAGCCCATTTCTTTATAAGTATTATACTTATAATATTTTTAGCTTTTTATATTTTTCTGGATTTTTGTAACATCCGTCAAAAACGGATTTACCAAACCCGCTCCGTTTGTTAACCGAACAATCAGTTAAAAATTTCGTTGCGAATTTAATGCCCAAAATAATTTTAAACGATACATAATTAATTATTATATGGGAATATATAATTAGTTTTTGAAAAACTGTTAAAAATAAGAAAATAAAAATATTTTGGCACTGCCGGGTTTCGAACCCGGGTCAGTCGCCGGGTCACGGTTCAACAGACTTAACACTCAACACTTACACCACTGCGCCACTTGTATTCTTTGTTAAATATTAGAATCATTTAATTCATAACATGTCTTTCCGAATTCAAAACCGGCGCCCAAATTTCAGTCGTCGGAAATCCCGGCGATCTCGCCAAGAATTTACGATATCTTCAGTTATAACGTAAAACTTAATTGCTACATCGGTTATAACCGACGCCTGAACCCGCGACACAAGTTATAACCGCCGGAGACTTTCTAACCGACGAATCAAGTCGGAAATTGGACCAAGTTCATCGATAACCTGCCTTATAAATACCCCCTCGAACCTCTGCAAGCTCTTTCGCTCAAAACCGCACCTTTACCCGACGTAATTTCTCTCGCCGGAAAACCGAACCCTCCATTTCTGAGCCTTACTAAACCCCCTGAGCTTATACCGAAGTCACCCACATCCTTTTCAAGTTTTCTGAAGACTCGCTGCTGCAAGACACACGACGCCGGAACCTGTTACTGTCGCCGGAGTTCTGCCGGAAAACAGAGGAGTCCAGTCGGTATAACCTTTCGCCTAATTTCTCTTTCTTTTCACTTATATCTCACCTGTAATTAACTGAAACACGCTAAATAAACCTGATTAAAACTTCGAACCAGTCAGTCATCGTTCCTGGTTAAGACTGACGAAGAAGACGATGTTCGGTAATATTTAAGTATAATTAAAAGCAAGTTATAACTCGGGTTAGACACACAGTCCAGCGGTGGACTGTGTGCACAATAAACACACTAACGTCTCGAGTTCGAATCTTGTCCCACGCATGCTGCCTTAATAAAAATGCCTTTTTTGTTAACCGAACCGGAGTCACCACTGGTATATGTTAAGTATAATAATAACCGGAATAATAACCAAGATAGACACACAGTCCAGCGGTGGACTGTGTGTATGTTTAAATCACAGGTCACGAGTTCGAGTCCGGGCTACCGCACCGGCCCGGATAATTATTAAACTTTTTAAATAAGTCAGAAATGAAAATACTTAGTTTGTGTTTAAGTATAATAAAAATCAGTTAAGTTAACAAGTTGGACACACAGTCCAGCGGTGGACTGTGTGTTAGCATAAACCACAGGTCCCGGGTTCGAGACTTGTGGAGCGCACCGAGTCTTTGGATTAAAATCGTTTTTAAAATAAAGGATTTTCTGTTTAATCTAATCAATATATAAATATAATTAAAAACAGAAATATATCGGGTTAGACACGTAGCTCAGTTGGTAGAGCTGCGTGCACGCGTACGGGAGGTCTCGGGTTCGAGCCTCACTCAGCGCACACATACTCGCATACGAACCGGTCAAACAGTCAATGGTCAACGGTCAACGGTCAAAAAAGTCAAATTTTTTTATTATTTTTATTTATTTATTTTAATTAAAAATCAATTAAAAATAACATTTTTAAGGTTAGAAAATAGCCTTAAACTCACAAAAATACACCCAACAATCCTACTAAAATGGATTAATAAAATCCGTTTACTTACCGAACCATAATGCTATTTATCTAGGTTAATTTCACTCGTGGTTAAAACCACTTCGCATGCATTCAACATCATCAACCGAACGCACCCACTGTGAGTGAATCTTACAACTCCCCCTTTTTAATTACACGTTTTGGGGTGTGTCATGTGTCACAAAATAATTAACTCGTTTATTTAAACTTGTGCCATACCATATCGTGATCTAAACTTAGATTGTTTATATTGTTGTAATTATGTATTTCATTATGTCAACTTATATGAAACTCATTCCTTAAGCCCATCAGTTCCTCGTGGTAGACGAGTTGAGCAACGCGTGCCTCAAAACCAATCCATTATTGTTCATGTGTGTATTATTGAGTTCATATTGTTTGTAGTTATGTCTTTCATATTATCATGTTTATGCAATTCATTCATTAGGCCCATCAGTTCCTCGTGAGAGACGAGTTGAGCAACGCGTGCCTCTAAACGATCCATTATTGTTCATGTGTGTATTGTTTAATATTAAATTGATTTATGAATAAGTTTACATCTATTTTTACTCATGTGTGGTTGTGCACTTATTTTATAATCAATTAAATAAACTTGTTCAAATGTTTTCCATAGGATTCACTCGCCAACTTTTTGTTGATCCAAAAACCTTTTTACACATGATACAGGTGAATAGGATGAAGCAAGGAAAACATAGGAACTGCCTTAGAAGAAAACAAAGAAGCTTAGACTGATGTTTAGGTCATTGATGTAATTATGATTGTAAATTTCCATTAAATTGTATTAATGAATATGAAACGTTAAAATAAATGTCATGAGCTTTGATGATAACCCAATCATGCCCCGATCACCTTTTCCGCTGCGGGTCGGGGTGTGACAATTTTGATTTTGATAATATATATATATATATATATATGTTGAACGTCTAAATATATTTTTAGACTCGTCATCGGCGTCGTTTATTTCGTGTTTGTTTTCGTCGAGAATCGTCCATTGTCGTAACGACCTTTCGTGCCGACGATTCACCCATTGGTCGTCGACGCAACGGTGAAATCTTGAATGTTCGCCTCGTTTCGATTGTCCGATTATTGTTTCGACGCTTTTCAAGAATATATTTGTTATGTCACCAACACTTAGTGTATCGATTCAAGTGTTTGTATTTTGTATAGTATTGGGTATTTTATTGTGAATACCCTAAGTTTCTAATACTTACACATACAATTTATTGGTAACTAATGTAAAAGTATATACTTGTATTATTTTCCAAGTAGAAATATATATTTGTAAAAAGCATTTAATTTTACTTATAATATATATTTGTAACTTTGTTAAACACTTGGCCATTTAGGGATAACCCTTGTCATTCGAGTCTACTTAATGACGATTTAAATTACTAATCGCGTTTAGTCCCACTAATCACCTCACTAAGCATGTTTTAATCGCGATTAGATTTTTAGAAAATTTCGCCATAGTTTCCCCTAAACTATGGCGTTTCCACGTTTCAAAAACGTATTTAAAACCTATTTAAACTCATAATCATCATCAACAATCCATGTAATATTTATTTTACATAATCAAACTATCATTATCCATGACTTTTTATTGTTAAAAATCCTAGTAAATCAAGTGGGTTTTTAATATTTATTTACCATTTCAAAACACTACTTTTATCATGTTGTTTAACCAAATCCATGCATTTAACCCCTTGATTTCTACACATTTTTAAGGTAATTACAACTTAAATACATATGTTTACTTCTTATAAAATCATTCATATGTATAAAAAAATATCTTTAAGTTGTAGTATTTTTCATGGATGGTGTAGTTGATGATCTTATTTAGATTTAAATCTTATCATATTTAAATCTTCATTTTTACACTAAATCACACAAGATCATCCACTTTTATATCATACTTTTGTCATAAACAACCTCAACATGCTATCTAACAATCATATAAACATATAATCAACACAAAATAAACAATATTTAGTGTTATTATTATGTTGTGTTTTAAGGTTTTGGTTTATCTTTTCTTGATTTTTAAGATGATCAACTTGTACACTAATAATCTAAGCATAAAAATAAGCTAGATTATAGATGAGTTTAGCTTACAAAGGATGCACAAGTTTCTTGATGATTATGGAAGAAAATGAAGCTCTTTAGAAAGCCCTAATGATCTCCATCCTTGCTAGCTTCTTTAGCAGTCTTGATTAGGCTTTAAGACGTATAAAATGTGGTGTTTTTGGGTGGCCAAATGGTGGTGTATGGTGGTGGTGTTTAGCCATGAACAAGGGGGAAACAAGGAGAAAAATGTTGCAACTTTGGTGAATAAAATGATAAGTAATCTTGTGAAGTTATTATATAATTCCATCATTTTTCAAGTTCCATCAAATCTTTAAACACCATACTCCTGATCTTTGATTTTTCAACAAAATCAAGTGGCATGGGGCCCACATGTAGTCGTCCATATGATGGGGGGGGTAAAGTGTAACTTTCAATTTTTACACATGGTAAAAATGTAGATATTTTGGTAATTATGCTAAATATAGTGATTAAGGTTAATGATCTAGCATCTTAAGCATAAGACTTGAGTTTAGGGTGTATTTACATGGCATTTAATCCATATGATCCTCCAATATAAGTTTCGGATGACGGATACGTCGCTAGATCGCTCATCGTCGTAATAATCGCTAATAAACGAAACTATTTATTTAGTAACGGAAGCCTTCGTTTTCGACCACCACAATTAGTATGGTGTCTACTTAGTGCATTTCCGATCCAAAAATATGTATGACTAGTTCTCTAGGCGAATATACGATGAGTTATGATGGCCGACATGTCTTTCGTTCGATCGTTATCGGCACTTTTATGTTCCGCTGTCGAATTTTTCCGAAAGTTGTGTTTCTGTGACCTCATGTTTAGTTGAATGGATTCCGAGTTCTAAGAGGCTTAACTAGTTCGCTAGATGCCCGGATGAGGCTATCGGCCATTAAAATATTCGTCGTTTCGACAATCGGCCGCTTTCCGGTCGAATTGTGCATTATTTGACGAATGACCAGAAACAATGTCTTTTGTGTATTCTTGCTATTCTCACATTATTTTGGGATGTTTACATTGTTTTATTCTTATCCTTACGTCCGGAATCCTCCGAATTAGTCTTGCGGACAAATCGACATGTGTGATCTTTTTGGTCGAAACAGACAATTTTGCAATTTAGGAGTTGTACGGAAAGTTATGTATTATTGTAATGGTTGATCTCAAATATGTGTTTTCATTTGTATATGGACTCAGGTATGGCATTAACAGGCCGTTATTTCTTGTCCTAATTCGTTTTAGCGGGTTTACCGACACAGTTAGTGTCACCGCAATTAGCGCGCCCAACACTTTCTACCAACACATTTAGGGCATTGTTTTGGTTTGTTTCGCGTCGTAAAGGAAACCAGTATATGTTATGATCAGATTTACTTGCCCTAATGACGTACGACTCAGTTATGACATTAAATTACGATAATAGGCATGAGATTATAAAGCAAGATGAATGATTAAATTGTACGGAATTACCGATTATTTGCCATTTGTCACATTATTCGCTGAAATACAAGCCGTAAAAAGGTGTTCTGCCGATTCCTCTTGCTTCTAGCATACCGGGCACATGACGGACGAGATATTTACATTCTTTCTTCTAAGATTCTTTCTCGATGCTAATATGTCAAGATTCGTTCTCCACACCATAATGTTGCATTTAAGGGGAACCTATTTACACCATTGGAAGATCGCCAGCCGGGACACACCCCTATCTTTCTCCATCCGTTTTTTTTATCGATTTTACCGTAAAACTGCCTGTGTCATCTCCCAGCCACCTCCATGTGTCATCCTCACTGGACAGAAACACCAAATCAAGCATAACTTGGTACTCATGCCACCCCCTAATCTCCGCCTCCGACTCCAACACTCTAGACAAGTTACAATTCTGACCCATCTTTACCTGATTTGAAGCAATTCTACTGCAATATTTAAACAACTCTAGACCAAAAAAAGTGAGGCCATCTAACCAATAAAGGTTGATTGCTTACCCATGTATCGACTCAGGTCTGACAGGATATTTTTTCCATTCCCCACCTTACCCAAAACAAATATGTTTAAACCCTTACCATTGAATTTTAATTTGGACTCCCAAAGAACAATGGTTTCCAATACCCCGAGAGATTTTCGTTTAGAAGAAGGAAATCACAATAATTGTTTTTAAAAATAGGTTTAAGTAATCTTTCAAACCTATGTAACTATATTTATTTAAGACCATAAAAGAAGTAATATTTATTTAAGACTTCAAACCTATGAAACTATATTTATTTAAGACACGAAAAGAAGTGATATTTATTTAAGACAAGAAAGGAAGTTATATGTCACGAAATCCGATCTAAGAATAAAAATGATCACAAACTGGGTTTTACTTTTTTCGGTTCGATTCTAGCAGGTTTAGTAGAGGAGTTATTAACAGTGTTTCAACCATACGGCTCGGTACAGTCCAAACCGTTTCCCTTTCGGTTATGTTTTTAACCTGATTCCAATTCACAGATTGTTTCTTGTTCACTTTTACTATTTTTGTGTAATATTATAAGTTTCTGACTGATGACTTGGAGCCGTTCCCGTGGTCTTCGTCCTCCCAAAGTCGTGCTCGACGTCCCTTTTCCTTTATCCAACAGACACACATATACATACATACGTATGCATATATAAAGGGGCTCATCACCACACCCTTGGTCCATCCATTGGGAATAATCCCTCACACCCCATAACGTGGCTGCCTACGTGGCAGATCAGTCTCAAATGACTACCTTCCTCCACACCCTTGAGCCTAAGTTGAAATAAGTTAAGCCTTATAGTTGGCGAATATTGATTGTATGTTTCACAAAGGTTAATCAAACTAGTGGGCTTATTTCAACATGTTGCCACTATTTATCTAATTTTTTCTTACTTTTCTTTATATTGAGATATAAGTTAATTTGATCAGAGTTCAATATTGGTTTTGAATTTTAACCTTTGCTTACCAGTTGTGACTTTGTATTTAAATTATACTGGTTTAAACCATATTTTATTCATGAGGTTTATAAATGTTTGGGAAGCTTTTGTATGTCGGTGGTGAGATTCAAGTTAAAGCTATGGGAACAACATAAGAAATTTGATTAATCACTAGATCGATTGTTTTTGTAGAAAAGTATGAATGGAACAACGAATAAGCGTATAGCGACAAACGGTGACTGAAATCTTATTAGTTAATCAAACCAAAAACACACCCCAATACTCTGGATCTTACAATCCGTAAGATCTAATAGAACAATACAAAGATCAAGTGATAAGTGTTATCAGTCTGAAAAAGTTGAAAAGGTGACCCTTATATGCGCTCGTTGACCTATATGCGACTTATCGTCCGAAAAAATGTTATTAATCCAATCATACGAGAACTATTTCATTCAAATGTTGAAAACTCACAAATAATGATAAAATGATGAAAATTCACAAATAAAGACGTCCGATCAAATTGTGAAGCATAAAGATGTCGTAAACGGTTATTGCGTAAACGGTTCTTGTCGGAACCGGTTGTCAATTAAATCCTAAAAATAATAACAAAATAAAAACAATTAAAACAATAAACCATTAAAACATATAACTAGAGTTGAAACATCCAAAATTCAAACCAATAAAAGTAAAAGTAGCAATAAAATGTTTTTAAACCGAAAGTATACAATGTAAAAAAACAAAAGTTAACTAAAAAACTTTTAGTTAACCATCACAGAAACTTTATTTAAACATTGTGTCAAAACTATTTTTACATACTTTAATACTAGATACATTTTTTTAAATACAATACTTAAAGTTTAAATGAATTAATAGGGTTTTTAAATATACTATTTAAAGCTTAAACCCAAACCGGTTCTAGCGGTTCTTTAAATGGAACCACCGGTTATAACCGGAACCGAACCGAGAGCCCTTTTCTCCCAAACTTAAGAGCCGGAACCGGACCTGAAATCCAACAATACGGTTCGGATCTGGGTTCCGTTTGGTTCCCTAATTCTGGCGGTTCAAACCCGTAAATTGCTCAGCCATAACCATGACCTACAAATATACGATCCCCTCATATATAAACTAAAAACTAATAAAACGACTCTAAATTAATTAAAATTATACAATTTACATAAGATAAATGTGTGTTTTTTATGACACATACATACATACATATGATTGTCCGATGTCAGTACCAAATGGACTTTGGAGTACATACCGAAGTATAGAGGCTAAGGGATGGGAGACAATGTGCATGCCTCGTATTACACAGAGTATGACGTTACTAGGTAGTAATAGAAGTCAACAAAGAGAATTTATTAACTTGTCATAGGCTTTCGTTGTAACACTTAAAAATGTTTAATCGTAGTTGTAACATTCGTCGTAAAATGGGATCTAAAACTCGCTCCGTTTTGTAATTTAAATATTACGTATGATATTCGTTACGCATTTATGTTGAGAGTTTGAAATTTATTATATTGTTGTTAGTATTTAGAAACAAATAAGATAATAAAGTTTAAAATAATAATGTTAATAAATAAAATATAAATAATAAAATAAAATATCAAAAAGTGAAGACCGCGGGTATCGAACCCGGGTCTCCACCAAACTAACACACCACACCACTACACTACACACACATATCTGAAATAAACTCAAACTATATAAATTTTATATTGAAACGACACTCTGAAATCATTTCAAAAACACCCGCCTGTAATCGGCTGTAACTCCCAAACCATTAACAATTTCCGTTTCAATTCACGAATTAAACCGAAGAAAAACTGTTTTTCAATCATGAGATTATACTCAATCATGGGCAATCGGTTACCAAATCATTCGGTCATAAATTTCTTGACCGAAACTGATAAAAACTGAAAATCAACTTGAACCCAACCTTGAACTATAAATAGTGAACTTTAAACTCCTTTAGAACTACACACACTCACCAAAACACTTTACAAAGACTCTGAACTCTCTAATTTACTCGCCGTAAAACTTGTGTCGTCCCGGAATTCAATCGGAGCAATCAATACATCCCTCTGTCTCGGTACAGACACTTAAATCCTTTTCTTTTCATTTTTCATAATCAGTAATAATAAATCAACTAATTCAATAAGAGATTATTGATTAAACAGTTGGGTTGATGTTCTGGGTTTTTAAAAGGAAGAAGATGAAGTCAAAGCTGTGTTTAAATGAATTTAAAAACGGTAAATATACCAGTTAGACAACAGTCCAGTGGTGGACAATGTTCAAATCTAAAACATGGGTCCCGGGTTCGAGTCATACCTAAGCTGTCGATTTCCTGAATAAAACCAACTTTTTTTTAATACTTATACATATTAACTATCAGTAAGTCTATAAATTTAATATAAATTCTAAATATTCCTTGTTAGTCACACAACCCAGTTGGTAGGGTGTGTGCAACGCGAGGCAATGTGCGCAGATTCAGTCCGGTTATGCGCAGCGAATTGTTAATAAAGCAAACCTTTTTAA
Source organism: Scalesia atractyloides (assembly GCA_947069175.1). Taxonomy (NCBI): domain Eukaryota; kingdom Viridiplantae; phylum Streptophyta; class Magnoliopsida; order Asterales; family Asteraceae; genus Scalesia; species Scalesia atractyloides. The sequence goes on from CAMTDV010000029.1 coordinate 4,906,152, forward strand.
TTAATTAGAATTATGATAATTCAGTTAGTGTATATATATATATAATTAAATTCAGATATATTTCAGGTTAGACATGTAGCTCAGTTGGTAGAGCTGCGTGCATGTAAACGAGAGGTCACATGTTTGAGTCTCACATGATGCCAAAACCATCCAATTGGCCGGTTCGACCCGGTTCAACCCCTAAAAGGGGTATATTTTTTTAATAAACCTTTTCTTTATTTATCTCTAAAATCCATAAAAATATATAATAAAATGAGTCTTTTTAAACATAAAAAATTAGTGACAAATACTATAAAATTTGTCTAAAAAGCCTAATAAATTTCATTAAACAAAAATACTAATTTTAAGTAAAAGAAACATATTTACCGAATTACTACGTTAATACTTTAGGTTAGTTATCTCGTCGTTGGAATCTTTAAATCGTGCGCGCTCGTATCAAATCAAGAACGCACACAGTGTGAGTGAATTCCTACAAACTTCCCCTTTTTATTCATGTTTTGGGGTGTATCATGTGTCGTTTATTTATATCTTTTATTCAAACACTTGTGCAACTACCATTATATGAACTAACGTGCTATGTGATATTTGGATTATTGTTATTTGTGGTTATACTTTCTCATTTCAGTCAAGCTTTCACATTAGGCCCATCAGTTCCCTGTTTCATAGGGTAGAGCATCGCGTTGCCTAATTAGATCGGCTCCATTTGATTGAGCTTGATCTCACAACTCATCATTTATCATGCTCATGTGTACATTGCTAGATGTTTATGTGGTTTGTGGATACTTTACATATAAGTTTGCTCTTATTTGGTTTATGCACATTTTTATTAAATTAATCAACATATCATTTCTTTCAAATGTTTAAACGGGATTCACTCGCCAACTTTTGTTGACCCAATCTCTATTTTTACACATGATATAGGGAACAGATTGAAGCAAAGCATAGGATTGGGCCTTAGAAGATAAATAAAGTATTATTTGAATGTCATGTTTAGAACATTATGTGCTTGTATGGTTTATGTGTTTGTTGAATTTTCCCTTTTAATTAGGAATAATAAATATGAAACTTTATTATAGTAAATGTCATGAGCTTTGATGAAAACCCAATCATGCCCCGACTACCATATCCGCTGCGGGTCAGGGTGTGACAGTATATTATATGTTAAGAAAAATTGTTATTTACATTATATTATCTTTCAAATATAGTGTACGCAATATTTTTTTTTATAAAAAAATGGTTAATTAGATTGTTTTATAATATAAAAACCCTTATTCCCATCACAATATTTTTTTAAAAGGCACTATACGCAACGTATAGGGTAATGAGAAGCATATACCAACACCTATACGATGCTCATTGCCCAATTCGCCTCCCCTGGTGGACAGTTTATATGCAGCTTATAGATCAATGGGAGTAGTATACAAAACAAACAACTTTTCATCTTCACTAGGGGGAATAGATCAAAAGAAATTCAAACACACACACCCAAAAACCAAAAAAACACACACAAACTCTCTCTCGGTATACTATCTCTCTCATATCAAGATATATGTTTCGGATTTTCACAAGAGGTTAGTAACATCCTTCATCTTTCTTGTGTTTCTTTTTGTTTTTTTTTGGTAATTTTGGTCGGTGGTAGTGTTTGACGGGGTAGAGTTTAACGGTGGTTAGGTGTTTGAAGGTGGTTGGGTGTTTGATGGTGGTGGGTTTGACGGTGGAGGTGGAGGTGGTGGGGGGTCGGTTATGGTGGTCGTGTTGGGTCGAAACGAACCAAAACGAAATAGTTTATAATTCTATAAAAGTGAATAACAAATAAATTAATTTAATAATATTTGACATATATTATATTTTAAAATATAATTGGTTAATAAAAATTGTTATAGGTCATATGTGTTACAAGTTAAAAAAAAACGTTTATATGCCGCTCATAGGCAATGAAGGCATTTAAATATACAAATTCTGCACCTTTTCAGGTTATACGTTGCGTATAGGGTAATGAGGGTCGTATATACTTATTTTTTTCTGAAAAGTTGGTAGAAAGTGTACTTTATACGTCTCTCATTGACCTATGAGCGGCGTATAGAAGTTTTATTGCTTTTTATAGCTACCAACAAGTGATATTTTATAATAATACCTGATAAATAAAAAAAAATAAAAACTTGATATTCTATAATATATACATATTTTCTATAAAAACATTTCATAAAAAATATAAAGTTTTTAATAATAATACTTAATAAAAAACATAGGTACATTTTTTTATTAAAAAACGTTGATATTTTTTAATAATACTTAATAAATAGAAAAAAATAAAAACATGACGTTTTATAATATTAACACGTTTTTATAACAATATTTCATAAAAATACGAAGTTTTTAATAATAATACTTAATAAAAAAACATATGCACATTTTTATTAGAAAATGCTGATATTTTCTAATAATACTTAATAAAGAAAAAATAAATAAAAACATGACGTTTTATAATATCAACACATTTTTTATAACAACATTTCATAAAAAAATATATTAATTTCCTTATATTAATCTTTCACAACTCCGTAATAGTAAACATGCATGAAATTAAACAAAGTTCTATATGCTACATCACAATCATTGGGTAATCATCATTAGGCAGTCATTAGCTGAGATCCAATGATTATAATTAATTCGATGGACCACAAGCAAGCGTATAAGGTTATGAGGGGCGTATGAGTGGACCTATCTTCAGACGTTTAAGTCAATGATGGTGTATAGGATTTGGGGACATCTAAATAGCAACATCCTTATTTTTTGAGTTTTCCTTTTTTAATTGATAGGTTGTAGAGGATGGTGTTGTAGATTTTGTAAATAGCAACATTTTTTTTATTTTTTCTTTTTAATGATAATAATAAATAAAGGTTAATTAATAATTAAATAGAAGTAAAGTGGGACCCATTTACCAAAAAAACTCAAAAGTGGGAGCCACCATTTGAAGAATTATTCCAACTGACAAAGGATTGGTGTACTTGTGATTATCACCACTTTTTTGTTTTTTCTTTTTCTTTTTATCCTGCATATGTCACGTAGAGCTTGATTAAATTGGTATATCGCTATTTCCATTTTCTTTCACCTCTAGATTCTTGCTCATAACGAAATTCACAGAGGATATCATGTCTGGCCTTGAAGAACTAGACCACCTGAGGATCCCACTATCAAAAGAGCCACCAACGATTTCGCTAACCACAATTTCCTCGGCCAGGGAGGACTCGGTAACGGTCAACTCACTTCCATCCATCACTCCAGTGACCCAGGTATCGCAGTAGCTGTAAGAAGGTTAAACGAGGAAGGCGCGCAAGGGGATCATGAATTCTTATCGGATTTGTTGACGAAGGTAGCGAGAAAATTCTTGTCTACAAGATTGAAGATAATGGAAGCCTGGACAAGCATCTAGACTCCACAGACCTCACATGTGTTATTTGAAAGTGAAGTTTGTGTTATTTGATAACACTTTATCGCGACATCTGAACGTTGTGATAGTTCGTCCCAATATAAGGAAGGTCTTTTCTCTAATTTCAATACGTGTTTTCATAGCAAGCTAGCTTGCATACTCGTTCTTGTGTCTCTTTTTGTATAATCCGATTGAACTTTTGAGAGTTATCCTCAAAATATTTAACTTCGAAACTGATCCACGTGATTTAGAGAGATATTTAGACCTATATGAATTTTCTTAAAACTTAAACTATCCATGTTTTCTAGTTATAATTTAGAATGTTGAAAAATAAGTTATTTTGGTATAAACCGAACAGGGAGCATTAGAAATGTTTGATTTATTCTCACAATATTTATTTAAGAGTTACCATATATGAAATTTATTGATATGCCTTCTTTTTTCAAAAATACAAAATAAAAACAGAAAGTCACGTTCATCTTACACACGAGTAAAAGGTTTAAATAAGCAAAAAAAAAAACACCATTTTCAGCCTTTGTTAAAGCGTATTTCGGTCAAGACTCAAGAGTATATATTTGTATTTTTGATTATATATATATATATATAGATTAGGATCATTTGTGAACAGATTTCTAAGAATGAACTGTATGAACTAATGCTAACCATTGATCTATTTACTAACTAACAAGATAGGATGGTAATTTTAATTATTAATTTATTTTTCAAAATTTTTTAAACAAAATTATAGTATGGTAGTTACATGTTTCCTTAATTATAGTATAGAATCATTCAAAAATCATGCTATACAATCTGCTATCAAAATCAAATATTGGTTCGAATTTTATGTGTGTTTTTTCAGTTCATGATCCAAAGCATCAGATCAAAATTTTCAAAAATTTTCTGGTAAACAATGTGCCGATTTAACAAGTTTCCGATATAACCGTTCCATAAAATTTTTCAATTTTTGATCTTAGTTTTTCAATCATTATATTTCCAAAACGTTTTTAAAGATCAGATTTATTCAAGTTCGATCAAACAGTTTTTTAATCCGCAATTCTTTACATCTTTTCGTAAAAATTTTACATTATTATGGACGAACATATAAATAATATGAACAAGACAACGACAAACGATGATGAAGTTAACGATCAGCCTGGAGGTAATGTTTTCGTTACTAATTTGGATCGACCAGGTGCATGATAGTTTTGATTTTTTTTCATTTTTTTTGTTCTGATCGACATGCTGTATGTACTGGGTTAATAGTGAGGTTATTTTGTTCGATCAGTTTTTGGTGATGTTATATTAGGTTTTCATGTACGTATAGTCATGATTTATATTCGATAATTCAGTTTTTTTTTTCTAACGAGTATATCTGATGGTTTTTCGTCCGTACTTGTATATATGATTGTGTATCGACGGTGTGCCATCGATGTTTGATGTTGATTCCAAACATCCAGTGTAAATGACATGCTTCTTACAGATAGTACTCATGTGCATTATACAGTAGTACTCATGTGATTTGAATATCAATATAGTCGGGACACATGGTTTTGTTAAGTACACACGTGCATAGAAAGTAGCAGTTTGATTCTTATACAAATATGTACCAGTTTGGTTCTTTATACTTTAAATGAAAATACACAGTTTTACTATATATACCATATTGAAATACACGTGCATAGATAGTAGGTATACTCAATGTATGTGATGTTTTCAGTTGGTACTGTGATATGATTAATTTTTTGGATGACTTTGGTTCGGTGACTTGAATATCAATGTGGTATGTCCAATGTACGTCATGTTTTAGTTTGTTGTATGACAATTTTTATTTCATATATTGTTTCTTTCACCTTTAAAAATTTATGCAGAATCCGTAGCGAGCAACGTATATGAATCTCCCAATGGATCTAGGTATTGGACTCCAATTGTTCCTCCCGGTTTCAAACCGTTTATTAATGCCAGATTTAGTACAATTGAAGAAGCTATAACTAAGTATGAAGAGTATGCTCAACTGGCCGGTTTTGGAACCCGTCTTGGTACATCGCAGAAGGAAAAAATAGGTGACAAAATTGTTACCAATAGGCGATACGTTTTATGTTCAAGAGCCAACAAACCAAAACGAAAAGATGCTATGGCTGATCAAGTAAATTCAAGTTCACCAAAAAGACGGTCCAGAACAATAATAAACAAAGTTAGAGTACCAGAACAATAAAAAAAACAAAGTTAGAGTACCAGAACAATAATAATAATTATTTCTTACATAACGACCTGATAAAATACACAAATGTATTAAAACAACCCCCCCAAACATAATTTAATACACATATGTACCAGATTGGTTTCTTGATCTTTAAATGAAATACACAGTTAAACTATATATACCATATTGAAATACATTTTCCTCTCACAATCAAATACCTCAAACCCCAACCTCGTTAAACCATCTTTACAACTGACAAATCATTATGGTATAGAAAAAAGTGCGAGCAGGAACTCATATCACCATCAAAAAATTGAGCAAAACAAATTGAACATATAAAATACACATCATGAACAACAACGTAAGTAATAACATCTAACCTTAATCTAATACACATATGCATCAGATTGTTTCCTGTACTTTTAAATGAAATACACAGTTGTACTACTAACAGCAAGTCGTTAAAAATTAACTTATTATACGTTTGGTTTCAGAAAAATCTTGGTTTATACCGGTTTTAAGGAGATAAAACACATATTAAAAATAATAATACTCATATGTACTTCAAGATCGAACTACCAAAACTCAAAAACAAACGATTCAAGAACTAACTTAACAACGGTATTTCTAATAACACAACAGCTTATGCTTTTTGGTGCTCACCCATCGTTTACAGTTACTCATACAAAATTTGCAGAACAGGGTATGTCTGAAACCCTAGAATTCACAAAGCGACTACATACATACGGTTCACGATTTCGTAAACCTTAAACCTCTACAATTACCTTTTTGATTCTGCTAATTAATGAATCATGATACTAAAATACACACAAAAACCTAAAATCCGTAAACTTATATTGATTACTCCGATTACCTTGGATTAGCCGCCTGATTCAACGCATACGTCGCCGCTCTTCGCTTAAAAATAGGGTTTCTTTTTAGCACAATGATTTGTCAAAATATATGCCCGGCGAATGTGGTTTTATTTGATTCGTAATATAGGATGTGTGTTGTTGATTTTGATTTCTTCAAATCAAAATCCGTTCGAGATTATAGGTGGGGAAGTGAGATACTGAATATGCGGGAAGAAGATATGGAAACAGTTCAGTTTCCTTTATTCAAATTCATTTAGATGTAATGTTCTTTTACCAATATACCCTTATCATTTAATTTTTATTTAAAACACATTTTCTATTATTTACAATCATGCCCCTACTTTAATCTTCAGATGATAGGAATTAAGGGTCTGGATCAGTTCGCACAGTTCACTCTTGATCCCTACCCTATATATATTATATATATATATATATATATATATATATATATATTATATATATATATATATATATTCTATTGACGGATTTTTAACTTGGACCTCTAGCGAATTGTGCTTTATCAAATAGTTTGTGATTTGATCATGGTAATTTCAAAAATTCTTATTGTAATGTATTCATCAGTTTTTTATTACTTAATAGTTAATGGTAAATCAGTGATATATCTGATCATATAACAATCCAACACCATAATTTAAAGAATATTTAACGATCGTTGGTTTTCACAGATTGACTTTGATGCTGATGAAGAAATAATTGGGTTGTCCGGAAGTGTAGGGATATATAATCGTTATGAATTAGTCGCATCTTTATGTCTCATGACAAACAAAGGGAAGTATGGTCCTTTCAATCAAGAGGCCGATAATCGTTTTTCAGGATCTTGGGATGTGGGTTTTTTTGATGGTTTTTATGGCCGTAGGGTCGGTACATCGATGTCGTGGGTTGTTGTTTGAAGGCAGCTTCTTTGGATGTCGGGCATTCACGACGAGAAAGGTATTAACGTATGAAAGAAAGGTGTCCCTCCCCATGAGTTTGAGTGTATAAGTCTCACGGTGAATAAAAATGTAGATTTATGGGTCGATTAGAGAGTGTGTGAGTTAGTAAAAAGTATAAAATAAATAAAAACCTATTATGTCAAGGCTTTTTGTGATTAAGTCTCATAATTGAAATTAGAAAAAATAACTCAAAAACGTATTACAGTGATACTATAGCTAAGGATATAGGCTAATTAATTCTATCATGTTTGACTCAAATACGAATATCTATTCTAACCAACTTTCTATATGCACCTTAATTTAACTTCTAAATTACAAGTTAATTTACTTCCAACCCAACTTGGTTTAGGAATCCTAGCCAACGTTTTTGTTGAAGACTGATTCAACATTTTGAAGGATCTCATGCACATGACTTCTTAGCTGCTGCATTCATGGAATGGGTCAAAGTTGTTCCATCTTTATTGTAGCTTTGTTTTGAATAAGTTAAAATAAAGTCCGTTGGCAATTCAGTTGTGATTTCTTATTTCTTAGTTGTTATCCGGTTGTTTCTTTTAGTATTTTGAAGAGTGATCCCCTTCTTTGTTTTGTTTGCACTCTCAATCAATTTAATACGAAAAAGCTTAAGCATTTGGCTTAATTATTGTGTTCTTATACCAACAATAAAGAAAAGAGTGTGTGAGATCAAGTATTTGTCAATGGTTGAACCAACCAGTGCTCTCCCGATGGCTCCTACTCTAAACCCTATCTTCAAGGGTGAGGGGTATGAGTATTGGAGTATCAGGCTCAAAACTATTCTAAGAACCAAAGATTTCTAGGAGCTGGTTGAAGTCGGTGTTGATGAAAAAGAAGCAGATCAATCAAGATTGAAGGTTGCGAAAAAGAAGGATGCTCATGTTATGGCCATTATTCAACACGTTGTGCATGATCAACTTTTCTCAAGAATATCAATTGCCTCTCTACTAAAGAATCATGGAAAATTCTCAAAATGGAATTTCAGGGAGATACTCAAGTGAAAAGTGTTAAGTTACAAGGATTAAGAAGAGATTTTGAAAACCTAAGTATGAAAGAAGGTGAACTCATTGGAGATTACTTCTCCAGCGTCATGGCTATTATTAGCCAACAAAGATCTTATGGTGACACTGTTGCAGAACAAACCATTGTGGAAAAGATATTCGTAGTCTTACTCCAAGTTTGGATATGTGGTTTACTCTATTGAAGTTTTTAATAATCTTGCAACACTCAAACCTATTAGGCTGATGGGATCTTTGCAGTCTCAGGAAGGAGAGAATAAACAACAGGGGTCAATCAAAGTAGTGAGAATGGTGAGCAAGCCTTGCAAGTATTTCAAGTTACAAGTCGTCCACAACATGGCAGTCCTACCGGTGGTAATAGAGGAAGCACGAGGATAAATTAAAGGCATAGGTTGTGGCTGTAACATTCGTTGTAAAACGGGTTTTAAAAACCCGCTCCGTTTAAATAATTCAAATTATGATATGAGGTTCGTTACGTACTTATGTTAATCGTTCAAATTCGTTATATAAATTTATGTAATTAAGAAATAAATAAAAGAGTTAAAAATGATAAATAAATAAAAACTAATAATAATATTAATAAATAAAATTGAAAACAATAAAAAATAATAAATATAAAGAGGTTACCGCGCTTTGAACCCGGGTCTGCATGGAACTAACACACACCGCACACCACTGAGCTGCACACACACATCTGGTATAATTCTAAAACAAATGAAGATATTTATATTATAACAACACCCTGTAATCAAAACCCAAACACCCGTCCAAGAAATGGCTGAATTCATCAAAGCATCAAATTCCGTTTTTCTTTTCGAATTAACCCTTTGTAATTGCTTCTAATCATAAATGTGAGCCAATCAGTGAAACATTAACTTATAAAACGGTCGCATAATCATTGCGGCATTAACACCTTTGACCGAAACCGAAAATGATAAGCGCAACTGTTATCAACTATAAATTGAGAGCTGCGACTCGTTTAGAAAACACATACATACCTTTCAAAACACTCTGCACCCTCTGACGTCAAAATTTTACATCACCGGAATTACTTCCAGTCGCCGGAGCATCGTCGGAGAATTCAAGTTCCCAACTTTTCGGTACCACATCCTTAAATCTTTTTCTGTTTAAATTATTTTCATTACCAGTAGAAATAGATCGAATAATTCAAAAAGGGTTAGTGGTTTAATAATTGGGAATGTCAAAACTGGTTTATGCAATGAAGAAGAAGATGAAATTGCGTATTAATATAATTAAAACCAGTGCTTATACCGGGTTAGACACACAGTACAGTAGTGGACTGTGTGCATTTTAAATGAATGATCTCCGGTTCGATCCTTACCTACGCTGCCGAATTCTTACATTGTCCCAAACGTTTTTAATATCATATATATTAACTCTCAGTTAGTGTATAAATATAATAGAAAACCTAAATATCCCGGGTTAGTCATACAGCCCAGTTGGTAGGGCTGTGTGCAACACGAGTCAGAGGTCGCGAGTTGAGTCCGGGTCGATGCAAGGTTATACGCTTTCTGAAATAAATCAAACCTTTTTAAAATAAAACCAAATATAATTTGACTCAGTAATTGTATATAATTAATTAAAATCAAGATTATTTCGGGTTAGACACGTAGCTTAGTTGGTAGAGTTGCGTGCACGCATACGAGAGGTCACGAGTTCGATCCCCACACGCTGCCAAAAATTGCAAATATGACCGGTTCAACCCTTGAAAGGGGTATATTTTTTAAATAAACTTTCCTTTTATTTTCCCCAAAATCCCTAAAAATATATATAAAAATAGGACTTTTTAAATTTAAAAATTTGTAATAAATACTATAAAAATAATATAAAAAACCTAATAAAAGGCATTAAATAAAGATACTAATAGCAAATAAAAGAAATATATTTACCGAATTATTACGTGAATATTTATGTTAGTTTCATACGTCGGTTGGAATCTTTAATCGTGCGCGTTCGTTGTCAACTCAAGAAAATGCACCCACTGTGAGTGAATTCCTACAAACTCCTCTTTTTATTTATGTTTTGGGGTGTATCATGTGTCGTTTATTTATAATTTTTATTCAAACACTTGTGGTATTACCATTATATGAACTAACGTGCTATGTGATATTTGGTTTATTGTTATTTGTGGTTATATTTTCTCATTTCAGTCAAGCATTCACATTAGGCCCATTAGTTCCCTATATAGACGGGTAGAGCATCGCGTGGCTAATTAGATCGGCTCCGTTTGATTGAGCCTTGATCTCACAGTTCATCATTTATCATGTTTACGTGTACATTGCTAGATGTTTATGTGGTTTGTGGATAGTTTATATATACGTTTGCTCATATTCGGTTTATGCACATTTTTATTAAATTAATCAACATAATTATTTCTTTCAAATGATTAAACGAGATTCACTCGCCAATTTTTGTTGGCCCAAATTTCTATTTTTACACATGATACAGGTGATCAGGTTGAAGCAATGAACACATAGGATTGGGCCTTAGAAGAAGAATAAATCGATACTTGAATGTCTTGTATAGAACAAATTGATGCTTGTATGATTTATGTGTTAGTTGGAATTTTTCCTTTTAAATTGAAATAATAAATATGAAACATAATTATAGTAAATGGCATGAGCTTTGATGAAAACCCAATCATGCCCGACTACCATTTCCGCTGCGGGTCAGGGTGTGACAGTGGCAGAAGTACTGAAAGAGGAGAGGGCCACAATGTTATTTATGCAATAGATTTGGGCATGTCAAGAGAGATGCTGGTATAATGATGAAGCACAAGCTGAAATCGCTAATCCCTATACATCCATACAAGGCTTGATTATGTATTAGTAGAAAGTAGTTTAGAAGGTAGTTATGAAGTTTGGGGACCAAAGGTGTCAAGTCAAAAGTTTGTAACCGACACCCCAAGGGAATCGATGTGTCCCTTGGGTCACACTCATTGGATTGAAGGCAACAAAGAAAGAAGACAAGGGACGTGATTCTTGATCAAGAGACACACCTCTTCATGTTTAATTACAACCACAAGATCTAGAGACACGACTCTTCATCAAAGGACACGTCTATTCACTCGCAACCATTAGAAACTATAAATAGGGATAAATTTCTCATTTGTAAAACATTCTATTGTGTTCACATTCAAGTTATATGAAAGTTTAGTTTTATCATTTATGTTCTAGAGATCAAAGATCAATCTGGGCAACACCAGCCAGTGTTGTTGTTGAAATGAAGAACAAGAAGATGGAAATGAAGATCATCATCTATTCCTCGCCCATACTCTCTTAGATCAGTTTGATCATATGGCTAAAACTGATAACCATGGTAACTCAAATTCACTTTGGATTATGGTTGCGCTAATTATATAATTGGTGTTAAAAAGGGTTTCACTCAATTGGATGATACTTTTAAACTCAATGTTAGACTTGGGGATAAGAAAGATATAGCTATTGAAGGAAATAAGGCACAATTAAAATTACTTTAAGTAATGGTAATTTTAGACTTCTTGATGATGTGTATTTTGCCCCTAATTAGAGTATAACCTCCTAAGTGTTGGCAAATAATGAGGAAAGGTTATTTTCTATTTTTTATGATGGAAAGTGTGACAACTTGCAATTTCAGGTTAATATTTTAACCTAACCATAGTTAATTTAGATATACATTCATAGCACTGCATTTAACTAGGGTTAGTTAAATGAGTCTACACAGACAAGTTAATTCTCGAACGTTGGTGACTAACACAAATAATAAACGGACGGTTTGTACGAAACTTATACGTTGCATGACAAATACGTGAATTATATGCTTTAATTGTAAACTACAAGAGTTATGTGCTTTGTGTGAACGTTAATTAGTTAAGGGTGTTTAGAGTTAATATTGAAACTCTAATAAAATATTGGAAACACTAAACACTCCTCATAATCCATCATACGCCAGTTTCTCTAAATCATTTCTCTGATCATTTGGCTACACCAAGTTCTCACACAACCATCAATCTTTGATCTTCCAATTCTTCTAGAGCAAACTCTCTAAGGTAAGTGTTTATGCTACACGTTGTTATTCTTGTTCTCTTGATTCCATGCAAACCCTAGATATCCAAACAATTGATGTGTGTTTAATTGATCCTGCTTGATGAATATGTAATTGTTGTTAGATTGAATGAAGGTGTAATGGTTGCTTGATGTTAGTGATTAACATGTTAGAAATACTAAACTATTGTTTTGGTTCGTAACACTGTTGATTTTTGAGATTAGGGTTTGGTCGCAGAACTGTTACATTGAAAACTTTGATTCTGCGTTGTTAATATGAGAATATTGGTTAGCCCGGAGATAATTGTCAGACTTTGTGATGTCACAAAGTCGAGGTTATCATGTTCCGAATTTAAGTACATGTCCAAGTTTAAGCATATGTTCCGAGTATATAATGATGGTTCCGAAATTACTGGTTTAAATAAGTTGTCTGAATTTGTTAGTGGTTCCGAGTTACTTGATGTTGTCCGAATTTGTACATGAGTCCGAGTTTAATGATGTTCGAGTTTATACATGAATCCGAGGTTAATGATGTTCGAGTTTATTCATGAGTCTGAGTTTCTTAATGGTGTCCGAGCTTTCTAGGGAATTATGCTAGTCCGAGTTTATATGGATATCTATGCTAGTCCAAGTTTATATGTACATCTATGCTTCTTCCGACTTTATCTTATATATTATAGTTCCGAGGTTATCATGAGTCCTTAGTGAGCCAAGTTATGAAGGTTTGTGTGTCGTCCGTAATTCCCAAAGTCACTTTACGTGTCACCAACTAAGAGATCCACTGTGTGTTACTGTATCATAAACATGTTAATCTGATCACATAAACACTTGGTTGTTTGGACAGTTAGGGTATTGCAAACCCTACTCGTATACATATTTACACCTATTATACATTAGGTCGTGCGCAATGGACCTAACATTTATTAATGCGTAGAAGCATGTTAACACTTACCGAGCAAACTAAGGTGAGTTCACTACTTTTTTACAAGCATGTGTCCCGGGGGGAAACTAATATTCCTGGGAGGAATACTTTTAAATGTTGTAGTCTAAATTCGATGTTAGTTAATAAACTTAAACTGCATCACGAAAGTCTCTACTTACTACCGAGCTAGTTGCCTGGGAGGCAACGGGGTATAAATTGATAGCGTTATTCGGTTTGACAAACCTCACACCATGCTAGGAGCCGGGCGTGAACTAAGGACCTTAAACACTTTTGATCAATGCTGATAGACATTGGTGAGGGCACAACAAATGTAATAGTCTATATCGGCACCGAGTTTATTATTCTTGACATGTTTTTAAGCCAAACACTTACATAATTTACATTGAACAAAAACTGTGAACTCACCAACTTTATGTTGACACACTTTTCTGCATGCTTGCAGGTCGTTAGATACACCAATGGATTGGAACTTGTAGTATGAGGAACTAGAGATGTCATGGGCCGTGTTGCTTGACGAACATTTAGTATTATGCTTATGTTTTCGAAAGAATATGAATTTGATTGATTGAATAATTAACTATGATTTCGCTGAACACATACTTTGTTTTGGAAACATTTAATTTGAAATACACTACTTATGTTGGACATGACATTTGTGTAAATATTTTAATAGTAGTTCAACGTGGTTAGTGGCTAGATCCTGGTATGTCACACGCCCCGCGGTAAAACCCTGCAGGTAGTAATTTGGGGGGGGGGGGTAACAGAAAGCGTGTCATTAAGAACATGAATACAGGAACAACTTTAATGATTCTTGAAGTTGCAAACAACAACAAGTTCATGTTGGATGTTTCTCATGGTGATGTTAATGTTGTACCAGCAACAACTCCTAAATCATTTGAAGATAACATTGACAGGGTGTCTAAATTATGGAAAATGAGGTATGAACATTTCCATTTTCAAAGGTTGAAGTATCTGTATGACATAAGGATGGTGCTTGGTCTGCCAATGATCAATATTGCTAAGAAGTGCAGTGGTTGTGTAATTAGCAAGCAGGTAAGACCACCATTTCATTCCAAGTCTTGGAGAGCTAAAAAGAAATTGGAAATCATCTATGCAGATGTCTGTGGACCAATGCAAGTTAAAAGCTTAGGAGGTAGTAATTATTAGTTATTGTTCATTGATGATTTTACTAAGACGAATTGAATTTACTTTATAACCAACAAATCTGAAGTATTTTCAAAACATAAGGAGTTTAAAGCTATGGTTGAGAAACAAGCTAATGTTCTATTAAGGTTTTAAGGTCTGATAGGGGAGGGGAGTTTTGTCCACTTGAGTGTAGTTCAAATGGTATGAGAAGAGAACTAACTCATTCATACACTCCTCGTCATAATGGAGTGGTGGAAGGAAAACGGAACAATTATGGGTTTAACAAGAAGCATGCTCAAGAACAAGGAACTTCCCAATTACATCTGGGCAGAAGCTACTGCTACAGCAGTATATTTGATTGATGGTGCTGGTACTAAAGTTGCCCAAACCAAACACCTATTCATGTCTGGACTAACATAAAGCCTTCACGACGTATCGGTTATGGTTTAGCACCTACCCAAGGGAAAAGAAAGCTTGATGATATGTTTGGGAAGTGTATCTTTAGTGGGTATACTAATAAATGCTTAGGATATAGGCTCTGTAATCCAAAGAACAGGAAGTTAATCACAAGAAGAGATGTTGAGTGGTTCGAAGATCACAAATGGGCATGGAAAGAGAATCCTACTACTTATACTTTTATTGATCCCTTTCCAGTTTCAGGAGCAGCACCAATAAACACCAACACTCAAGTTCTTCTTTAAGCCAAGAAACTGTATCACAGTCACAGTCTTCAGCACCTGGTACTCCATTAGTAAATGTCACCATGGGATCTGCTCAACAATCCAGTAGTCTAACTCATCATGCTAGCAATTCTACTCCATCAACTTCCCATCCTATAAGAGTCAAGTCACTAAGAGAAGTTCTAGAGACTGCACCCGAGGTAGAAACTGTTTATGTTGAGTTTAATTGTCAATTTTCTCTAAATATCACAGATCCTTCTTCATATGGTGATGCTTTCGATAGGATAGAATGCAAGTGGCTATGAAGATGTGTTAAGAGCAATTGAGAAGAATGGTACATGGGAACTTTTTAAGTTTCCTATTGATAAGAATGTTGTAGGCCTGAAGTGGCTATTCAAAACTAAAGTGGGATCAAATGGTGAAATCTTAAGGCACAAGGCTAGGCTTGTTGCCAAATGGTACTCACAACAGCAGGGCATTGATTACCAAGAGACTTTTACTCCATTAGCTAGTTTGAAACCACCAGAGTGGTGTTATCTGTTGCTGCTTAGATAGGCTTGTATGGACATCAACTAGTTGTGAAGTCTGCCTTCCTAAATGGAAACTTGACATAAGATATCTATGTCCAGCAGCTCGACGGTCTCTAAGTGGAGGGTCATGAAGATAAAATATAAAAGTTAAGGAAAGCCTTGTATGGCTTAAAGTAGGCTCCAAGAGCATGGTATTCCAAAATAGATGGTTACTTTATTGACAATGGGTATAAGGGAAGTAACAATGAGCCAACACTCTGTGTTAAGCATACCTCAAACACTGAAATGGTCTATCTATGCTAATATATATCATTTGTGCCAGTTCTTCTACTAAACGTATTGCAGAATTCAAGCATGGCATGAAAAGTATCTATGAAATGACTTATTTGGGGATTTGATTTTTTTCCTGGGGCTGAAAGTAAGGCAGGAGAGGTATGGGATCTTTGTTTCACAGGGAAAATACGCTCACAATCTGCTAATGAAATTTGGAATGGATCAATTCATGGCTAATGGGAAGCTGGTTGTAGAAGATAATGCAGAGAAAGCTAATGAAGTTTCTTATAGGAGCCTAGTTGGTGGTCTTATTTATTTAACACATACTCGGCCAGACGTGGACTACTCAGTTGGTTTGGTGTCCACGTTCATGAAATCTCCTTCTAATATTCATTGAGGTGCAACAAGAAGGATATTAAGATATGTTGCATGTACTTTATCTTTTGGTATTTGCTATAAAAGAGTGTGGATGTGAAGCTTATTGGCTTCTCAGATATTGTCTAGGCTAGTTATGCAGATGATAGGAAAAGTATTTCAGCTAGTGTATTTTCTTTGGGAATTGGTATTGTTACTTAAAGCACAAAGAAACAAAATATTGTTGCATTGTCTAGTACTGAAGTTGGATATGTAGATTCTACATCTGCTACTTGTCAGGCTACTTAGTTAAGAAGTATCTTGGTTGATCTTGGTATGCCTCAGTAAGAAGCTACTTCAGTTTTCTGTGACAACAAGTCTACTATTAATATGAGTAGGAATCCTATCATGCATAGTAGGTCAAAGCATATTGAACTGAAGCATCACTTCATAAGAGAAAAGGTTTCATAAGGGTAGGCCAGTCTTGAGTTTTGTAACACAAATGATTAGTTGGCAGACTTGTTAACCAAGGATTCAGGCATTCGAGATTTGCTTGGTGTAGTGGATGTTGAATCAAGGGTAGGTGTTGAAGACTGATTCAACATTTTGAAGGATCTCATGCACGTGACTTCTGAGCTGCTGCATGCATGGGAATGGGTAAGAGTTGTTCCATCTTTATTGTAGCTTTCTTTTTAATAAGTTTGAATAAAGCCCTTTGTCTATTCAGTTGTGAAATCCTATTTCTTAGTTGCTAGTCGTTTGTTTTTTCAGTATTTAAAGGGTGATCCCCTTCTTTGTTTTGTATGCACTCTCAATCAATTTAATATGAAAAAGCTTAAGCATTTAGCTTAATTCTTGTGTACTTATTGATCTTATGCCAATAGTTACCACCAAATTATGGAATCGGAAATTAGCAGCCGCCAATCACCCACGGGTTTCCGACTCGAATTAAGGAGGTCTTTAACTCCAAGTAATTCCCGCAATTCTTTGAATTTGATTCTTGAATTATTTTTTTTAGAATGTCGGCCTTTTGTTGGTCTCCACTGATGCTCAATTGTTACCTGTTCTTTCTCCTTACACTTCCGTATGAAGTGTTACCTTGTTTTGATATGTTTACTTCTACCATGGAAATTAAGTTATTCATTAGTGCAATAGCTAGAACATTATCAACTTTCAATGATACCTTTTACTCTTGCCACCCCATAATCTTGCTCAACAGTCCTCTTAACCATAATGCTTGAATACGGCTACATTAGCCATTAATTCAACTTCGCATGAAAAAGTGCTATGATGCTATGTTTTCTATACACCATGTAATCGGTGCTTCACCAAAATATAACGCAGTAGTACTTCTGCCATCGTATTTGTCTTTCATGGTTGTTATGGCTATACCTGATTAAGCGTTTTCCTCCTTCCCCCTTTTGGATACTTGATTCCATGCCCCTTTGTTCCTTGTACGTAACGGAGGATGTGCTTAACCACTTGCATGTGACTCTCCTTAGGATCTTTCATGTACCGCGCGCTAAACCTACCAGGAAACTAAAATCTGACCGATTATGTACGAGGTAGCAAAGACAACCTATAAGTCTTTGGTAAGTAGTAGCATTTGCCAGAATTCCCTTTTCATCTTTTGATAGCCTTGTTCCTAGTCTAGAGGGAGTTTAGATGGGTTGCAATATGAGGCCCGCTTCCTTTAAGATTTTTGTTGCATATCCTTTAAGAAAATAAACTTGGCTCACAAGAAAGAAAACCTAGGTCTGGAAACAAACCAAACGAACACGAACAAGATGATATTCGTATTCGTTTGTTAAGAAAATAAATGTATTCACAAACTGTTCACGAACACTTGCCGAACGAGATTTTTTGTTCGTATTCGTTCATTAAGTAAATGAAAATCTTTGTGTTCGTTTGTTGATTTAGGTTACGAACACAAATAAACGTTCATTAACAAAAACGGACAAAAATACACGTTCATTGACATAAACGGACACAAATGAACGTCAATAAACACAATCAAGCAAACATGAACATATATTAAATTTCTTATAATATACAATTCACCAATATTTACTAAATATTTTAATAGTGGGAATTTTGAAGTAAATAAATAAAATATAAATATAAATATAAATATAAAAATCCCTAATGAACTATGGAACTCAAACGAACATAAACGATTATGCTACCGAACGTTCATGAACATAAATGAACGAACACGGCCTTTGTTCATGTTCGTTCATTTAACAAACTGAATTTCTTGTTCTGTTCGTTCATTTATTAAACAAACGAACACAAACGAATTTTCCTCCTGGTCCTTTTCTTACGAGATCTTATTGTGTTTGTTTATGGGCATTCGTTGCTATGTCTTTGATTCTGTGGAGTTCATGCATGCTCGATGACGGTAACCCAACGTTTATAGGAGAGTTGTTGTGTTTCCTCTTGGTCCTTTTTCGACCTCCCACGTTCTATCATAATAATGTAGTCGAGTTGTTTGTTGATTATGAATTTGTTTTACCCTTTGGGTAACATCTTGGTGATGCTTTGCTCAGCTATTTTTGGGAGAACGCGAGTAACGCGGTGATGATTATCTCTTAGCATGGCAGGTGTATTTCTTGAAACTAGCAAACACGTAGTGCAGCCAAGAGGTTGAGCCTGCGCAAGTCAAATGAGATGCTTTGTGTCTCAAATCTTACTTTTTATATAGTTTTCATTTGTAACGTTGATATGTTTGACGTTGTAGTTTTGCCTTTGGGTGCAGTACTTGCTTCAGGTTGTTCTACTTTATGTTGGTTTGGTTTTTTTTGGTGCATGCTATGTTACCGATCTTTAGGCCACGCTCCTTTTGGGGGGTATTTAATGGTTGGTTAAGTTTTGTTGGTGTATACGGTTGTTGGTTTCTGTATGGTGTTATGGTCTTGGAGTCGTGATCAAGATAAATGTGGTATCATGTTGTTGGTTAATGCATACTACGTGTATATCATGATTGCCCATTGTTACTATGACTATAACTTGCAGGTTGTTAAGAGATTGTTTTTTAAGACGATGACAATAAGTTTTGTTGGCATGGCGACCGTGATGGCTATAGATTAGCGGCATCCATTTCTTTGAGCCTATAAGCATTAAACATGTTCGGTTTACACATTAATACTAAATAAATTTTCAATGGTGATGATGAACTAGGATGTTCTGAGCCTATTTATGTTATTTTCTTTATATGTATCATGTTATGTAAATACTATGTAATTAGATTATGTAATCATTAAAAAAATTGATTGTAAATTTTGTAAATATTTTAAAATGCAATCAAATATGTTAGTGATCGCGACGTATTCCAAAAATTTAGTAAAATTAAGTGATCGCTTTGGTTTTCATCGTTTGCGGAGCAACACTCATGGAAAGAATACTAGTTCTATCCCAATTATTAGAGATGTGTATGTCAAAAGATGTTTTCACATATGCATGATATGCCTGGTATCCGAATATGTCATAGCTATACGACTTTAAGGCATCTTTTTTCAAAAGATGTTTCCACATATGCTTCATATCCGAATATGTCATAGCGATAAGACCTAGTCATGTGTTAGAATGTTAGGTATCAAACAATACCCACTCATGTGACTTTATTTTTCTTAAAGAAGATCCGGTTTAGAAGTTCATCATTATATATTATAGTATTGGTTAGGTTCTTTTGTGAACAACCAACCTCTTTGATAGTGAACTGTGTAAACTAATCTTATCCCTTGATTATTAATACAAAAGTGTAAATCAATGACCATGATATGATAATAAAAATACACCAGTGTAAATTAATGGCCATTAATTTACATTTGCGTATTGATAATCAAATGATATGATTAATTTACAGTTCACTATAAGGGTGTTGATTATTCAAAAAAAAACCTAACTCAATGCTATATATATATATATATCTAGTGTATTTTACGATTTAATGATGTAAATCAATAGGCAAGATTTGTTTATTCAGTTCACAAATACACACTAGTGTTCACTCTAGAAATCTACCCGTATATCATCCAAATATTATTATTACATCTTAATAATGTATTATTCAACTAAACTTCTTTGTATTTGCAACACTATCATTCATTCACCTATACATCTTTTTTATATAATCTGATCACTTGATTTAGCTAAATATCTTTTTATTTGAAACTTAAACATGTAATTTAATACAACTTTTGTTTCACTATTTATAACTTAGTTATTTATTTTACTATTCTATAATTTATGACTTTAAATATTATTTCAATATCTAATCCAAAGATATACCACCACGATATCCTGTTCGTTAAACTTTGCTCACATGAAAGAAAACCTAGGTCTGGAAATAAATCAAATGAACACGAACAAGACAATATTCATGTTCGTTTGTTAAGAAAATAACTGTATTCACAAACTGTTCAAGAACACTTCCTCATAAAGTAAATGACGTTTTCGTTTGTTAATTTAGGTTACGAACACATATAAATGTTCATTAACATAAAGAAACACACATACACGTTCATGAACACAAACAAGAGCACATGAACATATATTAAATTTCTAATATACAATTCACCAACATTTACTAATATTTTAATAATGGGAATTTTGAAGTAAGTAAATAAAATATAAATATAAAAACCCTTAATGAACTACCGTACACAAACGACCATAAACGATTATGCTACTAAACGTTCACGAACATAAATGAACGAACACGACATTTGTTCATGTTCGTTCATTTAACAAACGTAATTTCTTGTTCGTATTTTTTCATTTATTAAATAGTAAATTACAAGTTTTGTTCTTTATCTATACACCATTTTTCAGGTGCTGTCATTTGGCGCAAAAGTTGACAAGTTCTATACTTAATGTTTCATAATCTTGCACGGTATTTACTTTAACCCTAACCCAATTAGATTTTTTAGTTAAATATGGTCACGTGCCTTGCACATGAGGGTATTCTTTTCATTTTATATTCTCAAGAACTATTGAGTAAATAAATTATAGAGAAAAGTGTCCGGATGGTCCATGCGGTTTGCTCCGATTTTACCTTTACTACGCATATTTTCAAAATTACAGCTATAGTCCCTAACTTTGACAAAATTTGTTCTCCCTCCCTGACATGAAGAAGGATTTGTTTTATAAGTTAAGTGGACGTGAAATTACAAAAATACCCTTATTATTACATTAATAACTTAAAAGTTAAAAAAATATAATTAATATTTAAATTTTACATGGGACCCACCACTCATCCCACCACCACATTTTCCTCACTCTAAACCACCCACTACCGTCTCCACTTTTCACCACCATCTCCCACCCCTAACCCCTCCTTCCCTCTTTTGACGAGCCCACCCCTACCTTCACCGTAACCATTGCTGCAACCCACCACCACAATATACCCCTATATTCCAGTAACAATATCAAAACACATGATTCAATCACACTACCCACATAAACCTAATCAAATAACAACATCACATAGCAATTTGTAGTTGATGTTTCCGAAATTAAAAAAAAAAGTGTAGTGAAATAGAAATTCATGCCAAAACAGACTGATGTTCCTATCTCTTTCACATTTATAACTACATAAATTTGGGAAAATATTAGAAAGTAGCATCAATGGCTTCCCTTCCCATCTTGTTGGTTCTTGAACACACACAAGTATCACCACCATCTGCCACAGTAGAAGACAGGGTGTTGCCACTGACTTACTTTGACTTCATGCGGCGGTGGTGGTTGTGGCAGTGGGGAAGATAAAGTGGGTGCGGCGGTGGTGGTTGTGGGCAGTGGTGATGATGGCGTCGGTGGTGGTTGTGGCAGTGGTATGGCGGTGGTGGAGGTCGAGGTGGTTATGGTTCGTATCTGATTCAGATGTTTGCGCAAGAATTAGGAAGAAGAGGTGTGTTTGGATTATAAGAAGCGGGTCCCATATATATGTATAATATACTTAATTAATTTACTTTTTTTTACATTAAAGGTATTTAGGTTATTTGATACGTACTTAACTGAGAAAAGTAATCCCTATCTGTGTCAGGGACATCCAAAACAAATTGGCTAAAGTTAAGAATTATAGCTTGTAATTTTAGAAGTGTAGTAACTAAAGTTGAAATCAGAGAAAACTAGAGGAATTGTACGGGGACTTTTCTCTAAATTATAAGGGGGTCGGGGCGCCCCGTTATACAAAAACCATCACGCATTATAACCCGTGATACATCGCCGTCGCCGCTGCTCATCACGCGTGGACTTGAACATGCGTGGTAGCTATCACGTGTTGAAGATTTGTTGGGTTGTGAAGGAAACTGTTAGGTTATTGTGAGGTGATGGACTTTTCCACTAAAATCCACACTAGTAATAGAGTAAAGCTCGATGACGTGAGGAATTTGATTGAATGTTGTGAGTGATAGAACTCCATCATTAGTGGAACGCACCTACCCCTAACCAGGCACTATCTGTGATAAAACCTTTCATCTCTCTCTACCTTTCTTTCTCTACCTATCTGTTCTCTCTCTGTCAAACAATTTACTTATAGCAAAAATGTTTTAATAAAAGAAATTGAATAAGAAACAAGTTATACGTATAAAAGATTTGGAAGAATTTGCTAAAATCGACGGCAACGATGACGTGGTGGGCTCGATGATGGTGTGGTGGCTCAAGATGAATCGGTGGCGATAAAGACGGTGGTGGTGGTTTCGATATGAATCGACGATCACGATGAAGGTAGGTGCATATTTTTTGATGATAGGACTGTTGTGGTGGGTAGAATCGGATCCGAACGGATTTTCAGATCTGAACGGGGGTGGCTGTGGGTGATGAACTTTGATGATTGGACTGTTGCGGTGGTGATGGTGAGTGCAGTGAGGTAGCGGTGGTCGATAGGTGGGGGTGGTGGTGGTTTTCAGTCTGGCAGTGGCGTGAATTTGAATGGCGATTCTGAGGACTACCGGTTTTGCGACGTGGCGAAGATGATGTAGCCGGCGACAGGCGAAGGCGGTAGATGATTTCCGGCAGAGAGAGTTGTATATATAATTTTGTTTTATTTTTTTAAATAATATCAAAAAAATTGAGTTAAATGACCAAATTACCCTTCGGTAATATGATTTTAAGAAAATTTTAACTATGTTAGGCTCAAAGGAGACACCGTGTAAGATTTTGAAACATAAGTACAGAACTTGTCAACTTTTGTGCCAAAAGACAATTTGAAAAATGATCGTATAGATAAAGGATAAAAATTGTAATTTACTCTTTATTAAACAAACAAACTTTTCATCAAACAATTTACAAACTGTTACTGAACGTTCGTTTAGTTACAGTCTAAAAAAACCTGATAATAAATAGACAACTTTAATTTATTATTTATGTACTTATCTATCATTCAAAATGGAAACCCATAAATTGAATATGTAATCACAAATTCAGTTATTCACATCCGTGACTGTCTTTTATCTTTACCATGTCATAGACTAATGGCTGATGGTTGTCTGAAACCCAAACTCTTTTTATGATTTTATCCATTTCAATTCCATCACTCTCAACAACTTCTTCACCCCAAAACATCTTTATTCCCAAAGCTTCTACTTTATAAACATTCTCATCAAAAGATGAACACCACAACAATATTTTCAACCAATCTTTAAAAAAAAATCATGTCAACCGTTTGGTTTTCCTTAAAAAAATCATTCCACTGCCAGTCAGATTCTTCAGATGTCCACGACCCGAAATCCAGGACCCGTTTGTCCGCAATCTTGACCCGAAAACCCGGAAGATGTGGATGTTCAAGATCCATTGCAAATCTTAAAGATGTAATAAATGGTGGAAGCAAAAGACATTCTGAAAATGTTGTTAATTATAGTCCAAGGTCTATTGGAAGTAGTGAGTTTTTGAGTCATGTTACACATGATGTAATTCTTGATAATTCAACATGTGAGCTTAAAATCACCACCTTTGGTGGTGGTTTTCATGACGGGAATGGTGGCGGTGCCGCCGCGGGTAATTTGACAATGCAGGAGTTAAAGAATGGGAATTCTGGTCATTTGGGGATTGTTGGGAAGAATAACTTGGTTTTGCAAAAGGGTAGACGCTCGTCGGAGAAAGAATATTCCGATGGGGTCACGTGCCATAAGTGTGGCAAGCAGTTTCGTAGGTTGGAAAATCTTGAAGCTCATCATGTCTCCAAACATGCGGGTAAGATTCTTGTTTCATATATTGTCTCTTGGATTTTTTGATATTGGTTTAATTGTGTATAATTTAAGGGTGTTTAAACACGAATTACGATAGCGATAATATGATATCATTTAACGGAGTAACTAACATTTAAGAAACTTGGTTACTGTTTTAAAAAAGTTAATCTTTAACGTATAATCATATTTGCTTATTTAAACACTTAAACTGAGTTGGTTTCACGAAAGTTTAAGTTCTAAACACCTCAGATATTTTATTGTTTGATTTAACGTCACCTACGCTACGTGATGTAAAAGACTAAAATTAAAAAATATATATAAAAAAATTAATTGTCTTTTAGTCTTCTCATCACGTTTGGCTGATGGTAAATTGTTAACATCATTTCTTGAATTAAAGGGTTTGAAGCATAAACTTGAAATTTCGTTTCCCTAACTTGTTTATAGTTAGTGAGCTTTCGGAGGGCGATTCGTCAAGGAAGATAGTGGAAATCATTTGTCGTTCGGGTTGGTTAAAAACCGAGAGCGCTTCTGGTCGAATTGACAAGATTTTAAAGGTACACAACACGCAAAAAACGCTAGCTAGATTTGAAGAATATCGAGAATTAGTGCAAACAAAAGCAAGCAAGTTACCCAAAAAACACCCTCGTTGTCTTGCAGATGGAAACGAGTTACTACGATTTTATGGTGCCACAATTGCTTGTTCACTTGGCGTCGATGGTGACTTGAGTCTTTGTGATTGTGACAAATGTTGTGTTTGTCGGGTCATAAGAGAGGGGTTTTCAACAATTAGTGATGGAATTGGTGTTTTTACATCTTCTACAAGTGTTAAAGCTTTTCAGTCTATAGAAGTAGTTGAAGAAGATCCCAATACACGAAAAGCATTGATCGTGTGTAGAGTGATAGCCGGGAGGGTGCATCGGCCACTTGAAAACATTCAAGAAATATCGGGTCAAACAGGGTTTGACTCGTTAGCAGGGAAAGTTGGAATTTATTCGAATATTGAAGAGCTTTATCTACTTAGTCCTAGAGCTCTTTTGCCTTGCTTTGTGGTGATTTGCAAACCCTAATTTAAACCATATTAAACGTTAAATGGCTATTTCAAGTACATTTCTTTGTAAAAGTTTCTTTAGATAGAATTGTGTTTGCAAACACTTACACCTTTTATTTTCTATTGAACGACAATGTTTTTATATGCATTACATGAAAAAAACAACTTTTAATATGAATTGTTTTCCTGTTACCTGAACGCTTAAAAAACTTTCAAAACATCCATTCATCGTGTGTTAAATTTTGTATGTGTGTTTCTATCTAGAATCTAGAATCGTAATAAGTCATGTCGTCAGAAATTGACGACATAATTTGTGTCTTGTATTTTCGGTTCTAGATATTGATACTCAAGAGTTTTCAAGAACCATACATCGTCTTTGATATTATAATTTATTGGGAAAAAAAAAAAACAGATTCAATGTGTATTAAAAATGCAAGTAAAAAAATGAAGTTTTTATCATGTGGTACATTGCTTTAGAACATCATTGGCATATTTGACACCAAAAAAAAGAAGATATTGAAATAGAAGTCTTAGCCCAAGATAAGACAAGTGGTCCTAAATTATGAAATAGGACAATACAACAAGTGGAGTCAAATCCTATCTTTGTTTGTGTTGGTTCTTAATACAAGGTTATTGGACTCCACTAGTAATGGAACAACTAGCTTCTTGTGATAAGGTTTGGATTTTCTGTCAAAAATGGCTAGATGGTAAATAACAATAGTTAATTTTGTTTTAATCATTGGTTTAGTTTAGAAAATAGAATTTTCTTCTCTTTCTCTTATCAAATTAATGTACTAATAGAGAGATATGGATATATTGACATGTAATAACATATGGGGAGAGAAAATAACATGTTATCAATATGGTTCAACAGCCATTTCAGTTTAAATACCAGATAAGGAGTTCTATTGGTTTCTTTCGATTCACTTACAACCGGCCATATCATTAGCACCTGATCCATTAGCTAGTAATCAAACTTGAGACACCGATGATTTCTGGTTTAACCGATCAAACTGAAAGATCCAGTCGGCCATATCATCAACAGCCGCCAACTTGTTACGAATTGGAGAACAAAGAGACTCAATCAGCAATTGTTAAGGGACTTATGGTGTAGGCGTAGACTTGCCTAAAGCACAGATACGCAAATTGCAGTTACTCGTCAACAAATAACTAGACAAACTACAGTTACTCGTCAACAAATAACTAAGTCACGTCTTTCGGTTCTCTTTACATTTTTTTTTTCAAATTAAGATGGTTTTGTATTATACAACATTGGATTATGCTATTGTACGTGTAGTGATCATACAGTATATGCTAACACTTAGTGTAAGTGAAATACTTTAGAAAGAATTATTTTTATGATAACCTCCAGTCCCATATTTACGAAAATAAACTAAAATTTGGAACTAAAAAATCACGAGGTTGTTTGATTTGTAAGTTTTGTTAACATCCATGGTAACAAACTTCATATTTCATACTCATGAAATCACATTACGAGTGAGACCATCTGTTATGCTAGACTTGATAATCATACCCCTGATGTTTGAGGCTGCGTTTTAGAACATATGTTTAGGCGTGCTAAATGGGTCATGTTCATTTTCACATGTTACATTTGGGTTTTGTCGAAAATTCACAAAATATCTATTAAACCAGTTTTAGACCCAAAAGCCGTTCAAACAATCCTTAAGCGAATAAGCAGAGAAATTTCGTGTGTTCGATTATTAGATTCATCCGTGTAAAGAATTAACAACGCTACAAAATTAAACTTAAAATCATACACTCCCACGACATAACTAAAATCTCCTCAATAAAAAAGCAAAATAACAATAACATTGTATCAAGTATTGTAGATTAACCCTCAAAAGTCCAAACTCAAACAAAACAAACAGAGTAGTAAAAATTTCAAACCTGATACCAAAATCCATTCAAGAGCTCTATTTATCAGCCTTGGCGGCAGTAGCAGCAGCTTGACCTCTGAGCCGCCCAGTCCTTCTAGCGGCAATAAGACCGACCTTTTGACCAGGTGGTGCATCACGACGGACGGTACTTGCATGACCAATATGTTGATGGTTACCACCACCATGGGGATGCTCAACTGGATTCATAGCAACACCACGAACCTTGGGCCAGCAGTTTCTCTTCACACGGAACTTGTGATAAGCATTACCAGCTTTAAGCATCGGCTTCTCGGTTCTACCACCTCCAGCAACCTGACCAATCATGGCTCTGCACCCGCTTGGCACAATTTTCTTGGCACCAGATGGAAGCTTGACCCTACAAATTCAACAATTGGTTCATACTCTGTTATATTAAAAAAAAAAAAAAAACTTCATTTTGTCACACGATCCACTCACTCACTCACTCACACAATGATAATTTATGTATAAAATGTATATAGCTGAATATGCTAACTTAGCGGTAAACAAAAACAAACAAACAAACAGGAACAGAGATTGATCTTGCTTGATTGTTTAACTCTCACCAAACAAAGAAACAAACACAAACAGTTAAAAGAAATAAATTTTCTTGTTTAAATCTAATTTCCAAATAACATTAGTTGAACATAAATTTAAATGTGTTATAATCACTCGTTAGTATTCAAACAGATATTATTGCCTAAACAGAATAGACAATTTACATCATAAGAGTCAAAATGTATAGATAACAAACTAACAGCAGTTTCAAATCAAATCAATAACTATAAAAACACAAAACCCTAATATAAAAAAAGTAAGAATTCATACCTGGTGGTACCGTTATCCGGATTATGACTAATAACAATGGCATAATCACCAGAAGCCCTAGCAAACGATCCTCTATCACCAACATGATGCTCCACATTACAAACCACAGCTCCTTCCGGAATAGATCTAAGCGGCAGAACATTGCCGACCATCAGATTGGCCTTTTTGCCGCAAAACACAAACTGGCCGGTGTACATCCCCTCGGCGGCAACGAAGAGCTCCTTCTGGTGCTTGTAACGGAAGGGATGACGGAAGGTGACGCGAGCAAGCGGCGCACCACGACCCGGGTCATGGATAATTTCAGTGATCACACCTTTCAGGTAGCCGTTGCGTTCACCGAAGTCGAGGCTCCGGAATCTAGCTGGGCCTTTGCGGTGGTGTGTGTGGGATTTGAAGACGGAGCCTGCTCCCTTACGTTGTGCTCTGATTACACGTCCCATTGTTGATTGTTTCTCTCTCTAAACTCTCTCTCTCTCTCTCTCTAACCTACGCACAGGTTTGGGGACGACGGCGGAATGGAAGAGTGGGGATGTTGAAATAGGGTTTGTTGAAGGTGCAGGAGTTTGGGCTGGGCTTTTTTGGGCCCAGCTTGGATTTTGTAGTTTGAATTTATATGGCGAACTTATGGAACACTCCGAAAGTGAAGCACCGGGTTGAAAT
Source organism: Scalesia atractyloides (assembly GCA_947069175.1). NCBI lineage: Eukaryota > Viridiplantae > Streptophyta > Magnoliopsida > Asterales > Asteraceae > Scalesia > Scalesia atractyloides. Next base: position 4,935,248 of record CAMTDV010000029.1, read on the forward strand.
TTCTTGTTTTGAAACTAGCTTAATAGCAAATAATAAGAGTAGAAGAAGTAGAAAATAATAGAGATTTCTTTGATTGACGTGTATATTATAAGATGTACAAGAGGATATAATAATAAGATAGGAAAACCTCTAGAACAAGCCTAATCTATATTAGGTGTTGATAACCACAAGAATAATAAATATATTCATAACACTCCCCCTTGGTTGTTAATTTGCTTTGAGATACTGCCTCGTTAAAAACCTTGCTAGGAAAATCCAATGGGACAAAACCATAACTAAGAGGAAAAGAGTGTAGGTGATAGTGTTGCTTCATTAAAAACCTTAATAAGAAAACCTAATGGGATAAAACTTAGTGAAGGGAAAAAAGTGCAACTTGTATGATACTCACCCTCATGTGAATATGTAGCCTTTAAGTAACGTGTGTCGATCTTCCATGAAATTTGCTTAAAGCTTTGTAGCCAATGAAATGTCGCTTGATCCATCTCCTATGTTGAGCACTGTTGTATGATCTTTATATAAGACTTTTGGTGTCTCTCCTCGAAAACAAATATCATACGACCCACGACTGTGTTGTGTTACATTCCCAACATCTACAAGACTAATCAAACTTGTTTTCATGGGTTAGTAAACTATAATCGAATATCACCCATACCTAAAAAGATTTGTGTTAACTCATTCCAATGTCTCCTCACTTGACATGCTATATCATGACAATAAGTTTAAGTGAAAGATATTATAATCTTGCATAGTTAGCAAGACATATTAATGCACATATTTAATTATGATACTTCTAAAATAAGAATCTCTACATTGGTAGGAGATGGTAACAGTCATTCTTATAACAAGAGACCAAACAACCTTTAATATATTTTAAGGTTGAGCTTTATCCATACTAAAATGTTCTAATATCTCCTGGATTTAGTTTGATCGATGGATAAAAGTATAATTACATATATACTCGAACTCAAGGTCTAGTAATAATTAGATTGTGGCAAGATCATTCAAAAATTTTCCCTCTAAAAGCTCGACAGTTTCTCTCGATAAAGCCTAGACATCATCACTGTAAATTGCGATTATAATGAAATTTTTATAATAAATTTTGATATAAATACGCCATTTTTATCATATTTATATCCATCTTTATCAGAATAATTTGAGTTGTACTAGGTCAAAGTACATTCTTGAAGTTTTGATAGCAATGCTTCATGCAATATCAACCATCAAAGGCTTTTTCAATCTTGACTATTATCCATGTGCATTTACTCCGTTTAAGAGTTTTGGTACATGAAATCAATAACATGTAATTCATTTCCAATCCATATTGTACCAATTATATTAACTAAGATATCATAATCATTTTGAATTTAGTTTATTCTTTGTGTGTATATTGGTACACAAGAATGATATTCTACGATGTTTCATATTTTTTTTAAGCACTCAACTGCTTTAGGATACTCACGCGGAGTTCCAGTTATATTCAATTCAATAGTATATACAATAAACATAATGTTCTTGAGAACTTATTTTACATGAGTTTGAAAATTTAAATTCTTCAAGGACTTTCATGTAAACTTTTAGTATCAAAATGATACATGACGCATGTCAATTTTCTCTTAGTATTACCAGACGAATAAAATATTGGAAAGTCATTGCATCCACCACTAGAGAATGTGCCTCTTTATAATCAATGTTGGGTCTTTGCAAAAATTCTTGTGCCACTAGTTTTGCCTGATTACTTAACTTGATTTTCACATGATTCGCATACAAGACACATTTTACAAGTTCATTTGTATGAACTTGGTTCAGAAACTTTCAAATTCATTAGAGAATTTGACTCTGTCTTATTTGCATCTTTCCATTTTGGTCAATCATTTATATGTATTCATACGTAAACAGATCTTAAATCTTGATCCTTGTCATAAGCGCTATATTATATACAAAAGTATAACAACGTAGGTTTTGTTTCGATTCCATATATTTCTAGACATGATATAATATATTGAGAACTCTTTATTTTAGGTACCTGAGGTTCTTATGGAACCATCATGTCTAGTGTCTCTTTAGGAGACCTTTTTAATATAACCTTAACTTGACCATCTTAATTAGTTGCTCCAACTTTCAAGGAATTTTATTATTTGAATCGATTAGTCTACGATGATTCAGACATTCAATAAACGCATAACAAACATGTGGTTGTCCTTCTTGGACACTCATCATTGGAGCATTAGCAGTTGGTATATGTGACATAGTCACCTTTTTAAGGTCAGTGAATGCGTCTGGTAATAGATTCGCTAATCTTTGTAATTGAGTTATTCTTTGAACTTTTGTTTCACACTTTTAGTTTTGTGGGAATGTTAATCCATTGAGATGGATATTACTTAAATGAGCCGTAAATTAATATCTCGTGAAAGGTCTATTCGTTATCATATATTCCCAACCACCTTTTAAGGTCCCATATTTGTGCGTAGTGGTGGATTACTTTCAATATATACCGTACACCCAAAATCTTAGAAGGGAAATCTTTGGTTCCTGACCAAAAACCAACTATAATGGGGAGAAACTATTACAACTTGTTGGTTTGATGTGAATTAATGTTATTGCATGTAAAATTACATGTACTCATATATAAACATGAACTTGCTCTCATGATTATTGGCTTTGCTATCAATCGTAGACGTTTAGTGATCATTATAACAAAAGTAATTTATGTATGAACATAATCTACAAGAAGTTCAACACTTATTCTGCCGATCATTACTAGCTTGGAAAATAAACTTATTATCACTACTAATAATACATGCAATCTGGAATATTGTGCTTACTATCTTATTAGCTAAGCTATACAAACATCCAATTGTGAATTTGATAACCATTTAGACGATGTATCGATTTAAAACACTAAATGGTATCATGTAAATATCCATATAAATTCTTTTATCATTTCCAGATATTTAGGGGTTCGCACCCTATTTTAATTAACAAATAATTAATTTCCTTTGAGAACGAATATAGCATGTTGATTACCAACTTGAAGAATCTTCCAATTCTTCAAAACGTTTTCACATCATCATTGACTCGGTGTGGTCTAACCGGTCATGCTAATTAATTAAATAATCATGATCCATAAACTTCTGGTTTATGAGCAATATATGTATCACTTGCACTTATGCTCATTTAAGGCATGAGAGAACAATGTATTATCATTTCAAACTATATATTCTCATATAATCATCCCTTTAGTTTGCCACTTCTGGTGGTCGACCTCATTAACTATCATTACAACTTTAGTAGCCAATTTTATTATTAACTTGACTATGCTATAATTTCTGATGGTTGATCTCATTATTAACATGATTATCATTGCAATTTTCTCAATTATGTCCATGATCACGACAAATTCAATGATCGCTATATAATCACATTCGCTTAGTAAAACCAACTAAGTTTCATGGTATTTCGTTACTTCTTCAGATATACGGATATTAAGTCATTCTAAATCTCTTATGCCCTTTTTAATGATATTGCTACTTCGGGAGCATATTTGAAGGAGGACACACAAAAATCATTTATCCGATCTTTCCTTGCAAGTAATCTTCTATTTGCATAACACCAACTGGGAAGTAATTAAAAGTCCAAGTTATATAACGATTTATCGGTCTAATATCTTATGACCTTTTATATGTTGATAGTTAATAATGAGATTCGGCGAGTATGGCAATTCGAATGTCATATTTAAGCATATTTATATTCTTTTATGATAATGATAAAAAACCACAATTTTGGTTAACTTGTTATATTAAATACTATCTATGTAATAAATAATAACATATAGAATACAAAGTATACATGAAGTTAAATTATACAAGATGTTATAGCATGTTACTATATTGAACGAGTTGTAATTGTAACAATACTTTATGAATTTAATAAATATTAACATAACTTACAACCAAACATACAGAACTTATGTTTATTATGTCAAAGTATAACCAATCACAAGATATCTTATATACAAATATTTGTCACTCTAGTTTGAAATATTTATAAATATTGGTATCAATTTTCCATGATTTTTTTGAAGTAAAAGATATAATCCTTTATTACTTATGAATACTTATTTTTCACAATAATATTTTTTTTCATTATAGATATCATAAAATATATCATGAGGGTCTCAATATTATGTTCATATTTTATACATTCCATATCTACCAAAATCACAGCAAAATAAAAGAAAGATAACAAAATCAATTAAATTAAAGATGATATATACCTTAAGATCTTGATAGTAAATTGATAGAAGATTTAGAGCTCTAAGCTTAATCAAAGATGCTTTAACGGTGTGATCTCCATGTGATAATCAACATTGAGAATTCTCAATTTTTCTCAATATAAACAATGGCTACGGCAAAGATCAAATAAAACAAAATTACTAAGATAATTACAATATCTATGGAAAATCTTTTTTCATGATTCCTATCAGTCATACTAAATATAATTTAGACAAATCACGAGTTTTTAACGAAAGTATTTATAAATAACACCAAAATAATGGCTCTATTCAATTTTCAAATCATGAAAAGGCAATAAATATTTAGATCATAATACATGGTTTTTAACAATCCTTATACTATAGTGTGGACCTTAAAATATATATAATATTTTGTAAATATATTTATCCAACATAAATCATATTCATCTCCGTAACCACAATCAATATTAAGCTTTGCCAATTACACATTTAACAATTCGTAAACAAGGATAGAATTTTGCATGTGAGTTTATTATGAAAAACTAAATAAAAAGTACCTTGTAGAACTACAAATTTTATAATAACATGAAGTACGTACCTTTTGTGATCTGTCGATATTGTTGGTAGAGGACAATAAATACCATTCATGAAGTTGAAGTATATAAAATAGTTATCGTGATTCCACAAGAATAATAAATATATTCATAACATCTCTTCTTTGATTATTGACGGCAAGTTTACTTTTGCTTATTTTGAGGCATTGTTCTCTTTTATTTTTAAATTAACTTTACAACGTCCTAGACTAGGGATGATATGACATTGAACCGATCAGAAAAGTAGCAAGTACTGAAAAATGGGGAAAACGAGTATTGTTACTGATACCAGTATTCACCTGTAAATCAACCAAAATAAGGGTACCATACCTTATAGTTACTGGTCTTAAAAAATGAGAAAAATAGGTACCGGTACAAAAAATGATGGGTACGATGTGGTACAGTTACCGGTACCAAATGCTCATCTTTACCCCAGACAAAGACAACAACCGCCACGAAAAGCAGTAGCACAAAACTACAATACAAACGTATATAAAGGATAAGTACACCAATTTAGGGTTGTTCATGAGTCAAACCCTATCAGGTATGGCAAGTAGAGACATCAAAATTCTGATGTTAATTATCAGATTGATCAGAATCTCCTGATCCAAGTCTTCTTTGTGACTTATGGATCTTTCCTTGGTGCCGACTTTCTCTTTTCTTGTCCTTTGTCATTTTTCTTCCTTGATTGTAACTCGTTGACTCTTTCATCATTATTTTTTATGAATATGATTAGAGTTTTTACATACATAAGAAAAAGATCCTAACAATTACTAAGCATGCCAAATTTATTTAAGAAAAACAATTATTTGCTTTATCTCTTGCGAGTAGAACTGTCAAACATAGCCACTGCAAGGATGTGTAGAGAACAAAGATGAGTGAGAGCAAGAGACGATCGTCTTACAGTGAGAGTGGGATACGATGAGGCGAAGAGTAGATTGTCCAAGTCAAAGACTATCGCTTCGCAACTTAGGGTTTTACTTTTATATTTAGGGTAAAAGTTTTTATTGGCTTGTTTGTCGTAGTATGTGTCACACCCCGACCCGCAGCGGAATAAGAGTCGGGGCATAATTGGGTTATCATCAAAGCTCATGATATTTACTAATATGTTTCATATTTATTAAAGTCAAAATTACATTCTCAATAATCCAAACATGTCCATACAAATACAAAGAAAAATAACCAACTAAACAATCCAAGCTCTAAACCAGTTTATTCTTCTAAGCCAATCCTATGTGTTTCTTGCTGCAGCTGGTTCACCTGTATCATGTGTAAAAATGGGGGTTTTTGAGTCAACATAAGTTGGCGAGTGAACCTTGTTAGTTAAACATTTATTATTGATTTCTTGTTATTTTTATCAAGGAAAAATTGTGCAATAGTCATATGCGAGCAAATGTAAATAATCAAACAATAGCAATAACAACCACAAACAATAACATACAATAACATATGAACTTGCATGAATATATAACATGAATGAAACTGTATATGTTGGCAACGTCACGTTCACGCTCATAATGTAATGGGGAACTGACGGCCTATGATGAATGTCTGTGCGATCAAGGCTCAATCAAACGGAGCCGATCGTATGTTGGCAACGCCAGGTTCACGCTCATAATGTAATGGGGAACTGCTCAACGCTCATAATGTAATGGGGAGCGGCGGCCTATGATATTGCATGTACTGAAATAATAAATTAAATCTAAACAATAACCACACAAACAGTTGATACAAGCTGAAATACACATTTGTTCATGATATGATGTATGCACAATGATTTAAATATAATAAATGGTAAGACACATGATACACCCCAAAAACATGTTTAAAACGGGAATTCGTAGAGATTCACTCACATTGGGTGCGTTCGGTTGGAGATGATGAGATGCGCACGAGTTTGAAGGATTGATCAACGAGGATTAACTAACCTAAATAATAACGGAAGGTATAGTAAATGAGTGGATTTTATTAATAATTCTAATAGGATTTTTAGATATATTTTTGTGAGTTTAAGGATATTTCCTATCTTTAAAAACATTATTTTTAAGTATTTTTAATTGATTTTTAAATTAAATTAAATAAATAAAAATATAAAAAAAATGTTGACTTTTGCGTTGACTATTGACCATTGACTGTTTGACTGTTTGACCGGTTCTATTGTGTGAATGTATGCGCTGGGTGAGGCTCGAACCCGAGACCTCCCGTACGCGTGCACGCAGCTCTACCAACTGAGCTACGTGTCTAACCCGAAATATTTCTGTTTTTAATTATATTTATATACTATTTTAATTTATTCAACATTCATTTATTTTTAAAAAGGATTTTAATTATCAAACCGGTGCCGTCAACAGGTCTCGAACCCGGGACCTGTGATTTAATGTTACACACAGTCCACCGCTGGACTGTGTGTCTAACTTGGTTAATATACAGATTTTTATTATACTTAACATCTAATTGCGAAAGGATCCGGTTCAGTAAAAAAAAAAGAACATTTTAATTACAGAGAGTGTGTGTGTATCAAGGATCGAACTCGCGGCGTGTGATATATGTGTGCACACAGTCCACCGCTGGACTGTGTGTCTAACCCGAGATAATATCCAAATTATATTAAACTTATAATCAACCTAACTTCGTCTTCTTCGTTACAGAATCACAGCCTACGGCTACTCTATTGTTTTCTTGTTTAATTCGATTGACAAACATTCAAAAGACTAAAATGAAATGGCAGAGACGATTTTGGAAGTAAACATACCGGAGAAACGATTTATCTCAGAGTTCCGGCAAGTCGTCGGCTCTGTTTTTATGAACTTCGACTGAGCGAACAAATTAACAGTTTTGATTAGCTAATTGTGGAATTGAAGTACTAAACAAGAGTTATCAGAAGGTTTGAATGACTATACCGTTTTACAGCGGAAAATAGGAATTTTCAGAAGTTTTCCGGCGAGAGTGAATTATTCGATATCGACGTCTGCAACTGTTTCCGATTGAAGGTTTTGAGTTAGCAATAGCTTAACAACTGATAGACGATGAAAGAATTAAGAGACTTACTGAGTTGATAGAAGACACGGTTTTCCGGCGAAAGTCCGGCGAGTTCAAAAAGCTGCTCCGACGAACTGAAAGTTGTGCGAAAATGAAATTGAAGGTTTGCAGATGAGTTTGAGTCGCGAGAGGGGACTAAGGTTTGAATAAATCAGGAAGTGCAGATTTTTCGGTTATTAAAACCGATCAACTTATGAATTCAAGTCCATTCAAGATCAAATTGATTGAAGGTGTCGGTGTATCGGTTATAATCGGTAAACCGCGAACAATCAAACGTTTTGGACGTTTGGTGACCGATTTCGGTTACAGTTAGCGTAACCAGATCGATTCATGATTGACCATAAAATTTAATTGTTTCCTAGAATTCACAGAAAACATCAAGTGGCGGAGTGGTTATATGTGTGTGTGATAAGTCTTTGAGCTCTTTCCGGCTGACCCGGGTTCGAGTCCCGGCAGCCTATTTTTCTTTTTATTTATTTTATACTTTTTATCAATTATAACTTTTATATTCTAGTTTGTTTATTAATTATGCATCATTAAAAATTAAAATTGACATAAATACGCAACGAAACATTTATAACTTGATATTCGATTACAAACGGAGCTGGTTTGGAAAACCCGTTTTTGACAAATGTTACAGTATGTATAGATATAATTATATATTTACATATACCGACGCAAACTCCAATAGAGTAGTATACATAAAACTTAAATATAATTCGTATTTGTGTGTGTTATAATCATTTTAAATCCAATTCGAGCCAAACCGAGCAAACCAAACCAAGCGGACCTTTGCTTGTGTTCGGTTCGTTAATCCGATCGGCTCATTAACAACCGAGCCAAAAATCAAACTAGTATTTTCCCAATATTTTTTGAACGAGCGTCAAACGGTTTGGGCAACTCTATGAGCAACATATCAATGTATATTATATTCTTATATATCCAACACTATTTTTATTAATTAAAAGACTTTTAAGTTTATTAAGGTAAAATGAAGCATAAGAAGTTGAATGGTTAAAACAGACTCGATATCAACAGTACCTTTTTTAAAAATACGACCTGTATTTTTTTTATCAAACTAAATACACAGTTGTGTTTAATCAGATTTTTCGACCCGCACAAATTTTGTTGAAAACGTTGTTGTAAGCTATAGCGAATGCTTGACGTGTAATAATTTTATTTTTTAGGTTTTCTGGTTTGGTTGCTATATAACCAAATCAATAATACGACCGATTTCTCCCTAGCGTAGTGTGGGTCAATCCCACTAGTTATGTTTGAATTACAACCTCTCCATGATTATCATTGCTATGTTTGGAAATTAGCATCTAAATGCCACCATTTTGTGGCAGCGAGTATGAGTTTGGTGCTCGACTCCAAATGTGTTTGCTTTCTCTATCTCGGATTTGCTGAAATTCCATGAGATTGTGGTGGAGTCAGAAATAAAGAAGAAGAAGATGATGCAGTCGATCATCTTAACTACTTGCTGGGCAATATGGAGGCTAAGAAATGAAATAATTTTCATATCAGAAAAGGTGGATATCATCTTAACCATGGTGTGCCATTGGAACTGCTGCAGTCGCTTAAAGTTGCGGCCCACCAGTTTTTCGTTTGGCTAAATGGGTTGTGGTCGTGTTAGCGGGTTCGTAGGTTGATCCGTTTAACGTATTTGTTTATTTCTTTTTTAGATTTTGTTTTATGTAATAAGTTAAACTATATGGCCATTTTTATCTTTATGCTACTATATAAAAGTTTAATAGGCAAGTTGGCATATTTTAAGTTACTTAAAACAATAAAATTTTTTTATGTAAATTTAGAATTTTAAAGTATTAATATTATACAAAAAAGTTTAATGTAACTTTTCTTTTCTTAGGTTAAATGGGTTGTGTTCATGTCAACACGTGAATTCACGTTTTGTGTTTGTGTTTATCTGTGTGATGACTTTTGTGTTTGTGTAAAATTTCAAGTGTTGGGTTTAACTCAAGTAATTAATTTGACTCTCCTACTTGGAGTAAAAAGATGACCAAAATCACTTGGGTTATGACTTATGAGTGACATCCATGATTGAATTGGTTAGAATTACATCATCTAATCAATTGATGTTTGTATTTAACAGGAAGGTGGTGCTCGAGTTCATAAAGACGTCATCAGAGATGGTGCAAAAGTTATTACGCGAACTCATCAACAACCTTGGTGTGAAACTAGGCGACTCAAGAGTCCATGAACTTGTGGGTTATAATGCGGTTGACTTCAACTTCTACCCAGCCTGTCCAAACCCGGAGCTAACAAAGTGAAGTATGGGTTGAGATTCCACCCGTGCATGGTGTTTTGGTCATCAACATTGGTGACTCACTACAGGTAATTAACTTTCATCAGCATGGATGAAAAAATTAGAACCATAACCAAAATTATATTATGAATAATATTTTCTATGTATTAAATAACAAAAACCAAGACTTTTATAAAAAGATATTATAATGATAACGACAATCATAAATCTAACAAACTAATAATAATGTAAAACTTATAACAATAAAAAAAAACCAATAACTATCATAGTATTCATGCTAGAAATAGAATAATTATTAACAAATATATATAAAGATAAATGATAAATTAAATAATAATAAATATAATAGAATATAAAGTTAGCTCACATAAGAGCTTGTGTAGTTATATGATATATGTCATATCAATGATATCTAAACTTAGTGTTATTTTTGGTTAGATTTTAAGTAATGGTAGGTACAAAAGTGTAGAACACGTAGTGCGAACTACAAACATCGAGTCAAGAGTTTCGATCCCAATAATCTACGCGCCACTGTTCGCAACAAAATTTGGACCGTTTCCTGAGGTGGTGTCTGAAGACGGGGTGGCTCGATATTAGGAAGTCGTTTACGAAGAGTAACTGAAAAACTACCTTAAAAGATCTGTTGATGGAAAGAAGCGCATTGATTTTGCATTACTTGATTGGGATGAAAAGTAATTATAACATTTAACTGTAATTTCCTAGTGAAAAATTTCCTTCAATTCTATTTTATGTTAAAGGATTTTCTTGTGAATAATAAAAGACTTGCAAGTTTTCTTGTAATGATTTTATATGTAACATCCTCAATTATATATGAGAATATTCTAGTTTACATAATCATTAGTATATAAATAAAATATATACAAACAAATTGAAATATTATATAAATTAATAACAAACATTTTATATGTAACAGAATATTCTAGATTACAGAATCATTGGCATATAAATATTATATACAAACAAATTGACATATTACATAAATTGAAGACAAAGTAGAAAAAAATTGTATAAGATATAAATTGTATAAGATATATTTACCATCTACACACGGCAATTTTGGAGGCCACCAAATTCGTTAGCAGTTACAGTGAACTGTGATTTTGTTGTTTCCCAAGCATCAGGGCACTCGGTGTGGGGACGTCTCCTGTCCGTCCTGCTTTGGCGCCGGACCACCTCCCCATCTTCTCAGGCTCGTTGTCGTCCTCATCGTCTGCCTGCAGACGACCTCGACGTCCCCCCAAACACCACACACTGCTATATATATATATATATATATTGAGTCCCATCCCCACACCCTAGTTCCATCTCCTTTAGGCTCATCCCCACACTACGTGGCAGGTCATCCTTTGAGGACTACCCTCCTCCATACCGAATAGACTCATGTATCCCATTACAACAACTGACGGATACAAAACCCCTTATATACTAAAGCTGCATGGCAAATAGACCCAAGTAAGTAAACACAAGATCATTGTAACATCTGACAAAAACGTTTTTGTAATTCAAGTATATGTTATGATTTTTCGTTACGTATTTATTTAAGAAATTAGTTATATTATTAGTATTTTTGTGACCAAAGAAAAATATTAAAATTAGTCCCAACTTTTTAACCAAAGAGACTAATTCACCTTAATCACCAAGTACCAATGGCTACTTCATCGTTAATGGCTTTAAAGAACTTTAAGCTGCATAGCAAATAGACCCAAGTAAGTAAACACAAAAATCATTATACTTTATGCCAAAGAAAAGTTTTTAAAATTAGCCCAAACTTGTAACCAAACAAACATATTCACCTTAAGAGCTAAGCGCCGATAGCTACTTCGTCATTCCTGGTTTTCAAAACATAAATGATGATTTCTGACATTTTAAAAGGGAAAGAGAATCCACTGAAATGTGGTATAAGCATAAAGGCCGAAAGGTATAATTTGCCCTTTAAACTATGTAAATACCAGATAACATTTTTCGCCATATTAAAATGTTTTATTGTCGATATTATTTAGTATTAAAAAACCTCAAACACTTTAAAGAAATAAACTTAATTAAAGTTCGTGATGTATCATTAGTACATATCAGAAAATACAAAAACTTAAGTTAGGACCCGATTCGAACCGAGCTGGAAATTTTATGCTCACTTGTATGTAGCTGAAACATCTAAAAACATTGAATTCTTAAGAATAAAACCCTGGACCGCTACTGAATGTACGGTAAAAAAAATTGGGATACCCCTGAGTTTTGCTTCTAGATTCGTCATAGATGTCAAAAGTAAACAAAAAGTGATTATTGTAACTTTTGATCTTAGTCGTTTGGTAGATGTTATTAATGGCTATCACGTGGTTTTCTTAACTAACTAAAGGGAGTTAATTTATCATCCCCTAATAGAAAAAATATTAAACAAAAATTTAAGAATAAAATGCTAATATTGTCCTTAAAGTTTGGTTATATTTGTTTGTTTCATGCAAAAGAACAAAAATGTCCTTCACCTTAATAGAAAAGATAATATGAGTTAGTGACTTTGCTGGAAATGATAATAAAACGCAAATATGAAGAACTAAAAAAGTCATTTTATATGAAACAAGCAAAAACCTTCGTGAATTATGACATTTTACTCCACAATATAATTATATAGTTATGTTACATATAGACAGTGGCGGATCCATGAATTTTTTTCAGTGGGTTCACTGAAAAAAATTTAAAACAGTTTTAACCCCAGTAGGAGGCGAACCCGTGACCTCAAGCATTGGACTACATGACTTAACCACTCCACCATCTATAAATTTGGTTACTGGGTTCATCCCAGATGTTTTTTATGGGTTCATACCAAATTTTGTATTAACATTTCTACTAAAAATTTGAAACCAAGTGGGTTCGTGTGAACCCGTACCTCTGAACATAGATCCACACCTGCATATAGATATACAGTTTGCATATAGAGTTATAAATATATACAAAAATAACAAAATACATTAAAAACTGAAGCATGATCTCGAGCTTTAAACATAAAAATAAAATCTCCAGATTTCTTAAGATAAACAATTCAAACTCAAGTTCAGTCATGAGGTAGGTTCGGCTCATCTTTATTTATATCTGATCATACTTTTATGTCAATGCAAAGATGAAATTAGGCAATGATGACAAGATTAAATTATCTTATGTCATGACTTAGGTTCAGCTCATCTTTGTTCATATAAGGATAATCGTATAACTGCTTTAAGTAACTTCAAGGATTACATTAGACATAATTTTTAAAAATCAAATTATCTTAGGATAATTTTTTTTTTGATAATTGCTTAAAGTAATTCCACACTTTGTGAGGTAGGAACAAGAGTTCACTTTGCCTTTTGTGATTGTAAGCAATGTTTTAAAAACCGGTTCAAATCAGCCGGTAGTACCCGTTGAACCGTTCGGTAGAACCGGTTAAACCGTACGGTACACCCGATTGAACCGCCTGATATATCCAATTAAATTGTTTATGAGTCCGATACGATATGGTATAAAAACCAAATTTTAAAACATTGATAGAAATAGGCTACTTTGACTTTATGTATACCCTTCAATTCTTGACTTTGACTTTTAATTCGAAATAGCAAATTTACTAAAAACTAATGATTTTTATTGATGTTTTCATAATCCGAACAACTATCAAATCTGTTTTTTGTCACTTAACAAGTCCGAACCAATTTAAAAACCAAACAAGAGAAAATAATAAATGGTACATATAATATAAATACTATATTAAAATAGAGATTCAATGCAACTCTTTTGTACCTAAAAACATAAAGAAATATCTATAATTATATTTTGACAAAAGATCAAATACAAATAGTTTTAACTTATAAAACGTACAAGTGAAGGTTTTATTAAAAAAACGCGGTGACATTTCCATAATTATCAAAATTACTCTACAATGATCTTCTAGGGTAATTTTGATATTGTAGAGTAATTTTGTAAAACAGCTTGCAGGGTAATTTTGTAGAGTATCATAATTACTCTACAAATGATTTTGTAAGCTAATTTTGTTTTTAGGGTAATTTTGAATTGTATGTTATTTGATAAATTAGTAGAGTAATTTTGATAAACTTGTAGAGTAATTTTGATAATTACCCTACAAGCACATTTTACAAAAGGAACAATGGATTTTAATAATCCTAACTCTTAGCCGTTGGCCGACAACGATCCCAACTTAAAAAAATAACCAATGGTGGTCCTACCTTTTCATATATTGTAAGCTAATGGTGGTCCCTTGAACAACGCTGTCCTAAACACCATGGATGGGCTGGTGTGCACGACGTTGAAAAGCAACAACGCCACTTTAAAGCGCCCACAACGTGTGATCAGGGACATAGGACTGAATGTTTGGCTGCCTTTGAAGATTGTGAAAAAGTCGGTGTGGATGACCTAAAGAAAGCTGTAAGTATCTTATATTGGATTTGTTACATCTTTTCCAGGTAAATGTTTTTTACTAAAGAAAGCTGTAAATATCTTATTTTGGATTTGTTATATCTTTTCCAGGGGAATTTTTTTTTTGGAACTCTCTTTTTTTATGTTTTTCTTTTTTTTTTTCATATTACGAATATAAGGGCACGGGATTGAGATATATCTTTGTAAATATAGAAATTGTCATATATCAAACACAATGCATATAGTTTATATACTCCTGATGCAAAATTAGTAGAATTTTTTTATAATAAAAGAAATTATTGGAATTAGTTTATATGCGATATGAACCGGGAGAAGTATATATTATATTGTTAGCGGATGATGTAACTGCTAGCAAATTCAATATCAACCATTAGATTAAGCTCAGATTAAATCTCATCCAAGAAGGTGATTTCTTAGTTGTGTTGTTCTAATAGGAACACATTCTATATATTAGGTTTACAATTGATTGAATGTTTGTCATTTCAATGTATATTTTCGTTTCAACGTAATCTGAACTTGCAATGAACATGGTGCAGTTAGTATGAATATTCCTTTTGTTCAGTTTTTTCTTCTTTGGTATGTAAATTTAATGTACTTTTTAAATTTCTATCGACTTTTTTTTATCTCAGATCATTGCTTAACTTCTTTCCGAAAGACTAATTCCATTTGTTTCCCTAATTGGTGTGAGGAGGTATAAAGTCATTTATTTATTTAGCATGAGTTAAACATATAACAAACATGCTAACATGTTAATAGGTATAAAGAACAAATCACGTTGATTTTGCGAATACCCGTGATAATCTTCCCAAACCCCCAAAATTCAACCCGAATGGCAAAGAATTTGAAGAGAAAATGGTGATTCTCAAAATTGAATTCCGCCTTTTAGAATTACAAGAACAAGATATAAATAAAGACTAAAATTCGAAAAAGGGCCACAAAAAGGCCATAGGCCAAACACAAGCCCAAAAACAAAATACATAAATCACCGGAAAAAACATAAAAGTGTCCATTTGACTGGTCGAACACCTAAAACGGAGACCCGTAGCCAAAGTTATGCTCGTTTTCTTAAAACAGCCTTGGAAGCTCGATCATGGGCCTTTAGAAATGTCATGGCTCGATCTTCAACACTTGGGCCAGCATCACAGATCCTTTGGATGTTCCTGACCTTGTGGCTCCCCCTAGCCAGGTAGCCGCTAGCGGCTGGGATCAAGAGGCAATGCCCCCAAACCTAAAGGGCATGCATGGTGGTTGTTTGGCCTGCCAAAACGAAACAACTTTAAAAAACTTGTACAAAATGAATATATTACTTTTTTTTTGTATTGTATGAATATGAATATGTTACGTTTCAAACAAGCTAGGCTCTTATTTTGGGTTGTATCAGGTAAAGAATGTAATAGAAGAGTGTATTCTAACTTACAAGAAAACAAAGGAAGTCACTCAGGTTCTCTATCAAGAACATAATATAGAGCCTAGCCTCAACAAAGACAGGTATGTAATATAGTTAGCATGCGAAAGGGACACAACAGGGGTTATTTATGCTTCGAGTAAACCTATTGAATGGAATACAATCAATCAAGTCTTTCATAATTCTTACATGGTATCAGAGCTGACCTAGGCTCCATACCGTTTCCACTGCGTCCCACACAAATAACCAAACCCTAGCCGTCACCACTTGAGAAAACCCTAACACAGGGGCCCGCCGCACTGCCAGCCGCCTATCTGGCCACTGTTCGTTTTCTTTTTCGTTTCCTATTCACTTTTCTTATTTTGTATCCTAAATAAAGTTCCGGTTTAGATTTTTAAATTCTAGCCACTATTCTCAGACGACATTATCTTATAACCAGGTTCGGTCGCCGTTCTTTTTATGGGTATCGTAGGATTTCAAGCGCACAAACCCATATGAATACTTTTCGTTTAGACGACTTTTCGGGTTGTGTTTAATTGTGTTCGCAATGGTCCGGTATCTTTTTCAACAGATGCCAAGAAAACCACACATATGATGCTACAACATCTTGTTGATTCCCCTTCTCCTTCATGCAGCTCCTTGCATTGGACTACGGTCCCCCGCGCCGCGCCGCTTGCAGGACTATGGTCCGCCGCCGCCCTGCTGCATTGGATGCTTCTTGTCGGATCAAGGATCATAAAAAAAAGCGGATTCTCATTAAAAATTACAAGATGGTGGAACTTGGCAGAGTTTTAACCGAATTTTAAGAACGCTCTTTTTTTATGTTTTTTTTTCAGTCATAGCAGCTTTCGGTTTCTTCCGCTTCAACTGTGGGGGAGTATTAGACCATATTATTATTGTTATTAGTGTGAGCCCACGGCGCAGCTTAGGTTTCTAGGGTTTCATATATTCTCATTATAATGTAATCCTATTGAATAAATAAAGCATTCAATCTTTTACCGTATTACACTTTTTTAGCCTCTTAGTTGTTTTGATGATCAACTTATTACTACTACAAGAATGGTAAGTAACTGTTAAAATATATTATTTGATGTCAAGTTGTGTATGGCTTCCCCAAAACTGAACAAATAATCAGTTGTGCATTATTGTCATTTAAATCTTTTATGACTGACCCATGTTGTAATTGGTTGATCAAGAGTAGGCCTCACATCTTTCTCTTTAATGCCCGTTAATGCTCTGAACGAGAGGGGCTCTGGCGCCCCATGATGGCGGTATTTGGCGCCTTTGATGTGTTACGTGGAGGCTTTAACGCCTTCAGTGCACATGGTCTGAGTACAAGAAAATGTTACAAGTGGTTAGTTTGATTATGTTCAAAACATGGTTGGGTGGAGTTGTCATCATTTGGTCATCCACAAGCCCATATATGTGAAGTAGTGTCAAAGGATATCTACTCATACAAGTCGAGGTTTCGGTTTTTTTAAACTTGAGAAACTTTTAAAAACCTCTTGATATTGAAATGACTACTTTTCATATGCATACGACTAAAAAAACGATGAGTTCATATTATACATGTATGTAAATAAAAACTTTTGTCATTACGACACTAATAAACCCGTCCACCAGACGGACGGGTATACTACTAGTCTACATTTTTTTAGCTAGATTTAGTTTCACATCAGCAAGTTCTTTCATTACACAACTGAATTGCTATGCTTTTTCACCTAATGGAATGCATTACCACATGATTAATCATCTAAACTTGAACATCTCACAAAAACTCGAGCAAAAGATTAGTGTCGGCTTTGCTGTTCCTGAACAAGCGCAGCTTCCTCTAGGATGGTTTGATAGTATTGGGATTTGGTTGCTACACTTTCACCTCTTTACATGTCAATAACTATTATTATTGGTAACATTTAGCAATTTAGTTATATTATATTATATTATATTATATTTGTTTGTTTGTTTCTAGGTAATTGGGAGCTTACAATGTGTTCAGGATGACATGTATAATAATTATCAATTAAAAGATCAATTTTAGTTTGTGGTTTCTTTTGATCATCCCAAGTTTTTGTATTTTTAAACCATGCTTCTCAGACTCTTAGATCATTCGTAATGGTGTGGAGGGTTGACGTTTCCCCCCAAAAAAGCCCAACCACGCCCTTCCAATGCCCACAGAGGCGTTTTGTTGCGAAATTGGGTTGGGGCATTCCAAATAAAACGCCGGGTGGAGAAATCTTGGGCTAATTAGACCCTTCCATGGTCAAATATCATTATTTTTAATTAAAAATAATAATAATAATTATGGGTAATCATTAATGGGGCTTATAGCACTACACCCATTTAAAAAAAAAACGTTTCATAATGGCCCAATGTTGACTGGACCGTCACATGCGGATAATGCCCAAGGGAATACAAAAACAGGTATTTCCGCTAGTATTATTTTAAGAGAATACAAAAACAAAATAAAAAGAAAATAAAGAAAAAGAGATTAACGAATATCTTTTAGTTGCATGATAATGTAGACAAACTTGTTAAAGCTTTAAACGTGTATCTAAGTGGTCCTGATGGATATCAATCCTACAAGCCTCATAAATCTTTCAAAAAAAGAAACAATTTAGCTACTAATGGATCCCATCCACTTGAAAAACACTAGTCCGATCCATAAATTGTGCTACCTGCCCAATTGTCAACATCATGTGTTAGGGTATATATGCAGAAGCAACAACACGCACACACAAACGATGCAGAAATTAAACGAACAAAGGGATTTACGTGGATCCGTTTCAATGTGAAACCTACGTTTACAGGCTGCAACCAGAATTGTTATTGCTTTCTACCTCTCACCAGTCTTGACGAGGAACTACAAGTACAAAGACATATATTTATAATAGAGAGCATGGTTGTAAAACAAGGTTTCCAAGGCCGAGTACTCTCCGAGTAATCACTACAAGGTAGGCTGCCGAGGCGACTTTCTTTAACTCCGACTAATTACTTGGAATCGATCAAACGCGGTCAACCTCGGCCATAATCGGATCTAGTAGGTCAATTCGGGTCGAGTTTGACTTCAAAAAATGTAAAACATATTTCTATACATATCATATCATAGTTTCCTACCTAGCTAGCTAGCTAGCTAAGACCAAATCAGTTAACCGGTCCACTGCTTGTGGCCTGGAAACCATTCCGGGCACTTCGGGCTAAAATAACTCAACACCACCTTCGTGTTTAGCAGTTCCACGAACGGTTTGTACTTCACCATCTTGGAGTCTTGTATTGATTAAGCGAAGCACCTAAACTTATCGATAATCCATCAACTTATCAAACGTCCCGTTTTCAACAACTCGATCTCCAAGGCTCCTATCGACTTATCTGAAGCCCGACCCTGCCTGTAAACACTATTCAACGACTCTTCGATAGTAAGACAACAATCTTCAAACACTGAAGCAGGAATAGGGGTCGAACCATTTTCATTAACCTCCCAAAAGATCACATAGTGACCAGGGATAATAATAATAATAATAATAATAATAATAATAATAATAATAATAAAAACGTCAATAACTATCATAATATTAATAAAAAAATATATAATAAAATTAATAATAATATCAAATATAAGTAGATAATAAACTCGGCTAAGAGAAACGAACCAGCATAAGTCGTGACCACGAGCTCATACTCTTGGCCGAGTTTCACGTCCGCAAGATCGACCAATTGTAGATTTTCTTTTTCATGTTCAGTGGTTGCACCGCGATGAACCGGAAGGAACTCAAAGTAAGCCATGGTGGGTATAATTGTGTACGCAACCTCACTAGGGCTACAAAGTGGGTTCAAATTGACCCCAAAATAACACTCGGAAGATGCATACATTGTGCACACAAGAGGAGCCCATTACTATAATAATCAAGAGTTGGTATATATTGAGCCATCGACCCGGTAACAATAACATCAACATACTTTGTGTTTGCCCATAATCTCGTAATGATCCCTTGCCACGAATTCTTCGAGCACTCAAGCTCGATAAAATCCGCAAGATTCGGGTCGGGTTTCAATATCTTCATCACGGATTCTCTTACGGACGGGTCGGTAATAACCGGATTCAATGTACCGGTTCGGATATCATGGCACAAAACACTCGAATGCTTTTCTAAAAATCGAATAGCCGGATGAACGCCGAAGCGAAAACCGCCCCAACCCGGAGAACTTGTTTGCTAAGGTACAACCCACAAAGCATTTGGGAGTAGATGCTTTGATATGAATCGGGGCAGAGAATGGTTTCATTGGGGCTGGTGTAATTGGTATACGGGTCGTATGGTCTTTCTTTAAAATGTGAGCTTTTGTAGTAACTTGTTAAAACGGGCCGGGCCAAAAGCCCACCAGGGGTTTTAGCTTCTGATTTTATGAACAAAAAGTACATCCCTTTGCCTTTATCTAAACCGGGTACAAACTGGTTCATCACCGGCATTAAAAGACTGTATAACAAAGACCTTCTTCCGAGCTCCGCATCAATGGTGGGCATCAGTTTTCTCTCTCCTCCTGATGTCCCCGAGCTGTAATTTAACAGAAAACCAATCAACTCTTTTTACAGTTTACATTTAAGGGGTTGAACGAGCCGATTCGAGCCAAGTCCCAGCTCTTCTAAGCCTGAGCTTGATATATTTAAATTACGAGAGCTCGAGCTCGAATTTACCTCTATAAAGCTTGAGCTTTCTTATGAGTAGCTTTTAAAGTATGGGTCCCACTCTTTTATTGTTTATTTATTTATTATCATTTTTGTAAATTATATTAGAGAAACTATCTAATATTTGATTTCTTTTTGCAAAATCTTATGTGTAATAGTTAAGTATTGTATAAATATATATCACACTAAAATACAAGTACAAAGGAGGCAATTTTAGACTTAAGATCCTACTTGAACTCAAATACAAAGTATTTTATTGTACAAAATATATGAATGGAGTGGAACAAAACACGTGACATTTTCGTAATTATTTTACTCGTAGGTTAATTATCAGTTACTCTATAAATGATCATGTAGGTAATTTTGATCTTGTAGGGTAATGTAATGACGAGTAAAATAATTATGAAAATGTCAGCGCGTTTTTTTACTTTTCCATGCCATTTGTACGTTTTGTACGATAAAATACTTTGTGCGGGATCTTTACTCGTATTATATATGCCATATCGGTAGAGAAACTGAAAGAGAAAATCTTTAAAGTAAAGTCATGATATGCTCAAAAGGACGGAAATATATGTTTCACATCGATCCAAACCATAAAAAGGTAAACCGATGTTGTTCAAATGGAATCGCCATGTTATCGACATTGTTGGTATGTATCAATTCGGATCGTCATGGTACGGATACCTTACCTATACAAAAAAATACCCTGTTGCGAATAAAAAACCATTTTCAACAATATTTATATGTAGATAAAAATAAGGACGTCGTAATAGTATATTCGGAATTTATAAAGCATTACATTATATATTAGCATAACGAAAGAGGTAAACCGAGTCAATTTATATAAAAAATATGAGTTAGCTTTAATAACATGTAAGTTTGTGTTTCGATTACTTTCAGATACAGTTTTAAAATTTGTGTATATCAAGACGTAGATAAAAATAGGCACGTACCAACGATATACTCAAAATTTTATAAAAATCCTATATTAAATGTCATAAGATTAAAAAAAATATGCTCATAAATGATTGTAGTAATAATATCAAATACAAACAAACTTTAAACTTAAGAAAAAAAAGATACAACTCTATATTATGTTCGCATTTACATGTCATTCTTTATACTTAGTTCATCCAATAAATTTAAGAAAACTAGCTTAAAAACACTGGTTCATCTTGTTCTTTATACTTATATCCTATTCATATAATTTTAAGGAAATTAAAATGAAATTTTAAAAAATAAAAGTTAAATTTATAAAATAGTATTTCTTTAGTTAAACTATCATGATGGCATGTGAATGCTAACAGGTGAAGGATTTGGAGCATGTGAATGCCCGATGGGTGAAGGATTTGGAGTTTTGCATAAAAGATTCCTTAAAAATGGCATCCTAGCTAGTTTATGAGTCGTTTGCCAATTTTTATTTGGCACAAAGGAGACCCACCAAAGATTCTAACGATCCTATTTCACAACCTCCAGTGAGACTCATCATATCTGCTATCAGATCTATCACAACCAGTGGCGGATCCAACCCTGTTTCGTGGATTCATATGAACTCACTAGGATTGGAAAAAATAGAAAAAATAATGAGAACCGTGTATGATTTGAAAAAAGTTAGTGATAATCTACCAAAATGAACACACTAAAAAAAGTTTCTGGATCCGCCACTGATCACAACCGCTGCTCAAACATCCTCATATTTGCTAGAAATATGACTAGCGGATCACCTAGTTTCCAAAACCACCCAAAACCCATACACCAAAAGTAATAAAAAAAACAAAAAAAAACAAATGGCTCGATCCAGCTCGGACTCATTTAAGCTCATGAAGCTTTTCAAAAGTGAAAGACAAATGGCACGATTGAGCTTGAGCTTTTAGCAAGCCGGTCTGATAGGTGAATGTTTAAAAAGAAAAATTTGTACCTTGTTAAGAATTCCGAAATGGGGTGGGAGGAAAGTATGGCGGATTTATCGCCATTGGCGATACGAGTGATGTCATTACGGATATCTTCGTAGGTGACAACCGGGTAATTTGTTTCTTGAATGTTTCACAGTCCGTGTGGCCGGAGAACGTAGCTGTGGAGGTATTCTACGGTGGCATTTTGGGTGAGGATATCGGTTAGGATTTGTTGTTGGACTTGGTCGGGGCTGGAGGTCACATCCTCGATGAACTCGAGAGTTTTTTGTGTTTATCGGTGAGAGTGTAGTCCGTGGTGGTGTGACCATCGTAGTTGGGTGATTTAGGCATGCTGGTGGTGTAGAGAGAGAGTGAGAGGTTTGAGAGAGAGAGAGAGAAATGGTGGTCGTGGGGAGGGAAAAAAAGAAGGTGCATGGTGTTTATATTGACATTTACGGAGTGAAAATGCATGAAAAAGGATTTTAAATGTGATGTGAAAACCATGTCATGTGAAAAAATTGGTAAAAATTAAATAAATAAGGAAAAAAGTAACACAGAAAGAAATGCATATGTAAAATCGGTGAACCACGAACACCCTTTACGGCAGCTAATACGAAAAAATTAGACCGAAATATAAAATATATAAAGAAATAACCAAGTAGATCAAGAACCCGCACGTTGCGACAAACTTGTCAAATGGGATAAAAATAAACTTGTTGCGACAGGACAGTCAATCGGGAAAAAATAGACAAAAGAACGTTGAACCTTACACACACGTTGCAACATGTTAACTCGCAAAATTACAATGATTCATAAAATGAAAAATTTGTAAAAGATGAAAAATACGGGAACAAAGTTGAAAATAAAAAAAAAATGTTAAGAGTTAAATTGGGTAAGATGAAAGACTTTATGTTAAAAGTAAAAAAAATCAAAGAGTTGAAAAACGCAAAAGATGAAAATATTCGAGTTAAAGAGAAAAATCATTTTTTTTCTTTGAAAAAACCCATGCATGGGGTACAACGCCATGAAACACCAAAATGTTGATAAGTGATAGTATGGAAATGTGTAACTTAGGGAGAGTGAGTCGTACTAGTCTCGTATTTTTTCTATGTTTTGTTTTGAGTCAATTACAAAAAAGGTCCTTTATGTTTACACCATGTTAGTCCTTTGCCTTCAGAAATTACAAAAAAAAAACGTACTTTATGTTTTCAAACTCTTACATGTTATGTCATTTGACACTAACTCGGTTAATTTTATGGTTAAATCTGACAAATAGATCCTACATGAGGGTAGATTGATAATTTTACTCTAAACACTAAAATAAATATAATCATAAAAAATAATAAATAAAACAGTTTTGTTTAAAAGATACATATCTATATGCATAAATGAACAAGTATGACTAAAATGCATTTTCATTATTATCAAGTTCTCGAGATTACAAGGATTGAAATGAAATACGAATACAAGTTTGCTAAATATAGAAAGTATGAAAATACGAATCGTTATAAACTATCTATATATATATATATATATATATACATACATATATGTGTACATATATTATAAAAAATATATTGAGCCAACCGAGCGGACCTTTGCTCGTACTCGCTTCGTTTACAAACTGAATCAATCTAAACTGAGCATCTTTTACAATTGAGCTAAATCAAACGAGCAAATTTTGACTATTTTTTTAGTGCGTGTTAAATGTCGAGCAATCTAAATATGACTCTATTAGAGATTAGAAAACATTACACACCCACGGTTCAACGAAAGTAATGTTTTTGTACTAATAAATTATCTACAAATAATCACATCACCCATATGGCCGTATGCCATTTCATACCTGTAGACATTCTTAAATTTCCGTTTTACTCTCTATGTTTTGGTCATTTTAATGATTTTGTCTCAATCCTTTAAAAATAGTCATTACTCATTGATGTTTCAGTTTTATAGCCAGTTTGCTCCACGGCCTTAACTCCATCCATATTGTATATTAACTGAAAGGGTATTTTGGTAATTACAAACACAAAATAAGGGTACTTTGGTAATTTGTATTAAATGTAAAGTATACACACAACAAATACACAGTCTCTACTCACACACACTCTCTCTACAAGATCTCTCTCTCTACTACACTTACCACCCACCACATGACATCACCGGCATTGTCCGCCACCCACCACCCCGGTGCCACCACCTACTACCATCACCACCACCTGACCACCATTTTCCGTTGACTAACACCAGCCACAACCACCTGCTGTTGAACAGTCGGGTTTGAAACCCTCGTCTCCAAATCTCGATAGAAACCCTTATAGCTGTCGTTTTGAATCCAAATCCAACCTTAACTTCAACAAGATCCGACATCATCCCAAACTCCTTTCAAAACATAACCCTAGAATCAAACCCTAACTTGTATCATCAAAATCCCCAAATTCAAAATAATCAAGAGTTAGATGTGATGTTTATATAGAAAGAGAAAGAATTGAATGTGAGAGAAAGAGTTGAATGAGAGAGAAAGAGGAATGCAGATCTAGGGTTTCGAGCCAAGAACTCTAGGGTGTCGGTAACCACAGAGATAATGATGGTGGACCTGAGTTCAGATGGTGACAGAGAGAGGAACACGTTGCCTAGCATTTCGAGCAAAAGCTTTAGCTCCAGCGACGTTTGAACAAATTGTGATGGTGATTATAAAGTCCGTTGACAGCTTTGAGTGGTGGTATTCATAGATCTCTGATGTCATTGGTTGATGTTGGTGGTCGGGTGGGACTTGTGCAAAGTGATGGTGGTTGTGGGGTGGAGCTGGTGCAAAGTGGTGGTTGTTGTCGGGTGGAGATGGTGGGAGGTGGTGGTTAATTGTCCTTTTTTAACAGATTAAATGTAAGGTGGTGGTTAAATGTAAATCTGATGAGTTTGATGTTATTAATCATGAAAGAGAGTTGTTTTTTATATGTTAAATACTAAATAATAATAGAGATGATGAGAAATGACCATGATTTACCAAAGTACCTTTATTTTATATTTGTAATTAACAAAATACCCTTTCAGTTAACATACAATATGGATGGAGTTAAGGCCGTGGAGCAAACTGGCGACAAAACTGAAACATCAGGGAGTAAAATGACTATTTTTAAAGAATTGTGGCAAAACCGTTAAAAACGACTAAACCACAGAGAGCAAAACGAAAGTTTACTCTTCTATTTATAATTTTGTAAATAAAAAAACGCAAGTAAACTTATAAATATTGTATGAGGGAGGGACATATGAGGTGGTGGTCGTTAAATCATATGGCCCATACGTTGAGTTTGATTGGCAAATTAATCACTAATATGGCCAATGACAAAGTCATACGGCCGTATGACCATTTTTGTACAATCATACGACCCGTATGATCTGGTGTTAGTGTATACTATTTAGGATGATGCTTTTATTGCAACACCTAGACAAACAGCTAAACCGATCGCTCTAACAATTCTATAGGTTAAATTAACAGTTTCCCACTTATTTTACCGGCTTTATCCATTTCACTAAGAACCAACCGGTTTATTGTGCCCGGTTGTTATTTTACGTATTACAATAACTCACATCCAAAATTATATGAAGGATGTTAGAACAATCCGAAATAGAAGTCAACGGAAGGGACATCAAAGCCCAAATTAAGTGTCCCATTCAAGATTTGTGATGGTTCAACAAATTGGGTATAATAACTAGAATTTGTTTGCTATATAATTTAATATACATATTTAAATTAAGAATTACTCGCTAAATAATATAAAAATTAAGCTTATATTATTTTATAGAATCAAATCTGATATGCTTATCTTATAATAGTAAAATAATTATTAAATAATGATAAAAAAACGATAAAATGGTATATGACGGGCCAGTAATTGGCTGAAGTCCGACAAGAAAAGGCATAGCAGATATGCATGTCATTTGTTTAAGGCCCAGTCAAATTGAACTATGTGGCCACACGTGCCCCCACCAGCTACGTACAACATGACGTGGATATCCACCGTCAACAATTTTCACGTGTGGGTTAGTTATTAACTATTAATTAATTATTATTATTAATTAATTAATTAATTATTAATTATTATTAATTAATTAATTAATTAATTCATTAATTCATTCATAAAGCCTGGGAATAGTACTTCTATCACGTGGAGGAGATTTATGTCACATGGCGCTTCCTCGTTCGTTATTAAACTCAAACCTTTTGAATTTAGGTTCCTATAGTTTAAGCCTCTAGTTGCTGAGTCAGGTACAGAGAACGCGCTGGCTACTTTGCTAATCCTATCTCCATAGAACTCCATTACACACGCACTTCTACCTATATTGTTTTTTCTGCCATTAAATTTAATATTTTGAAAATCAATTCAAGAGATCCAATTGGTTTGGACACACAACCAACCAGCTTGTCGGTTTTGTTACCCACAACCAATTTAATAAAGTCATTTTTACTTATTTCATGTCTTGCGAGATATAGTATAGTAGTAATGTGTCTTGATTCTATCTACGAAATAGAGGTTTGCAAGAATTTCTTGTTGGCTAAAGAAAAAAGGGCAATAGTAAGAGATCATTACAAAGAATGCAATGGAAATATGATTTGGGCTTGGAAGAACGTGTAAATTCCATAATTCCATACAAGATCAAAACGCCAAATATTTAAAAACATTTCATTCTACACATAAAATTTGACCAAAATATCCTTATAATGAGATTTAGTAATCGTCATCGTTAAAAATCTTTTAATACCATTTAACCAAACTACCATACCACAAGTATCAACTTAATTCACTTACAAAAGACACGAGCATAAAATTCATATTTTTACAACCTAAAGAAGTTTATGACCCATTTGGCGTTCAAAACGTAACCGGAAGCGCATAAGAGTAACAAGGTGTGTTCGATCCGAGCTTCGTTTGTCGATTAAACATCAACTTTACCTACACCACAATCACAAAAGTCAATATTAACTCACTTTTAACTTCATAGTTCTAACTTACACAATCGTGTTATACATTCTTTATGAAATCTTCCATTCATTGACCCGTTTGGAATGAATCACATTCATAACCATGCTTCTATATACTTGTTCGTTTATGACAGTTAAATTTACGACTCTAACTTAGCTTTAACTTTATAAAACCTTATAAATCGCCAATACTAGTAAGCATAAGAACTTACCTTTGTCCCGTTTTGCTGGTGATCCGGTATTGCTCGCTCCTTCCTCTTTCACTCCTAAAATAACAAATTTAACATGCTTAAATCTTATGTTTAACTCATTCCTTTCTGACATAACATATAGTAATTCTTCACATTCTTGACATAACATATATAGTAATTCTTCACATTCTTGACATGAGCCAATTAGTAACATAATTACATTTGATTATAGAAATCACAAAAAACCTCTATTCTAAGCATTTCATCAAACGCTTGGTGTGCGTACCCACATCAAAGCATAAAATACAAGTATTCTATGCACATTCTTCCTTTTTCATTACATAAACTTTCACAATCAATCAAATTCACACAATGATCATCATCTAGCTCACACCATCTATTAATGTTCTACTACACTAAATTTTTTTACATTAACACCATGTGTATTACACTAACATGACCATCATTCATCATCCTAGTTCTATCACAAATGGGTTTCATCATGAATCATCAATATAATCAAAATTCAAGCACATTTTATCTTCTATATAGTGATTATATCAATTATTCATACTAATTTTATCTAATTTCATATATTGTTCATAACCCACTTATGAAACTTCTTCAAATCATAAAATTTAACTTACCTCTTGTTAGACTAGTTGAGATGACTAAGATTAAGTGTTCATGCAGAGAGAGTGGCCTTGAATTCCTTCTTGATTCTTTGATTTTTTGTAAAAATGGAGTTTTCTTCTTCTTGGTCTTGCCTGTACGTCACACACATCTGATGTGTGTGTGGTGTGTGAAGTTTTTATGTTTATTAATCTAATCTTTCTTCTATTACATCTTTTGACCCCTCTAGTGTGAGCAATTATAATTAGCACCTTTTAACTTATACACTAACCATAGTCATGTTTCTAATTACTATTTGTGGCACCTTCTAATAACATACAAATAACTAGACATATTTAAAACTTGGGGTGTTACAGAAAGTATCATCTATTATTGAAGAGAAAAAAAAAGAAATGGAAGAGTTATTGGGTTTACTATTGAAACAAGCGATATCAAATGCAAAAGATCTACAGAAGTGGAAAAATATAAAGATAATGGCTTCTCGGTGCGGGTAGTACGTAGAGCTTTGACAAACAATATTGATCTAAACAGGCCAACAAACAGTGTGTGGTGGAATAAGAGTGTAATACAAAAGGTCAATATATTTATATTGCGTGCAACTGAGGGTAGATTCCAACGGACGCGGGCTTAAGAAGAAGAGGCGTGAATAATCAAGCAACGAACTGTATCATGTGCAATGGTTGGGAGGAGGCAACGGATCATGTGCTAGTTCGATTGTCAAGTAGCTAAAGAAGTTTGGAGACAAGTGTTTTGGTGGACCGGATATCAACGAACCAGAGACTAGAAACAGTGAAAGAGTTAACGAGTAGTATCAACAATCTGGGATTTTCAAACAAGAGTAAGATGATAATTCATGCGATCTTCTCATTGACAATGTGACATTTATGGAACATCAGGAACCGAAAAAAATTGAAGGAAAGGAAACAAGTGCATTCAAAGTAGTGGAAGAAACAAAAGAATAAGCTTTCGAAATGATAAAAAATCGGACAAGAGATTTCAGAACAGACTGGAATAACTGGAGGAAATTTGATGATATAGATTGAAGCCTTTTGTATGTCGGCTTGCAGAGTATTTTTGTTATCGTACTTGTATCTTTACTTCTATGTTTTTGTTTATTTGTTCTAGTTTTGTATTCTTGTATCATCTTGCTACCTTTTTTCGGTTGCGATATAATAAAGGTTCCTTTTGCCATTAAAACAAATCCTATAAGGTGCACCTACTTGTATATTTAGAAATTAGTTAGTTTTCCATTAAAAAAACTTACTTCATGAGTTATTGATTTTGAACTTGTCTCAAGCTACAAAATAAATATTTAAACTTGTCTACATTTAAATGATTAATCATTAATCTTTGATTTTCTCCTAATTTTTCCTTCCTTTTTCTAAAATATTTTATTAAATTGATTATACAATCGTTTACTCTTAACATCAGTCTGATTGAGAAACCGATATAACAATCAATTCTCAATCGGGTCATGTTTCAAAATACCACTTAAATACATTAAGTTATATGTGCTAAACAACCGAGAAGCCCCTTCTTTGAAAAGGTTTTAAGAAGGCGTAAACTGTTGTATGAGAGATTAATTTTTCTATCCATATGAATTTTTGCAATGGTGAAAAATGGTTTGAAGCTCATAAGTGGTTCTTTTCCAACAATATGAGCGGCATATTAACCAAAACTAGACAACTTAAATTGCGATCTCACAAACTTTCGTCGAGCATAAGCAACATTCGATATGGACATATACGTTAATCACGTCATATAAACATGTCTCATGCACGAAACCAGAAATTAATAAAATAACTCAAAATTTATAAAAAGATTTGGATGATAAGAATATGTCATAGAAATGCAAAGCTTATCAATTCTTAGAGGAATATCACATAAGAAGCAATCTTACAAAATATTTTTAAGTCTTGAAAACAAAATTGATTCAAGATTTCACCACTTTGATATCTGACACTTAACATTATATTCAATATCATACACAAAATTTTAAAAATAAAATCAAATAAGCAGTGGTGCTTTCTAATATGTTAATACCCAACCAAGTAGTTTGAGAAAGATTTTTGGCTGTTTTTTGCTTTGGCCTAAGTTATATATAATTGTTAAATTTATTGGAAAAAAACCTTTAAATAAACAAAGTGCAGTCAAGTTATGGTTGATACGTTTCCGACCGTAACATCCACCATGGATGGTCTTAGGTTGATACGTGTTCAACCGTAGCATCCACGTACCGTGAATGGTCTTAACTTTTCACACTCAAACCCTAAATTTTTTGCACACTCAAACCCTGGATTTTTAAGTAATTTTCTAAATAATTTTGAACACATTTAACATCAAGGGAGAAATCCGAGAAAAGCAAGAGATAAATGTACAATGTTCTAATATTCTTTTCAAAATATGAGAGGTCAACCCAACCAACAATCATATATTTGTTGAAGATGATCACTACCATTATTAATGAGAAGATGGAATGATGGTCTTTGTTATTAGTGAGAAGATAGGCTGGTGGTCACTATTAGAAAGAACAAAGGTGGTTACCACCTTGATTAATCAAAAGGTAGACTAGTGGTCACTATCATTATTTATGTCAGAAACCTTTTCTAACAAGACGAGCTTCTATACCAAGTTTTTCTTTGAAAAGTATATTTCATTAGAACGAATGTCAACCTTAAATTGAGGTAGTCACAAACACGAAATTATATGTTTATAAATATGCATCAGTCATCTCACGAGATGGTTTTATTTTTAGATCTACATTTGAACCATAAATTCCCAACCTCACTAATAATCTACTCAATATTTATATTCTTGTTGTTGAACTTTATTCCGTTTCTCAGCATTCAAACCCTCCAACAGCCAATCCTTATTAAGCCTTTTGAAATTTCTTTTTGAATACCTTTTAAAGCTTCGATACCAAGTTAAAAACATTTTCTGTGTGTGATTGTAAATTGTTGTATTGATTGTTGTGATTAGGGTTTACCAAGAGAAGGGTTTTTATAGAACCCATATTACACAATGATGCGTTTAACTATATCTACATATTACCACCTCTATCTAACTATGATTATACTTTGTCTAATAAGAAGACGTGATCGCCATCATTTATGTTAAACATGTCATGTTATGTAACTCGTTGATTAAATTTACCTGTGTTAACGTTTAAGTAAATGACACATTTACCTCCATTCATCGAGTCAAAATAAAAAATAAAATGTAAATACTTTGAAGAATAAAGGAACCACTCAATGTGTATATAGATATTTACAACATCACATTAAATTCTTCAAAAAATTGGCTATCATTTTCACTTATATTAACGTTATTGTTATAACGAATATTTTTTGGGTGATGATTAAATCTTAAATGGGTGCTATTAATAATCAGTTTGAAATGATTGAAGGGTGCACTTGAATTGTACGTAGGAGCATGCCATTTGACATGAACTACCTTTACTATAAAGGAGATGTTCTAACGTGACATTTGACATTAGTGCTTTCGATTTCGAACTTTACAATATATCACATCAAGAAAAACAAATACGGTTTATATACTAAAATTAATGTAATTAACCTTTATATTGATAATTATATAATAATAATAATGTAGGTACATAAAAAATAAGCT
The DNA here is from genome assembly GCA_947069175.1 of Scalesia atractyloides. Lineage (NCBI taxonomy): Eukaryota > Viridiplantae > Streptophyta > Magnoliopsida > Asterales > Asteraceae > Scalesia > Scalesia atractyloides. Next base: position 4,967,269 of record CAMTDV010000029.1, read on the forward strand.
GGATAGTTAAAGCGAACAAGCAATCATATATGTAAAATGTTTTATTTAATAAATGCCTGACACAAGTTAGGTTAAAACAATTCGAGTAAAAAAATACATATAAATGTTGAAAATCATAACATTTTAAATCTTAGTATTAAAATTAGAGATACAAGTAACGATTGCCAAAGTAAGTGGGGGACCTTTCCCCATTCATATATTCTTTGGCGTAATAATGTAACAAGTTAAGTTGTTTCGTAGTTACACCTGATCATTTTGTTAAAAGTTTAAAATTAATTCGAGCTCAAACATAAATTTGAGCCCGTATTTCATACATCAAGTTTATTAGGCTTGTATGTTTAAACAGTTGTATTACTTATGTATATATAATAGTATAATATATTTATATAATTGTATAGTTATGTTACAACTTACAAATATATATACACAGTTTGCATATAATTATACATAAAAGTAACTAAATATATTAAAAAATAGAGCATGAGTGATCTCGAGCTTTAACTATAGAAATTAAAAAGAGGTGGACATTAGCTCGAGATTAGTTAACCGGTCCACTGCTTGTGGCCTGGAAACCATTCCGGGCACTTCGGGCTAAAATAGCTCGACACCACCTTCGCGTTTAGCAGTTCCACGATTGGTTGGTACTTCACACATCTTGGAGTCTTATACTGATTAATCGAAGCACCCAAACTTATTGCATAATCCATCAACTTATCAAACGTCCCGATTTCAACAACCTTGATCTCTAACGCTCCTATCGACTTATCCGAAGCCCGTCCTTGCCGGTAAACACTATTCAGCGACTCCTCAATAGTAAGACAACAATCTTCAAACACCGAAGCAGGAATCACAGTCGACCCATTTTCATTAACCTCCCAAAAAATCACATAGTGACCAGGGATTGTGGTTGTGTCCGCATAGCTCTGTGTACTCGGTCAAGGTTGCGCTAAACGGGACCAAGTGGTTAACTGCGTTCTCAACTGCTTTATGTAGCTCGACTTCATCGGTTTTATCGGAATCAATACTTAATGCCACATTCTTTCTACAAATGAAACTGAATTGTGGAGCTTTGTTCTTGAATCCAACAACTTTAAGAATGTCGCCAACTCTATATCTATAAAGACCTACAACATAAATATAATAACAACAATAATATAATAATAATAATAATAATAATAATAATAATAATAATAATAATAATAATAATAAACGTCAATAACAATCATAATATTAATAAAAAAATATATAATAAAATTAATAATAATATCAAATATATAGTAGATAATAAACTCGGCTAAGAGAAACGAACCAGCATAAGTCGTGACCACGAGCTCATACTCTTGGCCGAGTTTCACGTCCGCAAGATCGACCAATTGTAGATTTTCTTTTTCATGTTCAGTGGTTGCACCGCGATGAACCGGAAGGAACTCAAAGTAAGCCATGGTGGGTATAATTGTGTACGCAACCTCACTAGGGCTACAAAGTGGGTTCAAATTGACCCCAAAATAACACTCGGAAGATGCATACATTGTGCACACAAGAGGGAGCCCATTACTATAATAATCAAGAGTTGGTATATATTGAGCCATCGACCCGGTAACAATAACATCAACATACTTTGTGTTTGCCCATAATCTCGTAATGATCCCTTGCCACGAATTCTTCGAGCACTCAAGCTCGATAAAATCCGCAAGATTCGGGTCGGGTTTCAATATCTTCATCACGGATTCTCTTACGGACGGGTCGGTAATAACCGGATTCAATGTACCGGTTCGGATATCATGGCACAAAACACTCCAATGCTTTTCTAAAAACCGAATAGCCCGGATGAAAGCCGAAGCGAAAACCGCCCCAACCCGGAGAACTTGTTTGCTAAGGTACAACCCACAAAGCATTTGGGAGTAGATGCTTTGATATGAATCGGGGCAGAGAATGGTTTCATTGGGGCTGGTGTAATTGGTATACGGGTCGTATGGTCTTTCTTTAAAATGTGAGCTTTTGTAGTAACTTGTTAAAACGGGCCGGGCCAAAAGCCCACCAGGGGTTTTAGCTTCTGATTTTATGAACAAAAAGTACATCCCTTTGCCTTTATCTAAACCGGGTACAAACTGGTTCATCACCGGCATTAAAAGACTGTATAACAAAGACCTTCTTCCGAGCTCCGCATCAATGGTGGGCATCAGTTTTCTCTCTCCTCCTGATGTCCCCGAGCTGTAATTTAACAGAAAACCAATCAACTCATTACTCTTTACGTAATAATATGGGTGTAAACGAGTCAAGCCGAGCCTCAACTTGTATGAGTTTGCCTTGTTTTACTTGCGAGAGTGTGGCTCATTCGCTTGCAAGTAGTTTTTAAGTAGAAGCTCTTGCGCTGCTTGTTTATATATATTTTTTAAACTTTATATAATGATTTGTAGTTACGAATACTCATTAGTTTATATATTTATAGTTTTAGTAGAAATTAATACGTATTATTTAGATTTTCTTATCACACTTTTATGTATGAAAATAACTATCATATAAATATTAAAACTTCATATTTTAAAATATTTATTCAATCTGCCCAATATACGGACTTTTTAAACACATAACTTTTTGTTATTAAGTATATATAACGGGTACTTACCTAGTAATTTTATATATATATATATATATATATATATATATATATATATATTATATATATATAATTTATCATCTAAATACATGAGGACGATAAGTGAACACGGGTTCAGACCCATTTATTAAAGAAACTTATTTTAGATTCGAACTAGACCCTTAAAGAGCTTAAAGTCTTAGCTTGAACTGATTCCAGCTTTTAATCTCGAGTAAATGGACGTTTAAAAGAAAAATGGTACCTTGTTAAGAATTCTGAAATGGGGTGGGATGAAAGAATGGCGGATTTATCGCCATTGGCGATACGAGTGATATCGTTGTGGAGATCTTCGTAGGTGACAACTGGAATAAATTTTTTGAACGTTTCGCGGTCGGTGTGGCCGGAGAGACCGTGGCGATGGAGGTATTCAACGGTGGCATTTTGGGTGAGAATTTCCGTTAAAATATGTTGTTGGACTTGGTCGGGTCTAGAGGTCACATCCTCAATGAACTCAAGAGCTTTTTTGTTTTTATCGGTGAGTGTGTAGTCCGTGGCGGTGACACCGTTGTGGGGTGCTTCCGGCATGGTGGTGGTGTAGAGAGAGAGTGGTGTTTAGAGAGAGAAATGGTGGTTGTGGGGAGGGAAGAGGGGAGAAGGTGGTGTTTATATAGGAGAAAGATGGAGGTAAGGTGTTGTGTATAATCCATTTAAAGTGCAAGTAACTGTGCACTAAAGATAATGGCATGAATGTAAATGTGTAACTTATTTTGGGTAATTATGACACTTAAGTGCTAACGAGATTTCACCATAAATAGAAGCTAAAAGCCGAAATATAATAATGTGAGTTTGTGTGACGGAATGGATAATGTTAAGATGTTAACATATATAAAAAAAATACAGTTACTTTTTGTAGATAAAAATAAACAGAAACTTATAATTAAGTAGGCTGTTTATTTAACTTAATTACTATTTTATAACAATTTTTAAATTATCTTTACTGTAATTTTACGGTAATAAAGGCTTTTTTTAAGATAATCACGTACACGTTACCACTATCGTATCATATTCAATCAATACCGATTGAACAATGCTTATTTTATTAAAAACAGAGTTGTATTTAGATTAGAGTTTTTATGGTTAAGGTAATAAAGTTTTTAAGACAAATTTTACTTTTACTTTTTGTGAGACATGAACTTAGAGCATTCACAATCCGTCTTCCAAATTACGTGAGGGAGCTTTTTATGTTATGAAAAGTGATTGTAGGTGGTTAAAAGTTGTTGTGGGTAGATGAGAGATAAAATATTGAGTAAATTGCACAAAACATCTTTAATGTTTCCTCAAAATTGCAGGTTTCAGCCTTAATGTTTAAAAGTTGCTAAAAACAGCCTTTAAGTTTATTTTTGTTGCGGGTTTCAATCCTTTACTGCTAACCACGTTATTTTCTTCAGTTAAGTTCCCTCACATGCATAACATGTGAGGTTATATTTGTCATTTTGGTTGATCTTCCACCCACGTCAATCATAAGAAAAAAGAATATTTAAGGTTTAACCTATTTTAAAAAAATTCTAACCGCAGGGACTAATGTGCTATAAAACCAAACTTTTAAAAACCAAACACCTTCTTTCCCGGTCTTCTTCTCCGACGACTTCGCCGGATTCCGGCGAACCCGAATTAAGATAGGAATCTTGTTAAGCTAGCCCACTAAGCTGTAAAGATTAACACAGATTTTGATCATGCCAATCAAACTCTTTAGGATTATCATCAGTTGGAAAAATCGGCGCCTTATTCGCATCAGACGGAAACGACAAACGACTCTTCAACCCTAGATACCTCTCACGGAACTCCGATGCCGTCAAATCAGAGAACTTCGTAACACCGTGTTCAGTAGTCGGATCCAGCAACTGGTGACGCTTAGGACGCCGCAAGTTAGACTTAAACACTATCAAACGGTAATCGTGCTCCTCTGTAGTCGCGTACGTTTTACCAAACTTTGTTTAAACTAGGTTAAAACTTAAATATTCTTTTTTTTATAATTGAAGTGGGTAGAAGATCAACCAAAATGACGAATATACCCTCACATGTTATGCATGTGAGGGAACTTAACTGAAGAAAATAACGTGGTTAGCTGTAAAGGATTGAACCCGCAACAAAAATAAACTTAAAGGCTGTTTTTAGCAACTTTTAAACATTAAGGCTGGAACCTGCAAGTTTAAGGAAACATAAAGGATGTTTTGTGCAATTTACTTAAAATATTACCATTCATCTATAAATTTGATGGGACACGATTTACCCTCTATAATTTTTAATGTATTTTGAAAGTGATTGTGAGTGGAGGAGAGAGAACGTGTAATGATAAAAATATAAAAAAATATTATTTAATGGAAATGGAGAGAAAATGTAGTTATTTTTAATGAAATTATAGGATAAAAAAGATGGAATGGATGCGAATGCTCTTGTGAACTTCTCAATTTAGGTGTTTCTAGAACCTTTGTTTTTTGGAAATAATAGATTTAAAGAACCTCAATTGTTACCATTTGGCCGATATACTCTCAACTTACGAATTGTACCACGTCACTCTCAACCTTAATTCAACTTATTTTACCATGTCACTCCCAAACTAACCAAACCTTATCCCAAATAATTTTTTGCTGATGTGACATCTAGCGTGACATTTTTTACTGATGTGGCACCTTTTGGTAACATGACATCTAACATAGTTTTTTTTTTGCTGATGTGGCACTTATTTAGTGACGTGACATCTGATGATAGCTAACCGGGTTAGAGTTCAGTTAATTTGAAAATGTCAGAGAAAAATAAGTTGAAGATTGAGAATGTTGTGATACAAATCAAAAGTTTAAAATACTATTTGCCTATTGATAAGACTTGAGTTTATTTAAATTCAATATTCCTGTATTTTTATTGGTCACCGATCAATCAAATGGTATGGTAATAAAGTTTGATTATTATTTATATAAAAAGTAGACGAAATAATGTATGGGTCAATCCCTGTCATATACCTGATTACAAAGACTCGCTAGTTGATACATATCGGTTTCATCAGTATTGGGTATGCATTGATGACTGTAGTTAAAACTTACTCGTTGGGCTCCTCAATATTACTTGAAACCACATCTTAAAAATCTTACATGTACTTCTAATAATTCTATAATTTTAATAACTTGCAAGTTGTTGATTAACATTTAACAACTTTAACATGCTATTTATTATAATTTTAAATTTAATATTTTAATATATTTGGATAATGATTTAAATAATCGTGTTAGATATCATCTAATTTCGTTCTCTCAAACCAACGCAAATGTTTAAAGCTAATCTCATATCTGATTACATATGTGAATACATGTCCATGAATGTTTCATGTTAGGGTTTTCCAGTCAAATTTAAGTTTCTTTATCATCTCTATTTACAAAAACAAAAGTAACCACTACATAAATTCGAACTCTTAATCAAGTCATACCTTGAACTTCTTGCATAATAAGTCAATAAATTATTCTGTGATTGGTGTTAAAAATGTTGTGTGATTTGAATTTTGACATTCTTCTCTCTCTCTCTCTCTCTATATATATATATTTTGTTTTTCAATCTTCTCTATGCTAGAAGACAATTTCAATGGAAACAAGGAATATATAAAAGTCCTTTTGTGTCTCACGAATTTACGCAAGATCATGACTAGGATATGTATCATAATTACGTGTATTTTGTTGTTGTGCTGTATATCAGTGTAAGCAGTGTTACGTTAATACAATTTAAGAGATACATACGAGACATACAAAACAAAACAACATATATCAACTATATTCTTTTAGACCTCGGACATAAGTTTTATGTTCTTACAACTCAAAAACTTTGATTCCATCAACTTAAAGCGTTTGTAGCTTTATTTGTTCAAGTGTATATTGTAACTTAGAATTTATATACATAAAGTATCTTATTGAAACACAATCATAGCTTTTTAGTAAAAGCTAATGAAAACACTTTTCATTATTATTTAAGTCGTGTAATACATAGGACAAAAATATTTTATATAAGATATCAAGTGATAATGTTTATAAAGAAGCGAAAAGGTCTATATAATATGGGTTATTCATTGTCATATATAATATGGGTGCTTTTTTTCTCGGTTGATGACCCGTGTCTTGTATTTCGGAAGACTTGTTTGGATTCTTTTGGGGAGCATGCAGTCCATTGCAAAGAATTTTCGGGTTTTAATTACGACATGATTTAGTTCGAGATGTGTTTCATGATGTCCTTAAGCGGGCAGGGATCTCGGCAAAAAAGGAAGCCCCGGTGAAATCTTGACCGATCCATTAGAAGGGAGATCTATCCTACGTCCCGTTGACACTCTTGTTTTTAGATGGGAAGGAGGTAAACAAGCGTGCGTCGATTTGACAGGTGTGTCTCTCCTCGTTGGGCTAAAGGACCACGGGTTTGTGGCTGGCCAGACGATAACCAAAACGGAGGCGGGCAAAGTAGCTAAGCACGAAAAAGCTTGTATCGAGAATCAGCATGTGTTCGTCCAGTTAGCTTTCGATACCTTTGACGCTCTCTCCCCTGACGCGGTGCGGTTTCTCAAACGGGTTCAGCAGGTGGTAAGTAGTAACACCGCGTATGTTAAAAGGCAAAATTTTATGTTTAGCAGGGTATGATTTGCTATTCAGAAAGGTGTAGCGACGCAGCTTGTTACACGTCTACCTGCAATTGATCTGTAATCGTCTTTTCCTTTTGATTTTATTTCTTTGGATTCCCATAATAAATGTTTTTATATAACTTTATTTAATTAAGTTATTGATTAAAGGAAAACTATAAGTGGAAATACTAATTCAATATCCATATCTTACTTTTCTTTTAATAAATAATAATATGATCTTGAATGTCATAATTTTAAACTATCTGTTCCTTTTACTGTTTACATATGATTGGATATTTTAGTTAGAACACTCTTCCAGTTGGTTTTTTTAATATGGTTTTTCCAAGTGGTTGATTAGGTAAACGTGAGACGACTTGTGGTACAAGTAACTTTTTTGAAATATTAGGGTTTTAGAGGTCAAAAGCAAGACTTTTGATGTATCTTAAACGTGGCATAAAGAAATGACAACTATTCTTTCTATGAAGAAAAATAGACTTGTAAACGTTAACCAAACGAAAAGGTTACGGGAAACCTTGATATGTTATATATCTAAAACCATTCACTTTAATATCAGTTAATGAAATATATATATATATAATATATATATATATATATCTACACACACCATTAAAGAAAACATCATCACTTATTATACAGTTTATATATAAAACTATAGAGAAACAATTTCAACTCATATAGTTTCGTTCATAGTAAACTTCAACAACTTAAATTTAAATACTTTAATGTAACAATTCTAGATATTATTACAGGAATACTTTAGTATATTAATTTTATGAAACTAGAAACAAAACAAGGAATGTGTGTTTTTGACCGGACCAAACTTGTTCTATATTTTATAGGTTACTTAATCCTTGTGAATAGGTGTTTATAAATATTTAAAAATTAAAAAAATTTACCGTAAAATTGTAAAAAAGTAGGCAACATGAATCATGTTTCCATCTATTTATAATTTTCGATTTGTTTAATCAAACCAAAAAAAGAATTTGACTTTTATGTTTGTTTACGATTCATGATTTTGGTAAATGTTTTAAATACCGGTATGAATCGGTCTGTTGTATCGGTTAAACTGTATATCAGACATGGGTTCGGTACAATAAAAACTGATAAAACCTTAATACAACATGTCTTATGTAGCGGCGGTAAATCCGGTTTAAACTGTTGAACTAGTCTGCATTATCTTAAAATTTGGTTTTTAAATTTTAATAAAATATGATATTAACGTAATACTAGTATTCCATATTTCCCGTAATTAACTTAGTGTCTTCCATTCTAATACTTCATCACTATTGAAACTGTTACCTACCTTGTCCAACGTAATATTGTTTATAAGTAATAAAAACGTCCTTAAAATGCTTAATATCTTACACAAAAGAATAGTTGTTTTTTAGATAAAATCATGACCATTTACACAAAACCGAATTGAGATTGGATTATTTTTAAAAAAGAATTTGTATTTTATGGAATTATAGAGTTAACTAGTAAATCGGTTGAACCGTCCAGTACAACTACGTTTCAACCGGTTGAACCATTTCAGAGCCCAATGCGATATGATTAAAAAACCGGTTTTAAAACTTTGATTTTGGTGATGTCGGTTAACTTGAAAAATATAAAAAGATGATTCATTGTGTAGGTAAAAAGATAAATTAATAATATAGATATTAATATAAAAGATAAAAAATACATCAGCTATGAGTCTTTGGCGTCTTGATCTACCCAAATTACATATAATTTTAAAAGATGATTTTTCAACGTATCCATTAAAGTGTTAGGTGAAACTTTTTGATGAACTTTGAAAATGTTGTAATTGTACTGTAAGATGTTTAATAATGAGTAAAATGTATAACTACTTGATCAATCAACTTGAACATGGTACATGATTTTCTTAAGCATTGAATAAGAACTTGAATGAATCCGCAAAATAATGGCTAATCAATTAACCAAATCCAAAGAAACCACAAAACGGTTAACTAGTTTAGGTTAACCAGTTATTTTATGTAACATCTTAAAACTCAATCGAGTTATGTTGTTTACGGTTAACCAGAAGACTTTCAAACACCAAATCTTTCATATTTTTTGTTTTATATTTTCACACTTTAAGAATATGACACACATTAGTCTAGGAAGTCAACTTTCCTTGTCCATATAGCTCAAATATATCTTGTCACTGCTTATCTCTACTCACCTAAAATACGTATTAAAATAGTTCAGTGAAACTGGTAAGTGAATACTTTGTAAAACAAACTTCACCTTATCAAAACCTTTTTAATATTTCAATTCACATTTTATCAAATGTCTAGTTTAGATAACCACCCCACACTACAATCCACACCGAAACATGTTGCACACAAATCATAGTTAGTTTACACACCTCACACTTACCAATTCACACACTTCACCACATTTCTTACTCGTCATTGTTTAATAACTTACTCTTATTACTTGAAAAATCAATAATTTAAATACAAACGGGGTACTAAAATCAGTAAAGGCTAACACACTGTCAACTTGAAACCCTCACACTATTGCTACCGTCATCAACTTCACACTGTTTTGCCACATCGTGGACTTCACACGATTTTGCCACCATCGTAGGCTTCGCACATGCTCACACACTTAGGCAACATGTTTTCCCACCTTTAGGTTACAATATCCTAACCCTTACCTCAGCATTAGTCAAAAGCTTTTAGTAACACCCTCCCTCATTTTTTTTAAATGATATTACCTTTATCAATTAATTTGAATAACAATTTTTATTTTTAAAATAATATATAATTTTTTAAATATTTATTATTTAATATTATAATACCTTATTATTATATTTACTTTTAACATATTTTCTTTTTTTTCTCCTTTTTCGTATACTTTTTTTTTTCTTCTTTAAGTGATATTACCTTTATCAATTAATTTAATATTGTTTATTTCTCTCTAGATATCCCCCCCACCACCCCTCCCAACACACACACTATAGGTTTAAAAACACTCTGATTCTTAAGTGGCTAACCCAACCTGTAATCACATCCATAATCACATAATCCCATACACATTCATGGCAATACACTTTCAAGTTAAAACTTGTTAATCACACATTTAATGGTTTAAAACCTTTAGCACACTTTGTATGTGAATAAGCCCAATAACGCTTAAAAGCATTTATATAACTCACCTAGATCGTGCAAAATAATTTGACACTTTCTACATGTTCGTTTTGACTCGAATGAGCGGAGATTGAGAGAAGGTTATCAGTTACAATCCTCTCTCTCAAATCCAAATTTGAAAACTATATTCTTTCTTCCTTTTAATATTGACTTAATAGTTAATAATAACAACACACTTAATATTAACCAATTTATAAATTAGTTACCTGATTGAAAAACATGTCACTTTATATATTAGTTTTATTAGCAAAATAAATAAAAACACTACACATATATTGATTCACATATACACACATATGTAGCAGATTTTTATGTCACACATTATACACGTTGCTCACGTTTATTTACATTTAATAAACTAAATCAGATATACTGTCCATAAAACTAGGCATTACATTTTATTTCATAAAACGTTGAACTAATATAACATGTTAACATATTTTAGATGAATTGTTTTCTTGTTAACCATCCATATGCATCGAAACAATCGATTTCACTACGTTTAATAAAGTTTGATAGAGTTTCGGTTCAAAAAACCTTTAAAACTTACAAGTCACATATCATATGTGAAAATGAGGACACACTAGGTGATGTAGGCATTCCAACAAAACCTTGTCACACGCTTACCACAAGACTTGGTGGTGAAAAGTCATTATCCACCCATATATACCTGGTGTGTCACCTTAGTTTGTTGTTATGCTTTCGAATGAAGAGAATCAACCATATGAATAAATAACCTTTGTGTTTTCTGAAAAATCATGATCGAAAAGTGATCATGCCTTTTAAGATTCCCTAATACACGTAGCATATGAATACCCTTATACATCGTAAAGAAAAATAACCCATACGATAATATTATATTATATTTAGTAGACCCTACATGCATCTGAAACGTTTTTCATAAGGAGATGACCACACCCGCTACTTATTGATAACCACAGTGCGTGGTTGGTGCACCTTCCGTGGCATGGTTTTTGGCCACATATGTGGTCAAGATCTTCTCATTTCTACATGTGTAATAACTAATAAACAAGTATTTAAAGTGTACGACGACGCAAACGTAAATAATTTATTGATATTCATAATTATTTCCTTTAATGACTACGTTGATTATCGGAGTTTATACTCAGTCATGTGGCCCTAGTTTAACTCAAGATCTTTTTTCATGCTAAAACCATCCATCACAAAAAAAATAATGAAACACACTATTCCTCAAACTAATGGTTTTTCTAGGTCGTTTCAAATATCAAATTGAAATTATAAAGTGGTTCGTTTAAAATTTTACATGTATCTAATGTCCTAGTTATGTAATTACTCACCAAATGGTCATTTAGAATATACTTGTAAACGCTTATTTTCGAGTCAAGTCACTATGCATACATATTTAAAGATCAATTAAAACCTCTTATATGTAACCTCCATGTGTGTGAGGAATGATGGAAAAGCAAAATATAAGACAAAATAAACAAAATATAGATAATCATACGTTTGTTTGGTAAAAAAAACCACAATCCAAATCATTAAAAATGATATTTAGAATTCAGACAAAAAAAACTATTACAAAAACGAAGAACTTAATCACAACTTTTTACTAAAAGAACAAACATTACCACCAATTATTGATCCCAATCAACATGCACCATTATTACTTATTTTAATATTAATATAATCTTTGAGTTGACTGATAATTTATAAAGTTTGTAACTTACTAACCACGAATTTGACGCCACATGAAAGTGACGTCCTTATCAAATTTCAATTAAAAAAAGACAATTAAGAAACTGAAAACTAAATACTAAAACATATATAATTACACCAATAACAATGTTAAATCCAGACTCAAGTCTAATATACTTAAAACAAAAATCATATACTCATTATCTTGACTATAATACATACTAACTATTGTTTTGACTATAAGACATACATTTATTATGTAACCCGTTAACTGGTTAATCCATTCTTTCTGTCTTCCACTATGTATAGCATGCACGACGTACAAGTGCTTATGCATTTCTTACAGTTGTTTACTTAAAATTAATAATATATTAATTGTGCTAATATAAAAATAAGTATAAATATAAATGTGTGCATATAACTTTAGGTTTATTCCCCATCCGATCATTATATATTATGTCATAATGTATCTTCCTCGTAATCCACTTAGAAATAGTCTATTGGTGTTGGTGAATCCAATAAAGTTTAAGTAATAAGAGATCATGGGTTGAATTCTCATGATGTTTAGTCATTCAAAAAAGCATGCATCTTCCTCATAGAGTAAATTATACTTAATTTGGGCTTTAACTTCTTGCTAAATTCTATCTTGATTAATATAAATATGTTTTGCCATTTAATATAATATAATAATAGCCATTATAAAGATATATTTAGTTTGTCTTTATTAGTAAAAACAAACAAGGTAAATATTTTCCAAAAAGGTAACTAACTATTTTTATGTGGAAGCGGAAAAGGATCGCCTACCAACACTTGTTGCCCTTTCCAAGCAAAATGTTCAAGTTCAATTGGTTGTTTTGTCATTTTAGTGGGAAGTCTAACGAAACTTTAGAGCACATTCTTACCTCTTGTTACATCACCACCTTGGTTTGGCAATTTATTTCAACTTTATATGGTAATCACCAAATATTTATTTTTATTGTAAGGGATCTTCTAAACGTTCATAACTTTGAGCCGGATTATAAAAGAAACCTATTCAAGAGAATATTATGATGGCATGTTGGTGTATTCACAGAGTTAATTAAAAACGAGATGATCTTTCAAATAAGACCGTCTTGTTTCTAAGATTATAGACAATAGAAGTTCCTACGAAATCCTTCGGTTATCTTGGATAAAAAACAGATTCGTATTAAAAAGCATTGCTTGAATAGATTGATGTAATATCCATTATTTTGTAATCTTGTTATAGCTCTTCTTGTCTTCTAGCATCTTGCTAGTTGGCGTTCTTAATGAAATTTGTCGTTAAAAACTAATGAAATATAAAATCCAACAAAATGAACCAATTTATTAATTATAAATAAACAAGATACACGTGTAATGGTGGATGTTTGGGATAACGTTAATAACGATTAGTTTTAATAATTAATTATCAATATAATTAAAAAAGTAAGATAATAAGACAAAGCAAGCACATAATAATCCAAGTCACCGAAAGTAGGAGTAGCTAGCGTCACATGTCAGTGACCCAGAATTCAAGAATGCTTGTAGCCTATAACTCCCTCAACATGACACCATCTCCACACATCTATCTGACACGTGTCCATGCCCCACGAGTGCGTTGACTCCGAGACTGATCCAACGGCCAGGAAGTTACCTAATCTTCCTGTGATTATGGCCTTATGGTGGTCAGGATTTCTGGGAATGTGACGAATAAATGTCCATTATATTTATATATTCTCCAAGAACTAATATTATATATATAATAATATATATATAATAGGGAAGAGTTTAAATGAGAACACCTGCTATTGTGAGAACACAAGAACAATTCTTAGGCCAAAGCTAAAATTGAATTTATAATTAACAGATCAAAAATAAGACCTTACTAAACATAATTCAAAATTTCTATCATTAAATAGCTTAAAAACCTAATAATCTAACAACAAATCCACACAATTTAGAGAACTAAATCCGACATATTTGAATCACTAATGAAAACGACGAAGTTGCTGATAAGAAATAGAACTAGCCACAACTGATAGAAGAGCAATCTTGTGAACGTAACCGTGTCTTTAAACCCTACATAGGAATGGTTTAGTCTTGAACACTATACCGTCTTCAATCAATAAATGATGTAAATCATTGGTATGATAGTCGATCGATTTCATGAGCACTGGTGCTACAGAGTGTGGCATGATGGAAGATGATGATGATGTTCAATTAGGGATGAAGGGGTTGGTGAACGAGACTGGGGTTCAAGATTGGGAGATTGGAGGGTTTTGATAATAAAGCCCCTTTAGTCTTTCAATTTTAAGTTTCATTCTCATTTAAATCTTCTCTAATCTTAGCCTTTAATTTTTGATGATCTATGGATGGAAATTGTTCTTAGTGTTCTCACAAAAATCTTTGTTCTCAAGATAACCATCCCCTATATATATATATAATATATATGTATATATAGGGTAAGGTCCTAGAGTGAACACTAGGTTGATAGTGAACTGTGTAAACTAATCAGAGCCATTGGATTATATTATCTAGAGATTTTTAAACAATAACAAGATTGTAATTATAATGTTGTAACTTCCCTTTAAATTAATTGACAGAAGAGTATTTGCGTCTTTTGTAAATTGCATTTATTAAACAATATAATCAAAATTCCTAAAATCTTGCTAGTTTTCGTATATACAAGATACACAGTTGTTAGTGTATATACATGTGTACAGTCTCGATAGTATCAGTTTATACAAGATACACAAATGTTAGTTTATACACATGTGTACAGTCTCGCTAACTATCAATTTATACAAGATACATCGCTGTTAGTTTATACACATGTGTACAGTATCGCTAACTATCAGTTTATACAAGATACACAGTTGTTAGTTTATACAGATGTGTACAAACTTTTGATACATCTGTGTATTTTGTAGTTCACAACTGTCACACCCCGACCCGCAACGGAATAAGAGTCGGGGCATAATTGGGTTATCACCAAAGCTCATGATATTTACTAGTATGTTTCATATTTATTAAAGTCAAAACTACATTCTCAAATATCCAAACATGTCCATACAATACAAAGAGAATAAACCAAACAAAACAATCCCAAACTCTAAATCATTTTATTCTTCTAGTCCAATCCTAAGTGTTTCTTGCTGCAGCTGGTTCACCTGTATCATGTGTAAAAATAGGGGTTTTTGGGTCAACATAAGTTGGCGAGTGCACCTTGTTAGATAAACATTTATTATTGATTTACTTATTAGTTTATCAATGAAAAATTGTGCATAATCATAAATGAGCAAATGTAAATAACCAAGCAGTAGCAATAACAATCACAACTATAACATACAATAACACATGATAGCATACATTAACATACCAACATCATACGATAAATAACATGAATGAAACTGTGCGATCAAGGCTCAATCAAACGGAGCCGATCGTATTGCATGTACTGAAAATGATAAATGTCTGTGCGATCAAGGCTCAATCAAACGGAGCCGATCGTATGTGGGCACGCCAGGTTCACGCTCATAATGTAATGGGGAACATGCTCAACGCTCATAATGTAATGGGGAGCGGCGGCCTCTGAAATTGCATGTACTGAAATAATAAATTGAATCTAACAATAACTACACAAACAGTTGAAGCAAGCTGAATACACAAGTTCATGATATGATGTATGCACAATGATTTAAATATAATATATAGCAAAACATGATACACCCCAAAACGTGATTAAAACGGGGAATTTGTAAAGATTCACTCACATTGGGTGCGTTTGATTGGAGATGATGAGATGCGCACGAGTCGGGAGAGTTGAACAACGAGAATTACTAACCTAAATAATGACGGAAAAATATAGTAAATGAGTGGATTTTATTAAGGATTTTAATGAAATTTTTAGATATATTTTTGTGAGTTTAAGGCTATTTTCTATCTTTAAAAATATTATTTTTAAGTATTTTTAATTGATTTTTAAATTAAATTAAATAAATAAAAATATAAAAAAAACTGTTTATTTTTGTGTTGATCGTTGACCGTTGACCTGTTGACCGGTTCGGTCAGTGTGCATGTATGCGCTGGGTGAGACTCGAACCCGAGACCTCCCGTACGCGTGCACGCAGCTCTACCAACTGAGCTACGTGTCTAACCCGAAATAATCTTGTTTTTAATTATATTTATATGCTAATTCGATTTATTCAAAATTCATTTGTTTTTAAAAAAGATTTTAAATCATCGAACCGGTGCTGCTAACCAGACTCGAACGCGTGACGTGCGACTTAGTGTTGCACACAGTCCACCGCTGGACTGTGTGTCTAACCTGGTTAATATTTCGGTTTTTATTATACTTAACAACTAACGGAGTTAACCCGGTTCGGTTAGAAAAATAAAACATTTTATAATAGAGAGGGTAAGGTTGGGACAGGATTCGAACTCGCGTCGTATGTGTGATTGTTGCACACAGTCCACCGCTGGACTGTGTGTCTAACCCGTTCATTAAACTGATTTTTGTTAGTCTTATAATATACCCCATCTTCGTCTTCTTCGTTAGACTTTACCCAGAAAAACATATTCCGACTGTTTTGATCGATTCATGTCATTTTCGATTTTCAAACATTATAAGTAATTTAAAGGTAAAGAATGGAGAAAGTTTGGGGAAAAGGATGTACCGATCAGTGTTGTTCACAGAATTCCGGCAGAGGTCCGTCGGTTCTGAAAGTGAACTCCGGCTGTTAAAATCAATTAACAGTTTTGTTCGATTATTTATGAAGTTGAGGCACTTAATCAAAGTTTAACAGAAGTTTGAAAGGTCATACCAGTTCTCGGTGTGTTTCCGGAAGTTTCAGAAATTTTCCGGCGAAGGTAGGAATTTCGACAAACGTTGACTAGGATTGATTCTGATGGTGGAGTTGTGTTAGTGACCGATTAATTACATGATCGAAACAGAAAGAGTTGAAAGAATTACCGTGTGGATGTGAGTCTCGGTTTTCCGGCGAACTTGCAGAATTTTCCGGCGAGTTGATTTAAGCTTTCTGATGGACCGAATGTGTGACGAAAGTGAAATGGAATGTTTGTAGGATGTTTCTGAGTCGCGAGAGGGGTCTTGATTGAAGTAATTTGGACTTTGATTATTTTCGGTTATAAAAACCGATGATGATCAAAATTGAAGTTCATTCAAATCCGAATTGATTAAAATCGTCGGTGCATCGGTTATAAACCTGAAATCGCGATTATTCAAACGTTTAGACGGTTGAATAGCCGATTTCAGTTTTTCAGTTGGCGTAACCGGTTTAACTATGTTTGTGTATAAGACTTATTTGTTTCCTAAAGTTGACAGAAAACAAACAAGTGGCGGAGTGGTTATGCGTGTGTGTGTTAAGTCTTTGGATTTCAATGCCGGCTGACCTGGGTTCGAGCCCCGACAGCAACATTTTATTTTTATTTATTTTGTTTTCACTTTTTATCAAATATAATTTTTATAGTTTAGTTTGTTTATTAATTATGTATCATTAAAAATCAAAATAACCATAAATACGCAACGTGACATTTATAACTTGGTATTCGATTACAAAACTGAGCGGGTTTTGGAAACCCGTTTTTGACAAATGTTACAACGACCCAGTTCCGTTAGAAGTTTCATATACGGTTTGAATCCGGGAGGGATAATTGGTGTCCAGTACCTAGTTCCGTTAGGAGTTTCATATACGTTATTAGCAACTGATTCTACACGAGTTTAAAATAATGGAGAAATAATTAAAAATGTGTGTAAGAGAGAGAGAGAGAACTAATAAATGAGAAAATTAAGGATTTTAATTAAGAGAGAGAGAGAGAGAGAGAGCTAATATCAATCTTACCGTTTTAATCTAAAAAATAATCAGTGGTAAAGATTAGTTCACTCAGCTCATTTTCAAGAAGTTGTTCACAAATGATACTAATCATATATATATATATATATATATATATAATAACTTATTAGATATACATATTACGTGATATTGGAATTTTGTTTGATGATTATATGGTGATACTAAATACTTATTGGCCCGGCTTTAAGAACCGAATATTACTAGCCGGAGCTCATGAATCGAACATAACTAGTTAAACATTATGAGCCGAATGTTACGAGTGAATAATGTGTGGCGAAAGTTATAAAAGTTGGAATGTAGGACCAATGTCTAATCTAGCAAAGAGCAACACACAAAACATGGCTGGTGGTGCATTCGACGCAACGCCATCGTTACTCGCATAAAAAAGAAAGGGCATAAATAACCATGCAAGATAGGTAATAGGTTATACCTTCATGGAACAAGTCTCCTACACTAAGAAAAGAAAGGCTCATGTGGGATCACGAGAGTTTGAAAAAATAGAGTATTAGGTAACTTTTAAAGGTTGGATGTTTGGGATAATCTGATTCACATTACACTTTTTGTGATCAAATGTACGTACATAACTTGTTAGTGGTGATCACTATTTTATTAGTGGGTATTAGTGTAGAGTAAAAGAGGTGATTATTACATAGCATAATGGGCAAGGATGGCTAAATACCTAAGCCACATGGGAATACTCGAAATAACAATTTCGTGGATATGAGATTAGAGGATATCCGTTCCGGTTACGTACTCGAAGCTATATATCCGTTTACTCGAATCATATATCCAAATTTTTTTTTGATTTTATCTTTTCTTAACCCTTGTGAAAAAATATGTGTTAAGTAATATGCTTCATTCTATTAGTTTTGTTATGTGAAAAATATGTGTTAAGATATATATTTTGAGAATATGCTTTGTATTTGCATGCTACTAAATACATAGTTATCTTTTGATATTTATAATATCATTAAATTTACATATTTAAGATATTTCAAACATTTATGGTGATGATAATACAATATTATAATTTGTAGGAGTTGTTAGAAACATAAAATAATATGAACATTTGAAAGGAAAGAAAATGATGCATAATTAATTGAAATCCTAATGATTATATTATAAGAAACTACCGGGTGTACTTTGATACTTGATTGGTAATTACCTAATAAATACTTGATGGGTAATGGGTCAAGCATGGGATATGGTTTTACAATCGATTATGACTTATCCATCTTCCCAGTCCAAATTCCAAACCCAGATGTCTGAATCTTAATCCCTGTAACAACTCCCAAAAGACCCTATGAAGAACCATAATCGAAACCCCGGATATGCACGACAAGACCCAACACGTTAAACGAAAAGCTCGAAACCAGGACACTCAGGAGCGTCACTGAGGATACCCCCTATACTCTCGCGACACGCGACATGGTACCAAGATACGTGGAACCGTTGCACAATAAGTGGCTAAGTTATGCTGGTGACGGAGTTGACCTAGCCCTAGTCGTCTGCTCAGGCGCCATGCAAAGGGAACCCTTACCCGTCCCGTGATACGCCTTGAAGTCCAGGTGAGGCTATATAAAGGGACGGGTGGGATGAGTTCAGTTGCACCAAATCAATATAAATTCGGTATATCGTTATGTCGTTCCAATCCCGAATCGCTGAAACTCGAAATTATGCTCCATAAGAGTACTAAACCCTGATCACTAGTACAATACCCTGCCCGATTGATCATAAAACCAATCAACTAATGCCAAAGTGCTGCCTGAATAAGGCTATACTTCGTTAACTACGTTGAGGTTTTGATCTCGTGATTATCATTAAAGTTTCAATTGGATTTCTTACACTAATATGTGTTGCATTGTATGTTTAACTAGGAATCCAGGCTAAATGCTAGGAGGCTATAAAATCAAAACTCTAATTCTGCAATGTGAGACATTTTCTTTTCTTCACATTGTGATACTTAAATGCTTTCAAAACCATAAATATTTTCTAGTTATATTACAGTGATTAAAATTTTGCATTCTTAAATTACTACCAGTATGTGGGGTTTTGTATACACTACTTGATAAGCTTTGCTATTAGAAAACGGGTTAGCTAATAGTGATATGACCATAGTTTCCGAAATGGGCATGTGACGAATACTGATTTGAGTAATTGAAAGATATAAACAAATATAAAAATCATTAATGCTGTAATTATAACATAGTATTTTTTTATACAAATGAATGATATCACTAGTATTTTTCACTGATAAAATATTTTTAAACGCGTTTCAGATGACTTACTTTGAAAGAAAGGAAAATGCTACGAGCCACCATAAGCTTAAATAAAGTGGCTATGTCACCAAAATAAAGAAAAGGAAATGTGTTTTTGTAAAATCAGGGTTTATCCCTACAAAAACCTTTTAATGTAACGTGGGTTTTATTCTAACTGTTTAATATATAAAAATTCAGTGGTTTATAACACTGATATTTTCCTAACTACAATCCTGATAAAATTTTCCGTTGTGAATTTATTAAACATCGGTACCACCACTGTATCTGCTCATGGCTCCCGCCCAGGATGAGATCAGGGTTTATGACAAATCCTACTATTGTTTATCACCATTTCCAACATAACATTGCTCTTAAAAAACGAACAAGAAATAATACTACTGTTGTTTTGGTCATATAGACCTTAATAATTCTTTTCCAAACCCTTTACCCATTTATTGAATAGAATCATCCATCAAAACAGCTTAAGGCCATAAACCAACTTATGCCAAGACTCGTTCTTGTTATTCTACCAGCACCAAACATCCAAATCCTAATTAATCTGTATGATTTTCCTTGAATTCCCCACGTTTCCCCACAAATAATTTTACTTGAATAGGTTTTAGTGTATATTAACCTCATTTATTTAGATAATTTCGAATCTCATATCATTTCCAAGAACTAAACAAAATTTGTTTAAAACCAAAATAAAAAAAAAAAACCCCACTCACCAAGCTTGGTTCTTAAATTAACATTGAGCACAAAACATATACCTAATATATGCGAGCTACACCAACTACTTTATGTACGTTTATACAAAAGCTATAGGGGTAGTATAAGGCTGGGTGATGTGGGATAAACCCTCTAGTGGTTTTATCATGACACATCAGCGCAAAGGTTGCCCCATTGTTAATTTCCTTTCACATGATAAAGCACATGTCATCATCACTCAGTTATTTATTTAATTTACATTTTAGTTTGGATATATACTAATATTAAACAACAAACAAAATAAATATACAAATATTAAAATTCAAACATGACACATTATAACTAAGCACTAAAAAATTATTATTTATACTTGTCTTTGTCATCAACACGATTACTCCATAGATGTTCAACCAAATCCGTTCGAAGATTCAAGTGTATTTCCCTTGTCACGTATCTTCATTCAGATAGCTTCTTTCTCGGCATAGTTAAGTAGCGGGTTTGTCGATTGAAAGGTTTCGTCAAAGTCGGCACAAAAGGCTCTCATGTCCTTCAAGATCATGTTGTGCAAGATAATACACGTATGCATTATGTTTCTCATTTTTATTTTTCAAGTATATGTAAGGGTTGGGGAATGATAATCCATTGTTTCTTTAACACTCTGAATACTCGTTCGACATATTTTCTTGCCGACTTATGCTTCTTCTTGTAATACACCTGTTTGACGTCATCTGGACACCGAAAGAGTTTTCACCAACGCAACCCAATCCGGATAAATATCATCAACAAGATAATACCCATACATGTACTCCACATTATTTGCATTAAATGATAAATTATGTGCAACCCCCTCTATGACATCATCGAACAGATTTGATGATTGTAAAACAACGATATCATCGTTTGCACCAATGATACCAAATTACGCATGCCAAATCCATAGATCTTGAGATGCGATTTCTTGTAGTAATAGGGTCGGACCATCGTGGTCACCTCGATGGTGTTGGCATTTCCAAGCGGTTGGACAAGCGGCCCACGACCAATACTTATAGTCTAGGCTACCTATCATCCTCGGAAACCCGTGTATTCTTTAGTGGGCTTTATATAAAAAGTGGGATGTCGGTAGCGTCGGATTCCTCAAATACCGTCTTCCGTAGAGGTTGATAACACCTAATAATACCAAAGTGTTACAAATTACAACAATAATAATTATAATAATGATGATGATGATGATAATAATAATAGCAATACTAACAACAACAATAGTTAGAAGAATTCCTTCATATAAATTGTCAAGACTATTTCAGCATATGCTTTCTAACATTTGCGAACACTCATCCCATGCATCCGTTGCCATGTCATACGCCGTCTAACAAATTGTGGTTATACCTTTTTGCAAACCAGAGAATCCAAGTTTACATCTAGCATTTTCAATCTGTCTGAAATATGTATACTCGCTTTCTAATTCGTCTGAAATTCTAAAAAATGGCGACTCATACGAAAGCGGCACCGAAAGTGTGTATCATCATACAAAGGGTTTGAGCAAATTAATCACCTACTAAACGTTGATGAGCATCCAACCAATCTCGTTCAAGAGATCTTTGTCTTGTACTGGCTGGGACGATTCAACTTCGTCTCTTAAAAGTTGAACCGACTCCTTAGCCACTATGATAATCAAGTCGAGCATTCCCGCATTAGAACCTAATGAGTCAGATGACGAGTCGGAGGACATTTTTTACAAAAAGTAGAGGAATTTTAAGTGTTTCAGGTATAGAATGTTTTGTGAGTTGTAATTGGGTTGTATTTGATTTGGTTGAATGATTTGTGTTATATACGTAAGGTTTGAAATTCTTTTAAATATAAATGACCTTTACCAACGTTCAAATTCATAATCAATCCATCATTCCCAACGTATGACGCACCCCTATGGCTCCCAAGCAACGGTGTTGTGGACACCATTGTGCTTACATGGCTCGAGGCGCTCACCCACACAGCAAGTCTAACCGCCTATTTTATATGGTAACCAGAGCAAACCACGTTGCAATGTTAAAGTAAAATACAACCATTATTCAATGTAAAATTATTTTTGTTGTTATTATAATTTTGGGTTTTAAGATGGTATGTTTGTTAGGCAAATACGTATATTATAAGTACTAGAAGAAGCAAGCACATAAGTTCTGTATACATAAATACACTCAAAAGGGATTTACATAATTCACAGATTAAAATGAGGTTTTTTCTCATTCTTTTTGCAGGTCAAGTTTGAATCGGTTGAGTAAATTCCAGTGCTGTAAAAATCATGACTAGGCGAAGACTAGTCGATGATTAATCACTATTCTGTCAGTAATTAAGTAATTTTCCATTAATCAATCCATTAATCGCTAGTCAGGCATAGTCGGACCTAGTTGGCCAACAAAAAATGGCGATTACGGTTAGATTCTGGCAAAAAAACTGTATATTCCGGCTAAAACCTCTAAATTCCGCCCAATTTCCAACCAAACCATGTGAGATCCAACAATTAATCTTGTATACTTAAAAAAATAAGTTGAATAAGAGTTAAAACCTAGCTACTTAAAATATTTACCTATAAAATTGTGTATATATATACATAAAACTGAAAATTACATATAAAAAACACGATCCGATTAATCCCGAGTAGTCGTTAGTCCTCACTTCACCAGCCGACTATCGACTAGCGAGTTCTCCAACCTTGGTTAATTCAAAACACGATTAGACTTATAAAAAAACCCCATGACAATTTTTTGGTTCCGCCTATCCCATAGATGTTTTAAACTTGTGAAAAATAATATAATGATCGTACTAGAACAGCTTTAATATATACTAGATTCATATAAAAATGTTCTATGTAGCATATTATAAGATAATCGAATATGTATTCAATATACACTCGTAAAGAGAAACACCAAAATCAAAAGGTAAATGAAAAGGTATTCAACTTGAAATTGGCCATGATAGTAATAAAAAAGCATATGCATAATGCCACTTGGGTGGTACCATTGCTAGTACTATAGTGATCCGGAAACATGTCTTTTCTTGAAATGAAGCTATCCACTCCATTTTGCCGCATAAACAACAATAACGTTTGGTTCTAAATTTATGTTTTATTTTTGGCCAATCATATATTATTTAAAAAAGCTATATTATTTATTTTCTCAAACAACAAGAACATGACAAGTGATGAAATCAGAAATCATGTTGGTGTCATCGAAAATCAGTGACGGGCCTATGATTTATTTTTCGGGTGAATGATTAAGGGGTGAATTGAACTTTTAAGGTGGCGATCAGAATCTTTGCCTACAAATTATACAATGTTCAGGGGGTCGCCCCCCCACAACTACATGTAGGTCCGCCATTGGGGATATATGTGCCTAAAATGTAAAAGAATCATTGAAGATGAGGTGTGAACATACATCGGAGGGATAATTTGGAGTGCCATTTAGACGTACCCGATAGAAAACAGATGAGCGGATGAGGGGAGAAAAACGAGGGATGTTATATCTTATTTTGTATACTATAATTCACTATCAAAAATTTATGTTTATGTAACAAATTGTAGTTTATACTTTTATTCATGCGTGGAACAAGGGTTCCGTTGGCCCGACGATCACCGGAACTCGTTGGACTATTATAAAGTTTGAGTCGTTTAAGAAAAAAAAATGAGATGACCTCTAGACTTAAAGAACGACCATCCAATCACGTTCTGATTAGGCCATTGTTTTTATTTAGTATCGTTAGCTTGTCAAGTATATTTAGAACTAGGTAATTGTTTTTAATGTATACACCATCATATGTTCATTAAAATGACTTCAAGTATGCATGGCTTTTCATATAATTTACCTTATTATTATGATTTATTTATAAACACAACAAAATATCATTATTATAAAAACAAATTGCAGTACTATATTTGTAAATTGGAAAGGTTGAAAATATGTTGTGGCCGATAAAAAAGGCTTTAACTAGCAGAAAAAGAAACACTAACAAACAAACAAACAGTACACGCCACTGGAGTCCATTTGTGATTTATCCACTCTTTGAATTATGCACATCCACGTTTCATAATATTATATATTGACTCTGTTTTTTTTAATAACTTATAAATATTAACGGATAAATTTTGTTTTATTAAAGATAGTGAAAGTTGTACTTAGGAAACATACTAAAGATTTTTGTGTGTCTATGTATTGTTGGTTTGGAGATTAATTAACTTGCAGGGGCGGATCTAGTGTATAACAAGGGGTAGCGCTACTCCTTGGCGCTCCGGCGGTAGTGTAAATTTTGGAAAAAATTTGACATTTTTTCGATTTCGTTACCCCTTTCTTTTAAAACGTTACCTTGCGTTCCGGCTAGATCCGCCACTGTTAGCGTGTAGGTGTTTTTTTAGTTGTGTATGTGTAATGTGTGTGTTTTTTATATAGGTTTTGCAAATAATAGTGGTTTGTAGGGTTTTTTTTTAGTCGGAATCATATTTGGTATAAAAACAAGGTCGTTATTTAGCTTTTACCTTTGTAATTTTTTCTCTCTTAATTTTGATTTCCTCTTTCTTTTACTTTTTTACATTTCTGAAATCATATCTAAGTATCTAACACGCTAAGATACCGATAAAATGAATGTTTTCAGAAAAAAAACTCTTTCCGTGTGATTATTTACATATTTATAGTCATAAACTCATTTATATTCGTGTTAAATAATAAACACAATAATTTAGAACCGAATCACTTATCTGAATAAAAATTTCGTCATCACCCTAAATTTATTAACAGATGAAGTTGTCGAATTTACCCAAGTCAAGGCTAGTTGGTTATAAGTGAAAGAGATAAATCCATAAGTTTTTCATATAAAACATCATTTTAAATGATTCAAAAACAATAAAAATCTCAATAATGTCAAAAACATTGAAAAATGAAAATGAGATTACTTGTGCGCAAAAGGAATTGATAGTACATCAGTGGACTATCACATACGCTAAATATTTGTAAAGTTTCAAAACATCAATCCTGATTTAATTGCATTTTTTCCCCTTCATATTATTGTTGAAAGTTATTTACTTGATGCTTTTGTTTTTATATAATTTGCCATTTGAATATCTCAAATATAGACTGATTGTACTTGCAGTTTTGTTGCATAATTTGTCGGACTAGTGCTCCAAATATTATGGACTACGTTTTTCCTCAGCCCATTTTTTGTTTGAATATGTATTGCCAAATAACTTGGTAGTATCCTATGTAAGAGATAATGTCAATTGGAAACTTGAAAAAGTTGTTTGCTGATTGATTTTAATGGTCATTTTCTCCCATTAAATCGAAATACACTTTTATGTACAATCATAGCAAACCAGTAAAAACATCCGATTACATATGTCGATGGAGAATTCGTGACCTTTTATAAATACAACCATATGTTGGTTACGCCAGGCTAACAGTTTCCCTCTAGGTGATTTAATTGTAATGATTGTTCACATAGTATCATAACTAACTGCAATGTGAGCTAGAGGGTATCGTGTGTGTATAGGATGTCTATCTTCACACAACCGATGATTGAAATCCTGACAAATCTCTTACATGTGTGTAGAGTAAATATGTGAATTCTAAACACATGTGTAAATTTGATGCAAATGTTATGTGTATGTTGTTATTAATACTCAAATCTAGTCTTATTTGGAAACCTATTATACATCTATATTCATAAATTACACAAATGTACATATATACATGGGCGGGACCTACCTTAGGCGAAGGATAGCCTCCGCTACCCCTTGGCGCTCTAGCGGTAGTGTAAATTTTGGAAAAAGTTTACCTTTTTTTTGACGTTTTTTCGATTTCGTTACCCTTTTTTTATAAACGTTACCCCTATGAATACTTTCTAGATCCATCATATATAGCTACGAAGATTGTGACGAAAATAATTTATGATTTACTATTCTTGATATTGTTAGAGAAAGAAAATTCTTTTTTAAAAGTGAGACAAATATTTTGAATATTCTGATCATGGTCTTGAAAACACATTAAAACGGATCATGTGTTATACTTTTGAACGATATATTGGCAAGTCATGAAAAAGGCAAATCAAGAAAAAATGACCCAATTTTCATGGCTTATATACTTATAATTGTAACATTTATAGCTATATAGTTACAATATAAATGAGAACTTGATACAATATTTCAAAGAGATTGGAAAATAATATATATCTAGTTGTCATTTATGTTTTTTTTTAAACATGAATTATGATATTCTACATAGAAGTTACCATAAATTTAGATTTTAATAGATGAAGCAGAGTCATAATCCATTGTTTTAGACAAGAATATAAATTATTGGGTTCAATAGGAGGAGATTACCTTTAAATAAAGGTTGATAAGAAAACAAGATTAAGAAGAACATGACAAGATGGATCAAGAATGATTTGACAAGTGAAAAAAAAGATGGCATCACGCATGATTTTTTGTGATTCCAAAGTTCATGTTATATTACACTAGAAACTTAGCTATTAATTAATACTTTTATGAAGTTTAATGTTCCTAATTACACACATAAATAGTAATACGTTATAGATGAGAATTAGTGTCTTCTAATATACTTTTGGCCGTATCCTTTCTTTAAGAAATAAATTAGTAATATGACCCAAGGGCGATGCGTCGTAGACTCGTTGCAAACATTAAGTGGATTAGTCTAAATGTTATGTGATATGATAATTATATGAAAACGTGTGTTTCGACGTATCCAATCGAACTTAATGTAACCTATATAAGCATTGCAGTTGAATAAAAAAGTAAAGTAAATCGAATTTATACCGTACAAAAGAAACGGAATTGCACCAGTGTTGGTTCGTAAACTGGGTTTTCACCTAACCGCTACACCACCCTTATCTTTGCATCAAAACTAAACGGCATCACAATATATAGTAACTTAAATTTATACTGGCTTGGAATGAAAACGTATTATATTTAACTCAACTCGTTTCCGAACAAATTTTAAATCAAAACGTAGACCAACTGAAAACTTACATAAAATTAAGCATGAAAACGTATTATATTTTACCGGGCTTGTTTACGAAAAAATTACGTCGAAATGTGAATTTATGCTGACATGAATATAAAATAAGCACATCAGAAAATAGTCTTTTTTTTTTAATTTATAACAAAACGTAGACCAACTATAGACGTAAATAAAAATAAGAATGAAAACATATTATATTTGATACGGCTCGTTTCCAAAAAAAAGTATGACAACATGAATTTCTACCATTTACATCAAAACGTTAATTTATACCGACATATACATAAAAAACAAGCACGTGAGAAATAACTTTTTTTAAGATCGAAAGTATTATAGGAATAGTCGAAACATACATAAAATGTAAGCATGGAAACGTATTATATTCGACCCAACTCGTTTTCAAACAAAATTTAAGTCAAAACTTAGACTAACTCAAATTTCTATCAACAAATAAATAAAAATAAGCAGGCAAAAAATTAGTTTTTGTTTTTTGTTTTTTAAGTTAACGAACGAAAATTATTAAGGAAAAATCGGATTATATGCACCATCAAAGAAATAAAAGTGACATTTTACAAAATTCATAAAAAGTAAAGAAGGATGAAAATGACCTTTTCTAAACTAAAGTGGCTTCACAAAGTTTAAAAGTGAGATTTGACAAAAGTTTTGGGGTAGTATGGTCGATGGCAAAGGCCACCAATATTTTTATTTAAGATGTATATAAAATATGAAATTTTAACTATAATTTAGAAACACAAAACCGTTAATTAGTGATTGTTTTAGTTTTAGTTAGTTTCTTAAATGCATTTTTAGTTATCAATTTATAAATTCAAGATGATAGCTATGATGCAACAAACAAATTATAAACTAGCATAAATCAAACATGCTTATTTCTTGTTCGTGCGTGACTGTTGTCCTTAATGTCTCTATAAACATGATTCTTTCTTCTTCTTCTCTTCTCACATTATCCATCCGTGGTCATAAATTTCGCCTCTTTTCTCACCCATCGCCTCTCCTCTCTCTTCCATATGGTCGGATGCCGACATGGTCGCCACTGAAAATCTTCTAAGTGATATGAAACTTGATAAAAGATTGTAAGTGGAGTGGTGAAATGGTGAGGGTGTGGTAACTTTTACCCCATCCTTTCATGTTGGGGGTGCACCCGGCAAGAGGGACCCAATTCAACCGAGGTCCGCTTAACCACTAACTAGTCTTGGTCTACTGTCCTTAACAAACACCATTCAAGTATTTAACTTGTTTTTTCCATCTGATTTTTATGGATAATAAAAAGTTAAAAAAAAAGTAAAATACTGTTTAACAAGGGTCTTATAGAAATATAAAGCTATGACGATTTATGGCAGTGCAACAACGATGCAACATATTATTATAAAAATTATTATTATCATTAATTGTTGCTATTACTTTTGAATTGATTTGTAGCAGTTTTGGTTTATAAAGCTACATGTTTAGAAACCCATTTCAATTATTTATTGCAACCAAAGTTCATAAACCATTAACGCCTTTGACAATGTGTTGTGACTGAAGTTACAGCCCGGATTTATCTTTTAATATTCTGACACATGATCCTGACTAGACTCTTACTCATCACCTTCCCCCCCCCCCCCCCCCCCCCCTCACTTGAGCTTGTTATGGTAACTTCACCAATAGCGACCCAAAACACTCCTAAACAAGCTCTCCTCGTCCTAGCTCAGAAATGATTTCATCTCGTTAAATCCACCTAACCCTATTTTTAGTGGTTTTTGGTTTGAAAAAAGTTAATTCAATTTTGAAACATCCCGTTAACATATTAACAAATAACTCCTTTAACGTCCCTTAACATAAGAAGGGAGTGGTATGGTACACCCAAGGCCGAGTAGTTTTCAAAGGAAAAAAATCAAATTTCATTATTGTCAAAAAAAATCTACACTACTTGATACAATACTGTTTCACACCCCCCCCCCCCCCCCCCCCCCTATACATACACTCAAAAACACATGCCTCGCCTCTTTTGTTCTCTTATTACACTTTTAAACTGACGGAACCATTCAAACGAATGTAAGTCAACCAGTTTGAAATATTTACAGTTTGGTTGACTATTTAGGATTTACACTACAAGGGTATAATTGTTTAATTAACTCCCTTGTTTACTTGTAATTAGTTAAAACTACTCTCTGATTTAGCTCGAGCTAATTTGGCTTGTATAAAGCATTAAAGCGGAGTTTGAGCTCAAGTTAGCTAGCTCATTGATTCGCTAAAACTTAAGTTCATTGATTTTCTTATGTATAATTTTATTAGAAACAAGTTCAATTTGAGATTTTCACCAACTTGTTATATGCAGTAACGCGACTGTATACAAAACATATAATCATAATTCAAAAGAAAAAGAAAAAAAAACAAGGCAACTTACACTGCTCAACATCCTCTGCATGATTCATGATTCATTTTCTGTTTGGCAGTTCATTGTTTTCATGCAGA
The DNA here is from genome assembly GCA_947069175.1 of Scalesia atractyloides. Lineage (NCBI taxonomy): Eukaryota > Viridiplantae > Streptophyta > Magnoliopsida > Asterales > Asteraceae > Scalesia > Scalesia atractyloides. The sequence continues at coordinate 4,997,690 of CAMTDV010000029.1, forward strand.
AAATACACATATAACATGTCTTATTAGATACAGAGGTTTTATTTTCAACTCAATTCATTTATAAATAGGGCTAACTTGGGATGCGTTTTATCACAAACAAACAAACTTGGGAGCTGAAAGTAACTAAAAAAATTGTAAAAATATAGTTTTCGCAATCATTACTAGCATATTTCATTCTCTTCGTCTACTACCCTAAAACACCTTATTTGTGGTAGCACTGCCTAAGAAACTTTTTTTTTGTTTAGAAATAAATTAAGCTTTAAACAGACAATTAGAATTTAAACAAATATATGATTAAAAATAAAATTAATACTTAAATTAAAAACTAAACATTTAAAACACAACGAAAAGTTAAATAAATACATGATTAAAAATAGAATTAATACATAAATAATGCATTAAACATCTAAACACAGAATTACATAAATTAATAACCAAAGAGGGAATCGGGCGATCAGCGGTCACGATCTCCGTCACCATCACGCCCGTCTACCCTCCCATAACCATAACCAGAGCCTTAAAATCATGGATAAACCATTTCTTCATCCGACCTTGGTACGTACTCCCCCCCCCCCCCCCCCCCCCGGGTGGGTTTCGTACCCTTTCCCTTTTCCCGACGTTCAAAATCCATTCAAACCCAATTGGTAGCCTATTTCTAATTCACCTACCTGATCCGCCAATGGTTGATCAGGTAGGGGGTACCTGATGACCCTACCCAAGAACTACCCGGGTGGCCTAAAAAATGTTTGGGTGTCAACCCGACCCGACCCGACCCTTCTTGATCCTTACTAAAATTGACATTTTTCGACTTAAAAATGTTTCGACTCTTTACCTAATAACCTATGTGAAACAAACAAATTTAGCTAAACACATTAAAACTAGAGATGGGTCATGGAGTGTTTGGAGCATTGAACATAGTCAGCCAACAATTAGGCAATGATTTTGGCTTTTTTAAGCGTCAAATATTACAGATAGGACCAACACATAAGCATATTTCAACAAGAATAATACAGCCTATTCAGTTAGAAACATACTTGTAGGGCAACAGAGTTTTGAATACTCCAGAAATACAAACATCTCAACACTTCATTGATGTAAGCCTAAGTCCAAATTCAGATCACCGTGAATTATACGTAATTATTTGTCAAAACACGTCGCCATCATGTCATTCAAAAACCGAGATTTCTCCATTCCAACTGCAGGAAGCAATTATGTTTGATATGATGGGATGGAATGCTACATCTACGCATGTTTGTTCATACACTTTGGTTTTTTTAATAAGGTGGCATGTTTTGGTGTCGTAAAAGTATATGCATCCGTCTGATGACCCGGTGGCGAGTTTTTTACCATCCGAGCTGAAATTGCACTTGATAGGGAACCCTGAAACGCCATGGCCTTCGTATCTTTTGTATTTATCGAGCCTAAATGGCGGTTTGGAAGAAAATATTGCGATGTAGTTTCCGTTTGATTGAGCCACGAAATACTGATCGTTTGGATGATGTCGTATACACGGGCATGTATACGCTTCCACGTAGATCTGAAGAATAGTTAACAGCACGAATTGAGTTAAGTTCTCAGTTTTCCTTTGGTAGAGAGGTTGTGGGTCGGGCTTGTTGGGCCATTTTTAGTACCCGTAAAAGCGGGCCCTGCCTGTTTGACACACAACAGCTATTTTTATAAAATAATTTTTTCATTAATAACTAATGTCTCAATTATGATTACAGTGACTAACATTATCACAAAAATAATTTCAATCATTGAATGAAATGGTTTACAATGTTGTATATACTAAAAACATAATTTGTGTGACTTTCGTCCCGTTCCCCTTTTAGCTATTCCAATAGGGCTGCAAAGGAACTGAGGTTCAGCGAGGAAGTTCATTTGTTTTTGTTCGTATAATAAATGAACGAACAAAACAACAACAATCATACCCAGTAATCCCATAAATGAACAAACACGGACATGAAATTTCGTTTGTTTAGTTAAATAAACGAACATGAAGAGGGGCGTGTTCGTTCATTTATGTTCGTGAACGTTCGGTAAAGCGTTTGTTTATGTTCCTTTGCGTTAGATGGTTTGTTAGTGCTTAACTTATATATTTTATTTAAATACTTCAAAAACCCAACAACTAAAATATTTAATAAGAATCAGTGTATTATTTATTTTGTTCATGAACGCTTGTTTGTGTTCATGAACATTAGTTTGTGTTCATCTGTGTACATGAACGTTCGTTTGCATTCGTTACCTAAAATTAACAAACAAACATGAACACATTCATTTCCTTAACGAACGAACACGAATAGAAAATCTCGTTCGGTAAGTGTTTGTGGACAGTTCGTGAACACTTATATTTCCTTAACAAACGAACACGAGCCTTGTTCGTGTTCGTTTGGTTCTCTTGCAGCCCAATATTTCATTGACTCACTAGAGATTAAATACAACTCAAACAACCAGTTTATAAGTAAAAGGTTCAAAATATACCTGGTTCGATAGAGGAACCTGTCGTGAGACATCCCAAACAATGATTGAATTCTCACTAATGTTACTTTTGGATTCATCACTAGAAGAAATAAATTCCCGTGTATTGTTCATAAACTCCAAATCAAGAATCGGGCCAAGCCCACGAGAATACCGATTCACTTCATTCCCGGTTCTAATATCCCACAACCGAATAAGACCATTTGACCCACCAGATAGAAAAAGGTTAGAATTATTAGGATGAAACTTAACAACTCCAACGGCTTGATCTTCCTTAAATACCCGAGTTTCTAACCCTTTTTCAACATCAATTAATCTTGATGAACAATCGTATCCACAAGAAAGTAAAGAAAGACCTTGAGTTGACCATTGGATGTCTTTCACTGCCGCCGTATGAATGTTGAGTACCCGTGATTTTTTCTGTTCCGTATCCCATACGTTCCATATGTAAATGGAAGAATCCATACCGGCAGATGCAAGAAGATGAGCTGCAAATTATATTTGATTATATATAAAATAAAAGCGTTCAAGTTTGAATATTCAGTTGCTACATTCTACATGTAATGATGCAAAAAAAGTAATAATAATGACACTATGGTAGGAATTAGGATCAATGAATATATGATTGCAAATACTTTCAAGTTTCCTATAAAGAATTAAAACAAGAAAATAAATGTATATTTGCATGCATCATTGAGGCGTAGGATGAGGGATAAATTAATAATAAACCTTAATACGGTAATCGAAACAGAACTTACAATGAGTTTTTGACCACTGTATTGCATTCACAGCCTTTGTATGGCCAGTAAGAGGTGTGGAAATCCTCTCAGATGTATGGACAGAATTTGAATAGTCCTTTGTTCTATTCCGCAATGATAATAAAATGTCTTTTCGTATGTAGGAATCTGAGATGCTTCCTTGAACTGAGAATAAAAAGATATAATAAATTGTGAATGATATCACTTACACTTTTTAAAAACCAAGATATTGAAATAAGTAATAGTCAGAGCATGTGAGTGCATGAAGAGTTGATAAACTGACTGTAATTATATATTGAGTAAAATGCGATTTTCGTCATGAGGTTTGGCAAGTTTTGCGACTTTCGTCCAAAGGTTTGTTTTTTCCGTATTTGGATCCAAAAAGTTTGAAATCTTGCCATTTTCATTCGGCTCGTTAACTCCATCCATTTTTTCTCCGTGAAATCGGGTGCATTTTCGTCTTTTTTCTCCGTTAAGGGTATTTTGAATACTTTTACGTTATGCTAAATGCCTGTAGAAAAAGACCAAATTGCCCTTTAAGTTAACAAAAAAGACAAAAATACCCCTGACTTAACAGAGAAAAATGGATGGAGTTAACGGGCCGAATGAAAAGCGCAAGATTTCAAACCTTTTGGATCCAGATGTGGAAAAACAAACCCTTGGACGAAAGTCACAAAACTGGCCAAACCTCAGGGACGAAAATGGCATTTTACTCTTATATATTTTTTACATGACTACTGGATGAAACTGATTAGTTTTTTTAAGAGATTGCATTATTTTTTGTATCTTATCTAAGAAATCGAGTACAGAATAGAATCTGATTAGTTCAGCCTTAATCGATCATGTCTAGACTTACAGCAAACAGCTACGCCATTGCAAAAGAAGTAAAAAAAACGAACCAGGGGAACATGCTGAATAAGTAGGGGGTCCCACATGGGAAGCTTGAGAAGCAGAAGCCATGAGTGCGCGTTCTCGCTTTGATATGTATCTCCCTGCAATAGGTGCTTCAGTTGGAATATTTTTTGATTGATTTAGGCCAACAACAGGCAAAGTCCTGCTTGATGTATGCGGGAATTCATGTTTGGCCCGTTTGAGGGGCGGAAGTGCACGTTTTTCAACGTCTTCATCTTCATCTGAAGTATTGGAGTAAGCATTGCAGAGTAGATCCATAATAAGTCTAACTTAAAGCTGTGAATAGCATTAGAAACTGAATCAGATTATGTATAAATAGGCAAGTATTAGAACAATATTGGATCTGATAGTAAAACATCTACAACCAAGGATATTGTATTAAAAAGTGAAATTCCACATAAGTGCCCACACAGGTGTCACGAATTCATGAATGTCGGATCAATTTGAGACTCCGCCACTTAACAATAAGTACATCATGCAAGAAATCATGTACATTATTTCTGAAAAGAATAACTCTGACCAGGGGGAAATTTAAAGTTAACTAATATAAATCATTCCGACGAAACATATGCAAGAAGAATTTTAAAGATAGAATCTACTTATTGTATAAAGTTATTTATACAGCATACTTCAGTAATCAGATAGAATCACACTAACAATTTGTTTCATCAGAATAAAAAGACTTACAAAAAACAGAAGAAGATCAAAGGCTGTATTTTTATTGAACTTAAAAACATGGGTAAGGCTGGAAAACATTACATTTTAAACTGTGTGAACGCAACAGATAACGTTTGATCACCATTGCATACTGTGCAAATTTTTTAAATATAAACTTGCCAATAAGCCTAGACTTCTCTACAAATTCAGAACGGCCATTGGTTTTAAAAAAGTGTGAAGCACACAAAAGTGACGAGGTCTAAATCCGAGGCACAAAGCGCAAAAGTGGCGGGCTTTTCGTACCTGAGTCGCCAGGCGATTATAATTTCTCTTATATACTCTATAAGTTTCTAGGGTCATTTAACCAATATTTAGACACAAATGAGCTTTAAATATGTTTTAATATTGAAATTACATGCATGTACACCTGAAAAGCATGATGTACTACACTCTGCTGCACAAAATAGGGCATATACATGAGGCATGCGCCTCAGAGTGAATTTTTACCAAAAAAAAGCGCGCCTCAGCTGCGCTTTATGTACAACATGTGCCTCAGGTTGCATAAGGTGCTGAGGCTTGCGCCTCACACCTAGGCATGCCCCAATGCCATACATATTAATCCATATAACAGTAATTAGGGGTGTTCATCGAATCGGGTTATTCAGGCTGTACATTTTTAAACGGAAATTGAATTCGAACCGTATCAAATTCAAATTGTTCAAAACCAATTTGAATTCAGGTTGAATTCACCATATTAACAAAAAAAGAGCAAATATAATATATATATATATATAAAATATATGTGTGTGTGTGTGTGTGTTATGTATCAATCCATTTCCTTCTTTGATTACACCTTTCAGAAATCCCAAAAAAACAAAGGGTTTATGATCGGGTACTACATGAGATCAGCCGTAAAAGACTTACAGGCGACCGACGAGAGTCGATGGAGGTGAGTGACTGAGCGGGGCGAGAAGCTAGGATTCATGTCTGATGTTTGTAAAAGAAATTACATTCATTGGGTGAGAGTTGAGGAAGTTGTTGAGTACTAGAAAATGGAGAAATTAGGTTTTTACTTGACGTTTGTGTCTGATGTTTGAAAATGGACAGATCAGTATTCATTATACCATTGTTCAATGACCCATGTCACATATTATTTACGCCCATAGTCTAGTATCCAGAAGCTCAAATACCTTTATGTGTAATAATAAAAACCATATATTAGCATCTAAATTCAAAATTCATTGATTCGAAAACCAAATTCAGAGTTGGGCTCGGATAAGGATTCGAATATTCGAATCAGACTGAATTTCGGGTTTCGGTTTTTTCTAGTCCAATTCGGATAACGAACACTCCTATAACAAATGCTATCCATTAACCGATCTGCCTCATCTTGTAAATTGATATGCACCATACTACTAACAGTCTCCATGTTAACAAAATTTTACACGTCCATTAGCCTAGAGTAACTAGAAATCACGGCATCTCAAACATAAATTTCTATACTATCTTGAGCCTTAATCTCTTACATTCTAAAGCCATTGAATAAAACCACAAAGTTTAAATACAAGTTATGTTCGTTTCACATGATGGAATGGAATCTGATGGAATTGGAATTTGGATTCCATTCCTTATGTTGTTCGTTTCAACAAAGGAAGAAATTGGAATCTCAATTTCATTCATGATCGTGTTCCGTTAGCAAAGGAATTAGAATTGGAAATGAATTTCTTCAAATTCCTTACACTAAAGGAATTCAAAATCCTTCCACATTTTGAAGGAATTCTAGTAAAGGCATTGGAATCTTTGATAGGTCATCAATGTCTAAAACCTCTCAACCTGAACTCGTCTGTCACCAACACACCGTGCCTCGCCCCGATCTGGCCCGCCGTCTACCCTAAAAAATTCGACCCTATCAGCCTGCGCTGAGCCGCAACATCTCAACACGACCCGATCTAGCATTGACCGTAGACGTCTAGACCCGACCCCTTAATAATCTGAAACGTCTCGAACCAACCCGCTAACGACCCAAAATGTATCGAACCGCCCCCCGGCCTGTTAACGACTCCAAACGTCTCGACTCAACCTGCCACGTTAATGACCCGAAACATCCCAACCCATTAACGGCCGAAAGTATCGATTTGGTCTTGACCCAACCTGATCTAGCTCATTAATGATATGAAATGTCTCGGCCCAACCCGGCCGCCCGAACTAACTCACCTGATCAGCGGGAAGAGATCCGTAGATTCCAATTCATTTGCCAAACAACACATCAAGAATAAAATTGCAGCGAACACCATCTAAGAGTGTGGTAAACACAAATAATAAAGCCCCTATTATGATGAAGCATATCCGTGTTATCAGAATATATGAATGAAATAGAAAATCAAGAATTAAACATAAACACAACATTTGAATTCCTAAACTCACAAATGCAACATTCAATGTAACACAAACTCGTGAAACTTAGGGTTTCAGTGGTACCAGACGAAATAATAGTATTTAAAAACAATTAAAATACATTCAGAGAGAGCTTTATAACTGACTTGATTTGCGTAAACTCGTACGGCGGTGGATGACGTCACGCCGGAGACGGTGGTTATCGGAGAAGTTGTACAAATTTCATAGGTCAAACTGAACAAGAAACGTCGATTTCTTCACAATTTTCCTTCAAATTAGTCGATCGGATGCGAAGAACACACTGATTTTACATGTAATTACCAATGAAGAAGTGATTATATGCGACAGTAACAGAATCTGCATTATATGAGTTCGAATATGAAGTTTAGAGGAAGAACAGAAAGCTTGCTTTCTTTTTTCCGTTTAAGAAAAACCCATCTGCAAAATCACATGGGTCCTAATAACAGGGTCGGTCAAAGTAAAAATTGTTATCACTTTAATATATATAAGAATTATTATTAACCTATTAATATTAATTTTATTATAATTAATATTAATATTAATTAATACTAATAATTAATAATTATTATTAATATTAATATTAATAAATCTTATTATTAGTATTAATAATTAATATTAATATTAAATTAATATTAATATTAATATTATTAATATTAATATTAATATTAATATTAATATTAATATTAATAACATCTAAAAAGCTAAACTGAATGAATAGTGTCAACACCTGCTGGAACCCATTCATTTAGTCACATGTGTCGTTTGATGTTTGTGTTACGTTACTCCTTACACACGTCTTAAGGGGTTTTCTTCCCCCCAAATGCCAATCTCCTGATTCTTTAAATCAATCACCGATGGAGACAGAGGGGCTTCTGGTAGACAGAGAGAGATCAGAGAAAAGATGCGACAGCGAGACAAAGTCGTCTCCGGCGGCAGAGACGGTGGTTAGACCGTCGGAATAGGTGAGAACCCAGTGCCGAGTTCTGTGGCAGTGAGAAACTGTGAGAACAAGGTATGCATGTATCCTTTTTAGTCAGATCGAGTCATGGTTGTAGTTTACAACGATGGCGGTGGTAGGGACGTGGCTGGCGGCAACATGGTAGGTTGAGCCTATTGGATGATTAGGGCGGTACAAAAGAGGGGTACATGTACAACCATTTATGTCTGTGTCTTCTTTCTCTGCCACCTAAACAACTATCCAGATCCCCAACTCGCGAATGTTGAGGAATCATCGCTGGCAACTTTACCCTCCGAGGCCGCCGACTAGCCACCGCACAACCACCACCAAATGTAATCACGAAACCACCAGCCGTCGTGCACCATTTGATTTCTAGAGAACTCAGGATTCATTCCTAGGATTTGATTGTAAGAAATCTAATACGATTGATTACATATTTGCATTACAAATATAACATTTTTAGTACTTTTTAACGAGAATTTTGGGTCACTGACGTGGATATGGTGTAGTGGTTTCTTCACTTTCTTATACCAAACCGTTCGAGATTATGGGTGCAAATGAACTGAGTCGTATGTCGTATGAGTTACTTGACATAGTTTCTTTTATACTAAATATGAGTCAAAATTAAATAAGCTCGAGTCCAAGCTACAAGCTTATTTAATGAATGAGTTCGAGATGAAGCTTCGAATGTTGAGTTTTACTAAGCTTGCAAGTCTAAGCAATTCGATTTTTTTTTCCAGTATAAATATAATGTTTTTCACTTTATATGATAAATATATAATACATAATAAATATTATTATTTAAAAACTTATGGTAAAAACGGCTAAATAATATATTTATAATATAAAAATATCATGCATATATATAATAAAATATTTAATAAATAAAAAGGAGTTGAGTTCATATTCTCATAAATTAATGGTGTTGAACCTGATCTGTTTCGCTTACATCCCTAGTTGAGTTGTGAGTTTAAGTCTCATATATGACAGTCGTTTAACTTCTTTCAAACCTAGTCACATCTCCACAAGTAAACTAAAGCATACCAGTAAGATTGAGCAAATTTGTTCACAAGGTAGACTCATGATCTCTATGGAACATTGAACTTGTCCAGTTTTCTCTTAACTTTAGAATTGATGATGCTAATTTCGACTTATGTACGGGTCCATGTCGAACCAACATCTCTAATACACGTTAATTCGGTTTAATATTTCTGGTTTCACATTTAGCTCCGTCATGGGTGGAGTGTGATAAATGGGACACCTTTCTTCACTATTTACCTGATTCCTCGACTCTAGTCGCTTGAATTTTCAGAAATACAACTATATATAAAACATTATTTATTAACAAAAAGTGAAATAGCAATGAATTTAGAACATGTTGTTTGTTTTGTAGTAAAAGACTTTTCTAATAAAGTCAAATTCGAAGTAAAGACTTATTTCAACCACGTAATTTGCCGCACATCTCTTTCAGTCTAGTCAAAATTAGTAATAATTTTACGTTGACAAATCTTCGGCTACTAAAATGTGTTGACTTTTTTCACAAAGCAAGTATATACGTGTTCCACTTCATACATCTAAAAATAAATTAAATAATTAGCTAAAGAGATATATAATTGGTTTAAAATGTCATACATATATAAACTATATGATTGGTTCAAAATATCATCCATATTTAAACTTTTAATCTAATAAATAAATAGGTAAAAAGATAAATTAGGTTTTAGTTGAATAAGTAGTGTTTCTCTGTATTTATATTTATTTATATATCTTTATTTATATTTAAACATTGAGAAGCTTTGCAAAATATACATCGGATATGCCCTCTTGACTTTGTTATTCTTCTAATATTATTATTTATTAGAAACGAAAAGGACAAACTGAGGGAGTGTGTGACAAAGTTATGATGTTACATCAAGATAACAATGAAGTCAACAAGAGTGTGTACATTCACTTGAACTACAAATGACAAAAAGGTATAACATCTATGATTTGAATTAGCATTTCGGATTCATGTACATGTACTTGTCAAACTCTTTTTTTTATTACACGAGTCATCTTTTTCATTCTATATCTTTTTGTCAACTGCGCGTACTACCAATAAATAAACTCGAAATACATATTGAGAACGAGTTTATAATCAACTCGGGTATTTAAACCTCACATACTATATTGTATACATATACAAGAGTTGTATAAACTAAAATTTTCCAATTGTATTGTTGTAAAAATGTTGTTTTCTTATTCATATTTTGCTTAAAATGTTATTGAAGTTTTGTTGTAGTTTATTTATTTATTTTAAATAGGCTCAATTTTTTGTACCATTAACTGTGCGGTCCTATTTAGGCCAACCGCGTCATGGACACACAAGACCAATCTACGCCCCAATTCAACACGTATCGGGAAGGAATGCTTGATGAGGATGATGTTATTTGGCATAAAGCATAACCAAACACAAGAATCTTGTAAATCAAGATGTCTAGTGTAATCTTTTCCTTTATAATTATCATTGTGTTTTATAAAGTTTCATTTCCACGAATGAGTGTTTGATTAGGGATACTTTTGATACAGATACAATTTTAAGTTAAGGACCGTATAATGAATAAAAGGCGTGAGAGAAAAAAAACGCTTAAACTTGTTAAGAAGGCACTTCAATCTATTTGGTTGGCAACGCAATGGTTTATTTGAAAGACATAGAATAATGAACTTTTTAACATCAAGACACAACGTCCTGGAGAGATAGTGGATCAAAATAGAGCAAAAGTGTATTAATTAGATTGGATAGGGTAACTTTAAACTAGTTGTAATGGGCTAGCGCCCTTTGTGTGGTGGAAAGTTTTTGGGCGTTATAGATGTTAACCGCCACTCCAAAGGGCGTTAAAGGAGGCGTGAAAGCCCCCCCCCCCCGTTAGCTGCCTAACGGGCACGAGAGGAGGTTGAGTGGTTAATGCTAAAAAATGACAAAAAAGTCAAAAAGAAAAAAAAACAACAGAAACCAAAAAATAAAACTTACCGTACAACACATTTGTAAATGTAAAACTGAAAAACATATATATAATAATAAGTATAAAAACATATTATATTTGACATAACTCATTTATGAGAAAAATTTACGTGTAAACGTAAATTAATTTGAATTTATACCAATACATACATAAAGTAAACACATAAAACTCAATTACAAGGTTCTTAGAAAGTTAACGAGTTATAAGTGTTGACGCTGAAAATTGAAAGGTATAAATATACAAAAATACAAAAACAAAAATGACAAAAAAGTCAAAAACAAAAAAAAAACAAAAGAAACCAAAAAATAAAACTTACTGTACAACACATTTGTAAATGTAAATTGACTTCAACCAATCAACATGCTATGTTTTTCTAAAATTTATTAGATTTTTATATTATTATAATGAGTAACGGGTAGTGAAAATTTTGAAATCGTTACACATAAAAAAAAGTGAGTCGAATTTTAAATAAGACATACACTATATTAAAATAGAAATAAAACAATTACACTAAGTATAAGTATACGATCTTATCATAGTTCCTTCTAGAGGTGTACAAATCGGTTTTTTTTCAAAAACCGGTTTTGGTTTTTAACCTGTTTCGGTTTTTAACCGGTTTTTTCAACTCAAAACAATAACCGGTCCAACCGGTTAGAACCTGTTTTTAACCGGTTTATTCCAAAAAAACCGTTTTTTTACCGGTTAAACCGGTTTTTTATAACCGGTTTCGGTTTTAAAACCGGTTTCGAAGCTCAAGATCTCTAACCGCCGGTTCGGTTCGGTTATAAAACTGGTTATAAAAAAACTGGTTAAAAAAACCGGTTTCGGTTTCGGTTTTAAAACTGGTTTTTTTACATATCTAGTTCCTTCTAGTTTTTATTACTAAAAAAAGTTTGTAGTTAGAAAAGTTAATAAATATATAACCAGAATAATATATCATTGTTAAACTATACTTATTTATTCGGAAAATTAATTCATGGGCAGTAAGAAAAGGTGCAAGATACGTCGCCAACTTTGACTACTAGTGGAATCTTTCTGATTCTCGAAGAATGAGGGGCAAGGGATTGATCGAGAAAGATCTCTTGTTCTTATTATAAGATCGTGATTGGATCCGCTTGCAACTCCTTTGGAAATATTACCCGAATGGTATTTCTTTCCCGTATTTCAAATACTTCGTACAGCACCCAATAAATTATTGGGTGTTCTGTTAATTGCGAAGAAATGATTAAAAGGGCTGTATTTGCCAGAGAATTGGGAGTTCCTATCGTAATGCATGACTACCTAACCGGTGGATTCAGTCGTTGACTTTTATTTTTGTCAAATACGGAGGACAAAAACTAAAGTAAAAACAAACTCAATAATAAATTTGACAATAAAAGTCAAAACTAACCGGAACACCAATCTACTTCTCCGCCCCCGCCGACACCCCACCACAACTAACGCCTGCCGCCGTCCTCTTCCACTCAAAATAATAAATTCTTTCTTTTTCTTTTAATACTTATTTTGTGAGAATTTTTAATTCTATTAGAGTTGCAGGGCATCACCGGATGAGGTGATCGGATACCCCCTAGTTGATCCGTAACATCGTCGTTGGTGTATCGGGTAGGGGTATTCGGATGGTAATTTCATGTGTTGTTAACTGAATCGGCGAGTGGGATTGTGTGTGTATGCGATGCAGAGTGAGAGAGAGAGAGAGAGAGAGATTCAAGTGGTGTGTAAGTGATATTAGAACGGGTTCCATCGTTGGTTCTGGTAGGTGACGTGGCGGCGGATGGTGGTGTCTTCCTCAGTGAGCACCTCTAGTGTCGTTATTAGAATAATATACTACACTTAAAATTTATGTTTTATAATAAAAATGTTGGTGATTTTAGCATTATTAAGATAATTTGGTTAATCGAGATTTACTAAGAACTAAGAAAAATAAAAGTTTAGATTTGTAGGAGCTAGAAGGAGTGGAATGCATGTTCGCTTATGACTATTCTTTTCAATAACGAATGTGTACATTCATTTTTTTCACTCTAGAAGTGATCATTAAAAGATTAAAAAAAGCATGGTTGTAAAAATTTCGATTAGCATCCGATTAGTACTAGTCGAGTAATTTTCTCAAATTCAGCAATTAATCGTTAGACAATCAACAACAGCCCTAAGCAGTCCTAGTCTGCAAAAAATGGTTGTTCAGGACAAATTCCGGCCAATTGCCGGGCAATTTCTAGCCATGTTCCGGTCAAATCTTGTTGTCACACCTCGAATTTTCAACCAAACACCGATGGGCCCGGGTGGGGAATATTGTGACGTAAGTTGATATCATCATAGTCAATTAAACACAGCATAACAGAAGTCTTAGATTTAAATTACTATTACAAGCCGAAATGTTCAGAGTACAAAAATAATATACAGACGACTTGTAACGAAGGATCCACAGGCGTATCGTAAAATGTACAAAATTGTATAACAGACTTTAGGGCAGATCTAAGGATTTGCAAGATCCTCTTATATCACTACCGAGCAACTTCCAGCCTATTTCGTATTGTACCTGCAAGCTTAGTCTTTTGAAAATACGTCAGCTTTCGCTGGTAAATACACCCGACAGACTCATTTTGAAAATATTTTAAAAATTAGATTTAAGTGCACAGGGCACAAATCTTTTATAACTTGGGAAAGTCACCTTTGTAACCTTGTTAACAACTTTACATGATTGTCAATACATATGGGGCCTAGTACAGAGACCGAGACATGATTAACGTACACACCACTTATGAACCCACGAAGGAGTTATCCCCAACTTGTGGGTAACAATAATTTAGCATTCGCATCTGTCGGGTGTATGCCTACACCCCGTGCTTTGGTCGTGGTCATTATCTAATGTAATGAGTCAAGGATATCCAGGACACGGTCGTTAACCCCCAATGTTTAAGTTATCAAACAAAACTGATCAAAACGGAATATACGGATTTACTAGCCACAATCTGGCATTCAATTGATCCCATTTCCGACCAAGCGGTAATAGTTTACCATAACCCAAGCACGTATAGGGAAAATAAGTCAAGAGTATTTACCTGAGCTAGTCTTGATTTAAAATGCAAGATTTAATATTTTAGCCGTATTCAAAATGAAATAAGTGCAGACAACATTTACTGGAAGGCTCTAGTCTGGATTATGGCATAAGCTAACCAATTAGAATGCTAACGGTCTTTATTTAAGTCATAGACTTAGACCGACTAGGTTAAAGGATCAAAATCGGTACGATACGCTAGATTAAGCGATGACCGGATAGAATGTAGTTTAAACCCAACAAGTACTTAAGACTTGTATAATATGGGCAAACAATTAACATTCTGGAATTTGAGATTAAAATGATAAGGTTAAACCCGTTTCGGTTAATTTTCGTAAACTAGTTACATATACTTAACCATATGCATATAAGCGATATCGGGTAACCGGATGAGTCATGAACAAATTCAATATGTCTTTATACTTTAAATAATTTGTAATATCAGTAGGATATCAACTTATATGCCCGTTAAGGTTTTAAAACGAAACTACGCCTTATTAGGCGTTTTGACCTTTATGTGTCGTATAAAAGGAACTTGCATGTATTATGATGTTATGATCATAAACATTCTGGAAAAATACTTAATTTATGATATATTATCAGTAAGAAGTCACACATAAGTGTGGTTTATGGTTTAAGACCAAAGTATGCACCGAAAGGGCATTTTGGTCATTTAAAAAGTATAGTTTACGATATTATACTAAAATCGGTTTATGATCAGAATATTAACATCATATATGTTAATTACATTAATATATCAGTAGGTATTTCATTTGCAAGTTCATTATTGATTAAAACCTTGTTTTATGTAAAAAGGGCATTTTAGTCAAAGATTGACATTTTACGGAACTTGTGCATAAACGCAGATTATGATTATGATCAAGTAATATAACCTCATAGGGTTATGCTACAATATATTACGATCATAATGTGACCATAAGTCAGCAGTTAACTAGTCTAAGTCGGGTTAGAATCGAAAGTCAAAGCAAAAGTCAAACTTCACGACTTTTGGTTGCGAACCGACTTTAGGACTGAATTGACGGATCGAACATGTTCCCACATGTTCTAATAGTTATTACCAACTTGTTTAAGTGTCAAAAATATATTTATAACATATATAAATTCTAATTATGATTTTTATGAAATCTGACCCGTTTGACTTTTTAAAACAATAACTTTGACCCGCCAATTGACCTAGTAAACGTGATCCTTAGAAGGTGCCCTTTTAAGGGATTAACACCTACCTAATTACAATCACTTAGCCATGTTCATTTCGAACAATGGCTGGACCATAATGGTCTTAACCGAAAGTCAAGGCATTTGTAAAAAATGCTTGACTTTTGGCTATTAAAAACCTATAAAAAGAAAAGAGCAGAGATGGAACACTTACAAATGATCCAAAGGAAACTTAGAACTCAAAGGGAAGCTCCTATATGGTCAGGAACTTCCAAGAGTGTAATAGAGAGGAGAAGTGAATGAGCAAAGAAATGAGTGAGCTTGAGTTGCTATTTATAGTGCAAGAGGGTATGTGAAGATGAAGCCAGGTGTTAGAGGTGTTCTAGGATCATCACAAGTGTCTAGCAAGGTGTCAAGAGCTGCAAGAGTGTGGCAATTTGCAGTAGAGGTGGCATCTTGACAGAATTTTGGGGTTTTGACACTTTTAGTCCCTCAAATTTAGTTTTGTGGATTGTCATGAATTGTCCCTTGACTTATATCCAATGACATAATGATACAACTTGGTCTTTTCATTCAACACGAGATGTATTGAAGAAGAGTACGAACAACCAAACGTTAACGGGTATCACACTAGGTGTTCTTACGACTTATAAGCGTTTACTTGCTTAAATGTGAAAGATACGAATACTTATGGTTTCATAGTTAAATTTACCAAACTAGTAAAGTTAAAGATTTGGTAAAAGAGCGGAATGCTCGAGGATGGTAAATAAAATATATATCGTCTCAACCGATAGACGTTCGGGTCTAAAGGTAACTTAGTTAAATAAGAAATATGGAAATAACGAAGTCTAGGGGTCTCTGGGTAATTTTCTGAAAGTTAAAATACTGAAATATAGAGGTTCTAAAGCCTCGCCATAGGCTACGGTCACTAGACCGTAGCTTACAGTCAGAAGAAATCTGATCCAGTAGCTTCAAACCGTAACTTACGGTTCTCAACCGTAGGTTACGGTTAGGTTTGTGAAATTTTGAATATTTTAACATGTTTTAAGCTAAGTTGAGAGGCTAACTTATTGAGGTATGATCCGAGGGCATGTACACATGTCGGTTTATTACCGAACATGAATTTTTACGAGGTGTTACACTTGTAAATTTTGGTGATTAATCTTGTCTAATTGAAAAAAAAATTGAACTGATGAAAGGTTAAAACTTGTCTTGCTAAAATAAGATTACACATAAAAATGTGTGATTATATATGTAAAACTCAAGATTAGATACAAAAATCCCAATTCGATTAATCTCGATTAATCGCTCATCCGCAACTCACCAACCGGTTGACGATGTAGGTGCAAATTCATCTATACTCCGTGATGATATAGTTCATAATGAGAACGTGAACGACCCGAGGTTGAAGAGGGTGAGCTTAGACGAAGCAAAAGGGCAAGGGTTGAAAATCCTTTGGTCCAGACGTCATAAGCTATATGGTTGAGGGTGAGCCTAGTACCTATCGGGAAGCGGTTTCCTCTTTAAAAGGACCTCTACAACACAACAACCATACCCACTAAGTCCCATAAATAGCAAAGCTATTGGTGGGGTCTGGGAGGGTGGGATGTAGACAAACCTTACCTCTATCCATGTGGATAGAGAGGTTGCTTCCAAAAAGACCCCTGACTCAAAATCAATCATCATGTAAAAATCAAAATCAAACATCATGCAAAGCTATTGTGGTTTTTAATTTGGTTTGTATTAATAACTTTAATAACTAGCTTTTTATATTGAAAGTGAACGTTATTCTATCATTCCTTCATGTTTTGTTGATTCACTCATTCGTGTCTTTACGGTCTATATAAAGCGCGTTAACTAACTGGAAGGGGTTAGAAGGGTGGTTTGGGTAAAGTTCTTGCCTCGTTCAGTGTATAGATCCTGCGAGGACTTGATTCAAGCTTATTAGGACTTCCTTTGAGGCAGGTAGCATAAAATCGGGGAAGTATGTCACACCCCGACCCGCAGCGGAAAAAGGTGATCGGGGCATGATTGGGTTATCATCAAAGCTCATGACATTTATTATAACGTTTCATATTCATTAATACAATTTAATGGGAAATATACAATCATAATTACATCATGTCCTAAACATCATTCTAGGCTTCATTGTTTTCTTCTAAGGCATTTCCTATGTTTTCCTTGCTTCATCCTGTTCACCTGTATCATGTGTAAAAATGGTTTTTGGATCAACAAAAAGTTGGCGAGTGAATCCTATGAAAAACATTTGAACAAGTTAATTGAATTGATTATAAAATAAAGTGCACAACCACACATGAGTAAAAATAGATGTAAACTTATTCACCAATCATTTAATATTAAATAATGCACACACGAACAATAATGGATTTGTTTTGAGGCACGCGTTGCTCAACTCGTCTCCCACGAGGAACTGATGGGCCTAATGAATGAATTGCATATAACTTGACAATATGAAATACATAACTACAAACAATATATACAATCTAAGTTTAGATCACAATATGGTATGGCACAAGTTTAAATAAACGAGTTAATTTTAGTGACACATGACACACCCCAAAACGTGTAATTAAAAAGGGGAGTTGTAAGATTCACTCACATTGGGTGCGTTCGGTTGATGATGTTGAATGCGCACGAAGTTGGTTTTAACCACGAGTGAAACTAACCTAGATAATGGCATAATGGTTCGGTAAGTAAGCGGATTTTATTAATCAATTTTAGTAGAATTGTTGGATATATTTTTGTGAGTTTAAGGCTATTTTCTAACCTTAAAAATGTTATTTTTAAGTATTTTTAATGTAAATAATTAAATAAAAGAAATAAAAAAAATGTTGATTTTTGACTGTTGACTTTGTTGACCGTTGACTTGTTGACCTGTTGCCCGGTTTTATTGTGGAATTGCATGCGCTGGGTGAGGCTCGAACCCGAGACCTCCCGTACGCGTGCACGCAGCTCTACCAACTGAGTTACGTGTCTAACCCGAAATATTTCTGTTTTTAATTATATTTATATACTAATTAAATTAATCCGAAAATCATTTATTTCAAAAACAATTTAAATGACTCGCTCGGTGCTCTCCACAGGTCTCGAACCCGGGACCTGTGGTTTAGGTTAACACACAGTCCACCGCTGGACTGTGTGTCTAACTTGTTAAATAATCTGATTTTTATTATACTTATATACAAACTAAATAATTTCGTTTCTGCTTTATATAAAAAGTTCGATAATTGTCCGGACCGATGCGGTAGTCTGGACTCGAACTCGTGACATGTGGTTTAAACGTTCACACAGTCCACCATTGGACTGTGTGTTTATCTTGGTTATTATTCCGGTTTCTATTAAACTTAACATCTATTGCAGTGAATCCGGTTCGGTTAAAAAAAAAAGAACATTTTTATTAAGGCGAGTGTGCGTGGGACAAGAATCGAACTCGGGACGTAAGCGTGTTTTATTTTGCACACAGTCCACCGCTGGACTGTGTGTCTAACCCGAGATATATCTTGATTTTAATTAAACATATACACAACTGATAACTCCGTCTTCTTCGTTAAACTTAACCAGAAACGGAAGTCCGACTGGTTCGAAGATTTAATCAAGTTCTTTTAGTGTCTTGTGATTAATTACAGGTGCGATAAATAAAAAGAACGAGAGATTAAGTGTAAGATATACCGAACAGTGGCTCCTCTGTTTCGCCGGCG
The DNA here is from genome assembly GCA_947069175.1 of Scalesia atractyloides. Lineage (NCBI taxonomy): Eukaryota > Viridiplantae > Streptophyta > Magnoliopsida > Asterales > Asteraceae > Scalesia > Scalesia atractyloides. Next base: position 5,016,817 of record CAMTDV010000029.1, read on the forward strand.
AAACTCCGGTGACAGCAGATGATTCCGGCGACGTGTGTCCTGCGGCAGAGGGTCTTCAGGGAGCTTGAGATGAGTGTGGGTGGCTTCGGTATGAGCTCTGGGGGTTCAGTTTTTAGAGTGATGCACAGAGGTGAAAAGGTTCGGTTTTCCGGCGAGTTGCAGAAATTCTCCGGCGAGTGAAATTACGTCCGGAAAGAGTGTGATTGTGAGCGAAAAATCTAACAGAGGTTAGAGGGGGTATTTATATGGCAGGACATCGACGGATTTAGTCCGTTTTCCGTCTTGATTCGTCGGTCATTAAGTTTTCTGGCGGTTATGACTTGCGTCGCGGGTTCAGACGTCGGTTATAACCGATGTAGTAGTTAAGGCTTCGTTTAAAACTGAAGAAACCGTCCAATCTCGGCGAAATCGTCGGGATTTCCGACGACTGCGATTGGGCGCGTCGGTTTTGAATTCGATATTTATGTTATGAATTAATTGTTTTCAATAATGAACAAGAAACACAAGTGGCGGAGTGGTTGAGCGTGTGTGTGTTAAGTCATTGCTGAATTCGCTGGCTGACCCGGGTTCGAAACCCGGCAGAAGCCTTTTATTTTTATTTCCTTATTTTAAATACTTTTTCAAATATAAATTATATATTCCAATATACTTATTAATTATGCATCGTTTAAAAATAATTTGGGCATTAAATGCGCAACGAAATTTTTAACTGATTGTTCAGTTAATAAACAGAGCGGGTTTGGTAAATCCGGTTTTTGACGGATGTTACAGTATCCCCTGCTTTTTATAAATTTTGTCCCGAAATTTAAGTAGTGACATATTTGTCTAGAAAGGATGGTGTTTAGTTTGACAGTTACATACTTAGAAAAAGAGTAAGAGTTTAAATTTTGTTTGAGGCGGTAACGTCCCTTGTAAGGGTTAAGTACCCTGCTACAGGAATCGCTTTTTGTTGCCTACGGTAAAAATATTGATAAGCAGTGTTGATTCACTAAGTATGATATTATGCGTAAGAGTTTTGATATATTTGGGAAGATATGGTTATATCCTAAAGCAAAACTTCTAATACTACAACCCACATGGAACTTCTCATAACCGTCTAACAACGCCTCTGATCCTTTGACAAGAATACTTATATATAGGAAGTACCAGCGACGTATCCACCATATTCTTGTCAAATTTTCATTGGTTTTATCAGTAAGTTATGATTGGTTCTATGATGTGACTCTAGAACATAAATAAACGCCACAACCAATGTACCAAGAAATTACTAAATCCTACATAGAACTTCTCATAACCGCCTGACAATGCCTCTGATCCTTTGACAAGAATACTTATATATAGGAAGTACCAGCGGCGTATCCACCATATTCTTGTCAAATTTTCATTGGTTTTATCAGTAAGTTATGATTGGTTCTATGATGTAACTCTAGAACATAAATAAACACAACAACCAATATTTGAGTCCACATTCTGATAGCATACATGTTTGAATGGTGACAGTTCCTCTCTCATTTGTTATGATGGAGAGGTTAGTTTATGTAGAAATAGAACTCAATCCAATTTCTTTAAATGGCGAGATGATATGAATGTTAAATCATTGAATGTAACACAAATTTCAACCAAGACAATACTAAATCCTATATGGAACTTCTCATAATCGCCTGACAATGCCTCTGATCCTTTGGCAAGAATACTTATATATAGGAAGTACCAGCGGCGTATCCACCATATTCTTGTCAAATTTTCATTGACTTTATCCGCAAGTTATGATTAGTTCTATGTGACTCTACAACAAACACAACAACCAAAACTTGAGTCTTAATTCTGATAGTATCCATGTTTGAATGATGACAATACCTCTCTCGTTTGTTGTGATGGAGAGGTTAGTCGTTGTGGAAGCGAGACATAACTCAACTTCTTTAAATGATGAAATTGAAATACGCTGAAATGTATGATGAACAAACTTTGACCAAAACATACTAAATCCTACATGGAACCTCTCATAACCGCCTAATAATGCCTCTGATCCTTTGACATGAATACTTATATATAGGAAGTACCAGCGGCGTATCCACCATATTCTTGTCAAATTTTCATTGACTTTATCCGCAAGTTATGATTAGTTCTATGTGACTCTACAACAAACACAACAACCAAAACTTGAGTCTTAATTCTGATAGTATCCATGTTTGAATGATGACAATACCTCTCTCGTTTGTTGTGATGGAGAGGTTAGTCATTGTGGAAGTGAGACATAGCTCAACTTCTTTAAATGATGAAATTGAAATACGCTGAAATGTATGATGAACAAACTTTGACCAAAACATACTAAATCCTACATGGAACCTCTCATAACCGCCTGATAATGCCTCCGATCCTTTGACAAGAATACTTATATATAGGAAGTACCAGCGGCGTATCCACCATATTCTTGTCAAATTTTCATTGACTTTATCCGCAAGTTATGATTAGTTCTATGTGACTCTAAAACAAACACAACAACCAAAACTTGAGTCTAAATTCTGATAGTATACATGTTGGAATGATGACAATACCTCTCTCGTTTGTTGTGATGGAGAGGTTAGTCTATGTAGAAATGGAACACAATCCAATTTCTTTAAATGATAAGATGCCATAAATGCTAAATCAGTAAGTACAAAACAAACTTCAATCAAGACAATGCTAAATTCCACATGGAACTTCTCATAACCGCCAGATAATGCCTCTGATCCTTTGGCAAGAGTACTTATATATAGGAAGTACCAGCGGCGTATCCACCATATTCTTGTCAAATTTTCATTGGCTTTATCCTTAAGTTATGATTGGTTCTATGTGATTCTAAAACATAAACAAACACAATCAACCAAAGCTTGAGATAACATAAAGAAAAACATAAAACTAAACGATTGGAGTTGAATCTTGATTTTCGGTGAAGGGGACTAGTTGGGTGGTTTCGTTTGGGCCGTCATTATCTTCAACAGGATTGGCGTTGATGTTGAAAACTCTTCCTCTTGCTGGTGGCCTAGCGATTTGGTTTCCTTGATTTGCTTGGTTAACTGGGTTTGCTTGAACTTGGGCATTTATGATGTTAACCAATCGAGGGCACGTGTTTCTATAGTGGGTAGGGTCGCCACAATTGAAACAAGCTCGAACATAAGGTAACATGGGGTATTGAGGTTGTTGATATGTTTGGATCATATTTTGAGTAGGGGGTGTGGTTTGTTTTTGAGGGGTGCGGCAAACCTTGCTCAAATGACCATAGCGTCCACAATTCGCACATAGTCGACAAGGTAAGGTAGATGGATGGTGATAAAAACAGGTGTTACATCGAGGGTGAGGTCCAAGATATGGTTTCTTATTTGGGTAAGTTGAGTTGGGTGCTACTTGAGTGATTGGGATAGCTTGGATGGGTATGGCTTGTGAAATTGGTTGATTACGTTGGGTAGTAGCGAAAAGTTGCCCGTCTCTTTTTCTCTTAGAAATGGGTTGAGAAGGGGATTCGGTTTGGGTGGAGTTTGAAGTTTCAGTTGATGCTTTATCCTTCTTCTTCTCCTCCTTGAAGTCTTTATTCCGGATGCGGTTCTCGGTGAGCTCTGTAGCTAACTCCATTGCTGCTTCCAAAGTTGCAGGCGTGGTACTTATTACAGAGTCTTGAATCTTTGACGGAAGACCTCGAATGTAGTGCTCGATCAAACGGTAGAGGGGAGTGAACAAGTTGGGAACCATTTGATTTAACTCGAGGAATCTTTTGTTGTATGTGGTGTGGTCTCCTTCCTTTTGCTTCAACGAATAAAACTCATCTTCTAATTTCTTGATTTCGCTCCTTGGGCAAAACCGTCTTGTCATGATTTCCTTCAACTCTTCCCAAGTCAAAGTCATAGTGTCTTCAACACCTCGTTTGGCCTTCTCTGTATTCCACCAAGTAAGTGCTATTCCATATAACGACCAGTAGCATATCGCACTTTGCGATCATCCGGGCAATCGCAATTTAGAAAAGTGTTCTCCATTTCTTCAAACCAATGGAGGAGAGCGGTGACACCTTCAGTCCCTTCGTATTTTGGAGGGTCGCATGATTTGAAATGCTTGTAGGTGCATTTAGTGGTATTTGGGGGAGGGTTAATAACATTTTGATCTTCTTGGTTGACAGGATTAGCGGTAAGGGCTTGTTGGACTTGAATTACAATGTTGGGTATTACGGCAGCCATTTGTTGAGCGATTAGGGCAGCCATGCGCTCGCGGGCTTTTCCTGCTCTCATCTTCCTACGGGCGAGGCTAGAAGACATCTACAAGGAATACATATCAAGAGTATGAGTTGGATGTTTTTGGGATCATGGGTCGTACTTAGGAATGAACATTCATAAAATAAATATAGAAAAATAAATCTACTACATCCATAGGATGTCTTGGGCTTTGCTCGTCATTGGGCCTTGCATGCCGCCATACTTCACCTTCGTAATCATGTGGGCCCCCATGAATACCGGGTTTTTCATATGGTTCGCATGTGTTAGCCTGGTTACGTACACTAAGACCCAGAGAAAATCGAGAAATATGTAACGTATGATATTCGGAATGTATCCAGGTAAGGACACGGTGACACCTCAAAGTGGGGTTAGTTCGAACGACGTTTGGTGTGGCATGCTTTGGCCTAATAGGTCCTTCGTACTCTCATCGTTAGTCCCCAGGTAGGCAAACTGGTCCGTTATATTGGATTTATACGAATGACAACCTAGACAGGACGTTCCGACTACCGGTACTTGTACCCTTCCAGTTACTACATGCCCGTCGCAGAACTTACTTTGATGAGATTTGAAAATTGCGACAAAATCTTTGAATAACAAAAGTAGGAATATGATTTGAATATATGAACATTGAAATATGTATGATGAATGTGTATGTAAGTATGTATGTTTGACTGTAAGTATAAACAAATATGAAACAAATAAACATCATAAGTTTGTATGTAACCACCTAAACAATTAAAATTTAGGCAACTATAGTATAGGCTCTAAGGGTCTAATAACCTATCCTATATCCCTATAGTCATGGCTCTGATACCAATCTGTCACACCCCGACCCGCAGCGAAAAAAGGTGATCGGGGCATGATTGGGTTATCATCAAAGCTCATGACATTTATTATAACGTTTCATATTCATTAATACAATTTAATGGGAAATATACAATCATAATTACATCATGTCCTAAACATCATTCTAGGCTTCATTGTTTTCTTCTAAGGCATTTCCTATGTTTTCCTTGCTTCATCCTGTTCACCTGTATCATGTGTAAAAATGGTTTTTGGATCAACAAAAAGTTGGCGAGTGAATCCTATGAAAAACATTTGAACAAGTTAATTGAATTGATTATAAAATAAAGTGCACAACCACACATGAGTAAAAATAGATGTAAACTTATTCACCAATCATTTAATATTAAATAATGCACACACGAACAATAATGGATTTGTTTTGAGGCACGCGTTGCTCAACTCGTCTCCCACGAGGAACTGATGGGCCTAATGAATGAATTGCATATAACTTGACAATATGAAATACATAACTACAAACAATATATACAATCTAAGTTTAGATCACAATATGGTATGGCACAAGTTTAAATAAACGAGTTAATTTTAGTGACACATGACACACCCTAAAACGTGTAATTAAAAAGGGGAGTTGTAAGATTCACTCACATTGGGTGCGTTCGGTTGATGATGTTGAATGCGCACGAAGTTGGTTTTAACCACGAGTGAAACTAACCTAGATAATGGCATAATGGTTCGGTAAGTAAGCGGATTTTATTAATCAATTTTAGTAGAATTGTTGGATATATTTTTGTGAGTTTAAGGCTATTTTCTAACCTTAAAAATGTTATTTTTAAGTATTTTTAATGTAAATAATTAAATAAAAGAAATAAAAAAAATGTTGATTTTTGACTGTTGACTTTGTTGACCGTTGACTTGTTGACCTGTTGACCGGTTTTATTGTGGAATTGCATGCGCTGGGTGAGGCTCGAACCCGAGACCTCCCGTATGCGTGCACGCAGCTCTACCAACTGAGCTACGTGTCTAACCCGAAATATTTCTGTTTTTAATTATATTTATATACTAATTGAATTAATCCGAAAATCATTTACTTCAAAAACAATTTAAATGACTCGCTCGGTGCTCTCCACAGGTCTCGAACCCGGGACCTGTGGTTTAGGTTAACACACAGTCCACCGCTGGACTGTGTGTCTAACTTGTTAAATAATCTGATTTTTATTATACTTATATACAAACTAAATAATTTCGTTTCTGCTTTATATAAAAAGTTTGATAATTGTCCGGACCGGTGCGGTAGTCTGGACTTGAACTCGTGACATGTGGTTTAAACGTTCACACAGTCCACCATTGGACTGTGTGTATATCTTGGTTATTATTCCGGTTTCTATTAAACTTAACATCTATTGCAGTGAATCCGGTTCGGTTAAAAAAAAAAGAACATTTTTATTAAGGCGAGTGTGCGTGGGACAAGAATCGAACTCGGGACGTAAGCGTGTTTTATTTTGCACACAGTCCACCGCTGGACTGTGTGTCTAACCCGAGATATATCTTGATTTTAATTAAACATATACACAACTGATAACTCCGTCTTCTTCGTTAAACTTAACCAGAAATGGAAGTCCGACTGGTTCGAAGATTTAATCAAGTTCTTTTAGTGTCTTGTGATTAATTACAGGTGCGATAAATAAAAAGAACGAGAGATTAAGTGTAAGATATACCGAACAGTGGCTCCTCTGTTTCGCCGGCGAAACTCCGGTGACAGCAGATGATTCCGGCGACGTGTGTCCTGCGGCAGAGGGTCTTCAGGGAGCTTGAGATGAGTGTGGGTGGCTTCGGTATGAGCTCTGGGGGTTCAGTTTTTAGAGTGATGCACAGAGGTGAAAAGGTTCGGTTTTCCGGTGAGTTGCAGAAATTCTCCGGCGAGTGAAATTACGTCGGGAAAGAGTGTGATTGTGAGCGAAAAAGCTAACAGAGGTTAGAGGGGGTATTTATAGGGCAGGACATCGACGGATTTAGTCCGTTTTCCGTCTTGATTCGTCGGTCATTAAGTTTTCTGGCGGTTATGACTTGCGTCGCGGGTTCAGACATCGGTTATAACCGATGTAGTAGTTAAGGCTTCGGTTAAAACTGAAGAAACCGTCCAATCTCGGCGAAATCGTCGGGATTTCCGACGACTGCGATTGGGCGCGTCGGTTTTGAATTCGATATTTATGTTATGAATTAATTGTTTTCAATAATGAACAAGAAACACAAGTGGCGGAGTGGTTGAGCGTGTGTGTGTTAAGTCATTGCTGAATTCGATGGCTGACCCGGGTTCGAAACCCGGCAGAAGCCTTTTATTTTTATTTCCTTATTTTAAATACTTTTTCAAATATAAATTATATATTCCAATATACTTATTAATTATGTATCGTTTAAAAATAATTTGGGCATTAAATACGCAACGAAATTTTTAACTGATTGTTCGGTTAATAAACGGAGCGGGTTTGGTAAATCCGGTTTTTGACGGATGTTACAAAGTAAGAACGGCTTGAATACCTTATAAATAAACTATTATTAAAACTTTAGACTGACCTTGCAGGATTGTATCCATGCTGACTCAGATCAATATGGCTTAGGGTCGCGTTGTGTAATACTCTAAACACGTTTTGACCCAAAACGACGCAGCGGAAATATGAACGATAAAATTTTTTCCTTATAGTTATTCTAACATACTTTAAACCATTTAAATCAACTTTCTTTAATTTAAGTACATCATTCATTCTAGATTAAGGTAGCTACGTTAACATATGATTATAACTACGTTACCACTTCTCCATGCAATTCATGATCTTCAACTCGATCTTCGTCCACTTATCTCCCATGATGACAATGATGATCTGACTAACCCGCGGTCACCATATACATAACCAACACGTAAGTAAAGGGTGACATCATACATAATTAAATGAATATATATAAATAATCATTAAATTACATAGCGATTTAACTATGTTTACTACTCCATAATTATATCCTTCTAAATTTGTTCTTTACGCCGAACTTCGCACCTTCGAAAGCCCAACACTTACATACCTACATTCCTGTTTCATTCTCATTAGCAATACGGTTAGTAAGACATAATCTCAACGTATTGCAGACCTACAACTTCTCATAAGCACATACCACTGATCTACATTCAATAAGTTACAACCCGTGTTTACACTCGCATGTATGCATATACATACATACCTCGCATACAAATGTCTCACATTTAGATACGCATGACATGTACCCACTATGACTCTATACCTAAATACATACATGCAAGTCACGTTCGCTTGCTCACATTCAATTACCATACTTATATCATATACTCACTATTCATCAATAATCACACATGTAAATAGTTGATTCTTTCAGGACTATAACACATATGCCCAATCCGAGTTTTAATCATACAATTACATAATTAAGTATATGGCACCCACATATAAAACCATGATCATTATGCATATATCAAGACTCATACTTTCACATGTACTTTAGTTTTACAAGTCTAACGTCACTTAAGAGCCTTAAAAACATCTCACAAGGTACCGGGACGGAACCAAAATTAGTCAAATACAAGAAACAAAAATGATTAGGAGATTGGCAAAACCCGCCGTAAGCTACGACCTGCCAGCCGTAGCTTACGGCAGCCACCTTCTGCCAAACATAAATCATGTGCCGTAAGTTATGGCCAGCTGCTGCTGTTTTTGTGTTTGGATCTTATTTTACCCATTTCTAGTCTCGCTCGATCGTGCCTACTCCGATTCGCTTCCAATTAAACATGTAACATCTAAACAAGGTCTCGTTTCTCTTTACACTACCATAATCCCATTTTAATAATAAATTCAACATCTGCATCAACCCAAACATGCTTTAAATCTGTCATTTAAGCGATTAGTCTTACTTTTAAGATTTAACCCGTTTGGTTTTATCATACAACTTCCGGGTTAGTTGATCACTATCAACCCAATACCATTAAACTTATCTTAGTACTTCTATTGATTTTACACTCCTATATGCCTCTCAACAATTAATATATAACAATTTCCTTTAAATATTAAAGAGTGATTTCGGAAATCAGTTACCTTAGTATCTGTATTCGTATCTGTTACCTTGCCTCTTTTTGACCCGTTAGCCCTCCATGCTTCCATCCATCTTGACATGATCCCTATACTCTCATGTCATCGCAATCACATTCTTGTTAGCATACATGATTGTACACATTAACGATCATATAAATGCATAACTCACATTTGACTTTCATTAGTCATTTCTAACAAGCACAAAGCATGTACCCAAAATCACATCTATTCAAACTTATATAATTCATCATGTCATCATTCATAACACATATTGATATAACACGCACCATATGACTTTCTACAATCTTACAACTGTGACAACAAGTCTAACCATGCTTCTTATGCGCAGTTGACTTTCAGAAGTTAACAGTTTACCATATGAACTTTCAACTTAACGTCATATATGTGTGTCATCATATTAGGCTATAATAATGACAGTATATACATTTCATACTCATAACGCAATACGTATTCAACCACAATATCACCTAGTTGTATGCATACACCATCATATTCAATTTCCTCCACACTAGTGATTCTTATAATTCTACAACTAACACTTTTTCATGAAATCCTTCTACATTGAATTTTTCAAGTTTACTTATCATCAATCATGTTATTACCACATCTTACTAATATTCATTCATTGTTTAGCATATAATTTTGCATTCTAACCTATACTAGGCATTTCATCAAACACTTGGTGTGCGTACACCATTTCATACACAACATACAACTAATTAATGCATAATCTTTCAAGTTCTTACTTTCAATCATCAACACAATAAAACATCAAACTAACTTCATACCATATTCAACCTAACTTGCATGAGTTCATCATATTCAACATAATACATCAAGAATTGAACAAAGATTAGACATAGGTGACAGACCCATGTCGCCATCTTCACCACCAATGGTGGGTTTCACCTCCAAACATCAAATTACTCAAAATCATTCATTATCCAGGCTTTATTTGTTGCTTCTAACACACCCTCATGCCTAATTATATACAAATTAAAAGATTGACCACATACCCATTTCTTGTAAAATCATCAAATTATAATCTACAACTTACCATATGTTTTGCATCCTTAGATGATTAGAAATTTTCAACCATGCAAGTGTTTTGGCTCAATTCTATCATAAATTTCTGGATTTTGAGTGATTGGGAGGAGAGTTCTTCTCCATGCGTGTGTGTCAACACACACATATACACACACTAAACTCCTGAACCTTCTATTTAGTATAACCTTTAACCCAAATCTTCAATTCCAGCCCTTCTAGTTTGGTTTCTTGTTAACAATTGTCACAACTTTTGTTTCCCATTTGTTTGACCAACTATTTAACTAGGTTAAATAGCTTGCTTAATTTATTTCATACTAATACATAAGTAAACATACTAGTGAATTAAAAATTTATATTTTGGGGCGTTACACGTTGCATCCAAAAGAGTGACATGCCGCATTTTGCATTAATAACTCACTTAATTATCTTTCAATATTCCGGCCTTGCGGGACTGTATCCCTACTGACTCAGACCGATATGACCGAGGGTAGCGTTGCCTTAAAAAGAGGGACATGCCACTATAACCAATATAATATCTTAAAAAAATCCAAAGTGTGGAAATCATCAAAGGATATATGAAAGATGAGTCGGAACGAAGTGATTCTATCTTGTTTATTTGTTTCCCTTAGTTACTTTATTTGCTTTCCATATTTTATTTGTTAAAAATCATTTTTCTCAAAGTTTGTGTCGACGTTGACGATATTCTAGTATTAAAAGCTCTTGTGTCCTTGGACGCCCTCGATACTTTACCATCACTATGCTAACGATGCGTGCACTTGCCCTAGCGTGTTGTAGAGAATGATAGTGTTATATCGTGTTTTATAAGTATAAAGTTTGAATAAACGAGTTAAAAATACTTAAAATATATCTAAAATTAATACTTGCTCACACCACGTCACTTCCCCGTGCCTTCAATCTTCATCTTGTCCTCTTCTCTCCTCCTGTTTGTCTTCTCATTCTTTCTAGAACCCTTTTTTGCAAGTTCTCGAATTCTAGTCTCTCTTAGGGTTTGCAATCGCATTCTTTTTATATCACGGACTAAACCCTAGATTTGTCTTGCTTACTGGCCGTAAACATGCTAGGCCCACGGCTCGTAACCTAAGCGGGACCCACTCTGGCTCAATTCCCAATGTTGATTCTGTAGTCTGGTCAACTGGCGGCACATACGATTCGTAACCCCGAGTCGGGTACGGGTCGTAAATCTCTCAGTCTTCTCATCCGTCCTTTGCTTTTCACTTGTTGTTCCATTTATATCCTTTTTTGTCAAAGACACCCTCTTTTGAATATTTACTTGCAAATCTCAACAAAACGTTTACTAATCTCTATTCTTATCAGATTTTCTACAATTGTCCCTTAGAAACGAGTCTTTTAACGTAAGAATATTACGTATCCTATGGTTACATAAGATGTTATTAGGAGAAGACAATGGAGCCCCCTGTCTACGTGTCGTTGATATAACTCAATAGAGCCCATAGAAACTCTTTCATGTAACCTAATAAACAAATACAAGCCCAAGTAACACAATGTTTTAATTGCAAGTGAATAATGATGACAATATTTGTGCTTTCTTAAACTTGAGAACCAAAACCATAAGATAGATATATTGTATGTAATTGTATCTAAAAAATACGTCACAAATCTACTTTTGTACCGTACAAATGAAGGTTACAGTGATTCATGAATATATATTTCTTTTACAAATCTAGTGGTGTAAAAGAAAAACACCTATTAAAAATACTATTTAATTAGTTTTTTTTTTTTGCAAATTAGACTTTGAGGAGATGAACCATCCAAATCATTGAGTGTACTGTCTTTTTTTAATGCTCATGTTATTATTAGCTATTGATACATTTGTTTTCTGTTTTTTGGTTAAGGTGCACGATGACAATACATGCTAGCTATATTTAGACATTTTAAATGATATATATCTACTAAAGATGAGAAGCACAAACGAAAAATTCGGTAATATAGGCGGATTGAACATATACCAAAATGCTAAACCTATAAAGTATTAATATATACAGAAAACGATAGGGCAGAAGTAGTGTTTAAATGAGTTGGAACCTTTTGTCTTACTCAAGAGTGCCCCATATAATTAATACATGCCTGAACTAAGATTATTTATGAAATACATAAAGTGCAACCTAGAAAATATATTATATAGTTTTAAGTGATTATAAAATGAAATAATAAAAGAAGATAATTTTCATATGATTTAATTATTGGTTAATACATAGAAACAAAGTTGTACTATAATAAAATAAAATTGAATACAAGTGTATATGGATGACACTATTGAGCTTTATATACTCATAAAAAAATAAATAAGAAAGCAACTCATCATATTATATTACTAAGTTATTTACCGTGTGACACGGGTAAACAAATAGAACTTGTATAAACTTTAAAGCTATAAGTAATTGAGTTTATACATTAATTTAAATAACCGAGATATAAAAAAATTATTAGATATAAGGCATGGACTCAATGAGAATATAAATATATTAAGAAAATATACAAAAAATTCATAAATTTGTAAATGTTATTTTACTGGTAAATGGTGTTACTCGTGTTCTATTTTGTAGATCATACGTAACGGAAGAAAAACGAATTTTAGCGTTTGATCTTTCTTATATTTCCTTGTGTAATGAGAATGCAAAATAATAAATTGTATAATAACGAGTTAATGCATCATGCGCGTTGCTGCGAGAAATTAACAAATAAATTATAAGTGGTTTTTTCTAATGCGTTTTCTCACTTAAAGCAAATTTGTCAATTTGAGGATTAAAACTTTAAATGCAGCATATCAAAAATAAGACCCATGCATCTTCTAGTGAAGTTTCTAACTCATCATTGACTTCAATTTCATCAAAAAGTCAGTGGTCTTATCATGGATTGTAGCAGAACAATCCCATTTTCTTATTGTATGTTGTGTTAAATTCATTTTTTTCTTCATTTCAGCAAAGCCAAACGAGTAAGTGTTCTATCTCCAACAGATTTATTATGTATATAACCTATAGTATTTGTATCGTATCCAATAGTTCTAACATCATATGGAAAATTCAGTAACAACAAAAGTTTATAAAATCAACAAAAAGAGAGAGTGATTTGAAACAACTCGTTCAATATCAATAAAAGTTTGCATTTAAATACATCCTAAACTTGAAATGTTGAATTAAAAACTATTAAAAAAAGTCCCCAATTTCAAGCTTCGTAACTGAGATAAAAAATAAATAAAAAAACGGGACAAAAGTTTGGTTAGAATTCAAGATTGTTATTCATTCTTTAATTAAAACACGTCAACAACATATGAGAGTCAAATAAAATGGTGTCAATTTGTCACGATTCAAAAGGAAATAAACTGCAAACATGAAAAGGCGTATGCTAAGTTGCGTCAAACAAAGTTAAAAAACTTAAATGGTGCAAAATGTTAACGCAATACGACTCTTTACATGCAAGTCTAAAAGAAGCATAACGATAAACATGGTAACGACGAATTTGATCGAATCGGAATTTGTAACTATATGTTGTTATCGAGCGCCGTTACATTGCTACGTGGCCAATCTTGGAATTGATAAAAGAAAAGGTGCATGGAAGTTGAAGAGAAAGGGATGCAATTCGGCAATTAATAAGCCAAGAGAAATGGAAGAATAAGAGAGGAAAGGGCATATATTCGAATCGAACCGGTGTGCCAAATGTGTAGAAGATATTGCTTTGTATTTTGTGTTAAGTAATTATTTTAATTTATTATATAACAACGCGTTTGTAAATAGATGTTGATATCTGAATGTATAGGTGCCTTTTAAAGAAAATATGTGATGATATGGTTAAAGGCAACCTAAGTAATATAATATGTATTAATACAATATTTTCTAACGGGCGTGACTTTTAAATGAAAGGGTATGACTCAAGTTGGTTTTTGTAACATTACAAAGGAGTATCTATGTGTGGTTTTTAAAAGTCGTAACTTTTCATTTTAGAGAGACAACCCAAATTACTTTTTGTATGGTTATATAATTCATACAGCCACCTAGCAGTTCAATACGTTTCAAAATTATTTTACTGATAAGATTATTATGTAATAATATAGAACGTCGGTAAATGTTTTTATGACGAAGATTAATAGATGCCAAATAACAAAAACAATTCTGCAACTCTCCGTATCCGTTAATTTCATCAAACACACAACTTTGTGGTATTCCTTTAGTATTTTATCTGTTTAATAAATAATCAACAAAAATAGTATTTATTAATACATCAAGTTAAAAAGAATAATACTAACAACTTATAATATATATTGTTTCAAATACAGAGGTATTCGGTTGGAATGTTATAAAAAAGATAATGGGTAAACTTTTGAGTAATATAATGTATGAATTTAAAAAAAATGTTAAAGATAAACATAATTTTAAAATTACAAAAAAAAACCAAATTATTCACGTACACTTTTTTATGTGGTTTAAGATGAATTGAGTTAATAAAGTCGATTAGAATATTAATATGGTCACTTTTATGATGCTAAACTACATCATTTACCTGTTACTATTTTGACAAAGAACAAAACTACCACTTCATCGTATCGTGATGTCTTCTACTATTTAATTAATATACTTAAGTCTTTATCTTCAACGTTTGGATAAGAACTTTTTTTATAGTCTCTTGTTGATAAAGTTTTGTAAATAAAAATTGATATTTATCATATTAATTTGAATTTAAAAAATTAAGTAGAGATAAACGAGAAAAATACATTTTATACTAGAAAATCTTATGGGAATCACCTCCTAAAGTGCCATGTGTCCCTATTTAATTTACTTTATTATATGGTATATAGATGATAAATATATAGATATTATATACAGAGATTAAGTGACATTTAATTTTGTAAAATATCTATATATAAATAAGAAAGCAACTCATTGTACTGTATATATTATATATAGAGATAGAGCTTAAGTTACATTTAATTTGGTAAAATTCTATATATAAGTTAACTAAATAAATACGTAATTCACCCATATTAAAATATTTATTTGAATTTTTTTAATGTGTATCTAGTTAGACTGGCCTTGCTTAAATATATTTAACTGTTTAAGTGATCAATTAATATTCTTTTGGCTTTTGCTGATCAAGTCATCCAACCACGAATTGGCATCATGATTGAGATGTATCATGTCAAATTGGTGAATTCCAAGTTCGACTCTGGCCCTACGTTCACACATTTTAAAAGACACGATTTAAATATTGAATATTTAAGTTAGACTCAAGAGTTGTATAGACATATTCAAACATGCTAAGAGCATCTACATTGATAAAACCCACAAACGTTTATAAACGTGTATAGCCATCTATAATCTAACAAACCAACAAAACTCACAAACATGCCCATAAACTTTTCAAACACAATAATTCATCTCTTAAATATTTGTGTACTTTTAACATAATCACCAACTTAAAAGAAAGAAAGAAAGAAAAAGAAGCAATCACCACCAACCCGTTTGTAGTTGGTTGTAGCCAACATCAAAAACCACCCATGGAGAAGGCCATACCATAGGGTGTCCGTGGAGAACCCGTCCTTAGTACCACATTATCTATCCATGGGCTCAACGACTCCTATTTAAAGATGGTCTTAAGATATATTGGAAGTCCATACAAATTTTAAAGTTGTATAAGATGTTACTAGTAAGAATTACTAACTACCTACATATATAACCCAACCATATGCATTACGCCAAAGCACAGTAAACGCGTGAGTAAATATGGATATTAGTCTAAAAAAATAATTAAAATATTGAATTTGAATGAGATTTCTGTAATTGACAACCAACACCACCAATATAAACACACTGACATTGTCTTTGCAATTCTTCCTTGAGAAGGACAAGATCAGTAGATCACTAGACCAATTTCCTTGAGTGGAAACTCAACTAGAGAATTGTTCTCAAGTAGGACGTTCATGAAACTGCTTTCCAACAAGAATCCTTATCAACCAGACCAATGACATGATAGATGTGAGTTGGCACATGCTTGCCACCATGACACCAGACTTTTAGAAGAATCTAATACAAGTGCAGGGGGCAATGGGCATATGTATGATCCATATGCTTCAAGAAATATTCCAAAAATGCATGCACACACTGATCCACAGGTATAATCCTATAAGATAATTATGTGACACTAAGTTTTAAGTCTGTGCAAGATGGTTGCGCACTTGCGCGTACCTCTATAAGTCCTATATCGTGAAGATGAAAAGTTAGATTAATCGTCTAGCTTCCAAGGATTAGATATCCGCCTCTCCAGTTCCTAATTGACTCAATGTTTGAAAATAATTACGTACGGTTTGTGATTGTTTCAATATAAATAATATATTGGATGTGCATCAGGATACTTAATGTTGAACATATTAGCATGTTTCCCAAAACCAGGCACTAGAAAGTCTATGACTCGATCACCCTATTTTTAGTTAAGAATAAACTTGACATAGCAATATATTTGTTTAACAAAGCATATACTTCAGTTAGTTAATGATATAAACTGTAAATCTATGGGCTAAAGTAATAAATTTAGTTTTATATAGGAGAAAAATAGTAAAGTATTATAAATTTGGTTATATTTATTTCCAAAGAATTTTATCTTTTCTTTGCTTTGTATTCTAAGAAGATAATCAAATAATTTCTAATTAGACAATAAAAAGTCAACTAATTTGGCCTTTCTTTGCTTGCCCTACCTACACTCCAAATTCCAGTTTAAAGTTTCATATAAATACTAAGACAAACCATACCAGTTAATTCCATTTTACAACTTTAAAACAATATTTTTATTTGCAACAAAGAAATCTGAAGGTATCTTGAAGATCAAGAAAACAATTTGATCCAATTCAAAAGATGGCAGATAGCTGGTGGGATTCAAGAACAAGACCTTGTTTGAATAATTCAGTTTCTGTCACCTCCATAAATCTTTTCCAAGAAACCACTGATAGCACCACCACAACCGCCACCTGCAGTGGCGGTCGTGGCGGCGATGATGGGTTGTTGGACAGCAGCCCCAACTTACAGATGATGGAACTAGGTCTTTCATCACAACCAATATCACAGTCGTTGGATTGGAATCAAGCTAATTTATAGTAAGTACTCCAATAGTACATATTCTTGTTTTCTTTACAAAACCCTAATTTTGTATATTTTGATTCTTTTGGTTGCTAAAAAATTATACTTTTTTGTTAAAAAAAACAGCCGTGGAGATCAAAGAAATGATCATCATCAAAGTGGTTACCAAACCCTAATTCAAGAAGATCATGGTTTGAGCTCAAACACAAGCAATTTTCAAGAAAACCAATGGAAATCACATAAAATGTATTCCGGATCACCTTCTGAATTCAAGCAAATAAACCTTAGAGGTTCACAGTTAGATGAACATGCACGATACAATGATGGGAACCGATTAAATCAAGGCTTCCAACCTATGGATGATCATTCTTATGGAAGTAATTCTACGTTAATACAAAGTCTATTTGGTTCGGATAGCAACAGAAGTGTACAACAAGATTCTATCTATGATCAAAACCAAGGAATAAGTTATTCCTATCCACCCAGTTACGGTGGCATGACCGTATCTGGTGGTGGTGGTGGCGGGGGAGAAGAATACGCTCTCCCGCCACCACAACAAGAATTCTCAACGAATTCTTCACCATCAAAAGTGCAGCCGAACATTGCCACGCAACTGCACTTTTCCAACAACGCGCGATTTTGGAATGCATCGGCATCAAACTTTTTTCCATTGCAAATGCAATCAGCTTCATCAACCATTGAAGATAAACCAAAGGTATAGCTCGGTTAGTGATCATCAAGATTCACAAACATTATTATACCCACTATTTATATTACACCAAAAGCCTAATATTTATGCTACTTTTGTGGATTGTTTGTTTGCATATACAACAAGAATCCCATATCTGAAATGGTGAAAAAGAGCAATACCAAGTCATCATCAACCAAAAGACCAAGAAATGAGAACCCACCAATGCCGCCTTTAAAGGTGCAGATATTAATCTTGTTTTTACTCTATATAGACCTTGAAACCACAGTTGAAACCTTTTGTGTTAATTTGGATGGAACAGGTGAAGATGGGGGACAGAATCACTGCACTCCAACAATTAGTTTCCCCTTTTGGAAAAGTATGCATGATCAATACCTATATCTTCATATTTTTCTTCATCATCCTTAAATTCTTCTTTTTGATCATTAATCTTGAAACTAAAGTCTTGTTATCTTTTGTTGAGAATACTAATAACCTTTTCCGGTTTTTCCAGACAGATACAGCATCTGTGTTGTCCGAGGCTATCGTATACATTAAATTTCTCCATGAACAAGTTAATGTAAGTTTCATTAGTTAAAATTTAATGAAAAAACAATAAATGCTTATTATCAATAAACCTATGTATCTTAATTATTTCTCAGGTTTTAAGTACTCCATACATGAACAATGCTGCAATCATGCAACAAAAAAAACAGGTGCATATAAACTTAATCATATTATTTATGTTCTAGTTTGTTTTTGTAATGATTAAATAATCAAACTTGTGACATGGGGTTGATGCAGATTTCGGATAAACCATCGGATGGATCGCGACAAGATCTAAGAAGTCGAGGGCTATGTTTGGTACCGATATCAAGCACATTTCCGGTGACAAACGAAACTCCAGTTGATTTCTGGACACCATCTTTTGGAGGAACTTTCAGATAGGTGTGAAAACCAGAAAGAATTTGTTCATGGGGCCGATAGCGATCATCAAAGGAATTAATTCTAGGCAATAAATAATAGATATCTAGTTGAAATCTGAAGAGAAAGTTAAAAAAAAGATATGAATCTTTAAAATGCTGGGCCAGCTACACGCAAATGACGCAGTTTAATATTGTTCTTAATGAGTTAAAGGTGTCCATCTTTGTACATAAAAACCGGGTATATTTGTAATAATTGTAGCATTAATAATGATTATTTAACTAAAGTTTTGTGTAGGAATATGTGACAACAGGTTCTAATTATACCATGCATACTTAATCAGATTTGTATACTAATAAATTAATTGTAATTCTTTTTCATGATCATCCTTGATTTGAGCCTTCGAGTAGCATCTTAGGTTACATAAAAGTTAACAATAGGTTTTATGATGATCCATAATTTCTTTAGCCGCACCTTTGAGTCGATAACAATTTCCATTGATGATTGTTAATACTTGTGGCTAGCTAGTGTGCTCGATTGAATGATCATGATGAACATCCTAGAAGACGTAGAAAACAATATTTAGTCTGTCGATAATAAGTGATCAGTAATACTTGTATTTTTAGTTAAAGAGTATTTACATGGATTAAAAGTTAGTAAGTGGTTTATAGGATATTTACATAGCTCAAAAGGATTGAAGTTATTGGTACTCATTGGTCTTACTTATAAGTTTAATTAGTGGTCTTAACAAATCTTTTTGCTTAGATGATTATCATCATTATAAGTAAGACAACTTGTATTAAAGGTTTGAGTGTGGATGTTTGTTGTATTAAATATGGTTTCTTCAAACTTCTTAAGCTATTGATTGAGTAATAGTAGGTGATTATGATATGATTTTGAAATTAAAAAGAAAACTAACAGAATATAATGTGAGGAATAAATGACTTAGTGGAAGTGTGGTATTTTTGGTCTTAGTATTTCTTTTCTATTTTATATGTTCAAGATTCCTAAAAAGGAAATGGAAGGGTGTTGGTGAAGGAGTATAAGGCCCATGCTTTGTGCTTTTTCATTTAACTAATGGTCTATGAACAGCTAAAATACCCTTTAAATTTTTCATAAAAAGGCATTAGTTAAATTATCAAATATAATTATATGATTTTTGAAATATGTAATAGTTATACATTAATATGATTGTTTAACTATTTCAGTATTTAATATATACTATATTTTTATAGCAATCACATAAATCAATTTTATAAAAGGATAGGTACGTACGCTATCAATATTTTATTAATTAATAAATAATATACATGATTAATTAAATTACGTTTATCTTTTTATATATTTGTGTGACTTACCCTATTGTGAAAAAAAATTGATAACGTCATCAAGTAGTAGGGACTTGGCTACATAGATATTCCTTGCTTCTCTTTGATGGATGAATATAGTACAATCATTTTATGTGCACAACATATGACAATCATAGTTTGGTGAACATGTATATCTCCTTATGGAAAAATCTTAGACAGCATTTTTTTTTATACTGGGGCAATACAGTAAATAATTAAGAATGAACTTTCAAGCCTTATGTTACCCTAAGTCTTTTAAAAATTAGGAAAAGTTTAAGGAATATATTATGAAATTAACAATCGTCCCAATTTGCTGATAAAATATACCGGTCTAATTTTATAAACACTTCATCTTTGAAGGGAATTTCCTGGCAACCACACAAATAACTACTTTAATTATCATAAGGTATCAAAATTGTCTTTCGACACTAAACCGGTCTAATTTTGAACATACAAGTTAACAAACACTTTATCTTGCAAGGGAATTTTCTGGGCAACCACACAACTAACTACTTTGATCATCATAAGGTATCAAAATTGTCTTTCGACAAAAAATTTCGTATATGGCCAACTGAATTCATGCAATTTTAGAAAGAAATTAAAACATGTAACAAGTTGACATGTGTACAAATCTTACGCGGGTTTAAAGAATCGCAGAATTACGCCGAATGAGAAACGTGTTCGAGTAATTAGACGATTTGTGTACGAGAATTATGTATTTAAGTGATTGGAAAAAAATCCTATTTTTTATATGAAAATCCTATTTTTATATTTAGGAAATCACATAAAAGCCAAATGGTAAATCATAGCCATTCTACTTGCGAACTTGGGTTGGGAAAAGGAAAAATTGCAAAAATAAACAAATAAAAATGGGGATTCTAGAGATTAAATCATTAAATTTGAGTGTAAAAAAGCAATATCACATGATATTTTCATATCACATAAATCGGATGTTAGAAGTTTATGCTTCAGGGTTAATTAAGTTCAAATATATGATGCAATTTAAAAGTATTTCATCATGTATATGACCTTGCATGCATGGGTACATTTAAATTTACAAAGAGTATCATCAAACGGTTGAATTCTCATATTTGTATCCTAAAATAAGTAACATGATATGCATCTTTCAAATGTTGTTTATATAACTCATAAATTGAAAATTGATATATTTACAGAGTAATGTATCATTACATACATATTGTGGAGACTCAATTTCTTAGAATGTAAGCTTAAATGTGTATGAATGATGTAAGAGTGACATAAAGAAAGAAGGAGAAAAGGAGAAGTTAAAGAAAACAAAAAGAGACTAGTCTATGTTTATATTTTTTATTTGAAGAGGCGATAGCGACAACACTAGCTCCTCTCATTTCCCTTTAATAATACTCTTTCCCACCCAAATACTTCCCCATCATTACCATACTTTTCTTTTCATACATTAAATTATGACTTCTCTTGCCTTCCCTAGCTACTTGCCATCATACATGCATTTTAGCAAAATCTTTATCGGTTTTGTTGAAACCTTAACTCGGATCCAACCAGTTCACTAACTAAAACGTTAATGTTCCGGTAGTTACAACTTTTTATGGTCAATTCACTCAGTAGCTTGAGTAAATTACAGGGACGAATTTTATTACTTTTTTTAATGCAAACTTCATTCACACAGGCATGCCCAAAACTGATGGCCAAACAACACATTTTCATTTACAGAGCCGAATTTTATTACTGACATGTTTGATTCTTTTTACTAACAAGTGTTAAATTATTTATTAAATTCATATATAAAATGACAATTTTACCTTTTTTTTAATGATTAACGAAAATTGATAATCTCTTACTGCATCCAATGGCAACGGGGACTATTCATTATCTTAGGAGGTTATGCGACGGTTAAAGAAGTTTTAAAGGGGCATTATCCCACATTGTGCAAGTTAACGATAAAGCCCCCGCTTATATGGTGCATACGTGACGCTGAGGCGACACCATAAAGCTCCTAGGGGATTTATACTATACCACCCAGCCTTAATGCTATTGACAAGATACACATGTCTAATGAACATAATATGGGGAAAGTAAAGAAAGACAATAGAGAACTCTTGTTCGACTTGTGTGAATTTTAAGGCAAATAAGGAATTTTAGATTAGGTTGTGAATAATTAAACACTTTCCGCTTTTGATAATTTTACGGTGCTATATATTACGATGCTTAACGTTTTCCCTTCCACTACTAGTGAGTACTTGATCACATATTGAGTCATCTTTGATACCAACATAGCCATATATGTTTCATAGTTTAATATGTGAACCTATTTGTCTGTTATCACCATTTGTGGCGGGTTCATTATTTTTTTTACTGTATTCAAAATCGTGTTGTGAATTAGTGGTACCCAAAGATCAGATACGCATATTACACATCAAAAAAAGAGTATTAAATACTACAGATTATATATAAAAAATCGGTTTTATATCCTTGTACAGGTCGCAGGTGATCACACATAATACAATATTTTTTAACCGAGTAATATTATTGTTTATGAATGTAAAAGATCAAATACGAAGTACGATTTTTGTAGAAAAGGTAGAAAAGCTTATAGTCTATTGACCTTAGATTTAGAGGATTTATATTACTTTTTCGGAGAAAAATTAGTGTAAGGGCATAAAAGAAATATCCTATATTTGTTGATTTTCTCTTTCCACATGCAAGACGCATGTCTTCTCTTATCATTTTTAAATGTTCATAAATTTTTCATACAATATTTTTTAAATAACTAAAATAATAATCATTTTTCATCGTTAATATGAGTATGATATTACTATATAAAAAATAAAATAAACAATTAAGTTTTTACTGAGTTTTCTATACATTATGTTAAAGCATTTGGTTATTGTGTTTTTTAACTGGGTTTTGATTATTTCGTTTTTTTTATTGGAGTTTCTATACATTGTGTTATTATCAAATTCTATAACACAATGTTATTTTAGGTTCTGTTCATTGTGTTTTTATTATCAGAACCTATAACACAATATATAACACAATAAAGATGGTGTTATATTTGTGTTTTCTATACATTGTGTTATTGGTTCTAATTATTGAGTTTTTTTTTTTACCTGGGTGGGTTTTCTATACAATGTGTTATAGATTATGGTCATTGTGTTTTAGTATGTTGTCCCTTGTGTTTTTGTTCTGTTATCCATGGTGTATTAGTCTGATGTCCATTGTGTTTCAGTCTGTTGTTCATTACACTTTTAGTATGTTGTCCATTGTATCTTAGTTTGTTGTCCATTATGTTTTTTATCTGTTGTCAATTGTCTTTTTAGTCTACTTTCCAGTGCATTTTAGTTTGATACTCATTGTGTTTTACGTTATATCTATTGTGTTTTACGCAACTATTTTCGATTTTTGTTTCAAAAGTATAATAATATGTTACTCATATTAAATATGAAATGACACTCGATTTTATGGTATAATTTAAAAAAAAATAAATGATGTTTAAAAAAGTTACGGACGTTTAAAAAACGCGGGGGAATATCTTATGACTTGCATGTGCGTATTTCTTGGCATGTGAAAAACGTGTACATATTCTTTCTTTTCTCTTGGACAAAGTTACCATTCCCACTTAATACCTCCTTAAACACTTGCGAATCTATGATAACTTGAAACCATTCTCAATTGTTTTATTCTTTGTACAATATCCAATAGTTCTATTTGTTGCGATGACTTTTGAGTGATTGTTTTGATAAATAATTGGCCTTTTAAATTCGAATTTTATGTTTCTTTGAATGTACAACTATGATTGCATAGATTCCCATGACATGCCTTTTATCCTAAAAGAACTTTTGTAATAATTAAATAGTATTCAACCTATGTTCACACATATTCTTGTGAATCATGAAACATGGACAAGTCGAAAAACAATTTTAAACGTTTCAAGACCATAGGACTGCATGTGCAAAAGTCCTCACATAGATATTGAAAATTAGGTCCAGCTCCTAAGAATTGGTAATAAACACAAATGATATTTGTGACTAACTCTCACTTGTATTACACTCAGCAAAAAACTCAAAAATTGAATACAATAATTTTCAAACAAAACCCTAAGACTTGACTATGTGTTTATAGTTGAAACCAACTTGGTCAACAAGAAAGCAACTAAAGAAAATCCTAGCAATCACCGACTGTGACTTGGATTCCTTTGTTGATCTTTCCCACCACCAGAGGCGGTGATAAGGTTGTGCAGGGAGAACCACCATACAGGGCCCGTGATTTCGAGGGGCACATATTTTTTTAAATCCGATGTATATACGTTATTTTTTTAAATAGTATACTTATACAAACTCCAAGATATGACCATTTACAAAAGAATTTTTATGGTTTAAAGTTAACTCATTGGCAATAGGTTTAGTGAGCGCAATACTCATTAGAATTTAAAAACAATAATAATAAAACATTACGGAATGGCACATTTTCTTGAGCCCGAACAGGATACATGAATTCTCAGAGACGCCACTACATGCCACCAACTAGTGATGAATTAGGAATTACTACCAACAATCACCTCAAATGTTTTACCCGAAAAAGGTAGGTAGGTCTTCAACTCCAATCTTATCATCTTTGTCTTCAACTTACAGTGCACCATAACTCGATATATGTATATTGGTGTTACCTGTTTGGGATCCAATCCTTTGAATCTCTACTCGGGGTCGATTTCCAGGTTGAAACAAAAACCAACAGTGACAGAAACTTTGATCGATCTTTCGGCTTCTCAAACAACTTATTGATCACTGGCTTCTTTTGCTACTCAATCACCAAGAAACCTTTTACGGTCGTCGCAGCCCTACAGTTAAAAGGGGTTGCTTCCCAGAAGAAAATAAACAACTATCAAAACTATTGACAACAAGCTCTAATATCATGTAAAGTACTAAGACTCATAATAAACACACATGATATTTGTCAATAACTCGCGCGTATATTATACTTAGAAAAATAACTCAAAAATTGAAACAATGACTCTCATACATAACTCTAAGACTTGGCTATGTATTTATAGTTAAAACACAATTTGGTCAACTAAAAAACAACTAAATAAAAACCTTTTATTTGGTAGCTAAGACATTGTCATAACTAAGTATAATATAATCAGGATAGTTAATTTTACTAACTTGTCAAACCTAGTCCTCCAGGTTCACCGACTTATGACTTGTATTTCTTTGTCGCTCTTCCACCACCGACTTGTGATGAGTTTGGAATTACTACTAACAAGATTAAAGGGAAAGAATCTTAAATATTATAAATATTAACATGTTATGTCATCTGAGTTCCCAAATCAAAGTGATACATACAAACATCTATATTTATTTGACATCTATATTTATATGAGACCGCATAATCACAACATTTGATTGGAAGAAATATGTTTATTGAGACATGATTCTTCAACTAATTACGAATATGCATAATTCCAATCTAGGTGGGAGTTATTTGACAAACCAATAATACATTTCAAGGGAACCTAGGTACGAGAAAATAGTTGTGAAAGTAATCCTCTTAACCGATACGGGATTGAAGATGAGTATACTCTAATGACACAACATGAATAAGATGCAACAAGATTAAGTCTTTAATACTAAGACATGTCTTGAAATTGCTTAATCTAACCAAAGGATGAAAATCCATTAAGAGTAGGTGGATTCCCAAGAGAAAGTGTATAAATGAAGGAATATCAAAAGATACAAAACTGACTTGTAGCAATATGCTACAACCAACAGAAAGGGATTGACTGTAATAAAACATATTCTAATATAGTAAGACACACCATAATTCTTTCGGCAACGAATGTGTTGACATGTATGGATCTTAAGTTACATCATACATACATATGTTAACATTGTCATTTATAGAGAATCAAATGATATATATATAATGATATGTGTGTGTATGTGTGTTTGTTTGTTTGTTTTATTTTCCCAATTCTTTATTTTGTTTTTAGGTGACCAATTTAGTAAGTTATTGTTTTTTTGAACAATTATTTGGTAAGTTAGATATGTGGACGAATATGTGTGTACCCATTGAGTATGTAGAATGCTAATCCTAGTTCTTATATGAAAAGAATTGTATGATGGTATATGGTTAAAATGGACAAGTAATTTTGAATATAAAGTACTTAATTCTCATCGACTAGTGAAACTTTATTCACAAAGTTGAATTGAAAATGCTAAGTGTTGCATATATGTTTGCTCGAGCCATATTTTCTAAACGAAGCAAGGTCAATCCAAATTACTCTTGTAAGAGATCTGTTACAGAAGGAATACGATTTTTTATCAGAGGCTGACTCGATCATCTAAGAAGAATTAGGTCAAAAATTAGGATACATTCTGGGAAAATCAAACTTCCATCGAAGAGAAGCAAATGAAAGGCTTTTATAAAAATTCCCGTACGATCAAGAATGAAGTTTTCATTCTGTGCATGCTAGATCATGAATTAGTAACTTCTTCCAATTTCTAAAAAATCCCAATTATATCCATTTCAGAATTAAGTTTTCATTCTTTACATGCCAGAGCATGAATTAGTAACCCATCGACTTAAGGACTTAATTTTCAAAACGTCTAAAAGTTCAATCGTTTGGTCCCTCACTAAATTGAGGACTTGATTATGATGTATTTGATAAGAAAGGCTTATTATTATGTGGATTATATTTTGTTATGTGAGTAGTTTGGTAGAATATGTCGTTTACATGCATGCAAAAGGCTCCACTTCCTAATTTTGAACTTGATTGTGTCATTGAGCTCTAATAACATTTATATTATATATATATGAATATGATAAACAAGGTGCTTTAAGCTGGTTGAGGTATATCGAGGAAAACCGATTAATTGGGAGCAATTTTTTTTTATTTTCAAAAGTCTAATGGATGCATAGGGCAACGACACAAGCACCATAAGGTTATGATAGAATCATCATAGGCTTATGGTGTCGCCACCGTAGGCTTAAGGTGATATTTTAACCCATTTCCCGAGACTAATTATGATCAAATCAATTTCACATAACTTAAAAATCACGTACATATACAAAATACAAAAAGATAAAACTGGAAAATAGATATCCTAAACATATGGAGATATATACATATTAAAAATACAAATAAATACCTTTTTATCATATAAAAAACAATGTTTCACTAATACTCCCCCACAATTAAAGTAGTAACAACTCGAATGCAAAGACTAGGTTTAAAATGTGTGAGTAATTTTTTGGGTAGCCCTATGGTGAAAATATCTGCATATTGGTAGTCAGCGGGAACATGTGAAACTTTAATGGAACCGAGTCTCACCTTTTCACAAAACATGGAGGTCGATTTCCACATGTTTTGTGTGTTGGTATTGAATATGGTTATGTGAAAAGTACGTGGAAGAGATGTTGGCAAGATAGATGGTAGAAGCTTGTTGAATGGGAACATGTAGCTCAAGAAGTAGGTTCCATAACCATGTACGCACATTGACTATTCCCCATTATTCAGCTTTTGTACTTGATCTACTTATGGTTGATTGTTGTTTGGAATCAGGGCACCCACCTAGTCGGCATCAGAATAAGTCGTAAGTTTAATCGATAGAGTGTTAAATGTAAACCATTATCCAAAGTACCCTTGATGTACCTCAAAATGTGTTTCAGAAAATTGAAATGAGGCTCACGAGGTGCATGCATAAACATCTATACATGTTGAACAACATAAGCAATATTTGGGAGTGTAAATCTCAAGTACTGTAGTTGCCCTACCAAGCTAAGGTACAATG
This sequence comes from Scalesia atractyloides, assembly GCA_947069175.1. Taxonomy (NCBI): domain Eukaryota; kingdom Viridiplantae; phylum Streptophyta; class Magnoliopsida; order Asterales; family Asteraceae; genus Scalesia; species Scalesia atractyloides. The sequence continues at coordinate 5,044,890 of CAMTDV010000029.1, forward strand.
TGCCATTCGGTAGTAAGTTAGCACTTGGAATTAATGTCGATAGGCTTGCTGCAAGGTTTATAGTTTTGCATATTGGCATGACTTAAGATGTCACACCCGGCTTTCCACAGCCAATCCAAACATCGGGTGGGTGGGAATATCGTGACGTAAGTTGATAAAATCATAGACAAACACAGTACAGCGGGAGTCTTGGATTTAAATTACTATTACAAACCAAATGTTCGAAATACCAAAATAATATATAGACGGCTCGTAATAGAAGATCCACAGGCGGATCATAAATTGTACAAAGAAAGAATGTAAAACAGACTTTGCGCAGATCTAGGATTTGCAAGATCCTCTTATCACTACCAGCACATCCAGCCTATTTTCGTATTGTACCTGCAAGCTTAGTCTTTTGAAAGTACGCCAGCTTTTGGCTGGTAAATACACCCAACTGACTCATTTTGAAAACATTTAAAATATGTTTTAAGTGCGTATCAGCACAAAATCTTTTATAACTTGGGAAAGTTGACCGTCCAACCTTGTTAACAAATTCACAAGTTTGTCCATACATACAGAGCCCGGTACGGAGACCGAGACATGAATAACCTACACACCACTTTGGACTCACGAAGGAGTCATTTCTTCCCAACCTTGTGGGTAATGCATTTTGAGCGTCTATCGGGTATATGCCTACACCCGCGCTAAGGTCGTGGCCATTTTCTATTGTAATGAGCGAGGATATCCAGGACACGGTAGTTAACCCCCGATGTTTAAGTTATCAAACAAAACTGATTAAAACGGAATATGCGGATTTACTAGCCACAATCCGGCATTCGATTGATCTCATTTCCGACCAAGCGGTAATAATTTACCGTAACCCAAGCCCGTATAGGAGAAATAATTCGAGAGTATTTACCTAAGCTAGTCTTCGTTTAAACGCAAGATTTTTAATAACTCAGTGTACACAAAAGTACTAAGTGCAGATAGCATTTACCGGCAAGTCTCTAGTCTGGATTATGGCATAAACTAACCAATTAAATACTAACGGTCTTATTAAGTCATAGACTTAGACCGACTAGCGTACTTGATCAAAACGTATAACGCTAGATTAAACGATGATCTCATAGAATGTAGTTTAATCCCAACAAGTACCTTGACTTGTGTATTATGGATAAACTATAAACATTCTGGATTTTGAGACTTAGATGACAAGGTTAGACCCGTTCGGTTAATTTTCGTAAACTAGTTACATATGCTTAACCGTACGCATATCAGCGATATCGGGTAACCGGATAGGTGATGGACAAGTTCTATATGCAATTATATTTTAAATAAGTTGTAATATCAGTAGGATATCAACTTATATGCCCATTAAGGTTTTAAAATGAAACTATGCCTCATAAGGGCATTTTGGTAATTTCATATCGTATAAAAGGAACTTGAATATAAAATGTTATAACGATAATTATTCTGGAAAATAACTTATTTATGATATAATATCAGTAGGATATTAATTATATGTGTATTTATCTTTTATGACCAAACTATGCACCAAATGGGCATTTTGGTCATTTTACACATAGTTTATAAACTATTTGGGATTCTGAGTTTATATTATGTACCTACTGTAAAAATTAAAAATAAGTTTTAAAATCAGTAGGTAACAAGTCTTGGTTGGTAAATATGGGTTAAAACCATACTATGCGCGGAAACGGTGCTTATGTCGTAAAATGACGATTTATGCGATGATTAATGAAAACTGATTTTTAAGGTCAGGTTAACATTTCTTAGATTTTTATTCAATATAAAATATCAGTAGGTAAAATATTTACTTTAAAAAGATATGATTAAAACCGTTTTATAAGCCACAAGGGCCTTATCGTCATTTATCGACATAATACAAGGACTTGTTTATAAACTCAGTTTATAATCTGGTTTGACATCCCAAATAATCCTGCTTATAATATTACATCAGTAGGTTCAAGTTCATTATCATTTAAACCTCTTTTTACGCAAAAAGGGCATTTAGTCAAAATGGCATAATTACAGAACTTGTGCATATACTCAGATTCTGATTATGATCATGTAATAAAACCTCAGGGGGTTATGCTACATTATATTACGATCATAATGCAACTTTAGATCAGTACAACTAATCTAAATCGGGTCAGAATCGAAAGTCAAAGCAGAAGTCAAACTTTGCGACTTTCGGTTGCGAACCGACCTTAGAACTGAAATTGACGAGCCGGACATGTTCTTACATGTTTCTAATAATTATTATCAACTTGTTTAAGTGTCAAAACAGGTTTCATAACTTATATAAGATCAAATTATAACATTTCTGAAAAATGGCATGTTTGACTTTTTAATATAATAACTTTGACCCGTCAATTGGTCTAGCAAACGTGATCTTCAGGAGGTGCCCTTTATAGGGACTAATACCTACCTTATTACGATCACTTAGCCATGTTCGTTACGAACAATGGCTGGACCATAATGGTCTTAACCGAAAGTCAAGGCGTTTTCGTAAAACGCTTGACTTTTGGCTATAAAAGCCTATAAACAAAATGCAAGGGAAGGAACACTTACAAGTGGTTCCTAGGATGCAATAGAACTAATTGGATGCTACTTTCAGTTAGGAACTTCCAGATGAGGGAGATAGAGTTGTGAATGAGAAAGGTGCAAGTTCAAATGGTGATCCTTGACACCTATTATAGTTGGAGAGCTTGAAGGAGGTGATGCCAGGTGCTAAGGGGTGTAAGAGGGAGCTTACAAGTGTCCAAAAATCGTGGCATAGTTGTTTGGAAGACTATGGTTTCGATTTAATGGTTTTTGGCAACATGTGTGGAGGCCAAGGCAAATTTTCTGCAGACACAGCCCTCTGGCGGGCCACGAGAGGCAAGGCCTTGCCTCTCGTGCCCTGCGAGCGCCCCTAAGCCACTTTCAAAGTTTGACACTTTTATCCCCTTAACTTATAAAACCTTCTAAAACACTTTTTAGCATATTTAACCCTCCGTAACCAATATTTGGCGCATCCGGGAGTATGCCTAGACATTGTCGAGCTCTCAGTACGTTAAAAGGTCACTCAGAGGTATAAATTAACATGTTGACACTTTTAACCCTCCATTATCCAACTTTCACATATTTACGGATTTAATCCATCTCGTCCAACAAATGGGACATATGAGAGTTAGGAACTTCATAAAGGATCACTCAGAGGCCCACTATAAGCATGTTGACTCCGATGTCACTCAGAGGCCAAGTTTAAGCATGTTGACATATCAGTCACTCAAGGCTAATGATTAAGCATGTTGACATATCAGTCACTCAAAGGCTGTTATTTAAGCATGTTGACATATCAGTCACTCAGAGGCTTATGTTTACGCATGCTGACATCAGACAGTCCCCCTCAGAGGCTCAGTTTACGCATGCTGACACCTTTAGTCCCTATTAGTCTTTAGTAGACTAAATTAAAAAATACAACACGTGTCACTATACTATTGGACACGATTTTACGAGGTGTTACATAAGATGTCCACTTCATAAGTCAGTTGACTAAGAAATAAACAGCCCTGATTATGTTTAACCCAATCCCCAGAATGCGGTGTGAAATAGCAAAATAAGTCATAGAGAATTCACAAGGCATGGAAGAAATAAAATTTTAGAAGCATAGTGTTGTGGTCGTTAATAGGATGTCATCGACATAAAAAAGTAAATAGGCCATATTATTGCCACACATGTGCACAAATAATGAGCTACTATATGCAATGCCTTAAAAATGTCATTTCATAATATGTAGCTAACTGTCGATACCATGCTTGTGAGGCGTTTTAGTCCATACAGTGATTGTTACAACTTACACCCATGATGCGGGTTATTCTTATCTACAAACCACTAGGGTTAAACATATACACAATTTTGTTAAGTTTCCTGTGTAAGAATGCGTTGTTAACATTTATTTGATGTATTTTCCAGGATCGTGATAATGCAAGAGTAAGAACGGTTCTCATGATGGTGGGTTTTACCGTGGGGCTAAATGTCTCATCACAAATGATACCTACTTGCTAAGATTTACCATTTAAAATAAGGTAGGCTTTGTGATGTTTCAAAGTCTCATCTGCATGAAATTTGTGACGAAAAAGCCACATGAAATGAATAATGTGTGCATTACTTGGACAAGGCACAAGATCCCAAGCATTATATTCTTTTAAAGCCTGATTTCAGTTTTCGTAGCCTCAGACCAGTTTGTTGATAGCTGTGAGGACATAAAAAACGAAACTGCAAACCTCGTTAGATTGCAAAAAATAATTTGGGTGTTATTGAATTCACCGCCAATGTCGCATTTGAATGTTTTGATTTTATGGTGAAATTAGGTGTATATAAAGTTGTGCAATTGGGTAATTTTGCAAAGGTTTCATATTTGAATATGAGGGGTATGAAATCATCAAGCATAACAAGGTAGTATTTGTAACCATGCTTTCTTGTCACATGTGAAGTCCACAGAACACACTTCGATATATCAAATGGAAACACAGTAAAAGGTAAACGTTTGTTTTCAGCAATTTGGTATGATTTACAAACGAAATAACAACTTTTTCTAGTACATGAAAAAAATGTATCGATACTTAAAAGATGTACGATTTGAGCACTAGGATGTCCTAGACGGTTATGCCAAAACTTAAAATCTGTAAAAGAAACAAAAGCTAAAGAAGTGATGACAGCTTAAGTAGTGAGCAGGTGTAGATGGCTGGAGCTATTATGTCTTGTCAATATCTTCACACTTGGGTAGTCCTTCACAGAAAAACCAAATAGGTCAAAGTCACGAGATACACATTTATCAATGGTGAACTTACGAAGGGAAATTAGGTTTCTGATTATGTTCGGTGTGTGAAGAATATCTTTGAGTTGAATGAGCTTCGAGGAGTGACAAATGGTGGTGTTACCCGATCCAACAAAATAGACATAATAGAAGTAACACGGGAGTAGAAATTATACAAGCGTCCAAAGTAAGATGATTAGAAGCTCCAGTATCCATAAACCATTGTGGTTTGCAAGGTTCCATTAACATAGCCTGACAAATCATCCCTAACTCATTAGCTCAAGTGGGTTAACATCTGGGACATTGGCCTAAGCATGAGTAGAAGATGAGTAAGGCCAAGAGTTTTGAGAAGAATTTTAAGGAACAACCCATCCTTGTTGTGTGGGGAAGGACACACTGAAAGAACCTAATACGGAAACATGGGTAGGTAGGAGTGTTGAGCCCACTACTTACGTTGAGATAATGGACTGATTGGACCTGATGGACCAACAGAATGTGGTCATGAGCCACGATTGTCCTTTTAATTCTGCCCTCAAAGGTTTTGACTTGGCTGTGATTAGATTGACCTCCACTATGGTTCCTTAGGATGTTGTCATGGAGAGAATTGGACTACTTCGGTTGAGGCAAAAGCGACGTTGAACAAAACTGCTAGAGCTTCTTAGGCAATAGAAGAATCAGGTCCACTTTGGGTTGTCGCTTAATGTCGAGCATATACGTACCGCCTCCCATGAGGGGAGACTTTGATTGATGATCATTCTAATGGCATCATATTCATGGGTAACCCACGAACTTGTTGAAGTACAAGACGTTGTTCATTCACAAGACCGTCAACAATGTTTAACTGACCAGATAACTCTATGAGTTATTGACAATAGTCTTCAAGGTTTGGCATAACACTGACTTCAGGTGGATGAATGTCATTCTCTGGATGCAACTCTTGAACCCTTATTATTTAAGAAAATATGTTTAATCATGTTCAAAACCTCCATAGCTGTTTAATTCCGTTTCAAAAACCCGAAGAAGCAAATTATTTGACCATGTTCTGTAGATACAAGCAAAACATTAGCATCAGTGTTCATCCTCTAATCATACGTTGGGTCATCATTGGATGGTGGTTCATTGCCATTGATGTGGTCCATATCATCATTCCACATGCGGGAAGTTGAAACAACTTCACCCAAGATGAATACAAAACCTTGGAACCATCAAGAACCTAAACCTTCTTCCGAATATTTGTGAAATGTAAACAAGATGTACAGCATTCTGTGTAGAAGAGGAAGACTCTGCTTTGTCATGCTTATCACTCGTTGCTCGATTGCACTAGAAGAAAACGGAGACCATTATCGAGAAAAGAAAGCAATCTGCGACTGAAAGAGGATCGAAATCCAAAGATGAGTGACAGTTGGCAAACGATCGAAACCCTGGGAAAGTTATGGCGACATTGGGTATTAAGGTATAGAGCAAGTATGCTCTGAGACCATGAAATTAATTATGGCTTCTCATAAATCACATGCATATACAAAATACAAATAGATAAACCTGGAAACTAGATATCAGGATATAGGACGGGGTTAGTGTAAAAAGGGGTGGTTTTGTGAGAAGTGTAAGAAGTGTTTTAAGCCCTTAGATCTTGTAGTTAATGGTTGAGATTAAAAAGAGCTTAAAATGTAAATTATGTTTTATTTTTTTTACTAATTTGGCTAGATTATGGATAATAGTGTCTTTTTATATTGTATTGTTTAAATAAAGAAACTGCCATCAATTTTAATGCACATGCAAGTTCCACCCAACTTTTTTGAACGTCGATAACTTTTTATGCGTAACGGTTTTTTTTAAACTACACCATAATAACGAGTGTTTTTAATATTTAATATGAGTACTATATTGCTATATTTATATTGAGAAAAAAATTACGTATATCATGATATAAAGCCTACTGGATGCAGGTTTAAAACATTATATGAAGAACATATATTGGAATGCATGAGTAAAACACCATAAGAAGAGCATACGAAGAACACATACTGAAATGCAGGTGTAAAACACCATGAATGCTGGTTTAAAACACCATACAAAGAACATATTTTGAATGCAGGTGTAAAAACCAAAGGTGAACACCATGAATGCAGGTATAAAACACCATAAGAAAAACATACGAAAAACACATACTAGAATGCAGGTGTAAAACATCATCAATGCAGGTTTAAAACACCATATGAAGATCTACTGGAATTGCATGTGTAAAACATCACACATAATGTGCAATGCAATCATTCAGATGTTAAAACACCATGACTGTATTACAATTCAAGTCGTGGTGTTTTTAGAATCTGAATGGTGTTTTATACTTTCAAAATAATCAAAATCATTCTAGATTTTAAACCACTGTGGCTGTATTGGATTCAAGTTGTGATGTTTTTTGGAATTCATATTGTGTTTTATACCTGCAAATTAACAAAAATGTTGATACAAATTTTATGAATTAAACAATACTTAATACCAGATCTCGAGTACTAGAAAGATACCAAATATGTGGTTTCCTAAAATCTCTCAAACAGTTATGGAAATATTTTGTTAATTAAAATGGTTATTATTGAAATCACTCTATTACCCTTCTCACACATTGTCACTTTTTACAGAATCCTAGTCTCAGGATATATACATATATATAGAGAAAGAATAAAATACAAATAAATACAATTTATTTATATAAAAATATGTTCTGCTAATATTTCCAACTTAATTTACATTTTTTTGTTATGTCTCACTCATAACATGTATAGATTCGATGATGATTAAAAAATATTAGTAAATAAAAATAAAATAAATATTTTTTGTATGAAAGTGTGAAAGGGACACATTTAACTCTATACATTCATGACATATCGTACTCAATCAACATTTGACACTCTATTTCATCGTATTTTCACTATTACATTTGCAACTTCTCGTACACTTGTCACTTTTCAGGATATATACATATATATAGGGAAAGACTAAAATACAAATAAATGCAATTTATTTATACAAAAATAAAATAAATACATTTTATTCCATCACATTCATCACATATCATACCAATCAACATTTGACACTCCATTCCATCGTACTTTCACTATCACATTTGCAACACCAATCACACCACCTAAATCATTAACCCACACCCAATCATACCCTTGAATCAAGTTTCACTACCATGGTCTTCCTATTCACCGTCATGAAAGACCCACTTGTGGTGTTTCACATTCATCACACCCCTAACGGGGATTTCACGGGGCCAACCCATCAACCTAATAGTTGATATTATAAATCAAACTTATAAGGCGTAGAACATGAAAGTTGACGGTATATGCATCCATATGGGTTACAGTGCCACCACCGCAAGCAACAGGTGCTCTTTTAACCCATTTTCAACTTGTTTTTAAAATATTTTCAGTCTTAAAATTGATGGAAAAACAAAAATAGAATAGAAAATTCTTTGTGTATATAAACTAACATGATTAACTAATCTTAAGAAAATAAAAGTTGAAGATATATGTATTCATAATAATCCATATAGATTGTGTGTATCAAATCATATACCCAACATTGGGGTCAATTTTGACCCCCAAAAAAAAAAGCTGAAGTCTCAAGCTAATAATATAAAAGCTGAAAACATTTTTCCAGTTTTCAAACAACGTAGAAAATCATACTTGAGATATCTCTGATTTGATTGTAAAATCAATTTGTCCAAGTTTCAGTTTCACTTAAAACTATGCATTCAACTTGCTGTATATACTTTAAGCAAAGAAACTGAAGAAAATTTGAAAGATCGAAGATCTCCGATGGACGAGATTAGATGCTAAAGCTCGTTCCTCGTATTTTGTTATCTATCATGATTCTTTCGAGCAAGTGTTGTATAACAAATCATATTATTGGTTTTTATAAATTGCAATTACTAAAAACAACCTTAAACGACATACAAATGTGTGTTTGTTAAGAATAACAATCACCCTTTTTCCAATCACATATAGAGATATGAAACTATTATGCAGCTCCCTTGAGTTTCTTAGCAATGGTAGCGATGTGTTTCCCCTGGTGAAACGCCTGTTGTAGCTCCAGCTCGGATGGTTGTCTAGAACCATCCCCAGCGTAAGTTCCAGCACCATAAGGACTCCCACCTTTCACTTTCTCCATTTCAAACATGCCCGCTCCGAATGTGTATCCGATTGGCACAAATATCATTCCATGGTGAACCAGTTGAGTTATGGCCGTCAAACTGTAAGCACATATGCGTCAACGAAATACATACATATATTGGAAAATCATATTAATAATTAAGGGATTTTTCTAGTTTATTTGTAGGGTTTAGGGGTGCAAACCAGCGAGCGGCTCACATGCTGCTCGAGATCGGCTCGATAAAAAGCTCGAAACGAGCCGAGCCTTATCAAGCCTGAGCCAAGCTTGAACCTAAAATAAAGCTCGTTTATTTACCGAGCCCAAGCTCGAGCCTGACATGTGAAGCTCGTCAAGCTCGTCGTCGAGCCTTAGTGTAATATTAATTTCTATTAATATTTAATAACATACACTCCTTATTTAAAGTTGTCTAGTAAACGAGCCGAGCTTATTTAAACTTGTTTTCGAGCCTAGCCCGAACCTAAAAATAAGCTTGTTTAGTAAACGAGCATGAGCTTCACTTATCGAGCTCACAAGCCTAAACAAGTCTATCATTTATATTATATTTATTTAATATATATTAATTAATAGATAATAAACGAGCCGAACCCGAGCTTGAGAAACTACCAACGAGCCGAGCTCGAGCTTTGAAAACAAAGCTCGAACAGAGCCAAGCTCGAGCTCGGCTCACTCGTTTCCACCCCTAGTAGGGTAGCATAAACGGGTACTTTACTTACGCGGTAGTTTCTTGACCACCACCTTGAGATCCGGTGCTATAGAAGATGCCAGCTGGCTTGCCAGCGAGCTGTTGGGTTCTCCAAAGGCCACCAGTGGAATCGAAAAAGGCTTTGAATTGGGCCGACATCATACCGAATCTTGTTGGAAACCCGAAAACAAATCCATCTGCTTCAGAAAGTTCGTTTGCTGTGATTACTGGTACGTCGCTCTTTGGTGGTGCACTCATTTTCCCAAGCACTTCTTCATTCAATGTCTCTGCGACCTGCATGTGTTGAAATAATCAAAGTTATTTGACCCGGCCCGTTTTGTCTCACTTACAAACAATAATCAGATAATCGTTTAATTATCTACCTGCCATAATTTGGCTTCAACTCCTTCAACAGATGCAGCTCCTTTTTTTATTTCTTCTGCTAACTTCTCTACATGTCCATACATTGAGTAGTACCTGCCATAAGAGTTAACTGTCAGTAAATTTATGTAATTAATTTCAAGAAAAAAAGACAAATCTCAATTCTAAAGGACTATACAGGCACCATAGTAAATTTATGCAATTGTTGGTCTGATATAAATATACCAAGAGGCAAGAAAACGGTCATCAAAATGAAAAATTGGAAAAAAAAAATAAATAATAGGTGATGTTGCAGGACAACTAATAGCATAAGCATCTATAAAACTTCATAAATTCATCTAATAGCTTCTTTTGGGCTGATGCTATTGCAAAACAATCAAATTTAGGTCCATATTACACTACTCCGCTTCTTGATAATAGAGACGACATGAGGGATTGTGCGATTGTATCATATATTATTTTTCAGATAACTTATACTATATAAATTGTAATACCTAAAGAAGAGACCATGATCAAGAGTTATTACTGTTCAAACACACAAGAGTTACAACTTCAGTGTTGTGTTCCTTTTCCAAAGGAACTCCTTATCCGCCTAGTGCCTTTTAATACAACAACAATTTGTTTTGAGGATGTTTGGGATTGCTTATACCCAACTATTTATCTAACTATTTTTAGTGCAATAAGTTGTTTATAAAAAAGGCAACAAGCACATTATCTTCACATCACCGTTCCTTTTAAAAGGGCTCCACAATGCAACAAGCATAACTGAATGCAACACTTATTGACCTCAAAGGACCTTTGCAACTTTTTATGAAAAAAACATGACTTCTAGAGACTTGTAATGACTAATGAGATAATAGCTAGATATTCAAATTTGCACAAAGATGATCACAAGCAACAAAAAGAATAAATACACTCTCCACCTACCATATTAATAAAATTTGTCAGAACTATGAATGTGGAATTCCATGACAGAAGTCAGGTGACCTTTAAGGTCCTGACACATGAGTTTCAAATGGTAGGACATCATCTATATTCTAAACTAGCAAAACATTTTCTATAATCAAACACCTTATGTGGTGTCTTTATCATTTACCTAAATCTTTTCACATCTAATATTTCCTGCACCAGGTTACTTCCTATTAAAAACAAAGGACCAGCAAGTAGCAACACATCTTTCTCAAATCAGTGTTTCTTCCCCTACATCATAACCTGACTTGTCACTTTTCCAATTCTTATTTCCTGGACTAAATTTGATTATTTTTATATTTATTATATCCATCAACATCACGTCATTACAACATATGAAAAAATATAGAGTAGACCTGTAATTACATTGTTAACAGGAGAGCAATTGTAAAGATTTACGGTTTACCACTCAATCCGTTGAAAATCACGTCTAACTTTCTATCTACGATTTTACACCGAAACACATATCATCCTATGTGATTTAAAATCTTAATCATTTACATTTTTAACAGGAGAGCAATTGTAAAGGTTTACGAAACGATCCTAATTAATATACAGCTTGATCATATAAACTTTTAACAGGATAGCAATTCGAAATGTTCACCAATCGATCTGTCAAAAATGTACATCTAATTCTACTTTGTATCAGTAACTTTACACCTAAACACATATCATCATCCTACGTGTTCTAACATCTTAA